>OX243894.1:29109616-30394616 GCA_945859665.1 Anorthoa munda
CCCCCCTTTGAACCTAACCCCCTTACCATCCCCTTTGAACTTAAACTATCCGTGTCGGGGTGCCCTATATTCCCGAGTTCGCTTCGCTCGCTCTTAGACAAATTCTTTGAAATAATTAATTAATAAAAATGTCTAATGCATCACAGCTATTAATAAATCATTTGCATGAAAATTCGTAATAAATACGTAAACACAGACAAGACTGCGTGAAGCCGATTTTGCAGCGATTCGTTTCTGTCACTAAATTTTGTAGCTAACATATTGACTTTTTATGACACTATTTCCATTTTAAATTGAAAATGCTACCAAGTTATCTTCTATATATTTGTGACTAAATAATATTCCCTCCCAATACGGCTGGTCCCCGCGGGATGATAAGACCAAAACCCTCCAACCAAACAAAATTGCGGAAAATTCAACAAGATATAAACATTTGTACATGGAACGTCAGGTCGCTAGTAAGTGAAACAAGACTGATAGAATTTAGAAACAGCCTTACAAAGTTCAAGTGGGATATTATTGGCTTATCTGAGATTAAGAAAGAAGGAAAGGTAATAAAGGAAAGCGATGATTACATTTTAATATATCACGGGGAAAAAAGTGGTACAAATGGGGTTGGTTTTGTAATAAGGAAGGAGCTTAAACCCAACATTATTATAATATAATATAATATAATATAACTTTATTTGCATCATTAAATAGTACAACCATATAATTAGGTGTTTTTGACATTTTGTAGGTAGACATTACATACATAAACAAAGAGATTCCTGCATTTAAAAACTAGCTTTTAATGTGATATTTCTCACTTTTCGAACATTTTATAAGAGTTAAGTTTAGTACTTACGTCACGTTGATGTTTATTTAGTACGTATTGAGGCACTAAACACCCACTAAGAATTACTGACACTGATATTGTTATTTAGTTTGTAGCATTCGATTCACACTATCCTCCGTACTAGTCGAAACTGTATCACGGTAGGACAGTCTTCCTCTTACACAATTAACCAGTTCAAAACGCAAATATAATTCCACTATTTTTTGTTAGTATAATAATTATGTATCTATGATATTATTTCCAATGTGAACAGGTATCAGAACATTTGCATTAATAAAATTACGAACAGACGTGATCACAAATTCACAATGCAGGTAGTGTTAAAAAAAAAAATAGTATATGCAAAGTTTACAGACAATCGTCATATTTTTATCCTATAAGATTTAATTTTATATTTTCGTAGGGAACATAAACATAGTTAATAGCTGCAGGCACAAATAATAAGTTTAGAATTTAGATTTTAATCATAAGTTAATGTTTAAGCAAGTGATATGAGTATGTGTGTGTGAGCGTGATATTATGAATGAGTTTAGATGTTTGTAAGGTAAGGTGTTTGTGAAGTGTGTTGTTTGTTCGAGTGTGTGTGTATGTGTTTGTTTAAGTCAAGCTTTTCAATAGGTTCTCTGTTTTATCATAGTTAAGTTGTTTTAAATATTCAAAAAGAACTTTCTTACAGGCAAATGAAGTCATATTTCGTAAGTGGACATATTTTGATATCTTATTGTATAAGAATGGACTTAAGTATTTTGTAAATTTACGAGCAAAGGTGGTTTTGTAAGATGGGACTGAATATACTATGTCATTTCTTCTTTTCACTGTATAATGGTGGGGAAAAGTGTGTTGTTTTAGTGTTATACTTAATATAAATAACTGTCTTACTGTTAGTACAGGCAATTCACTGTATAGCACTATCTATCTAGGCATTTTTTGTTTCCGGTGGCTGTGTATGAGTTTTACATCAAAACTTAATTTAGAGCAGTTGTTTTTTATTGATCAGAAACTATTTTTATATTTCTTGACTACAAAAATGGGGATTCGGCTTATGAAATCAAAGCGGTAATAGGTCCTTCATTTTATCAAGCATTTAAAATGTCAGTGACAAAAAAATATATATTCGTGAAGATCATTTTTTTAAGTGTTTAATTATGTTAAGTAGGTGTTTGTTACACCTACTTAACATAATTAATTCGTATCATTTTTCTTTCGCTTACTCCAATTTATATTTAACTGCCGCTTGTACCAAACATGCCGCATGTAAAACATAAACGTTACTTAAATAACAGAATTGCTATCGTCGCAGAACATAACATAGTAAGTGAATCTAGTGAAACAAATAAGCCCAAAAAAATGAAGATAACTGAAGAAACGCTACTTCATCATGTAGTTGAAAAATACATGCAATCAATACTCAAACCGATGAATATGATGCAAGCGTTATTTGTCTGTTCAAAATACAAAATTCAGGACAATATAATTAGTCCCAATACTCACCTTTATAGCATTATGTCAGTGTCCGCTTCGATAATCCTGATGGCCCTAATCTACTTCCTGTTTTTCATGACTTCCAACAGAACTGGAGTGGAAGACTTTCATTATTTCTTACTCAATATCTGCGACTTTATCTTGTATTTCCTTGGCGGCTTCTTGAACGCCTTTACCAATATTGAGCAGAAGTTCAACAATGTATTATTCGTCTTAAAAATTCAAAATTTACATCGGATCGTCAAAGTTAACGGCAGTTATTTCAAGTGTTTCATCATCACTAACTGGTTCTGCATCATTGCTATTAATTGCTTCCATTTTATCTGGATGGTTATGTATCTAGCTGCTTTTTATGAAGTCGGTATTGCTAATATTATGACTAGTTATACTTGCATTCGTTTCGACATGAATATGATTTACGCTACGCGGAGTGTGAAGCTCGTCTGTAACGCTCTCAAGTCCTGTATAGAAGAACTTAGGAGATCAGGATTTGTTCATGATGTAGATAATGACCAGTATTGGGATAGTATGTTCCAAAGTTATGTAGACATTATACACATTTTCGAAATAGTTGAGAAGAGCTTCCAACGACTGGTGGGTAATTTAAATTTTAACAGTTTTTTGCGGTTGTGGACAAGAATTTTCTTGCTCTTATTTTTGAATTATTGGCGTTTGTTGCAGGTTTTATTTTTTATTGTACACACGTTTTCTAACAGTTTATTGGATACCTGGGTACGTGTAGACCTTAGGGCACTAGCTAAGGACAATGGTGATTTTCAGGTAAGTAATATATAACTTACATAATTATATATGTAGATAAATTTAGTAAAGATATTTTTCCATTGTAACATTAACTTTCTATCATAATATTATAAAGAAGTAAAAATAGTTTGCATGTTTGTATGCTCTAGTACTCTTTCACTAGGTATTGCTGATACAATTTCAAACATTATTTCTATGATAAAACTATAATCCTGTTGTCGTTGCGTTAAAAGTAGAAATTATATTTTGCCTTTACTAACATAATTTAAGTTTACTTATACTGCCGTTTAAAGTTTTGATTGAGCATAATTTATGTATAGGAAGTCAGTTGTTCTTTGACACACTACATACTATCAGTGGTTAGGCAAACTTTTTCTTTATTTCTTTCTAAGCAGTTTCCATATGAACAAAATACCAACATGGCTATTAAAGAGATATTAGATAACCAACTTCTATATATTATTTAAAACTGTTCACTTTGTTTAAAACTATTTTTCTGTTTTAAACTTATTTTTGTATTTTCTTTTTTCTGTCCTTTTATTTTAAAGAATTAACTGGGATCATTTTGTTTCAGTATGCCTTGCTAACATTTATATCTCTAACGTGGGTGTTGAAGAATTTAGCGATTATTATATCGTTGAGCATAGAGTGTGAGAAGTTCTACTCGGGTATGGCAGAACTTCAGAGTACCTGCGTTGAAATCATTACTTCGTCAAGATGTTCAGGTAAAATAAAAAAATAGCTTTTATAATTGCGTTTGTGTAAGCAAACTAAGCAAAAAGAGACAAGATGCAGTACTCGTAATGTAAAGCCATGGGTGCCAGCTGGATGCGCTAACCACATAACCGGTCAATGTGGTGACATTTGGAGGCCTGTGTATTCCCAGTAGTGGACGTGTTTCGACTTAAATGATGATGATGGAAAGGCTTGCAATGATAAATGCAAAATTTGCAGCAGGTGGTAAAAAAATTGATATATGTGCCGGAAAAGTTGCATAAGATGGTAGGAAACAAGAAATCTGCAAGTAAACAATTCATTATTAATAAATGTTACCTCAGTTTGTGCATTAAGTGCCCACTGGCATTCTTAATCAAATAGCTGATATTTTTAAACAAATGTTGTTAGCATAATGAAAATGAAAAAAATCTATGTTACAACTGTCACATTTTTCACAGAAACTCGAAAAAGGTTCTGCAAGAATATCCAACGAGTTCAGAACGCCTCGATCAAGAAGATGGAAGTGTGTGGCCTGTTCGCGATAGATGCTGAAATGCCCGTGCATGTGATCGGTCTCATCACTACTTATACCATAGTGTTGTTACAGTTCGAGTTCTTGTAAATTATTCAAGCTACAACGACTGACTGTCCAACTTTACTTGACTGTTTAATAGCTTCATAGGCTAAAATATTAGTTATACAGGTAATAGGTAGTTCGACAGAAGCTTAACTTCTCATTCTTGATTCAGTAATTTAGTGTGAGACTAAAAAAATATAAACCTAAAATGACCTGAACAACGCACAATGTTACCAACGCGCTAAAAAAAAGTGCGTAAAAGTGGCCACCTTCCAGAGGCACACTACGATAAAGTAATTTGATGAACCGTCGATACGAAAAGAAGAAGAAGATTGACTATGTTTAGTTTTAGACAAATGTGTATGCTATCGTATTTGATGTACAGCCTATTCGGCTAAATATTATGATGGGAAATCTCGTAATGAGCGAATTTTACCCATCTGTTTAGTGGATGAAAAGCATTTTATATCAAATTTAATATATTAAATAATATACCTATTGCGAGTTGTATGAAAAAAACCTATCAAGACTATAATTTATTAAAAATAAAACATGAATTCGATGAGTTAAGATAAACCAAGTAACAAACAGCAATGGCGGTCATATTTTCTGTAAGAACTACTTATGTTCTTCATTTTATGTTAAAGAATCGCGATACATTTTTAACATATTAAGAATCTTCTTCTTCGTGTCGATGATTCCTTTATTAAATTTTCTTCGACCAGTATTCAGCCACGTCGATAGCCCTAGCGCTGGCCTCGAAAAGGTCTTGCATGGTGCAGGTGTTTTTACATAAGGAGCAGGACAGGAGATGGGGCATCGTCTGTGCAGTCACGTTGTGGCTGATTAGAGTACCCCCATCTGACTAAGTTATGCCTACAGCGGCTATGCCTACGGTTATGCCTACAGCCCATATTAAGAATGATAATATAAAATGCTTTTCATCCATTAACCAGATATGTGAAGGTCGTTCCTTACTTAGATCTTACACCATTATTTATTCATTTATAAGGCAAACACACAACAGTGACATTTTACACGGAATACACACTAAAAAAATGCATGCTATTTAAACCTACAACAATTAAAATTATATAAAAAAACATCAACTCTAAAATAAAATTCGTCGGCGGAGCCCCGCTCAGCGGGGCTCCGTTGAAAATTTCCTGTCTGCCCTTAAAGTTTTAGACCCTTAAAGTAACCTAACGAGAAGGAGATGACGCCTCAGCTCCCGTCCCCTTTGGACCCCCCCTTTGAACCTAACCCCCTTACCATCCCCTTTGAACTTAAACTATCCGTGTCGGGGTGCCCTATATTCCCGAGTTCGCTTCGCTCGCTCTTAGACAAATTCTTTGAAATAATTAATTAATAAAAATGTCTAATGCATCACAGCTATTAATAAATCATTTGCATGAAAATTCGTAATAAATACGTAAACACAGACAAGACTGCGTGAAGCCGATTTTGCAGCGATTCGTTTCTGTCACTAAATTTTGTAGCTAACATATTGACTTTTTATGACACTATTTCCATTTTAAATTGAAAATGCTACCAAGTTATCTTCTATATATTTGTGACTAAATAATATTCCCTCCCAATACGGCTGGTCCCCGCGGGATGATAAGACCAAAACCCTCCAACCAAACAAAATTGCGGAAAATTCAACAAGATATAAACATTTGTACATGGAACGTCAGGTCGCTAGTAAGTGAAACAAGACTGATAGAATTTAGAAACAGCCTTACAAAGTTCAAGTGGGATATTATTGGCTTATCTGAGATTAAGAAAGAAGGAAAGGTAATAAAGGAAAGCGATGATTACATTTTAATATATCACGGGGAAAAAAGTGGTACAAATGGGGTTGGTTTTGTAATAAGGAAGGAGCTTAAACCCAACATTATTATAATATAATATAATATAATATAACTTTATTTGCATCATTAAATAGTACAACCATATAATTAGGTGTTTTTGACATTTTGTAGGTAGACATTACATACATAAACAAAGAGATTCCTGCATTTAAAAACTAGCTTTTAATGTGATATTTCTCACTTTTCGAACATTTTATAAGAGTTAAGTTTAGTACTTACGTCACGTTGATGTTTATTTAGTACGTATTGAGGCACTAAACACCCACTAAGAATTACTGACACTGATATTGTTATTTAGTTTGTAGCATTCGATTCACACTATCCTCCGTACTAGTCGAAACTGTATCACGGTAGGACAGTCTTCCTCTTACACAATTAACCAGTTCAAAACGCAAATATAATTCCACAATTTTTTGTTAGTATAATAATTATGTATCTATGATATTATTTCCAATGTGAACAGGTATCAGAACATTTGCATTAATAAAATTACGAACAGACGTGATCACAAATTCACAATGCAGGTAGTGTTAACAAAAAAAATAGTATATGCAAAGTTTACAGACAATCGTCATATTTTTATCCTATAAGATTTAATTTTATATTTTCGTAGGGAACATAAACATAGTTAATAGCTGCAGGCACAAATAATAAGTTTAGAATTTAGATTTTAATCATAAGTTAATGTTTAAGCAAGTGATATGAGTATGTGTGTGTGAGCGTGATATTATGAATGAGTTTAGATGTTTGTAAGGTAAGGTGTTTGTGAAGTGTGTTGTTTGTTCGAGTGTGTGTGTATGTGTTTGTTTAAGTCAAGCTTTTCAATAGGTTCTCTGTTTTATCATAGTTAAGTTGTTTTAAATATTCAAAAAGAACTTTCTTACAGGCAAATGAAGTCATATTTCGTAAGTGGACATATTTTGATATCTTATTGTATAAGAATGGACTTAAGTATTTTGTAAATTTACGAGCAAAGGTGGTTTTGTAAGATGGGACTGAATATACTATGTCATTTCTTCTTTTCACTGTATAATGGTGGGGAAAAGTGTGTTGTTTTAGTGTTATACTTAATATAAATAACTGTCTTACTGTTAGTACAGGCAATTCACTGTATAGTATTTCAGTTGAGAATCTATACCTCTTAAATGTTATAACTTTCAGTATAGCACGCTGCGAGTGCTCCAAGTTAATCATTGTTGACTTAGATGAGCCTCCCCATGTGGAGATACAATATGTTAAAATTGATTGACAAAGTGCGTAATAAAGTGTAAGTAGTAATTTTCTGTTGCAAAAATGGCGGACCCTTTTAAAAACATATATCATCTTTCTGACTCTAGCTGTTGAGGTCATAATGTGTTCATTCCAATTTAGGTTTTGGTCTACAATTAGTCCAAGATATTTAATTGATTGTGTTTTAGAAAGAGAGTAGCATGTGCAGGTGCTGGATTTGCTGCATGTGTGATATTTAATATGAAAAGTATTTAATGGTGGTTGTGACTTATTGTGAATGCTAAAGGTAATGTATTTAGTTTTTTGTGTATTTAAAGTTAAAAGATTGCGGTCGAGCCATGTAGATACTAGGGAAAAACCTTCATTGGCCAGTTTATATACCTGCTGCCAGGATTGTCCTTTAAACAGTAGAACTGTATCGTCCGCGAAAGTAATTATTTGACCTTGATTCAGTTGCAGGTTACACAAATCATTAATGTATATTAGAAACAATACAGGCCCCAGGATACTTCCTTGGGGTACACCGTACCACATTTTTCCAGTTTGACTTACATAGTCACTCACCTTTACGCTTTGTTCTCTGTCAGTTAGGTAGTCTTTGAGGAATTTGAGGGTAATCCCGCGAACACCGATTAATTCTAGCTTCCTGAGAAGAATGGGAATTGAAACGGTATCAAAGGCCTTTGCTAGGTCGAGAAAGATGCCAATAGTTTTCTCTCCCTTGTCTAGGCTATCTACTACGAAAGAAGTTAGCTTATGTGTAGCATTTGCAGTTGATTTTTGTGTTCTAAAACCGTATTGATTCTCAGAGAGAATATTGTACTTTTCTAAATAATGTCTAAGACGAGACTCGACGATTCGTTCCAAAATTTTTGACAGTGACGGTAGCAGAGAAATTGGCCTATAATTTGCGACATTGTCTTTGTCCCCACCTTTATGTATAGGTATAATGATTGATTTTTTAAGTGCTGACGGGAACACACCTTTGTCAATGCATAGATTACAGATCTTGGCGATAGGTGGTGCAAGAGTTTCTGAGCTCATTTTCAGCAATGCCGTAGGTATTCCATCCCAACCAGTAGACTTAGAGTTCTTAAGGCCCATAATAACACTTTTTACCTCAGTTTCGTCAGTAGGCAAGAGAACAAGGGAGTTTGATGTAGATTTTGTTTGATTTGTCATTTTCGCTAGGTCTTGTTCATTTAACTGTGTTCGCGATTTGATATTATTAGCCAATTGGCAACCGACGCCTGTAAAGTATTCATTGACGTAATTTAATGAATCATTAATGTTTGGTTTTATGTCTAAAAGGTCAGTATTTTTGTTAGAATTAGCATTTACATAACATATATCTTTTATGAGGGACCATTGCTTTTTAGGGTTCTTTTTGTTGAGATCTATTTCCGATTTTAGATAATTATTCTTAATTTTTTTAAGTATCTTATTGCACGTGTTTCGATACCTAGTATACGTAATTTTGAGGACAGGATTTTCCGGGTCTTTTTGCAGCCCTAGATGAAGCCGATCACGATTTCGCATACAGCGGCAAAGTCCCGGCGTTATCCAGGGCTTAATGTTTCTTTTCCTGCGAGATAGTTTTTGCACCACTGTATTGTTTTCTACGGCTAGACCAATTATTTTTAAAAAGGATTCAGTTATTTTGTTCGGATCGTTACCTGATACTACATCTTGCCAGTTAGTTTCTTTAAGGTGCTTGACAATAGCCTGATAATCAGTTTTCTTAATTGTTAAATTATTATTTTTGTTGGTTGAACATGTTTTATTCGAAACAGATATCATGACGCTGTAATGGTCTGTGATAGTCGAGTTGCAAACAATAGTCAACGTTGCACAATTGGTTTTTACAAAACAGTGGTCCAGGCAATTTTTGTCGCGAGTGGGAAGGGTATGTGAAGCAAGGAGCCCATGGGATGCCAACAGGTCTAAATATTTGGCCGATCTCCCGTCATCCAAAATATTGATATTAAGGTCGCCAATAAGGATAATACTTTTCACGTCTTTTATATTGTGTAATATTCTATCTAGCGTCAATAAAAAACTTTCAACGCTCTTGAATGCAGGAGGTCTATACATAGCAACAATTGACAGTTCATTCTTTATAGTGGCCGTGATACAGTTTACTTCATCGTTTATCCGCGTTGGTTCTATCACTGAAATAGTTATGCAATCCTTAATATATATTACTATGCCATCATTCTTATTGAGGTGATGTGTTGTTGTATGTACATGATATTTTTCAATCGTCGGTAATATTGTGTTTGGGGATAACCAACATTCTGTTAATACAATGAAGTCGTACTCAATATCCAGCCTACTAAGCAAAACTTGTAGTTCCTCAAAGTTGTGATTTAGGCTTCTTATATTTTGCGTAAGTATTTTATAAGAATTTGGTGTTCTATTGAAAAATGATTTACAAAGTTCAGGGGTATCTACACTGTGCGCATTTAGGACATTGATAGTATTATCAATGTCTACTGTGAGATTTTCTAGATTAGCCATAATCTTCAATAGTAATAATGAGAGCAAATGTTAAAGTAATGCGACAGTGAATACACTCAAGAACCGAGAGAAAAAACCATTGATAGCCGAGTGTAGTTTTATGTTTGTTATGTGTAAGTTGTGTGTGTGGCCTATTATATATGTAATACCGCAAGAGTGGGGAACATCTATAATAACCCTTTTGTATAAAAAAGGTGATCCTCTGAGCCTTGAAAACTATAGACCAATCAGTCTACAACAAACGATTTATAAAGTTTTTGCAACAGTTCTGTTAAAAAGAGTTTCCAAACAACTAGACAATAATCAACCCAGAGAACAAGCTGGCTTCCGGCGAAACTATTCAACCATTGACCATATATTTACATTAACACAGCTTATCGAAAAATGCACGGAATATAGACAAGAACTCTACCTTGCTTTCGTGGACTATTCCAAGGCGTTTGACTCCATAAGACATGAAAACTTATGGTTGGCACTGCGGGAACAAGGAGTAGAAACCACGTACTTACAAATTCTTCGAGAAATATACAGGAATAGCAAGGCGATCGTTAGGTTGGAGAATAAGGGAGAGCCATTTGATATACAAAGAGGCGTGAAGCAAGGTGACCCTATTTCCCCGAACTTGTTTACCGCTCTGTTGGAACACATTTTTAGAAAATTAAATTGGGAGAATTTGGGAATAAATATAAACGGCGAGTACCTCAATAATCTACGTTTTGCTGACGACATAGTGCTTGTAGCAGAAAATCTGCAAAGACCTGGTATACATGCTAACTACTCTGGACATAGAGAGCAGGAAGTGTGGGTTACGAATGAACACGCAAAAAACCTTTGCAATGACAAATAGTAAAAAACTACTTATTACAACGGAATTCCACACAATAGCTTACGTAGATGAGTATGTATACCTAGGTAAAAATATATCTTTTAACGATCCAACAATGGGAGAAGTTGAACGAAGGATAAAGAAAGCGTGGAGTAAATACTGGTCTCTGAAAGATATTTTCAAGTCTAAACTCCCCATAAAACTAAAAAGAAAGGCAATGGACTCAATTGTTCTCCCAACTTTACTATATGGAGGCCAAACTTGGACGCTAACCAAAGCTATCGCACAAAAAATAAACGTGTTCCAGAGAGCTACGGAAAGAAGCATGCTGAACATCACAAGAAAGGAAAGAAGAAGGAATATAGATATAAGAAAAGTAACTAAAGTAGTAGACGCCGTGGAACTTATGTGTAGACTGAAGTGGAGATGGGCCGGACATGTGGCAAGAATTACCGACAATCGATGGACCGAGAGGATTCTGCATTGGTACCCGCGAGAAGCGACGCGACCACGCGGACGACCTTATCGCCGGTGGGCCGATGACATCGCTCAGATAGCTGGACCAGCTTAGACCCGTCATGCCAAAGATAGAGATAATTGGAAGAGGTTGGAGGAGGCCTATGCCCAAAAATGGGTACCTCATCTAATAATAGAAAATTAAATTACAATTATTATAATTAATATTAAATAAAAATTAAATCCTATAATATTATTAATTTCAAAATAAATTTAATATAATTCAAATTACTTAATTAAATATTAATATAATAATTACGTAATATATCATTTAAACCAATTTTTATCTGACTAATTTAATTAATATCTGTTTGTAAAATAACCTAATTAAGTATGAATGTCCTATTATTGTGTTAAATTTAATATTAATGTTATAAATGTATATTTGTAATCAGTGATAAATAAAGGCTTTATTATTATTAGTAAATAATATTCCCTAAAATGTTGTTTCGGTTTGGTGAAAATATGGCAAATGGAAAAAGTTCAAAATAGGCTTCGGCCAAAAGCAAAAAGTTATTTTGTAATTCGGCGAAATGTAGTTCGGTAAAATAATACCTATGGCAATTGATACTTCGATGATCCGAAATTATGTCAAATAATGCATATAGCAAAAAAGACGTCGGTCAATAGTTTTCGGTAAAATGAAATTCGAAGAAAAAATATTCGGGAAAGTGATCGGTTCCCATTAAAAAACTACTCGTATAACTAAACTTAAGAATACAACATTAGTTTTGGCGGGAACGAGTTAGAACCGTAGAATAACCGATCTATCTAACGTGCGCGACGAATCGAATATGTACTGGTTAGTGGGTGGCGGCCTGTGTGGGCGCGGGGGTGGGGCGCATGTCGCACATCTGGTGCTCCTCTGTGCGTAGGCTCTCTACCTGCGGCTACACTGACCATAGGCGTCCACACTGAGCTTTTAAAAGGCCACCGATTTCAAAAGTGAAAAAAGGCCAAGTGTGAGTCGACCTCTCGCACGAAGGGTTCTGTATTAATATCGCAAAAAAACGGCAAAAAAGTCACGTTTGTTGTATGGGAGCCCCACTTAAATATTTATTTTATTCTGTTTTTAGTATTTGTAGTTATAGCGGCAAGAAATACATTATCTGCGAAAATTGCAACTGTCTAGCTATTACGGATCATGAGATACTGCCTGGTGACAGACAGACAGACAGACGGACAGCGGGGTGTTAGTAATAGGGTCCCGTTTTTACCCTTTGGGTACGGAACCCTGTGAAAGAACATTTATTTTGCGTTTCGAATAAAACAAATGAGGTTATATTTTGATGAAATAAACAACATCATCATCATCATCATTTCAGCCGAAAGACGTCCACTGCTGGACATAGGCCTCCCCCAGGCGTCGCCACATTGACCGATCCCGTGCGTCTCGCATCCAGCGCCTTCCCGCAACCTTAACCAGGTCATCGGTCCACCTAGTGGGAGGCCTTCCAACATATCGTCTTCCAGTTCGCGGTCGCCATTCCAGAACTTTTCGGCCCCAACGGCCATCCGTTCTGCGAGCAATGTGCCCTGCCCACTGCCACTTAAGTTTGGCAATTCTTCGGGCTATGTCGGTAACTTTGGTTCTCCTGCGGATATCATCATTTCTGACGTAATCACGCAAGGAAATGCCGAGCATAGCCCTCTCCATTGCCCTTTGGGTGACTTTAAGCTTTCTGATAAGGCCCATTGTGAGCGACCAAGTCTCGGTCCCATAGGTGATCACTGGCAACACACACTGGTCATAGACTTTTGTCTTGAGACATTGCGGTAAATTGGACGAGAAGATACCACGCAACTTCCCGAACGCCGCCCAGCCGAGTCGGATTCGACGGTTGGCCTCTTTCTCGAAGTTGGATCTACCCAACTGGATTGTTTGTCCCAGGTAGACATAATCATCTACAACTTCAAGTAAACAGTCTCCGATCTTGATAGGAGTGGGTGTTACATGGGCATTCATCATGATCTTGGTTTTGTCCATGTTCATTTTAAGACCCACTCTTTCGGAAGCTCTATTGAGGTCATCGAGCATTGTACTGAGGCTCTCCATGGTCTCAGCCATGACCACTATGTCGTCGGCAAACTGAAGGTGAGTGATGTACTCACCATTAACGTTGATGCCAAGCGCCTTCCAATCCAGAACCTTGAAGACATCCTCCAGCGCAGCAGTGAACAGTTTCGGAAAAATGACGTCTCCCTGTCTCACGCCGCGCTGGAGAAGGATTGGTTTCGAGGTCTGATTCTGAAGACGGACTGACATGGTGGCGTTTTTGTACAAACACTTCAACACCTCAATGTACCGGTAGTCGATCTGGCACCGTTGGAGAGATTGCAGTACTACCCAAGTCTCGATCGAATCGTAGGCTTTCTCGTAGTCCACAAACGCTAAACAGAGAGGCAGGTTATACTCTTCGGTCTTCTGTATGACCTGCCGCAGCGAATGTATGTGGTCTACGGTGCTAAAGCCTTTTCGGAATCCGGCTTGTTCGGGAGGCTGGAAATCGTCAAACCTGCGCGCGAGACGATTCGTGATGACTCTTGAAAACAACTTGTAGACATGGCTAAGAAGTGAGATGGGCCTATAGTTCTTCGGACGGGCATTGTCGCCCTTCTTGAAGAAGAGTACCACCACACCCCTGCACCATGCCTGTGGCGTTTTGCCCTCGAGTATGACGGCATCAAACAGCTTCTGAAGGGCCTTAAGGACCGGTTTTCCACCCGCCTTCAGGAGTTCAGCCGTGATTCCGTCATCACCCGGCGCCTTGTTGTTTTTAAGCTGTTTCAGAGCCATCCTAATCTCGTACAGGCTGACGTCCGGATATCTTCAGTATAGTGTCGGGTCAATCTAGCTCTTGGGTCGTTTGCTAGACTCGCAACGGGCTTGCTGATTGATGTGTACAACTGCCCATAGAATGTCTCGATCGCCCTCAGAAGCTCCGGTTTGGCGGATACGATCCTGCCATCGTCGGTCTTCAGTCTCGTGAGCTGGCTCTGCCCAATAGCCAGATCCCTTGCAAATACCTTGGAGCCTTTATTTCGCTCAATCGCGTCTTTAATACGCTCGGTGTTAAAGCGGCGGAGGTCTCTTTTCAAGGATTTAGAGATCTGTCTATTGAGCTGCCGATATTTGCACGCCTCATCTGAAGACTGCAGGATCATCTCACGCCTCTCCTTCATAAGCTTGAGAGTAGGATCAGAGAGCTTTTTGTTTCTATCAGTACGACGGGTCTTGAAAAACTTAGACCCGACCGTATGGACAGCTTCCACGAACCCGTCATTGTATTCGTCCACTGAGCTCCCTAGGCACTCGAAACGATTCTGGAGTTCGAGCTGAAAGCTCTCGGGGTTTTGGACCTGAATCTGTGCTGGACGGAGCGTGGACTTCATCAGTCGAGACCTTTCAAGCTTAATATTAATGTTCAATGTGCCTCTTACCATGCGGTGATCGCTCCCGGTTTTTACTGAATTGATCACAGAGACATCATTGAACATTTGCTTCCTGGTTGACATGATGAAGTCGATCTCATTTTTTGTTGCACCATCGGGGCTCTGTCAGGTCCACTTCCTATGTTCACGCTTTTTGAAGAAGGAGTTCATCATATAGAGGCCCTCCTTCTCCATAAAACTGGCCAGTAGGTGACCCCGGTGGTTCCGACGTCCAACTCCAAATTGCCCCACTTGCAGCTCATCCTCGTCTCGTTTGCCCAGTTTCGCGTTGAAGTCCCCCATGACAACGGTGAAGTGAGTTTTGAAACCATGCATGGCTCTGGAGATATCCTCATACATGGTCTCTACCTCGTCGTCGGGGTGTGCCGAGGTTGGGGCGTAGACCTGTATGACCTTCAGCGAATATCTGGCGGATATTCTGAGTATCAGGTACGCCACCCTGGTCGACACACTCTCGATCTTCACCACGTTGTTCACAAGGGACTTGTGGACGATAAACCCGACACCACCCTGGGACTGCCGGTCACCCTCTCGGAAATAGAGCAGGTTGCCGGATTTGAGGATTATCGAGTCCTCCCCCTCTCTTCGGACTTCAGATAACCCTATAATACTCCATCGCAACCTGCTCAATTCCTCTTCTAGTTCGGTGATCTTTTCGTCGGTCCGAAGTGTGCGCGTGTTGTATGTTGCCAGGTCCAGTCGTCGGTGGTTGTTGGGGTAGCCGGATCCCGTCCGGGGTGCAAGTTGAAAGCCTCCACGCGGCGCACCCCGGGCAACGTCAGCTCCAGCTGCCCACCCGCGTTGGGTGGACAGTTGGGGCGGGCGGCTAATTTCAACACACGAGGAAAGGTCGCGGTTCCAAACACAGATCATCAGCCATGATGGTCTGTGAAGGGAACCGGGCTAGTGATCGGTGGCCTTTTAAACGCCTACTCCCCCCTCTGCTTACAGAGGGTAGGACGAGTGGGCGTAATATAGGAAGGAAAATAAATAGGTACCTCACCCTTTAAAGAGGAAAAATAAAAAAAATAAAAATTATGGAAAAAGACATTTGCGAAAAAGGGGGACCTTTTTCGCAAATGTCTTTTTCTACAATTGCGGATGCTGAGGTCGAAAAGATCGTACGCATCTGCATGATGCAGTGCGGTCAAATGGTGGGTGCTCGTTTGGAGGCCCTAGAGGCGAGACTGCCGGCCGAAACCATCCGCCCACCGCTCGCTGGGGATAAGCGGAGAAAAGAGGCGCCCGTAAAGCCGGGCCCGGTGGCCGCAGCAGTTGAACCAAGAAGAGCTGGGCAGCAGGTTGGCAAGTCCACGAAGAATAGGTCCGCGCCCACCTCCCAGTCGGTGACTTTGACCCCGCCGACACCACCTGGCCCCCTCACGGAGGCCTGGACGACTGTGGTTAAAAAGGGCCGTCGCCGAAAGAAGAGGACGGCGCCGCCGGTAACAGCAGGAGCACCCGCACCGAACAAGGCCGCAGGACCGCCTAAGGTCAGAGCACCACGCTCCGCGGCTGTAGTGATCACGCTGCAGCCCGGAGCCGTCGAAAGGGGAGTCACGTACAAGGCGGTCCTGACAGAGGCGAGGGCCAAAGTCGCGTTCCCCGACCTTGGAACACCGTCCGGCTTCAAATTGAGGCCGGCGATTACGGGGGCGCGGCTGCTCGAGGTGACGGGTGCCTCTAGCGCCGAAAAGGCGGACATTTTGGCCGCCAAGCTGCGGGAGATCCTCAACCCTGAGGACGTCCGGGTGTTCAGGCCGATGAAGACGGCTGAGCTGCGTGTCGACGGTCTGGACGACTCGACGACCCCAGTCGAGGTCGTGGCGGCCATTGCCCGAGCCGGCGGATGTCCGTCCGAGGATGTGCGGACGGGTGAGATCCGCGCCGACGCTACCGGGCTCGACAAGATCTGGGTGCGGTGCCCGGTGGCGGCAGCGAACAAGGTTGCTGAAGGTGGGCGACTGTTAGTGGGGTGGGTTTCAGCAAGGGTGAAGCTGCTGCAACCCAGGGCATTGCGGTGCTATCGTTGCCTGGACATTGGGCATGTCAGGGCACGATGCACCGCCGAAATAGACCGCAGCGAGCAGTGCTATCGCTGCGGTCAGCCCGGCCACAAGGCGGCCCAGTGCTCCGCGGCACCAAACTGCAGCCTCTGTACAGCTGCAGGGAGGCCCGCTGGGCACAGAGCGGGTGGAAAGGCCTGTGGCGCACCCACGCAGCAGCAGAAGAGGAGAAGGAGGGCCAAGGTTGCCGGGGGCTCTTTACCCCCCCGTCAACTTGGCTGCTCTTCGGCCGACTCCCGGCCTAGGAATGGAGTGGAGGGAATGGATTGCGCATAATGGCGCTCTACCATTTCCTCCAGGGCAATATCAACCACTCTGCTAGAGCTCAGGATCTCTTGCTCCAGAGCATGGCAGAGTGGTCGATTCACGTGGCTGTGGTCGCCGAGCCGTATTTTGTCCCACCCAGAGATAACTGGGTTGGAGACCTCGACGGTTTGGTGGCCATTATTGGCGGGGCTCTTGTCAGCCCGTCCCGAGGTCGCGGCTGGGCCAACTATGCCAACGCCGCCGTCCGCGAGGGCGGCGTTGGCATAGTTGGTGCATATTTTTCGCCCAACAAGAGTCTCGCCGACTTCGAGAGTTTCCTTGTCGAGTTGGGCGCCGTCGTAGGCCAACTCCACCCTCGCCCTGTGCTGTTACTAGGGGATCTCAACGCCAAGTCTTCGGCGTGGGGATCTCCGGTAACCGATGCTAGGGGTGAGGCGCTGGAGGAGTGGGCAGTAACCACCGGCCTGGTCATCTTGAACCGGGGCTCAGTTTACACGTGCGTGCGACAGCGGGGCGGGTCAGTAGTGGACGTCTCGTTCGCTAGCCCTACTGTCGCGAGCCGTGTCCGCGATTGGCATGTCGCCGTGGAGGTGGAGACGTTATCGGATCACCGATATATCCGTTTCGACGTCTCCACACAGACCGCCGGCGGCCGCGGTACGCCAGCCCCGCGAACGGACGGTCCACGCTGGGCGCGCAAGCGCATCGACAGGGAACTTCTCGAGGAGGCCACCATTGTCCAGGCCTGGATCCGGGAGTCGGCAACAACCGGACCCGTCGACGTCGAACAGGAGGCGCTGTGGTTCCGCGGGGCGATGACGCAAATCAGCGACGCGTCCATGCCCCGGGTCCACGCACAGTCAGCGAGGCGCCAGGTGTACTGGTGGTCCGCCGAGATCGCACAGTTGCGTGTCGCGTGCGTAGCGGCCAGACGCCAGTACACCCGATACCGAAGGAGACGTCGTCGGGTCCCTGATGAAGAAGCCGCGCGGTATGAGGTGTACCGCGCGGCGACGAAGACTCTGCGGCTGGCCATCGGCGAGGCAAAGAAGCGGGCCAGGGAGGAGATGTTGGAGACTCTAGACGGGGATCCGTGGGGGCGCCCTTATCGAGCGGTTCGAGGGAAACTTCGCGCCGCCGCGCCTCCACTTACGGAGAGTCTCCAACCCGAGCTGCTGGAGGAGGTAGTCGCAGCCCTCTTCCCGGCGAGAGCGGAGCATATCCCGCCGCCGATGGCTTTGCCCACGGCCGCAGAGTCTACAGAGGAGGACGCCATCACCGTCCCAGAGGTGACACAGGCAGAGATGGGGGCGGCCGTGATGCGGCTCCGGGCCAAGAACGTGGCGCCGGGGCCCGACGGAATCCACGGCCACGTATTAGCCCTCGCTCTGAAGGAGCTAGAGCCCTGGCTGAGAGGACTCTTCACAGCGTGCCTTGAGCGGGGCCAGTTTCCCACTCTATGGAAATCTGGTCGTCTGGTCCTGCTCAGGAAGGCGGGGCGCCCTGCGGACTCACCGTCCGCGTACCGGCCCATAGTGCTGCTAGACGAGGTGGGTAAGCTGTTCGAGCGGATAATCGCTGCCCGCCTCGTCAGCCACTTGTACAGAGAGGGGCCGGACCTGGACGAAAGCCAGTTCGGCTTTCGGCATGGGCGCTCCACCATCCACGCGATATCGCAGGTGAGAGTCCTGGCGGAGGAAGCGGTGTCCCTGGGTGGGGTGATGTTGGCGGTGTCCTTGGACATTTCCAACGCCTTCAACACCCTGCCCTGGAGTTGTGTTCGGGATTCGAGGCACTGCGGTATCATCGAGTGCCTCCCTACCTCCGCCGCATCGTCGGGGCTTATTTGGCGGAGAGGTGTGTCACCTACGTGGGACGTGATGGCGTCGAAAACCAGCACCGCATGTCGTGCGGTGTTCCACAGGGCTCGGTCCTGGGCCCACCCCTGTGGAACATCGGGTACGACTGGGTGCTGAGGGGCGAACTCCAACTGGGCGTAGACCTGACGTGTTACGCGGACGATACGCTGGTCACCACCCGGGGGAGTTCGTACAGGGAGGCAGCGTTGCTGGCGACGGCTGCGGTCTCACAGGTGGTGAGCCGCATACGGCGCCTTGGCCTGGAGGTGGCCCTCAACAAGTCGGAGGCCATGGTCTTTCATGGACCCCGGCGGGCGCCACCGCCCGATGCCCACATCGTCGTCGGGGGGGCCCGAATTGCTGTCGAGTCAACCATGAAGTACCTGGGATTGGTGCTCGACAGCCGGTGGGATTTCGGCCCCCACTTCCGGCGGCTGGCGCCTAAGTTATTGGGCGCGGCTGGGGCGCTGTCCACGCTGCTTCCCAATCTGGGGGGCCCGAGCGCTGCCTGTAGGCGGCTCTACGTGGGGATCGTGCGATCGATGGCCCTGTATGGGGCCCCGATCTGGGCGGCTGACCTGACGGCCGGCAGCATCGCTGTTCTGCGAAGGCCGCAGAGAGCGATGGCCGTCAGAGTCATCAGGGGGTATCGCACGATCTCCTACGAGGCGGCTTGTGCACTGGCTGGATCCCCGCCCTGGGACCTGGAGGCGAAAGTACTCGCGTCACTATATCGGTGGCGCGAGGAAGGGCGGGCGCGGGGCGAAGGGCTGATACAACGACATATAGAGTTGCGTCAGTCTCAGCTTCGTGAGGTCCTGGTGGCGGAATGGCGGGACAGGCTTTCACGCCCTACCGCCGGCCTCATTACCATCGAGGCGGTCCGGCCAGTGCTCGAGCGCTGGCTCGGGAGGAGGCACGGCTCCCTGTCGTTTCGGGTGACGCAGGTGCTCTCGGGGCATGGTTGCTTCGGGAAGTACCTGTGTCGCATAAACAGGGAGCCGGACGCCCGGTGTCACCACTGCGTCGACTGCCGGGAGGACACGGCGCGGCATACGCTGGCAGAATGTGCCGCTTGGGAGGAGCCACGCCGTGCCCTCATCTCTGAAGTAGGCAGTGACCTGTCGCTGCCGGCCGTAGTAGAGTCTATGGTCGGCAGCGAGGAGTCCTGGGACGCGGTGGTATCCTTCTGCGAAACAGTCGTCTCGCAGCAGGAGGCTGCGGAGAGGGAGAGGGAGATTTCATCCAATCACCCAATCCGCAGCAGACGTGCCGGGCGTCGGCGGAGGGCGGACAGCGCCCTCTTCCGGCCCCCCTAAATGGGTCCAGGGGCGACGGACTCGGGGACATCCGTTGCCCTCCACACATCTGGACCCGAGGTGGTGGCGCGTAGTGTTCCACGCGCGCCCCTCTTAGACGTTGCGGGGGAGTCAAACACCTCACTCCCCCCAAACCCGAGATCGAGGCCCGGAAGCGGGCCGGCACTAGCCGGGGGTTGCGGAAGTATCGTTGTTCCCGCGACCCCCGGCGTAGGTGTGAGATGGAACACCGGTGTGGTTTTTAGTCAGTAGGAGTCTGACAGACCCCTCCGCCCCCCCCAGGGCGGAGGACATCCAATGAGGATTTTCCACCCCGGAAACAAAAAAAAAAAAAAAAAAAGCCGGATCCCGTCCGGAGATTCTTGGCACCCCTTGCCATGCCGTAACCTCGACCGCTACCGTAGTCGAGGGTAGGCAGGCTGCCGGGCACTAGGGGCCATTTTTTATTTGTGCTATTCATGGGGGGGTTTTGCCATAATCGCCACGCTTGGCAGGCGGGTTGGCGATCGCAGTATGGTTGTTATAGAAGTACAGAGAACGCTGCTGTCCATTCTCTGGTTTGTCCCTTAGTCGCCTCTTACGACACCTACGGGAAGACATGGGATGGTGAAATTCTTTACGGCCGGCACCATACGGCACTTTACGGCCGGCACCATACGGCACAACATATAAATATATGTCGCATCAAGGCTGGCCGATAGATGTAAACCATCGGGAAGTCAGGATGTATTCCCTTAGGTTAAGACATCGTGTGTGGGCAGGTCGTTGGGTACAATCGTGAAAATGAAACCACATAAATTATTCGATACACTGAGTATATTCAAATAGACACAAGTTACATTCTTGCTTACTATTACGGATCGACACTGATTCTACGACGTGTTAGCTCTACGGCTGTCAGTACTCAACTGCCTGTACATTTTAGCTCAACTGCTACATTCTATTATCCCCACCACGCAAGTGGTTAGAGAAAGCGCGCCAAAGCGTAATTGTTCTTGCTTTGCCGCCAGATGGCGCGCTTGCGATTTGTTTTGACGTCCGTACTATTGACTAAACCCGACACGGCCATCCTGCGAGACAGGCGTCCTCGTCTGTTCCTCATTGTCAGGTTTTAACAGTGTATCGAATCATGTGGAAATCCTCAATGGATGTCCTCAGCCCTTGGGGAAAGCTGAGGGGTCTGTCAGACTCCTACTGACTAAAACCACATGGTGTTCTCTAGGCCGTAGTTCCTTTTGAGAGGCGAGCGTGGAACACACACGTCGCCTTCTCGGGCCTCTCTCAGGTGACAGATCCCCAAATCTATCACCTGCAGGCTTCATCATCTCGTCTTCACTCCATGCCACCTCATGTCGTGTTGCGCCACACGTCCTCTTAGTCTACTCCGACCCGCCAGTCTCCCATCATACAAGGGATGTTTTTCTGAAACACAAAATTTCCAAACAGTATTCACTCGTCCAATCCTGACGCATACTCTAGGTGAGTGAGGAAACATTTTGAATCAATCAAACATGATCATTTAAATGTCTCCTTTCACCTTTGCAAGGGAAGAGTAATTCTATTTCAAATTTAAAGAAAATAGTAACTCAATCATCAATTTGGTACCTAAAAGCACCCAATCTTCGTGATTACAAAGTCCAAGTACCACTGATAGTCATTAATCTCAAATTAAATCCAACAAAAGAAACCACCAGGTATCTTATTCACGATATTTAGCTATCTTATAGCTCTCTTAGCAATCACAATTGCTCTACTCGAACATCTCCACGATGTCAAGTAAACTCAACTCTCTGAACTCAGAACCTGTTCACACAGAGATTTAGTCTGTCCTATTGGTACTTGAGCTTTGTGTGTCTTACTAACACGATCTACGCAAAGTAATCAAAATTAGAAAACCAAAATTATTTCAATTTTCGTAATGAGGGCTTGACGATTCGAACGTCATCAAAATTATCATGGTGACCTCACCAAACGCATGACTGAGAGTTTAGTTTCTTTTAAACTCTAAACTCAATAGGAACTTTCTGTAAGGTTCCTAACACAAACATGAATTTTCCCACCAGACATAGTGTCACACAGGCTTACCGCCAGCCATACAGGCCACACAGGCCTACCGTTGCCATACAGGCCTACCGTTGCCATACAGGCCAACAGTTGCCACACAGGCCAACAGTTGCCACACAGGCCAACAGTTGCCACACAGGCCAACAGTTTCCACACAGGCCAACAGTTGCCACACAGGCCAACAGTTGAATCACAACGCTCGGCTACTCCTGACCAAACTAGTTTATTGGGTTCGTGAAAATAGGGAAAATTTGAATTCTACCCTTTAACCAAATAATTACCCTGGGCCATGTACCACAGTCATTCCAAACAAACTTTAAAACTTATTCTGCAGCAAAAACTGCCAAGCCTACAGAAACCCTCGAGTAAAACCTCCAACGCCACGGCTCTCTAGCCAGCAATTGTATTGCTCTCACAAAATGGTCTCTCTAGACCCCGACCTTCGACAGAATCCACTGGTCAAACATAATACATCCCATAGACTGAATTACTCGACACCTTAAGCTTGCTCATCATCATCAAAATCCTTTTGACATCAACATCGACTAGTACATAACCCGCTGGCATCTTTCTAAACTACCGCCTGCATATTTGTAGGTCCTAATCGTACCTATTTAAAGCTTTCAGTGTATAACGATCACTGTCCTGTCACAATCACCTATCGCAGACTTAATACAGGGCCTACTTAGTTTTCGTACCAAAGTTTCCAACACAACACATCCTTAGAACAAGGTCCAACGATCAACAAGTTCAACTAATTAAAGTAATTGTAACAATTCTGTTACTCTATACAATAATTCAAAGGCAATGCATACTCAACTCATGAAACCTTCATTGTGACTTGTGCACCAACACAAGCCAGAATCGTATCTACCAACGATTCTTTACATATCTGCCGCCACACATGATACAACACATGAGGGGCCTTGTGCACCAACACAAGCCTGAATCGTATCTACCAACAATTCTTTACATATCTGCCGCCACATATGCTACAACACATGAGGGGCTCTGTGCACCAACACAGACAAGAATCGCACCAACGACTCTCAAAATTCTAGCGAATATGTGCTACAACACATGAATCGCTCTGTGCACCAACACAGACAGAAATCGCACCAACGATTCCTTGTAGACCCATCGCCACATGTTACTCATGAGGTGCGGTCCAAGACCCATCGCCACATGTCACTCATGAGGTGCGGTCTAAAGTTTCGAGTAGGTGTGTACAAGCCATTCTTAATCAGATTTGGTCTCACTACCACTGTCATCAACTATGACGTCGATTCTCAAGAAACTTGGTGATCGGGGATCCTTCTCGCAAGATTCACGCTTTTTACTCAAAGATTTTGGAAAATACCGACTGTTAATTAAGCCTGATAATATTTGCTTCTTAATAGCTCGTGTGAAGGGACTTCACGAATAACTCGGATCAATATCGTTAAAATCAGATTATCAACAGTAACCCTTTATTATCACTCACCAACTCAGTTTTCATGTAAGGAAAACGATTGCGAGATCTAGTGCTATCATAATATTACTTTGAAAGTAAGCAAGTGAATTCAGATCTGAAGACGGCTGTGTAAGTCGTAACACAACAAGATCTTTACCGAGTACAGGTAAATGACCAGTACCGTTACTAACTCGATACAATTTCGATGCCACTACGACATCACTAACTCGCTTTGCCACTGAAAACGACTACTTGTTCAGTCATTTGAGATATCTCAATTCCCTCATATGGGATATCTCATCCTAAGGTTCGTACTAAACCTAAAATTGAAACTAGGAAAGTACTAACTAACCAATAGGAAACTCATTAGCTAATTGCTTTTTACTAAGTGTGTCTCAATTACCTAGTGATAGTGCAAGATATAACCACGACCAATACAATGGTCAAACATGAAAACTTAAAACTCGAACTAGCATCTCTTCACTAGAGAACCTTCGACCTCCCTATCGAAATAATATGGAAGCGACTCACCGAGTATTCCATTCCAAATTTGCGCGCGCTCCCGACATCACAGCTGTGGTCATAGCGTTCGACTGCCACCTGCGAACTGCTAGCCTGCCATCGGTCTTAACCTCTCAGGTCAACCTTCGCATTCAGCATTTGAGCCTGCAGCAGAGGCTCCACTGCGACGCAATATGGTATCTGAAACGTGAAAAATATTACGAGAGTATATGTTCACACAGTTATCTTAGCTTTACCCAGCTTTGATGGAAATTAACCGATGCACCGGTGTAGTAACCTAAACTCATCAATCTGCCTAGCCTTTTCCCAACTACACTGGGGTCGGCTTCCAGTCCTACCGGATTCAGCTGAGTACCAGTGCCTTACATGGAGTGAGTAGTAAACAACAGACGTTCCGATTATCACTCGCTATAAAACCACGTTAAAAAAGTGTTTCAACAAGTTTAAAGTGTCTACAATAGTTGCAAATAAACATTAAGTCGTGGAAAGTGCACCAACTAAAAAAATCACGCACGAACTATCTTCTAAGTAGCTTAAATATTGCTGTGAAAATAATCATAAGATAACCTCAAATAATATTTAATGTAAACCATAGACAATACTGTCAAGTGTCAGGTGTCAATATAGCCAACATTACAAACTAAATTTGGCAGATAGAGTGTTGCCATATAAAGAAGTTAATTTCTACCATTAAACAATTTTACCATATATATTACGCGCCAGTTTTGAAAAGTCACAAGTGAGATATGGAAGACCAGATGCAATATTTACTGGAAAAAATTCAAGAACAAATGGATAGGCAAACAATATCAATTACGGAGGCTGTTACTCGAAATATTACACAGCAAATGGGCGAAAGGTTCAAAATGCTAGAGGAACAAAACCAGCATCTTCAAGAAGAAGTTTTGTCACTAAAAGAAAAAATTAAAGGAATAGAAACACAGAAGAAAAAGAACAATTTATTATTTTTTGGAATAAAAGAGGGCAGCGCAGAAGAATCAAATACAGTAAAATTTATGAAAGAAAAAATCAACACTCACCTGTCACTGGATATCCAGGAATTCGAAATAGATAAAGCTCATAGGATCGGACAAAAAACAAGCAACGGACTTCGACCTATACTTATTTCCTTCACCTCCAACTGGAAACGAAACACAATACTTAAAAACAAAAAGAAACTTCCTGAAGGAATATACGTATCAGAGGACTTCACGAAAGAAACGTTAGAAATAAGAAAGTCTCTGCAGCCAAAACTCGAAGAAGAAAGGAACAAAGGCAATATTGCCTACCTGCGAGGAGAAAAACTAATAGTCAAGAAACCGGATACCCAAAAGAGTGAGAAGAGGAAAAGAGAATCATCCTTTTCACCTAACCAAAACCAACTACCCTCCTCAGCGGGCCCAAAGAAAATTGCTGCAAAGAACGCTTTCGAGTTTATGACACGTCCTAGAAGCAACTCACTTAAAGGAAAGATCGATAATTAGCAATTAAAATCTTCCAGCAACCGGAAAAACGACAACGTTAACTATACAAACTCACAACCAATAAACCAAACATTAACTCCCCCAAGCCGGCTGGTCCCCGTGGGGGAAAGAGACCATAACCCTCTAGCTAGCACAAAAACACAAAATGAAATTCTAAAAATTGGCACATTTAATGTCAGATCACTAGGGTCAGACATAAGATACATAGAATTAATGTACTCACTACAAAATATAGAAATAGACATACTCGGTATAGCAGAAGTCAGGAAAATGGGATGTAATATTGAAGAACACGAGAATTATATCCTATGCTATAAAGGAGAAACGCCTGGGTTATACGGAGTAGGCTTTCTCATCAAGAAAAAACATAAGAGAAACATAATAAACTTCAAAGGCCTTTCAGAGCGGGTCGCTGTATTACAAATGAAATACGAACATGAAAGTTTATCAATAATACAGGCGTACGCTCCCACAGAAAAGTCATCAGAAGAAGCAATTACCTCATTTTACAAAACCTTGGAAACAGCTTTTAACCTGGTAGGAGCACACGTCCTTCTGATTGGAGATTTTAACGCTCAGGTAGGACAAACAAATATGAATGACAGTTTAGTCATGGGAAAATTTGGTTACGGAATCCGAAGCGAAAGGGGTGAAAAGTTAGTGCAATATGCCTTAGAAAACAAACTATCGATTATGAACACTTTCTTCAAAATGAGAAAAAACCGTAAATGGACGTGGCTATCCCCAGATGGAAAAACAAAAAATGAAGTAGATTATATTTTATCAAACGAACCCAAAAAAATAAGGAACATAGAAGTTCTCCACGGCTTAGGATTTAGATCAGACCACCGCTTAGTAAGAGCTACTTATCTTCTAGGAAAACAAAACAAAACTAGAACAACTTTTAAATCACAACCTAAGCCATTAAAAACAACAGAAGATATCAGTCGCTACTTGAAAAACTTAGAACATAATATACAATTGAATCTCCAAGACGACAACCATGACGTTCAGACACTATACAATAAACTACAAAACGCCATTAATAAGAGTATGTCATTAAAAGCGCCAGGTTCAGTAATAGACAGAACTGAAAATATTATAAGTAAAACTACCAGGGACATGCTGATAAAACGAACAGAGTTAATAAAAATGAAACAAAAAACTAAAGAAATGAAAAATGAATTAAGTGTTCTCTTTAAAACAACAAGCAAAGCCATCAGAACAGATTATCAGAATTATAGAAATAAGATAATAGAAGACAACCTGCAGAAATATAGAAGCTCCAAAAAAGCATACAAACAGTTGACAACACATAAAAATTGGATTCAAAACCTAAATACTAGGAAGAACGAGACAAAAACCAGAGACGACGTGATAAATAGTGCAACGGAATTTTACAAAACACTTTATGCAGAGAAAGCTGGCATACCGATTACATCTCATATAAGTAACAATACTCTACATAGTGAAGTAACCAATCAAGATATCGATATACCACCAATAGACGATTTGAAAACTATTAAACACATCAAAAAGATGAAAAATGATAAAAGCCCAGGTCCAGATGCTATACATAACGAGGCTTTAAAAACAGGTTATCTGCTCCTAGCACGTCCTCTCACTTACATATTTAATAAAGTTCTAGACACTGGTCAGGTGCCAGATCAATGGAAGAGATCCGATATAATCTTATTGTACAAAAAAGGAGACCCGAAAGACGTAGGTAACTACAGACCTATAAGTCTTCTTTCAAGCGTGTACAAATTATTTATGTCAATTCTGCAATGCAGATTGTCTCCAAAAATTGATGAACACCAACCGTTAGAACAAGCTGGCTTCCGCTCGGGCTTTTCCACAACTGACCACATACACGTTATTCAACAAGTTATAGAAAAACACAAAGAGTTCAACAAATCACTATATATAGCTTTCATCGACTACGCTAAAGCTTTTGATACAATCTCTCATAAGTCTATATGGGAAGCCCTAGATCACTGCAAAATCCAAGAAAAATACATAAAGGTATTAAAGAACATCTACAAAGGAAGTACCAGCAGGGTAAAACTGGAAAAAAGAGGAACAAATATACCAATCTGTCGGGGAGTAAGACAAGGAGATCCTCTTTCACCAAAACTTTTTATAGCGGTACTGCAGCTTATCTTTGAGAAACTGCACTGGCCAACACACGGACTCAGAGTAAATGGGAGGAGGCTAACTCACTTGAGATTCGCTGACGACATCGTCCTTTTCGCCGAATCCAGTGACAAACTAAACGAAATGATAAGCACACTGAGAGAAGAAAGCGAAAAAGTTGGGCTCATGATGAACCAAGATAAAACCAAGCTTATGACAAACAGCAAAACCACCAACATCGACTTGTATGGCAAGCCACTAGAATATGTAAACAACTATATATACCTCGGCAAACAAGTATCATTCAGTAACAATAATGACGAAGAAGAAATAGAACGGCGAGTTAACATTGGGTGGAAAAGATACTGGAGTCTAAAGGAAATTCTAAAAGGCACTTTCCCCCTTCACCTGAAGAAGACTGTAATGGATACATGTATTCTACCGACTCTCACCTACGGCTGCCAAACATGGACGTATAACACAAAAATAAAAACAAAACTAACAAACTGTCAGAAAGCGATGGAAAGAAGTATTTTAAAAATAAGAAAAATTCAAAAGATAAGAAGCAAAGACATAAGAGCAAAAACTAACTTAATAGACGTACTTCATCATGCTCGCACACAAAAATGGCGATGGGCTGGGCATATAGCGAGATACACAGACAATAGATGGACATTAGAAACCACAACATGGAAAGGACCGGCGGGAAAAAGAAAAAGAGGTCATCCAAGGAACAGGTGGATCGGCGAAATAATTCTAGTAGCAGGAAAAAATTGGAGAGACAAAGCAAAAAATAGAAAATTTTGGAATAAGCTAGAGGAGGCCTTTACCCAGCGTGGGGTTCCAATAATATATTAGTAATAGTTATTTAGTATTAAGAGAAAATGTTATTTAAGGTTGTTGGAAATAAATGGGCTTTATTATTATTATTATTATTACATGGAGTGACTGCCTATCTGACCTCCACAACCCAGTAACTGGGTAAAACGGTACCCCTTGGCATGACTGGTGTCAAATCTCAGGCCTCTGACTACCCGTAACGACTGTCAAAGATCTTCAAATGACAGCCGGGACTAACGGCTTAACGTGCTCTCCGAGGCACAGAGGAAACCCGGTATGTTGAAATGGTCACCCATCCACGGACCGAGCTCGTCAATGCTTAACCTTGATGATCGACCAGTGCGGCTGTTATTATTTAGCCACTAGCTTCTAGTAGTAGTAATTACCTAAACCAGCATGGCCAAATAGGTTATTGTGGACACCGAATGTGAGTGCAGAGTTCCTGTCCAAAACATGAACCTACTGTAATATGTGGTTGCCCCAAGTGCCTAGGTGTAGTTTAGCCCTCTAATTCGAAAAGAAGAATATTAGGCCTCTTCTCAAAATTAATCAACTCTCACCTCGCACTAGACAAAACTATCGCACTACAATTCTAATCAAAGTATTTCATTTGGAATTATCATAATTTACAGACTGAAATGTAAGGTAGGTACGTCGCTGTCACCATATCGTTCTAACCTCCAAACAATAATAGTCAGCCAAGGCCAGTCAAGGGTTATTGTCAGTGATAGTAAAATAAGAACTCTTTCAACAATACCAAAACTTGACCATCGATAACTAACATGAAATTATGAACTGACACGGGCTACCCCAACGATCCACTGACCGCCATACCGTACACAAAACACAGAATTTTGAATAATGAAAACTCTTGGCCATAGTCATAACAAATTGAAAACGACTCACCAGATTGGCATAAAGATCAGTGTGTATGGATCTTTCCACAAGTCCACACGCGTCTCCTTGACCTCTCCAGCTCCTTGGTTGTAGCTAGCTTCCTTGCTGCTCCGCTCCGTTATTGATTATTCAAGACTGAGGGTAGTCGCAACTGACACCGCGATTTTTTTGCAAGAATGTAACCGCCACTTTCACTAGCTTTGTTTTTACGTGTGATCTCATTAGCACGACCGAATCCCAATTCTAATGTCGCATCAAGGCTGGCCGATAGATGTAAACCATCGGGAAGTCAGGATGTATTCCCTTAGGTTAAGACATCGTGTGTGGGCAGGTCGTTGGGTACAATCGTGAAAATGAAACCACATAAATTATTCGATACACTGAGTATATTCAAATAGACACAAGTTACATTCTTGCTTACTATTACGGATCGACACTGATTCTACGACGTGTTAGCTCTACGGCTGTCAGTACTCAACTGCCTGTACATTTTAGCTCAACTGCTACATTCTATTATCCCCACCACGCAAGTGGTTAGAGAAAGCGCGCCAAAGCGTAATTGTTCTTGCTTTGCCGCCAGATGGCGCGCTTGCGATTTGTTTTGACGTCCGTACTATTGACTAAACCCGACATATATAATAAACAACATATAAATATCAAACCGAACTTTTATCAGATTCTACATGTTAATAACATAAAAGCTTACTTTTGTGCAGCCATTGAAAAAAAAACTCAGAGATCTTCAAAAACACTCAATATACATAAAAATGTGTGTCCAATTGTAAAAGTAACTGCATCAAATAATATGTTGATAGGTACTAAATAAGTTGCCAATATGAATATGTATCTCAAGTAATTGAAAAATTATGAAAAATGCAGGTAGATTTGGGTCGTTTTTTGGCCTTATAAAAGTCCCGTCGCAGTATCTGGGTTAAGTCACAAAAAAAAGCACGTCATGTTAAATAAAATAAAATTACCCTAAAACTAATAATGAAAAAGCCATTAAAAAAATTGTCAAGTTAAATTAAAAAATATTAAAATCCTTTCAAAATCATGTCAAGTTACACTGTCATTTAAACCGAATTGAATCATTAGAATTACTACTGACTATCACCCGGTTTTCCAGCCCTCGATTATCGGGCTGTTAACGTATTCGACGAATAATCGCCGGTTAATTATACTTTCATTTTCTCAAAACCTAAATGAGACAAGCGTTTAACAATTTTTGACACTTGACAAGAAAACTAATTCAAAATCAAAATCAAGGTATTTATTTCAAGTTAACTTAAGAAGTACTTTTGAATTGTCAAACAAAAAATTAATAAAAAGATGACTAGTTGCAAATTCGCAAGCGTCTGTAGGTCTCAATGGAGAAGAATTTGCAAGAAACTCCCTGGACACTCTTTTCCATCAGTTTTAATTACAAGTTTTTGGTTACATCATTCTTGTTGAAAAAATACATATATGTGAGAACGATGTAAAAAGACGTGTACGTAAAAGCGTCCAGAGTAACAAATAATTTAAAAAAAACCGGCCAAGTGCGAGTCGGACTCGCACACGAAGGGTTCCGTACCATTATCGCAAAACACTGCAAAAAAATCACGTTTGTTGTATGGGAGCCCCCCTTAAATATTAATTTTATACTGTTTTTAGTATTTGTTGTTATAGCGGCACTAGGAATACATCATCTGTGAAAATTTCAACTGTCTAACTATCACGGTTCATGAGATACAGCCTGGTGACAGACAGACAGACAGATGGACAGCGAAGTCTCAGTAATAGGGTCCCGTTTTTACCCTTTGGGTACGGAACCCTAAAAAAGCACTTTCACAGGCTGAGACAGCTAAGTTATGACCAATCCCAACTGATGGCGCCCGTTCACGAACATGAAGCATGGATCGGCACCACTCAGCTCAACGATCATGAAAGGAACCGAATGATCCAACACATGTGCCACCATCAGAAATAAATTATAGAGAGCAGGACACACTCAACTGCCAGGGCACACAGAAGTCAACGAATGACACATAGGTACAGTGAATGGTAGATTTATCTACAGTCGGAACATAGTACTCACACATGTGCTGTGCAATTATATAATACTAAAAGAAATTGAGTTTACACAATACAAAAAAAAAATATACTGTCTTCAGCAGGTTCAACAATACTTCGATACTTTTCTGCCCATCACTAATTGTTCTTGCGCCCTAGTGGCTGCGGAGCAGGACCAGCATTGAGCCAAGCATTTTTATCAGCGATGTAGTCCCCCAACTTATAATATGCTTGCCTGCATAGTGTGCGTTTTATACAAGTTTTCAATTTCGTCTCATTTAGTTGTAGAATGTGGGGAGGAATTTTATTGTAACGTTTTATACAGTACCCCATAAAAGATGATGCTACTTTAGCCAGCCTGAAACCTGGTTGAGTTAATTGGTCCCTATTTCTAGTAACATAATTATGTCTGTCGCCGTTTTTACAAAAAAATGTAAATTCTTTCTAACATACATGATGTTTTCATAAATATATTGACAAGGTACCGTCATGATGTTAATGTCCTTAAACAGTTCCCTTAGAGAATCGCGCCGGCGAAGATTGTATATCGCTCTGATGGCTCGTTTTTGCAGAATAAAAATTTACTCAATGTCTGCGCCCTTCCCCATAATAAGATACCGTAAGACATTATACTATGAAAATAACTAAAATAGACTAACCTCGCGGTATCGACATCAGTAAACTGACGTATTTTTCTAACAGCATAAGCTGCCGAACTTAGCCGCCCCGCAAGTGATATTAAATGAGGACCCCATTGTAACCTCGAGACTAGCGTGATCCCCAAGAAAACCGTTTTATCGACGAATTCTAGCTTCTCCTTGTTTAATATAATGTCATAATCATTACTTCTGACATTCGGCAAGACAAATTTTATGCACTTAGTCTTTTTAGCATTTAAAACTAGATTATTAGCCGTGAACCAATTTTGAACCTGTCGCAAGACGATATTTACGTCGTCAACGTTACTTGTACGTCTATTTATCTTAAAAATCAACGAAGTGTCATCAGCAAATAACACCATGTTTAGATTGTTTTTCAATAGATGAGGTAAATCGTTAACTAGAAACAAGAAAGGACCCAAAATTGAACCCTGGGGTACCCCCATTTTCACGGTTAACCCGAACGAATCGACACCGTTTATTTGAACTAATTGCTGTCTATCATTTAAATAAGATTTAACCAAACTCAACGCTGATTGGCCTAGCCCGTAATGCTCAAGTTTCAAAAGTAATGTTTCATGATTAAATTAACCACATGTAACAGTATTTTTGGGTTTCTGCGAACCTTTTTCAATGTTAATCACTTGTCAACGAGCCTAATTTATAATTGTTGGAAATTGGTCGATTATCCGCAGATAAAAGTTAATTTTATGATTTTAAAGGCTTATATTACGATAAAAAGATGGTAGGGATCGGCGAAAACTAAAGTTTGTGTTCAGTTATAATAATTAATAAAGATAAATAATTATGTTAATATAGATCAATTATTTAATTAACTAGTTTTTTTTTTGATAGCCTTGTGTTTGACCACTATCTCACCTGATGGTAAGCGATGATGTGGTCGACGATGAAGCACGCTTGTCTAGAAGAAACCTATTCACTCTTGACTTAAAGACTCCCAGGTTGTAGCTATCAGGAAATACAGACTCCAGCAAGGAATTCCACTCCTTTGCTGTACGCATAATAAAATTATTCCCAAAACGTTTGGCACTAGTGTTAGTGGAAGAAAGACATGCCTGGGTCTTAGCAGCATAGAACCTGACCAGATTGGCATCGCCCTATTCGGAGACTGCGTTCAAGGACAGGTTCAAGCTCTCAACCATGGCCTCACGGAGATACCGGATCTGAGGTCCAGTAGCGCGCGCGTCGGACACGTATCTCTCAGCAAAAGTGCTGTCGTCCGCATACCCAAAGGTTTTAGCAGATCATTTATTTGCAGCAAGAACAATGTTGCTGAGAGTACCGTCCCCTGAGGGACCCCGGCATTAATACCCAAATAAGTTTGTGTTTTACTTGAAGCGGCCGGGGTGGTGACCCTGCCAGGGTCAACAACACTTACCAAGGTCAGTTTTTGGATAGGTGACCACTTTTTTTGGTCCGCTTGTTTTTGGATAGGTTACCCCGCGAGGGTAAGCAACACTAACCAAGGTCAGTCTTTGGATGGCTGACCATCACCACAAAAATGTTGGTCACCCATCCTAAATTTACCCCGCTAGGTTAAACAACATCTACCAAGGTCATCCATCCAAAAACAAGCGATCCAAAAAAAAGTGGACTCCCATCCAAACACTGACCGTGGTAAATGTTGCTAACCCTGGCAGGGTCACCCATCCAAAAAAAGCAAACCGAAAAAAGTGGTCACCCATCCAAAGACTGACCTTGGTAAGTGTTGCTTATCCTGGCGAGGTTAGCCATCCAAAAATAAACGAACCAAAAAAAGGGGTCATCCAAAAACTGACCTTGGTAAGGTTTGCTTAACTTGGCGGCTACATCAACCCAGCCGCTCAAGATAAAATACTATTTAAAGTTACTGGTTTCGTTATACGAGTAGCGAATGAAGTGAATGAATACCTAGCTAGGGCAGCCAACCGAAATAAATTGATGCCGATTATTCAATGTAACAAGCGATTACGTAATTTTTCGATGATGCAGTTTTGAGAAACCCTCTGACTACTGAGGGATTTGAGATGTGACATCGTCTTCAAAAACCGGCCCTAAGTGTTTTAAGTACTTCTTCTTTGAATTTACTAGCAGAAAGAGCGAACATATCAATATGATGGAAGTTCTCATTAAAGTTACGGGTAAGTCGACATAGAGGGGCCTGCACATCTGCGTTAGTGTGACAAGAGGTCACTGCAAACATTTCAGTTACAGAAACTGAAAATATGACCATTTCTATTAATTAATCAACAGACAACTCAATAACTTAGTTAATTTTTTTTTTTTTTTTTTTTTATCTATTATAGGCCCGCGCTTGACCACTATCTCACCTGATGGTAAGCGATGATGTGGTCTACGATGGAGCACGCTTGCCTAGTAGTAACCTATTCACTCTTGACTTAAAGACCCCTAGATTGTAGCTATCGGGAAACACAGACTCCGGCAGAGAATTCCACTCCTTAGCTGTACGCATAATAAAAGTATTCTCAAAACGTTTAGTGCGTATGGGTGGGATGTCCACCATGTACCGATGGCGCATCGCCGTGCGTCTGGTAGTCCGATGATGAAACGGGCTGGGCGGAATTAGATCATGCAATTCCATCGCACACTCCCCGAAATGCAATCGATAAAAAACCGACAAGCTGGCAACTCGGCGACGATGTTCAAGACTCTGGAGCTTTGACTTAACCAGTGCCTCATCACCGATGAGCCTCTTGGCCCGCTTTTCGATCGACTCTAGTGCATCAAGCTGGTATTTGGCAGATCCGTCCCAGAGATGAGAACAGTACTCCATGCATGATCGAACTTGCGCTTGATACAAGCTGAGCAACTGTTCTGGCGTGAAGTACCTTCTCACCTTTGCAAGGATCCCCAGCTTTTTGGCAGCCTGCTGAGCTTTTGCCTCAATGTACGGGCCAAAATTGAGAGTCGATGTCAACGTAACGCCAAGAAGCTCAAGATGGTCAGCTATTGGCACGGTTACATCTCGGAAAGTTGGAGCCGGGTGAAATTGGCTCTTTTTAGCGGAAAAAAGACACGCCTGGGTTTTAGCAGCATTAAACTTGACCAGATTGGCATCGCCCCATTCGGAGACTGCCTGCAAGGACAAGTTCAAGCGCTCCACCATGGCCTCCCGGAGAGACTGGATCTGAGGCCCGGTAGCACGAGCGTTAGACAAGTATCTCTCAGCAACAGTGCTGTCGTCTGCATACCCAAAGGTGCCGGGTTTTAGCAGATCGTTAATGTGCAGCAAGAATAAAGTTGCTGAGAGTACCGACCCCTGAGGGACCCCGGCATTAATATCCAAGTGGTCCGACGTGCAGCCATCGATAACCACTCGAATGGACCGATCTCTCAGGAAGTCAGCAATCCAATCACACAGACCACCGGGCAAACCGAATGAAGGAAGCTTACCAACAAGGCTTTCGTGCCAGACCCTATCGAAAGCCTTTGAGATGTCTAGGGAGACGGCAAGCGCTTCCCCGTGCCTCTCAATGGCCTCACTCCAGATGTGAATGGCATACGCTAGAAGATCCCCAGTAGACCGATTTCGGCGGAAGCCGTATTGGCGGTCACTTAGGATATCGTTTGCTTCTAGGTATGCCAGGAGCTTAATATTGAGTACACGTTCCATACTCTTACAGAGTATGGAGGTTACAGATATGGGTCTGTAGTTGGCCGGATCAGCTCGACTTCCCTTCTTGGGCACGGGCTGTACGTTAGCCTGCTTCCAAGCATTCGGCACTTTTCCAGCCTCATAAGAAAGGCGGAATAGGCGTGTCAAGATCGGAGACAATTCAGGCGCACAGGTTCTAAGAACAATTGCTGGTATTCCGTCAGGGCCGCTAGCCTTGTTCACGTCGAGGTTGCGCAACACCCTACGGACGTCTTTTTGATGGATACGAATGTCCGACATACTCGTCTCGCATCCATCAGAAGAATGAGGGGGCCGCGCGCCACCGGGATTCAGACGTGAAGATTCCGCAAAAAGGGAGGCAAATAAATTTGCCTTCTCCTCAGCGGAGTGGGCCAGCGACCCGTCGGGTTTCAGCAGTGGTGGTAGTGAGGGACGACAGAAGTTCGATTCGACCGACTTAGCCAGAGACCAAAACGCTTTACTACCTGCTGGGTAAGAAGCAAGTTTGGTCCCTATTCGGCCAATGTGGTCGAACCGAGCCCTTCGCAACACCATCTTGCAGGACTTGGCAGCCCTGTTGAAGGCCTTCTTCTTCTGACCCACGTCACCCGCCTTACGCGATCGAGCGTCGACCCAAGCCAGGTACGCGTCATGCTTAAGCTCGTTGGCGCGCTTACATTCGGCGCCAAACCAAGGCCGGTCTTCGCTAGACATTGATACGTCAGAGAACGGAATGTAGTACTCCATTCCCTGACGCAACACATCCGTTACGGCGTCCGCGCACGACGATGGATCAGTTGAAGAAAAGCAAGTAGGCTGCCAAGGATAGCATGCGAAAAAAGATCGCATACCATCCCAATCTGCTGACTTGTACCGCCAAACCCGCCGGGTGCCTTTTGGGCTGAGATCAGGCGGGGAATAGACGGACACAGACTTCACCAGACAGTGGTCGGAACTACCTAATGGTGACGAAATCGACACAGAGTATCTGTCTGGATCTGTTGTCAGCAGAAGGTCCAAGCAATTCGCCGTGTGCGAATCGACATCCGGTACCCTCGTTGCCCCCTGGACCAGCTGGGCTAATTGATTGGGGGCTAATTGATTGCTTTTTCATTGACGTTCACATATTTTAACTTGACTGTCGACGACCAACTGTCTTACTAACAGAAAGCTACCAAGTGCATCAAAAATCTTTTCATGTACCAAAAAGCGTAGACCAAAAATAAAAAATGTGCTAATCAAGATGATACCAACAATACAATTGAGGTGATTCTCAGCTTCTATATTCTGCTCTGTAATCTTCTACTATCTTCTTATCATTATGCATCGCTGGCAGGGTTTGTCCATTACTTTTGGTTGGTGTAATGTCTATGACTTTTTCTTCTTCTACATAGGCTTTATCATCAACTACTGCTCCAATATTATGAGCATTAATAACAATATCGTTTTAGTCCTAAAAATCTAACACGTACATAAAGTTCAAAAAAAATACGGTACATATCTCAAAAGTTTGGTAGTCTCCAACTGGACTTATGTCTTGTCTTCTTGTCTTGAATTTCACTAATATCATTGCTAGTGTCTATTTCTAGTGTACATTTCTCTCTTGCCAATTTTGTTGAAATTATAAGTAACTATACCAGTATATGCTTTTGATATTAACATTCTATATGCAACGATTTTTATTACTTTGCTGAGAAAATGCTTAGTGTATGGTTAAAGAACGTGCAATTATCAAGAAAAGATGTAGACTGTGTGTCCCATAGGCAGATAATCAATGATTTATACCTAAATAAAGTGCAAGCCTTCAAGATTTTTGAGAAAGCGTTTCATTTGCTGGTAAGTATTTAAAATTATAATAATAAATTAAAATTAAGAATGTTAGTCCATACTCTCTAGTCTAGTCTGATATGGAATTTCACGAGTTTAGAGAAGAGCCAAAAGAAAGATCTTGTCAAAGCTTTTGTTTGTTATCGATTAGGCTAACAAAAATAGTATAATGTTGTAGCTTACCAATGAGGCTTTTTTGCCAGAATCTCAAAAATATCTTATATAAATATCTTATCTTATATGAATATCTTTTTTGATCAAAAGCGAGATGTTGAGGGAGATGGCAAGCGCTTGCCTCTCGATGGCATCACTCCAGACGTGAATGGCGTTCGCTAGAAGATCCCCAGATGATTGATTTTGGCGGAAGCCATATTGGCGGCCACTGAGGATGTTGTTAGCTTCTAGGTATGCCAGGAGCTTACAGTTGAGCACCCGTTCCATACTTTTACAGAGGATGGACGTTAATGAGATGGTATAAGTTGAACGTTGGCTTGATTTCAAGTATTCAGTACTTTACCAGCGTCTAATGAAAGGCGTGTCAAGATCGGAGACAGTTTAGGCGCACTAGTTCTGAGTCCAATTGCTGGTATCTCATCAGGGCCACTGGCTTTGTTCAAGTCAAGGTTACGCAGCACCCTACGGACGTCATTTTGGTGTATGCAAATTTCCGACATGATCGCCTCACATCCATCAGGATAGGCAAGGTGCCGCGCGTCACCAGAATTTAGACGTGAAGATTCCACATGAGAGGAAGGTCGGCGCCTTCGCTCATTGTGACGCGATTCGTCAGGATTGTACCGTTGGCGGCGCAATGGTTTGTTTCGGAATCTGGGGGTTAATATAAATAACTGAGCCTAGGATTTTGAAATAGATTGTTGTATTGCTAGCTGTGCGGTCTTGTCCGATCGTAGCTTGCTGGGGGTTAGTCGATTTTCCTCTCAATTGAAACGCATACTATAACAAACTCACATACAACTCCTCTTGCACACTTCACACGAGTTTTCAAATATTAGATATGTTTTGTTTCTTTTGCAATTTTATTTGTAAAGTAAAAAAATTGTGAATCCGTAATTGGCTGTAATGAGTGTGTTAAGGTATTTTTAAGAGCTGTGGATTTTGTGATTAATGTGGTCAAACCGAATCTGTCGCATCACCTTCTTGCAGGACTTGGCAGCCCTTGAAGGCTCTCTTCTTTTGACCGACGTCACTCGCCTTGTGCATTCGAGCGTCGACCCATGCCAGGTATGCCTCGTGTTTAAGCGCTTCGGCACGATTATATTCGGCACCAAACCATGGCCGGTCGACGCTGGACATTTCTGCGTGAGAGATCGGAATGTAGTATTCCATTCACCGACGCAACACATCCGTCACGGCGTCCACGCATGACGAAGGATCAGACGAAGAGAAGCAGGTAGGCTGCCACCACAATATCATAGTTATTAAAAGTGCAATGTCGTTCAGGATGATCACTGCGAATTATAGGGTAAATTCGACATGACTAACGCGAAAAACTTCTATTCATGTTAACAAAACAAAGGCACGCGGTGCAGTGCGCTGATAGGTCAAGCCACCGTGACGCCGAAAACAGTGACGGGCAATAATGTCCGATGCCACTTTATCGCGTCGGTGTGCGGTCACGAACGAGTTTCCGTTTTGTTTGTTGCGTTATCGGAAACTCGCAACAAACATAAGCAAGATAGAATTATGATTGTTGCGTTATCGGAAACTCGCAACAAACAGTAAACATGGTAAATATCCCGCTTTTAATGTTAATGTTAGTGTTAGTGACCATTAGAGTTTAAAAACTTATATGATTGTTATAATATATGCTTAGAAAGAGCGCGAGATACTGGTTTCAGCTGAATATTAAAGTTATTTTGCTCCAATCTCGATATTCGACCTTATGCGTCTCAGGTCTTATCTAATAGTTTTTATCTTAGTAATATTATAAATGCAAAAGTTTGGATGTATGTGTGTTTGTTACTCAATCACGCTAGAACGGCTGAACGGATCTGGATGAAATGGCACAGAGATAGATTGTATTCAGGAATAGCACAAAGGTTACTTTTTATCCCGGAAATATGTTCCCACGGGATAATTTTCGACATTCACGTGGACGAAACCACTGGTAGAAGCTAATTAAATTATATTTTTCGTATCGTGATCTTCCTTTCTAAGATACAATGTGATTTAATTTAGATACATTTATTTTCTGCCTCGTTGGTCTAGTGGTCGCAAGTGCTACTTCGTCTTCTTGTTCTTCGTGTCGATGATTCCTTCATTTAATTTTCTTCCACCGGTATTCAGCCAGCCGGGCGTAGTTTTATTACCTTTCCTTGTACTTATACACAATGTGTATATGTTTTATTATCTAATTCTCTTTGTTGTAGGTCTGCTGGAAGAAAATTCTCTAGAATGAAGCAGCACCATCGATCGTGCGCTATTCTATCTTTATATGTAATTTCTCTTTGAAGTGTTTTGTGTGTAATTAATATATACGACACGACGCTTAACTTTCGGCCCTGTTTAGTAAATTATCTTTTTTAACTTTCAGGTTCTTTATCATATAGTACACACCGTTTGCCACGGACTAATCACCGTAGCAATATTATTAAAAATGAAATAAGAGTTGACAAACGGTGGACAAGAAGTAAGTTGGTTGGGACCGTTGCCCCACACAAGGAATTTATTCTGTATTGTGGGTGCAAAGACAAACATTCGGGTTCCCTGTATCTGGCAGAATCTTGATACTCCGAAATTTATTAGGCATAACATACTTGGCATAATATTCTTTAAACGAATATTCTTAAGGCATAAAAAATATTTAATATAATTATTGTTTGGCCGAATAACGCGCAGCCCCCTCCTTCTCCTGATGGATGCGAGACGAGTATGTCGGAAATTCGTATCCGTCAAAAGGACGTACGTAGGGTGCTGCGCGACCTCGACGTGAACAAGGCTGGCGGCCCTGACGGAATACCAGCAATTGTTCTTAGAACCTGTGCGCCTGAACTGTCTCCGATCTTGACACGCCTGTTCCGCCTTTCGTATGAGGCTGGAAAAGTGCCGAATGCTTGGAAGCAGGCTAACGTACAGCCCGTGCCCAAGAAGGGCAGTCGAGCTGACCCGTCCAACTATAGACCCATATCTGTAACCTCCATACTCTGTAAGAGTATGGAACGCGTACTCAATATTAAGCTCCTGGCATACCTAGAAGCAAACGATATCCTAAGTGACCGCCAATACGGCTTCCGCCGAAATCGGTCTACTGGGGATCTTCTAGCGTATGCCATTCACATCTGGAGTGAGGCCATCGAGAGGCACGGGGAAGCGCTTGCCGTCTCCCTCGACATCTCGAAGGCTTTTGATAGGGTCTGGCACGAAAGCCTTATTGCTAAGCTTCCTTCATTCGGTTTGCCCGGTGGTCTGTGTGATTGGATTGCAGACTTCCTGAGAGATCGGTCCATTCGAGTGGTTATCGATGGCTGCTCGTCGGACCACTTGGATATTAATGCCGGGGTCCCTCAGGGGTCGGTACTTTCAGCAACTTTATTCTTGCTGCACATTAACGATCTGCTAAAACCCGGCACCTTTGGGTATGCAGACGACAGTACTGTTGCTGATAGATACTTGTCCAGCACTCGTGCTACCGGGCCTCAGATCCAGTCTCTCCGGGAGGCCATGGTGGAGCGCTTGAACCTGTCCATGCAGGCAGTCTCCGAATGGGGCGATGCCAATCTGGTCAGGTTTAATGCTGCTAAAACCCAGGCGTGTCTTTTTTCCGCTATAAAGAGCCAATTTCACCCGGCTCCAACTTTCCGAGATGTGACTGTGCCAATAGCTGACCATCTTGAGCTTCTTGGCGTTACGTTGACATCGACTCTAAATTTTGGCCCATATATTGAGGCGAAGGCTCAGCTGGCTGCCAAAAAGCTGGGGATCCTTGCAAAGGTGAGAAGGTACTTCACGCCAGAACAGCTGCTCAGCTTGTATCAAGCGCAAGTTCGATCATGCATGGAGTACTGTTCTCATCTCTGGGACGGATCTGCCAAATACCAGCTCGATGCACTAGAGTCGATCGAAAAGCGGGCCAAGAGGCTCATCGGCGATGAGGCACTGGTTAAGTCAAAGCTCCAGAGCCTTGAACATCGTCGCCGAGTTGCTAGCTTATCGGTTTTTTATCGATTACATTTCGGGGAGTGTGCGATGGAATTGCATGATCTAATTCCGCCCAGCCCGTTTCATCATCGGACCACCAGACGTACGGCGATGCGCCACAGGTACATGGTGGACATCCCACCCATACGCACTAAACGTTTTGAGAATACTTTTATTATGCGTACAGCTAAGGAGTGGAATTCTCTGCCGGAGTCTGTGTTTCCCGATAGCTACAATCTAGGGGTCTTTAAGTCAAGAGTGAATAGGTTACTTCTAGGCAAGCGTGCTCCATTGTCGACCACATCATCGCTTACCATCAGGTGAGATGGTGGTCAAGCGCGAGCCTATATCAAAATAAAAAAAAAATAAAAAAAGAATGTTTGTGTGTCCGAATTTACAATGGCTTACTTTTAAGATGGCAGAATTTTATTTGGCATATTATGAAGATGGCAAAAATTCATTTGGAATAATTTAATTAGGCATTTTTATAAAATTGCATTTGTAACCTTAAATTAAAATTGAAATACTGTCTTAAATTTAAACGAATCGCTGCAAAACTTACTCCATGTAGTCTTGTCTGCCCTACCCCTAGAGTGTAATTTAAGCCCGCGTAGGTGCGTACTGGCGAGGCGGCCTGCGAGCTGAGGAGCAGGTGGTTTAATAACGGTCACCGCAGCTTCGGCTTGCTGGCCGGCTTCACCGGCCAGCCTCAGCTGCGGCGGTGAGCGTTACAACCATCTGCGACGATAAGCTCGCGTGGGACCGCTGGAGCCTTGCAGCGCCGGAGCCGTGACAGAAACCATGCCTGCTGCATGCTGCATGCTCACTTGCATTATTGCTTGCATGTTGCATGCTTGCTGCATGCTCACTTGCAAGCTTGCTTACATGCTTTCTGCATGCTTGCTGCATGCATGGTGTATGCTTCTTTGCAAGTTTCATGCTGCATGCTTGCTGCATGCTTGCTGCATGCTTGCTGCATGCATGGTTTATGCTTGTTTGAATGCTGCATGCCTGCTGCATGCATGGTGTATGCTTGTTTGCATGCTGCATGCTTGCTGCATGATGCATGCTTGCTGCATGCATGGTGTATGGGTACACTACATAAATACGAAAATCTTTATTCCGTCAGTCACAAATACGAATTTCAAAATACCGATTTTCAAAATTCCGAATGGTTCAAAATTCTGAATATAACAACACCGACTTTTTTTTTAATTCCTAAATTTCAATATTCCTAACGTTTATAACTAATACCAAAATACCGAGTTTCAATAGAACGAATAATCCGACTTAATGATATTTCGAAACATCAAATATACGAATTCCGAATATTAAAATACCGATTAATACAATTCCGTAATAAAAACACCTTGCGCAACAATAGAGGGGATCTGGCACTCGGCGTTGCCACGGCACGCTCGCTTAGCTTGCTCACCTTCGCGCTTTAATAGTCACAATTCTAACCTAACCGAAGTGATTCATCAATAATACAGGGGATTTGCATCATGCAAGCAAGCAGGCATGCAACATGTAGCAAGCATTGTTTCTGTCACGGCTCCCGCGCTGCGAGGTTTGGGTGGCCCTACGCGAGCTTATCGTCGCAGATGGTTTTAACGCTCACCAATGCAGCTTCGCAGCGGCTGCGGGCCTTCAAACCACCTGCTCCTCAGCTCGTGGGCCGCCCCACGTCTCCATGCCTACGCGGGCTTAAATTACACTCTAGGGTAGGGCAGACAAGACTGCGAGAAGACCGTTTTGCAGCGATTCGTTTCTGTCACAAAATGTTGTAGCGCAACATGTTGACTTTTAGTTTATTCGAAGTATTGAAAATCGGAATGTCGTTTTTCGGACCGAGAACCATTCGAGCATTTGATTCTTCGAACGTATGCAAATCATAAAAGTAACAAATCGCATTTACGACTTTCAGTAATATAAATTTCGTGATTTTTAATAATAGACATTATAATTCTTAGGTATTATGAAATTCGGACATTTGAAACTCGGAACATAGAAATTCGGAATAAAATGTTTCGGAGTATTTGAGTGTTCCCATGGTGTATGGTTGTTTGCATGTTTGCATGCTTCATACAGCGAATTAAAACACAAAAAATAATGTGTTCAATCAATCTTTTATTATGGTAAAAAATACAAAATTACTCTAACTATGAATTTTCTGTAATGTGATAGATGAGTATTTCAATTTATATGTATATGAAATGTATGCCAAAAGACGATTCTGACTGTGAACTTTCTGCGTTATGATGATTCTGCCTTTTTATGACTATCGATATGAAATTTATGCCTAAAGACTATTCTGACTTAGAAAATTATGAGTTTTGAATGTATGATAAATGAGTGTCCGCCAAACAATTTTCTGCGAAATGAAGTTTATGCTATCCGTTGTTATGCATAATAATATTATGACATAAAAAGTTCTGCTATAAAAGGTAGACCCATTGGACCTAAAGAGCTAGATTGTACTCAAATTGTAGCAGTAGTTTACTTTAAAAATATACTGTTTACTTTTTCAATAGTATGCACCGTTAAGAAGTTATAAGCAAAAATCTCGGCTGGTTGGCCGTTCGGGAAGTTGCGCGGTATCTTCTCGTCCAACTTACCACAGTGTCTCAAGACGAAAGTCTATGACCAGTGTGTGTTGCCAGTGATGACATATGGCTCTGAGACGTGGTCGCTTACAATGGGCCTCATCAGAAAGCTTACAGTCACTCAAAGGGCAATGGAGAGGGAACACGCGTTAATGAACCTTTCTCTTGCCTGATAAGAATTTTTCCATTTCTGACCGAGACACACTTGTATTTCTTCTCCTTGGCTGCGATCCTGATAGCTGCATGTAATGAGTGAGGTGTTCGCTTACATAAACTGGGGATTTCTTGTGTCCGTAACCCAGTAAGTCGGTGTTCAATTTATTGTTGGGGTTTGATCTGTTGTACAGGGAAATTACCATAAGGCTTACCATCAGGTGAGATGGTGGTCAAGCGCGAGCCTATATCAAAATATCAAAATAAAAAAATAAATAAAAAAAAATTGCTCCAAGCAGATTATCACGCTTAATTTTGCTTGGTAGCTTGCAGATCATTGCTCTTGGTTGATTCGATGACGCGTTAAGCTTTTGTATCCTTGAAGAATCAGATACAACAGGGGAAACCGGAGGTGACCGATTTGACGGCATTGTAACTAAATATTGTATTTATTCGATGAAAAATATATAAAATTGAATATTGTTAAAAAATGCTTTTGTTTTGAACTCGAGGCATCTTGAATGATATAAGCAGAACTTTTGAAAATACAAAGAGATTACTTGGTGAGATTTGAACCCGGTCTATCAGTCGTTCGTTGTAGCCACACGATCAGACGTACATTAGATGTTCGTACGAAATGTGTGATCGGTTCCTATCAGTTTGTTTAGAACTGGTTGCCAATGTAGTTGTGGGTTGGGTTGGTACCATTATAAACACAGTCCAAAGTTCACTTTTACGTTCATTTTTTAAACTTAATACGAGTTCGTTATTTTATTAAAATGGTGTTTTGAGATAGATCCACAACGTATATCACTTTAATTTTTTCACAGATTGTCACTTATATATTGCACTTTAAATTTGTATTCACAAATTTGTTTATAGCAGATAAGGTCCTGTGGGCTGGGCCACGCGAGCAAAGCCGCGGGGCACAGCTAGTGTAAAATACAGGCATCGATTTAATAATAATCTAATGAAGCATACTGGCCCAGCGGTTTCACCCATATATATAGACTCCCATAGAAAAAAAAATCTGTCATAAAAATATTCTAATTAACTTAATCATTAAATACTGAAATTTTATATAAGCAAAATGAGTATTGAATGGTTCTTTTAAAACTAAATTTATTAAACACAAATTAATACTCATTTCACAGAAAATTGAATTGCAGCAACACGATGACGTAATTAGTGAGAAGTCCAATCAAATATATTGGTAGCGTAGCATCTACAGAGAACAGGCCACACACGGTCATCTTACTGAACGGTCGATTTGCCTGTAACACGTTCTTGCACAGATGTTGTTGACTTTCTGTAACGAAAGATTTAATATATACCGATTCTTAATTTATATTACAAAATAAGAAGTAATTAATAAAACGAACTAGAAGAGTTAGTTTGCAGTCCCAGTAGTTTTGTAGTTCAAGAAGAACTATACTGCAATTAGATCTACAAGGTTAGACAGGAACGGCAATTATAATAGTTACTAGTTTGCAAGCATGTAGAGTAAATTTGCTAAAACTCTGGATGGAACCGAACTCGTATGAATAAAAATGTTGAAGGATAGAAAGGGAGTGTATATAAATCCATCCATCTTATATAGATAATCCAATAATTGGATTATCCGCACGATCTTGAACTCGCACAAAACGTGCGTACTGACAATTTTTAATAATACTGCCGTGTAGGCCCTAAAATGCAGTATGAGAAAAAATGCGGTTTCTAGAAAACCGCAAAAAGCTTTTTGACGCTTTATATTTTATAATACTGACTATGCATGGTGGATTATTTAATGCCACGAGGGCTAAGTGATAACAAAGATTGCATTTTGGAAAATATAAACTTATTTAGTGTAATAGATTCAAAATAAAAACAATTTTTTAAAAATCATGTCTGTTACTGCACGCAAAACGGAACACATGCAAAGTTTTGATTTATATAGCGTATAAATCAAAATTTTTGTGCAGACTAATTTGCAGCATAAGACTTTTTTACTGCTTTCTAATTTGCGTCTTCAACTGAATGTTCATGTACGTATGTAAAAAAAACTAACTTTTCATCCATTTGTTTTAAATACTACTCTTTGGAATGCTCTTCATAGCGGTTCTATCAAACTACCCAATGAAAAAATACTGCCCGGATCTACTTTGCCACCTGTTCCATATGTATTCGTAGCTGATTTGAGTAGCATCAAAATATAATAAGACTTTATCGTGGTAAATTTTTGAGTGTTTATCAGGCTGTCTCCGGGCGATGTAACCAAAATAATACAGGACTCTTTGGTAGCAGAACGTGGTGAGTTTGGTTTTGATGTTCAATTGGTTGAGAATGTACTAGTTCGTGCATTTTCGTCGGCATGGTATGCGCAACATTCTTCTCCGGCATTCTTTCTTCGATCCACCGAGCGAATTGAACAAGATTCGGAGCCGTGGAGAAAAATCTAGAATATTAGTTCTAACGAGACACATCTTGGTCATTGCAGTTTTGGCCTATCGCAGCCATTCGCAAAACAGGAGAAAACCTCTCAATTCAAAAAGCCACAGATTAGTAATATACCACCTAACCTCAAAAAACATATTTCTTAATAACTTGATTTTCCCATCTTTTAAAAATATATTGAAGGCCGTACTTAATTACAATTATATAGGCAAATGAAACAACGTATGTTTCATCAAGGGACGTTTTGTTAAATTTTACTAGTGCAAGCATGTTAGGAGCGTGGCCATTGTTCATTGTTATCTACATTTCCGTGTATTTCTTGTTCGTACGAGTGTTGTGGTCCCGCAACCGCGGCGGGCACGGGTGAAAACTGCTCCGTGAGATCCTAGCCTTCCGTAGCGTTCCACACGCGATTAATTGAGATATAGATCCTGACTAGAACGCAGTAAAGTATGATCTCGACTGCAGTGAAATTTAGTATCATTGTTCAAGTTACTAATTATAATGCAGTAACAGTGAGTCATACTGCTATTTAATTAGCATATAGTTATTTTTCAGCTTTAGAACAATACCAACTATAATGCAGTAAATGATGAACTTACTGCAATTTATTTGGTTTTCACTAAAAAGACAAAGATATTTTATTTCAACTAGGCCACCAAGCGGCACTTTTGAACGTACAGAAAAATGATTCTACCGTGCATTCGGAAAGTAGCTTGTTATGGAGAAGAATGCACAAGAAACTCCATACTTACTCTTTTAAAAAATTATTGTGTTTTTACAATATTTAGGAACATAGGTACATATATAGTTATTAGTTCATATATGTGAGGACAATGCACCCAGAATAGCACCACACACCACCATACCACCTACAGACATAAAGCATTAGAAGTACTCACACATGTACTGTGCAGTTATATAATAGATACTAGAAAAACATTAACATCCGAAGCAGTCAAGTTATGACCAATCCCAAATGACGGCGTCCGTTCACGAACATGACGCATGAATTGGCACCACCCAGCTCAACCATCATGAAGGGAACCGGATGATCCAACACACGCGCCACCATCAGAGAGACATTTGAGAGAGCATGACACACTCAACGGCCAGGGCACACACAAGTCAACGAACGCCGCATAGGTACAGTAAATGGTAGATTTACAGTTGGGTACATAGTACTCACACATGTGCTGTGCAGTTATACAATACTAAGGAAATTAAGTTTATACAATACAAATATATTCATACAGTCTTCAGCAGGTCCAACAATACCTCAAAACAATAATGTTCTGCATATCAATTGTTATTGCGCCCTAGTGGATGTGGATTGTGGAGCAGGACTAGCATTGAGCCAAGCATTTTTATCAGAGATGTAATCCCCCAACTTATAATATGCTAGCCTACATAGTGTGCGTTTTATACAGATTTTAAACTTCGTCTCATTCAGTTCAAGAATGTGGGGAGGAATTTTATTGTAACATTTTGTACAGTACCCCATGAAAGATGAGGCTACTTTAGCCAGTCTGAAACCTGGTTGAACTAATTGGTCCCTATTTCTAGTAACGTAATTATGTCTGTCGCCGTTTTTACTAAAAATATGTAAATTCTTTCTCACGTACATGCTGTTTCCATAAATATATTGACAAGGAACCGTCATGATGTTAATGTCCTTAAACAGTTCCCTTAGAGAATCGCGCCGGCAAAGATTATATATTGCTCTGATGGCTCGTTTTTGCAGAATAAAAATTGACTCAATGTCTGCAGCCCTTCCCCATAGTAGGATACTGTAAGACATTATACTATGAAAATAACTAAAATAGACTAGTCTCGCGGTATCCACATCGGTTAACCTACGAATCTTTGCAACAGCATACGCTGCCGAACTCAGCCGCCCTGCAAGGGATACCAAATGAGGTCCCCATTGCAGCCCCGAGTCCAGTGTGATCCCCAGGAAAACCGTTTTATCGACGAATTCTAGCTTCTCCTTGTTTAATATAATGTCACAATCAGTACTTTTGACATTCGGCAAGGAAAATTTTACGCACTTGGTTTTTTTACCATTTAAAACTAAATTATTGGCAGTGAACCAATCCTGAACCTGCCGTAGCGCGTTATTTACTTCGTCAACCCGACAAGTACGTCTATTTATTTTAAAAATTAAATATGTGTCATCAGCAAATAACACCATGTTTAGTTTGTTTTCCAATAAACGGGGTAAATCGTTTATGTATATTAAAAATAAGAAAGGACCTAAAATTGAGCCCTGGGGTACCCCCATTTTTACGTTTAACCCTGACGAATTCACACCGTTTATTTGAACTAATTGCTGTCTATCATTCAAATAAGATTTAACCAAACTTAACGCAGATTGACCTAGCCCGTAATGCTCAAGTTTCAGAAGTAATGTTTCATGATTAACGAAATCAAACGCCTTCGTCAGGTCGCAGAAGATACCTATGGCATCCTGCGAATCTTCCCACGCATTAAAGATGTGTTTCAATAGGGTGACACCAGCGTCAGTTGTACAACGTCCTCTGGTGAAACCATACTGTTTATCATGCAAGATGTTATTCGTATTAAAATAAATGAGCATTTGATTTAGCATTATCTTCTCAAATACCTTGCTGAAAACCGGCAACACGGATACTGGTCTATAATTATTTGTGTCTTTACTATCCCCAGATTTAAAAAGTGGTATAACTTTACTATATTTCATTAGATCCGGAAAGACTCCTTGATCCACACACAAATTGAAAATCAAAGCCAAGTATGGCGCTATAGTCTGAATAATGGAAGTACAAGCTTTGATGGACATTCCCCACAGATTTTCAGTCGGTTTGATCTTGATTTGCTTAAAAGCTTTTATTACAGTTATGGGATTTATATGTGAAAAGTTAAATACATTCGTGCAGGCTGAAACGTTCGCGTTTAATAATCCAAAAGCAATCGAGGGCGATGAATTTAAGGTTTCAGTTGTTTTAATTGGGATGTTGGTAAAGAAATTTACAAATTCTTGCGCAACTTTTTTGTTATCTTTAATAAGTCCGTGTGTGGTCCCAAGCGTGTAATCAGTATTATTTATTTTATTCCTATTCGTTTCATTATTTATAATTTTCCAAACCGTCTTGATTTTATTTTCTGCTAATTTAACCTTATTGCTAATGTACAAGGCCTTAGCTGCCTTGCATGTATTTTTAAAAATTCTTGAGTAAGTAGCAACAGTAAAGTAAATAAAACTATTTGATTTATACTAAATAAAGTACCACATTCAAGCATTTTGCTGCATTTTAATCTGTAATTAATATTAAATATATCAATGATCAACCTTGCAGTATTAACATTTTTAGTACAACAACTGCTTACTGCGTTTTAGTTTATACGCCTAAATATTTTTTTAGGTGTAGTTTACAGATTTTATGTGGTAATAAAGATATTTACTGCGTTTAACTTGGTGAAGTGACGGGTCGTTGTTGACGTAACTGCTTTAACTGTATTTTAGTTAGTTTTACATTATATTTTGACATGCGATGTTGAGTTACTGCTTTCACAAATTTGGTTTTACTATCGTGTAAATCATCGAATCAAAAACTATGTTAGTCCAATGTGTTCCTTATAGCATGCCCGTTAAAATTCAATTTTCAACTAAAAACGTAAAAAATCTCTTACTGCGTTTTAGGGCCTGCACGGCAGAATAATATTTTTCTGTGGCGATGCGCACAAAGTAGGAGCTGACTGTCACCCTAATAATTTGGAGCGTACTCTCCTAAAGTCTCCGAGACAAAGCTATTTTGTTAGTGATGTGGTTGGCACGTCACTCGCAATACGTAATTAAAAGCTCTCTTTAACAGGTTCACTGTCCAATTAGTAAAACAATAGAATGAATCATTTATGATTAATTGGACAGGGAAACTGTTAAGATAGTAAAGCAAATAAAATATCGAAGATTTTACCAATTTTTTAATATTTTTTCTAACTTCACAAGTGAAGTTAGAAAAAATATATTATCATTTGAGTAACACCGCGGGTAGAGGCAAGCATTTGTAATAAATATTTATAATTAGCGTCACTTAGTAATTTGAATACTGCAGTATAGCCGTTACAGAGATAGTCTTAGTTAAAATCTCCAAATATGAACAAACCGAATATAAATATTTTAGTATGAGTATTTTCAAGCAACCTACTCAACTACAAAGAAGTAAAATCAAATTATTCAATGATAAGAACAAACAACCAACGTAAATAAGCTGCAATAAATAATCTATAAGAAGGACGTCAATTGCAAAAGGAGCCGATACTAGCATGCGTTAGAGCCATGGGGACATAGGCTACTATTATATTCTAGACGGGGAATGGTATGGTTTGTTCTTGGATCCTCGCAGGCACGCTCCTTGTTTCTTTCTCTTTCGGAATTTGAAAAATTATGAATGTATTCACTTTTTCGTTCTGGAAAGTTCTTCGCTACTCAATTAGTGATGTATTCGGGTCGGATATTGACATAATCGATGCATATATATATATACAAAAGAAAGAGAGGGCGCTGTCAATTAAACATTGCAATCAGTTGTGCTCCTACTAAAATTAAATTCAAAATATAAAAATCAAGTTTTTCGATGTGTACAGTATATAATTATCAAGCCTGACTTGCAATATAATAGTGACAGAGTTATAAGCGAGTTATGGTGAGAGACTACTAAAAAAACGTACTTTAAAAATTAAGTGAACATCTGAACAGTGAATTTCAAAACCGTGCCATTTTATTACCCAAGATCTTTAGTAGTTACATGACGTGGTCCCTGTGCATATAATCCAAGTCAACGTGCAATAACACTCATAATTAGGAATATAATTAACTGCGAATGTTTTTCTTCGAACAATGACCGTCAAAAAATAGAACTCTTTGATCGTATACATCTCTTTTGCCTTTTACTAAATTGGAGATAAAATATGTATTTCCAAGGCATATAAATTATGATGTACCTCAAGGTAGCGTACTGGGGCCACCACTTTTCTTAATATTGATTAATGATCTCCCAAGAACGAAGATCATAAAAGTGGTACTGTTTGCAGATGACAACAAAACTATTGTGCAATATACTAATCTTAATAATTACCAAAATGATATAAATAATTCTCTGAGTGACATAAAAAATTGACTTAACACAAATAAAATTCTAATTAATTTAAAAAAAAAACAAACAAAATGTATGCATTTCCACCAGCGCCGTAAGAATCCACTTGTTAATATTGCCTATAATAACTGTATAATAGAAGTAGATACAAATGTACAATTCTTGGGTATAACTATAGATAATAAACTAACCTGGAAACCTCACTTAGAGGAAATCTGCAAGCGTGTGAGTAAATCTGCATATCTACTATTCTAATTATCCAAGAAAGTAAATACCGACACACTTTTAACAGCCTATCATAGATTGGTCGCTTCTATTTTGAGATATGGTGTTGTTTTTTTTTTATCTGTTATAGGCTTGCGCTTGACCACTATCTCACCTGATGGTAAGTGGTGAGTGGTGGTGGTGAGTGTTTTTTGGGGACAGTCAACTAATAGAGAACTTATATTCAGGATGCAAAAAAGATATATACGATCAATGTGTGGTCTAAGAACAACGGATAGTTGCGTTCCTTACTTTAAAATACTAAAATACTGGCTTTTCCATTTTGTATGTAATTTAGAAATCATTACTATTAAGGATGTAATGATTTTATTTTTGTATATTTTTACATGGTTCATATGCATATATTTACAAAATTTTTTACACAGCTAACAACGTTATTTAAGTAATAAAAATCTAAAATTTTACATGGTATCTGTACAATTTTTTACTATTCCAAGTACATTTTATAAGTTGGTCGACTATAACTCTTAAACTTGTACCCTCTTACAAATAAACGCGGTATAAAGTTAAACCAGGTATAACAAAGGTATAACCATACATTTTCATAGGTTTATACTTGGTATTATATTTATTATTATTATTTATTATTTTAAAAAACGTTGCCCCACACTAGGAATTTCTTCCTGTATCGTGGGTGCGTTTACAAACATATAAACTCACATACACAAACACCCAGAGCCGGAACAATTATCTGTAGGTCATACAAATTTTTGTAAATTTTTGTAATTTTTGTTTTTTTTGTATAACTTTATACCGCGTTTATTTGTAAGAGGGGTAAAGTCTTGTTATCTGTGATATTTTTCCTTTTTATTTCGTTATATATACTACTGCCGTGAATTTTCTAACATCTCCAAAAGCAACCATTTCGCTGGTACGGGGGAGGGACACTTGACTCTAACAAAATTTAGCAATTTAAAGCTTAATTTTACGCAAACGGATCTCTGATTCGGAAAATGGTCTTTACAGACCCGTAATTTTTTTTTATATCTAATTATACCCCACACCCTGGGATAGACGAGAAAAAAAAACATCCTCACTTTACGTGTATAGGAGGTATCCGCCACCACTTTGTCTGAATTATTAATATGTATATCCATGCCAAATTGTAGCTTTCTAGTACTAAGAGTCTTTGAGCTAAGCTGTGGATGGACAGACGGACATAGCGGAACTATAACAGTTCGTTGTTGATTTTGGAACCCTAAAAAACCGGGAGCGCGAAGTGAGGGCAGCTTTCACCCACTGTAACAAAGCATAGGCACCCGTGCGAGCTGTAGCAGCGCAGCTGTACCAGCAAGCCGATGCTGTGGTGATGAGCACGGGTGCGTAATTGCCTATCCTTTGTTACATAAGGGCGAAGAGGTTGCATTTCCCGCAGCGAACTGTATTCTCATAATTTTTTAAATGGTCAGAATAAAAGAACTAAACAAACGTGAAGCACCGACCCCTTATAACATGCGATAAGGGCAGGAAGATAATGATGATCAGATAAAAATAATGTAATAATCTGACGAATATGTACTGTAATTCTTACTTGGACAGTTCTTATTCTTCACAAGCAGTATACACGCAGTCTCAGCTTCCTCAACAGATACATAGAAACTCTCACAATATGTGCTATGTATAACTACTAGTCCCATGGTTTTAATCAACCATGAATGTGTCACAAGTTCAATCGGCACAAACTAGAAAATAAAACACACATTATTACGTTTTACCATCTGTATTTTCTAAGCAGCAGCACATAGACTTGATTTATACCCAGTTCATGGGAAAAGTCTTACCCCTGTTACATGGGACGTAACATAACTAGCAAACATAACTACCCTCCAGCAGATCAAAGGGCACAGTAGATCCTTAGGCAATGATGCCGCAGATGAATTTTCGAAGAGAGGCTCCGATATGATAGTGCGTAGCCCGTACCCACTTCTCCCTCTGCCTTTCTCCCAAATTCGTGCGTGGATTTGCTAAAGATCGACCGAACTTTATAATAGCCGATTGTCACGGACTGCAGATAGTCAAAACTGGCTTTACCAAATTGTTATCTGCGATTAACCAAAAAACTTCCTGAGAGAGGAACCTCCTGACTATACGCGCCGTGTCCAGTAGTACCGCTTTCTGGATCAAGCCCTTGATCTTGCTGCCTAACGAGAGCCTCCTCAGATGTTCGTCGAGGCTCTTGGCTATTATGCCATTGGCCGTCACGACTATCGGCACAATGATTGCTGTATTCACATCCCACATGTCGACAACCTCGCGCGCTAGATCAAGATACTTGCTTTTCTTATCTCTCTCAGCCTTCTCTCTGTTTTCGTCATGGGGGACCGCTATATCAACAATCATTGCGCGACGCTCTAGTCGGTCTATCACCACTATGTCAGGCTTATTGGCAGCAATTGTCCTGTCAGTGATGATAGACCGATCCTAATACAACGTGACATTGCCATTTTCGAGAACTGGGTAGGGCACATACTTATAGTAAGGCACTTCCGATTCCACAAGATTGTATTTAAGAGCAAGTTGCTGATGGATAATCCTGGCTACAAGGCTGTGTCTATGCAAATAGTCTCCGTTAGCTAGACTAGAACAACCGGAGATAATGTGACGGATAGATTCACCCGGCCGGTGACATGCCCGACAGATGTCAACTGTGCCATCCTTCACAATCCTCCTCTAATCCTTCCGGTAGTTGTTCGTCATCATAACTTCGTCCATAATCGCAAAGACAAAACCTTCGGTTTCCCCGAAAAGGTCACCAAATCGCAGCCAGGCCACGGACGCTAAAAGATCTACATCGGGCCCATGTAGAACCCGGTAGAAACGTCCGTGAAGCTCCTTACTCTGCCATACCTCCATGCGGTCATTAGTATCTAATAGACCAGTTTAGCCAGTTCTCGTTAGCCAAGGAGAGCGGGGTAAGGCCCTTGTCCACCGCTACCACATCTCGATGCAAACCCACGTCGACGGCCTGGAAGTATTCCCTAAGACTGCATACCTCGCGGTTGTGCAGGGTCTTAGCATTTAAAAAGCCTCGACCCTCACACTTCCGCGGGATATACAGTCTCATGACCGATGACCGTGGGTGATGCATAGATTTGCGGTAAGCAGCGTGCGGACTCTCCTATCTAGGGCGTCAAGTTCTGTCTGAGTCCATTTGAGTATGCCGAAAGAATACATCAAGACCGGCATGACCCAGCCGTTGAAGGCGCGCACCTTGTTTCCGCCTGATAAAAGACTATTTAGTACTTTATTCAGGCGGCCAAAGAAGCGTTCCTTCAACGACTGTTTCACGTCACTAGCATTGATGCCTAATGCTTCCGACATACCCAAATACTTGTAAGTTTCGGTTGAGAAAAGGGATCGAAGGTGTATGGAATCCGAGAGTTGTATTCCCACGGATTCCATAATCTCCCCTCGCTTTACATGCATGACTGCACAATTGTCCACACCAAATTCCATCCTGATGGCGTCTCTGAAGGTTTCTGTCACCTTCAGCAGCTTCATCAGTTGAAAGTTGTTGGGGGCAAAGAGCTTCAGATCATCCATGTAAAGGAGGTGTGATATGACCTGACCACCTCTTCTCAACCGATAGCCCAGGCCCGAACCCTCCAGCAGTGTACTGAGAGGGTTCAGGGCTAAACAAAACCACAGAGGACTCAGACTGTCGCCCTGAAATATTCCGCGCTCAATCCTTATAGGTTCGCTGTTTTCCTGAATCTGTCGACATCCTGGATAGTGAAGGACCGTCCTCCACTGCCCCATACATGACGTCAGGAAGGCGCGCAGTGTTGCATCAATTTTATACAATTCCAGCACCCTCATGAGCCATGTATGTGGCACTGAGTCATAGGCCTTCTTGTAATCTATATATCAGATCCTTGCGGGAAGGATCTTTGTTTATTATTATCTCCTTTATTCAATACATTTCTTATTATTTACATTTTTAAATATTTTTATAACATAAATTACAAAAAAAAAAAAAAAAAAAAATATAAAAAAAGAGGCCCACCGGTATCGGGAACAGGGTCCAAAACTACCGGCGGTCAGGGCTCCAGAGAGAGGAACCTCCTAACAATACGAGCCGTGTCCAGCAGTACTGCTTTCTGGATCAGGCCCTTGACCCAGCCGCCTAACGAGAGCCTCCTAAGGTGTTGGTCGAGGCTCGTGGCTATTAAGCCATTGGCCGACACGACTATCGGTACAATGATCGCTGTGTCCACATCCCACATGTCGACAACCTCGCGAGCCAAGTCAAGATATTTGATTTGCTTATCTTTCTCGGCTTTCACGAGGTTCCCGTCGTGCGGGACGGTAATGTCAACAATCATTGTACGCCTCTCGATTCGGTCCACCACCACAATATCAGGCTTATTGACAACAATAGTCCTGTCAGTGATGATAGACCGATCCCAGTACAATGTGATATTGCCATTTTCGAGAACTGGGTCGGGCACATACCTGTAGTACGGTACCTCCGATGCCACAAGAGTGTATTTCAGAACGAGTTGCTGATGGATAATCCTGGCTACAAGGTTGTGCCTATGTAAGTACTCTTCGTTAGCTAGCCGAGAACAACCAGTGATAATGTGGTGGATCGATTCACCCGGGCGGTGACATGCCCGACAGATGTCAACCGTGCCATCCTTCACAATAAATCTCCGGTAGTTATTCGTCATGATAACTTTGTCCATAATTGCAAAGACAAAACCTTCGGTTTCCCCAAAGAGGTCACCGAAACGCAGCCAGGCTACGGACGCTGACTGATCTACATCAGACCCATGTAGGGCCCGGCAAAAGCGTCCGTAGAGCTCCTTACTCTGCCATACCTCCCTGCGGTCGTTAGTATCAAGCACTACAGGCTTGCGCCAGTTCTCATTTGCCAAGGAGAGCGGGGTGAGTCCCTTGTCCACTGCCACTACATCTCGATGCATACCCACGTCGGCGTGTAGAAAATATTCTCTGAGATTGCATATCTCGCGGTTGTGGAGGTTTTTGGCATTTAAAAAGCCAAGCGGAAGTGTGGAGAGCCTCGGCCTCCACACTTCCGCGGGATATACAATCTCATGACCGACGATCGTGGGTGATGCATTCGATATGCAGTCAGCAATGTTTGGACCTGCCTATCCAGGGCGTCGAGTTCGGTTTGAGTCCATTTGAGTATGCCGAAAGAGTACATCAATACCGGCATGACCCAACCGTTGAAGGCGCGCACCTTGTTTCCGCCCGAAAGAAGGCTATTGAATACTTTCTTCAGGCGGCCAAAGAAGCGTTCCTTCAACGATTGCTTCATGTCAGTAGTACTGATACCTAACGCTTCCGACATACCCAAATACTTATAGGTTTCGTTTGGAGAGAGGGATCTCAGGTTTATGGAATCCGCGAGTTGAATTCCCACGGATTCCACAATCTCCCCTCGCTTTACATGCATGACCGCACATTTGTCCACACCAAACTCCATCCTGATGGCGCTACTAAAAGTTTCAGTTACCTTCAGCAGCTCCATCAGCTGAAGATTGCTGGGGGCAAAGAGCTTCAGGTCATCCATATAAAGGAGGTGAGATATAACCTGATTACCTCTCCTCAACCGATAGCCTAGCCCTGAATTCTCCAGCATCATGCTTAGAGGATTCAAGGCTAGACAAAATAAAAGTGGACTCAAACTATCGCCCTGGAATATACCTCGCTCGATCCTTACAGGTTCGCTATTCTTATGGATATTTCGACATCCTGGATAGCGAAGGACTGTGCTCCATTGCCCCATACACGATTTTAGGAAGGTGCGTAGAGTTGTATCTATTTTATACAATTCTAGCACACTCATGAGCCATGTATGAGGCACCGAGTCATAGGCCTTCTTATAATCTATCCAACATGTCGACAGATCCTTTCGGGAACGCCGAACCTGTTGGCTAATGGCAATATCAATAAGGAGTAGCTCCTTAGTACCGCGGGACCCGTTCCTACATCCATTCTGAGAGACCGACATGATCGAGTTATCGTCGACGTGTTTATTTATATATTATTATTATTATTATTATGAGCCTGTTATGTCCCTATGCAGGGCAAAGGCCTCCCTTCCGTCTTTCCATTTTTCCCTGTCTCTTGCTACATCTGGCCAATCCCTCAGATAGACGTCTAATTCGTCACACCATCTCTTTCTAGGCCTACCGCGTCACTGGTTCCTGTTATTCGGAATCCAGTCAGTGATTACTTTTGCCCAATTCTGTGGCGACATGCGGCAGATGTGGCCTGCCCAATTCCACTTTAGTTTGGCGGCAGTTTTGCCTACGTCAGCAATTTATGTTTTGGAACGAAGTATACTGTTCCGAATTCGACCTATGATTTTGACTCCGAGAATACTTCTTTCCATCGCTCGCTGGCAGACCCCGAGTGCGGACTTTTGACGCTTCGGTAACGACCACGTTTGCGCTCCATAGGTGAGGGTAGGAAGGATGGACATATCCATGAGTCTCCTTTTTAGGGCAAGTGGAAGTGATCCTTTCATAAGGTGTTTCATCGACCAATAGCTCTTCCATGCGTTTTCGGTGCGTCGAGCAACTTCTTTATCTTGCCTCGTCTGGAAAGAGACTATTTGGCCGAGGTATACTGTACTGTACTCATGGACATATTTAACCCCCACACCCCCAATGTCTACTTTGCGTTTCGTGCTGTTCGTCATTAATTTCGTTTTCGTCATATTCATTTTGAGTCCGACCTCGAGGCTGGCGTGGCTCAGTTGTTCCAGCATAAGGCTTAACTCAGCCGCCGAAGACGAGAAAATTACAATGTCGTCGGCGAAGCGTAGATTTGTTAATCTTCTGTCTCCAACGACAATGCCCTTGTCCTGCCAGTGTACAGTCGAGGGTCAAAATTGCAGTCAGACCACAATGTTTATAGTCACCTGTACGGTTCTGTGCATATAAGTGTGTGCGTGATGTTTCAACGCAAACAATAGAAATCATACAGTCTAACTACGCGGTGATTGGGCGTGGTCAACCCCACACAAAGATAAAAATATATACTTACTCGTTTCACTTATACATAACTACAAAAGTCCGTGTCGAGCCGGTTCAAAACTGAGTCTAAAATTCGTCTAAGTAGTGATCGTAACTCGTGGCAGACTTGGGAGAGAGTGCAACTCTAAAGCGGGATCATAGTAGGCGCGAGTTCAAATCTCGGCTGCACAAAGTTTCTTTTTGTATTTTTGGTAACCTATACTCATGGTAACAAACAGTTACTAGTAAGTTACACGTAAGGAATGCATCTTAGAAAAGCTATAAAATAAAAACAAAAGCTTTTTATGCATGCTTTGTTAATATTGTTTATACCCAACCATTAAAAAAGAAAACATGTTGAAAATAAAGTAATTTAATGATTTAATAAATATTATTACAACTAATTTAAATAGTAGGCAGATAAAAAAGATATTATTATTGAGGCTATAGCTTAATTATTTCGTTTTCTCTAGGAAAAGAGGATTGAAGCTTAACCTCAGCATTACAATCGTAATATTTACTATTGCCAGGGCATCCCCTGTTTCTAAACCAAGCAACTATTGATTTAAATATTAAGATACAATGATGTTTACATAGATTACCGTTAATAATTAAAACAATAAATTCAATAGTAATAAATAATAATATTGTAAAACAATTAAAACTTTTTTACATAATAAATTGGTTCTTAGATCGGTTTAAATATCTTTATACACATAAAGACAAGTTGTCACTAACATTACAACAATATGCAAATATTTAAGAAGTATTTTCCCAGTGAGGGTAAAAGAAAAACAAACTGGTTCGTTGTCGGCTAGTTAAGAAACGAATTCAACACATTCCTGAGATACGGCGGTGGTCCAAGTTAAAAGATTTCAAACACTGATTTAAAATACTAAATTAAGTCACTTATTTCCTTCGGCATGGAGTGCGCAATGACGTCTCGAATTCATTAGCAAAACGCCTAGTTGGTATAAAACCATTGTTTTCATATTCATTCACCATAAAATTTCATTACGACTGACTTATAAGCGGTGGTCTGCCAATTCATGCACGACTCTTGAGACTTCCTTCTTCCTCAAACTTCGTTATCTAACGAATCACAGTTCTCCTCTAAAAATAAAAAATAAAACAATTATTAAACATTTCAAAAAAGAGATTTATTTGCTTACTTGACAAAAAAATATCACGTTTAAAATAACTTACACAATCCGGTTGCATCAGAAATTTGTGATTGTATTTAGCCTATTCTTAGGCAAGGCACCAATGTTTGCCCTATTTTCTAAACTTATATTTGCTTATATTATGATATTCAAATAAACACCGCTATTATATTTAATACCTCGAACGCTCTGAATGAAGTTCACCAACCAACAACGTCGTACTAAGTATTTCTTCAAGCAATTCATATTGTTTCAATATACCCTCATCTTCGGTGATTTTACCGACGAAAATAAAAAGTTCTACCCTCATTCAAATGCAATGCTCAAGATCAATTAACTAGACTTAAACGCAAATATTTCGGACAACTGAATACATTAGGTCATAATATAAAGTAATTAATGCAGCGACGAACATAATATGATCAAAAGGATAGCAAAATTATTATGCTATGCTATTTAATGTTTTTCTATCATTTATGAGATTACATTAAAAAAATAGTTAAGATTTAAATCTTTATTAATATTAAGGCATTTAATTTAAATGAAGAAATAGAATATTTTAATAATAATAATTTGGTTATTATATAATACATAATTGATTATTTTTTTAGTTACAAATAATATTTAAAAATTTGTAAAATGTGTATAGAATAATAAAAAATAAAAAATAAATATATTATTTTTATGAGACACGGGCTTCGAACTAGGCTTAATGTGGTTTATCAAGCAGTGTTAACCGCTAGGCCAGATGGACACTTAAGTTTGACTATGAAATTAAATACCTCATTCTAATCAAACTAACTTAAAGTTAAATGATTATTCACCGCGCTCTCTAGGATTCTTGATAAATAGCAATATACGGTAGTAAGTGCGATCGATGTTGGCGGCAAAACGTGTGGGTATTGTGTTTGAAATCTACCCACAATGTTATAAAGTTAAGATTTACGTTTGTTTTGTATTATAATATCTACAGATGAGGATGGATTTGAAACACCACCACCCACATGTTTTGTGATTTTAATAAATAGTATGACGTTGTGGTCATGTCGCGTTCTCATTGGTTCATTATGAAAGAGTTCGATATACAGATCTGTGTATGAGTGTTATGTGTCTATAGTAGAAGGTCGTAAGTGGAAATGATTAGCTATGCTATAGTTTCGTGAAGTTATGACTGCAATTTTGACCATCATAGTACATCTAAATTTTGGAAAACTTCCTCAAGCATTGCTGTGAAGAGTTTTGGTGACAGCGGATCCCCTTGTTTGACACCTTTTCGGATTAGAAAGGGTGGGCCAGTGGTATCTAAGCGTATGGCAGCTGTACTATTCAGATAAATTCGTTCCAGTAATTTAACATAAGTGGGTTCTATTGCCTGTTTATAGAGTGTCGTAAAAATGGCTTTATGTGCTAGACTATCAAATGCCTTGGAATAATCCACGAATGCAAGGTACAACGGTAAGTTAAATTCTTCGTGCTTTTCTATCATCTGGTTCAAAGAATGTAGGTGGTCAATAGTGGACAAGCCGCGGCGGAAACCAGCTTGTTCAGGGGGTTCGTGGAGTTGGTCGGAAATGCGATTTTCGAGGACCTTGATGAAAGCTTTGTACAGATGTGAGACAAGGCTAATAGGACGGTAATTGCTTATATCGGATTTATCTCCCTTTTTATGAAGCAGAATTATGTTGGAATTACATAAATTACTTGGAAATATACTTGTTTTTAAAATTGAGTTAAATAGATTACAAATGTGTGGTAATAAAAATTTCTCGCCGACTCGCAGTGCGTCTGTGGTAATGCCATCTTCTCCTGGGCTTTTATTGTACTTCATGCTACTGAGAGCCTCACGGACTTCAAAGCCAGTTATCATTGGGACATCATCAGAGCATGAGTAGATTTCATCTGCAAGCTGGAAGGTTATGTCGTCATCTGAGTATAATGATTTGTAAAATTGAGTGCAAATTTGGATTAATTTTGTCCTATCGCCCTGTCTCACACCATTACTGCCCTTCAAGTGTGTTATAGAGGATCTCCCCTCATCTATCCCACGCATGGCAGACCTCAAAGAGCGGTTATTCATTAAAGCGGAGTGAGCGAGTTCGGTGTGGTAAAGTCTTATATCTTTTCGGATGCTCCGCTTTACTTTTCGGTCCATCTCTCTGTATTCAGAAGACTGATATGGTAGATTCTGTCTCTCCTCTATAAGGTGAACTGTTTGGTCAGTGAGTTTTTTCTGTTTGTTCTTAAGGCACTTTATGTTTTGACTAGCTGATGTGATGACTTGTTTGATGTTATTATACTGAGTTTGTCTGTGTATATCTTCTGAATTTTTAGATTCAAGTATACTGAAACTATTCTTGATTTGTATATTAAATTTGTCCTTATTTGCAATTAATGTTGTTTTATCATTCCGTTTTATTGTTTTTCTAATAATTTTGTTACGATGAATCTTCATGTTGAAACTAACTACAACTCTAAGTTGACGATAGTCTGAACTAAATTTTAGACTTCAACATTTTGTATTATTTGCTTATTCGAGGAGAGACAAAAATCAATTTCATTCTTCGTGTGACCGTCTGGAGAAAACCAGGTCCAACAACGTTGCGGCTTTTTAGGGAAAAAGCTGTTACTTACACTTAAGTTCTGCCCAAAAGCAAATTCTAGCAGGCGTTGACCACGTTAATTCCTATCACCCAGACCGTACGGTCCTAGAACGTTCGAGCTATCGGGCGGTCTTCTTGGACCAATCTTGGCATTGTAATCGCCCATAATCAGTGTCCAAGTCCCTCTGTGTTCATCGCATGCTCTGTTGAGTAGATCATAGAACTCTTCTGCCTCGTCGTTACTATGCGAAGATGTTGGAGCATATACCTGGATTACTGTAAGTATATTTCCCTTTGCCACACAACACTTGAGCAGTGCGATTCTGTTGGAATATGGGACAAATTCTATTATGTTTTTTTTACAGCGTTTCGAGATCAGTAAGCCAACACCGTACCTCGTGTTACTTACTCCAATATAATAGAAGATGGTATTATCTCTTTCTATAGTGTTTTCCCCTTCTCTTCTCACTTCTGCTAGACCAACTATATCCCAATTTACATTTTCTAAGGCATGCTCTTGCTCTAGCATTCTCTCTTCAGTTCGTAATATCCGCACATTAAATGATAAAATTTTAAGCTTTTTGGTGTCCTTTTTGCGTTCCGTAGTTTGGCAGTAGACCCTCGCTCGGAGATTACTCGCCCCGACCCCAGGGTGGACCTGCATACTGCCAATAGCCGCGCACTGACTGGAGTCGCCGAGCACTTGGAGATTGGCTTGATTTATTTATTTATTAAAACTTCATGCAACATAAAAGTACATAGGCGGACTTAATGCCTGAGGCATTCTCTACCAGTCAACCACGGGTGGTGAAGAGATAGCATGGCAGGTGCATAAAAATGAAATAATAATAATATCAACACAAAATTAGTACAAAAGTATATAGTTAAAATAAAACGACGATTGTCGTAATTCATAGTAGGAAGGGGTTTAGACAATTAAACCCATCACGTTTGTCTAATGCGGGTTGATGGGTGAGCAGTAGACCTCCTGACTGGGTCCATGGGCGCCGCCGCTGACGTGCTAGACGTTCCTCTGCCGCCACCCTAAATTAACATCCTGCTCTGATATCAACTGTTATATCCGGGCCTCCAGGAAATATTTCTTTCCCGAGCCCTCGGATACCTTAGTGTTGGGTTACAAAATGGAACCCAAGTGTGCAGACATATGATGTTTGCCTGCATTTTGCCCTTACTCGTCTTTAAATGACACCCGTGTTGCCGAGGGCCACGGGTGTTGTATAAGACGATTAAAGGCGGGGGTTTACCTGATGTTGAGGTAAACATTTCCCTTAGCCGACTTTTACGACCTGCGCGGGATGATAAGCAGCTGATAAATTCTATGTTGTTCTTTTGCTCCCAGGTCAGCATGGAAGAAATAACAGCATGTGTAGAAATAACTTTGGAATAATCATAGGAACATATTTTTAATATAGACGCAGGCATACTTTGCAGGGGCTGCCTTGACGCCGAGGAAGCAGCCGCCCACGTCATCCTGGAATGTGAGGCTATGGCTTTTCAACGTGAAGATATCCTGGGAACAATGAAGTCGCACCTCCCGGTCCCGAAGCCTTTCGGTCACGCTCAACGGACCGAATCTTGTGTCTTAGTGTGGAAAATGGAGACCCCTTCATCATCATCATCATCTTAGGTACAGGCGTAATGTTCATGCTAGTCTAGCTAGGCGTAATGTAGTGTAATCGGTTTGCACAGAAAATATGAAAACTACCTACGTCCAGCGATAACAATATCTGTGATTCAGCGCCTGTAAGTGCTGGGAAACCGGTAACAACAAATGCTTTTTGCCGTAAATCACCCTTTGCTAAGATTATTGCGGCTGCGTAATATAAATAAATACGTACCATGCAACCGTGGAAGAAATTCGTCACTCCGTCGAAGCATTCCAGGACGGCACGACCTTCAGAAATGAAGACAACGAATAAAAGAGAGATTAATTAACACTAAAAACTGTTTATACTTACAAGCTCCTTTAAATCTATAATCCCACTCATCTTGATAAAGGCCAATTCCATAAAAAAGAGACATCTAAAAAATGAATCTAATACGTGACATAGCGCCTGGGAAAGAAAACATTGCATTGTAAACCACCATTGAAATACTACTTTGTAGAAATTCATAACAGACGTTTCCTACTTTCAGGCGGACGATCCACGTAACAACACACACGCAGACCATCCGTCGCGGAGGCCCGTCATAATAGTTCAACTAAAATGATTACGAACTCACCAAAACTTGGAAAATAGTTGTATACAGATTATAAGCTTCTAAAACATATTCATATATCTTAAGCAACTTTAAGCATTGCTCATTATTTTCGTATTCATTATTCATCCTTAGGATATCTTTAGTCCAATTATCGAGATATTTCCTTAATAATATTATAATTCGGACGGCAACCATTAAATTGATATCAAAGGCAATAAAAGTTATATCACAAAACAAGTCGAGAATTAGGTCTAAGTTATTAATGTAAAAATGCATTGTGTAAAAATAAGTCAAAATAAAAATATCAATACATATAGTTATCAATATTGAGACCCAGTTCCATATAATATAACTCCGGATGCTCTTACTGAAACCGATGCTCCTATAGATAGTTTGGATCTTCAGGATAAGAACCACGATGTTATACTTATGCACGATGTCCAGAACAAACATCATTACAAAGCAGAAAGCGTGTATTAAACTGAATAAAGTTATAACAAACAAGAATAAAGCGGTATATCTGCTTTGTACAAGATTTACTTTGAATACTCCGACAGTGACAATCCGAAAGAAACACATCGATACCAAAAAAACAGTACGACAAAATGACAAAAACAATCGAAGCTTATTTTCCGTTGAATAAATGTGACCGTTATGTACATTGTACTTTGAAAATAGAAAAATCTTTAGAATATTGTTATAAGACAGCGCTATGTCAATAATTTCTTTATCAAGCCGATTATTTGGTAGCACTTGGCAAGATTGTTTTGGAACAATGTTATTCTTTTTGAACACTGCTAACATCTTCAACCAAATATTAGATTACTGGACGTAGTTTTATAAAGAAACGTCAGCTTAACTTAGCAATAATTTGTATGAATTGCTTTTAGTATTTATTTAGTAATATTTAGTACATAGGGCCAAGACAATTGACGTTTTATCAAATAAAACAATTTTTATATAGTTTAAAATGTATTGGTTTGACAAGCGCTACCGTAATGACTTTTGGGAAGACCTTTTGATCTTATCATCGCTAAAATGAATTTAATGGGCTTTATATACTTGTTATATTTATTACTAATGGCCTTGTAGATCCTGATCTTGATTATTATGAACATGTCTAAGCTAGAATAATAATGAACAAGAATTTAGAATTTGTGAACTTAGTTTTTTATTTTTGTTGTAACAAAATAAATTAGATTAGATTGAGAATAAGTTTAGATCCCAGCTTCCAATAACGAGCCAAGGTGTTTACGTCAAACCACAAGGACATAAGCCACATCTCTATTTTCACAATTCTTTTGATTTTCAAATGTCGGTAGACCTTCGAACCAAATCCATCCTATCTATAAACACTAGGTACATGCTTCATGCTTTTTTTCTCATGTTACTTGGCTCCTGTCAACCATCACGCTATCCTTCACTCCCTTTTGCTTGCATATCATTTCTCACAATATAATAATCCATTTTGCTATGCTTATCCTCTCGCTCTGTATCTATCAACATTATTTATTTATGGGCTCATCTATAACCATGATTTTAGACTCAAACAATAAAACTAACAAAGATATAATCTATCATCATCATCATCAACAGCCTTTTTTACCCGACTGCCGAAGGAGGGTAATGTTTTTATCAGTCTATGTATGTATGTATGAATGTTTGTTCCTATGTGGCGTTCTAGAGACCACACGCGTTGGCCGATTTTGATGATTCTTGCGTCTATCGATTCTTCTTAATCCTGCGAGTGTCACTGGCTACATTAAAATTAGAAAAAACAAAAATGGCGGATTTTGGGCGCCATTTTGTGGGGGAAAAAAAAAAATTTCTTCCGAACCCGTCGTGTGGGGTATCAAAATAAAGTATTTTAAGAGTCGATTTCAAAAATATATAACACTTATATGTTTAAAAGTACCTAATTCTAAAAAAAATAACTAAAAAGTTGTAAATAAAAAAAGTTAATAAAAAAAAACAAAAATCTCGACTGCTTAAAAAGCAAACTAAAAAGACGTAAACAAGAAGAAAATCATGCTTTGCAGTCGGAGGATACAACTGGTTTTGATCCACCAGCTCGCGAATATGTATCCTCCGACTGCACAGCATGATTTTCTTCTTGTTTACGTCTTTTTAGTTTGCTTTTTAAGCAGTCGGGATTTTAGATCTTTTTAATTAACTTTTTTTATTAATTTTTCCACTGCTGGGACTTAGGCCTCTACTCATAGAGAGGGAGTCGGCTTTAATCCACCACGCGGGCCCAATGCGGTTTGGTAGATGTTGTAATATCTTTGGAGGATATACTGGTGCCAATTAAAGTCCCAAGAATCGCAAATACGTTTATTATATAAAAAAGATGTTACACGGACGTTGGTTTTTAGGCAAGTGAAGTATGACTATACAATTTATTAGAAGAAAAAAAGTTACGCCTGCTTGAGTATTAAGAGCTCATCATACGGCGCATCGCGTGATTGCCGTTACTTTTGTTGAAGGCGTTATGGCCTGAACATATTCCCGGCCATTGAAAGATCTCTTTCAATCCTTAAGCTCCTCTGCTGTGGGAAGTCTGCAGAGCCGTACTAGTGAACGTCGCACGCAGCCCTTGTTAGTGTGGATGTCTGCTACTCTGGATATAAGGCGAAGAACTCGTCCCAGTTTCCATGCAAGAGGGGGAGCGTTGTCATCTGCTAGGAGTACCACATCTCCAACATCCAGCTTCGACGTATCTGCTCGCCATTTTGTCCTCTGTTGCAATTCGCACAGATATTCTTTTTGCCACCTTTTCCAAAAGTGATGCTGTGTCTTCTCTAGGCGTTGATATCGTCGCAGCTGACTTTCCTTGACTTCTACCAGGTTAGGTGTCGGCAGAGCGGTCAACGGCCTCCCAATGATGAAGTGCCCTGGGGAGAGGGGAAGGAGGTCATTAGGACTGGATGAGAGTGGACACAAGGGACGGCTATTGAGAATCGCCTCCACTTGTGTAAACAAAGTTGAAATTTCTTCAAAGGTGAAGTGGCTATCGCCAATAACACGTCTTAAAAAATATTTTGCCGACTTAACCCCGGCTTCCCATATGCCACCGAAATGAGGAGTGTAAGCCGGAATAAATTTAAATGTGATTGATTGTTGACTTGCAAAATCAGACAGAGGCTCGTGGTGATCTCTTATGAACGCTCCTATTTCTTTCGCGGCAGCTACAAAGTTGCCTCCGTTATCGCTGAATATTTCCGTTGGCTTAACACGACGAGCTATAAACCGCCTGAGTGTCATTATAAATGCCTCCTTTGTTAAGTCACTGACAGCTTCTAGATGGATGCACTTATAACGCAAACAAACAAAAAGACAAAGATAACATTTAACTACACGGCTCCCACGGCCTTTACGATTAATAATATAAAATGTGCCAGCAAAGTCCAAACCAACAGATATAAAGGGATAGTCAGGTTTTATGCGCTGGGCCGGTAAGTTACCCATTTTAGGTTGTAATGTCGCGCCTCTTAGTCGTCTACATCTTACGCAAGTATTGACTGTGCGCCTAGCAAGACACCTACCATTAATTGGCCATACTGCTTCTCGCACAGACGCCAACAACAATTGCGGACCAGCATGCATATTGCTTACATGTTCTCTTTGGAAATATAATTTAGTTAATCTATGTGAAGCATGAAGTAAAATCGGATGTTTCTTTTCAAAAGAATGACCTGACGCATCTATTCGTCCACCGACTCGAATTAATTTATGTTCGTCTAAGAACGGCGATAACGATAATAACTTACTTTTGTTATTTAAAGATTTACCTTTCACTAATAGATCGTATTCAATAGGGAACGTCTGACCTTGAGAGATAACGCATAGCGAGTAGAATGAGTCACGTAGCTCATTAACTGACAATATACCTACGCGCTTATTATGTTTGTTTTTAAGGTTAAAAATGAATCTACGTATATAAGCAAATGATCTTTGCAACTTAGTTAACGATGAATATTTATCAAAGACAATGACGGGCTGATCAATTATTGTCGAATGATGCGCCCGTAACTCTGGCAGATCTTCCGAATCATTGATATTTAACTTAGGCCATTGAGATTCATTTTTATATAAAAAACTAGGCCCTGTCCACCACAGTGCCATTGATATAAAACGTTTAACATCTACTCCCCTTGATATTAAGTCAGCAGGGTTAGAATCCGTCGGAACATATCGCCACGCTGAAGTAGACGTTAGTTCCTTAATTTCAATAATACGATTAGCTACGAACACTTTTAATTTACTGATATCGCTACGAATCCAACACAATACTACTGTCGAATCGCACCAGTGTACTAGTTTGTCCGGCTTGTAACGAATTGAGCTAATTACAGATTTTGTAAGTTTAGCAGCAAGTAAGGCCGCGCACAGTTCCAGGCGGGGTATAGTAGTAGGCTTCAATGGCGCTACCTTTGACTTCGCGCACAATAATCTGACTGTGACGTCACCATTGAGACTAATTGTTTTCATGTAAATACACGCACCATACGCATTCTGTGAAGCATCACTAAATGAATGTAACTCGATGTATTTAAATGAGTCACCTAGAACTAACCTTGGCACCTGTAAAGAAGGCAAGTATTTTATGTTTTCAGAAAACTTAATCCATTCGTCTCTTATCTCCCGAGGGACTGGCTGATCCCAGTCCAGTTTTTGTTGCCAAAGTCTTTGCAACATTATCTTCGGTTTCACTACAACTGGACTTAATATACCCAATGGATCAAATATCTTGAAAGCGTTTGACATGATAAATCGTTTGGTTATTATTTGATCATTATCATGTGAAAATCCTTTTATTGGAAAGTGTACAATGTGTGAGTGTGTATGAATAACCAACAACCATCTTGACATTCTAAGCTTGCTATCGATACTTTTATATGGAGTTCCTTTATGATTCTAACACGTGCGGTGGCAGGGGGAGTTAATTGTGGATCTCTCATGGGCGACTCCTTCTGTTGTGCGCATGGTGTCGGAATGGAGGGTAGCGGAGGAGATGGTCACTCTCTCCGACCATCGCCACATCGTTTTTGATGTGGCCCGCCATAACTGCGCCCCTCCAATAGTCCGAGCCGTCTGGATTCCAGCCCACCGGCGCGACGTTGGGCCCTCAAGCGGCTCAATCGAGACATGCTCATTGCAGCAGCCAACGTCGTGGCGTGGCCAGAAGATGTTCATTCCCAGGGGATCTCGCCCGATCCAGAAGAAGAGGCGGCTTGGTTCCGGGACAGGATGACGTCGATTTGTGACGCTTCCATGCCCAGGGTTAGGTGCAGCCAGCGTCCGGGTGCGACTTACTGGTGGTCGGAAGAAATCGCGCAGCTGCGCGTTTTTTGTCTTAGGTCTCGACGCCAGTATCAACGCACTCGGCGTAGAAGACAGCCAAGAGCAGCGGACGAGGAAATAGCCAGAACCTACAGAACGTATCGAGAGGCGACCATGGCGCTCCAACACGCCATCTCGGATGCCAAGTCAAGGTCCTGGAGGGAGCTTTTGGAGGGACTGGACAGGGATCCATGGGGGCGACCTTATAAGTTGGTCATGGCCAAACTACGTCCATGGGTCCCCCCCACTACGGAAACCATGGATCCAGGGCTGCTGGAAAAAATGGTCAACACGCTCTTTCCAGTAGCTAGTGAAATTCCCTCACCATTCTTGACCCCTTCGGACTGGACTGACGAGTTGGGGGTGACTGGAGGTGATCTGGACTGTGCCGTTAGACGCAAGGGGGGGCGCGTAACACTGCGCCAGGCCCGGTTGGCGTCCCTGGCGAGCGTGGGTTCTGGCTATGGCTCCTCTGGGGGACTGCCTGAGACAGCTGTTTAACAGCTGCCTCCTTGCGGGCGTGTTCTTCACCGACTGGAAGGAAGTTGGATTGGTCTTGTTGAGAAAAGCAGGCAGAGACTCGGAGTCTCCCTCTGCATACCGTCCCATTTGCTTGATCGACGAAGTTTCCAAGCTATTCGAAAGAATAATTGCCGAAAAACTCGTCGGGCACGAGTAGGTCCCGACCTGGCTGATTGCCAGTATGGTTTCCGGCAGCAGCGTTCTACGTGTCCGCTCGCTGTCGAAACAAGTGGTGTCCCGGGGTGGGGTGGCGTTTGCGGTAAGTTTGGACATCGTCAATGCATTTAACTCCCTGCCTTGGGAAGCAATAAGGGCGGCACTAGTACATCACAGAGTGCTCCCTTACCTGCAGTGCATCATCAGGGCTTACCTACGCGACCGGCACATTCGCTATGTGGGTCGGGATGGTAGCGTACATCGGAGGGAGACTACGTGTGGGGTTCCGCAAGGGTCGGTTTTAGGTCCTCCCTTGTGGGATCTCGCATACGACGTGGTCCTGCGTGTTGAACTGCCCGTCGGCGTTAATGTGGTTTGCTATGCAGACGACACCCTGGTGTTGGCCGGAATACCTACGATGAGACCATCCAGCTTTCCGAGCTCGGGGTGGCAAGAGTCGTGGCATTGATCCGCAAGCTGGGTTTAGAGATAGCGCCTCAGAAAACTGAGGCGCTGTGGTTCCATAAACTGCTGAGGAGCAGAGAGCCACCCAGCTCGTTAGTGACAGTTGGAGATGCGCAAGTCCAGGTGGGTCGATACATGAAGTATCTTGGACTAACCTTGGACGGTCGGTGGGGCTTCGAAGAGCACTTTGAGCGACTGGTTCCCCGCGTTGAAAAGGCAGTGGGTGCTTTGCACAGACTGCTGCCCAACCTTGGGGGACCTCGAGAAGCAGTTCGCCGCATCTACGCGGGTGTCGTGCGATCGATGGTCCTTTATGGGGCACCTGTTTGGTCAAGCAGACTATCAGGTGTCCGACACTGCAGGAATAAAATTAATAGTCTGCAGTGGAAAATGGCCATTCGTATCGCACGAGGTTACCGAACGGTATCCTTTGAGGCGGAAACTCTCCTGGCACGCTTTCCTCCGCTGGATATTTTGGCGGACATGGACGCAAGGGTTTATAACCGAATCCGCGCCATCCGCCGGAATGGTGAAAGCGTGCCAGGGGTCGCTTTAGTAAGGTTTAGGCGGCAGGAACGGCTCGCGCGCGAGCGTTGGCGAGAGCGGCTACAGCGGCCGCAATTTTCGCGCAAGCGCGTTGTCGAAGCCATCCTGCCGCACTTTGAAGCCTAGCTGAAAAGAGAGGAGCGCATCTCCTACAGGCTCACTCAGGTACTGACCGGACACTGTTGCTTCGGTGAGTACATGAATGGTGGAGGCGACCTTGATTTTGCACAACACACGCTCGAGGAGTGCCCGGCGTGGGCCTCTGAGCGGCAGGTCTTGGTCGCCAGCATAGGGCGAGACCTGTCTCTGCCAGCAGCTGTGAGGGCCATGCTGGCAGAGACAGAAAATTGGAGGGAAATGGCCTCCTTTTGTGAGACTGCGATGGCCCAAAAGGAGGCCGCCGAGCGGGATCGTGCGAGGGCCGATCCCACTCGAAGAAGAAGGCGTCTGGGACGCAACCGCCTCGATGCCTAAAACGCCGAAATCTCGCCTGCGTAGTAAGCAAGCGGGACTCCGGGGTCGCGGGTGGTGACTTCAGGAGAACGGCAGCACAGTGATCACGTGTTGCAGTGCACAGCGTGGCTTAGGGGAGGCGATTCCTTCAGCCTTCCCAGGGATGTGCCCTAACAGGCGTTGCACAGAGGGGGTTCCGGGATGGTCTTTTAAGAGGTGACGGGGCCCTTTCCAGGTGCTGATGGTGATCACCGGGATGGTTTTAGTGAGGTAAAAATCCCACACTCCCTGGTCTTGTCTCCTAAAAGTCCAGGCGCTTTTTGAAGGTTGCCACCCGTAAACAAAAAAAAAAAAGGTAAGTAACTAAGGATGTCATGAAGTCGTTTTCAGCTCGATTCATACTTCTATTCGTCATGTTTATAAACACATTATAAACCATGAATATAGTAAAGCAGAATGATATTTATTGATACTTGTTCCCTTTTGGATATAAGCGATTATATTGCTTACAATATTTTTAGGGGAAAACAAATGAAGTGGAAAATTAAAAGAATTCGCTATTCTTTAGACTTCATCTTCTATTTGATTGTTGGGTGGCACTTGAGATGAGGCTTTTGGGACAAATTTATGTTTTTGAAACATATTACTATGATAGTAGTCCATTATTAATGTTATTATCAATATGAATTGGTTATATGTAAACTGATCTATTCTTTCAATATTAATTAAAAACAAAATATACACATGATTCGCTGGAGTGTTTTGTACTGAATTTTAAACGGGACACTGCGAATGTTAGAATGCGAAAACACAGAAACTAAAGTGTTGCTGCCGATTAAATGATGAATGCATGAAGAGTGACGAATTAAAGGGGAAAGAATGAATGAGCAACGTTGATCAAGTGTCTTCAGAAGCAGTAGCAGCGGATTTTATTTAGGAAATATCCTACGCGTTAGCGAGGCAAGAGGTGTACTGTAACGTTGTACATGGTTGCTAACACATCAGAATCCGAGTAGCAAAAATAGAAAAATAAGTAATACCTATTTACGCTTGCAGCTGATGTTTTTAACTGGCAACACTGAAATGACTTATTAAATACTGTCGCAAACTTCGAGCACAGAACAGGTTTGTTGAATGTTGGTAGTTGACTTCCCTCTCAATAGCGTATGACTAACGCTCGCAGACTTCCTGCGGTTCGAGGAACAGTCTAGACCAGTGGTTACTTGCCACTACACAGCAGCAAAGTGACAGCGTCTGCACAATAGTAATTGTACCTCTGCCACCTTTCTTATCGTCACCTCGAACGACATATTTTATAACTGTTTTATTACTTTCACGTTACCGTGAAGAAATAGACAAACAATACAACTCAGTGTAACCCCAAATTGGGTGAGTATTGCAAAACTTATATTGACTAGATTTAAGTATTCATTGCATGACTTGCAAAAATGTTGCTATTTGTAATGATGTCAACTTAGGACACTTGAACTGTTGATTCACATAAATTGCGCTGGTGTATCAACGGTGATTTTAACACCATATTTTTACTTTCATGTTTACACTGAGTAACCGTAACATAGGTGTAACGGGGCATGACGGTTACTTTTCAATAATCTTCATCCTTTCTTTTATTATTTTCCTTGTTCAGAGTAGTATTGGTGAGAGGTAGTAGGTCAATGGAAGTAATTGTTTTGTAATTTTGTGTAAATCATTATTGCATTTTTTTCCATCTACCTCACATCACTAGTTATATGCTAGCTATGGTCTGTAACTAGGTTGACAGTTTTCCTACCATAAAGATAGACATGAAAGGGTTCTACGGTCCAGACTAGTGCCTGAGCCTCCTTTTCTGTCTGGCAGTAACGCTTTTCAACGTCAGACAGGCTTTTATATCCAAATGATATAATCCGGGGTCCTCTGGAATCTGTTTGTACTAGTACTGCTCCCAGACCCACGGGGTTGACGTCTGCTAAAACTTGTTTTATCTTCGGGGTCGTAATATCCTAAGGTTGAAATGTTTTTAAGTTTAACTTTAAGTTAGCGGAATCCTATATTTTATTCCGATTTCCAATGTCCTGATATATCCGTTTGTTGACCAACCTTAAGAGTTAAGATTTTCCTGATGGGCTCTGTCAGCATTGACAAATTAGGGATCCATTTATTTACGTAATTCAAAAGACCTAAAAATCTTTGAAATTCTTCGATCGTTTTTGGTTCCTTGAACGTATCAACGCTCTTCATGTATGAGTCTAGTGTCGCAGTGGCAGAAGGGAGAGAACCTACATCGTTCGCTGAGGATCGCATCAATTGCGGTGATCATCCGCCGATTGCAGTGCCACCGTATCGACTAACCCCCAAAAAAAGCCAATCATGGAGGCTGGGATAGAGAAGACGCTGCTCGAAGGTATCATCACAGATTGTGAATCTCCGTGGGCAGCACCAGCTCTTCTGGTACCGAAGAAGGATGATACTTACCGGTTTTGCGTGGACTATCACAAGTTGAACGCCATCACTAAGAGTGACTCGTACCCGCTGCCGGTGATCGAAAACCTTCTTCAGTACACTGGTAAGAGCTGTTTTATTAGCTCTGCCTTCGTTTCTCCGTTTGGGCTTCAAAAAGGAGACGGGCAATTTTGCCCAGCAGTTAACTAATTGAAATGTGTATTAAAAAGCATCCGTTAGATCTTTCTAAAGGAACTCACAAAATACAGTACCATGTTTATATCTAGGAAGTTTTTTAGTTAGAATTTATTTACATATATAAAAGTATATACAGTGTATAATATACTTGAATAACTAAGACTACAAACCTATACACTTTAACCAAAAACTACTCACTAACTAAAACTAAAAATATACTTAACTAAAATATGTAGTCGAAAAACTCCTCCATATCGTTCCCCACTGGTAATGTACCCAAAAGGCTGGCAGCATTGCCACGTTGTATGGCAATGCTTATTCTTTGACCAAGGTAAAAGTCAGCCCTTGGGTCACGCGAAGTGTCAACTAGGCGTTTGGAAAGATCTTTAAACAAAGCGTGAGCGTGAGCGTTATGAAACTAAATAATCGATTAAATACATGCCGAAATTATAAGAAATTGATAATGAACAAATCGGTAAAATCTCAGACACATGTATGAAAATCGAGTGACAATAGTGTTTAACTTATATGGTGTACATAATAAAGAGTATTCTATTCTATTCTATTCTACCAATCTTTGCTTGAAACGATTCATAGCGAATTGAGTTGCTTTAATTTTTCATCAGTTAGCAACACTGGTCACTGACTGCTGACTGACAAATAACAGGCAGAAAAAACCGGCACTCGTTCGTTTTCTTTCGTTCTGAGTGCGCACGTATTTTCCATGTTTTATTGTAAAACCACACTACCTCGGCTTTGCATACTTTAAAGGACTATTTGACGGATCTTGCTATTTTAAATTACCTGGCTCTCTAGTTTGGACAACTAATTACGCCTATCGATCGGATATTGACGACATAGATCGGTGTATGTGTGAATTACTCTATTGGCAGAAGACTCTTGGACGATGAGGCGATTTTATCAATTATCCGTCATTTGACGTGCATTTCAGCCTGTAAGTACCTATTCAAATCAAGATTTTGGCCTATCAAGCGAACAAAACCTGACTTATGATGTACCTACTATTTACGGTCTCCAGCGTCATGTATGTCGGCCGTCTTTTTGTTGGATAGCATTTATTAAAACAATACTTACTTAGTAGCTAAATAATTGATTAATTAGCCATATTAATCTATGGATTGTGCCGCTTGACCGTTTCACTCATAAAAAAAGGTAGGTAACTGTCAACTCCCAATAAGACCGATTCGGTCCCAGGCTTTGGTGCTTTGAGATATTGACAATTATTTCGGTCTCGGCCGAGTCGTAGCGATTTGATTGAACATGATTTAAATAGTTAACTTATTTCAGGTAACCAGTGAAAACTATGTATGCCAAGCATGTTGGAACTTGGCCCAAAATGTGGTTCTTCGGAGATGTCCGATTAAAGCATCAACCCAAGTTGGTAATTCCAGTTTTTGTGTCCGCTGCGGCCCTTCACTGTTAGCACGGCGGTACAACAACCTGCTTGCAATGAAAATATCGTACCTCCTGCACAATTCTTAGATGATATTCTTGTGAAGTATGGTGAACTATCTCTATGGTTTGGTTACTATGGATATATTTCTGTTAGGAAAATTTATATTTCAACTTAAAGATGTATACTAATTGTCTTACGTACTCTCTTTAGTAAAGTTAGTGATAAACACAATTGTAATACTAGAAATAAAGATTAGTTAGATCAGCCATCTTATAGATTAGCGAAAGTACACACATCTCTCATGGGGTACTGTGTTAAATTCTATAACAAAATACCTTGTGAGATATTAAAACTTAATGAAAGAAAATTTAAAACAATAATTAAAAGCACACTTTGTAAACAAGCATATTATAAATTAGATGATTATATTCAAGATAAGAATGCTTGGAAACATGCTGATCCTGCTCCGTAGGGCAATCTTTAGTGTAAAAAAATCAAAATGGTTAATTTGTATATTTATTTTATTATAGTAACGCTTTATTTTTATTTATTTTCTTCTCTATTTGTTTAAAAAATTTACTCGCACACTGTTCCGTTGTTGTTGAATTAGGTAATTTACCTATGTTTGCAATATTTGTAAGTATGTGAGAACCATGTCCCTATTTATCAAGTGAAGGAATTTACCTGTTAGTGCTTGTAATACTTTATACCTATATTTAGTATAGTAGTGCTGGGTGCATCGTTCTCACGTATAAGAATTAATGTATGTAAAAAAATAAAGGCTTTTTACAATATTTACATAAGTAATGTAAATATTGTAAAAAGCCTTTATTTTTTTTAAAGAGTAAGTATGGAGTTTCTTGTGCATTCTTCTCCATATCAACCTACTTTTCCGAATGCACGGTAGAATCAATTTTTTATTACATGTAAATTTTAACGTTCAAAAGTGCCGCATAATGGCCTAGTTGAAATAAATACATTTGACTTTGTTCAACTTCTCCGAAGCCACAGCTAACGCGTGCGCAAAGATTCTCATTGAGGAGGTTTTCTTACGTTTCGGTGTTCCTCGACGTCTCATAGTAGTGCTGGGTGCATCGTTCTCACGTATAAGAATTAATGTATGTAAAAAAATAAAGGCTTTTTACAATATTTACATAAGTAATGTAAATATTGTAAAAAGCCTTTATTTTTTTTAAAGAGTAAGTATGGAGTTTCTTGTGCATTCTTCTCCATATCAACCTACTTTTCCGAATGCACGGTAGAATCAATTTTTTATTACATGTAAATTTTAACGTTCAAAAGTGCCGCATAATGGCCTAGTTGAAATAAATACATTTGACTTTGTTCAACTTCTCCGAAGCCACAGCTAACGCGTGCGCAAAGATTCTCATTGAGGAGGTTTTCTTACGTTTCGGTGTTCCTCGACGTCTCATTTCTTATAACGGTGTACAGTTTATTGCCGATGTCATGCAACATGCAATGTTCACGCTAGGTGTAAAGCAGAGCCTTGTGCCTCTCTACTATCCAGAGGCCAACCCAGGCGAGCGAAAAAATCGCGACTCAGTAAACTCAGTTGGCGATCTTGGTAGAAGGACACCATCAGCAGTGGCCAGAAGTTCTGCCGTTCATCCGCTTTGCGTTAAACATATCGCTGACTAAGGCAACTCAACAGACACCTGCTTATTTAACATTTACTCGTAAACAGCGCTCACCTATTGCAGTACAAACCGATCTTGGTGCTGTCATAGAGGCTGAAAATGATGTCCCACAGATTACGCTGTATCCATTGAAGCTTGCGGTCTCGGTTGGTCAAAAGGGGGAGTATGTAGGAAGATTAGGCTCTAAAGTTGAATACGCACAAACCCGCGCCCGCGCCATCCGCGCCCCCTATTGCGCGGTCGTCCGCACCCTGCTCCGGGCCAGGTAGTCCGGATTGCATCACGCTCGTAAACGGCACGATTTTGCATTGTCTCGTTGTCATACTCGAATTCCCTCAACTTTCAAGTATTTTCTGCGTTTAGTATTTATCTGAGTGATTATAGAATTGCCAAACTTAAGTGGCAGTGGGCAGGGCACATTGCTCGCAGAACGGATGGCGGGCGATTTGAACGGATGGAGCGGAAAACGATATGTTGGAAGGCCTCCCACTAGGTTATTAATTATTTATTTATTCATCAAACAATTTACATTGTGTCCGAATTCTACAAAATAATTACATTTTAAATAATAATAGAAGCAATAATCAAATACAAAGCAATCACAAACAGTTACAAAAAAAAATACTATGTATAGATCTAAAAAATTAAAAAATCCTAGAAACAGATGTCAACCAAGTTACTGTTCACATGTCCAATCATAAAAAGCTTAAAACCTTAATTTAATTAAATGAGAATTAGAAGCCAAATTCATACAATTGAATGTCAACTGAGATACCATTTTATACATAATTATCCATCCATAAGAGTCAAATGCAAACTACTAGTCAATTATAATTAAAACACATTAAATAATCAAAATTTCAATACCCTATCAACTGAAATACCACAATATCCATATCCATACATAAGCGTCAGATGTAAACTACGTCAGTCAATTAAAATTAAACACACATTAAATAATTAAAATGTCAATACCATATCAATTATATCACACATAAATTCATCTGAAATCATTCAACGTCAAATCGGATACTGAATATAAACATTTTTGTAATAGGAAGGCTTTCAGTTTTGCCTTAAATAAATTTGTGTTATAGACTAAAGTTTTTAAATCAGTAGGTAACTTATTATATAACTCTACTGCTTGGTAACGTGAACAATGCGTTGCTATGTTTAATTTAGGCACCATTATATTTTTAATGACTTTCTTCGTGTGCTCTTTCTCAGCTCTCTTTCTTTTTGTGATTCATATTGATGTATATATTTTGCGAACTTGCCTAACAGAACTAGTATATACAAACTGGGAACTGTAAGAATGCCTAATTTCTTAAAGTATTCCTTGCATGAATCACGCTGTGAAATTTTTACCATGGTTCTAATAGCACGCTTCTGAAGGATGAATGCTCTTTGGCAGTTGTATTTATAGCTATTTCCCCAAAACATGATGCTGTACCTTAACCTAGATTCAACCAAAGCATGATAACATGCTTTAAGTTGCTTCAAATCTATTTCATCCCTGAGGCTTCTAAGAGCATAACATGCAGAGGATATAGAGGAATCAATAGCAGCAAGCTCCTGTTTCCAGTTTAGATTTGAATCAAGGTAAATCCCTAAGAATTTTACCTCATTTACCAATTCTATCTTGTCTTCTTTCAATTTCACATCTATAGTGTCGGTGTTACGAGATGTAGACTTAAATAACATTATATTTGTTTTATTTGTATTAATTAGTAAATTATTAGCTGTAAACCATTCAGAAAGATTATCTAAACTTTTATTTACTTTTGTGGACAATACTTTTAGATCATGCGCTGCAATTATTAGGTTTGTGTCATCAGCAAAAACAAAACAAGAAGCGTCAGGCTGAGATGTGTTCACGAAATTTAATAAATCGTTTGTGAAGATAAGGTACAATATTGGACCTAAAATTGAGCCTTGAGGTACCCCGCGTCTTATGTATATCATCTTTGATTTATATGCTATTTCATGATTGTGTTCATCAATGTTTACTATTTCGACATACATTCTTCTGTTTTGCAAATAAGATGTCATAAGTTTTAAAGCATCTCCCCTTATACCATAATGCTCCAGTTTAGCCAGCAGTAATTGATGGTCTAAAGTGTCAAATGCAGAACTCAGGTCAATAAATAGTCCAGCCACTTTCATTTTGTCATTTAATTTGCTAACTACGTCATTAATGAGAGTGTCTATGGCATCTGAAGTTCCAATGCCCTTTTGATACCCAAATTGTCTTAAGTTGATTATTTTATTTAGATTCAAATGTACCATCAGTCTAAATTTAATTAACTTTTCAAAGAGTTTCGACAAAGTTGGTTGCAAGGATATTGGTCGATAATTTTTTGGGTCAGTCCTTGTGCCCTTTTTATATCGGAATTACCTTAGCCAGTTTGAGTTGATCAGGAAAAACCGACTCTTTAATATTTTTCTCTTTATATACTTTTCTCTTTAATTATAATTTATTAAAAAATTCAGAAACAGGACGTGCTAAAAATTCTATGTTCTCTTTAATAATCGTTATCGGTAAGTCATCATATCCGCAAGATTTTTTGTTAGCCATGTGACACACAATCTTTTTTATCTCGATTGGAGTAGTCGGCTTGAAAGACAAGTTACTCTCAACTCTCAGCGTAGTTTCCTATAAAAGGGACATTGATTTATCTTTGTTTAATGTCAATGATGGTTTGTAGACAAAACTGTCAACGAATTTATTAGCAATATCCTGGGAATCACAATAAACTTTGTTGTCTATATTTAAGATAAGTTTCCTACTAGGCTTGTTTTTTGTTTTCTTTATATGTTCATTTACTAGTTTCCATGTCTCTTTGGGTATATTTTTAGCTTTACTAAGATGAACTGATATGGCTGACTTTCTAGCTTGCCTTATCACCCTTCTGTAAATTCGAATATAGTTTATTTTGTAATTCAAGATACTACCATTTTTTGGGATGCCACAGCATAAAACTATTTTCATTTTACTTGATACTTTGATTCCCTTGGTTACCCACTTAATTATTTTATTTTTCATAGGCTTTTTTTTATTGGCAGTGGGCAGGGCACATTGCACGCATAACGGATGGCCGATGGGGCAGAAAGGTTCTGGAGTGGCGACCGCGAACCGGAAGACGTTGCGTTGGAAGGCCTCCCACCAGGTGGACCGATGACCTGGTGAAGGTTGCGGGGATCCGCTGGTTGCGGGACGCACGGGACCGGTCAATGTGGCGATGCTTGGGGGAGGCCTATGTCCAGCAGTGGACGTCTTTCGGCTGATATGATGATGATGATGATGAGGCTTTATTTTAATAGCCTTCTTTGGGTAACAACAGGTTTGAAAAATTTTGCCAAAATTGACTAGAAAATTATTTATGCCCATATTACTCAAATTTACACTCGAAACACTCCTGCTGAACGCAGCATTATTTTTTGTATTAAATAATCTAATAATCTTTTTTGAATTATTATGGTATGTTCTAAGCTCTTCGTTTTCTCATTGCTTTTGTCAAGAACCATATCGCAAAAAAGTCCACCATGACCATCTGCTAAGCCATTGTGATCGACCAAACATCGCTCTATACAATCATCATCAACATTTGTAATTATATTATCAATACAAGAGTATGATTTATTTCGAATGAAAGTAGGAGTTTTTATAAGGTATCTAAAATTATAGCATCTCAATAAACTTATGAACTCTGAAGCTTTTCTATATTCAAACAGTACGTCTATATTAAAGTCACCACAAACTAAGCACTTCCTACCACGAAAACGTTCTACCAATTTTTCTAAACTTTCCATGAAACTTTCAAAATTTTTCTCAACTGGACTTCTATAACAACAACATATGTGTAATCCCGTTTCAAGATCTTTTACACCACAAATCTCAAAACTTTCTGATCTATATAACTTTTTATTTACGTCAATGTTTTCACATAGTTTATTTTTATGTGCTAAAATAAAGCTACCTCCCCTTTTTTTTGTTTGTCCTTGTATTGTATGATGCTAAATTATAATTGGACATACAAAACATATGTGCGGATTTATCATTTAGGAAATGTTCTGATATGCATAAGTAATCCAAATCACATACCTACATTGCAAGTTTGACAAGTAATGTTGATGCGTAATCCTATTCTGCACATAATTCAAATATTTATTTTTATATTCTATACTTAGTATTTCCCTGTGTATCAATTTGCATGCAATCAACTTATTGAAATAACTATCCGTGTTAGTATAATAATTGTTGTCAAGTGATATAAAATTTGAATTGTCACAATTTTTACAAACATATTTCAACGTACTATTCAATTTGGATACATTTAAATATTTATTGTAATAGATTTTACTTATAGTCATCGGCACGTAACTTGGCAAGGTTTTTGCGTAGTGGGGGTAAACTTGCGCATAGTGCGCAAACTGACCAACCACCGTAAAGAGCGAACGGGACGTGGACGCGACTTGATTGGTCAGTCGACCCTTGTGTCAACAGACCAACCAATCGCGCGCTCGGAACGGTGCTAAACGTACCCCGCGTCCCGCTTGGTAACCAAAGAGACCTAAAAAATGACTTGTGCGCATCTAACGACTCTTGCCAAGTTACATGCCGATGACTATACTAAAATGTTTGTTGTATGATTGTTGTGCAAGGTGTAATGCAAGGCACTTATTATACTTTACGGATTACTGTCATTAGAACCCGCCATTATCAAAATAAAATCAGATTTGGTGTAATCTTTACAAATTGACAAACATGAATTTAATATCTGATTCAGTGACGCGTATGGTTTTATCACTGACATTACACTAAAAGATTCTCCCAACAAGTTTTGTAGTTTTTCACGCATACCGTAGCCAGCTTGATCGGCGAATATCGCAAGTCTGTGCTTCCGTGTAGGGACTGAATCCTTACGAAGCTCATAGGATTTATTCTCCACAAACACTTCTGCGCTTTCATTAGTACCTACTAGTTGAAATGATGTTGACAAAAAATTTGTTCGGTTTCTTTTCGGATCCACCTCTGAGAATGTAGTTAACGGTTCTTCATTGTTAGGCTCCTCCACGCTAGACAAATTTGATATGTCTTGTATAAAGCAACTATTTAAGCCATTATTTCTTGTGGGTGGCGACAGCTCTGTCCCAGTGACCAAAGACTCCTGTGTTACGGAAACGTCTAATTTCTTATCTGGGCTTAATGTTGATATGGCATTTAGGGTAAAATCTCTTGATGAGGTTCTTGGAAACCCCGTTTTCATTGTTATAGTTCTATAGCGCCGTTGAAACTGAGGTGAACAGAACTTCCTAGGTGTTTCTGTTGGTTTGTTTGTTTGATGCTAATCCCTCAATGCCGACTGATTTAAAAAACTTTATTTCATTCTCATACGTCCTGTTTTGTTCATTAAGTGTGTTTTTCGATGTTCAACCTATATATTTCATTGTTTGCAGACTGCAGTTCCAATTTTAGTTTGTTGATATCTTCTTCCATCGAGACGATATCATCACTAAAATCTTTGTTGTGGTTTGGTAAACTATGATATGAGACATCGAGGTCCACCCTCACTTACATGTAAACAATGTTTTATACTTTTTCGTTGAGTCACATTAGTAAGTTGTTCCATAATGTTATGTTTATTATGCCGAAGGTTCCAAACAATAATACAAAAAGTGCTACAGGCGCGGTGGGAATTGATCCGGCGACTAGTTGCTCCTAGGTGGACCGATGACCTAGTTAAGGTTGCGGGAAGGCGCTGGATGCGAGACGCACGGAATCGGTCAATGTGGTGACGCCTGGGGGAGGCCTATGTCCAGCAGTGGACGTCTTTCGGCTGAAATGATGATGATGAGTGATTATATTGTGTAAATTTCCTCTACAAAACTTTATTTCGTCTCATTTACCCTACAACTTTCAATTGTTTTTGAGCAAAGTGTGTTGGGAAAGACTAACTCGGAATACGTTAACCTAACGATCGCTAAATAGATTCAAACTCAAACTCAAATCATTTATTTCAATGAACCATTTAAAGGTACTTTTGAATAGTCGAGCAAAAGATTAATAATTATCTATTTAAACATACTTATAGCAAAATATTTAATTAACAGTAGAGATTACGCTTGATGCAGTATATCTGTTAATTCCATCCATCTCTATCCATTATAATAATAACAATATCTTTAAAAAAAACTAACCATATTTTCTTATATTTCTTATCTACATTCTTACTTAACATTCTCCTTATGACATGCTCTTCATTTATCAAAAGAAATCAATTAACTTATTTATTTATTACTTTTAATGCCTTTACCTGTCAAAAATTGTCACAACATAGCTATCTTTCGGATTTCATCTAATTAGAAAAAAATAGACTAATCGATATCTGATAAGCAAAAGTATTAGGATGAATAAATAGATAAGAACAAGATGGCTGATGATCCATGTTACTAAGCAAAATTGCTTATAATATTGTCTCGAAACGTTTATAGTTATTAACTGACTGCCTCGTGGTCTAGTGGTCGAAAGCGTTGATTCTGTGCATTAGTTTGATTCCCAGAACGGGAAAAGTGTTATTTTTATTTTCAAAGCATACCCCTTTTCTGTCCCTCCTGTCTGAAGATCGTGGTCAGCATAAGGGTTGCATCTGGAGCGGCTTATCTGCCTCCACCTGTTTCTGTCCAGCACGATTTTTACGACAGTGGAGTGTATTTGGAGGACGACGAGTCTTTCACCTGATCAGTCCATCTTGTTTGTGAACGACTGCGCGATCTTTTGCCTTTGGTGTTCCCGTCCACGATCACTTTTTCCAAATTTTCGTCGCCTCTGTGTATTTGTGTCGGTTTTGTGACGTCGGATTGGTGTCGGTTAGTGCCAATAAGCCCATTCTATTTACATTAATCTTAAATATCAAAGGTGTAATGTGTACTATAAATACACTTTTTTGTTAGTCAGAGGTGTACCAGATACTGTACTCCCTTTGGCATGATGCTTTGTTTAGTCGACATAAACATGAGCTGCCACTGTAAAAAAAAAAAAATTGCGATAACGCCCAGCAAAGATATTGGTAGCGCAGCGTCTACACAGAACAGGCCACACGCGGACATCTTACTGAACAATTTGTTTATCTGCAGCACGTTCTTACAAAGATGTTTGCGACTGTCTGTAAGAAAAAACAACTCATATATTGTGTATGTTATAAAAACAAATTATGTCACACAATGATTTATTCAGTATGCAATCAAGTCGACTTGGGAACTAAAATAATCGCAAAAATGTTACCGATCTCCATAGTTGACGAGTTTGATTGAATGAGATTTTTAACAGCGTCTTGCATAACTATGTAGACTTGCGTTTCATTTGTGACACGTCGAAAATTTCATTTCTGAAATCCGGGTCAGTCACATTCGGAACTTCGAACCCCTTAAAGTTTATTTTTATTATTTATAGTCTTATCATTCTTACTTGGACAATTCTTGTTTGTCATAAGCTGTATACACGCCGTCTCAGTATCCTCAATAAATAAAATCATAATCTTTATTTCTCCACACAAAAACATGACTTATGAGTGTTCTTCTTCGTAGCACGACCATGAACGCATTCATTATAACTTTAGATGGTATTAAAATCCTTTTAATTTGTACTGTTTTATACCACTAATTAGATATTTTATACCTCTCAATTATCGCAGATATAAAAGTCGTGCTGGCAAAATTCTTTCCCAGCATGACTACGCTAAAATTCCAGCTGGCATAGAAGTGATGAAAATTTGTGCTCATTATGTACTCCTATTTCATTACTGGTAAATTGTCGTAAATTGTTAGAAAAGCAATAAAACATTTTCTGCCTCATTTAATACCATCTAGTATACACCATTTAGTGTCAAGTATACAAATAACATACTTATCGGCAGAAAATGTTTTATTGTTTTTGAATTTATCAGTTATTTCTTCTGCCTGACTATTACAAAAAAAGCTTCTGAGCATACCACGACCAATAACAAAATCGGGATCTTTGACGGTATAATCACTATGAAATCATCTTCATTTGAAGGCGTTTTAGCTTCTTCTGGCAAGGTATGTGTGCCTGAATTACATCATGTAAGTATTAGTTTAAAAAAAGACCGTAAACTTCTTACCAATACTTGGAAAATGGTTTATACAGATTGTAAACTTACAAAATATTCTGGTATACTACGAACAATTTTATACAAAGTTCGCTATTTTCATGTTCGCCATCCGTTTTCAGGATTTTTTTAAATCCAATCATTGATATATTTTTTTCAAAAATATCATAATTTGGATGGTAACAATATAATTGACATCCAATGAGATAAATGTGACACAAGAAGCCAATAACAATGCTGATGCCTTTTTTGTTAACAAAATAAGAAGTAAAGTAAATACAATATAAATAGAATTCACTGCAAACAGAACTTAATATTCTGATGCAGTTCCAAATGATATAACCCGGATACCCTTATGTTATCGATGTTTTTATGGATAGTTTGAATCTCCAGAAAAAGAAAGATGTAGCTACGCTTGTGAATAATGTCCATAAAGAAACAAATCGAATGAGAGACGCAATAAAAAACACCAAAGAGTAAAAAAAGCAATTTTCGGAATACTTCATTCTTACATTGCTCAAGTCTTAGGAAATAATTCTATATATCCAAGTTGCGTTAATGAGTATCGTATATCAGAATGCCCATATGATACGTATTTCCTCTTGGATAAATATGATTGTATTGTGCAAAATATTTTGAAGAGAAAAACAAATGCAGAATCATCACAAAATTGATTTATACTACACCTGCTCGGAAAGTACCTTGATACTTTATCAAATTTACGGTAGAAAGTACGTCATTGCAGATCGAACAAATATGCGGCGAGAAAACGCATCTGAGCGGGAGAGAAAAGTGTATGAAAATCCATTTCTTACGTGGTTTTTCTTTTTTAATTTTGGGTAAGACTATGCGCTGGTAACCTAAATATCAAAAGCCAAAAAGTTTTTACAGTGAGTTTTTATCTCCAAGTTCGCAAAATGACACTGGCCACTAGCTGTGTGTTGGATGGTGTCAAACAATTTGAAAAAAGAACATGTGAAAATTGCAGACGCCATTGGCGCCATTTTCAATTTGTGTGTGGTTTGAGGATTCAGTTTTCGTAGAAAAGTAAAATAAAACTATCAAAATGATAAGTAGTGATAGTGATGATGAAGATTTTTTAACTCTTTTTTTTTAAATATAAATTTCAATTAGTAAAGATTTAGTTTTTTATTTTTCTCGTAGGTGTAGTATAAAGCACTATGTATCACTCGAGAGAAAGTGCGATTCCCGATCTCGGGTGTTTTAAAGCGACACCCTCGACGGTAATCGGTCACTTTCTCCTCTCGGTGAACAATGTACTATTGTTCGTTTCGGATTCTCTATAACGTTGTTTATATGTATGTATGTATATAAGTATATATTTATCATTCCTTTTTTTTTAATATTTTATATACTCTTTTCTCTATTCATCATATCATTAAGTTACACCTGCCTTGTTTTATGTCTGCACCACCCTAAGGTCGACTGGTAGAAAATGCCTAAGGCATTAAGTCCGCCTTTGTACTTATGCATAAAGTTTTAATAAATAAATAAATGTAGTGGAATATTAAAAGAATTCACTATTGTTTGAACTTCACTTTCAAGTCTGCTATTTGGTAGTACTTGTAATGAGGGCTTTGGATTAATCGTGCGTTGTTGGAACATTAATATATTTCACTGTTCATCATTTGATACTACAATAAATGCTTGAAGACAATTTATGTTGTAAAGCAGTCTGAAAATGAATTTGGGTACATATTGATTTATCAGCAAAAGTAAAATCTCTATCGTGGTTTATTGTTACTCCAACTACATTAGTTAATGAACAGGTACCTACTCTCTCTCATGATTAATGTTGTAACTGTTTGACGAAATGATTTATCATCTGAAACACATATGAATATATAGAAAATAAAATATAACTGTTTGAGTTCTCTGTGTGTTAAAATAAGTAAATAATGAAATATACAGAGAATCTGCCAATTTGGAATCATTTGTGTTTGAAGTGACTTACTTGACTTAAGATCCTATGGCCCCTAGCTGGGGCAGAGGGCTTCCACAGTAGTCCTCCATCGAGACCGCTCTTGAGCTTCGCGCTTCACCTCGCTCCACGTCATTCCGATACTCGTCGCTTCAGTCAATACGGTGCGTCGCCATGTTTGACGGGGACGGCCTCGCTTCCTTTTTCCTTGAGGATTCGAATCCAAGGCCTGTTTAGGAATGTGATCGGAATCCCTCCGGAGCGTGTGACCAATCCAACACCATTTACGCCGCTTGATCTGGCGGTCGATCGGGGTCTCGTGGCATCTCTCTAACAGCTCTACATTAGAGACGATCTCGGGCCAGTAAATTCCAAGGATGCGACGAAGACATTGGTTGACGAAGACCTGGATTTGGCGTGAGATGTCCTTTGTTACCTTCCACGTTTCGCACTCGTAGAGCAGCACGGATTTGACATTAGACCCGAAGATTTTTAGTTTAACCCTTCGGGTCAGTTTCCGTGATTGCCACACAGGTCTCAGCTGTGCGAAGGTAGCTTGCGCTTTGGCGATCCGTGAAGTGATAACCTCTTCAGTTCCTCCAGTCTCTGACACGACGCTCCCGAGGTACGTGAATTTGAGGACGCGTTCCACAACCTCTGTGCCGATTAATATCGGAGAAGAATTCCTCACACCTGTACGCATCTCCTGGGTCTTCCGGATGTTAATTTTGAGTCCAGTTTTTGCCGCCTCCTGGCGCAGGTCGTTCAGTTTCGATTGCATGTCGGCGTGTGTATGACTCAGCAGGCAAAGATCATCAGCATAGTCCAGGTCTTCCAAGACGTTGGTCAATCCCCACTCAATCCCACGACGCCTGCTATCGTAAATGCGCAACATGATTCCGTCGAGGACGATTATAAAAAGGAGGGGCGAAAGAAGACAGTCCTGGCGGACTCCAGCGTGCACTGCGATGTCCTCCGAAATTAGGCCTTCATGAGTCACTTTGCAGGAATATTTCCTATAAATGCTCACCAATAGGCGGACTATTTTTGGCGGCACTCCAATGTCCAACAGGCGGGACCAGATGCTGGACCACTTCAACGTATCAAAGTCCTTTTCGAAGTCGACAAAAGTAAGATAAATTTCCCTTTGCCATTCTGTTGCCTGCTCGAGAATGATACGAAGAGTATTGATCAGGTCCGTGCATGAGCGGCTCGAACGGAAACCCGCCTGCTCCCCGCGCAGAAGAGGTTCAACGGCCTTCGACAGCCTATTAAGTAATATCTTACAGAAGACCTTAGAGGGAGTCGACAGAAGAAAAAATAACCGAATGATTGTTGTTAGTGGTCAAACAGATGTTTTGTCTAATTACATCGTCGATAAATATGTGGAGTCTATGTTTCTACCTTTTATCCTCATGCAGATCATTTTGTTAAGTCCAAAGTATCAACACAAGAATTATGTCATAACTCCGAATAAATTCCTAAATAAATGAGATTTACATTGTTCAACAGTCATAATAATATATATGTCGATATATTTGTATCGAAGCTTTGAGATAAGAGTTAGAGTAAGTACAAGTCTGTACAAGTATTAGAAGGTTGACACTTTGTTCGGAACTGAGTGCGAAAAGATTTATTCGTCTAGCTAGTGAGATTATATATCTTATTTTGACTACTAATAAGGTAAGTGATTCGAATTCATCCTTGTCGCATTTTTTTTATAATACCTATGACGTGTTTTGTGAACTTTCTTTAAGTACCTATTTAGGTACTTACAAAGTTAATAATAACCAATTAAGTATTTCAGTACTAATACGGCAAATAACGATAATAAGATAAAATTGGTTCTCCTTTTTGAAATGATAGTCTTTAAAAGAAAACTTTGTATTATCTGTATTTGTTTAAACTTTATTAAAAAGTTGTAATAATTTGGCAAAAGGAAAGATTAATTTGGCTGCCAGTGACTCACTGAGCATTTATTAGTTGAGTTCTCAAACAATATTTGGAACAATAATAACTATCCAAATCAGGTAAACAAGACAACTTGGCTGATACTGATGAGTCGGTTTATAATTACTCGAATGATTTTAATACTAGCATACATACTTTAAGGTTAAAAACCTAAAGGAATACAATGCAAAATATATTGTGAGCAATAAATGAGCAGGTTAACACATTTATTTTTAGATCTAAAACAATAAATCAAAAGCCTTTTTAAGAGTCAAGAATTTTTTTCTTTTCTTTTTTTAAAAAACATTGCCCCACGCTAGGAATTTCTTCCTGTATCGTGGGTGCGTTAACAAACATTTAAACTCACATACGCAACACTCAGAGCCGGAACAACTATCTGTAGGTCATACAAATATTTTTTTCGTGCGGGAATATTTTTGTATAAAGTATCAACAACTTAACATAACAAATAACGCCGGTTATCGGTCTGACACGTATATAACCCAGTCTGGAGTGAGTCAGGGAAGCACTTTTGGCCCAACCCAATTCCTTGTTATGGTCAATGACTTGCCGGAGGTCATTCGGACGGCAGAGTGCCTCATGTTTGCTGACGATCTCAAAATATACATGGGCGTGGGGACTGTGGCTGATTGTGAGGCTCTTCAGCTGGACATCAACAATGTGGTAGCCTGGAGCAACCGCAACCGCTTGGAATTTAATAAATCAAAGTGTAAGACCATTACATTCTCTCGCTGTCGCTCGCCGCTTGTGTACACGTACAGTGTGTCGGGCAACCCGCTGGAGCGCGTCACACAAATTCGGGATCTTGGTGTACTGTTGGACACCGAGCTGACTTTTAATGATCACATATCTGCTTTGAGTCAGCGAGCGCACAAATCTCTCGGGTTCGTCATGAGGCAGTCGGCTCGGTTTACCAGCAAACATGCAATTGTTGCCTTAATTGTACTACGAATTGAACCCAAGCCTACTGCGAACAAATACGTAATTCGCATTTGTTCGCAGTAGGCTTGGGTTCAATTCGATTGTATGGGATCCACACGAGACAAAGTACAATCTCCTATTGGAGCGGGTACAGCGTAAGTTCTGCCGGTACCTTTACAAGAAAATGTATGGGTATTACCCATACTTGTATCCATCTCTGTTCGTCTCAGGAATGGTGGGTATTGATACCCTCGAGCTAAGACGTAAACGTGCGCTCCTTTTGCATTATTTTTTGCTGCTTAACGGCAAAATTGACAACCCTGCGACTTTGTCGCGGTTTGGACTGTCAGCGCCGGCTCAGTACACGCGACTGCGCTCGCGCCCTCTACTCGCGGCTCCCAGAGTCCGGACACGTACTGCTCAATATGCCGCTACTAATCAGGCGGTATCATTGTTTAATACACTGACTGCTCAGCATCCGGATGTGGACATATTCCATTCGAATATACGTTTATTTTTGATTAAATGCAAAGAATGTTTTAGCACATAAATGAATTGATCGATTATATTATTAAATGATTATTGGTAAATTAATGAACCATGATTATAACTTATATTAATATACGGTATTATTTGATTATTGAATAGCTATTTTTAAATTGATTGTTTTTAAAATTATTTATGCATTTTAATGTCTTTTCAGGAATTGTCTGTTTAATTTTTATATATATTTTTATGTTTCTGTGATGTCTAAATAATGTAATTATTGACTCTCTGTACGTTTTGGTTAACACTGTAAGTGCAGACAGTATTGTAATAATAAATAAATAAATAATTAACAACCCGCCGTATTTTTTGCATTAACCTTCACTTACAGCAAAAGAGAAATTTATAGAGATCACTTAAATCCTCAATCCAGACATTCAATATTGAATTTGCTAAGTCAAATATAACTGTTGAAGGTTTTACTATATCCCTTCTGACCCTTGAAGAGAAAAAAATACCATAGCTATGCTCTTTTGTCGGTAAGTTCATGATGAATTGAAATTAAAACGTCAGTGAAAATAAATCGTCAGGCCTATTAAATGAAAATAGACCGATTGTGTTGGGAACATAACGTTTCGTTCCTCTGTTTGTTACTTGTTGCAACTCTGTGTCAGCTTGTTGTCATTCGATTTGACAGCTTCTGCTTGAGTTGACAGTTGGCTAGAAAAATTCGTGACCGAGCGCGTGCGACGCGATACCGGAATTTCGTTTGATTAAATATATTGTAATTGTTAAATAGTCAACCCATCGTAATTGTAAATGCGTCCGCCATTCGCGGGTGGTGTAGTGCTTCGCCCGTGCAGTCGTTTTTGTGTGAATTTCACGCGCAGCGAGGTGCTTTTGCTGGGAACGTGTAGCTGTCTGCTGGCTGCAGGAACCCCGGCTCAGAACACGTTTGTTGTCCGTTCCTGTATTATATATATTTTGCCCTATAATCCCCCGACCACACTGGACTGATCAGAAGACCACCACGAGGACAAGGTAAGTTCTACCAATTGTACCACTTTCCACCTGCCTGACAGGAATAGGTATCTCTAAACAACAGCCCCTAGCGACCGCTGCCACAAACCGTGGTTTCGCGGGTATAGGCCTGATAGGATCCAAGAGCCGCAACGTTGCTATGGGCCCCAGCGTAGCCTCTTGGCTGTGACAGAAGGCTTGTATTCAACATTTGGTAGCATGAGCGTGGTTAGATTCCGCTGTGTTGTTTGTCGGTTTGTTTTTTTTTTATTGTTGAGCATACTTGGGTTGGAAAGTGGTACTTTAGAGTCATTCAGGGGTAGCAGTGTCTTTTTGGGTTGCAATCAACCTCCACAGTTTTATTCCAGCCTGTTGAATAAAGGCAGGCCGCTTGACGTACTTGGTAAAATTGCAATAAAAATCTTTACTTCGAGTTTCTGTATTTGTTTTATTTATTTCTACATCAAATATATCAAAGAAAGAAAAACTGCAGAAGTACAATAACGTAATTAATTATACCTCCTATCAAGCTGGAAGCTAGCGTCGCATCGACGTAGAACAGGCCACATGCCGTCATTTTGCTGAACGATCGAGTTGCCATCATCACGTTCATGCAAAAATGTTTTTGATTCTCTGTAAGAAATAAATCGTATATTTTTACCGACTTTCCAAAAAGGAGGAGGTTCTATTTTGAAAATTCCCGATTTTGAAAAATAAAAAAGTGACAAATTTCCCGAAATTTCGCAATGGTCGCATGGTGCGCCGCGAGCATACGTTTTTCGAAATTGCAAATTTAGGTTAACACTACCCTAACTGGCCCGTACAACATACTAAAAATGAAGAAATACATCAAGCTTTGCGATTTTTAAACCCCGTTAACTTTATTTATTGTCGGCTTCTACTGGGATGAAATGTCTTGAAAATCACACCCAAACAATATACGGCAAAAATTTGAAATAAGTTGAAACTAACAAAATGGTCTATATCGTCTTGTTTTATTTGTTTATTTATGTAACTATTTTCTGGCGATGGCGACTGCCCAGCGAAACGGTGTATGACCCCCTACCTCCTCCTATTCACTCTTATATAGGGGTCTTGCGTATTTGTAACAGTTAGTTCAATTTTGGCACTTGCTAGAAAGCTTCGACTTGGGCAAAAGAAGCCGGAGGTCTGGCCGGAGCTGGATATTTTTGACCAAAGACAGCGAAGCCTTAGCCGAAGATTCGATCGGACACAAATAACATATATTCTGAAGAGTCTTTTAACTCTCGTGATTCATTCTTACTTGAACAATTCCCATTCTTCATAAGCTGTAAACACGCTGACTCAGCTTCTTCTACAGTTATGTAGAACTTTTCACAGCTAATACTTAGTATAACTACAAAAATTATGCCCTTTACTATGTGTGACGCAAACATGAAACCGAGGATTATAGTCTGGAAAGTAAATTAATTATTTTAATCGTCATTTCAGCTGAAAGAGATCCGAAACAGGCCAAGCGTCGTCAAATCAACCAATCCTGAGCTTCTCATTTGGTAGATTCGGTCGACCTGCACAGGTATTCCTTGATATAATTTTATATATTTATAAATTTTGACTTTACCGTCTTTCAACTTTTGAAAAGTAATATGTTTTGTTGGTTCTTTATTGTCGCGGCTAAATAATAATATTTTCGGTTTTGGGCCGCTTAGAGTTAAACATCCATCACGGTCATGGAATATTATCATTAGGGTATGAATCTGATTGCTAGTCAAGTCTTTACCTCATTAGTATTCAACTAGTCAAAGCTCACATCCTGATTGTTACTGCTACTGTTAGCCTTTATCATCCTAATCTGGGGTAATACCTCTCCCGTTTACTTACAGCTCTTTCGGTTCAGAACTAGTTTGCAATTATGGACCATTTCGATGATTAATTTGGCTCGTTCCATCATCTTCTCCATGTGTAAAATCGTTTAACTTAGACTTACCTGGACTTTCGATATCGACGTTCGTTGTGCTTCTGTTATCGTAGTCAGTGAAGCAAAAGCCAAATCGAACAGAGCTATCGTACGGAAAAATGCTTGAAGTATATGAAATAATACCTGGAAAATGAAATTGATTGTTATCTATTAGCCCTGAAGGACATAAGTACATGGCTTTTATTGGCGATGCTCAGAAAGACCACGTGCGCGGTACTCATAACCGTGATGTCTACATGTAAACACGTAAATAACGCACAAGAAGAATGTAAGGGTCGCAGGTGACATATGTTTAAAGTAAGATAAAATTTAAATACTTCCTTAGATAATTTAAGATAAGCATTACTTACAACAGCATTACTTACCAATACTTGAAAAATTGTTTTATACAGATTAAAAGCGTCCATAATATTCCGATGTTTCTCAAGCAATATGTGGCAGTGGCTGTCATTTTCATTTTCATTATTCATCACTAGGACTTCATTGATCCACTCATCGAGGTATTTTCTCAATAATATTATAATTCGGATGGCAACTACTAAGTTGACGTCAAATGTGGTGTACATGAAGTTACAAAGCAAATCTGGTATAAGTTTTTCCAAGTTAGAAACATCGTTCGATGAGATATAATGTAAAGCACTTATAATTATACTATTACATATAGCAGATATGAGAGAGATCCAGTTCCAAACAACGAAACTTCGGATACTCTTACTAGAACCAAAGCCTCTATAGATAGTTTGAATCTTCAAAATGAGAGATATGTTGTTGTGCTTGTGTACAATATCCAGAATGAACATCATTGTGTAACCAACAGAGATACTAATCGGAATAAGAAAAGTGACGATCACTGCGATGCAATTTCCTAAATGATCCCGTCTTAAATCTAACTGAAAAAGGTCAACGTTGCGTAATCGTTGTATCCACAACGAATATACCAAAAGCAAATAGCAGAATGACAGAAAATAATATTTATTTCCGTTTGGATAAATGTAATTATCCCGGACATGATATTTTGAAGAAAAAAAAAGATGGAATGCAAAATTAAAAGACCACACTATCCTTTGAACTTCTATATCGAGTCTATTGTTGAGTAGCACATCGAATGTACGTATTGGAATAGATTTAAGATTTTGAATCATTTTTATAATTTTCTAGTGCCCGATGGTCGAGATAATGACTTAAAATGCCGGATATTATTATTAAAAGATTCATCAAAGTAACAACGTTTGTTATGTTCTGATCGTATCAGTGATCAAAACAATTTAATATTAATAATCGTCTTTTAGTCGTAATTGTTTTCTAAGGGTATGTTTAATAAGGGTTTAGCAGAGGGGTTTTGCTGTGTTAAGCGTCGAGACAAATTGTCTCCTCAACTCCTTCTTTTCCAATGGGATCGACGCTTACATGATCCGCTTAGCGGCCTCCTTCTGTACCATTTGTGCATATTTTCGCTAGCATAGTGAGTGAGCTCAAAGTGAGCCTATAAGAGATGCCCTCCGCTCTTTTTAACTAGCTTCGAAGTGTGGCAGGACGGCTTTGACGTCGAGTGCGTGTCACCGTTAGGCGCCGTACTTCAGCTATTCACATATAACACGCTATTCCCACTTTAAAGGAAGTCGCAAATCCGGTTTTAAACCTTACAACAGGTTATCCAGCGGTGGAAAGCGAGACAGGAGTGTTGTTGCCTCAAAGGAATTGTATATAGAAAATGATGACAAGTAAAATACGATTATTAATATGAACTGTATCCGTAAGCGCTGATACGATCAATACATTAATATTCAGAAGTTATTACTGTGATGGATCTTTTTACCCGGCTGCAAGGAAAGGGTTATGTTTTTATATGTATATCCGGCAATCCAATCTTGACTAACTCTACTAATTGGCTCTAGAAACAAAAAATAATATCCAAAATCATAAAATTAAATAGTTTTGAAGTACTACCCAATAATATACTTAATAAAGAAATTCAACGGATGGTGTGTTCTTAACCGACTTAAAAGAAGGAGACGGTTCTCAATTCGTCGGGAATCTTTTTTTTTATGTTTGTTACCCGAATACTCTAAGACGCCTGGACCGATTTGGAAAATTCTTCTTTTATTTGAAAAGGTATGCTTTTCAGGTGGTCCCCAAGGTCATAATGTCAGGATCTGTTGATGGAATCCAATGGAAATTGAAGGAACTCCTCAAATATTATAGGCAACCATATAGCGATTTTAGTATTTTCATCATCATGGCAAGCATTTGCAGTTGGTGAAGTGGAACTGATAAAGAAGACCACAGATGGCCACTGGATTAACCGTATAGTTCGGACGGGGTACATTTTGGGGCGCGACAAGCATACCTCCGCTGGCTCAGCCGCGGTTCATTTTGGACCCCAGATTTACGTCATACGACATCCTAATTAATAACTTAATTATTGATTAAGATAGCTAACGAATCTTATGTGGGGGCTTTAATTAAAATAGTAGGATAAAAAGCTTACATGTTAGCGCAAATATTTTTTTTAGATTAAGTGCGCAAGTTTATTAATTTACATTTTTTTAAAAACACGTGTAATAATACGATAATCGCCATTTTGATGACAGTAGTGGTCGAAGCTAAAAAACATAAAATTCCAGATTTTGGACTCCCAAACTCCACGACAGGGGTAGTGGTTTGCTAATTGTTTAATTATTGGTCGAATTCATCCATATTTCAAAATAAATAATTAGTGGTAATGAAGTTATTTGTTATTCAAAGTCGAAGTTTCGCGCCAATCATGTTTGTTTACATTTTTATTTTACACAAATATCACCCTTCACATGTAAAATTGATTACAAATATGACAATTAAGTCTCTAAATATAATAAACAACAAGAAGAAGCCCTGATTTTAACGTAATTAACAAACACCAGTGCAATAATACGTAAAATTCATTACCACTACTTTATTTTTGTTAAATTTCCAATTCGTCAAGTAGATTGTTTTTTTTTAATGTAATAGTTGTGTGCCAAAACGATTTTAGCAATCGATTTTATTTATGCTATCCACTCGATTAATGAGCAATTATCCCAAATCGATTCTTAAAAAATAAAATAAACCTGATTTAGGCATAAAATACAATTAGTACTTAAATTATTACTATTAATTATTTCTTAAAGTTATCTTAATAGATTTTTGGACATTATTTGACTACAACCAACTAAACAATTTCATCGAACCGTGGATAATTTCGCGCCGAATTATCTATCCGATTCAAAATTCAAATTCGGAATGCGTTCGCTATTCAAAACTATTTTGTATAAAAGTAATAATGATTGAGTCTTTTAATGTTTGATAGTCTCGGAAGTATACAGAGTGCCTAGTATATTTTTATGTAAGTTTGTAACGCAAGTGTAGATAAATTTAGTTTTGGAGAACCAACGATTTTGTGATTATTCGTTATATTGCAATGAGTGTTGTACTGGCCCAGTGGCTAAAGGCCTCGCCTTGCCTGAGGTCATGGGTTCAAATCTGGACAAATACCAATGATTTCCTTTTTCAAATTCATTAACGTACTTTCTAAATATATTTTAGAAATAGTTGAGAACGGTGAATGAAAACATCATGAAGAAACCTGGTCTTATAGTCTCAAATCGCCAACCCGCACTGAGCAAGCGTAGGGATCAATGTTCGTGCCTTCTCTGTATGAGAAGAGGCCTTTGCCTTGCAGTGAGAAAGTTATAGGCTGGTATTATTATTATAATTATATATTGAATAATGAGTTGAGACTAAGGTATGGTTAGGTTTTGAATTCGGTCTAGTTTGTTGTAATGTTATGAAAATTGGTTATTCTATACATACTTTTAAAAGTTTATTTTTATTCATTTTAAGAACATAAGTTTGGTTTGTATTTACATCTGCATTCACCGAAAACTATTAATGTCAATAACCTTGTGCGTATCTTCTTGCGCGGTTTCTTTCCAAGCGAGTTATGGCATGGTTGTCAACCAACTAAGCTGAAAATCATCTAGAAGCATAAAATTTGGCAGAAAGGTTCCTCTAGTGACGTAAGTGTGCAGTAAGAAAGGATTTTTGGAAATTGCATCCCTAAGGGGGTAAAAAGGGGTTTGAAAGTTTGTATGAAAAATCTAATTCCTTCGGCCATAATTCTTGAAACTTAGCACAAATATTATTCTAAGTAAACAATATAGGTTGCCATTATTAGTTTTTCAAAACCCCCAAATGACGATTTAGGGGATGTTGAAGTTTGTATGGAAGAATCTGATTTCTTGGGTCAATCAACATGAAACTTGGCACAAATACCAACCTAAATAAACAATAAAGGTTTTCATTATTAGTTTTTCGAAACTAACCCCAAAAGATGATTTAGGGGGTGTTAAATTATTTTTGAAATATCGTATATTTCAAAAATAATTTAATACCCCATAAATCACATATTAAATATTTCTTTGGATAATAAATTTGAAAATTGACATAAATACCCATCCTAAGTGAACCATAAAGGTTTTCATTATTAGTTTTACTTATCTAGTCCCAAAATACGATTTTTGGGGAGTGAAAGTGCTTTGAAGAATTTTATTTCTCGGGTTAATAAATTTGAAATTTGGCACAAATACCAACCTAAGGAAACAATAAAGGTGGTCATTATACATTTTTCAAAACTAGCTCAAGCTAAGAATCTTACTGGACAGGGTTTCGTTTTTGACGTGGGTTTCTAGGGGAGCACTAAGGCACGATTTTGCGGCAATTCAACCTTTAAGGAAGTAAAAAGGGTCAAAATTAGTTTGTATGTAAAATCAAATTCCTTGGGGATAAAGTTGATGATCAAAATTTACATAAAACATTTTGAAAACTCTCTCCCAGATTGGGTTTAGGGGTGTTAAAGTTTTTTTTGAGGCAACTCACTGCGCAATCTGACTAACATAAAATGATAAATAAAAAAGATAAGAAAGGAGTGAATAGCATATTTAGGTTGTTCAAAACTCGACCCTCAAGGATTTTACTTTGTGGCAATAACCTAAAATGTATTATTGCTTAAGTCAAATAACGAATCGTCCCAATCCAATAAACCCACCAACCCCAAACCCAAATCCACGATACCCAGTTTTTAATAGTTTTAATAATAATATCTTATTTTTGGTTGCCTTTACTAACTGCATATAAGAAAATCATTTATAGGATAAAAGAAATCACGCGAACGAAGTCGCGGGCGGAGTGCTAGTCATACATAAACATACTCATATTTATACTGGTCATTCTGTATAAAACCGTCTGAAATGATCGATGTAAAACTCTCTTTTATATTAAAATGTGCCCTATAAAATATTTTGAATACCGACTGCATTCCAAATTTGAATTTTGAATTCTTTTACGTTCGGCGAATTCGGCGCGAAATTAGCAACGAATCCTATTTGTTTTTCAATTTACTGTTCTGATAACATTATGAAAGCATTTATGTTTAGTTATTACTATATATTATTACTATAAGTTGTTATTTTATTTTGTGCCTATAAACTAATTTTAATTTTAAAACAATACATTTTTGAAAATCACTCATTTATTTAAATGAATAATTTTAAATAATCGAAATACACTTAATCGATTAGGCTGAATGCAATTTTAATCGATTATGAGACGCGTGAATGGACAGCAAAAAAAAAAACAACACCAAAGAAATGTCATGTTGCAAGGTTGCATCAAAATTTTAAGCAATTTTTTTCCAGATTTTGGCTTGTTTTTTTATGAATTTTTGTATGACAAATTAGGAACATAAGGACGCAAATAAAATGAGCATATCTTTGTGTTGTCCTTTTGCATCTTTTCAGCCAGGGAAAAGGTTGTTTATGTACATATTTTGAGCAAATCTAAATTGTCTACCGTTTGGAAAGGTGTAGTAATTCGTATTTTGTACACATTTTGCAGTAGACTGACGCGGTTTAACCAACCACAACATGTAAATAAAGATATTTTATACAAATTTACTGTGTAAAATAGCTGCGTTAACTTATTTTTCTGAATAAATTCGAATGTTGAAAGTTCAAGTAAATTCCTGAATTTCATGACGTAATTTGCAACAACCTGTCGACTCAGCTGGTGTGTCATGTGTCAAAATCTTGTCGAGCAGAGTGGTTAATGACTCTTTAATAATGACTATGTCACAAGTATGGTACGGGTAATTAGTAAGTAATAAGTTAAGCGACTATGATGAAACAAATACATATAAATAAAAAGTTAATTAAAAAAACAAAAAACCCGACTGCTTGAAAAGCGAACTAAAAAGACATAAACAAGGAGAAAATCATGCTGTGCTTTCGGAGTATACATCTTCGCGAGCTGGCTGACCAAAACCAAACAAAAGTTCGCTTTTCAAGCAGTCGGGTTTTTTGTTTTTTTAAATTAACTTTTTTTATTTATAACTTTTTAGTTATTTTTTTTTTCGAATTAGGTACATTTAAACATATAAGTGTTATATATTTTTGAAATCACCTCTTAAAACCCTTTATTTTGATACCCCACACGATAGGGTTGGAAGAAAAAAAAATTTGGGCCCCACAATATGGCGCCCAAAAACCGCCGTTTACCTATTTTCCAATTTTCATGTAGCCAGTGACACTCGCGGGGTTAAGACGAATCGATTGACGTAAGAACCATCAAATTTCAAGCAGTCGGGTTTTTGATTTTTTAAATTAACTTTTTTTTATTCAGTTTCATCGGAGGGGTCAACTTAGTGGTCGCCAACCAAATTATAATATTGTAGAGGAATTACCTCAATGAGTGGATCAATGAAATTCTAATGATTAATGATGATCAGGAAAATAACGGTCACTACCACATACTGCTTGAGAAACATCAAAATATTTTAGAAGCTTACGATTTTGTTTTTACGTATCATCTATTCCAATTTATTTATCGAATATTAAGTTTATATTTTTATATCCACGTGGTATATACAACACGTGCGGGCATAACAAGTAAGGCGTTCGTTACAAAAAATAAGATACCATCATGTGGCAACTATAAACGTTGGTCTGGCTGTCGCTAGGCGTGCAGACAAAAGAACAAAGAATGCAAAGGAATTGGCCATTTACGATTAAACGTATGGGGAGTTGAATAGAGAGGTTCGCTCTTAAAGGTCAATAAAAAAACAATTAATTAATATAAAAAAAATAATATAAAAAAAAACGCACGGTGGTAGGGTACTTTGTAGTACCCGCCTGGCTGGCAACCACCCTCAAGTTGAAAATCTGTCGCCAAGCACCTTCCGGTGTGTTCCGACAGCAGCACTTGAGAGCCAGTTCCCTTCTAGGCTTTGTGTGCTTACCACCATCGGCCACATCATCACTGACCACGGTGAGATTGTGGGCAAACACAGGCCTATACATAGTAAAAAAAAAAAATAAGCAATTGTACAAAAAACTGCAAGATTTTAAGGGTGTCGGGCGAAATCGCAGGGGTCCGGGGGTTAGGGCGGAAGGATTGCTGATAACAAGCGTGACAAGCCTACGGCACATGTGGAAAAAGAAACCCAAGTAACAACATGGTACTATAAAAGTCCTGAGAACGTTTTAGAACGTGCTAGTTAGTGTTCATGATTAGTACTATAATGGTGTTGTAAACGTTTAACCACCCCATGTTTTAGAACCCCAAAAAGGCCCTAGTTTTATCACTGATTTATTATAAAAACATTACATAAAAGCTCTTACGGTGATAAATCAGCACTATAGTTAAAATGTAAAAGTGTCGAGAAACACTTTTTAGTACTAAAATAGTGCTGTCTGCAACGTTTATATCACAAATTTGCACTATTAAAGTAACCAAAACATGTTTATAGTGCTATTTTATACAGAGAGTCGTGAGTGTTCCCCAAGGAAACAAAATATATCAGTAAGTTATGCTTTAAGTCATTTGCCATTTTTGCTTAGCGTAATATGTAATAAGGACATACTACAAAACACTGTAACTCTGCCATAACTTGCACTTGCAAAAATAATTGTATCGATAAAATCATTATGCTGATTTCAAATTTGACAATGCGCCCTCATAATTTTTATGATTTAATTAAATTTAAATGAATAAAATAAGGACTTGTCCCGACTATGGCTGCTATAGTACATATTGGCTCCAGCCGTGCTGGTAATGTGCTATTAAGGCAGAAAACAGAAGCCATCTTATTTTCACCATAAACGAATTAGGGTTAATTATAATTATTATAATAGTAATATTATTTATTATTATTGATACTGAAAATCTAGTATAGATCTAATTTGCCCTTTAATTATTGATTTTATTTAGTACATTCATATCACGCTTTAGTCTCGTAGCAGTAACAAAAACTCACCAATAGAGCTATTTAGAATTTAAATTATTTAGCAACTGCACCAGAAGTCGTTATGGTGCTATTTAATACTATAGAAGAGTATTCATAATTTTTACTTATCTAGCCCCATAGTTAAGTTGAAGGAGCTCTTAAGAAGCTTACAGGTTACGTAATGGTTTTGCAAGGTTCTTTTATAGTGTAGATTGATGTAATAATATTTTCTCAAACATGCTTGGAAATTTGAGCATTAATTTGACAACCTTCTTCGAGATAAATCAAAATTGCTGTAATAGCCAAATACATGCGAGCAGCGGCCGGCAAAAGTTGTATGAAAATCCATATCTGCCGTGTCTAGCGGCCAAATAAATTACATAGTAAACTCATATCTGTCATCATCATCTGCCTGCCCTTATCCCATGTTACTTGGGGTCGGCGCAACAAGTTTGCTTCTTCCATACCGTTCTATCCCCCGTCATGTTATTACTGACACCCTTTTCTTTCATATCACTCCTCACACAGTCCATCCATCTTTTCTTTGGCTTTCCTCTTCCTCTCCATCCATCCACATTTATATTCATAACTCTTTTAGTAATATGCGTTTCATCCCTCCTCATCACATGAACATACAGAACTCATATCTGTCATGTTATTTAAAAATGGAACGATCTTTTACTCCGAAACATGGCAACCAAGGAGGTAACTTATCAAAGGTTTTATTTAAATTTCGAACTGGCTTGCAAATAGAACGCTGTTTATTGAAAAAAAAAACAAAAGAACACTTTATCGCGGGAACAATTATTGTTGTTCGTCATTGATTTTGACAAAATGAGTTCTAGGTGCTACTACTTAGTTTCAATTTCCGCGCATTATTTGAGAAAAGTACTATACAAGCCTTGGCCACAACTAGGCATTGATGGACTTATGTATGTGTCGGCTTCGCCTCGGCCCACATTAACACGTTCGTCCATCAATGCCTATTTTGCTAGCCGCTGCAGTAATGTACTTTTTCGATACTGCTACAATACTAGTACTGTAAAAGTTTTTTTGACGTATTATTAGTGCAAAATAAATACATATAAGTGTCAGTAAGATCATCTATTGTACTAAATAGTACCATAATGGCTTTTTTCATATCTATTACAGAGTTACACTTTAAAGATTCTTTTGTATGGTCCTGTAAGCGTTTTAAGAGCTAACTTATAGAACTTAAATGCTCTTTAATCTTATAGAATCAAAACGCTCTGTTAAAAACCTTTATAGTAGAAGCAGTCACAATGGTTACCATTATAGGGTTACTATATCACTAATTGGTGATAAAACGCATTGGTTATGAAGCTTTTGCTACTTGGGAAGGGCACTTGTTTTCGGGCATCGATAGAAGATGGATTTGGCTAGGAACCACGGTATTAGGCAGAGATAGGGAGACGAGCTTTGGGATCAGTAGGCGAGAGTACTGAGTGAGTAAAACTATTCATATACACGTTTACGTCATGAATTTGGTATAGTATCGTAAAGTCCGTGTTTCCTAGCTCAACAATAATGGCTTCGTAATCTAGGCGGGTGATAACATTATTTATTTTCTTTGTTGGACTTACGTGAGCTATGGATAAAGGAACAAGCTTGTGATCCATTACATGGGATTCCAATACAAGTGTAGTAGATCGATAGTTAGATTTGAGGAGCAGGTGATCAATGCAGTGGTCCAGTCGAGTAGGGAAAAGGTGGGTTGGCATCAGCCCATACGAATCGTTAATTATAAGGTATTCGAAGCTTTGGTCGTTTCTACTACTTGGACTTATATCTATGTTTAGATCTCCTACAAGGACGATAATAGGGCAGGAGATTATTTTCTGATAAACATTGCACAGGCTTGTCGTAAAATTGATGAATTCCTCTCTGGAATTGAAAAAAGGGAGCGATAAACGGCGACCACAAATTACTTTTTGTATATTTGACATACTAGGCATTTCCCCCTTCAAAAGACGGCTCCCACACGTCGCTTTGTAACCCTAATTTTGTGTATATTATAACTCCATCGTTATGATAAGCGTTGATAACTGACGAGTGCGACTGAAATCCATCAAGAACAGGTAGTGTATTAACTTTACTCAGACAGCATTCCGTCAAAACAATGATGTCAATGCTTATTTTTGTCAAATTCAGCAGTACTTGAAGTTGGTTAAAGTTTTTCTTTACGCTACGTATGTTAGTAGTATATTATTGGGCATTCTATACCACTATCGGCAAGTTGCTCGGCGAGTGCGCCTCGCTGCCGATAGTGGTATAGAATGCCCAATAATTGATAATCTACTCGCCTCTCCACTCGACCGAGACAGTACATTGTACTGAGAACTTGATTTGGAACGATAATTCGAGCAAATCGATACTCGACTCGCCACTCAACTCGACCGATACACTCGAACGAGACAGTTCATTTTGTCGCGTACTGGATGAGCTTTACTCGACCATTGACTAGTAACTTACTCCTTACCACTATATTCCATACGTCTGACCAGTATGCGGCGTTTCGGAGAACGATGAACTGTCAACTATCAACTCGACTCTCCGTTTACTTACTGCACTCGACCGATCACTCGAGTTTGTATTCGCTGTTAACAGAATGTCGAGCGAGAGTGATGGTGGCCGATGATTGTAACAAACCAAAGCTTGTGACTAAAGCGTTAACGGGTTGTTACTGTAAATAATAAACAACTGTAACTTAGGTACTTGGTTTAATTATCATAAAATGTTGGTTTGTCTGGAAACAAAATATCAGCCGCACGCACGAGCTCTTGTAGTTTTCGCCACTGAGGAGAGTCCGCGTCGGTCTGGAACTTGATTCGGACGAGCGCTTTCTTCCACAGCTCGGCGGAGTCGGTGAGGCGAGCGTCGTCAGCCTTGTACACCTTGCAGTCGATGTAGTACTCTCCGTCGGTGCTCGTTGCTCGGCGCTCACAGCCGCTGGCTACGCGGTTCACAAAGAATGAAGTTAGGTGATCCGATGAATGTTCTTTGTGTGGGATGTCGCGGTTTTTACTGATGCCGAATATGTCCATGCCAGTGTTGGTTTTTTTACTGAAATAATAACGAAAACTGTTATTAGTATTAAACAAAAAATAACAACGGTGTGTAAGCAGCGCACACAATCGCATAATATTTTATGAACGACACCACGGATATTTCTGTAGAAAATATTACAAGTGACTAATCAGCGAATGGAATACTTATGCAAATTGCACTATTATAATTCAATTAGTGGAAACGTACTACTTTACTATTTTAATTTAATCAGAACTAGGAGATAATAAATTCAAAATATTATTCACCTGCTACGAGTTACGGTTGTTGTTTGTGACTGCATCTTGCGTTTCCCATTGCTGTCTGCAGACGGATTGCGACTGGCCTTCACTTTGTGTCCAGTGATCGATGCTTGCGAGTAATCACACTCAGAGTCTGACCTGAAATAAAGATAGAGGAAATGTAGTCACACAATTATTATTAATTAATCCAATGGAGTAATGTCCATTGCGCTGGGCATACTATAGGACACAAGTGTTCGGGCAAACACTGGTTCTCTAATATTTAAATGGGATAGCACTGAGACTGAGCTAACTATGTACAGATCGGGTGATCTGTGAAGTAACGCGCTCACAAACAAATATATGTAGTTATAAATGACAGGCTAATCACAAGTGTGATCCATGAAAACGAACAGACTATTTTATCAGACTTACATTATTTTCCGATCAGAAGTTCCACTCGGTTTGATGACTTGGCTGGTGATGACAGCAGCGGATGGCTATCGACAATGCCGTCACTGATATTGTAGGCGACACGGAGTGTTTGTAGACCGATTATACAAGAGCACTTCGTTGCACTTGCAGACTGCGAAAACTTTGTACCGAACAGAAAAACTTGTGGCTTATAAGTTAAAATCGAATTATAAGTTAGGAATGTTAAATCCACTACAATCAATCCGGTATTGCTTTGTTAAAGTAACTTTTTCTATAGTCGTATTATACGCGTTGGTAAAATGAAGACGAAGGAAAATTTTATACTGTATCGAATGTCGATGCAGCGAAATAAGCTAGGGCTGACCAAACGATAGCGTGAACGGAATCGCCACAAACCAGATAGATTTTATTATTTTAAAGAAGTAAATAAATGTTTCCAAGGTAATTATTTCATCATCTACATTTAGGTTTCGTGTAGAAAAAATGAACTTACTGCCGTCTACCGCGTACTTCTCTAGATTTCCTAAAATAAATAGATAATATAATTCCTGTAACTACGGTAACGGGCATGACGAAACCATGAACGTTATATGATATCGTCATCGTCATGTCGTCTATCGACATACTATGATATATTTTAATCGATTAAGTGCATTGTGTGAAATTTGTATATTTGAATGCCTACCAAGTTGTTACCAACCCTAACCAAAATAGCTGATTATTGTGATTGCGAAATAAATAATTATGTTTAGCACACGTGTAACAATTAGGCAATAACAACTTTTATGATGAAATATTTTTTCTGCTTTGTAGACAAAAAAGAAAACAAAAAAAAAAATCCCTAAAATATTATTTATTACCTCAAAGTCTCTCGGAGCGAGCACCTTTCTAAACTGTTACAGTACAATCAAGTTAATTATTATAAATAAATATTTAATTGATCTCACACCAGAAACAACAACAATTTCAGCTACTGGAGCAACTGTGTTCGTTATATCGGGGTGCTGAAATATACATACATATTTGGATCACGCAAATACATAATCTTATGTATGAATCATTTCATATTGTGCAGGTAATTATCAAATATAACACAACAATAATACGATAACTATTTAGAACATTACAATAATTATGACTATTTTTCATTCTAGAATTTACAGCTTTTTACCTAATTCTTCATCGGTACCAATAAACCATTTTTTTTAGTTTCAGATACATTCTGCCTAAACATAATATTAATTACTGACTTGCCTGTGAAGAATTATTAAATTACTTGAAGTATAACTACATATTTGGACCACGCAGATACACGTACTCTTATGTATACATAGTTTCATATTTTGCAGGTAATTATGAAATATATTTTTCTTCCCAGAATATACCATTATCTTACCTAATCAGATTATGTACCTAATGCATCCATTTTTTTTTCAGATACATCCTACCTAAACATAATTACCGACTTGCCTGTGAAAAATTACACAAGGATCTTGAAATCAGCGTAAAATTGTCCTGACCAAGTTGTACTAATTATATAAAATATTTTGTCTGGTATACCTAAGACGGTGAATATTAGTTGTAAGTATTATCTAATCCAAATTTATTGAACTAATAATTTCAAGTGTTCTTTGATTTCAAACAATAATATAATGCCTCACTGCTCTGATTGTAAAGTATTTGTAGACAATCGTCGATGGTCTGGTCATTTACGTAGCAATGTACATAAAAACAATAGTTCTATCCCTATGTATGATAATGTTGCAATTATTAATTCTTCTTTTAAAGAACGAATCAAAAGTTACAAAATCATAGCGACAGGTGAACAAATACATAGTTTTCCTGAGGTGTTTCTCAAAAGTATTAGTACACAAGTCAAACATTTAATAGACAATTCAATAGAGAAACACACCTCTGTCAAAATAAATTTTGAACTGTTTGCTTCGTTTCTTATGTATAAAAATGATCAACAAGAAATAAAATCATTCCGTACAAACAACATTATTACACATTTTAATTACGATTTTGATTCTATTTATAAACTAACTATTGATTTACTACTAAAAAAAATTGAAGAATTTGAGGAAAGGGATAGTGGTTGGACTTTTTTATGCAATTCACATTTAGAATTAAATATTAATAAATATCAACCTCTCAGCGGATCTAAATTTTTAACTTTGCCGAAATTCATAAAAAGTAAAAGAGCTTGTTTGAATATTCGGAACAATGATGAGTATTGCTTTTTGTGGTGTGTTGTGGCGGCATTGTACCCCACAAATAGACATCCCGATAGGATTTCGTCTTATCCCCGCTTTCAGGATGTTTTGAATGTTAATAATTTGACATTTCCAATCACATTTTCGGACATAGCTATCTTTGAGAAAAATAATCCTTCTGTTAATATATATGTGTATGGTTTAAAAAACGAGAAGACAATTATTGGACCGCTTTATAAAACGTTGAATAATAAGTCTAATAAAAGTATCCATCTACTGTTTATAGAAAACAATAATAATTCTCATTACTGTCTTATCAAAGATTTATCTCGTTTAGTTAGAAATCAGATGACCAAACATCATGGTAAACTATATTTCTGTGAAACTTGTTTATTGTTTTTTCCAACGCTTAGTCAAATTGAATCCCACTTGTGTGGGGGGATCGTCACAGTTTTACCAGAACAAGGTTCATTTTTAAAATTTAAAAATTATGATAGGAAACAAAACATTCCATTCGTCATATACGCTGATTTCGAAACGTTACTTGAACCCATTTCCGGCGATGATTTCAACACCGCTAATACGTCATACTCTAAACGCCACGTGCCGGCTGCATTCGCTTACAATGTCGTGTCATCAAATAAAAATGATAGCGTTGAAGGCTATAGAAGTTATCGCGGCAATGATTGTGTTTCAAAATTTATAAATTTTCTTACTGAGGATGTAAAACAAATACATCAGATTATATCCAAAAGCGAGCCTATGATATTCACTGATGACAATTCTCTAGAGTTCAAACGTGCCGTTAGGTGTCATATTTGCGACAATTTACTCTTGACCGATAAAGTAAGAGATCATTGTCATATTACAGGCCTGTATCGAGGTGCAGCACATCGACACTGTAATTTGCAACATAAAGTACCAAAATTTATACCAATATTTTTTCACAATTTATCCGGGTACGATTGTCATTTATTTATAAAAAAGTTAGGCGAAATTCCAGGCCCAATTAAAATAATCCCTAAGACTAAAGAAAAATACGTCGCATTTACCAAATTTATTCCTATTGCTGATAATGAGTTTATTTGTATAAGATTTTTAGATTCATTCAACTTTTTAGGGACAAGTTTAGACAAGCTCGCTAAAACATTGCAGGTGGAAGATTTTGTTAATCTTCGATTTCATTTTTCTAAAGACAGACAGTTTAATTTATTGACAAGAAAAGGTATATATCCTTATGATTACATGACCAATTGGAAATGTTACGATCAAAAATCATTGCCGTCTAAGGGTAATTTTTATAATTATTTGACTAACGAAGACATTACAGATGAGGATTATAATCACGCACAGGGTGTTTGGGCTGAATTCAATATTAATAACCTCGGCGAGTATACGGATCTATACTTAAAAACGGATGTGCTTTTGTTAACAGACATATTTCAAAATTTCCGGAAAACCTGTAAACAATATTACAGTCTTGACCCAGCGTTTTACATTACTGCACCTAGTTTATCTTTCGATGCAATGTTGCTAAAAACGGGCGTTCAGTTAGAACTCGTGTCGGACTTAGCTATCATCAGAATGATACAAAGCGGTATACGCGGCGGTTTGTGCATGTGTTCCCATCGGCATGCTAGAGCCAATCACAAATACATGCCTGAATATAATCCATCACAACCTGAGAGTTTCATAGTATATTTAGATTGTAATAATCTTTACGGTTTTAGCATGTGTCAGTATTTACCATACTCTAGTTTCAGATTTTTAAGTGATAACGAATTAGCAAATTTTAATGTTACCACTATAGAGGATAACGCAAACTGGGGCTTCATATTAGAAGTCGATCTATTGTATCCCGAGCATTTACATAATGACCATAATGACTTACCATTTTGTCCCGAAAAATGTGTACCCCCGGGAGGTAAAACAAAGAAATTAATAGCAAATTTGTATAATAAGTACAACTACGTGATTCACTACGTTCATTTAAAAAAATGTTTAGAACATGGTTTAATATTACGTAAAATTCATAGAGCAATTACTTTTAGACAGAGTCCGTATTTAAAACAGTACATAGAGTTAAATACTCAATTAAGACAGAAAGCAAAAAGTTCCTTCGAACAAGACTTTTTTAAGTTATTAAATAACAGTGTTTTTGGAAAAACATTAGAAAATACTGAAAATAGAGTAACCGTACATTTAGTTAATCAATGGTGCGATCAGTCCAATCGAACTAAGAAATTTATATCCGCTGAGAAACTTATAGCCAACCCCTATTTCCACAGTGCATCTATTTTATCAGAAAATTTAGTTGCAATACAAATGAAACCTGATCAAATTATTTTAGATAAACCTATATACATAGGTTTCACTGTATTAGAACTTTCAAAAGCACACATGTATTACTTTCATTACAATATTGTAAAGCCTTTTTATAAAGATCGAGTGCAGCTATGTTACACAGATACCGATTCCTTTGTCTATAAAATATACACCAACGATTTTTACAATGATTTGAAATATAATTTTTTACAATATTTTGACAGCAGTAACTATGAAATCACAAATGATTTACAGATACCGCTAAAAAATAAAAAGGTTCCCGGTCTCTTTAAAGATGAAATGGGAGGAAAATATATTACTGATTTTGTTGGTTTGAGATCGAAACTTTACTCTATAAGAACCCCTAATAGTATCATTAAAAAAGCAAAAGGAGTAAAATCATGCGTGGTCAGGGATTTAAACTTATCAGACTATGAAACCATTTTATTTAATGGTGGAGTAATCCGGAGAAAAAATAATATGTTTAAATCAATAAAGCACGAAATATTTACTCGGACTGTCAACAAAGTTGCTTTATCTAGAAATGATGACAAACGATCGATATCTGTGGATCAAATATCAACCCGAGCCTGGGGGCATGCATTTATTTTTAAGAATGAATTACTTTGATCATAATTTTAAGTTAAGTGTTACCTACTCATAGTTTAGTTTTAGGAAATAATAAATGTTAATATTATACAAAAAATGAAATAAAGTGTGAATTATTATAATTATTGACTTGTTTTATTTCTGAAATCCTGTTTATTTCAAAATATCATCAACAAAGTTAACACTGATTGCAGTTATCTCACTATGCACCTAAAATACCATGCATCATAAGGTTGATTTTCGAATAACTAACGTTTTACGATTAAGTAACATGCTTACAAGGCGTTGTTTGTCATTGTATAAGTGTTACCTACGTTGCAGTTCATTGGCCTTAGTCTTGAGACACAAACGCTTAGTTGACAATATTAGTATGACTTGTAATTATTTAGTTATTTTGTCATCATTTACGAAATATTATTCGGCGCGAACACCTGTTTAATATTTTTTTAACTTCCATCAAAAGTTATCATGTCGGTGAGTAAAATATTTTTAATTCGTTTTTTTTATGATTGTTTTATAATTAGAGATTGTGTTCGCAGCTGTGTTGTGTTGCATTTTTCCAGAGCCTTTTGTCACTAATCTAAAGTAAATCTAGACTTTCTCGATTGAAAACCCAATTAAAACGCTATACTAGCGGAATAGTGGTATAAATATTGTGTTTATATTTTGTTCCAGAATTCTGACACCGAGATTGTATTCAGCCAGTATGCTCAGGATCCTTACGAGGGATTCTCCGAGATGTTTCGCAGTGAACCCGGGCAAAGCAAACAAGTCACGAAAGATAAAAAACCAAAACAACGGTGCAGGGAAAAATCGAAAAAGCAAAATCCTACAAAATCCTTCGTTATGAGTCGACTACATCGAAAAGGGATTAAGTTAATAAAAATTTCAGTGGTAGATCTGTGTAACAACAATCCTCAAACCATAGACAGTGATAGTGACAGTGAAAACGTTATTATAAACGCTCAATATATTGTTCAAGATCCCATCGACAGTGTTATGGACGAAACTGAGTCTTTAGTTAAGAAAATATCAAAATCTTTAATAGGTACTGACTTTTATTAACCGTTTTTGTAAAGTAGTTAATATTTGTATTTTCATTATGATGTTTTTATTTAATTTTGTATTAGGTTGTGTTATTTGTGGAGTAGCGTGGGGGTGTTTAACAAAATAAAAGCAAATTTACATTATTTTGATTTTTATTTAAAAACCTTAAAACCAATAATCTAAATACATTACACATATGAGTACATACATTTATACCCATTCTAAATATTTCCTTAAACAAAGCACATTTTTAAGAGCACATTGCTTTAGATGTTTATTACAATTAAAATTAGATCTTCCTTCACAGTATTTTTTATGCAAAACAGAGAAACTAAGACATTGTTCTGTACCAAGGTCTGATACTTTACAATTCACACACAGTTCCTTTATCCAATTCACCTTCTCCAAACCATTTACAATAATTTCCTTATTTTCTAGATATGGAACGATTATACGCCGAAATTCTCTATAGTCAATATATCCTTCATTCCAATAAATACCTCTATTTCTTTCCAACCATTTAACTTGTCTCTTTTCGTCACTTGTTAAGTATTTAAACAAGTATGGCGGTTTTATTAAAAATGTTTGCGTATAATCACGACTTGCAAAAGCTAATTCTTTTATTATAAAATTATTGTTCAGGTCTTTAAACCCTTGAACATCTAAAATAATAGTATTCGGATTCATGATATTTTTCTCACAGTATTACTCAATGGCTTGTACTCAATTATGCAGTCGTTCAATATAAGACAGTATGCAGAAGTTTGATCTGGTATATCGGAATCACTCTCAATTTCCACTCTTACATCCACAATAGGACCTGTCTTTACATTATCAGCTTGTCTAGAGCAATCTATGACAAATAGCGGCGCCAAATCTTTGAATTGTTTCTCACTTAATAAGGGTTCCGAGCGACGTCCGTAATAAGACTGTTGAAATCTGATGTATTGCTCGTATAATAAAGCGATTCTGTTATTCGCGAAGCTGACATTTAGGTTTTCATACGGGAAGTAAGTTGAGTTTAAGTATACTCTAACGTCACGAACATGACAGTGATCGAACTGGGACATATCAGAACTTGAATTGTTTTTTCTATTTGTTTGTAGACCCATAATTATGTATCTTGGTTTCTCTATTTGTGAGGAAGTTTTGATAGACCAGGTATGTTTTGTAGTTTTAGGTAAAGCTGGATATTCGTACAGATCCCAATTTCTGAATATCATCTGGAGTGGTCGATCTTTTTCTAACAGTTTTAGCAAACTTATTTTTTCTTTGTCGGACACTTTAACATGCGGTACACGCCAGATGATTTTATTTATCTGAACGTCGTCTACAAATTCCCCGGTGTTAAGTTTCACAGCATTCAGATTAGTGTTACTTCGTAGCAATATCAGTTCGTGCCTACTATTTATCACGACTTTCTTGAAATCTTCTGCAAAACCGATAATGTTACAGAGGGGTATAGAAGCAGAAAAACTACCCCCATTAATATTTTTTATTCCATCGATATTCCAGCCCCATGCATTGGCTATCTTTGATTCACCTTCACTCATTGATATTAACGATTTCATGGTGGTAGTTATGCCAGCGTTTTTTATTCTATCAATTTCCACTCCATTCAGCTCATATCTTATATCTTGGAATAAGTAGAGTAGAGCATTATTCGTAAAATTAACACTAGTGGCTTTCTCTTTCATATCCTTTTTACTTACGACAACAGTTCCTTCCAAATACAAGGTACTAGCTGAGGGAAGTATATACAAGTCCTGTTGGTTAATAGGTATGCGGATTTCATCGTTTCTATTGAAACTAGTTACGTAGGGCTTGTAAGAATGAAATTCGATTCCTTCAACAGTGTTGTCATAAGTCGGAGCAGATAAAACGTCTAAGATATTCATTTTAGCAAACCGATCGCTTTGAGAAATGCCTTGTTTTCTTTAGTTAATTTAATTTTCTTCTTAGAGCGAGCTCTTATTTGGTTGGAAGCTTGAGCGGAACTGATATTTTTGATTTGTTGATGCATATATTTATTGTAGTCAATCATTTTTTTCTTCTGAGATGCAAATACAGCTGCACTTCTTCACCGCGCAAATTGATTAAGCGGTTATTTATATCTAACAGCCTGATATGTATACAGCTAATGTTGTTTTGGTTAATTGGAAAGTATATCGCGTTTTTCGGGATTTCTATAATTCTATATCCGGGAGGCACGTTGAGAGCAAATTCGTGGATAATGTGACTGGGTTCTCCGTTTGTGTACGAGCCGCTTACAATATCACATTCGATCCTGATCACTGTTGTAGGTAAAATGTTGACTGGAAAGTGCGATACATGCCATTTATTTGCTTTTAAGATCTGCTTATTAAACCCTAACAAATTCCTAAACGTACCTTCTTTATTAAAATTTATGTCTTTTGTACAATATACAGCAGCTTTTAAAGTATTGTTATTGCACTGTAGTTTGATTGATGCATCTTTCATTTCAGATTTTAAATAATCATTAATATCTTGCAATTCATAGGTGCCGTCAGGTATTTCAATAACTTCGTTAGAACCATAATAGAACTTATTATTCGTTTTGTCAATGTTTGGAATAGAATTAAATGTTGCGAAATGCAATAAGGCACACTCATACTGTTCATATAGTTGCAACGTGTTAGGATAGTAAGTAGATAAAGTTGACGAGTTTCCAGTTATCGATAATGTGAGTGACATCTTGCAAATGATTCAAATAAAAGAAAAGCATAAGTTTTATACGTTTTATTTCCAAAAATTCCATAGATATTCTAAACATAAGTGTCCACAATTTACAGTGTTGAATTTCTGATATCTTGTATAATTATAAAAAACATTACAATTCTTAAAATATCGCATTAATTCCATTGGAGGTTTTAAATCTCCAAAGCTATCAAAATATTCACAATAATTGCATACTTTTACATAAGCTACCCAATGCGTGCCTTCGTTCTTAGAGTCGTCCAAGTTAACGACACCACATTCAACCCGTTTTGGCGTCCTTGGTAACTGATCCTTCATGTATACTCCTCGAAAGTGAGGGATGTTGCGTGCATACCTTTGGATGTCTATATTAGTGAGAGGACGATTAGGTAGCTTATTTTTCAGTTTTTTGAAGACTTAATGAATAAACCATTACCATTTTTATGTGACTTAATGTACAAGCCCTGACCTAACTTTAAAGACTCCATAGCCTTATTATGTCGTTGTGTTTCTCGCAAATTTTGCTGACCTGCTTTGTAATCGTTAACAGTTTTTGCAATACCAGCCGCACCACCAGCTAAAGTTCCTAAAGCTGATAAACCCGCAAAAATTGGGATTAAAGGTAGAATACCTCCAGTCTTTGGTAAGGGTATCACTCGCGGCACTCGAATTTTCTGAATGCATGGGATTATTTTTTTTGCTGCTGAGTAAGCAGCGTTAATTAAAGCTTTACTGTCCTTTGGATTCAGTTTCTTTATTTTTGCTTTTATTTTTGACACGAAACTTTTAAACGTTTTAATGCCAGAACCAGATTTCAGTTTGGCTTTCATAACTTTGCTCACTAACCATGAACTAAGTTTTTCACCTTTCCCAGCATCGCTCGATTTAAGTCTTTGTTTAGCCATATTTAGTAGTTGCAAATCAGCTTTGTGGCGATTGGGTAAGTCTGTATGGTTTGCATATGCAATGTCGTGATGCATACAAGCTTCGTCTAGCTTATTTACACCTCGGTCACCTCGTAATAAACGTTTCTGCAATTTAGTTCCGGGACCGCAATAATTGTAGCCGGGTAAATGAAGTTCGAACGGTAGATTATTAATTAAGGTATTAACAAGTTCACCTCCTTGCATTGTCTAATGTGTAATGAGAGAAATGATGCAAAAGTAATCGTTATATAATTATTTTAATCCACTATTGCAGTTTTCTCGATCCAACTATTTTCTTCGTTGTTTAGACCCAACCATTTCACAAACATTTTTGATCCTTTTCTTTTTAAAACCCTTTCTATCAAATAAATACCAGGATAGTAAGATTTCTGAAGTTCTTGCTCGTAAAAGGTTCCCATTATGGCCTGCTTTCGCTGATCTTGTATATGATATGTTACTGGTATGGTATGGTTAATTTTTTTTATAGTAAATATTTCAGTTGACCAATTAGGTGTATAACCTTTTTCAAAATGGTGTTTGTATTTACTGATACGAACAAAGTCACCTACTTTGAACTTAGGTTTTCTACGGACGGTTACATGATTTAAGGCTTTTTTAATATTTTCTTTTATAACAGACTCGCAAGATTTATTTACTTCAATTGGTTTAAATTTAATGGTACGATGTTTTGTGTTGTTATATATCTTTAACGTAACCTCTAACGGTATACCTAACCACATATAGTTTCCGTTCAGACTAAAATATTTATATATTTTATTTTTAAGAGTTTTAATCAGTCGCTCTACGATCGAAGCTTTTTTGGTAGAAAACGTTGAGTAATGGTTAACATTGTAAGTCTTCATAAGCGTTTGAAATGAGTTGTTATAAAATTCTGTTCCCATATCAGTTTGTAAATTAACCGGTTTGCGATTGCTGTTAATCAGTATTCGTTTAAATGCATGAGTAACATCAAGTTTATTTTTTGATTTTAATGGCTCTGCCCAAGCGTACTTTGAGAAGCAGTCAATCACCACTAAAATGTAATTATGACCTTTATTATATTTTCTTAAATTTTGCATGTCCATCAGATCAGCTTGCCACAAGTCATCGATCCCCTTTAGAATGACAGGACGTCTAACGAAATTTCTTCGTGCTGCTTTATGTATTTCATTAACAATTTGCTGTTTTGCCATTACGGAGTTTTTTGTAGTAATTTATCTACCTCTGCTTTGGTATAAAACTTATCTTCCAAATGAGTTGAAATCTCAGGTATCTTTGCTTTTAAAGTAGCCTGAACTGTCTCCTTTGTGTCTTTTATGATTTGAGAGCGCAATGAACCAATCATGTTATTAAATTCTTTTAACATATTAGCATTCAATCGATCTACATAATCCTTGTTCACGGTCAGGTTATTTAATTCTTTTAACATGTTAGCATTCAATCGATCTACATAATCCTTGTTCACAGCATCGCCTGCTTCTACTGGAGATCGGACTCCTCTTAATCTTGATGTTTTTAAATCAAAATCTCCGTTTTCTAATTTTAACAATGCGTTCTCATTAAACTCAAATAACTCTGATAAACGCATTCTTTTGTGAATGTAGTGTCCGAATTTGTCTACGTTCATATTTAAGGTGTATTGTATCGAGAAGCTGATAATAAAATAAACACATTTTAAAATATTTATTTATTTATAACTTTACTTTCACGCAATTCTTCAATGATAGATATAATTTCATTATCTAATCCTGTGTTACCAGCATCTCGAGATGCAATTAGTAATTTTAACCTATCTACCAATTCATTTGGATCGTCCCAATAAACAAAATCAACATTTTTCTTCCACATTTTTGTAAAGGGTAGTCCTTTTCCTTTCGTTTGGTGGTCCTGAATTGTACTTCGTAGTTGGAATAGAGGCTTAATAATTTGCAAATATTTTTGTCCTTTATTACTTTTGATTGGTTTACTGGGCTCATAGTCCCGTCGATGTGCGTTTGTGTCAAGTAGCATCGACTTATAATGTTTCATATCACTCTCTGTAACCAAGCTTAAATCGGCATTCTTTTTCAACAGCAACTGTTTTAAACCAGGCGTATTTCGGTATTTGCGTCCAGCTACGATGATATACTCATCACTGATCGTTATACGAGCAGAACCTAACATCAATTTTCCGCCCTCTTTTCTGACACCAAACGGAATATCGGTCAGAGCTTCTGAGGACACTGACCAGGATGACGAATCAATACCTTGGTTGTTTTCAACTAATGATTTGTACGAAGAGTCACTTTCGATATCAGATTCATATTCGTCTTCATTGTCGTTATTATCATTGGTTCCTTTACTAATTGTGGGTTCTTTTTGCAAAGTTTTATCGATAAACGGAACTTCGGTTTCTTCATTTTCTATATTATGCGGAACACAAGCCTGCTTACTGACATTAGCAATTTGGTTGAGTGGTTCTGTTACCGGCTTGAAAACTGATTCCAGTACTTGCTGATTGTTAAGCTCAGCATCTCTCATCTTTCGCACCTTCTTCTTAACAGCATCTGCAGCCTCAACAATTTGTCTTTTCAGTGATTTTTCCATAGTAACAAAAAGTTCGTGATTGATTAAGCGATGTCTGAAGAATAATAATAATATCGCGAGGGTAACACTCTTAAATATAAATATTTTTAATCAAAGACAACAAAAGTGTCAAATTTATTTCTATAACATCCTTTATTTTTGGAGCAATCCTTATTAATCACTACATAATTGAAAGGTTCACTCCATATTTTCGAACACATTTCACGAAATTCAATCCATGTCATATCAGTGTTGACATGTTCTTCATAAATATGCCGTAAATTAATTTCATCTTGTTTAAAAAGTATGATTAAGTTCGCATTATCTCTTACTAACTGCTTGGGGATTTTACTATATGTTTGGTTCAGATAAAAACAATCTATGCATTTGTGTCTTCCCATTGCAAAATAATCACGCATGTTATTTTGATTTTCACAAGCAACATCATCAAAAATAATCACGGAGTTGGGTTTTGCGTCCTGAACGCTTAGTACTTCCTCATTTCCCTGATATTTCTGGAGGGAAATACCGGGAACCCGTTGCAAAACTCTTTCTAAGAAAATGTACTTAGGTTGGTGCAGAGTTTTTGAATAAACATAAACATTTTCAAATCTTAATCCATTTTCGTGTATAAGAAGGCCAAAGAGTAACCGTGGAGTTTCTTGCCGGTTCTTCTCCACAGGAAACGACTAACCCGAACCGTGCACCTTTTGTCGACGTTTTATAAGTGCCCATGTAGGCCTATGTGAAATAAAAAACATTTGATTTTGATTTTGATTTTGATTGATTTTCATTTGATTTTGAATTAATAAATTGGTTTTTCCACAATTGGATGGACCACAAATGATACATCGTACTGAGTTAGGTAATAATTCCCCATGACGAAAACTAGTCTTACAAATATCATCGCAGACTGTATCAACATGCAGCGATTGCGGTTGTTTTACAAATTTCATGATTACTGTTGGAAATGAACCGATTAAAAATGAGTGAATGTATATAGTACGTTAACATTTATAAACTTACCACAACCTCTTTTGCGTTACTGGTCATTGATCGAGTGGATTGTTCATTACTAAGCATTCTGTACCACCCTTCAGAGCGATAGCAAACTCGCATGATCATTGGTTGTATACAGTTATACACTAGAGAGTAAGTAAACGGAGAGTTGATGGATGATCATCGTTGCTCATCAAGTACGCAGCAAAATGTACTGTCTCGGTCGAGTTTATCGGTCGAGTGGAAAGGCGAGTCGATTATCAATTATTGGGCATTCTATACCACTATCGGCAGCGAGGCGCACTCGCCGAGCAACTTGCCGATAGTGGTATAGAATGCCCAATAATATACTACTTATGTTTATATGTAATATATCTATATTACTTCCGGTTGAGTTGATATATTTGGGACTGTCTTCAGGGTTACAATTAAATGAGTTTCCGAAATTTATATGGTCTAGGTCATTATTAATATTGTTTATGATAGCCATTTATTCAATTAGGGTTTCAACTGTTTTAATCATCACACCACAGATTTAAAGAAAGAAGAACTGCAGAAGTACAATAACGTAATGAATGATTCCTCCTATGAAACTGATCGCTAGCATCGCGTTGACATAGAACAGGCCACACGTGGTCATCTTACTGAACGATCTTACTCAAATTAAATGTGTCTTAGCGATGATAAGATCATTTCGATAGGTTTATAATGACCATATTTATTATGGTTAGGAATGTTTTCTTTTTACTAATGATACATTATGTAAAGATTTTTTATAGTCTAGACACGTCTGGATCAGATAAAGAGAAATGCTTTTTAAAATTGAGTAATACAATAATTTAGGTTACTCGAACAACAACTAGACATATAAAATTCCTCCTAACGATGATAAGATCAGGACATAAATAAATAATTTTATAAGTAGTATGTCTTCGTTGGTTAAGACTATATTTTTAATGGAATAACAAAGTGACCATAGTTTTGATTATAATAATGTTTAAGAAACGGACAATTTTATCAAAACCTTCATTTCAAGTGCTACCTCAGAATCGTCTTGAAAAAGAAGTTAAGGAAATAGTGCGTTCTTTTAACTTTGGTCTTAATATTTTTATGTATTCCAAATATAATGTCCATAATAATCATATATATCCTAACCAAAAGAACTTTCAATTACTACTGTATTTCAGTCGTATGATCTTTTTTAATTTAACGTGTTTCTATCGGATGTACAATTCAGCCTTCGTTACTATTAATGCTAAGACGGTGAATACTAATAGTACTGACGCCTTCATCTATTTATTTGTTATAACAATGTTCACAATAGTACATGCTTTCTGTTTTACAACAATATTCATTCAGGATATTGTGCACAAGAACAATAATGTCTTTCTTATTCTAAAGATTCAAACTATCTATAAGAGCATCGATTTTGGTAACAGTATCTGGAGTTATATTATTTGGAACTGTATATCAATAGTAACTACAATCTGCATTAATATTACTTTATTGGTTTGTTTTTACACATCTATTTACTCTCATTACACGAATGTTGTACAATTTATATTTGATATTTATACCGATTTTACGTTTATCGTATTTGATATCAATATGATTATTGCTATCCGAGTAGTAGTATTGTTGAGAAAATACCTTGGTGAGTGGACTCGAGATGTTCTGAGGATGAAATATTATCAGGGAAATGATGAACAATATCAGAAACTGCTTGAGATTTACCAGAACATTTTTCAAGCTTACAGTACGTTTAAAACCATTTTCCAGGTGTTGGTAAGTAAAGTGAACCTTTTTTTTAAACCACTGCTGGGTTCTCCCCCATAGCCTCCTACTCTTTCCAATGTTTTACCTTTCCAACCAATCCATCATATAGGCCTCTAAGTCATCACGCCATTATTTTCTAGACCTCCCTTACAAGAGAGAGGACGCGCGCCGTCGTCCGTCCTCTGGTGTCCACTGCGTAACGGTTCTAACCCATTTGTCCTGATGCATTCATTCTATATTAGTAAAACTTATTTAATATTATTTTAATAGTCATGGTTTTTAATTTAAATACACCTCTTTTACAGACGCTGTGCCACGTTATGGACACCTTTTCTAGATGTCTGTTCTTTTTGGAGACCACTTTTCGTATTCTGAAGGAACATGGAAGATTAGGCAACCCTGTAAGTATAAAACTATGTATACATTTCATGGTACTCTATTTTCACCTTGGTTGTTTTCACTATGGTTCCATTCACGCTATTCACGATATTTTTTGCAGCCCCAAATCGGCAGTGAGGATTACCATAATATCTTATTTAGAATTTATTAGTGTGTGAGTTTCTAGATTTGCTAAATACCGTGTCTTAACATCTAAAGGGTACGTAATATTCTTTTTTGCTTTCCAGTCTTCGATAATCGGGCTGACAACATATTCATGGATCTTCAAGACTGTAGTACTAGTTGTTATACTTAGTATATACTGTGAGAAGTTCTACATATCCGTTGCGGAAGCTGAGACAGCGTGTTTACAGCTTCTGATGAACCGTCACTGTATAAGTATGATTCTTTTGATTGAAGTTTTCCTACACACTGTTACATTTTGATCGTTTTAATCCCGTGAAGGGTCGATCCGGTGAATAGAACAGTAACGATTTGTAAAGATAAGAAATAAAAATAAAAATAAATTCACTAAAAATAAATCAACTTCCAAAGCTTACGGGTTAGGACCATCAGCGTTAAGTTTAGTAAAATCTTATTTGAATGATAGACATCAATTAGTTTAAATGAACGGTGTCAATTCGTCGGGGATAAACGTGAAAATGTGGGTACCCCAAGGCTCAATTTTAGGTCCTTTCTTAGTTTTATTATACATAAACGATTTACCCCGTTTATTGGCAAACTGACTAAACATGGTTTTATTTGCTAATAAAACATCTTTATCTTTTTAAATAAATATACGTACTTGTGAGGTTGACGACGTGAATAACGTCCTACGGCAGGTTCAAGATAGGTTCACTGCCAATAATTTAGTAAAACTAAATTGAAACAAAAAAATAGTGAACCAATCAATGTTAAAAAAACAAAGTGCGTAAAATAAATACGTATATATATATATGTATTTATTAATTATATATATATATATATATATTTATAGAAGGTGATGTTATATAGAAAGGTGATTGAGACGACTCTGCTATTGGTGTAGAAAATAATGCCGTAACTTCATCTTAAATTCATATTGACTGGTGGCCGTCCTGATATCGAGAGGTAGCGCAATCCAGAGAAGAAGAAGAAGTGTCATTATTCGTTTTTCGAAACAACCCCCAAAAGTCAATTTAGGAAGTATTAAAGTTATTTTGATGAATCTTATTTCGGGTATTTATGTCAAGTTAAAAAAAAAAACTTGACATAAATACCAACCTAAGTAAACAAAAAAGGGTTTTACATGATTAGTTTTTCGAAACTAATCATGAAAAACCCACGAGGAGTTCGTGGCTTAATAATAACAGCCACATGGATCGATCTTCAAGGTTAAGCAACGCTTGACGAGGTCGGTCCGTGGATGGGTGACCATTTCAACATACCGAGTTTCCTCCGTGTCTCGGCAAGTACGTTAAGCCGTTGGTCCCGGGTGTCATTTGAAGATTTTTGACAGTCGTTACGGTTAGTCAGAAGCTTGTGATCTGACACCAGTCTTGCCAAGGGCACAGATAATATAATACTAGCATACAGATACCTCATCCCATACAAAGAAACCGTGCCGACGTAACCAGCGTTTTTCGACTGCTTATTCTGGCAATTTTTTGTACATCGAACGCATTCGGTTCTGTTTCACGGTGATAGATAGATGGTGTTAGCAGCGACTTACAAGTAAAAGGGTTTACTAGGTTCGTGAATATTTTTTTCTTTATATACAGTGAAGGTTAGTATTTATTTGCACGTTTTTACAGTTTTTTTGCACCAAAATGTGTTAAAATGCAAACTTTAACAATCGAGTGGAATGCCTCAGAAATTTAAAAATGCGCCATCTATTGGCATCAATTTTAAATGATCCGTCTAATAATCTTTGAAATGTGAATTATGAGCCCAATATTCCATAATTTTGTACTTAGGAGAGTTGATTAAACAAGAACATACAATTTTTGTGTTCAATTCCAGAAAATGTTAATTTTACACACATTCAATAACAGTTTGAGGTGCATATCGCGCCATCTAGTGAGATTTATTTGAACCAAATTTTCTTTCTTAGCAATGAGACCCCGTGCCAAGGGGTATCGTGTTACCCAGTTACTGGGTTGTGGAGGTCAGATAGGCAGTCGCGTCATGTAAAACACTGGTACTCAGCTGAATCCGGTAAGACTGGAAGCCGACCCCAACATAATTGGGAGAAAGCCTAAGCAGACTGAGTTTTTCGAAACTGCCCCCAAAATACGATTTAGGGGATGTTAAAGATTGTAGAATCTTATTTCTTGGGTTAATAAACTTGAAACTTGGCATAAATATCAACCTAAATAACAATAAAGTCAAAGTCAAATATATTTATTTCAACTAGGCCACCAAGCGGCACTTTTGAACGTTACACAATTAAAATTTACTATTAAATTTACAAGTAATAAAAATTTATTCTACCATGCATTCAGAAAAGTAGCTAATTATGGAGAAAAATGCAAAAAAAAAAAACTCAATAATAACTCTTTTTAAAAAAACTCTTTTTTATAATATTTACATAAGTACATATATTAATAAATTCATATATATGAGGACGGTGCACCCAGAATAGCACTACACACCATACTACGTACAGGCATAAAGTATTAAAAGTACTAACACATATTATACTGTGCAGTTATACAATAGGTACTAGAAAAACATTAAAATCCGAAGCAGTTAAGTTATGACCAATCCCAACTGACGGCGTCCGTCCACGAACATGACGCATAAATTGGCACCACCCAGCTCAATCATCATGAAGGGAACCGGATGATCCAACACACGCGCCACCATCCGAGAGACATTTGAGAGAGCATGACACACTCAACTGCCAGGGCACACACAAGTCAACGAACGATTCATAGGTACAGTAAATGGCAGATTTACAGTTGGGTACATAGTACATAGTACTCACACACGTGCTCTGCAGTTATATAATACTAAGGAAATTGAGTTTATACAATACAGACAGTCATACAGTCTTAGCAGGTCCAACAATAGTTCAAAACAATAATGTTCTGCATATCACTTGTTTTTGCGCCCTATTGGTTGTGGAGCAGAACTAGCATTGAGCCAAGCATTTTTATCAGAGAAATAATCCCCCAACTTATAATATGCCAGCCTGCATAGCGTGCGTTTAATACAAGTTTTAAACTTCGTCTCATTCAATTCTAGAATGTGGGGAGGAATTTTATTGTAACATTTTGTACAGTACCCCATGAAAGATATGGCTAAAGTAGCCAGTCTGAAACCTGGTTGAACCAATTGGCCCCTATTTCTAGTAACGTATTTATGTCTATCGCCGTTTTTACTAAAAAGATGTAAATTCTTTCGCACGTACATGATGTTTTCTATACTAATCTATACTAATATTATAAAGAGGAAAGATTTTTTTGTTTGTTTGTACCGAATAGGCTCCGAAACTACTGGACCGATTTAAAAAATTCTTTCACCAGTCGAAAGCTACGTTATTCCTGAGTAACATAGGCTATTTTTTAATACCGAAAACGGGTCCTATGGGGTGGCCCACGGGAGCGAAGCCGCGGGGAACAGCTAGTTTAATATAATGTCACAATCAGTACTTTTGACATTCAGCAAGGAACATTTGGTTTTTTTACCATTTAATACTGGACAGAAGGTGAATCGTGCCCTAAAGGTGGTGATAGGACAAACACTGACTTTGTGTTACACAGTTATATTTAAATAAAGATGACTAACGGTCGACATATGATGAGGAGTAAGATAGAAAAATGGGCGAAGGACGTAATTGAATGGTGTCCAAGGCAAAATAAAAGAAAAAGAGGGAGGCAGTGTCTAAGATGGGAAGACGATATCCGGCAAACCGCTGGTGTAACTTGGGGGGGAGGCCCCATGACAGGAGAATGTGGTAAGCTCTAGGGGAGGCCTTTGCGAACGAAAGCGCAAGACAATCTTAATACTGGTGTCAAATATTAAATTATATTAGTAGATAAGTAAATAGTTAAGTTCCTTATGTTATATAGTTAAGTTATTTTAGTTGTTAGTTTACTTGTAAAACCTTATTATGTAAAATTGGAAATAAAGGCTATATTATTATTATAACGCTCGACAATCAAACGAAACTGGGTTGAAGGCAAAATAAGAAGTGCGCGCTCAGGACGGTGGTGAGTGATGCAGTGCTTGTAGCAATTGTACTTAAAACCTGTGCGCCTGAATTGTCTCCAATCTTGACACGCTTAGATTACCTTTCGATAGAGACTGGCAAAATGCCGAAGGCTTGGTAGCAAGCCAACGTACAGCCCGTGCCCAAGAAGGGCAGTCGAGCTGACCCGGCCAACTACAGACCCATATCTGTAACGTCCATCGTCTGTAAGAGTATGGAACGTGTGCTCAATGGTAAGCTCCTGGCATACGTAGAAGCAAACGACATCTTCAGTGACCGCCAATGCGGCTTCCGCTGAAATCGGTCCACTGGGGATCTTCTAGCGTATGCCATTCACATCTGGAGTGAGGCCATCGAGAGACACGGGGAAGCGTTAGCCGCCTCCCTCGACATCTCGAAGGCTTTCGACAGGGTCTGGCACGAAAGCCTCATTGGTAAGCTTCCTTCCTTCGGTCTGCCTAGTGGTCTGTGTGATTGGATTGCGGACTTCCTGAGGGATCGATCCATCCGAGTGGTTATCGACGGCTGCTCGTCCGGTCAGTTAGATATCAACGCCGGAGTTCCTCAGGGGTCAGTGCTCTCGGAAACATTATTCTTGCTGCACATTAATGATCTGCTAAAACCCGGAACCTTTGGGTACGCAGATGACAGCACTGTTGCTGAGAGATACGTGTCTGGCGCACGGGCTACTGGGCCTCAGATTCGGTCTCTCCGGGAGGCCATGGTTGAACGCTTGAACCTGTCCTTGAAGGCGGTCTCCGAATGGGGTGATGCCAATCTGGTCAGTTTCAATGCTGCTAAGACCCAGGTGTGTCTTTTTTCCGCTAAAAAGAGCCAATTCCACCTGGCTCCATCTTTCCGTGGTGTAACCGTGCCGTTGACGGACCGTCTCAAACTTCTCGTTGACATACGGACGGACCCTCAACTTCGATCCATTCATTGAGGCGAAAACTCAGTTAGCTGCAAAAAAGTTGAGGATTCTTGCAAAGGTGAGACGGTACTTCACGGCTGAACAGCTGTTTAACTTGTATAAAGCGCAAGTTCGGTCTTGCATGGAGTACTTCTCTCACCTCTGGGATGGATTAGCCAAATACCAGCTTGATGCACTTGAGTCGATTGACAGACGAGCCAAAAGGCTTATTGGCAACGATGCACTGGTCGTCTCAAAGCTCCAGAGCCTCGAACATCGACGCCGAGTTGCCAGCCTGTCGGTTTTTTATCGGTTACATTTCGGGGAGTGTGCGACGGAACTGCACAATTTGATTCCACCTAGCCCTTTCCATCATCGGACTACAAGACGTACGGCCATGCGCCATCGGTACATGGTGGACATCCCACCCATACGTTATGCTAATACTTTCATTGTGCGCACACCTAAGGAGTGGAACTCCCTTCCGGAGTCTTTGCATAGGTCTTTGAATAGGTTTCTTCTAGGTAGCCGTGCTTCACCGTAGACCGCATCATTGCTTAACATCAGGTGAGATAGTGGTCAAACGCGAGCCTATAGAATAGAAAAAAAAAAGCAGGAAAACAGAGTTTTGCTATTTGCTAATAGTATGAGATCCCACTGCAAAAATCTGCAGATAATTTGTTTTTGATGAAACTTGATTTTTTTTTGATCGTATAATAGATTACGTATTATCAGAGGAGGTTTCCTCTGACTGGTGCGATCTCGCTGCGGGTGTTCCTCAGGTTGGCGTCCTTTCTCCTCTTCTTTTCTCGGTTTTAATAAACGCTATCACTAAGGTCTTATCCTCACACTATCATCTCTATGCGGACGACCTACAGATTTACCGCCACTTTAAATTAGAAGAGATGACTGGAACTATCGATGCCATTAATAGTGATCTTGAAAATATCTGTCAATGGGCTAAAAGTTTTGGACTTTTGGTGAACCCAGCAAAATCACAAGCTCTCATTATTGGTGGCAGATATTTCGTCAATTTGTGAAGTAACCAGTCTCACCCACCTGTTTTGTATGATGCCGTTGCTATAGCCTATTCTAAAATAGTTAAAAATTTAGTGGTTTTCATGGACAACAACCTATCTTGGAATATTCACATTGCAGAAGTAAGCAGGAGGGTGTTTTGCTCGTTTCGGTCTCTGAAACGTCTCCAGAAGTTCCTGCCTTTTCCAACCAAAGTTACTCTTGCTCAGTCTCTCCTTCTTCCTCTTCTTGACTATGCTGATGTCTGCTTTCTTGATCCGAATGAGGAACTCCTTGATAAGCTCGAACGTCTGCAGAATTTGTGCATCCGCTTCATTTTCGGCCTTCGAAAGTACGACCATGTGTCAGAATTTCGGAAACGGTTGAAGTGTCTGCCTATTCGACAGCGCCGAGATATCCAAACTCTATCTTTACTCTTTTCTGTTCTTCACAATCCTAACTCTCCTTCGTATCTTCGAGAGCGCTTTGAGTATCTTGTTCCGAGAGGAAAACCTTGCCATTCCTCATCATCTCTTCTCCTTCGTTTTCCTACCCACTCCTCAAGTCGTTACGGTGGATCATTTACTGTTCATGCTGTTCGCCTCTGGAATACTCTTCCACATTCTATACGGGATAGCGTTTCGTTGGAGGTTTTCAAGAGAAGAATAAAGGAACATTTCCTATTAACATGACGCATAAATATGTATTTATATATGTAAGATTTTAGTTATGTATTTTATTGTTATATAGTATGTATTATGTTCACACGTAGGTATCTGTTTAGTTTATTTAGAATGTAAGTAAATTTAAAATATTCAACTTTTTTTTTTTCTTGTAGTTTTGTTGTGCACTTGAATCACTGTCCTCATACGCAAATTTCCAATAACAACTGAGGTTTGCTGTTAGAGAACCCAATAATGGGTTAAGCTCGCCTTTGTACATAAGCTGCCCATTGTATTTGTATCTTTATTTTATGTTTTTTGTGCAATAAAGAATAAGGATTACTGCAGGGTTTCCTGGCTGCATCTGTCCGCAAACAGATTTTTTGTTTTTTTTTGTTCGACCATCGCTGCGCCGTCGCTAACATCGAATCAATCTCAGTACTCTATTTAAAATTATATTGAGCGTAATTTTATCTTTACAGAGAGCCAAGAATATCTATGCAAGAGTGTGATATCTGAAAATCGATCATTCAGTAAGATGACCGCGTGTGGCCTGTTCTATATCGATGCTACGCTACCGATATATTTACTGGGAAGCGTCACTAACTACGTAATTGCACTGCTGCAAATTAATTTTCTATAAATAAAAAATATTTATTATGTGACTACATAAACATTGTTTAAAAGACATATCGTTGTATTATTGCATTACTTCGTGTAATTTATTTTATCACTACTGCTCTCAAAACGGTAAAGTAAAACATCGTGGGGAAACTGGCATGTCCTAGAATCAAAAATCCGAAGACATGTTACATCTACCAATCCGCATTGGGCCCGCGTAGTGGATTATAGCCGACTCCCCCTCTATGAGTGGAGGCCTGGGTCCCAGCAGTGGAAACATTAAAAAGGCTGTTGATGATGATGATGATGATGATAGATTCTATCTTTGTTAGTATTATTGTTTAGTCTAAAATCATAGTTATAGTTATAGATGAGCCCATAAATAAATAATGTTGATGGATACAGAGCGAGAGGATAAGCAAAGCTAAATGGATTATTATATTGTGAGAAATTATGCAAGCAAAAGGGAGCGAAGGATAGCGTGATGGTTGACAGCAGCCAAGTAGGTTAGTATGAAGAATGTACCTAGTGTTTATAGGTAGGATGGATGGCGAAAACCGCTTGGCCTCGAACAGATATTTGTAATCATGTTCGGAGGTCTACCGACATTTGGTAACAAAAAGAATAGTGCAAATAGAGATGTGGCGCAAGTCTTTGCGGTTTGACGTAAAATCCTTGGATCATTATTGAAAGCTGGGATGTAAACTTATTCTAAATATAATCTAATTTATTTTGTTACAACAAAAGTAAATTATCAAGTACACAAATTCTAAATACTTGTTCATTATTATTCTGGCTTAGACATGTTCATAATAAACTATATCAGGATCTACAAGACTATTAGTAATAAATGTAACAAGTATAACAAGTTGTAGCCACAACTCATCAATCCACGTTTTTGACACTCTGTTTATTAGAAACAAGTAGCTCTGAAAAGAACTTTTGATCACAGTACGTTTTTACACTCTGTTTACCAAAAATATTGAAGCAAGCAGTCCTCAAAAGAACTTTTGTATATTACGTTTTGACAATCACCAGTTCTGAAAAGAACTCATCTGAGATCCCGAAGGAACTCATTTGTAAAGAAACGCCGGACACGTCTGTCCTGTGCCACGATCGCCCGAAGAAAAGGCCGAATCTTTTTTTTTTTTTTTTTTTACTGCGCGGCATCTCGCAATTCAGTCAAAATGACTGTTTAGCTGTTATATAGCCTCCAGCTAGGCAAAAATTTACTAAACCTAAGCGACAACGCTGAGGGCTACCCCAGTTGGGGGTCGAACCTCGGCTCAGGGCGTCGCTGGGGGGACAACTAAGGCTGGATCTTAATAAAGTGATTCTACCATCCGTTCGGAATAAGCCTATGTGGAGAAGAACGGACAAGAAACTCCAATTAACTAATTAGAATTAACTATGGCACAGCTATTCGCGGGCTGGCTGCATAAATAATGACTGGGACTCGCGGCGAGGACGGACCAATCGGTATGTATGCTACGTTTGAATAGGTGTTCGTACTATTTACGAACCCATTGAGCGTCCTTGTAGACAAGGCTGTCAAGTTCCCTAGTAATGCACTCGTACCTCAAGAAGAGGGCACTGCATGAAGCGGGGGTGAGAGAGCCTGCATTCCGGATTTCTGCATCCAGAGCACGGGCCTGAGGGGTCATCCATATGAAATACGCGCTAATATTATCAGCGACGCTCAAATATGGCTTGTGCCCGGAGGGGGCGACAGGGGGCGGGCACATGGCGGTGGTGGTGGTGGAAGCCACCTTCCGGCTTTGTGCGGCATGGGGGCAGCTGGGGCCACTGAGTCGGGGACTGGATTTGGAGCTGCTATGGGGTGGGCCATCAGCGCTGGGATAGGCTGGGAATAAGTCTGAGGAGCCACACTTTGGTGGTTCAGCTTACCCCATGGTGAAGTCCTCTGAGGGGCTAGACGGGGGGGTGGTTGGGAAGAGGGAGCCATGCGCATTATGTGCGCATAGTAACGCTTGGCCATTTTAGGCGCGAGTTTGGGGGCTTTTGGGCAACCCCAGTAATTAGCCGGGTGCCCGACTTGGCCACAGAGCACGCAGCTGGAAGGCTCCGTGCACTGTGAGCGGTCTTTGGGACGGGGACAGTCCTTAGTGCCATGATTACCCAAGCACTTAACGCACCTGGGTGTTGCATAGCAGTGGGCCTGAGAATGGCCATAAAGTTGACAGTTGTGACACTGTCCTACCAGATGGGGGCGGTAGGGTTTCTCGATCGAAATGCCCGACAGGGAGCACACGGTCTTTATATTGAAAATCGGGTTGTAACCCTCAGTAGGGCTACAGACAACTAATACGATATCGTACTGTTGTCCGCCTCTTGCTTTATGCAAGCGGTGGACTTCAGTGACGGGGACATTTTGGTCTAGAAGGTCCTTACGGATTTCCTCCGTAGGGATCTCTTTTGGGATTCTCCTAATAACTACTCGGACGGGCTTTTCCTCTGGGAGGGAGTAAGTATGGAACGAGATGTTCCTTTCTTTGAGGTACCGGGTTAGATTCCGGAAATCAGTGGGAGTGGGGACTTGGATTTTGATGCCTTGTTGGCATGCAGTGGCTTTAGTGTAGTTGATTTTCCGCTCAACACAAGCGTTCGAAACATCGTTCCACTTGACTTTATCCTGAAGATAGACAGGTGGAGGGGGACGGAGCTTCTTATTGGTGACTACTACCATGGGACTGGGGCTGCGGTTAGACCGCTGAGAAGAAGCAATGTCTGGGGTGGGGGTGATTTGCCTTACGGGCGGGGCCGGTGGCAGAACTGACTGAGGGGAGGTTTTCGTTACCGCCTTTTTGGCCTTGGTAGCGTTAAGGGGACTACTCCTCTTTTTCCTCTTCCCTCCAGAGCAAACTATGGCGTTACCGTCGGAGGAGGCGGTGTCGTAGTCGTCTGACCTATCAGGGACATTAGGGTCTACTGGGTCGTCAGCAACTGAGTCAGCTTGGTCAGCCATAGCTTCCCATTCGTCATCAGTGCTGAGGGTTGCTCCCTCTTCCATGGAGGAGTCATCGTTATTGGACTTGGACTTGGGCTTAGCTTTATGAAGGGCGGCTATGCGCTGCTTATAGCTTCTAAAAGCTTTTACTTGAGAGGATATGGGAGAAGGAGGATCTCTCCATGAACGGGTTTTCTTAGGCTCGACGGCCGGTTAGGAAGATGAAGCTTTAGGATAAGGAGGATCTCTCCATGATCGGACAGTAGCTTTAGGCTCGACGGCCGGTGCTGGGGGCTTAGGTAGGGATGGCTCACCAGTCCCAGAGGTGGGCCTGGCTGCCGGGGAGGGCGACCTGGGCAAGACCTGGGCTTCGCTCGGCACGGGTGCCTGGCAAGGTCCAGGGGCCCCGATCGGGCCCGAAGCGGGCACATAAGTGGCTAAAGCCTGACTAACAGCATGGCTGTACTTTTTGGTGAGTTTCTCCTTCTCGAGAATCTCTTGAAGGAGTTCAATTACTGCCGCGAGCGACATAATTGAGAAAATATGGATCCGGTGAAGCCGGGAGAGGTATCTTCCCCGGGTGGAGAGGCCCGGGGATGTGTGCAACCTACCCTCCCAGTCGGGTTAGACTGGGAGGTGAGTATCTGGTGTAGCCCTAAGCTTGTCTACCTGCCACCAATCTTATTGGGTGACAGGGCCCTAAGGTACCGGTAAACCCACCGAAGGTGAGCCACCCACCAATGTGTACCGAAGAAGTCTGGCACGTCGGGGTAGACACACCCGACCGTGCCAGGTGAATGCTGGGGGACGAAGCGGGGGTTGACTAGGCTATCTACCAAGGCCAACTGATCCCGCTCCCGACTCCAATGACTGCCGTGTCCTTAAGGGACTTGGCGGGTGCTTGGGCACACCCCACTGGCTTGTTAACACCGCTATGTTTCCCGCCAGGGACCACAAAAGTGGATTTGCCAGGAAGGGCCAAAATAGCTGCCACTACTAGTAACCAAAGTTACTAGTAGCGACACCTAGGAGCGGCGTGCGAAGACGCGACGGCCGCAGTGACGTCACGCAGGGGCGCGACGAGACGGAGAGTGGGGCGCAGGGGAGCGCGGTGGGGCGACGAGCAGCGAGACGTCCGCACGGGGCGATGGCTGGCGAGCGACTAAAAGGCCGAATCTACGCGCCACCTATATTTATAACTTCAGTGCGAACGAATGCGCACCAAATCGACCGCGTGCGTCGATTGTGGCGACACCAACGGAACAAACACCAAACTATGCTACAACACGATTGGTGACAAAGAATTAAGCAACCCTATTGGTTTAGATTTTATTTTTATAATTGTAAACTTGTTTCTGTATTTTCATTGGTTAGAGTATAAGTGTAAAATAGTATTTAAGTGTGTGCAACCAAAAATAAAGCCCTTATTATTTACCACAATCTGGAGTCATTATTATTTCCATCACCCTGCGTCGCATCGCTAAAAAGTTATATAAGGCCCATTAAATTCATTTTAGCGATGACAAGATCAAAGGCTCTACCCAAAGCTCAAAAGTCATTACGGTACCGCTTGTCAAAACCATATATTTTAAACTATATAACAATTGTTTTAGTTGGTAAAATGTCACTTGTCTAGGTGCTACCAAATAATCGGCTTGATAAAGAAATTAATGACATACCTCTGTCTTATAACAGTGTACTGAAGATTTTTATATTTTCAAAGTACAATGTACATAACGGTCACATTTATTCTAGGGAAAATAAGCTTCTATTGTTTATGTAATTTTGTCGTACCGTTTTTTTGGTTTCGATGTGTTTTTATTGCATTTTCACTGTCGGAGTATTCAAAGTAAATCTTGTACAAAGCAGATATACCACCTTATTCTTGTTTGTTGGAAATAAGATAGGGCGAAAGGTGGCAACTTTAAGTAGTACAACTGAGTACAATCTAGCTCTTAAGGTTCAATATGTTCCGAGATACATTCAAATTCAAATTATTTATTGCTGATTCTCTGGCTGAAGAAAAGGCCAGCCCTCTAGTCACGCGAACAGTCGACTAACCGTTTACTTATGTCTCGAAATACTCGATGAGCACTCGGACCCCATGGACATAATGTCGAACCTCAAACGGCGCAAATATAATATTAGTAGTAGTAGTAGTTTATTTATCAGTAGTGCTCATCGAGTGTTTCGAGACATAAGTAAACGTTTAGTCGACTGTTTGCGTGACCAGAGGGCTGGCCTTTTCTTCAGCCAGAGAATCAGCATTGCAATTCAACGTGGCAATGCTGCCAGCGTTCTGGGCACGTTTCCCATTGACATCGATGTGGACGAATTTTTTGATGCGCTATGAGCCCTTTTCCCTCTCCCTTTTGTAGTTAAGGTAAGTTTGTTTTGTTATTAGTCATAAGATTAGGAATAGTCAGTAGTACATATTATTTGAATTATAAATAAAATATCTAATTATTTATTCGTGTGATTTTTGGTAATTTACAGTAGGTCTTATAATATTTATTCATATAACATTAGTTCAAACATTGACCTTAGCTCTCAATTCTGGCTTAGTGTGTTTGTTCTTTTTTCTAACTATGTAGGTAAACGACCATCGGTATCGGCGATGTTACTAAGTTGGAGGTCATCATCACCATAATATCAAATAAAAAAATGACAATTAAGATTGACAACATTGATGTAATTACTTATATTTGACATTCATAACGAATGATAACCGCACGGGACAAATATTTATATGACCTTGATAGCTGTTTCTGGTTTGTCTGTTTGTGTATGTGAGTTTCTATGTTTGTCTCATCATCATCATCATCATATCAGCCGAAAGACGTCCACTGCTGGACATAGGCCTCCCCCAAGCGTCGCCACATTGACCGGTCCCATGCGTCTCGCAACCAGCGGATTCCCGCAACCTTCACCAGGTCATCGGTCCACCTGGTAGGAGGCCTTCCAACGCAACGTCTTCCGGTTCGCGGTCGCCACTCCAGAACCTTTCTGCCCCATCGGCCATCCGTTCTGCGAGCAATGTGCCCTGCCCACTGCCACTTAAGTTTGGCAATTCTTCGGGCTATGTCGGTAACCTTGGTTCTCTTGCGGATCTCTACATTTCTGATTCGATCACGCAAGGAAATTCCGAGCATAGCCCTCTCCATTGCCCTTTGAGTGACTGTAAGTTTTCTGATGAGGCCCATTGTAAGCGACCACGTCTCAGAGCCATATGTCATCACTGGCAACACATACTGGTCATAGACTTTCGTCTTGAGACACTGTGGTAAGTTGGACGAGAAGATACCGCGCAACTTCCCGAACGCTGCCCAGCCGAGTCGGATTCGACGGTTGACCTCTTTCTCGAAGTTGGCTCTACCCAACTGGATCGTTTGTCCCAGGTAGACAAAGTCACCCACAACTTCGAGTGTAAAGTCTCCTACCTTGATAGGAGTGGGTGTAACATGGGCATTCAACATCACCTTGGTTTTGTCCATGTTCATTCTAAGACCCACTCTTCCGGAAGCTCTACTGAGGTCATCGAGCATTGTACTGAGGTCCTCCATGGTCTCAGCCATAACCACTATATCGTCTTTTGATGAAATAAACTAAGTTTCACATCGTCAGCAAACCGAAGGTGAGTGATGTACTCGCCATTGACGTTGATGCCTAGACCTCTCCAGTCCAGAACCTTGAAGACATCCTCCAGTGCAGCGGTAAACAGCTTCGGAGATATGACGTCTCGACGTTCGACGGATGTTTGTCTAAGTACCCACAAAACAAAAGAAATACCTAGTGGGGGCAACGGTTCCAACCAACTAACTTCTTGTCCACCGTTTGTCAGCTCTTGTTTCATTTGTAATAATATTGCTACTGCGATAATGCCGTGGCAAGCTGTGTGTCTATATAATAAAGAACCTGAAAGTTACAAAAGATAATTTATTAAAAAGGGCCGAAAGTTAAAGCGGGTATCGTATATATTAATTTTGACACAATTGTTTTATTTTTTATTTATGTACACACAAAACACATAAAAGAGAAAGTACATATAAAGATAGAGTAGCACTATGGTGCTGCTTATTTCTAGAGAATCTTCTTCTAGCAGACCTCAACAGATGAATTAGATATGAAACATAAATAGTATAAAGTACAAGGAAAGGTAATAAAACTAAACAAATTTATTGTAAATCTTCACTCATACATTTTTTCATCAGCTATTAGCGAGGAAAGCTAGAAACTTTTTTTTTTTTTTTTTTACTATGTATAGGCCTGTGTTTGACCACAATCTCACCGTGGTCAGTGATGATGTGGCCGATGGTGGTAAGCACACAAAGCCTAGAAGGGAACTGGCTCTCAAGTGCTGCTGTCGGAACACACCGGAAGGTGCTTGGCGACAGATTTTCAACTTGAGGGTGGTTGCCAGCCAGGCGGGTACTACAAAGTACCCTACCACCGTGCTATAAACTATAAACAAGATGGCGAGCAGTGAGTAGCGAGTGTGTAGTTCCGATAGTTTCTCGAGAGATAGAGCTCGACTATGAGCGAGTGTTCATGTTCGACGGGCGATTACATGCACCACTCGCTTGAGGCGGCCACACTGTAGATAGAAATGACTGCTGCTGGTCTCTTGGTGTGAGTTCTGACCGCCAAGCGAGCTTCGCCGAGCGATCATCGCTGAGCGATTATCACTGAGTGAGTATAACTTTGATAGCTCTTGTCGCTGCGACAAACTTGAGGTGAGAGAGTACTCGCCGGCAGTGTGAACAGCCAGCGATCAACTATTACTATATATGTCTCTTTTATTGATACGGGATCTTATAATTGTCGTTTATTCGTTTCTACAGCGAGAAAATAATTCTAATGATTCAATTCGGTTTTAATGATAGTGTATCTTGGCATGATTTTTAATGGTTTTTAGTATCTTTTAATTTACCTTGACATCTTTTTAATGGTTTTTTCATTATTAGTTGTAGGGTAATTTTTATTTTATTTAACATGACATGCTTTTTTTAGGAAAGTCTTTAAAAGTTTTGTATTTGATGATTATTGACTTGCAATTTAAATGTAATTTTATATTGTTATTTAATGTGTTCTTTTTAATTATTTCATTTTTAATGCATTTTTATTTTAATTTTTACTTAATTTTATATGTTATTTTGATATTTGATGTTTTAAGGGTTCCATACCCAAAGGGCAAAAACGGGCCCCTATTACTAAGACTCCGCGGTCCGTCTGTCAGTCTGTATGTTTGTCTGTCTGTCTGTCTTTAGTATGTCAATAGGCTGTATCTCATGAACCGTGATAGCTAGAAAGTTGAAATTTTCAGAGATGATGATTTCTGTTGCCGCTATAAACACAATAAAATAAATATTTAAGTGGGGCTCCCATACAAAAAACGTGATTCTTTTGCCCTTTTTTGCGATAATGGTACGGAAGCCTTCGTGCGCGAGTCCGACTTGCATTTGGCCAGTTTTTTTTATATAATTATGATTGTTGTAGGTTTAAATAGCATGCAATGTTTTATGTGTATGCCGTTGGTAATATCTCTATATAGAAACTGCTTAAAAAGAAATAAAGAAAATTGTGCCTACCCACTGATAGTATGTAGTGTATCACAGAAACTGCCATACCTATACATAAAATGTCACTGTTGTGTGTTCGCCTTATAAATACATAAATAATGGTGTTAGATCTGAGTAAGGAGCGACCTTCACATGTCTCAGTTTAATGGATACAAAAGATTTTATATTATCATATTTATTAGGTTAAAAATATATCGCGATTCTTTAATATAAAATGAAGAACACAATTAGTTCTTACAGAAAATATGAGCGATATTGCTGTTTGTTACTTGGTTTATCTTAACTCATCGAATTATTTTATTTTATTTTAATAAAACATTGTCTTGACAGGATTTTTTCAGACAACTAGCAATATATTCTTTAACATATTAAATTTGAAATAAAATGCTTTTCATCAATTAAACAGATAGTTGAAAGTCGCTCCTTACCAGATCTCCCATCACAAGATATAGCAGAATAGGCTTTACATCTAATACGATAGCATACACTTTTGTCTAAACTAAACATAGTCAATCTTCTTCTTCTTTTCGTATCGACGGTTCATCAAATTACTTTATCGTAGTGGGCCACTGGAAGGTGGCAACTTTTATTGCAGCGCGTTGGAAACATTGTGCGTTGTTCTAGTCATTTTAGGAGATATGTAAAGGTTAGGTAGGTTAGGTTTATATTTTTTTAGTCTCATACTTAATTTCTGAATCAAGAAGTAGAAGAATTTCGAAGTACCTATTTTTTTTATAATCTATAGGCTCGCGTTTGACCACCTATTACCTGTATAACTACTATTTTAGCCTGAAAAGTTATTATACTTTTGCAGTCAAGTAGGGTTGGACAGTCAGTCGTTGTGGCTTGAATAATTTACAGGAACTCGAACTGTAACAGCACTATGGCATAAGTAGTGATGAGACCGAGCACATGCACGGGCATCTCGGCATCTATCGTGAACAGACCACACACTTCCATCTTCTTGATCGTGGCGTTCGCAACTCGTTGGATATTCTTGCAGAACCTTTTTCGAGTTTCTGTGAAAAATTTTACAGTTGTAACTGTTTTTTTTTGTTTTTTCATTACACGAACAAAATTTAAAAAAGATCAGCTATTTGATTATGAATGCCAGTGGGCACTTAACGCACAAACTGGGGCAATTTTTTTTAATTATTTATTTGCAGATTTCTTGTTTTGCAGCATATTCTGCAACTTTTACGGCACATGAATCAATTTGTTTATCGTCTGCTGTAAGTTTTGCATTTATCATGGCAAGTCTTTCCATCATCGTCATTGAAGCCGAAACAAGTCCACTACTGGGAATACAAAGGCGTCCAAATGTCGCCATATCGACCGGTTAGGTATATAGTTAGCAAATCCAGCTGGCTCTCGCGGCTTTAAATTACTGCGTCTTCTTTCTTTCTGCTTCGTTTGCTTATACAAGTGCGCAAGTGCAAAAACTATATTTTTTTTACCTGAACATCTTGCCGAAGTAATGATTTGTATGCAGATTCTCTGAACTTCTGCCTTAGCCGAGTAGAACTTCTCACACTCTAAGCTCAACGATACAATAAGCGCTAAATTCTTCAACACCCACGTTAGAGATACAAATGTTAGCAAGGCATACTGAAACAAAAGAATTACTGTTATTTTTTTTAAATAAACGGAAAGATATTTAGCAGAAAGTTTTAAATAATTTAAAAAGTTGTTTATTTAATATCTCTATATGGAAACTGCTTAGAAAGAAATAAAGAAATAATGTGCCTATCCATTGAGAGTAAGTAGTGTGTCACAGAAACTGCCATACCTGTACATAAATTATGCTCAATCTAAACTTTAAACGGCAGTATAAGTAAACTAAAATGATTATTTTTGTCTTTAACTTACAAACAACATATAATTACAACTTTTTATCATTGAAAGAATTTTTGCAATTTTATCAACTAGTTCTAGAGCATAAAAACATGCATATAATTTTTACTTATTTATAACATTAGTTCAGATAATGATATAAAGATAATGTACCAACGCATAAAATATAAATTGACTATACTAAATTTATCTACATATATAAGTTATATATAAGTTACCTGAAAATCACCACTGTCCTTAGCTAGTGCCCTCAGATCTACACGTACCCATGCATCCAATAAACTGTTAGAAAACGTGTGTACGATAAAAAATAAAACCTGCAACAAACGCCAATAATTCAAAAATAAGAGCAAGATAATTCTTATATACAAGAGCAAAAAACTGCGAAATTTAAATTACCCACCAGTCGTTGGAAGCTCTTCTCAACAATTTCGAAAATTTGGATAATGTCTACATTGCTTTGGAACATACTATCCCAATACTGGTCATTATCTGCATCATGAACAAATACTGATCTCCGAAGTTCTTCTATACAGGACTTGAGAGCGTTACCGACGAGCTTGACACTCCGCGTAGCGTAAATCATATTCATGTCGAAACGGATGCAAGTATAACTAGTCATAATATTAGCAATACCGACTTCACAAAAAGCAGCCAGATACATAACCATCCAGATAAAATGGAAGCAATTAATAGCAATGACGTAAAACCAGTTAGTGATGATGAAATACTTGAAATAACTGGCGTTAACTTTGACGATCCGATGTACATTTTGAATTTTTGAGACGAATAATACATTGTTAAATTTCTGCTCAATATTGGTGAAGGCGTTCAAGAAACCGCCAAGGAAATACAAAATAAAGTCACAGATATTGAGTAAGAAATAGTGAAAGACTTCCATTCCAGTTCTATTGAAAGTCATGAAAAACAGGAAGTAGATTAGGGCCATCAGGATTATCGAAGCGGACACTGACATAATGCTATAAAGGCGAGTATTGGGACTGATTATACTGTCCCGAATTTTGTATTTCGAACAGACAAATAACGCTTGCATCATATTCATCGGTTTGAGTATTGATTGCATGTATTTTTCAACTACTGGATTATGTAGCGTTTCTTCAGTTATATCTTTCATTTTATTGGACTCATTTTTTTCACTAGATTCACTAACTATATGTTCTACAACGACAGCAATTCTATTATTTAAGTAACGTTTATGTTTTACATGCGGCATGTTTGGTACAAGCGGCAGTAAAAAATAAATTGGAGTAAGCGAAAAAAAAACGAATTAATTATGATAAGTAGGTGTTTTGTTACTAAAATAAATTGTCTTCACAAACATTTTTTTGTCACTCAAATTTCAAATGCTTAATAAAATTTAGTCCTTTTAACGACGTATTGATTTCTCATGCCAAATCCCCATTTCGGTAGTCTAGAAATATAAATAAGCAGCTTTAGATAGTTTCTGATCGATAAAAAACAACTGCTCTAAATTAAGTTTTGCTATAAAAATAAGCCCCTTGTCACACACTCCGAACGCTGGCAACAAAAATGTATTAGCTTGATAGATAGCGCAAATATACAGTGTCAAATGTAATAGCTAGATAGATAGCTAATACGGGTTTATGCTTTTACGGCTGAGTGATTGTCTGCCACGGTGCGTGTCGCAGTTTCAATTGCCGCACGGAACAAATATTTGATTGGCCTACAGATAATTTTTTCAGGTCTAGCTGTTTGTGTATGTGAGTTTAAATATTTGCTAACTCACGATAAAGTAAAAATACCTAGTATAGGGAGAAAACCTGTACTTCATTATTTAATACTTCATGCACACAAACGAACAGAGGTGGACTGAGTGATTCAGAGACAAATAGCGGTAGGTGCAATATTGAAAGTAAATCACGTCAAAGTTGGTTTATTTAAATACAAAGCTATACATACGTACTGCAAAAACATACAATATATACTCAAACAAATAAACTAAATACACGAATATAAGACATAAACAGTTATTGGTAGCAGATAATATGAAAACATTATCGCTGTGAGTATATATATATATATCGACTTCTTACGAACGTACTCGCCAGCTTTCACTTTGAATGCCAATCGGTTGGTTGTCATCCTGATTTCTTGTGGAAGCGCATTCACACAGTGAAATAGACCGAACGAAGAAAAACAGTGAATTAAGTCAGTGCAGTGAATATCTATGGGAGCGAGGCTAAAATTTCCACTATGGGCCGTTGATTTGGAAGTTATTTTTTTTTTGTAGGTAGTACTCATAAATAGAAAGCTTTTTAAAAAATTTCAAGACTCGGCAATTCTATGCCTTTTTGTATATTTTTCGTGAAGTAAAAAAATGAGAATTAGTCCAAGAGCGAGCGAAGCGAGCTCAGGACTTTAGGGCAATCCGACACGGATAGGTCATCGCCTTCATGTTAGTTTACTTTAGACCCTGCACACAGAAATAGGAGCCGCTCCGTCGTCTTTGTTGCTTAAATAGTAATCTTAAACATTAACCATGGATATCTCTATAACCATGGGGTTCCGTGGGGGGGGGGGGATGATATAGTGAGGTAGCCCCTTTTCCCTCTCCCCCTCCGCGCCCCTAAAATCGATGGATATTTATGGATTTTTTTTATTCTAACTTGAAAACTTTAACCATGGATATGTCCATAACCATGGGGCCCGAGTAGTGGGGATGGTACTGGGGGGTAGGCATACCTCCCCCCTCCCCCTTCCACCCTCCCCGCGTCAAAAATCAACGGTCCATAATCGAAATTTTAACCGAAATTAATTTAAAATAGTTATTCATTGTTTTTCAAAATTTTTATGTACTGAACAACTAAAAAACCCACCTTTGCTTCATATTTTCCTTTAACTCACTCTCTATCACAACCACAACATTTTCATAATTTCCAAACATGGATAGCACGCTGGTACATAGCATGGAGGGACTGGAGAAGCTGTTTAGCTCCCTTATGGAGCAATATGAAGAATAGCTGCAGAGAGCTACAGCTGGATCACTACACTCTGACCTGGCATCTTAAGATTTCACTGACTTCAAGTATTTTGTCTAGAAAACACTATCACATTTCAAGACGCAGATTCAACTATTATCTTCGAGCCTGGATAGTCATGAGACAGCAATGAGGAGAAAAGTTTTGCTGTTTCATGGAATCCCTGAGACACCTGGAGAGAAGTTGTGCGACAGAATCTTTGAAGTTATCTCCAACCAGCTCAAGATAGATGACTTCAAGACTGAGTATCTGAATGTGTGCCACAGACTTGGCGCCTCCCAGGATTTTACCCTGGGAGGCGCTAGACCCGTCCTGGTGCGTTTCAATGAGATGGAGCATCGTCGATTGGTCTGGGACAACAAAACTTCGCTCAAGGGCTGCGGGACCACCATATCAGAATTTCTGACAAAAACAACGGCACCAAGTATTTATGGCCGCCCGCAAGCACTTTAGCATCAACAGCTGCTGGTGTGCGGAGGAAAAGGTTATCGTCATGACGCCTGACAAGACTCGCCGAAAGATTGCATCAATGGGTGAGCTTCAGTCATTAATCGCGCTATTTCCCACTGCAGCCACTGCTGGTTCATCCAACGATCCTGGGCCTGCTGTCTCTACCTCGCCTGCTGCTGCAGCCACTTTGCCTAAAACCACTACCCCTAGAGCGAAGGTTATGAGAAAAACCCGTTGCTGAGTCTATGGTTTCATTTGTTTGACCCCCCTGCATATTTTAATTCGGCCACTTAGTAATGAAGTAATAAGTAATGTCGGTACACTTTTGGACTACTTTTTACTTCTGTTATTCTACCCTTACAATAATCTTTGCTGTAACATCTATTTTATTTACTTTTCACTCTGAATGTCTGCCGATAGATGTTTTATTTTTATGTGTTTACCTTTATAATATTTTACGTGACATGATGACATTTGACGTCTGTCAATTTCATAATTCCTGTTTTACGTTTCGTTACAATGTGCGTTTAAGTTAGTTTGTTGTGTTGACTGATATTCTCGATTTCTTTTAATCTTAATTATTTTTTTAAATCTATTCCAACAACAGCGTGCAGGTGGTTTTATTAGTTAATTACGTACGGCTGCAGTCGAGGATGCAAATAAAACCGATATAATTTACTCAATGAATTTAATTAAAGTAATTATTACATTTAGATCGGTAAAACTAAGATGCGCGACAATTGCTCGATGTGAGAAACAAGAGTGATTCACTAATACACTAAATCAATATTCGTCACTGCTATTGCACAATCTTCGGTCTCACGCCATCGAATTGCTGAGATGGCGAATCTCACGGTGCAGAGCGCAATGCGGTGTTAGTCATTGTCTTAAGAATTTGGGGTTTCGCAAGTGGCGACATAACATCTCCCTCCACGAGATCGGCATCTATTTGAAAACTCTAGTCGAAAATAGTGTCGATGGCGAAGCTGGATCAATCTCGGTGTCGCAGGTCTCCTTATTCTTAGCCTTAATATCGATTCCATCAGCGGCTTTCTGTAGTTGCTTCAATCTACGACGACGAAGTATAATGATGATAATGAGTACACATGCACCGGATAGTAGAATGTATACCGGTATAGTAGTGTGGTATATAGCTTCAGTGTTCGACGACTGTAGCGTTACAGGTTCTTGTAGAACGATTTCAGAGTTACTTGAATGCAAACTGCCAAGGTCAATCTTATCTAGTTTTATCGTTTTCATTGGTAAGTTATATGAATTGTCCTTTATAATCGGCAAGTCCAAATCTTCAATATCTTTCCCTTGGTTTGATCATGACGATTGCTTGCAGTAAATGCTGTAGTTCTTAGCGCGCATCCTTTGGGTATGATGGACAAGTAGCTCCCTTTCAGCATTCTATAATTATCTTCAGAACAGGTTAACCGAACTTTCGTAGGTTTAGGAAAGCTTAGAATGAAGTGTTGGTCGTCTAGTTGCTCCATAGCTTCAGAAAACAGGATAACTGATGTAAATTGACAGGATTCATTAATTTTCTGGTGTAGTATAAGCTGCTGGATACAGTCCGATTGTTTGCCATGGTGGCGACTTAAATTATCCTCGCAAAGGTGACCGTGGCTATACTTCGGACATTCTGTCTCCATGTACAATAGATCTTTTTCGTGAACCGCTATGAAAGGATAAGTTGGAATTAGGACCTTATTATCATAATTAGGAGCCAGGGATAATTTATATAGGATAAAGTTAGTAGGGTAAAGTATCGGAAATTTTGTAACTATCACTATTTTATTCCCATTGTAATAATATCGTAGTCTAATTATGTCAAAATACTCTCTAAAGCTTATATCTAGAAATTGATCCTTATTATATAACATACCTAATCTATTCATCATGTCCTTAAACATAGCATAGTTCAATATAGAATTATGAATACTTCTAGCTCTAATAAATGCTAATAAATTTTGTAATTTGTCCAGTTCTTTAGACAAATTATCTATGTTATCTCCCAATATCATTAGTAACTGTGCCAAATGAGCATATTTAATGGTATCTGTTTCATGTCTAACATTGCTAGCTAAAATAGAATTGATAATTTTCTCGATTTTATTTTGGTTTTCTACTATTTTATCTGTAACGTTTGAGCTACGCGAAACCCACTGCTTACTTAAACTTATTTGGTGATTAATTTCAGCAAATAAATTATTTTCATTTTGTTTTAAGATTGCAATGGCATTATCATATTTTAATGCATCAGTGTAATCTAAATTACCCGAAATGCTCTTTATTACTGAACCAAGACCATCTATGAGACCTCTTTTAACACGCTTTACCTCAAGTGTTTCTAACTGTTCCGATATTTCTTCTAACTTAGTACCTAGGTAGTTAACGTGGGGCTCATAGAGAGATCGTGATATATTGCTCAATTGTGGCGTAAGATTTTGCAATAGTTCATTAACTGCCTCTAAACTATTGCGCATCTCATCAAGGTTTATAATTTGGAGGAAAGAGTGGAAATGTGAAATGACTCTTGTGGATCCTAGGTTGAAGGGCAAAATACCTGGTCCATCGTTAAGACTGTCTAGCGTTATCTCGTCTGCTCGGGCCAGGGTCAGGACTAGTAGTATTTTCAGTGTTCTGTAACAAACGAGCACTATTAGGCACCCGTTTTAGGCGTGATTTAGGCACAGTGCCTCTTTTTTTCTTTGTATAGATATGAATAGGCAAATCCGCTAATACCGTATCCTGGGTATATCGAGCTGCTAACTTTTGTCTGTGGCATAAAGGATTCCTAATAAAAACTTCTTGGTCTGGTTCATAATTTTTCTCAAGTTCACGATTCTTATTAATATTTTCAGTAATGCCTGTGCGGCGATGAAGTGAAGTATCGTTGAGAATATCGTATACTTTTGACATTCGTCTACGGTGTTCCTGGATATATTGTTGCAAGAGGTGTTCTGATAGATTCATATCTAAAGGATCCCGGGGATCAAAATGACCGGTAATTATATCGATAGGCCTACATTTCGTAAAGCTATGTATTGAACTATTATATGCCAATATAGCATAAGTTATAAGATTAGTAATTGATTCTCCTCGGTGTTCTAATTTTAATATACGCAAATGTTCTAACAGTGTGGAATTAAGTCGTTCTACCATTCCATTTTCATTGGGTGTATTAGGACAGGTTTTATGATGTTGCACCTTGTGCAATCTAGTAAATTCGGAGAATATTTGGTTGTTGAATTCCGGACCATTGTCTGTTACAATAGTTAAGGGTACTCCGTGATGAGTAGAAAACTTTAGTAAAGCTTGTACGACGCTAATAGCTGTAGCATCTTTCAAAAAGTATGCTTGACCATACTTAGAAAATGCATCTACAATTACAAGATACTTATTCGTTTCAATACTAAGCAAATCTAAATATACAACCTCGAAAGGCTTTGTAGGTGGAGGTACAATTTGTAACCTTGGTTTAACTGGATTGCGATCATATTTAGCTTGCCCGCATATTTGACATTCATTGATATACTTTGTTACATGCTCCTTCATATTTGGCCAATAGCATCTACGCGATAATGCTAGATAACACTCGTTGATGCCTCTATGATTAGTTTTTCCTTCATGATATTTCTTTATAATTTCCTGTTGCTTGAAATAATCTTTAACATTTTATACTTCAGTTTTGGTAAGTACTAATTTCATTGCAGAGTTTTTAAAATATTTTTGAATTATAGGTATTATAGAATACATTTCTAATGTAGGGTTAATTAAAACACCTGTTTTTACTTTTGGATTAACGTATTCTTTAATTGCGCTTATAACGTCTTGTTCTAAATTAGATTTTGAAATTTGTATGACAGTTTTAGTGTGTGTTTCAAATGGTTTAGAAACACTAGGCCTGCTTTTTATATCTCCAACAACATTAAAATATATTTGCTTATTAAACTTATTAAGGGGATCGTCCGAAATAGGGATTTCTAATATGGGACTTTCTAAATCACTATGGGCGCTTAAAGTCCTAGAATCCGCGGTTTCAGTTCTAAAATCTGAGTCTGAAGGTGTACCTTGTGAGGTGTTAACTACTATCGAACTAACTTCTTCATTATGGATTTCTATTCGTGATAAAGCATCTGCATTAGTGTTATGTTTTCCTTGCTTATAGGCAACTGTGAACTCAAATTCGCTTAGCCGTAATCTCCAACGGGTTAAACGGGAATTCGGTTCTTTAATATTCATCACCCATTGCAAAGGGCGATGGTCGGTCACAATTTAAAATTTACGTCCAAATAAATATGGCCTGAAATACTTCGTTGCCCAGACTATAGCCAATAATTCCTTTTCAATAGTGCTATAGTTTATTTCACTAGAGTTAAGCGTACGCGAGGCATAAGCTATTGGTTTATCAGATCCAATAGTCCCTTGTGAAAGTACTGCCCCAATTGCCAAATTTGAAGCATCCGTAGTGAGTATAAATTCTTTTTTAAAATCAGGGTACTGAAGAATTGGATCATTGACCAGAAGGGTCTTACATTTTTCAAAGCATTCGACATAATTTTGATCAAGTGTAATTTTGGAGCCTTTCTTTAAGCTTTGAGTCAAAGGTTTGGTTATTTTAGCAAAATCAGGTATGAACTTTCTATAATAACCAAGAAGTCCTAAAAACCTTTTAATTTCGGTAGGGGTTTTAGGTAAAGGATACTTTTGTATTGCTGAGATTTTATCTGGGTTAGGCTTTATTCCATCTTTGCCTATAATATGCCCTAGATAAGCTGTTTCTAATTTAAGGAACTCAGATTTATCCATTTGTATTTTAAAATTAGATTCGCGTAATCTTTTAAAAACTTTTTCTAGGTTGACTATGTGCTCCTGTAATGATGTACTAAAAACTATTATGTCATCTAGGTATACTAGACAAATAGTATTTTAGAGTTCGCGCAACACATTGTCCATCACTCTTTGAAAGGTAGATGGACTATTTTTAAGTTCCATGGGCATTCTCAAAAATTCAAAATGCCCATGTTCTACATTGAATGCTGTTTTTGTAATATCTTGGGGGTCCATTTCGACCTGGTAGAATCCACTAGCTAGGTCTAGCGTAGTAAAATAATGACAGTTGCCTAATTTGTCTAGGACATCAGCTATATTAGGGATAGGGTATTTGTCGTCTACGGTTTTCTCGTTAAGTTTTCTAAAATCTACTACAATACGCCACTTCGCCTTTCCTGATGCGTCAGCTTTCTTAGCTACCACCCATCGACCACATAGCCACTAGACGCCTAATGCTTGATATAATACATCAAAACAATTCTGTCAACTAGCTGAGGTATGAGGCACGGGGGTACTACGCTCTGATTGGTCCGTTACCAAGGTCATGCGCCTCATTAAGGGTGGGACAGGTTTAAATAAAACCAGGAAGGTATCGATATTTTATAAATAGTATTTGTACTTATTTTTATTTTATTAAAATTACCTTCTTTATTATTAATTATACGGCGTTTTAACATTTTAGTAATAAAATAAAATGCAAAAACTAAAAAAATAAATATCAAAATTCTTAAGGAAACATAATTTTTTCGGTTGTTGGTTCTTGAATATAGTAATATTAAATATTAGTAAAAAACGTAATCAAAACATCGTTTCACAATTAATAAACTTTTTAATTTAATGTCTTTATTTGTAAGGTTTCTAGTTCTATCGATAACAGATTTGGTCATAGGATATGGTGCATCACTAGTTCTATTTACGAAATTATAGAGGAGAAGAGATAGCGAAAAAATTACTTTAAAAAGAAAGAGACGCAAACATGCGGTGGGCGTTATCACCTACAAACTTGACCAGTATAATATGAACTCCGACAAATAATATCAGAAAATAAATCTAATTATGTTTATGTAACTATTAACTTATCAATGAAATGTTATGGCATGTTTCCGGAAACTTGAAGTCTGGATGTTGTTACCATACCAACGTATTGTTCAAGAGGCCATTATAATATCTAAGAAATATTTTTTTTGTTGACGGACGCGGAAGTGTTTACGGCTCACAGAAGTGGTCGCTACTAATTCGAAATTGTCGAGTGGCGACCTTTATTCCCTGTATATGATCTTTTAGTCATATGTGTTGACAGACATCGCTCGCCTGTTATTAGGCGTCTAGGGGCTGTGTGGTCGCTGCTACCACCCAAATAGGAGAGCTCCAAGCAGAATTTGAAGGTCTAATTATACCTTGTTCTAACATTTTACCTATCTGTTCTTGTACTTCCTGTCTATGAATATATGGATATCTATAACTCTTTGTATAGACTGGAGCCTCATCTGTAGTTTTAATTGAATGTTTAATTTTATTTGTGAATGTTAATTGTTCACCTTCAATATAAAAAACATCTGCATATTGCGAGCACAATGATTCTAGATTAATACGTTCTTCTTCGTTTAAGTGGTCAGTACGCAGACGCGATAGCACGTCTTTTACGCGTTGGTTTTGGTGTTTAGTGCGCGTGCACTCGACATTATGAACTTCTGCAGGCATTGCACGATCCATTGAAAATATTATATCATTCCTACTAGGATTCTGTACTTCTAATATACCCCTATTCTGTTTAACCGTAGTAAGGCATTCGCGTATGATACAGTTTGAAATAGATTGTTCAGGAATATAGGCATCTCCATCGCGGACGTTAATCGGAATCTTTAGTAACTTAGATGTACCTGCTGGAATAATATTCTCATACAAATTAGTATTACGTGAATCATAAATTCTAATAGGATTTGAAGCGAACTTAGTTGTAAATAATTTATTTTTATAATCTATTGTAGCTTCCCATTTTTCTAGCAAATCCGTGCCAATAAGTCCATCAAAGAAATCATGGAACTTATAGATATCGAATGAAACTGTACTTGAATCATTAAATTCTTTAAAAATAGGTAAAGTAATTGAATAGTCGTTTCTAGTTTTAGCATGAACACTATGCACTTCAAATGGAGAATAATTTAATGGAAAATCACTAAAGTATTTTTCGACAGCATTGGGACATAGGAATGACTGGTTTGCACCTGTGTCTATTAAAAGCTTAAGTGGAGGTGACTCAATTTGAATGTATGGAAGGTACCGTTGTGTTTGGAGATTTATTTCTATTTTAATTTGTCGGATTTCGGAGTTTCCCGAAAATCCGGCTCGTTAGATCCTTTGTCGTCCTCTTTTATACTTCCAGGCTGCTGGGGATATTCTAAACATTCCTGAGGGGATGGTTGATATTCATAATACATATTTTCTGGGTACTCATAGTAATCGTAATAGTTTTCATCATGATCGGTAAAGAAATCATTGATCGACGGATCAATGAAACAATCATTAAAATGCATTTCCCGAGTTTTGAAATAATTATTAGGTGGGGGATTCCCTGATCTATTCCAATCATGCCTAGATAAAGCGTTAGTAGGTGGTAATTGTCTGCTCACGAAATGGCTAACACCACTCATAGGGCGTGGTTGCGCTGACCCGCTAGGCTGGTTGGGAGAATTCTGCTGTACTCCTTGAAATAGGTTATTCTGACGGTTATAGTTCGGTGGGGCCCTGAACATTTGCTGGGTTCGGGTCGGACCAAACTGACGAGGTTGGAAATAAATCGGTTTCCACTGCGGTGGTTGTTGGACTGGAATTTGGAAACGTGCAGGTCCTGGCATGCTATAATTATTAGACTTTGGATCAGGCATATTAAACGGCTGAGAGGGCATTTTAAAATGATTACCGGGTTGGTTATTGCTATTAATTCTTTTATCAGGCAACCGGTCATTACGGTTTTGCAGATACATGGTATTAGTTTCTTCATGAACAAATTCTAGGGCTTGTTCTATGCTTTGAGGGCGCATACAACGCACGCGTGATCCTATAGGATCTTTTAATCCACGCGTGAACGCCTGGAGCGTCAATTTCTTATATAAATCCCTTTTAGCATCTATAGTAGTTTTTAAAGAGTCGTGTAAGGAAACATATGTCATAATTGTACTAAATAGGTTCTGGCAACGCTCATAGAACTCTTGCGGAGTGTGAGAGCCCTGTGTTAAAAGAGATAAATCGCTATAAAGGGCGGTCTCATCCCTTTGGTCAGCAAAATTATTTATTAATGCGTTACGGATGCCATTCCAATCAGTTGCAATACCATTTGAGTTTATTAAGCGAGCAGCAGATCCTACAATTTTATTTAATATACCATTAATAAGTGCTGAGTTAATTAATTCTGAACCACCTTGAACATTGTAATATTCTTTAACTAAATGATCACACAATTGAATAAACCTAGTCAGCACATTCGGGTTCCCGTCAAATTCGGGTACCAACCGTAATGCTTTAAAAACGGTATCTAAATCCAAAGACATTTTCTCAGAAAACGATTCTGTGTCCTCGTAAAACGTATCTAAATTAATATTTCTTCTAGAATCTATCGCTAAGTCTCTACTTCTAACTACCCTAGTATTCCTGAATTTTCGTGGAAAGAAAATTTTGGAAGGTTATATTAGTACAGGCTAGGAGAAAGCGGTCACTAGAAATAATCTAATGTACTTACATGAACATTATATCAGCCCCTTTGCGTAATCAATGTCTGGATTCCTCGATACAGCACGACGTGTAGATTCGGGATACTCTGGAGCGACTGGATAGCCGCACGAGCGGCTTTACGATAGCGGAAATCTTCCTCTTTACGCGAAACCGACCGCGAGTATCCTACCGACTGCGCCAATTACGTACGGCTGCAGTCGAGGATGCAAATAAAACCGATATAATTTACTTAATGAATTTAATTAAAGTAATTATTACATTTAGATCGGTAAAACTAAGATGCGCGGCAATTGCTCGATGTGAGAAACAAGAGTGATTCACTAATACACTAAATCAATATTCGTCACTGCTATTGCACAATCTTCGGTCTCACGCCATCGAATTGCTGAGATGGCGAATCTCACGGTGCAGAGCGCAATGCGGTGTTAGTCATTGTCTTAAGAATTTGGGGTTTCGCAAGTGGCGACATAACAAGTTGGCCGCACTTTATTTTTTATTTTTATTCTTCTGATATTATTTTTTTTTTATTTAGTATAATTATTATATTTGCAACTTTTGACCGATGGTGATTTAGATGATGACTTTTTCTCATGTCCTTCCTCTTCCAGTAGCTTCCTTAGTGCGGCGAGCGATTCATCGACTACACTGACACTTGTAATCAGATTTCTTCTCTGTTTTCCCCTTACCCCAATAACCTCAACATAGCTCACATAAATACCCAGAGTGCCCTAGCCATTACTCTGATCTTCTGGCTTCCATTCAATTCAAATCAAACCAAATCAAATGTTTTTTAATCCACATAGGCCTACATGGGCTCTTATAAAACGTCAACAAAAGGTGCACGGTTCGGGTTGGTTGATTCCTGTGAACAAGATGGTTCTTGTCCACAGGAAACGACCAAGAAACTAAAAAAAACTAAATACTCTTTTAAAAAAATTGGTTTGTTTTAACAATATTTCTATGTTACAGCATTAGTGCTTAGATATAGGGGGACAACGCACGTAAGCCCGACAATAAGCAGTAAGAAAAAAAAAAAATATTGTATAAACGAGATATAGAGTTAACAAATGTGAACAAGCATCTAGAAATTTAAAAGGCCTACAATGTTCATACAATCACAAAACAATCCGTAAAAGAATCTATACAAAGGCAAAAAAATATATATATTGTAAGGTTCAAAAGTGGAATTGAATAAAAAAAACACATTTCAATAAAAAAGCCGTTTAATAGCTCAAAATCAAAATATTTTCATACATACACAGTTTTATTTAGTTTAAGTTAGTAACGATTATAATTAGGAAAATTACAAAATAACAATTGCACGCTTTAAAAATAAAAACAGCTCACGTGACTTCAAACCGACAGAGATTTCCGCAGAGACGTCCGCACGTGTTGACCGCCAATGAAAAAGAAAGAGCAGTCAACTGACACGCTATTTATAGACGGTCCGATGACGTGGGATCACGTGGGGTTGCCTGTTCCTTACATGGCTTCTCCTGACTGTATGTCGTCCCCGACATGAGTGAGTCACGCAGAGTGAGTGAGGTCGGAGTTCACGGCGGTGGATGTCGTCGGTGCTCGTTCCGCGTCGTCATTCAGCAGAGGCATAGACGGGTCAGCCACACGCTTTGATCTGGCTGCAGGCATAGTCTCATCTGCTTCCGCATGGTCACCTGGATACAAAATTACATTAAGAAGACAATTCAACAAAACCAAATGAACACATTTCACCATTCACAACTTTCTCTACATCATCTTTCAATTAATTCACTTATCATCTATCAAAGGATTCACACAGTAACCACACATTCATCATTCTAGAACTATGCAGAGACGTCTCTCCGTTTTAAAAATTCAAACCCAACTGAGGCCTTTATTTTGTCTCCGTTGTCCTCGGGGCAGCTCCCTGCACCTCGTGCTGACTGTCCTTGACGACCAGTCTGAAACACGCTTGACGCAGACCGTATTCATACGTCAAGCTGCTTGACACGCAGACCGTATTCATACGTGCAAGCCGCTTAGCACGCAGACCGTATTCGTACGTGTAAGCTTGTCTAACATGCAGGCCATATCCATACATGAGAGACGTCCGACAAAAGGATCTTAAGTTGACCATACTAGCCAGCTTATCCAGCTTGAGACAAATCAAGCACAATAGCAACAAACATCAAAGTGTAGCGATAAACGCCAAGCAACCAACGTCCGAGTGACTAGTACCACAGCGACTAGCACTTACACTTAAGCAAATTGGTGAAAATTACTCACTCTCGAAGAAGGCAGCACAAGTGTCTGGGCACCACTCGCCTTGCCATGGCACCATGTGTTGAGCCGCCGCCTGCGTTGTCTTGCCATAGCCACCGCTCAACAAGCGCAGTGTATAGCGTCCACTAGGTAACACCTCTACCATTTTGTAGGGGCCACGCATACCGGGATCGAGTTTTCCCGTTACCTGAGAAAACTTAATTACGAACACACAATCGTTAATATTAAATTGGCGAGGTGGTTGTCGCCCTTGGTTAACTCGTTCATCCTGCTTATCCTGATTGTGCTTCTGCAATTGACGAGCTCTTCCTCTGGTGATCTCGCTTAAGGCTTCCCGGTTGGGTGCATTGCCTTCCAAAGCCACGTCGCGAACCAACGCTCGAACCACAGGAGTTGTAGCTTCGGTACCGATCAAGAGGTTAAGTGGGGAAACTTGGGTTGTTTTTTGTTTGGTGATATTTAACACTAACTGGAGCTTCCACAACGTACCTGACCAGCTAGTTTTCTTGTAATTCGACTGTATACGCAACATATTGAGGATAGTTCGCATATATCGCTCGGCCTGGTCGTTAGCGTTATGCATCTCCGGAGTTATGTAATGCAAATTGCAACCAAGTTCGTTTATCCACGTTACAAAGTCATTGGATTCAAACATACGACCTCTGTCCGTAATCATGAGCTTAGGAACTCAAAATAATGAGACAGCTTGTGTAATAACACGCTTCAGCTCTGTGGAATCTTGTCTAGCGATGGGGTACAGTAAGGAATACTTAGTGAAAGCGTCTACTATAAGGAGGATAAATTTGTACCCTTCCGATACTGGCAAAGGACCTAAAGCGTCGATATGCACGGTGTCAAAAGGCGTGTCTGGTTTTTCCCAGGAAGTTATATTTTGTAATGGGGCACGGGGAACTCTTTTTTGGGAAATACATATGAGATAATGGGCCACGTATTTAGCTACGAATTGTCTTAGGCATGGGAACCAGAAATGTCTCAGAATGAGATCCAGGGTCTTCTCTACACCAATGTGTTCGTGTTCATCGTGGAATACACTAAGAAGACTGAGTCGGTGACCCTTGGAAATGTAACAAAGCATTCGGGGTTGTTCACCTATCGGGACGTATTTGTAGTACAAAATATCTTTTTGCACCGAGTAACGATTCCCATCCAGACTACCATCGCGAAGTTTCTCAATAAGGTCTCGAGTCTCATTGTCTGCCGATTGAGCTATTTGAGCCCAATTGCGTGATATTTGATTGACGTCAACTACTGGGTTTCGACTCAGGTAGTCTGCATGTGGCATCATTACTGATCATCATTGATTATGATTTGTTTTAATTTATTTAATAGTAAGTGTTTTTATATATGTGTTCATGTAAGATTCACATCGAGTAGATTTCAATCAGATTTTTTGTGTAGTACTTAATTTTTTTGCACGTGTGATTGTACATCAGTTTTGTGAATTATAATAATAAAAAAAAAATATTTACTCCTTTCCGATATTCAATCGAGAATTCGAAGTCTTGGAGGTAGATCCACCAACGGGCGACACGTGGTAACAAGTCTTTCTTTCGTTCAGTAGACTTAAGGGCATTACAGTCCGTTACTACTACGAATTTCAACCCTACGAGATAGTGCCGGAAATTTTGAAGAGCCTTAACGACAGCAAGGGTGTGCAGGATCAGGGTTTGTTTGTCCAAAATGAAGCAACTTGAAGATTTTTCAATTAGTTTTATATTGTTTAAAATATTCGTTACAATATTAGCCGTGGCTGTTTGGTGGTTCGCAAAGGAAGAGAGAAGATAAAAAACATTTTGAATAACGACGGCGCGAGTGAGCGAGAGACCGAGGTTGAGTGGTGAGCGACCGAAGGAACGATATCCTCTTCATCTCTTCAGTGATAGATGGCGTGGACATGCCCCCGGCCTTGGAAGCCCAGCTTTCAAAATGATGGTGGGTCAAGCGTCCTCGCTTACCGATTGCAGTGGCAGCGGACAAATCTTAGAGAAGGCTCGTCGAATTGTTCCAGTACTTGTGTGGATGTCCGCTACTCGAGCCACGCCGTCTTTCCCAGGAAATATGCGTGTAATACGACCTAACCGCCACTTTAACGGTGGTAGGTTGTCATCTTTTATGAGGACAAGGCTGCCCAGTGTGATGTCATCCTGCTTAGTCTTCCACTTGGTTCGCAGTTGCAGCTCCGCCACGTATTCTGTGGACCAGCGTCGCCAGAAGTGCTGCCGAAGTTGTTCGATTCGTTCGTAGCGTGTCAACCTCGAAGTCTGCTTGTCTGTGACGTCTTCAGTAGGTGGTGCTGTCAACGGTCGGCCAATATGGAAATGGGAGGGGGTAAGAGGAGTAAGGTCGGATGGATCTGAGGATAGAGGTGAAATTGGACGGGAATTTAGGACGGCTTCGATTTGTGTCAAAGCTGTGCAAAATTCCTCGTAAGTTAATCGCGCGTTACCTACTATGCGCCTCAGATGATGCTTGCACGAGCGTACCCCACTCTCCCATAGACCGCCAAAATGTGGAGTATAAGGAGGAATAAATCGAAATTCAATGTTATTGTCTGAAGCGTAATTAATAATAGTTTCAGAACCTTTTTCTAAAAATAAAGGAAATTCTTTCTCTGCGCCCACGAAATTCTTGCCATTGTCCGAATAAATGACGCAAGGCTTACCTCGCCTACTAATAAAACGTTTTAATGCTAAAATATAATCATTTGAAGAGAGACTTGTAACAAGTTCCAAATGCATAGCTCGCGTCGTGAAGCAAATAAATAAACATATGTAAGCTTTGGTTAATCTTGAACCTCTGCCCTTTCGATTTAATATGAATACTGGCCCCGCATAATCAACACCCGTTCGCATAAATGGGAAGCCAGGCTCCAAGCGCTCAAGTGGTAAGTTACCCATGATGGGTGCTAATGTCTTACCTCGGATGCGTGTACACTTCACGCACTCATGCACTATTTTCCTTGCTAAGTTTCTAGCATTTAAAGGCCACCAACATTCACGCACCGTAGCTAAAAGAAGTTGAGGACCCGCATGTAATAATCGTATATGTTCATACCGAAATAAACTAACAGTGAAAGGATGTTTACTGCACAATAAAACCGGATGTTTTTTATCATAAGTAAAACTAGACGAGTTAAATAGTCTTCCACCAACCCGAATTATATTGTGTTCATCCAGAAAAACATTAAGACTAGAAACCTTATTATATTGCTTACAAGTACGTTTAATAGGAACACTGCTAACTAAATTATTGTAAACATCTGGAAATGATTTTATTTGCACTAACCTAATGAGCATTCTTAGCGCGGCATTCAGTTCGCTTACTGATAAGAAACCGGTTCGAACTGGACGGCTGTCTTTACCTTTAGCAGTCGACTTTATGCATGTGTTATCTATAAATCTAAGTATGTAAGCACCTATTCGTTTAAGTTTAGAGAATGAAGCATATTTTTCAAAGTTAATTAAATCTTCGTATTGTATAGAAGTTAAACATGTTTGTTTACCTTTTAAATCAGGTAAATTACAAACATCTGAATTATCGCATTTAATCTGATCGAAATAATGTAAATTGTGACGTAAATAAGACGGACCGTACCACCATAAATCACAATCTTTTAATAAATGTAAACTATAACCTCTCGACAATAGATCAGCTGGGTTGTCTTTGCTACTTACGTGTAACCACACCGAGTCACCTGTGAGGTCGTTGATTTCGGTCACTCGATTTTGTACAAATGTTTTAAGTAAATGTGGTGACATTTTAATCCAACCCATGACTATTGTAGAATCCGTCCAGAAATATATTTTACTAAACTGTAACCTTAGAGACTCAACGATTTTCTTGTATAATTTAGCTCCTATTAAGGCACCACAAAGTTCTAAACGAGGAATACTTATAGCCTTTAAAGGTGCAACCTTACTTTTCGCACACAACAAATGCACAGTTACATCAGAGTTATCACTATAAGTACGTAAATAAGCGCACGCACCGTATGCGTCTTGGGACGCGTCAGTAAATATATGAAGTTCTTTATATTGAGTGTGGTCACCCTTTACGTGACGAAGAATGCTAATGTCTTTTAAAAATCGTAAAGTAAAAATAAAATGTTTCCAAGTGCTAACAACATCCCTAGAAACCGGAGTATCCCAGTCAATTTTACTTAACCATAATTTTTGTAAAATTATTTTTGATGTTATAACTACAGGAGAAAGAAGGCCTAATGGGTCGTATATTTGTGATATAACTGATAACATTATCCGTTTAGTTAAATTCGACTCGTTACTACTGTTATCAATATTCGTAACAAAATGCAGCACATCACTAGTGCTGTGCCAACCTAATCCGAGTGTTTTAGTTTGCGCATGCTCGCCTATAAAACGTTCTGTGGATTTATCTTGAGATACGTCTAAATTAAATGTCCACTTGCGCAAAGGAAAACACCCTGACTGTAGTACTTCTGAAGTTTTCTGGCAAACTTGAATTAAATGTTCTAAATCATCAGCACCAGTGATAAGATCGTCTACGAAAATGTCTTGAGTGATGACGCGAGCGATGACGTCATCATCACACTCTAATGCTAACTGTCTGATACATCGCATACTTAAATATGGAGCTGACGCAGTACCATAAGTAACCGTATTAAGTTGGTAGGTATCTAATGGATCCGAAGGATTATCGCGCCACAATATTAACTGTAATGACCTTTGATCAGACTGGAGAAGAACCTGACGAAACATCTTCTCCACGTCTGCACAAGCTACATATTTATACTGTCTGAATCGCAACAAAATAGAAAAAATATCATTTTGTAACGCGGGTCCCGGAAGTTGAATACCGTTTAATGATTTATTCGAGCTAGTGACAGCACTAGCGTCGAACACTACGCGTAATTTTGTAGTCGTACTACTCTCTTTTATGACTCCGTGGTGTGGAAGATAATAGTTAGGTCGACTACAAGTAGCTAACTTCGACATGTGACCCAAGTCATTATATTCTCGCATAAAGTTAGTATACATACGTTTAAATTCAGGTAAATGTTCGAATTTACGTTCTAATGATAAAAATCGTTTCTTCGCTAACGAATAAGAATCACCCAGTGCGTCTGGTGCCTCTCTTAGCGGTATACGAACTGAAAATCGTATTATTAGTATGTCGTATTATTAAATAATTCCTCACACATACGTTCATCATCTGTAAGAATGGAACATGGTGATGAAGAAATATTCTCAATTTCCCAGAATAACCGGAGCTGCTTATCAATGTCCTGACTGAAGTGACAATGAACGTGAGTAGGTTTCGAGTTCCTAACAAATACAGGACCGGACAACAACCATCCTAATTTCGAATTTTGTAAGAATGGCCCACTAGGTAAACGTATTTTATCGGTTTCTAAAAGATCCCAAAATCTATCTGCACCTATCAGCAAATCAATCTCTGAACTAACGTTAAACGTAGGATCTGCTAATTGTAGGGATTCAGGAAAACGTATATGACCAGCTTCTATGTTTATCGTAGGCAAACTGGACGTTATGCATGGCAAGACAATACATCTTAGCTTGGTATAATAATCGTTTACTTTTGATCGAATTGATATATCGCATGAATGGCACGACTGTGCGACAGATTGTCCCACACCCGAGATTCGAACTGTGGACTGTATATAAGACGCATTTATTCGTTTAGACAATTTCTCCGTAACAAAACAGTTCTGACTTCCGCTATCTAAAAGTGCACGAGCTGTATGATAAACATCATCATTATCGGCTACTTCCACTAATGCCGTAGAAAGTAAAACCGTATTTATCAATTTAAAATCACTAGTTGTTTTATCGCATACAACAGTGTTATTCGAATTGTTAGGTAAAGAATGCAACGCGGTCGTCGTAGTGTGCGTATCAGTTGCCTCTCCGCGCGACTCACTACGCACACACGCATTACTACTAACGCTTTGACTATTATAATTTTCTAAATGTAACAAACTGTTATGTTTGCGCTGGCATTGCCTGCACGGTCCGAAAATACAGTCGTCTAACGTATGACCTGCTCGCAGACAGTTCCAACACAGCTTCTTATCAGTAACAACTTTCATTCTATCCCTAATAGACATGTTAAGGAATAATATGCACGTGTACAACGCATGACCTTGATTGCACAAAACGCAATTAGGTAAATCCTTTTTATTAAATTTATTATTGCGTAAGTTATTACGATTCATTTTTATGGATAAATAACTATGTACGCGGTTTGAACTTCGTCTGTCGTGTTGATGCTGCTTATCAATTTGAGGCAATTCTTTCGACTTTACGTGGTTTGCACTAATCATTTCTAGTGTGTCTGCACGGTTTTTAAGGAATGATATTAAGTCGTTTAATTTGACCTTATCGCTTGACCCTGAAGACATACCGCCTATGTGGTTCTCCCACTCCCGTTCCGTGGAAGGATCAAGCTTACTAACGACTAAGTATATAACTAAGGTGTCCCAATTGACTGTGGGTTCATCGAGTGACACCAGAGCGCGTAAATTTCGTAGAACGGTATCAATTAACTTGCGAATTTGTGAAGGTGATTCCTGTTTTACCGACGGAATACTATATAAAGCTTTAACGTGATTATTTACCAACAACCTATCATTATGATAGCGGTTTTCTAATAGTTCCCAGGCATGAATGTAGTTGGCAGGACTGAACTCTAAGGCACTTATGACCTGTAACGCACTTCCACTCAGAGCTGACCGTAAATAGTGAAACTTTTGTATTTCGTCTAAATCGGAACGGTTATGGATCATAGTGACGTATGAATGTTTGAAGTCCAGCCAGTGGTCATATGAACCTTCAAAGGCAGGTAGTTTTATATCCGGTAATTTAATATTAACAGGTTGTCGGAAGACATCCCGAGCTGATGCCACAGAGAACTTGTTGTAAGCCTCCGCATTGTCAATGAGACAATTTGCATTGGCCATAGCCGAAAAATATAATGTTTCTAATGCTTCTACATATTCTGAATTAGCGGTTAACTCCGATTCCGATGAAAGTAATTCTATTTCACACTCAATGCTATTGAATTTAGAAAATATCTCGATGGCAGCCTGAATTCGCAACTTTAGTTCGGCTACTTGTAAGGTAGTCAAGGTAGCCCCTTCAAATGAGTCAACAAAATTTTTGAACTGTGTTAACCGGCCCCTTACATTACCCTTACGTTTTTTGAAATCAGAAAGAATTTCCCCTACAGATTTTACAGACATTTTGACGGACTACGAATAAGCGTTGGTATGTAGTTAAGTACTCACGTGCAAGCATCAACGGAGCCGCGTAACTGCAACTCTCGCGTCGCGTACAACCAAACTGTAATCGTATAAGCACAGCGTTAAAACAAATCGAAGTGTATAGGGAAAGGACGGGAACAAAATACCTAACCGTTGCGTTTCTGATATCTTCGTTTTCTTCTGGTATAAAATGGCTGCTGGTCCAACTATGGCGTCACCTTCTCGTGTCGGCGACGTTACTCGTTCTCCTGGTTGTCTCGGATCCAGCATCCGTCTCGAAGGTCCAATATGTGCAGGATCAGGGTTTGTTTGTCCAAAATGAAGCAACTTGAAGATTTTTCAATTAGTTTTATATTGTTTAAAATATTCGTTACAATATTAGCCGTGGCTGTTTGGTGGTTCGCAAAGGAAGAGAGAAGATAAAAAACATTTTGAATAACGACGGCGCGAGTGAGCGAGAGACCGAAGGAACGATATCCTCTTCATCTCTTCAGTGATAGATGGCGTGGACAAAGGGTTTCAAGTTCGTAAGAATGATATTTACGCTCGGCCCCTTGGGTACTTGTAGACTTACTGAAATAAGCTACGACGTGTTTTTTTGAGTCGGGGTGGACTTGTATGAAGACAGCACCATAACCTGCACTGCTGGCGTCGGTATGAACCTCGGTTGAAAGGTTTGTATCGAAAATCGAAAGAACTGGCTCATTTGTAAGTCGTTTGATGAGGTATTGGCGAATAGCCTCGCATTCCAAAAAAAAAAAATGTATGTATGTATGTATTTTCTTTCTTTCTTTCTTTTTTTCCGGTGACCATTGAAATTTGACATACTTACGGGTTAAATGCGCATTTGGAGCGGTTCGGACTGCGTAGTCCTTAATGTATCTCCTAAAGTACCCCGCTAAACCAAGGCATTGGCGTACTTGTTTTAAGTTTTCTGGCGGCGTGGTATTAGCTAGAGCTTCTACTTTTCTGGCCCTTACTTATTACTCTGCCTAAATACTCTACCTCAGTTACAAGAAAAGAGCATTTACGAAGGTTTATCGAAAATCCCGCCCTCAATTCCTTCATTCACGGTATAACTCATAAGGAGTACATCGTCAACATAAACTAACACGTTACCCTCATTAATGTGATTGCGTAAGGTGTCATTTATTATGCGTTGGTATACAATAGGAGAATTTGCTAGTCCGTATGGCATTTTGACGTATTCAAAATGGTCTTCGGGCGTTACGAAGCCAGTAAGGTGAATACTTTCCTCTTTAAGAGGAATCTGATGAAAACCGGTAGCCATATCGAGACTAGACAAATATTTATAACCGCCTAATCTGTCAATGTGATCTTCTATTAATGGAAGCGGGTACCGGTCTTTTACCGTGATTCTGTTCAGCGCTCTATAATCAACGCAGAGCCTATCCGAGCCATCACGCTTCTTAACTAGTATGATAGGGCTTGCAAATTCCGAATTAGAACGCCTAATTATCCCCTTGTCTAAAAGGTCTTTAGTAATCTCTCGAACCCTAAGTTTTTCCTGGTGTGAGAGCCTGTATGGTTGGTAGACTACTGGTGTCGTTTTGGTTAGCCCTATGTCCATCTCACCGGTTCGAACTGTAGTCGTGGCAGTACCAGTTATTAAGAAAGTCGCAAACTCATTAATGACCGACATAAGGCTTTCCAATTCGTCACCCTGAAGAGGAGTATTTACGTTGATCTGGTCGTTTGATTGGACGTTATAAACGCGAGTATCGTTACGCGTGAGATACTGATTGTCCTTGGTTCGAACGTAAGTTATTCCATCGCGATTCAGTACATCGGTACCTATTATGATAGGTGTGTTCATAAAAGAGGATGGAACCACCAACAGGTCTACCTCAATAGATATGTCACTGAATTCTACTGTGACTGTGACGTAAGTTGTGACAACTACTTCCTTGTCGCTTATGCCTTTCAACACGCAACGTCTTGGTTTTGGTTGGCATGAAATATATTTAAGAACGTCTGAAGATATGAGGGACACATCAAGGGCACCGCTATCAATGAGTACATCTACTGGCACCCCATCTACCACTGCGAAAGTAACGTCCTTATTTTGAGCAAAATTGGACCAATAGGAGCAAAGATTAACGTTCCGTTGGTTTCGCGATTCAGAACGTGCCTTTGCAAAACAATTGTCCTCAGTATGTCCTTGTTTTTTACAAAAAGCACTTATGTTGCTTGGTGCCGGTTGCGTGTTGGAAGTCACGTTAGGTTTTTGATGATTGCAATCGCGACTAACATGCCCCTTTTGGTGGCAAGTAAAACATTTTCGACCCAGCCGATTATTAGGCTGTGTTTGTTTCTTAAAGGCCAAATGATCTCGTTTTGGAGCTTTCGTATAAATCGACAAGAATGAAACAAGTGTCTGGAGTAAGGTCCGAGTTAGCAGCAGCTGCTCGCACTTGAGGGCTGTCTACGCCACGGATAACAATAAGCGTTCTCAACTTGTCACTTAACCTATGGACTATTTTCAAACGTAACAAAGTACGGCGCGCATATTCAGTGAATGTAGGGTATTTGTCTGAAGTTGTGTTAATGGCGTCTAATAGAATATTCGCGTAATCGAGCTTACTGGGACAAAGAGACTTGAATTCTCGTTTAAAATTAGTGCATGTCCTATCGTTGGTGACCCATTCACTCAACCAAACTTTAGCGTCCCCTTTCAGACAAGAAGCCACACGTGATAAGCACTCGTGATCGTTCCAGTTGTTTGCGTCTCTCGCGCGATCCACTTCCTCGCACCATGCTTCAATACTATGTATCGAAGGGTCAAAATTAGACACATAATAGTGTTGTGACCTCGTAGGCTGCATAGTTTTAATTGCATGCATCAAAGCATGTGCAAGTGTGGACGCCTCAGAACCTGGTGCACCGGATCCTATGTACGTACTGTGCGATTGTGGTGGTACGCTCAAAAGCACAGAGTTTGGTGCTTCAGGTGTAAATCCGCGTTTGTCTCGAGTATGACGCTTTCTACTACGTGGATTAGACCGCGACCTATCATCGCTATCGTTTCGCGAACGATCTTGACGACGAACACGTGAACCTCTACGCGAACTACGCGAACGACGTCTTTCGATACTACGTGAATCGCTTCGATCTAGGGCAGCTGTTCCGTGGATCACGTCGTTCATCACTCGAGCTAAGCCGCGAATCGGCATCACTATGTTCACGTAACCTAGTCTGCGAGACCCGCCTATATCGAGAACGACGCATCTGCCGATCACGCGGCCCATCTCGAGTACGACGCCGTTCACGGCTACGTGATCCCGTACGCACCATTTTAACACACAATCACAGAATATAAACCACAAGAAGTAATTAAAGAAAAAGCGGGTAATCGTTACACTTTTCAAAACAAAGCGAGAAAAAAATTACCATTAACGGTTTTCTTATTCAAAAGTTGAAGCAAATTGATCAATTTAAATACAGTGGGCAAACTAGTTCTTTACCCGACTTTCAAAAGTGGAATTGAATAAAAAAAAACACATTTCAATAAAAAAACCGTTTAATAGCTCAAAATCAAATTATTTTTATACATACACAGTTTTATTTAGTTTAAGTTAGTTACGATTATAATTAGGAAAATTACAAAATAACGATTGCACGAATTAAGTAAGCGACAACGGAAGAGTTTAAAAATAAACTTTATTTGATCCCAGTTACAGCAAGACAGTAATTACTTAATTCTACAAAATGTTGATCTTATATACTAATCTTATTGCTAACCAATCATCTCTGCTAATGACGCATGTCCTAGATATTATATGCTGACATATAGCTGTTATTATAATATAATTATTGGCTGATGAAGCTAATATTGGGGGATTGGGGTTCCTTAACTCCTCCCTCCCTAAGAGAGAAATTATCCGAAGGCGTCGCAGATGACTTCGGAGAATTTCGGCAAAAACGAAAAACATTTAATTTGTATGAGATGACGACAATAATTATTATGATAATGATATACTCTAAAATGGTCCATACGCTAATTTCTATTGTTACTATTTGGGTTGTATCGTCACTTTCACTAAATTTGGCACTTTGTAACAATTCTTTCACGTCACTAAAGTCCACGTTTCTTAGGTCGACCTTCTCCGTCCTTGTCTGTATGTCTTGTTGAAGCTCTGGCATCTCAACCAATGGGAGCTTGAAACTGGAAATTGTAGTGTTTGTGGCGGCACCAACAATTACTCCTCCTATTTGCGCCTCGCATTGTTGACTCAGTGTCACGATATAGGTCCCAAAGATGTTGTATTTGCGGATTTCCTCATTGCAGTTTTCGGTAATGATCAGGTTGTCCTCTGTGTAGACCAACCATTGGCTATCCGTTATCTTCTGCACCTTAGGCTTTTCTATCTTGATACGATTCTTTACGCAGCTATTGTAGTCATTCTTCATCAACCTAATTTGTTCTATACAGGTCTCGATTGGATTCTGAGCTAAATTACTTTCATCACAAAGAAATCTGTCATTTTCAATTTCAGTACATGAGTTTACCACGGGCATGTATTTCAATCGATTCACCATTAGGTAAGGGTATTTGGGAATAATGGTAAAAGTGTCTGGAGAATGGAAAATAGGAATAGGAATAACCTTATAATAATTATATGTTTCGTTGTCTATTAGAGGGACTTCTAACACAAATACTAATCTATTGTTATTTAAATATGATTTGACTATGATATTACGTTCTAGTTTTATTAAATTACTTTTACTAACTGGATATATTGTCCTAGCATGTTTACTAATTGTTTCTAAACTGCTGTACAGTTTTGTGCTATTTATAATAGACTGGTGCAAAACATTTAGTTTGCTAAAGGCGATTGCGGACTCTATTTCTTGTATGTTCTCATAACAAGTTCGAAAGTTGCTTAAAATTTGGTACAAAGTATCTATTATTCGTAGTAACTTGTTAAATTTTAATTCATTTTCAGCTAGTTTTTCTATGCCATTAGTGTGTGAGCCTAATCTTTTAATATTTGAATTTATGATTTCTGAGTCATTAACTAATTTATCGAAAGCTTTTTGCATTGATGACACTTTACGTTCGACTGCATGTTCTCTATTCTGGAGTAAAACGATTTCCTTATCATATTTAATTGCATCGTCTTCATCTAAATTACCAGATATAGCTTTTACAAATGAGCCCAGAGGGTTGAACAAAGCTCGTTTGTTTCTATGATTAAGGGGTAAAATTTGATATAATTTATCTTTAGTAAGTCTTATTAAATACTCGATTTGGTTTTCTATACCTAAAGTTTCATTACTTAATTTGCTTTCTATAATTTTCGATTTCATATTGCTAAAATCGCGAATATTATTATCTATTTGTAAGCTTAAGGATTCTAAATCTAAAATCTTAAATATAGTCCAATAATTATTCTTCTTCACCGCTACTCCCATCTTCAACGACGCTATCCCCGGATTCCGAGTGAAGTTCTGGAGTTCCAGCGTGAATCCTGACATCACTAGTACCAGAAGTACTAGGCATGACCTGTGGAGGACGTTTTACATTTTTTATCGCCACTCTAGTTGGTCTTTTATTTAATTCTACAGGCACTATATTACGTTCGGTTTCACCAGTGATTTCGGCTTTTTCATAGCGAGGTTTTTCCTTAGCTTTCCTAGTCCTAGTATTCTTCATGTAAATAGTATCTCCTGTCTTAACGACTGGTGTTTCTTCACCTCCTTTCTTATCTCTTACCTTAAGTTTATCTGTGTTTAATTTATCTGTTACAAATTCGTATAGTACTTTGAGACGTTTCCTATGATCTAATAATAATTTCTGAGTTAAATTTTTCTCCCTATCGACATTAAATACATTTCCGGCATCGGTATGCCCAAGGACTAGTTCAAAAGGCGTAAAATCTGTCGCTGAGTGTATGGTGTTATTATATGCCATAATAGCATACGTCATAACGGAAGCTGCATCTAAATCGTTTTTTTCATATTTTGCTAATCGGTAAATTTCGATGATAGTAGAATGGAATCTCTCGACTATTGCCATAGAACTGGGATTGTTTGGAGTCCCTATGTGCAATTCTATTTTGTATAGACTTAACATTTCCTTAATTAACATGTTATTAAATTCTGTCCCTGAATCACAACTTATTCTACTGGGCAATCCATAAATACTAAAATATTTAATTAATGCTCTAACTATCTCTGGTGTACTCCTATTAGGTACCTCTATTGCCTGTACTAATTTACTAAAAGCATCTACAATAGTTAAATAATATGTTCCTTCAATGTATAATAGATCCATAAAAGCTTCTTGGAATGGACTATTCTGAGTTTGGGTTAACTGAATTTGAGGTTTAATGGGCTTTCTATCGTACTTCATTTTTCTACACATTTCGCAGCTGTTAATAACTGTTGTAACTATTTCTTTCATGTTTGGCCACCAATAATATCTCTTAAGTTTAGCTAAAGTTTCCCTAATGCCTCTATGACAGGTTTTCCCGTCGTGGTATTTCATAATAACTTCTTTCTGATCCTCTTCTGACTCTGTCAAATTGATCACTCTTTCTGTACATTCTGTTAACTTAACTGAACCCTTTTTAAACAAGTTAATAACCATGTTTGAAAAAGATTTTCTAAACGATGGATGTTCAAAATAAATATGATATTTATGTTTAGGATCTATATATTCTTTTAGAAAGTCTTTAACTAATTTGTCATTATTTGTTGGTAAGTGAACTTCAAAAATTTTCTGTTTATTATTAGAAATATCCTTTACTGTCAATTTATCTTTAAACCATGAGTGAACTAAAATTTGTCTAGCTTTAGTATCTACAGCTTCATTTAAAATAGGAATACCTTCATGTTCCCTATTTGAAACTGAATTAGCTGTGACGCCATCATCAGAATCCGAAAGTTCTATCGTTTCTATGGGCGTTTCGTCAAATTGCAGCTCTTCATCTATAATTTTTTGTATTCGCTCTTTCCTATCACCTACGTTAACAAATATCGAATCTAAATCGTCGTTAATTGCATTAATTTTAATCCTAGATAAGGCATCTGCATTTGTATTTTGAGGCCCTTTCTTGTACTTAACCTCGTAGTCATATTCCTCTAAGCGTAAACGCCAACGCGTGAGCTTACTGTTGGGTTCTTTTAATGAATATAGCCATGCTAATGGTCTATGGTCTGTAAAGATAGTAAATTTATTGCCATATAGATAAGGCCTAAAATGCTTAACTGCCCATATTATGGCTAAAAGCTCCTTCTCAATAGTACTGTATTTTACTTCTGTGTCACTCAGAGTCCTGCTAGCATATGCTACTGGCTTGTCTGAGCCTATTGATCCTTGTGACAATACAGCCCCAATTGCAAAATTCGATGCGTCGGTAGTTAAAATAAAACTTTTACTAAAATCGGGATACTGTAATAAAGGTGCGTTTGTTAAAAGTTTTTTACATGTTTCAAAACATTCCCTATACTCCTCATTAATAATTATTTTACGACCTTTCTTTAAACAAGCTGTTAAAGGTCTAGTTATTTTTGCAAAATCTTTGATGAATTTCCTATAATAACCAATGAGTCCTAAAAAGCTTTTTATTTGTGTAACTGTTTCTGGAATAGGATATCTTAAGATTGCATCAATTTTATCATTATTTGGCTTCAATCCTTCACTTGTAATAGTGTGCCCTAAGTAAAGAACTTCCTTTCTAAGAAAATGTGATTTGTCGAGTTGTATTTTTAAATTTGTCGCCCGAAAACGATCAAAAACTGCTCTAAGTTTTTCTACATGCTGAGTCAGCGATTTAGAAAAAATTATGACGTCATCAAGGTATACCAGGCAATGTAAGCCCTGGAGACCTCTTAGAACGTTATCCATAGCCCTCTGAAATGTTGCAGGTGCTGTTTTTAACCCAAACGGCATCCTGTTAAATTCATAATGTCCTGAAGGTGTACTGAAAGCTGTTTTCGCCCTATCTTCTTTCTGGACCTCGATTTGATGGTATCCACTAGCTAAATCTAAGGTAGTAAAATAGGTACTATTGCCTAGCATATCAAATAAATCATTTATGTTGGGCAAAGGGTATTTGTCATCGGTAGTAATTTCATTGAGACGTCTATAATCGACTACCATCCTCCATTTTTGCTGTCCTGATGAATCTAATTTTTTTGGCACTAAATGTACGGGAGCACTCCAGGGGGAGTGTGATTCCTGGATGATATTGTCCCTTAACATTTTATCTACCTGATTCCTAATTTCTTTCGATTGAATGGGAGGTAACCTATGTGCTTTAATATTTATAGGATCTTCATTCCTTGTTCTAATTCTATGTTTTACTTGATTTGTAAACGTTAATGGAATATTCTCACAATAAAATATGTCCTTATACTCATTACATAGCCCTTCGATGGTTTTACGTTCCTCAGAATTCATGTGGTGTAACTGTAATTTTTTTAAATTATCTGTTAGCATCCTATCTATTTCTATGTTATTTTCTGTAAAATTAATGTGAACAGATGGGTTCTGCCTGTAAGGTTCGACCGTAAAAGGTCCTGTTACCACTAAGGTTCTGGTTTCATCCGTATAATTCTGAATAACGGTTGATGCGTAACCTTTAATACACTTAACTAATGCGGTGGGCATTCGAATCCCTTCCGAAAATTGTTTAAATTGTAGTATAGCTTCCCCGTCTAGTAAGTTGACTGGCAATCTAACTCTTAATTCACTACGAGATGGCAATTGATATACCTCTCTCATAGGTGGTGCGTATATTATTGGAATATTCGCATTTTTTAAATGCAAAACTTGACTTTCCATGTTTATTTTTGCCTGCAACTGTTTAAGTAGGTTACTACCTATTAACCCATCATACCTATCATCAACACTGTAAACATAAAATTTATGAAATTCCTTACTGCAAAACGTAGCTGGTAAAGGAATAAATGCCGTTTCGCTATGAACACTCGATGCGTGAGTACTAACAACTTCGAAGGGTTCATATTGCAACCGATCCCTAAAGTACTTGTTTGCAATGTGTGGGCTTATGAAAGACCTAACACTGCCTGTATCTATCATAAACACTGCATTTAATTCTGGTACAACTATGTGTGGTAAGTTAAGACGTTTATTGCAATTAATTTTTATTCGCTCTCGAGGGTAGAGGCGGTTATACAAAAATTTCCCTGTCTGGGATCTTCAGGAATTTCCTGGAACTCATTATTTGAGTTGTCAAAACTTGGTTCGTTATAGCTATGATTATTAGTGTAATTAACACGGCGTGAACTTGCAGTGCGCATAGTAACGTCGGTGTTCGACTTTGAACCCGGCGGAGATGCTTGCGCTGCAAAAGGTGACGTTCGCGGTGCATATGCCGTGGACTGTTGGCTTTGTTGCGCCATCGGAAACTGTGACCTACTTGTCCTATTGTTATGATCATTATTATTTGTCCGATTGAAATTATTTTGATTATAATGTTGCCTATAATTCCTAAACTGCTGCGAATTGTTCATCGTAATTGAACTACTCGTGGCGTTATTCGGTGCAACTGCACTGGATAGGCTCTGCGAATTATACTTCGCACTATTGAAATCGGAAAAAATATTTTTATTAGATCTATTATAATTGCGGTGATCGTTTGTTTTAGAATTATAGACTGATTGAAAGTTCTGTTCTTCTAAAACAATTTTCAACGCGTCTTCCAATGTCGAAACGTCGCGTAAACGAACTAACCTAACTAGGAATGGCGGTAAATTGAATAGAAAAACATTCATCGCCCTATTACTGTAGATTATCTGCTTAGCCTTCCGTAAAGAGTCATCAGCAATAGTCTCTGATATTTTGGAAAATAAAATGCTTCTCATATGCTGTATCCTATGACACAAATCTAAGTAACTTTCACCTTTGTTAATTTTACAGGATTCTAACTCCATTGCTAGACAATCTTCAGTACGTGGGTCGCCAAAGTGTTGATTTAACAGCATTTTTAGCTCATCCCACGTATTTATAGAGTCCCTTTCGCCTACCAAACTAGCTGCTTCGCCTGTTAATCTACTTGTTACTACATGAAATAAATAATTGTTTTGTACAACGCTCCCTTGGAATGTTGTTAAAATGTATTCACATTTTTTAATAAATAAGGGTAACGCTCTAACATCGCCATTAAATACTGGAATTATGTTTACCATCTCTTGCGGAACACGGTTTATACCTTCCATTATGAAGTGAAATAACGAAGCTTCACAAAAAGTAAGCACCAAAATTAATAAATTATCCCTAACTATTTACTACAACTAACAATCTATAAAATATTATTACGGCGTTGTCCAATCCCTAATAATACACACAACATAGATTAATACAAGGTTGGGATGCAAATGGAAGAGCTGAGAGGAAGGTGAAAAGATTTACTCACAATTCCGCAGCTATCTTCATGATCCCTGAATTACTGCTTGGCTCCTGGTCCTCTCCTGGCTTGATGTGGCTTCTTAATGTATTTGTTTGTTCGGTGATCTCTGCTGAACCGTTGAAACGGACGTCGGCTGCTTCCCGTAGATGTGGATACGTGACAGACTGACTACAGAGATCCTACCGGCTGCGCCAATTAAGTAAGCGACAACGGAAGAGTTTAAAAATAAACTTTATTTGATCCCAGTTACAGCAAGACAGTAATTACTTAATTCTACAAAATGTTGATCTTATATACTAATCTTATTGCTAACCAATCATCTCTGCTAATGACGCATGTCCTAGATATTATATGCTGACATATAGCTGTTATTATAATATAATTATTGGCTGATGAAGCTAATATTGGGGGATTGGGGTTCCTTAACTCACGCATTGATGTATTAAAAAAGGGTAGATACGGCACTGGACACAGCGCTTGGTCCTACTAGACTAAGTGCATGCCCGTAGCGGGCACTCAGTCGCGCACGGCACAGGGTTGATCTCACAGCTCAATAATTTCAGTGTTTTGAGTTTTTTTTTGCAATAAATACGCATCAAAATGACTTCTTGTGTAGCTAAACACTGTTTAAATAATACGAGGAAGAAAAATAAGTCACACGGCATCACTTACCACTCGTAAGTACAGTCAAAAATGTTAATTTGTTGAAAATTACAATAATATTTAATGTTTGCTTCGCCATATTTGTGAGAGCGAGATAGATATTACAAACATGCGTGAGAGACACGATACGTGTCATTTCATTCATTATAGTAAACATTCGGTTAATTTTCGGCAGCTAACGCGATTTCGCTCGCACTACAGCGCCGTCTCCTATTTTTGGCCTTGTCTATCGGTAACTGTAGGTTTGGGACTGGGTAATGACACTGAATACAGATGTGTGAGTTTCGGTGCATGTAGTCGTGCGCCGAGCCCAGGTTTTCTGGTCGTGATGTTAGCGCGTAACGTATCTTCCTATTTTTAATACATCACTGATTGCACGCTTTAAAAATAAAAACAGCTCACGTGACCTCAAACCGACAGAGATTTCCGCAGAGACGTCCGCACGTGTTGACCACCAATGAAAAAGAAAGAGCAGTTTTTTTTTTTTTTTTCTACTTGGCGTCTCGCAACTCAGTCTAAATGACTGTTTAGCTGCTTAACCGGGCTTTCCTACGGAGACTAAACTATATAGCCTCCAGCTAGGCAAAAATTTACTAAACCTAAGTGACAACGCTGAGGGCTACCCCAGTTGGGGTCGAACCTCGGCTCAGGGCGTCGCTGGGGGGACAACTAAGGCTGGATCTTAATAAAGTGATTCTACCATCCGTTCGGAATAAGCCTACGTGGAGAAGAACGGACAAGAAACTCCAATTAACTAATTAGAATTAACTATGGCACAGCTATTCGCGAGCTGGCTACATAAATAATGACTGGGACTTCGCGGCGGGGCCTCGGCGGCGAGGACGGACCAATCGGTATGTATGCTACGTTTGGATAGGTGTTCGTACGTTTGAATGGCTGTACTTTTTGGTAAGTTTCTCCTTCTCGAGAATCTCGTGAAGGAGTTCAATTACTGCCGCGAGCGACATAATTGAGAAAATGGATCCGGTGAAGCCGGGAGAGGTATCTTCCCCGGGTGGAGGGGCCCGGGGATGTGTGCAACCTACCCTCCCAGTCGGGTTAGACTGGGAGGTGAGTATCTGGTGAGCCCTAAGCTTGTCTACCTGCCACCAATCTTATTGGGTGACAGCGCCCTAAGGTACCGGTAAACCCCACCGAAGGTGGGCCACTCACCAATGTGTACCGAAGAAGTCTGACACGTCGGGGTAGACACACCCGACCGTGCCAGGTGAATGCTGGGGGACGAAGCGGGGGTTGACTAGGCTATCTACCAAGGCCAACTGATCCCGCTCCCGACTCCAATGACTGCCGTGTCCTTAAGGGACTTGGCGGGTGCTTGGGGCACACCCCACTGGCTTGTTAACACCGCTAGGTTTCCCGCCAGGGACCACAAAAGTGGATTTGCCCGGAAGGGCGAAAATAGCTGCCACTACTAGTAACCAAAGTTACACCTAGGAGCGGCGTGCGAAGACGCGACGGCCGCAGTGACGTCACGCAGGGGCGCGACGAGACGGAGAGTGGGGCGCAGGGGAGCGCGGTGGGGCGACGAGCAGCGAGACGTCCGCACGGGGCGACGGCTGGCGAGCGACAATCAATCAGAAAGAGCAGTCAACTGACACGCCTGTTCCTTACAATATATAACAAGACTAAATTTAACATGTGGCACAAATGTTGTTATCAGTGCTGTAACTATTCTTAGTAAAGGGCTATAAAGATTATTGAATTTTTTTTTTAAATCGTTGCCCCACACTAGGAATTTCTTCCTGTATCGTGGGTGCGTTTACAAACATATAAACTCACATACACAAACACCCAGAACCGGAACAATTATCTGTAGGTCAAAATTTTTGTTCCGTGCGGGAATCGAACCCGCGACACGCAGCGCAGCAGTCAATTGCTCAACCACTGCGCCAACCGTGCGCCCATTGTAAAAAGTCTAATTAAAAGAAGGAGATAAAGAAAAAAATAGATTGAGAATTTTTATCTTTAACGTAGTCCTTGATTATATAATATGCTCTTTTAAAAGGACACGTTTGATGTAGTTTTTGAACTTTCCATCGGGCAATTCTATAACTGACTTTGGCAACTTGTAATAAAAGCGTATACTGTTTATAAGAAAAGACTTGCTAGTTTTAGTTAATCTGAATTTGGGTATTACAATTTCATGCTTACTGCGTGTATATAAATTATAGAAGCCGTTTCTAGTTTTGAAAAGCCCTCGATTTTTGCGGACATACAAATTTTTTCCAAAATATAAAGAGAGGGTAGAGTCAGTATATCGATCTCTTTAAATTTTTCTCTGAGAGACTCGCGTGGACCCATTTTATAGATTGCGCGGATTGCCCTCTTTTGTAAGATGATAATTGAGTCAACGTCTGCTGCTGATCCCCACAGAAGAATGCCATAAGACATAATACTGTGAAAATAAGCTTAATATACTAACCTAGCTGTGGCTACATCGGTTAACCGATGCTACCTTATTTTCCTTACTGCATATGCAGCTAAACTTAACCTACCCGAAAGAGTTCTAATGTGCGCGTTCCACTGCAATTTTGGATCGATAGTAATCCCTAAGAATACAGTTTCCTTTATAACTTCAAGATTTTTGCCGTCAAGATTTAAATTTAAGTCACGTTGTGGTACATTTGGTAAAGAGAACTTTAGACATTTTGTTTTTTTTCGCATTCAGTAAAAGATTGTTAGCTGCGAACCATTTTGAGAGAACAATTAGACTTTCGTTGACATGTAAGACATCCGTATCTTTCCTATCTATTTTAAAATTAGCGAAACGATGAAATTATCATCAGCAAATAGAATTATATCCCATAATTTGGCCATCATAAAAGGAAGATCATTAATGTAAACAAGAAAAAGGAAAGGGCCGAGAATTGAACCTTGGGGCACGCCCATCTTGACTAGAGACCCGGAGGACGTCGCCCCATTAACATTTACTTTTTGCTGTCTGTTTGATAAATAGGAAAGCACAAGATTAGCAGATTTTTCTCGAATTCCGTAGTGGTGTAATTTACAGATCAGTGTGTTGTGGTCGACGCAGTCGAACGCTTTTGAGAGATCGCAGAAAATCCCAATGGCATCCTGGGATTTCTCCCAAGATTCCAGGATGTGGCTGATAAGTTTTACTCCCGCGTCCTTTGTCGACCTACCTTTCGTGAAAACAAACTGATGACTATGCAGGATCTTATTTAAATTGAAGTGAGACAACATCTGTTTCAGCATGATTTTTTCATAGATTTTACTCAATGCTGGAAGCACGGATATAGGCCTATAATTAGAGGGATCACTCTTACAGCCTGATTAGAAAATTAGTACCTTTACTGTGTTTTATTAAGTCAGGAAAAGTGCCGCTGTCCAAACATTGATTGAATATGCCTGTTAGTACAGGAGCAATTTAGTCAATAATATCTCCAATAACCCTAACGGATATCCCCCAAGTCTTCAGTATTTTTTATATTGAGACTTTAGAACGCGTTTTTAATTGTATCAATACATATTGATTTAAATTTAAAGGTTGGTATGTCTTAAGTAAAGTTTTATTTAAGAAGAGTTTCAGCCAATTTAGATAAGGAGGGCATTAATTGTGGACACTTAGATGCTTTACTGATCTCTGAGTCATTTCTGAAACCTTCTCTTTTATCTGTACACTATGCACTCCCTGGCTTTGTTCTCATTCGTAATGATAGAACGGGAAAGAGCGGTGGTGGTGTTGCTATTTATTTGCGAGCTGGTATTCCTTATAAGGTTATCAGTACATCACCATCTTCCTACTCGGGGTCAGCAGAGCATTTGTTTTTAGAAATCGCTCTAAGATGCTTCTTGGAGTGATGTCCTAACCTCAGTATTGATTACTTTGAATCTTTCGAATCCCTTTTAAATGATGTGTGTCCTACTTATGACCACGTAGTTCTGATGCGTGATTTTAATACTTGTCTCCTTAAAAATGAGTCTCGTACTCGCAAATTTCAATCTCTTGTATCTTTTTTTAATCTCAGTATTCTCCCTCTTTCCGCTACTCATCATTTCCCTAATTGCACCCCTTCTCTTTTGGACCTCATGATTGTTTCAAAATCTAATAATGTGTCGGTCCACGGTCAGCTCACTGCTTGTTTTTCCTATCACGATTTAATCTTCATGTATTACAATATTCGTCCTCCTAACGTTCATGATGCCGCAAGCCATCATTCATTTTCCTTCGGAACTACAAGGGCATAGATCAGGAAGCGCTGCTGTGGAATGCTGTGGTCATCGATTATTAAAAAATTAAATTAAAAATTGTTTATTTCTTAATCAAATAAAAACAACAAGTTATGATTGGAGCCTCTTTTTAGGCAAAAAAATGCCTGTATTAAGAGACTCCGCTCCTTCATATCAAGACAATTATTTACGTGATTGTGTAGTCGTGTATGGGGATGGTTTGAGTGTGTTTTGTGTGTGTGTGTGTGTCGATGTGTGTGTGTGTGTGTGTGTCGATGTGTGTGTGTCGTTGTGTGTGTGTGTGAACAGAAAAATGGGTGAGTTAAACCATATGCTGCAACAGCGCCTCAGTATCATCGTAGGTAAATGGTTTTATCCAATTTATTATAATTTTTTTACAAGCTTTTAATTGTTTAGTGTATATGTATACCTCCTTGTTGACCCTATTATAAAGCTGAGCAGAACGTTTGTTGAATTGAACAGCAGCGAATTTTGTCTTAGTTTGTGGAATTTGAGCGATCATGTCTTTCCGTCTTTTTGACATCATCGTCTTTCATATTTGCATTGTAAGGAAGTGTCTTATGTTTTTTTAGGATTGTATATGTGATGAACAGTTTTCTAACAGAAAGCAGGCCACTAATCTGATATAGACTGTCAGTAGGGTATCTGATCTTTTTAAAATACATTAGTTTTATTAGTGCTCGTTGTGCTCGTTCTACATCAATAAATCTTGTTTTTGCCGCACCGCCCCATATGGGGATACAGTAGACTATCACAGATTGCACAAGTGCCACATAAACTTCATTAAGGAGATTTCTATGAAAGCCTACTTTTTTATTTATATTTGTGGGGATGACATGCCGTAGTGTTTTAAATATCCATCCTAGTTTCCTAACTCTTCCTGAAAGATGGTCTAGGTGAGCATACCATGATAATTTTTGGTCAATTACGACACCCAGATATTTAGTTTGTGTGACTTTATTAATTGCAGGACACTTACAATGATTATTGGAAAAGTTGTCACATGAGTGTACTTTGATGCTAAAGGTTTCATTAGGTTGTGAACGATTCGAGATGGTAAAACAAATGTAGTTAGTTTTTACTGTGTTTAGTGTGAGTAGATTATCGTTGAGCCAGTTCGTTACTTGGACCATACCCATCTCCGCCTTCAGCCTAACATCGGACCAGTTGTTTCCATAAAAAACAACAGCCGTATCATCAGCGTATGAAAAGATTTTTGCGTTATCAACTTTTAAGTTGCAGAGATCGTTAATGTACGTTAGAAATAATGTAGGGCCTAACACGCTTCCTTGCGGTACGCCGAATGACACATCTGCATCATCACTAATATAGGTTCCTATCTTAACCCTCTGCTTTCTATTTGAAAGGTAATCCTTGAAAAGATTTAGAGGGTCTCCTCTTATTCCGACTCTTTCCAACTTGTTCACAAGGGTTGGAACAGAAACAGTGTCAAAAGCCTTTTTTAGATCTAGAAATACCGTTAGGCATTTCCTTCCTGTATCGAGATGATCGGTTACTAGTGAGCTGAGAGCAGTAACGGCGTCCTCGGTAGATACTCCCTGTCTAAAACCAAATTGTGTAGGTGATATTAATTTAAATTTGTTTAAATACTTTATGAGTCTAATGTTAATTAATTTTTCAATAATCTTAGACAGGGCTGGTAGGACCGAGATAGGTCTATAATTATTGACATCATCTCTGTTCCCTCCCTTGTGTACCGGTGTGATAATGGATTTTTTCAGAGGGGCTGGGAAAGTACCATTTTTGAAACAAAGGTTGGCCAGGTGGGAAATGATGGGAACTACTTCTTTGTAAACATATTTTAGGAAACTAGTAGAGATACCATCCCATCCCGGAGCGCTGGACGATTTCAGGCTCATCAGAATTCCCTCAACTTCAATTGGGTCCGTGTCCAAGAGCACAAAGGAATTAGCTTGCGCAGAAAAAATATTAGGTTGAGCAGAAGGGATTTTATTAGTCTTGGGTTGAATTTGCTGAGCTAATTCTTTTCCAATATTCACAAAGTAATTGTTTACGAAGTTAACTGATTCAGTTGGAGATGATCTAATACTTAATAATTCTGTGCTTTGACTGTTTACTTTATTTGAGTAGGTAATTGATTTTATGTTTTTCCAGAGTAGTTTTGTGTTTGTAACTGATTTAGTGAGTAATTCTCTTTCATATTTCCTTTTTATTTTTTTGATGAGATTATTACAATAATTTCTGTATCGACAATATGTGATTTTCAAAATTGCATTGTATGGTTCGGACCGAGAGTTTTTTTGCAATTTATTGCGATTTTTAATACAGCGTAGTATTCCCGGGGTGATCCAAGGTTTGATTATTCGTTTACTATTTGGGATACTTGTTGTTGTAGTATTATTATTAATTGTGTCAGTAAGTTTCTGTATGAGTAGGTCAGTCAGTAGATTAGGATCATTACAAAATAACAACTGGGCAAGATTATTCTCCTGTAGGTGTTTTAGTGCTTGTTCAAAATTTATATTAGTAGAAGTTTTATTTGTAACTGCTTTGTTTTTTATTTTAGAAAGTGATAAAAACGTAGTGTAGTGGTCAGTAATTGTAGTCTGCAAGATAGCAATTGAAGCAGATGTCTTCTTCTTCTGAATTCGTAACATGAAATGGTCCAGGCAGTTTAGTTCTCTGGTGGCTAGGGTATGACCAGGTAATATGCCATAGGCCGACAACATGTTAAGGTAATTATTTCGGCTTTTTCGTTCATGAGGCATTTCTACAACTTTGGGCCTAATATTAATATTTATGTCCCCCGCTATTACTATATTCTTCTGTGAAGCCAGTGAATTTAAGTGTGAACCAAGTGAATCCAAAAAATTATCATGGTTTGTGTTTGACGGAGATCGATAAATACCCAAGACAATATTATTTAGTATGTCAAGTTGGAGACAAGACGCCTCATTAAGTTTTATTTCTTGAACTTGTGATTCTAGCGTGTTTTTTATATAAATTACAACCCCATCATTTTGGTTCATCTGCCGTGTTGTTGCATAGGAGCGATAATTAGTAAGTTGAGGTAAAGGTTTATTTGTACTTAGTCTGCACTCAGTTAGTATTATTACATCGGTTTCGAACTTAAAAGTGGACAACATAACAACAAAAGCATCAAAATTGCAGTATATACTCCTTATATTCTGTGAGAGAATAGTCAAATCATTTTTCTTTACATATATATGTTCAGTAAGATTCGAACAATCGCATTCAATTGTGTTCGCAATTTTAAGTTCGTCTATCTCATGGACTGTTTGTAATGTGTCACTCATAAGTAATGTTACTTAATAGAATGATAATCACTGCAAGATATTCATAAACTACTCTGCAAAATCTAATGAGGTTGAAGTATACAAGAGAACAACGAGACGGTATTATTTTTTGTAACAGTATGCATGATAACGTGTAAGTTAGTATTTTTATATGTTTATTTATGTTTATTTGTGTTATGTGGGTGTTATAGTTGTATGAATTGCATAAGTGAAGGATTGTTTGTATGTTAACTGTGTTTGTCTTTTGAGATGTGTATGTATGTTTATTGTTGCGTATTTGAGTAATAATGAAGGTATGACATGTGTATGTAGATTGTATATTATTGTATGGGTAGATATTCATTGTCGGCGAGTATTGATTGTACAGGCTGAGTGTATGTAAATTTAGCACAAAATTGGACTGTTTTAAATGGTCAGTGTGGATATTGTGTGTAAGAGGGTATGTGAAAGTATTTAAATTTACAAAAAGCATAAGAGGGTACCTTATTACTAAATCCATGGTATTATAATTACACGGCGTCGCATCATCGATTGGACGGATATTTTTGAGAGTTCAAGTATCAACGAGATGGATCACATTTTCAAGTCTTGAGACTATTAAGCCTTTACGAACGTCATGCTCCTATCCGTAGAGTCAGAGTAAAATATATGGCGGTACCCTGGCTTACTCCTGCTATTAAGGATGCAATTAGAGACCGAGCCAAAAGAAGACTAAAGCGCCGTCCTTCCGAGCACAACCTGAGTTCGTATAGAGAGATGCGTAATCGCTGTAGTCGCATGTGTAGAGATGCAAAAAGACGCTCTTGACAACCAGAACTCCTCTAAAGTCTGGAAGTTTTTGAAAACTGTCAGCATTGGTAAGTTCCCTGCCGCTTCTAGCGAAGGCATTGACGTTTGTGCTCTAAATAAATATTTCTCACTTCCACCCGTTACGTTGGATCCATACGTCAAATTATCTACATTAAATAAACTTGCCGTTTTGCCAGTGCCGCGGTGTTCGTCTTTTAATTTCAGTCCTGTAAGTGAAATTGATGTCAAAAAATCTATTTGTGCTATCTCCTCCTTCGCTGTTGGTAATGACGGGCTTTGCTCAAAAATGATTTCTCCTATCCTCTCCACATTACTTCCCGTTTTGACCCACATTTTTAACTTCTCCTTGTTTTCTTGCAATGTTCCCGATGCTTGGAAGCTAGCCCATATTATTCCACTACCCAAAATCTCTAACCCGGTCACGCTGACCGATTTCAGACCCATTTCCATCCTTCCTTATCTTTACAAAGTTCTTGAGCACATTCTCCATCAGCAATTGTCTCTGTGTCTCTCTAGTAATGATCTTCTTAGTCCTTTTCAATCTGGTTTCCGGCCCGGTCACAGTAATGTCACAGCTCTTTTGAGGGTACTGACGATATCCGCCGGGCTATGGACCACAAATCTCTTACTTTACTTGTGCTTCTCGATTTCAGTAGCGCTTTCAACTCTGTTGACTTCGATATTCTTCTTAGGATCCTTAAATCTTTCAATTTCTCCTCTTCCACTATTGATTGGTTCAACTCCTACCTTGGAGGCCGCTTGCAGCGGGTACACCTCGATGAGACTTCTTAGGATTGGTGCTCTCTTACTGCGGGTGTGCCACAGGGTGGCGTTCTCTCTCCTCTTCTCTTTTCTATTTTTATTAACTCTGTCTATGTGCCTATGTGTCTGTGTATGTCTATAATCTCGTGTAACTTCCATCTCTATGCTGACAACTTGCAGCTTTATCATAATTTTCCAATTCAAGATGCGTAAACCGCTGTTTCCGCCATTAACAGTGAATTAGAATTAATTGGGGAGTGGCCGCGGTCCTTTGGGCTGCAAATCAACCCTAAGATGTCTCAGGCCATGGTTATCGGCGGTAGGCATATGCGAAACAGGCTTGATGTTGCGGTGCTGTCTCCTCTTAGTTTGAATGGAGTTCAAATTGAATACGCTAGGACGGCTAAAAACTTGGGGGTGATTATGGACTCCTATTTATCATGGACTGCCCATGTCGCTGAAGTCAGTCGCAAGGTACACTACACTTTCCACTCGTTGAAGTACCTCCAGAGCTTTTTGACCTTGAACACCAAAATTTCCCTTGCCCAAACAGCCCATTCAGCCCATCATCGACTACGCCGACGCCTGTTATTTGGATGCCACCGAGGAGCTTTTAAATAAACATGAGCGTTTGCAAAATATATGTATTCGTTTTGTTTTCAATCTCAAAAAGTATGATCATGTTTCAGGCTTTCGCAAAATGCTCAAGTGGCTCCCTATTCGACTTCGCAGGAACTCTCGGATTTTGTGTCTGCTATTTAACGTCCTTCACAACCCTAAAACGCCTTCCTACCTCCGCGAATGCTTCTCTCACTTCCGTCCTTCCGATGCACTTTGCAGGTCGCATCTTAAGCATCTACTTGAAACACCTTCCCACACTATCGACTTTTACTCCTACTCCTTTACTGTGTTTTTTGAACTCTTTACCACCTGATATTAGGGACTGCCAAACTTTTGCAGTTTTTAAAAAGAGAGTGAAAGAGCATTATCTTTCCATTCCGTCTTACTTGCATATAATTATGTATTATTATTTAAGTATTTATGATATTAGTTAGTATTTATTATTGTAATATTTATTTTATTAATATGCATTTATATAAGAGTATATATTAATTATCTTTACAGTATTCTTCTTTATTGTGAATTGTTTATTATATTTGTGTCTACATAACTTTTTTTTGCTTCTCTCCTCTCGCAGGTATGCTGGAAGAGATTTCGTTAGAAATAAGCATACCTTTGTACCTATTTTCTGTTCCTTCTTCTTGTCTATTTATTATGTGTATGTACATTAATGGTTAAATAAAGATCTCTGCGCTGGCGTATGGGCAACCACTTTAGAAGTGGCTGATGTACAATAAACTGAGCTGGATCGCTAGTAGAAGAGAATGTGCAAGTAGACAGTGCTCACAGCAACTCTCCACACACTCACACAAGACAGCGGCTTTCAGGGGAAGTTTTAGATACGCCGCATCCAAATGCTGGAACAATATTCCCCCGCCGATAAGAAATCTTAAATGTCTTGAAACGTTCAGAGTTCGACTGCGGCAGTTTCTTATCGCCTCGCAGAAAAAACTGGGGATGACTGTTTCGAACACGTCCATTATATAGCTGGCTGTCTTGTCCTTCCCGAGCCAATCTGTCTATTTGGTGTATCTCGTGGTCAAAACCTATGGGTAAGCAAAGGATATGGGCACTTGGTAATTTAATAACTTGTGGATCGTTTGTTGGATACCTACTAATTTTAATACACATATTATTTTCGTATATTTATTTATTGTAAACATGTTTACCCCCTGAGTGATATTAGCAGACACATTAGAAAAACAACTGTTTCTATATACCCCGCATAACACTGTAATAACGAAAACATCTATCGACTACTCAGCGACCGTACGTCACTGCAGGGATCCAGCAGAATATCAGCGTCAGGTATATTTGCCTGACACGTGCTGAGCTGGACTCCCATTTGGTGCAACCTTGAGACGCACACCGCACTGTGTTTTAATCATTATAACTAATAATTGAAGTAGGTATGTTACTTGTGTCACTTTTATTTGTATAATGTATTTTTCCTGTTTCTTATTTTTTGTATGTCGGCACCTTAAATTGTTTCCAAATACCTACATGTAAATTAAAAAATATTGTGATTTTGTGTGTTGTGCTGTGTCTTTTGTGTGCACTGAATAAAAAGTTTATCTATCTATCTATCTGATGCGCAGAGACGTGATTATATTTACGCAGATTGAAAACAAAATGAAAGCAGTAATTTAGAAGATGGTCAAGTGTGTTGAGTAGTTCTGCATTCAGGTCATAATAGCACTCGTCACCATAATCGATGCTAGGATAAATTAGGGTCTGCACAAGCATTGTCATCGTATTCGAAGGTAATAATTTTTACCGACTTCCCAAAAAGTCAAAATCAATTCGACAGTTTTTTTTATGTTTGTTACCTCAGAACTTTTTAGTAATTGAACAGATTTGATATTTTTTTTTTAATTGAAAGCTGGTGCTTGTCATGTGGTCCCATTTAATTTCATCAAGATCTGATGAAGAACTTCGGAGATATACAATAGAACTATTCAACAAATGACGGCAAATCTCTCGGGATAGCTGTCTGTTTATTGTTTACACCATTTCATAACATAACATCACACCGCAGGGGTATGCAGTTGTATGTTGTTGCTACTGCATACCCCTTTAGAGCGTACCAGCGTTCACCCTGGTATATTCTTATTTCACCGGTTTTATTTAAGTTTCATGTTATTGGGTTAATCTATTCTGGCATCACTTTGGGAATTATAGATACCTAGCCTATAGAACTGGTCCATAAACTATTTATAGTAAATGTATAGTTGTGGTACAGGGAGGTATGTCGCGATTAAGTGTGATAAGTGGAATTATTGGTGCCGGTGGTGGAGTTGCGTCTAAAAGTATCAGGCGAGTGAAAGTGATTATAAATTGACGATGATGTACCACAACGAAAAAGTGACAAATAAAAAACCTTTTTACAAAAAAATACAACCGACTTCCTTTATATTATATTTTTATTCATTTAACGTGCCGGCAGCTAATACCCGGAACCTTACAAATGACTGATAGAACGTGAGTAAAGGCATTTAAGATAACTATCGAAACGAATGGGCCTTAACACACTAACAAAGGCATTAAATTATTGAAGTATCGATTAAATGTAACGGCGTACAATTGTTTTTATAGAGCTACACTAACAGTTGTACTACAATCATGTTCCCAACATTGAACAGAATAGAGTCAGTGATAAATTCGGGTACAATCGAAGCTGTTTCAATAATTGCGTACAACAGTGATGTTATGCCCAACAACCAAATTGAAAATGAATTAAAATCAGTTCTAAGGCCGCTAAATCTGATGCAAGCCCTTTTCATCTGTTCAAAATACAAAATTCGCGACAAGTCCATCACTCCAAATAGTTTCATCTACAATTTTATTGGAGTCATCTGCGTGCTCATATTCCGAGGCTATTTGATGTATCTTTTTCTCAGCTCATTTGTCGCTTTCGGAGAAGGTTTCTACATGCTCATTAACTGGAACGCTATCTATGACAATTTATTTTACTCATTTGGGTTCATCTTAAACCACCTCAGTAATATCAAATATAGATACAAAAATGTGTTATTAGTTTCAAGAATTCACCACGCTCTTACTCTCCTCAAAATTAATAGCAATGACCTCAGATTTTTGAAAATCTACAATTGGATTTCTGTCATAAGTATCAACAGTATTTATATAACAACTTTCATAATTTTGTTATGTAGCTTTACTAAAATGAGTTATGTAGTTATGATTTTAAATTACAGCGTCATTATTTTTGATATTAATGTCATGTACACTTCCTTTGTTTTGAAACTATTATATAAACTATTAATAGTGTGGGTTGAAGGTGTCCGGAGAGCAGAAAATATTTCAGATTTTGAAAGAGTGTCTTATTGGAAGATAAAATACGATGCATACGTAGATATTATGGAAGCATATAAGCTAGTTGAGAAAACCTTTCGTGAGCTTGTAAGTACACTTTTCCAATGATGTTTTTTTATTATTATTATTGATAGTCTCGCGATTGACTACTATCTCACCTGATGGTAAGAGATGATGTGATCAACGATGGGGCACGCTTGCCTAGAAACTCAAGATGGTCCGTTATCGGAACAATCACACCCCGGAAAGACCGGGTGGATTTTTTGCGGAAAAAAATACGCCAGGATCTTATCAGCATTGAAACTGACCAGATTGGCATCGCCCCATTCGGAGACTGCCTTCAAGGAAAAGTTCAAGTGCTCAACCATGACCTCCCAGTGAGACTGGATCTGAGGCCCTGTAGCCCGTGCGTCACACACGGATTTCTCAGCAACAGTGTTGTCATCTGCATACCCAAAGGTTTTAGCAGATCGTTTATGTGGACCCAGAACAGTTGCTGAGAGTACCAACCCCTGACAGACCCCGGCATTAATATCTAGTTGGTCAGACGAGCAGCCATTTATGACTATCCGGAAGGACCGATCCCTCAGGAACTCCACAATCCAAACACACAGACCACTGGGCAGACCGAATGAAGGAAGCTTAACAATGACGCTTTCGTACCAGACCCTGTCAAAAGCCTTCAAGACGTCGAGGGAGACGGCAAGAACTTCCCCGTGCCTCTCGATGGCCTTACCCAAGATATGAATGGCATACCTAGAAGATCCCCAGTTGATCGATTTTGACGGCAGCCATATTGGTGGTCACTGAGGATGTCGTTAGCCTATAGGTATACCAGGTGCTTACAGTTGAGCACCCGATCCATACTATTACAGAGGATGGATGTTACTGAGATGGGTCTGTAGTTGGCCGGGTCAGCCCGACTGCTCTTCTTGGGCAGGCTGAACGTTGACTTGATTCTAAGCATTTGGTACTTTTCCAGCCTCTAATGAAAGGCGTTATAGGCGTATCAAGATCAGAGACAGTTCAGGCACCCAAGTTCTCATTACCATTGCTGGTATCCCGTCAGGGCCAATGGCTTTGTTCACGTCAAGGTTACGCAGCACCCTACCGACGTCCTTTTGGTAGATACGAATTTCTGACATGATCGACTCACATCTATCAGGATAGGCAGGGGACTGCGCGTTACCAGAATTTAGACGTGAAGATTTCGCAAAAGGAGAGGCAAACAATTTTGCTTTCTCCTCAGCAGAGTGGGCCAGCGACCCATCGGGTTTCAGCAGTAGTGGGAGTGAGGGTCGGCAGAAGTTCGATTCAACTGACTTAGCCAGGGACCAAAACGCTTTACCACCTGCTGGGTATGAAGAAAGTATGTTCCCTATCCGGTTAATGTGGTCAAACCGAGGCCTTCGCATCGCCTTCTTGCAGGACTTGGCAGTCCTGTTGAGGTAAGTGAGATCTTTCAACAGCTCTCTACTTCTGATCGATGACACTCGCCTTGCACATTCGAACTTCGACCCATGCCAGCCATGCCTCGTGTTTAAGTTTTATAAAATGCCTAGCTACTGCCAGCGGCTTCGCCCGCATCAATGTCAAAAATTATCCCGAGCTTAGATAAAGTACCTATAGATTAAGCCTTAAAATGAGCTTGATTGATAGAGCGAGATGGCTAATTGGCATCTCCATGTAAACAATAAGGACAAAAGATTATTTTTTGTCCTTGTCACCGTGGCCGGTTTCTGTTGTTTGTCAAACTCTAATACAATGGCAGGTTTGACAAACAAACTCGGTTTTGTTTGATTTTCTATGATTTCGTGGTATTATGTGTTAATTGAGACAAGGAATTTGGGTTATTTATAGATAATAAGTGGCAGTGCGATGGTGGGTTGTAGTGTTCTTGTTCTTGTTGTAACACCAGAACTAACTATTGCTTTCTCATGTGCGGCCACGCCAGTGCTTAATCTATAGGTACTTTATCTAAGATCCCGAGAGAACATATTCCCGGGATAAAAAGTATCCTATGTGCTATTCCTGACTATAATCTATCTCTGTGAAATATAATCTATATATATATGATGTGATTAGTGGGATGTGATAAAGTGGGGTTTTTTTGCGTGATCACTTCAGAAATAAGGATATCCGCAAAAAGTATAAGACCAAAGTTACCGACATATCCCGAAGAATTGCGAAACAGTGGGCAGGTCAAATTGCTTGTAGAACGGATAGTCGATGGGGCTGAAAAGTTCTGGAGTGGCGACTGTGTATCGAAAGACGTTCCGGCCTCCCACTAAGTGAATCGATGATCTGGTTAAGGTTGCTGGAATCTGCTGAATGCGAAACGCACAGGACTGGTCGATGTGCTTGAGGGAGGCCTATCTTTATCAGTGGAAATGATGACGGTGATGATGATGGATTTAATAATGTTATTATATTTACAGATCGCATTCAACTTAATAAATACAGCGACCCACGGGCTGATAAGCTCAGCCACGTTAATGGAGATACAAGAACTGCTATTAAATAGAGTTTTAGTAAGTGTTTCGTTAACGATTTTTTTATATAACCATAATTGTGTCACACTCACTAAGTGAGTGAAAAATAGAAGTGAGTACGTGTTATCATAGATAAGCGGTTTCTCATTCATACAACCTTTGAAATTCTAGATAGACTTATGGATATCAGAGCTTTACATATTATTCAGACTTTACTAGTCTAGTTAAAGTTAAAAAGGATTGTATTGACATATGTCAGCAGAAACGCTATATAGAAAAGCCCTTGAAGGACACTATGACTAATTGACTACGTAAAGTTTATTGGTTTTGTCATACACAAAGATTAAGTAGGTGGTAGGTAGGATACTCGCAATTTATTTAATTTGGTCATTTTGTTTATTTTTTCAGTTTAGTTTACTGATAGTTGTTTCACAAGTATGGTTGTTAAAAAATATACTAATTCTAATAAATTTGAGCGTTAATTGTGAGAGATTCTACAAGGCTGTAGATTGTGTCCAGGATGCAATTATACCACTGATGTATTCAAGCAGATGCTCAGGTATATTATACATTATTTTATGTATTTTACAAGCAACAAGGAAAGCACGTAAAATTACTGGCGCACTCTATCTCTCCCTGAGACTCTAGACAATTGGTTTGTTGAACCAACTTTTTTTTTGTAATAAATGGAAAGATCATATATAAGTTTTCATACAAAACAATTTTTAGTTTTTTTTTTCATGTTAATTACAAAGTAAAATCCAATCGAAAATATTTTTTTGAATCCAGTACCGAAAACACCCCGACAGTTTTCCGAACAAAGCCGAGCCCATGTGACGTCACAACGTTCATTTCTACTCATTGTGGCACATAGCTTATACTGTGTTTTGACTTATAACCAATTCCATCTTGTTATTATCGTCAATATATTGATGAATATCGAATACATTGATCATAAATACCGAACCTTAAAAGTTATCGTGCTTGCTTCGCATCATTATGTACGAATATAACAAATATCTCCCCATTATTATGTGATTCGTGCAATACCCAACCTAGCAAACTGTACTAAAGTTTTGAGAAATGTTCTATGTCTAACTAGATTCCAATTAAAATATGTTAATTATGTTGTTATCTTGTTCTAATTTAGTATTAGATTCTGATTAATTTCTTAATTTGATCATTAAAGATTGAGAAAAGTAAATTTTTAAGGGAACTTTCGAGCAAAGTTGTCATTTTTGTATAATTACGTAACTTGAAAACATGATTTTTTGTTTATGGAGATATATTCATTATTTTAATTTTAAATGACGGATATAGGCGTGAAACTAATATTTCTGTTTGAATTGTGAAAATCGGTCGAGAAATATTTGAAAATGTACCGAATTAATATTTTCACGTTTTTGTTCTACAAAGTTTTTTAGTGTTTGTATTAAATAGATATTTGTGTTTAATATTATAAAGGGATATGCAAATAATTAAAAATACCGAAAATTTTAAGGATGTTATGCAAAAAATAAATAAAAATAAAGGCTCCACAGATTTCGGGTTGTATAATATTTAGTGGTACCTATGAAGTTTTTTGATATCTAAAGTCGAAGTTGCGCGCCAATCGTGTTTGTTAGCTTTTTATTTTACACGAATATCACCTACCCATATGTAACAACAATTACATTATGACAATTATGTTTCTAAATGTAATGTGTACAATGAACAACAATGACAAACACCGGTTGCGGTCCACTATCACGTAATATTCATTACGACTACTTTACTTATGCTCAATTTTTCCAAATCGTCCATCAGATGGATATCTTTTCGAAATTTGCCTTTATGAATCCTTTATCACACATGTCTAAATAAAATTTGCTGTTATAAATAATATTTTTGCACTAATTTTCGGATATTTTTAGTCAATTTACTAGACACTGTACTATGGTGAAATTCCTTGAACGTTATGACGTCACCAACATGGCGACCAATCATGGCCCGTTCGTAGACAGGTGGTTCTTTTTAAAATTTTATCGATTTTCAATTGCTTATAATAAATTGAAAAAAAATATTTAAGAGATTTTTGCAACGAAAATATAATTTATGATATGTAAAGTCACAAAATAAATTTAAAAAATCGTATTTTTTTTTTAATTCAACAACCCAATTGTAATTTTAACAAGGAAAGCGTCGAAGAAATGACAAAAATTTATGGGAATGATGTAAGCGCTATCGGAATATCCCCTGATCAATCCTCACAAGTCACAAGGCTCAAGACAAAATCTAACTTGATTAGAGCTTCTGCATCTCTGCTGAGAACGGCCCCGTGATCGAAATTCGGTTGAGAAGATTTCAATATTTTTATGTTTTTGAATATAAACTTAATGGTTTTTTTATGGGTAGTAACTTTGTTAATTTATTTTTCACAGATGATCATACACTCTCCATATGTAAAAATATTCAACGTTTGCAGAGGGCTTCGTTAAAGAAAATGAACGTATGTAGCCTATTCGTTGTGGACGCTATGATGTCATTACGTCTCTTCAGTTTTATTACCACCTACACTATTGTTCTGATTCAGTTCAAATATCTGTAATTCAAACTATTATTAATGTATTTTCCTTTTTACCCGACTGCCGAAGTAGGGTAATGTGTTTATCAGTCTATGTATGTATGTATTTATGTATATATGTATGTTTGTTCCTATGTGGCGTTCTAGAGACCAAACGCGTTGGCCGATTTTGATGGTTCTTACGTCAATCGATTCGTCTTAACCCTGCGAGTGTTACTGGCTACATTAAAATTGAAAATAGAAAAATGGCGGATTTTAGAAAATCATGCTTTGCAGTCGGAGGATACACCTGGTTTTGGTAAACCAGCTCGGGATCATGTATCCTCCGACTGCACAGCATGATTTTCTTCTTGTTTACATCTTTTTAGTTCGGTTTTTAAGCAGTCGGATTTTTTGTTTTTTTTTAAATTAATTTTTTTGGCATTCTCTTGCCCTTACCTTTTTTCTGCTTCTGTATACAACATTTTTGATAGATATGTTGAGTTCTTTGAACGTAGAGTTAGCGAAATATATTTTTAATTTATATTTTCTTCTGACGACTTTATCATTCACTCCCTTTTCATTCGTATTCATTCTTGTTTTTATTTTAATTCCTTCCTTTTCCACTCTATTTATGTTCATGAACTTCTGAAAAATGTGATGAAGAATGCTAAAATGCTTGTACCTACAAGAATGTTAGCATTCTTCATCACATTTTTAAATTTACCATCATATTTTTATATCTCTGGCCCTGTATGTAATACAAAATTAAATGAATTGTAAAATTGATGTATCGTTTCATTTGCGTCTGAAATTGAGATTAAAGAAAAATAAACTACTGAATATAAAATGTAAACATTTGAAGAAATGATAAGCAACGTTTCAACATGTAGAGAGACAAAGGACAATCGGTACCTACTAAAAAATAATGCGATTACAAAAAGTAACTTAAAAAAATGGCTTAAAGAGACCAAATTGACGTCATACCAAACTACTTGCCTTTACATTGACAGGTGCTAACTACCCAGTCAATAAATAAAATCTATAAACGACATCGAAAATGTGTTCTTGTGCTATCGAGAATATTTATCATCCAAACACATTACAAATAATTACAATTGAGTACCAGGCAATAATTCAATTAAAAAAGATTTTCAATTGTAACTTCAACCTTTGAATTTGCTACAAAGCCTATTCCTTAGCGTTAAGTATATAATTATAAAAACTTTTTTACAAAATTTACAACCGACTTCCAAACAAAAACACTACAAAGTGAAAAATAACTTCAATTTCGGATGTCGGTGTTCCTATTTTCGTTACTTCGTTTTTTGACAACGACTTCCGAAATTGAAGTTAATTTACTTTTTAGTGATTTTGTTTGGAAGTTGGTTGTAAATTTTGTAAAAAAGTTTTTTTTTTCACTTTTTTGTTGTAGTACATAATGGACCAGTTTTATAGGCTAGGTACCTATAATGCCCAAAGTGAAGCCAGAATAGATTAACCCAATAACATGAAACTTAAATAAACAAAACCGGCGGAATGAGAGTATACCAGAGTGAACTGTTCACACCTGCGTACCCGTGTAGAGCGTAACAGTGTGTTGTTATGTTATGAAATGGTGTAAACAATAAACAGACATGCGATTGCAGCCATGATTGCAGCTATCCCGAGTGATTTGCCGTCATTTATTGAAGAGTTCTGATGTATATCTCCGAAGTTCTTCATCAGATCTTGATAAAAATTAAATATGACCACGTGGTAAGCACCAGCTTTCAATTATCGAAAAAACAATCATCGAAATCGGTTCACCCAATAAAAAGTTCTGAGGTAACAAACATTAAAAAAAAAATACAGTCAAATTAATAACCTCTTCCTGTTTGCGAAGTCGGTTAAAAAGAACTGAAATCAACTCAGGTTGATGAAACTTGCCATTTGTATGATGAACTTATTAAATCAAATTGTAAACCTGATTCAATACCTACAATTTACCTAACCGAAGATTCTTTAATAAATCAGAGAAACTGTTCCAAAGTTAGTCATAACAAAATCAAAAAATATGTAAAATAAAATAAAATAATTAGAAATTGCAACAAGTTTAGGAAGCAACACAAGTTCTTTATAAAAATATTCCACTTAGGAAAGAATGTGTTGACCTAGTAAATAAATTAAATAATTACCAAATTAAATTAGAAGACAGCAAAAATATCTATGAGATTGACACACACCGCTTACAGAAGAAATCCAGGTACTTGAGAATAGACTTAGTTCTCTTTACAATAAATATGTAAATTCAAAATAACAAATTAAAGAACACATTTTGGCTGCAAATGAGTTACTGATTTATTTATTTATGTATTCTTTATTGTACACCAGAAAATTATTATATTAAAACAGTAACAAAAGAAACTTAAAACTAAAAATATACAACGGGCGGCCTTATCGCATTCCGCGATCTCTTCCAGGCAACCTGGAATGGACAGTGATTGCCTGGTATTGATGTGTCAGTGTAACTGACAGACAGTCTCAAATCTAATTGCAGTCCAGCCTGATGCTATGGAGGGCCCGGTCCATGCTGAGAGGGTGTCTCAAGACAGTAAGACACAAGACAGATCTAATGTAGCACAGGATTTGCCTCAAGTAGACCGGCCTGAAACTGCTGGCTTTGCATCTAGTCATAGTAATGAAGGTTTTCATTCGGTTATGTTTTCAGATGGTATTAAAACATAACCGAATGACAACCTTCATTACTATTTTATTTTATTTATTTGGGAAAACAAACTACTGCACACTGCAGCAATACATACAATTTGGGCACAAAAAAAAACAAATGTGCAATCAGCGACATTTTCCACATAATATAAAAACGTTTTACAAAATCAATGCGACGTGCGCTTACAATATTTAAATTAAAAATAAATAAAATTAAGTGACAAAGATATAACCAAACAGGCATGCAAGAAAGAATAAAACGAAATTATATAAAAATTAATCAAATTATCATTATAGAATATAATAAAATAAATTAATTATAATTAAATTATTACAAAAATCAAACGGAAATAATACGGATTAAAAAGTCAGCAGAATCAATTATAATTATCTTACAAACAAGGCGTCAACAAAACAATTATGATTACTATACTGATTATTAAAATTATTATATTATCATTATTTAAAAAAAAACCGGCCAAGTGCGAGTCGGACTCGCACACGAAGGGTTCCGTACCATTATCGCAAAACACTGCATAAAAATCACGTTTGTTGTATGGGAGCCCCCCTTAATTTATTTAATTTTAATTTATTAATTATTATTTTTTGAAGTAAATATACAACTAAACATTCTGTGAATATTTCAAGTGTCTACCTGTTGCCGTTATAAATATCGAGCAAAAAACGGCAAAAATATCACGTTTGTTGTATCGGAGCCCCCCTTTAATATTTACTTTATACTGTTTTTAGTATTTGTTGTTATAGCGGCAACAGAAATACATCATCTGTGAAAATTTCAACTGTCTAGCTATCACGGTTCATGAGATACAGCCTGGAGACAGACGGACAGACAGACAGACAGACAGACAGACAGACGGATCGCGAAGTCTTAGTAATAGGGTCCCGTTTTTACCCTTTGGGTACGGAACCCTAAAAAGCAATAGGAAAATAAAAATCTTGAATTACAAATTGAAATGTCGGCAGAATTAATTGTCCCACAAACGAGGCGTCTAAATTGTCCTGCTGAGACAGCGAAGATGTCAATATTTATGAAGTTCTTATTATATTGATCAGCAAGGCGGCGTAAGGGTGCCCGCAAACCTGCGTTCGTACGATCCGAAGATACGGAGAACAGGGGTCACACACGCACCCCACGGCTTATGATTTTTCTTGGTACTATGTAACTAATCTTACTTACAATATCAGTACAGTCAAATGCGTTATTGCAGAGGTGATATAAAAAACATTGTCTCCAAAAAAAGACGTCTGGTTTTCAGATATTGTAGCCTGTATTTGTTCAAAAGATAGATAGATCACTATATGATGCGTAAGTACGAAAACAATGGTACTGCATGGCCTTCAAAAACTTTCTTTGAACTTTTTCAACTTCGTCTGAATATTTACTGTAGAAGGGACTCCACACCGCGACAGCATACTCTAACTGAGACCTGATTAACGATTTGTAGAGATATAAATATGTATAAGGACGGGTAAATTCTTTGCCTGATCTCATTACAAAACCGTACATACGGAATGCATTATTGACAATTTTACTAATGAGAGCAACCAAGTGTAGTTTGTAATCCAACAAAACTCCAAGATCGCGCACCAATGGTTGTCTTGTAAGGATTATATCGTTTAAAGCGTAAGGATGTTTTACAATATTTTTGTTTTTTGTAAAACTGATGCAACAACATTTGGATATGCTAAGTTGGAGCTTATTGTCAGAACAGTATGTAGTGTACCTGTCTAGGTCCTCTTGTAAGAGAAAACAATCATGCAAATCTCGGACAGGCCTAAAGATTTTAAGATCATCTGCATACAGTAGCAATTTAGAATTTCGGAAACATGTGTTTATATTATTAATAAAAATTATAAACAACAGTGGCCCCAAAATCGAGCCCTGAGGCACACCCGAAGTAACACCTAAAGTGCTGGAAGTGAAACCGCTTATCACCACCCTCTGAGTTCTGTTTGATACGTAGGAAGAAAACCACCTCAAAAGATCGCCACGTATGCCATTGAATGCAATCTTTTTTAACAGCAGCTGATGGTCAACCTTGTCAAAAGCCTTCCGAAAATCAGTGTAAATAGTGTCCACTTGAACACGAGAGTCCATACTGTTGAACAAGTAGTCCACAAAAGTTACCAGGTTGGTTGTAGTAGACCTCTTTTTGACGAATCCATGTTGTTTCTGCATGATGTTATTGTGCAACAGAGGGTATAATTTACCATGGACTAGTTTCTCGAAGACCTTTGACAAAGCTGACAGTATAGATATAGGGCAGTAATTCTCGACATCATTCTTAGGTCCAGACTTGTAAACCGGGGTTACATTTGAAACCCCGGTTGCCTGAAGAAAGCATCCTTGGGAAATGGACTTATTGAATATTGTTTGCAGCGGTATACAGATATTAACAGCTGTCTGTTTAATGAAAAACACCGGGAGACCATCTGACCCCGGCCCTTTAGAGGGATCCAATGCCTTGAGCGCACTTAGTACTTCATCTATAGTAAACTCTATGTTATTAACCAGAGTGCAGCTTTCAGAGCAGTTGTCATAAGTGGATGGGATATTAGCAGAAGTCGATGGTACATAAACCAGATTAAAATAGTCAGATAAAAGATTGCAAATATTTTTTGGGCTGTTAGTGATCTTATTGTTAAATGTCATATTGGATGGGATGCTAGCAGATTTCTTTTTATTAGAAATAAACGTCCAAAAATGCTTAACATTATGCCGAATACCGTCCTCAACTTAACCTATATATTTTTTGTAGCAAATTTTTCGTTCATCTCGGAACCAAGAACGGTACAGTGAGAACTGCTCGTAATCGGAGACATTGTGATATAATTTCCATCTAACCCAAGCCTTAGCCTTATTTTTGTAAATATGTATAAGAGGCTTTGAGAACCATACCGGAAATTTTAAAGATCTGCTGTTAGTCAGTGGTACGTGTTTCTTAATTATGTCAAAAATAATTTTATAGAACGTATCGAGAGATGTGTAAACGGATTGGTAACTTAAGACGTCACTCCAATTTATTTCCTTTAAATCATCATTAATTTTGTCATAATTTGCCTTGTAATAATTATACTTTTTACCTGCCCTGTGTCCCATTGAACTCTGAGTCAAACGCAGCGAGATGAGTACACAGAACCAAGCTGCAACAAATAATCCGCGGGTATGGAAATGGTGCAATTATCATTACTTATGGCTAAGTCCAATATTTTTCCGTTCAGATTCCTTGCAGTTTTTTATTGATGTGCTTCCAGAAAAGACATAAAAGCATTCAAGTGACGACATACGGGAGAATTACCTCTGCAGATTCGAGCAGATTGGAAGATACTATCTGTGCAAGCAACCCAATCGATCTCTGGCAAATTGAAGTCTCCTAACAAATAAAAATGTTCAATGGTGCTGTCACCGATTCCAATAAGTGAAAATATTCAGTATATACACATTCAGGCGTTCTGCATGGTATATACACTGCCGCAATCACTTGGAATTTACCTCTAGTCGAGCTTGGTAACTGTACAAGAATATGTTCTATGTTGCTGTTCATAGATGAACATGGAGTTACCCAGATCGAACGCAAACCCTTTAAAACAGCTACGAAAACACCACCTCCATCCTTCTTATTAGTGGCCATGCAATCACGGTCGCATCGATATACCTCATAACGCTCATCTATAAACTCTTCGTTATATATCTCGGGCGTCAACCAGGTCTCAGTCAGAACTATCACATCATAACAGTTGGCTAAGATATTCATATGAAGAATATGCAATTTAGTGCGGATTCCCCTGCAGTTTTGATAATATATTACTAATTTATCAGTAATTTTTGTGTAGGAATCTACAGGAAATAGGAGACACACAATCATTATCCGCTATTAACACAATCGCAAGTATTAATGCAAGATTGATGTCCAATATAACAAAAGGGAATGAACGAAATACAGGAAACAATCAAGGTTCGAATAAATAGATCAGCCTTATCAATAATAACAAGCAATACACACAATATTCGACTAATTTGATAAAAATCAGTACCATTAATACGAAATATATACCAAAGTTACCGCCTAGCAAAAAACTCATAGCAAATGTTTGTATAAAAACTCTAACAAAGTCAGATATCACGCAGGTGAAACAGTTAATCCCAGTAATACTCTCTGTCTTACAATAACAGTAGCCGAGACAAAAATCAATATATGCACACAGGAAAACAAAGAAAAAGATACTCATTAATTCCAAAAGCCGCGCAGATTCAAAACCATCAAGCAATCCATCAAGCGACACGTGCAGCGCCTTGGTTGTCAGTCGGTGCCGAAAAACCAGGCTTAATTTTCGCGACGTCTTGCGAGGTTCAAACAGCAAAAGCCCTTGCCCCCTCCTTTTCACGAACAAGAATGGTCCTGTGTTTAACCCACAGGAACTTATAATTGTGCGTTTTGGCAGCATCTCGACACTCACGATACAACTACCAACAACGCGGGAGCGGCGCGGGCGCAGGCAACGAGCGGTGCGCGCCAGTCAAGCGGTGACCGCCCGCGCGTCTGCATAGCAGTGTTGTGCAATTTATTTTCGTGACGTGTTGAAATGTCCTCGGACGTGCTAGAGCAAATTATTTCAGCAATTTATGAGAGGACACCGATATGGAACAGGAAAGATGTGAACCATAAAAATAGATGAGTAATTAACCAGTTTAATGAACAAATCACTCTTGAGAGTTTCAAGAATATAGTCAAAAGTTTCTAAACTCATTCTGGTGTAGTTGTAGAATTTGTCAGGACATTGTCTCTGTTCTTCATAATTTCGATAAATCTCGCCTTTTCTTTTCCTTGCCCTATAGCAGGGATTCACTTCTTCTTTTGCCCATAATAAATCGAGTGTTAGGAATAAATTTGAATCAAAATAATGCTGTCACCGTTGTTCAGACATTTCGTTCGCGAATAAAAACAAATATCTCGACGACACAGCCACTGTAACACTTTTTTTGTGGTAGATAAAATTTTTGTCTAAAGAAAATTAATTACCTCCTCTCGCCGTGTTCTCGTCCCGTTTTATATCGCTGCCTCGCTCTAAAACCGCCGCTGGGTGGTGGATCCACTTTGGAACCGCACCCTGGGACGGTGAGTTCCCTGTTAGCGCCGCGAGCCTTTTGAATGGTTCTTTAACGCTAACATGAGGGGGTGCGGGGATTTTACCCTGAAATAGGTAGAACTGTCTAAACAGCTCTTTCCAGACTTCTAAAAGACTGGAGCGGTGATTCAAAGCCTTGCTATGAGAATCGGCGGTTTTGTGGACTGTAATAAAATTTATGCGGCAGTATACATTGATTGGAAATGAGGCTATTTTTTGGTATGGGGAAACAAGGAATAAGAGAAGGATACAGGATGCAGCGCCTTACCTTTATTGGGGTCCGGAGTCGCCTGCCGGCTGCTAGCACCTTGTATGTCCTCGATGTGTAAGTTAACCACGCGGCAAGCCAGCGTGGTCTCACTAATGAATCCTATTTCTTACACAGCACTTCAAATCAATGTAACTTGATAAGTAGGTAGGTCTAGTTTAATATATAGACCCGAAAACCTGGATTTATCACGAGATCCAGATATATTAGCGGTAAAGCTCTGGAGAGATGCTTTCGCGGCGGCGGATTAGAACGAACTTCACTCCTTTTAATATGGCGTCCGTTACGGTCAATCTTCTTCTAACCTTGTATGGCTGTCTCGCTCTGACCTATGGTAGACGCTGCAGGAATGAATAGGAAGGAAGGTCACTGATGGGAAATGTAATACTACTACCGCCACATTCTGATATAACTAAAAGTTAAAAAGACTTGAAGTAGGTAGATTTGGATATTAGCGCTTTATATGGCGGTAACATTCTCCCGGCCTTAAAAGGTTGCCTTTAAAGAAGTAAACCATAAAAATTTACAAATATTAATACTATATAATTGAGCGATAGGATCTGATCCAGACAGAATCAGAGTCCTCAACAATTTATTTGCGGGATCGTCTGCTCTAAAGAGAGACAGAGAATAACATAAATTTACCTATTTGCAATAAACCTATCTCTAAACTAACCTAAAGATAATAGGGCTACACTCTCATTGGCTCGGTAAAAGGCACACACGGACAACTGGGCGGACCAGGCTACCCTTAGCAGTTCTAACAGTAAGAGACCGCGTTGTGCCATCCTTCGAGGTATGAACAGCCTCCACCACACCTAGTGGCCAAGTAAATGGTGGAGCATTATCGACAATTAGTATAACTACAGATCGCAGTGGAATTGGAGTGGATGGAATATTCCACCTGGACCTGGATTGCAATTGTTGCAAATATTCTACTCGCCATCGCTGCCAGAAAGACTGTACCATCTAGTGCAAAATTGAATGTCTGTCTAGCAAACTTACATTCTCTACCTGGGGAGTGGGCAGAGAGCGAAGGGGCGCAGTGTTAAGAAAATGAGCCGGCGTGAGAGCAGAAGGCTCTGAAGGGTCGCTACTCATAGCGGTCAGCGGTCGCGAATTTATAAGTGCCTCGATTTGCGTTAACACCGTCAACAGCTCTTCATACGATAATATTTGTTGACCGATAATCTTGAATAAATGAGATTTTACCACCTTTACCATGCTTTCCCAGCAACCTCCCATATGAGGCGACTGGGGTGTTATGCGTTTCATCTCTATGCGACTTTCTGAGAGCTCATATTCAAGTTGCGGGCGCTGCTCATCGAGGAACCTATAAAGGTCGCGAAGGTAAGAACTACATCTGACAAAATTAGTCCCGTTGTCAGTATATATACACTGCACAGGACCGCGACGTGCTAGAAAACGTTTCAAAGCAGCAAGGAAATTGGCGGTACTTAACTCCGAAGCGATCTCTATATGCAAACACCTGGTTGTCAGGCACGTGAAAATACAGAGCCAAGCCTTACGGCTTTTAATGCCTCTTCCACGAACCGGTGTATACTGGAGAGGACCAGCATAATCACATCCAGTATGCGTGAAAGGCTTGTCAACTTGGGTGACGCGGAATTCCGGTAGGTCTGACATGATCGGAAAAGTTAGACGCGGTTTTGCTCTGAAGCACGTATTGCACTTGTGGATACGATGGCGAATAACGTGACGAGCTGCCAGTATCCAATACTGATTTCTAAGTAAGGACATAAGCAATTCGGGGCCGGCATGTAAATGCTTTCGATGATAATAATCGATTAAGATATCAATCACGTGATCGTGCCTAGGTAATACATAAGGGTGTTTCTGTGCGTAATTGATGTCTGCGTAAGTCAACCGACCACCAACGCGGATGAGACCGTTCGCGTCTAGAAACGGTTTAAGTTTTTGCATAGCGGAAGAACAGTTCTCACTATTTTTTAATTTATTTATATCGTCACTAAAGTAGACTTGTTGTAATGCGGATATTATTTTAATTTCAGCAAATTCCAAATCAGATTTGTTCATGTAAGATCTGCGCGGTAATAATTTTGAAAAGCGGTAGATATAGGCAATTATGCGAAGTAACTTTGGCCATGAGGAAACACGTTGAGCGAGCTCATAAATTATTGATTTTGATCCACCCACTGTTATAGCGTGCGCAGAGGGCTTCAGTTCCGGTACTTCACTAACATCTTCGCGATCGAATTCAGAAATAGGCCACTCTGATGTATGCCTAGATGCCCATGGCGGTCCAGTAAACCACAGAGGATGATTAACGAGCAGCGCGGGCGATAAACCTCGCGATAAACAATCAGCAGGGTTTTCAATGCCTGCCACGTGATGAAAACAACTCGCGGGAATGTTTTCGACAACCTTTGCGACGCGATTTGCCACAAAAGTTTGCCAGCGGTGCGGAGACGAATTGATCCAACAAAGAACGACTTTCGAGTCGGTAAATGCAAAGACATTCGAAATTTTATACCTTGGCTCAAAATTGTTCAACACATTACGCATAAGCGTGGATAATAAAACTGTAGCACACAATTCTAAGCGAGCAATCGTAATAGTTTTAAGCGGCGAAACTTTCGATTTCGAACAAACAATGCTAACGGTCGTACTTGCGTTATCTTTGACTTGCTAGTAAACAACGCCGCCGTAAGCACGCTCACTTGCATCAGCGAATCCTAAGAGGTTTGCTACACAACCCTGCACTACCCCGAGATGCCGCGGAACGCGTATCTCGTTGAGTGCGGGAAGTTCGCTACAGAACTGCCTCCAGAGGATTACGATGCGTTGCGGGGGGGCCTCGTCCCAGTCGCACTTTAAAAACCATAGCTCCTGAATCAGGAGCTTGGCATAAAGTATGACGGGGGCCACCAGCCCTAGATTGTCCCATAAGCGCGCTACGACGGACAAGATACTGCGCTTAGTACAGCTTGAGTCTGGCCTTGCGACCTTGAATTTGAAAACGTCATCGGATTTGTCCCAATGCGTACCTAGAATTTTGTCAGGTACATTTTTATCAATTTCGAGATCTGACGAAGCTCGATGCGAGGCGGGAATAGCGCGAAGGACAGCGGACGAGTTACTCGTCCACTTCACGAGGTCGAACTGACCGCATTTAAATAATTTTATAAGTTCGATACATGAATTGATAGCGACGTTCTCGTCTTCCTGTGCGGAATCCTCTGACATAATGCTGTAGCAGGAGGATGCTACAGCAGCTGCAGTTGGGAATCTCTCACCTTCGTCAGCAATCAACTGATGAACAACGCGGATGGCGTGAAATACGGACGACTTCATACCGAACGCAACACGAGCCAGTTCAAAAACCGTCAATTGATCTTCCGGACGGAAACGATAAATGAATCTTTGATATTTGCGGTCTCGCTGTAACATTCCTACTTGAAGAAACATTTGTCTACAATCTGCTGAAATGGCGATTTTGAATAGCCGAAAATTCAAAAGAATGTTATTCAAGTCACCCTGTAAATTAGGGCCTGGATGAAGAACATCATCGTCCTTGTCTCTTCACCGAATCTCCGAACACATCATCTGATATTTGCAGTATCATTGTAAATGTTGATGAAGTTACTAACTTGCTTCAAAAGTTAGACACATCTAAAGGGGCAGGTCCAGATAAAATTCCATCAAAACTTCTCGTAAGGTGTGCACCTGCGATAGCGCAACCTATCTCGACTTTATTTAGAAAATCCTTAGCTACTTGTGTTGTCCCGCAAATATGGAAATCAGCGTTTATATCACCTATACATAAAAAAGGTGTCAAAACTGACATAAAAAATTACAGGCCGATATCTAAACTGTGTATTATAGCCAAGGTCTTCGAAAGAATCATATATAACCAGGTTTATTCAGCACTCAAAAATTCGTTTAGCGCGTCCCAACATGGTTTTCTTAAAGGTAGGTCTACTGTCACGAACCTGATTCTTCTTAACGACTTTATTACTGAAGCCATGGACAAAGGTAGGCAGGTCGATGTCGTTTATACAGATTATAGCAAGGCTTTTGACCGTATTGACCATAACATCCTTATATCAAAGTTAAATGGCATGGAAATACGCGGTGATCTACTCAGATGGATTTCCTCTTACCTTGAGAATCGGTCCCAAGCAGTAGTACTAAACAATTATATATCTAGCTGGGTCCCTGTCCCTAGTGGAGTCCCGCAGGGTTCATTGCTCGGTCCTTTTTTATTCATAGTCTATATTAACGACATTGACTCCTGCTTGACTTCATCCAGATTACTATGTTTTGCCGATGATATGAAAATTTATGCCTCGATATCGTCGCAAATGGACGTAATTGCACTCCAGAACGATCTGCATCGTTTACAGGATTACTGTCATATTAATAAACTAGACCTCAATCCCGCCAAATGCTCGGTTGTTACGTATTCTCGGCAACGCTCAGTTATTACTACATCGTATACCCTAAATAATCAAATTTTACTAAGATCAAATTCCATCCGTGATCTGGGGGTTCACCACGATTCCAAGCTCAGTTTTGAAACACATGTTGATGCAATAGTCGCCAAGGCATCAAAATCACTGGGTTTCATAATGCGGTTATCCAAGTGCTTCACTAAAGCTAAAACTTTAAAAATCCTATATTGTACTTTTGTTAGAAGCCACTTGGAATATGCGTCTGAAATATGGAACCCATGTTACAACAAGTACATTAACCGTCTAGAAAGCATCCAAAAAAGATGATCAGTCCGAAAATTACCTTATCCTTTGTAAAAAATACCATATATTGCCTCTATTCATTCGCCGCGAGATTAGTGACTGCGTTTGTTTGTTGAAAATCTTCAACAACACTATAAACTGCTCAGATATTTTATCCAAATTTTATTTTAATACCCCTGTGAAGTCAAAAAGATTTAATCCACCTTTGCAGGTTCCATCAGCCTCCACAAATTATAGACCAAATTCGTATATTGTGCGGGCAAGTAGACATTTTAATGGGTTGTGTAAGCAGCACGATATTGATCCATTTCTAACTAGTGTGCCTTCAGTCAGGAAGTGCTTGAGCCGAAACTTTTTCAATCAGTTAAATGCAACGTAAAGGTTGTTGTGTAGTGTGAGCAATATGTTAGTGATTATTATATAAGTTATTTAGTAGTCTTGTTTGGCGATCTATTGTTATAGACGTCTTCTGAAGTGTCCATAGTTATTAAGTAATATCCAATATTTTATAAGTGAAGACTTTTAATTGGCTGACTGTCAAATTTACTGCTCTTGTTCTGTTAATTTTAAGCTGTAAGTTTTCCATGTTATCTAAATAAATAAATAAATAAATCATTCAAAGACAAACCTGTGCTAGTTTTACAACTGGCGTCTAAAACCATGCGGACCTTTGTGGACGTCTTATCTAGACGCTGAAAACAATGATGTGGTACGAAGTAGGAAGCGGCGATGGATATTATACTATTACTGTCAATAGGCCCTACTTCAGTTACATAACCCTTCTCAATGTATTCACGAATGATAGCGTCATAGGCAGTGTGTAGAAAGCTGGATGACTCCAACTTCTTTTCCAAGCACAGAAAACGTCGACGCGCTGTGGAGAAAGAATCTCCCAATTTATAAACATCGTCGCGAAATGGAAACGCAACGGTGTACCTACCACTAGAATCACGCGTAGTAGTAGTGCGGAAATGAATTTCACATTCAATGTCATCTTGACTGGTCGGGGTTGGAGCGGATATTTCCTCAAGTTCCCAAAAACGCTTGAGGAGCTGGGCTAAATCGTCTTTTACGATAGCGCAACATGCGGCAGTAGACTTATAGGCGAGCAGTGCGGGCGCGGAATTACCATATAATATACCCTAACACTGTTTGTATGGCGGGCGGTATTCCATGCACGCTGCTATGTACCGTATCAGGCATCAACAGGTGCGGAAAAATAGATGCTCCAAGCAGAACATCAACGGCGGTGGGAGTCGCGAACGTACTGTCCGCGAGCGGCAATGATACGATGTGGGAAAAGGCAGCCTCGTCCACGGGAACTGTTGGCAGGTCATCCGTGATGCGATCTACGACAAATCCCGAAAGAAATGTTTTTATCAAATCGGGAATATATTTTAAAGTCAGTCGAACCTTTAATAGGTTTTTCTGAACCACCAAACCCTCGTACAATCATTTGCGTATTTTTATTATAATCTAAACCCAACCGGTTACAACATTCTTTACTTATAAAGTTGCTCTGCGATCCTGAATCTAGAAGGCATTTTACAATATGATTTTGTCCATTTTGATCGCAGATAACAACTTGAGCGGTCGATAGCAATATCGTTGTGTGACGAATACATCGTGCGGCGCGGTCGCCGTCATTAGCACTAAGCTGTAATGGCGCAGCAATGGATGTCGTGTGGAAGGACGATACTCTCGGCTCGCTCGCAGTAGGCGCCGCGGCCGGTGCGCGTGCACTGAATAACTGTGTGGACGGCGGCGGCGGCGGCGCGGTGGCGGGCTCGCTAAGAATCGTAGGTTCGGAGCCGAACCACTGTTATGAGATTGTGAGGCGGTTTGATTCGTAACCTTATTGAAATGTAATAAAGAGTGGTGTTTTTGATGACAAGTGCGGCACTTGAGCGTTGAATTACAATCGCGAGACTTATGTTTAATGCTTAAACAATTAATACATGCACCTTTATCCTTCACGCATTTAAAGCGTGCGGACGGTGTCATCTCAGTGAATTTTTGACACTTGAAAAAGTGATCATGTACAATATTGTCACATAGGCATTTTTTGTTAGCAGTCGCGATGGCTACATAACTTTGCGGATTTGGTACATTATTGCGAGATGTAACAGAACTACGCGTGGAAACGCCAGCCGCACTAGGCTGTGTGTTTTGATAAATCCTATGTTGACTCCTAATGAATTCGGTCAGCTGACTAAAAGTCGGCAACGAAACTTCACGATGTTGTGACTCGAAAGCACGTATAGTTTCTCCGTCCAACTTTTTGAGTGCTATATGCAAAAATACAAAATCTGTTAAGTCATTTATTCCAAGATTTTTTATTGCATTTGCGGCAGTGACATACTGGTCCATAAATGTTTGCATATTAGATGCAGAAGCGGGGCCATTTAATTTAAGATTGATCATCTGATCTAGATACGTAGAAGCAAGTATGCGTTTATCTTGATACCTATCCACGAGACATCTTACGATTATTTGATAGTTTTCAGGACACGGCGCGATGCCTGAAAATACCGCTTGTGCTTTAGTGGAAAGCTTTCCTATCAAATAGTACAGTCTCTCAACGTCTGTCAACGATGGATTTTCGTGTATTGTGGACTTGTAGCTTTCATAGAATAAGGGTCAGTTGCGAATGTCACCGTCAAATGACACAATTTCGATTGGCGCTAAAGTAGGCCGTTTAGATCTAATGACTTTCTGATCATCGTCAGTGTTCACCCTCGAAGGCACAGGCTCAACCTGCTTCAACACACGTTTGATACGACAAAAAAGATCATCAAATGAAATCAATGATTGATAATTAGGCTTCGCGGATGGATCAATTTCTAAAAGTAGCCTATTGTGTTCGTTGACGAGATCCCTAAATTCAGATCGAGTTTCATCAATAGTCGCGACTGAATCCAAAAAACTCTCCACCAACTCGCTGTCAATGTGTGCCCTTTTCGCCTTTTCGAATACAATTTGAATTGATTCAAAAAGGGCATTTCGTTTAGCTTCTACGAGAATTATTTCTGAACTTAAATGCGATGAGGCGAACTCATCTGATTTCTTATCCTTAGCATCAGCTGCAGGTCGAGGCATCTTAATTTATAACAATTAAATATGTAGGTATCTATCGAATCTGTTCAAATAAATAGACCGGAATGCACTGAGTGAATTCTCAACCTATCTTAATGCGTAAACAACCTATATTCAATAACTATAATGCGCGCGGTAACAAGCAGCTAATGTAGAAAAATTTATAATATTAAACGGCGGGTAGCGGGTATTCTTTAAAACGGAACGTGTAGGTACTATGTGCTACGATACAATGTAACTATGAATAAAGTTGAGTTTTACTGATTGTTAGATACAATTGAAACGTAGGTACCTATTTACTAAACGTATTTTTACAAACTGATTTATGACTTTGTTAGGTGAATTTAATGACACGTATGTAATTAACTACTTGAATCTAAACGAATTCAGATCCGAGTGCGGGTTTCCCTAGGGAATTAAGTGAAGATTCTAATATGTATGGTAGATTGCAAATAGGAAATAAATCCGGCTTACGGAGGACCAAAATGTTAGCGCCACGAGCCTTTTGAATGGTTCTTAAACACTAACATGAGGGGGTGCGGGGATTTTACCCTGAAATAGGTAGAACTGTCTAAACAGCTCTTTCCAGACTTCTAAAAGACTGGAGCGGTGATTCAAAGCCTTGCTATGAGAATGGACCCACATATAATTGCGATATTGGAGAGTGTAATTCCATTCTGGCTTGCCCTTTATCGGATCAAGCCAGAATCTTGTACAAACTGGCATTTTTTGTTTTAAAATAGATAATTTTAACTATATCTAGCTAGTAAGTGATTATGTTGATGTTACAGGGCGACGTTATCGCTCAGCGATAAAGCCCTTAAAATAAAGAAAAAAAAAAAAAAAAAAAAACAATAATTTGCCACATTCAGCAAATAATTGCCACTTATTGCAAATTATTTTACGGACAGACTTAAACACACTGTACTGAGAGTGACAGTTGCACGCCGAGAATGAACTATAACTAGATGCAAAGCCAGCACTTTGTATCTACAATAGAGTCTACTATTACTAATAAATATTTATTTTTGTTTTTAGTTGTCACGAATGGTCCCAAGTGATCTAAATGTAGAGTGTGGAAGGGTTGTGCATATTTAGGCGAGGGATATAACTGTCCTTCTTTTCCTTTATTTTGAAAATATATACAATTTAAACAATTTTTATTATATTTTTTTACAATATTACGCATCCGCAAAAACCAATACCGATGGTACGTATTCGTTCAACACACTTGTCTACAGAAAAATGACCCAAATCATCGTGATTGCATCTTATGATCTGCCAAATACATTTTTTTGGAACAACTCATCTACGACCCTGACTAGTTCTCCTATAAACCTTTCCTCCTAAAAGTTCATAATTGTCAAAAATATCTGTATTTATATCGGCCTCTCCTGATTCTAGAACATCCCTAATTTTAGCTATCTCCAAGTCCTGTATCTGTACTGACAACAACCAATCTGCCTCCGTGATTGACATAATAATTTCAGATTCCGATTTTTCTCCGGATGGTACTGGATTCGACTCAAAGCATCCACATGCTGCATCCGGGAACCTTCCCTATGAATTATGTCGAATGTGAATTCTTGAGTAGATAGAACCCAACGAGCTATCCGCGGAGTAATATCCTTTTGTGTTAACGCGTAACTAACCGCACTACAGTCTGTAATTATTTTAAATTGCTTACCTAATAAATATAAATGAAATTTTTGAAGAAAGAAAACGACGGCTAGAAGTTCTAGTTCGAAAGAATGATATTGTTTTTCATTGGCCTTCGTTTGTCTACTATAATAATGTTCTACCTTTTCGCCTTCATCATTTATCTGAGTCAATATACCAGCAATACCATCCCTACTTGCGTCTGTATACAATACTTTATCCTTATTGGGGTCGAAAATAGCTAAAATACTTTGAGATGTTAATTTATCTCTTAAAACATGAAATGCCCTATTTTGTACATCGTCCCAAACCCAGACGGAATCTTTTTTCAACAATTTCGTAAGAGGAGTTGATAAAATTACACAATTTCGTATGAATTTACGGAAATAACTAATTAAGCCTAAGAACTGTCGAAGTTGGTGAACCGTTTTGGGTATCGGAAAACTCTTAACCGCTTCTAGTTTTGAATCATTTGGCTTAAAGAAACCTGGTTTTATTTAATACCCTGAGAACTCGATTTCGTGTTTAAACAAATGACATTTTTTTTAGATTTAAGGTTAAAACTTTTGTTCAAAATATCTGTAGCACATGTTCCAATAACTCAATATTTTCTGCTATTGTTTCTGTTACCAAATAAACATCATCTAAATATACAATAACGTTACCAAATCTTAAATTACCAAGAGTTTTGTTCATCATATTTTGAAAACAAGACGAAGCATTAGCCAAACCGCTTTCTGCCAATCAGTATATCGCACCCAACCATATCATCTAAAATATACACATCTATATCTTTCAAAACCACAGAATCTAATGTTAAGTTAACAGAAACCTTTTTAGTCACGTATTTATAATTTTGTTTTGAAAAACCTTGTAATATAACGGGTGAGGGTAGTTCGATATAAGGCAAAGAAAGCTCATTAGCTAAAGACTCTAATATTAATGAGCAACTACTACCAGTGTCAATAAACGCTTCGTAATCATGATTAAATATGTTAATCTTTTTAATAAACTTATTACGGGGGTTTGTAGAAACAAATTTTGTTTCTTGTTGTTCGGGTTTCACTATAGATTTTGTCGCGTTTTTCTTATGATAACAGATCGAATCTGTGTGCCCTCTTTTCCCACAGTAATCACTCTTATTTGTATCACATTGGTTCTTTTTATGATTACCGCCACAATTGTAACATTTAATTATTTTACGGCTACCATCCTGACCAACATTAGAAGAAGTAGTGTAGTGTATGTAGATATCAATAGATCGCGCTACAAGCCGATAACAGTATTGTAAAGCTGCCTCGTGCGCACACGCTGCTCGGTTATAAATACCGGTCCGAGTGGTGGGGCGATCAGTCGAGCTCGCCAGCCGTCGCTCCGTGCGGACGTCTCGCTGCTCGTCGCCCCACCGCGCTCTCCGGCGCCCCCACTCTCCGTCTCGTCGCGCCCCTCTGCGTGACGTCACTGCGGTCGTCGCGTCTTCGCACGCCGCTCCAAAGGTGTCGCTACTAGTAACTTTGGTTACTAGTAGTGGCAGCTATTTTGGCCCTTCCGGGCAAATCCACTCTTTGTGGTCCCTGGCGGGAAACCTAGCGGTGTTAACAAGCCAGTGGGGTGTGCCCCAAGCACCCGCCAAGTCCCTTAAGGACACGGCAGTCATTGGAGTCGGGAGCGGGATCAGTTGGCCTTGGTAGATAGCCTAGTCAACCCCCGCTTCGTCCCACAGCATTCACCTGGCACGGTCGGGTGTGTCTACCCCGACGTGCCAGACTTCTTCGGTACACATTGGTGGGTGGCCCACCTTCGGTGGGTTTACCGGTACCTTAGGGCCCTGTCACCCAATAAGATTGGTGGCAGGTAGACAAGCTTAGGGCTCACCAGATACTCACCTCCCAGTCTAACCCGACTGGGAGGGTAGGATTGCACACATCCCTGGGCCCCTCCACCCGGGGAAGATACCCTCTCCCGGCTTCACCGGATCTATTATTCTCAATTATGTCGCTCGCGGCAGTAATTGAACTCCTTCACGAGATTCTCGAGAAGGAGAAACTCTCCAAAAAATACAGCCATGCTGTAAGTCAGGCTTTAGCCTCTTATGTGCCCGCTTCGGGCCCGACCGGGGCCCCTGGGCCTAGCCAGGCACCTGTGCCGAGCGAAGCCCAGGTCTCGCCCAGGTCGCCCTCCCCGGCAGCCAGGCCCACTTCTGGGACTGGTGATCCAACTCTACCTAAGCCCCCAGCTCCGGCCGTCGAGCCTAAAGCTACTGTCCGTTCATGGAGAGATCCTCCTTCTCCTAAAACTTCTTCTCAACCGGCCGTCGAGCCTAAGAAAACCCGATCATGGAGAGATCCTCCTTCTCCCATAGCTACTCAAGTTAAAGCTTATAAAAGCTATAAAGAGCGCATAGCCGCCCTCCATAAATCCAGACCCAAGTCCAAGTCCAAGACCATCTGGGCGGACGATGATGACTCCCCCATGGAAGAGGGAGCAACCCTCAGCACTGACGAGGAATGGGAAGCTTTGGCTGACCAAGCTAACTCAGTCGCTGACGACCCATTAGACCCAAATGTCCCCGATAGGTCAGACGACTACGACACCGTCTCCTCCGACGGTGACTCCGTAGTTTGCTCTGGAGGAAAGAGGAAAAAGAGGAGTAGTCCCATAAATGCTACCAAGGCCAAAAAGGCGGTACCAAAAACCTCTCCTCAGTCTGTTCTGCCACCGGCCTCGCCCGTAAGGCAAATCACCCCCACCCCTGACATTGCTTCTTCTCAGCGGTCCAACCGCAGCCCCAGTCCCATGGTAATAGTTACCAACAAGAAGCTCCGTCCCCCTCCACCTGTTTATCTTCAGGATAAAGTCAAGTGGAACGATGTTTCAAACGCTTGTGTTGAGCGGAAAATCAACTACACGAAAGCCACTGCATGCCAACAAGGCATCAGAATCCAACTCCCCAGTCCCACTGATTTCCGGAATCTAACCCGGTACCTCAAAGATAGGAACATCTCGTTCCATACTTACTCCCTCCCAGAGGAAAAGCCCGTCCGAGTAGTTATTAGGCGAATCCCAAAAGAGATCCCTACGGAGGAAATCCGTAAGGACCTTCTTGACCAGAATGTCCCCGTCACTGAAGTCCACCGCTTGCATAAAGCGAGAGGCGGACAACAGTACGATATTGTATTAGTTGTCTGTAGCCCTACTGAGGGTTACAACCCGATCTTCAATATAAAGACCGTGTGCTCCCTGTCGGGCATTTCGATCGAAAAACCCTACCGCCCCCATCTTGTAGGACAGTGTCACAACTGTCAACTTTATGGCCATTCTCAGGCCCATTGCTATGCAACACCCAGGTGCGTTAAGTGCATGGGTGATCATGGCACTAAGGATTGTCCCCGTCCCAAAGACCGCACACAGTGCACGGAGCCTCCCAGCTGCGTGCTCTGTGGCCAAGTCGGGCACCCGGCTAATTACCGGGGTTGCCCAAAAGCCCCCAAGCTTGCGCCTAAAATGGCCAAGCGATACAATGCGCACATAATGCGCATGGCTCCCTCTTCCCAACCACCCCCCCGTCTAGCCCCTCAGAGGACTTCACCATGGGGTAAGCTGAACCACCAAAGTGTGGCTCCTCAGACTTACTCCCAGCCTATCCCAGCGCTGATGGCCCACCCCATTACAGCTCCAAATCCAATCCCCGACCCAGTGGCCCCAGCTGCCCCCATGCCCGCACAAAACCGGAAGGTGGCTTCCACCACCACCGACGCCATGTGCCCGCCCCCTGTAGCCCCCTCCGGGCACAAGCCATATTTGAGCGTCGCTGAGAATATAATCAGCGCGTATTCCATATGGATGACCCCTCAGGCCCGTGCTCTGGATGCAGAAATCCGGAATGCAGGCCCTCTCACCCCCGCTTCATGCAGTGCCCTCTTCTCGAGGTACGAGTGCATTACCAGGGAACTTGACAGCCTTGTCTACAAGGACGGTCAATGGGTTCGTAAATAGTACGAACACCTAGTCAAACGTAGCATACATACCGATTGGTCCGCCCTCGCCGCCGAGGCCCCGCCGCGAAGTCACAGTCATTATTTATGTAGCCAGCCCGCGAATAGCTGTGCCATAGTTAATTCTAATTAGTTAATTGGAGTTTCTTGTCCGTTCTTCTCCACGTAGGCTTATTCCGAACGGATGGTAGAATCACTTTATTAGATCCAGCCTTAGTTGTCCCCCCAGCGACGCCCTGAGCCGAGGTTCGACCCCAACTGGGGTAGCCCTCAGCGTTGTCGCTTAGGTTTAGTAAATTTTTGCCTAGCTGGAGGCTAATAGTTTAGTCTCCGTAGGAAAGCCCGGTTAAGCAGCTAACCAGTCACTATGACTGAGTTGCGAGACGCCACGTATTAAAAAAAAAAAAAAAAAAAAAAAAAAAGGGGCGATCAGTCGTTATCGGACTGTCGGCCTGTGCGGTGGTGCGTTGGCGAGTCAACTATTAATATTGATAAATGTGCATATTTTACATTGGCGACGAGGAGAAAACCGTGGAGTGAATAAAGTAATAAATAAAGCTGTTTTTCACTAAAAGGAACATGAAGACTTTGTTATAACACCATTAAAAAAAAAAAATACAAGAAAAAGAAAAGTGTGGAATGACGGTGACAGTTAAAATCAGTGGCGGTTCGTCTTTGAAGTGCATCAAATGTATACGATAAGTAGTGCACTTGCTGAGTAGTGCTGTGGAATTCAATCTCGTAAAACACACACTGTGCACACTGGTGGCACACTACACCGTCGGCGTCGTATTGTTATGGTCCCACCAAAACTGAATGCAGTAGAAGTAAGTCCTTCAGCTTCGCGTCTACATGGCAGACAATGTGGGACTAATTTAAGAAGTCGTCGAGTTTCCTGCGACTACCCTCAGAATCTCGAATAATGAAAAACCAGTCCGGAGCGGAGCAACAACCAAGGAGCTGGACAGGTCAAGGAGGAGCGTGTGGATGTGTGGATCCATACATACGAATCTTTATGCCAATCTGGTGAGTCGTATTCATTTTGTTATGGCTCAGGACAAGTGGTTATTGTTCAAACATATACATATGGTTTTGTATACAGTATGGGTCATGTCAGGTCATAATCCATATTGGCTATCACTGGTCAATTTTTAAGTGTTGTTGAAGAATATCACTGTAGGCCATTAGCTAACCTTAGCTGATTATTTTTGTTTGGACGTTAGAGCGATATAGTAACAATGCCGTACTTCATTCAAGAAAAATTATAATTCCAAATAAAATGATAAGTTTTGAGTTAATTGTGTTTGATCATTGAATTGGTTGTATTTGTACCTAGCACTATCACTAGGTAATTGAGACATATCTAGTACAAAGCCAGTACATAATGAATTTATTATTGACAATAATAGTTTCAAAATTTTCTTCAGTAAGGATGAGATATCCCTTGTGAAGGACTGCACAACTGTCATTTTAAGTGTTTGACCGAGTTAGTATTGTATTTGCTTTAACCAATACTGGCCATTGGTCAAGTACATGTATTCAGAACAGAGCTTATGTCTCGGAACGATTTACAACAATCTCGATCGATCGATTTTCATCTTCAGATCTTAATTCACATGCTTAGTTTCAAAGTAACATTATGATAGTATTAGATCCCGCGATCGTAGATCCCGCGATCGATATCCTTTGAAATCTTTAAATAGTAATAGAACGAATAAGTACGCTCACGAGGCATACAAAGGATGCCTCTAAGTAGTGCTCCTAACGAGTTAAACGTAGAAAACAGTGAGGGGAGTTCCTCCACCAAGCAGGAGAACACATACCGTGGCTATTAGGTCGCACTGTGCGCACTTGTCTGTAGTCTTACCTGCAATTCACTTGTGAGTTGTTCAGGGGGCGATGGGCAGCTGGTGATGTAGCCGGGACATGGGTCTCAAAGGAGACTATCGTTGTATTGGTTTTGTAATAACCTGTAGTCGTAGACTCTATGTGAAGTGACACGTGTTGGTCGATCACTTGAGGTAATGACGATATGGGTGGCATGAGTTTCACTAGCTGCTGCGGCAGTCGTGCCATGAGCGTTGTATATTATCTAAGCTGATATGGGTTCTGATCAATTACTACTAAGGCTTAGAGGAACCTTTCGCTATCGGTGATCGTTATACACTGAAAGCTTTAAATAGGTACGCTTAGAACTTAGAAGTATTCACACGATAGGTTTAGGAAGATGATAGTGGGTACTCACGTTCCAGTCGATGTTGATTTCGATAATAATGATTGATGAGCAAGCTGTAGAAGGTTAGATTATTCAGTCTATCGGCCGTAGTGTGTGTTCGACCGTACCAGTGGTTAAGCGTAGTCGTGGTCGTAAATCGGTATATTTTGAGGCAACACAAGTAGTCCGTAGGTGCGCAATATTGCGTTTAGCTCTGTCGGAAGTCTGGGTCTAGATAGACCGTTGTGTGAGGGCAATGCGATTGCTGGTCGGCTAGAGAGCCGAGGCGTTAGAGGCTTTACTCGAGGGTTCCTGTTGGTTTGGCAGTTTTACTGCAGTAGAGTTTTAAAGTTTCTTTGGTACGATTGTGGTTAAAGTTAGTTAAAACTTAATATTTGGTTGGAATAAAGCTAGAATTGTAAAATTTCCCTATTTTCACGAACCCAATAATCAAGTTTGGTTAAGAGTAGCCTAGTTGGCCATTGTGGCAACTGTGAGCCTAGGTGGCAAACACTGGCATAACATAACATCACGCTTATGGTGTATTATTGGGAGGTTCCTGATGGAGAAACCGAGTGACACTGCTCGACCTGGGAGTCGAACCCTTGACCTCATGATTAGTTATTTAATTTGTGCTACATGATTAGTTCTAAATTAATAAATCAAAGAGCACACAAATGCAGTAAAATATACCTACTGGTCATTAAATTGACAGGCAGTAGAATATACCTACTGGTCATTAAATTGACAGGCAGTAGAATATACCTACTGGTCATTAAATTGACAGGCAGTAGAATATACCTACTGGTCATTAAATTGACAGGCAGTAGAATATATCTACTGGTCATTAAATTGACAGGCAGTAGATTGTAACTACTGGTCATTAAATTGACAGTCATCAGAGAATGACAGTAATAGCAGTAGATTATAACTACTGGTCATTAAATTGACAGTCATCAGAGAATGACAGAAATAGCAGTAGATTATAACTACTGGTCATTAAATTGACAGTCATCAGAGAATGATAGAAATAACAGAACATTATGCCTACTGGTCATTAAATTGACAGCTAACAAAAAAAAAAAAAAAAAAAAGATGTCAGCAGTAATGGTACTTTTTATGTACATACTGTTCACACCCGGAAGACTCAAGAGATGAGATCTGGTGTGAAGAATACTTCACCGTTGCTGATTGGCACAGCGGCAGTGGAACGCGTCCAGAAATTTACTTACCTCGGGAGCGTCGTGTCAGAAACTGGAGGTAGTGATGAGGACATCGCATCAAGGATCACTAAAGTACGATCAGCTACCTTCGCGCAGCTGAGACCTGTTTGGCAATCGTGGAAATTGACCCGAAGGATTAAACTCGAATCTTCTCAACTCAAATCCGTGCTGGGTGCTGGGTGCGAAACGTGGAAGGTCACAAAAGACATCTCTAGCCAGATTCAAGTCGTCGTAAACCGCTGTCTTTGTCACATACTCTTCATTTACTGGCCTGAGACCATCACCAACGTAGAGCTGTTGGAGCAATGCCACGAGAGCCCGATCGACCGCCAGATCAAGCGTCGCAAATGGAGTTCGATTGGCCATTAGCTGCGAAGGGATTCTGATCACATACCGAAGCAAGCGCTGGATTGGAATCCCCAGGGCAAAAGAAAGCGTGGCCGTCCCCGACCAACCTGGACGAGAGGATGCCGCGCAGCTTCCCGGACACTGCCTGGCCGAGTGAGATTCGACGTTTGACTTCTCTTGAGGTTGGACCTGCCTAGCTGGATTATAAGTCCCAGGTAGGCATGGTTGTCCACCGCTGCGGATGTGTAGTCTCCGATCTTGACGGGAGTGGGCGCGACATGGGCGTTTAACATCACTTTGATTTATCCATATAAATTTTTGGACCCACTCTTTCGGAAGCTCTACTGAGGTAATCGAGCGTTGTACTGGGGACCTCCATGGTCTCAGCCATGACAGCTATATCACGTGCGAACCGAAGGTGAGCGATGTGCTCGCCGTTGACGTCGATGCCTGGCCCTCTCCGAAACGGAGCCTTGAAGGCGTCCTCCAGTGCAGCGGTGGACGGTTTCGGAGGTGGCGTCTCCCTGTCCCACACCTCACTGCGGAGGGATGGATTCCGGAGCCAGGTCGCAAGGCCGGACTAGCGTAGTGGTGTTTTTTTGCCCGCGCTTCGTTACCTCGATGTACCGGTGGTTGATTTGGCGCCGTTGAAGGGACTGCAGTGCAGCCCAAGTTGAGGACTTTCATGTGGTCCACAGACGCTGAGCGGAAAGGCAGGTTGGCTTACGGTGCTGGAGCCTGTTCGGAGGCTGGCTTGTTCGGGAGGGTCAAAGTCGTAGAGCTTGCGCGCGAGACGATTCGTGTATTGGTTCCAGGTAACTAATTAATACCATGAATTCTCAACTAACGTTAGAGAAATTGGAGGGAGAGGGGGAACCTTCATCAGAAGGCCCGAGATGGGAATCAGAAAATGGAATAGAAGAAGAGGAAGGGTAAAAGGAAACACTAAATTAAACCAGTAAATGATTTTTAAATTATTGTGCTGTCATTTTGTTATGCCAGAGATCCCAATAATAAAAATCAGAATATGCTAAATGTCTTATTAATAATTCTGGTTTAACTGTTTAAAACAAGGAAGGGATGTAGTGTATGTAGATATCAATAGATCGCGCTACAAGCCGATAACAGTATTGTAAAGCTGCCTCGTGCGCACACGCTGCTCGGTTATAAATACCGGTCCGAGTGGTGGGGCGATCAGTCGTTATCGGACTGTCGGCCTGTGCGGTGGTGCGTTGGCGAGTCAACTATTAATATTGATAAATGTGCATATTTTACAAGTAGGTTGATTTGAAATGGCTGAATTGGTGGATACTGTTGTTCGGTTTATGGATGTTGATTGTCTAAGAGATCCTGATTTAATCGGTACGTCACGTGAACTTTTTTCTTGTTTTAAATTTTTCTTGTAAATTCGACTATGTAAATAACTAGCTAAATCGTCACTTGATTTAAAGTTACTAGCTTCAATAGATGCACCAATATTATTATCACCTATGTTTCCTACTATAATTGAAATTATGTGTAAAATGTGTAAATTGTTCTGAAAAATTGAAATACAAACGGTCTATCCTGCATTTTTGCTCGAAATAGAATTCATACAGGGATTGATTATCAATCGGTTTTTTATCTATGATTTCTTTTAAAAGGTCAAACATATTTCTACGTATTTGGAAACTACCCGACAATTTTAACCGCCAATCGTCCCGTTTCCACATAGGCCACTGCTTTTCTGTACGTAGTAACGAATCATACCAAACTTTAGCAGACCCTTTTAGTTTATTTAAAGCTTGATAGCGAATCATTTTATCCGACCATGAAAAAGTATTTGCATAAGATCGAATAATGCTAAGCCAGGTATCGATATCATCTTTTAGTCGATCAAAATCAGGTATAAAGTTGTTCAAAGCAATAGTATTTGAATTACTCACAGTTTCGGTACAACTATGTGATACCTTGTCCTTCCGTCTTGGTGGCGGAGGTGGTGTCCGTGCGCTTGTGCTGGAGCTTGAAGATGAGCGGAAGCGAGTACGTTTTCGCCTTGCATTTTTACTAGCTCGCTTACCCATGGTGTGAAAGTTTCTTACCAGTTCTGATGTTATCAAAGACTAATAAGCTAATTATTTTGTACTATAAGTACAAAATAATTATCTTATTAGTCTGATAATGAGCAATGATAATCAAAATAAAATTCAGAAGCAAATCAAAACTATATTATATTTATTTATACAAGTTTACAGTAATCGAAAATGAACTAAGGAAGATGTTATTCAGCCGTTCGTCAGTCCGAGAAAAAGGCCGCTCTGCTCGTGCACAGCCCTTATATAACTTCTGTAGACGTCAACAGCCGTGATTTTCAAATATTCTGCCGCCAGTTGACAGCAGTTTCGCGCCGAAGGCACCCCACGAGTCTGGATAGGATACTAAATTGTAAATTGACACATGTTCAAGTACTGGACAAACAAATAAAGCATTCTTGGTCGACTGAAAACATATTGCACACTTATTACACATGTATTGAAATGCGATTTCCTGAACCTAAAGGGCTTTTGCCACACTTAGGTCACCAGGTTTTTATCTTCAGATCACCTGCACTAGAAGAGCATTTCGCCCACTCAAGCGTACCAAGTTGATCTCGAATTTTACACAAGGCAATACAATACATTTTGACATAATGTGCAATACTTATATATATTAATGGGTAATATAAAAATACAATTGGAAAAGGTTTAGGTAAATTAATAAATGGCAATCAGAGTCATTCCACTTTTAATTATTGCATGCCCGGGTCATCTTACAAACAAATAATAGAATCTGTGACAAAGAATATATATAAACCAGATACCAATATAACTGTATTTGTAGGTAATAGTATAAAAGTAAAAAAAGATGACATCACTGAGTGTGTAAAACAGATGTTAATGTTAAATTGCAATAAATTTATTTTGTGTGCCTTCCCTTACTTGGATAAATTGTCAAATAGACAAAATAATCACATTCATATGCATTTGCACTTTCTTGTGAGTCACTATAGTGATAAACTAGTTTTTTTTGACATCAACATTTTTGTTGATGAATTAAAGTCAACTACTTTGTATCTGCCGCTTAGGGTAAGACATCAAATAGCTCGGCTATTATCTTATACAATAAACTCAGACATAAGTAGTATGTCGAAGTATCCAATTATTACTGATATTAGTAATAGTACTAATTTAAAGGTGGTTAATACCTTGAGTAACGTTAGCAAAAACGCTATTAATATTTAATCTTTAAACTAGTTGATAGGACAAGGCAGGGTACCCATAACGGAATAGTTACGAGTATATTCAGCATCAAAAACGTACCTTCCTGCTCAGAAAAAAAAAAAAAAACTAGAAATGGTCTGAGCAGAATTCTCTGAAATTATTCCACCAGAATATTCAGGGTTTATCTTCGAAGGAATTGGAAATCGAACTGTTTTTAGAAAAATCAATATTTGATATTATTTGTTTCACTGATAGTCCAGTAGGGATACAATTATTTTCCACATAACCTTTGATAATTCAAAAGTTTGTTATTTTCGCTAGGTGGATACCTTATGTGAATTCAACGCTATGTACAAAAATGCTAACAGTTTAGAGTTATGCAATAGGCATAAAGTAGGTATTTCCTATTATTTCGTGTTATAACAATAATATAAAATTTAAATTTAAATAATTTACTGTGTCTTTATTAGTACCATCTAAACTTTGTATTAGTGAAAATGCTAACAGATACGTACTGTGGAACAATGGAAAACTGAAAATGGCTCGTAACTCTTTCAATAAAAGATTTAAGTTTTCAAATCATTTCCTATATGCATAGAGGGATTAGTTATACCTTACAACAAAAGTTCTAACAACTAAGTATAATGCTGCACAGGTTATTGTATTTTTACATTGTGATTTGCGAAATATTGAATTTATGTTTATAAATTTGCGCCTACATATTCGAAATAATAAACTCTGCCACCATACAAAAGTTTAAACACTTATGTGCTATGCTAGTTTAATAAATAAAATACAATTGGGTATTGCGGGGCGCGGTGACACTCCACTCCGAATGTATTGAATGAGGCGCGAAACCATTTCATTAAGTTAAGTTAAGTTAAGACGGGCTGGTGTCCGCAACTCCACGTCTAAGCGCGTATTTTGCGTACGGGTGGGATTCGTCTTCCTCACTCGATCCACCCCAGCTCCTCGAGGAAAGCCAGCAGCGCCTTGGTGTTGCCAACTATCCCCTGTACGGTACCTGGGTCACCGAGGAATCTGGCCCTGTAACCAGCGATTACTGGGCAGCCTAGGAGCAGGTGTGCTGCTGTCTCGTCCTCCACCATGCACGCTCTGCACAGTGGACTGTCCGTGATCCCTAAGACAAAAAGATGCTTGTTAAAAGTCCCATGGCCAGTTGTTACGGCTGTGACTGCACGTAGCTGTGGTTTAGTTAGTCTCAGGACTTTCTGCGTAAACCGGCCATCTAAAGAGGGAAGTGCCTCCTTGGCCTGCCTGCACTCGCTGTGGTCATTCCACAATTTGTGGTGCTGTTCTCTTGTGCGCTTCCTTACCAGATTGCGGAGGTAACCGAAGGGTAGAGGTACAATGGGTTCTGGTCCCACCGCCGCCATACTGGAGCCCCTACGGGCCAGCTCGTCCGCTGCATCATTACCTCGAGAATCGCTGTGCCCCTTGATCCATTGAATGGTTACTTTGTTATGTGTACCGACCTGGTTTAGGCGTTGGTGACATTCGTATATCAACCCAGAGCTAACCGTGTGGCTACTCAGTGCCTGCAGGACGGCCATGCTGTCAGAGAGAATGCGTATGGGGAAATCCTTAACTTTCCTGGCTAGGATGGCTGTGGCTGCCAGGGTGATGCCCAAGCACTCGGCTTGAAACACTGTGTTGTGAGCCCCAAGTGGCGAGGCTAGGTGGATGTTGAGGTCCTCCGAGAACACTCCTGTACCTGTGCCAGTGCCTGTTTTGGATCCGTCTGTGAAGATCCTAAGCTCGTCAGGGCGTAGCCCTTCGCAGCGGTGGTCCTCGTGTAGTTGGATCCTGTATTTCTTGTCAAAGATGAATTGCTTAGGTATCCGGTCGTTGATTGACTTTGTTAGAGGGAGTTCGGTGTTGAGTTCCTCAATCAAAGCGGTGTGTTGTGTCACTCTCTTACCCCATAGATCCAGTGCCTTGAGACGTACTGCCGCCATCGTTGCCTCTTGCTGTATAAACAGGTGCAGAGGGGGGAGTCCAAGCATGGCCTCGAGCGCGGCAGTCGGGGTAGTCCTCATGCAGCCCGTTATTGCCATGCAGGCCAGCCTTTGCATTCGTTGTAATTAGCTTGGTACGTGGCCACCACACCACGGCCCCATAGATAATCAAGGGCCGAATCACCGCGCTGTACAACCAGAGTATGATTTTGGGGGAGAGGCCCCACTTTTTGGCTATCATTTTCTTGCATTGCCAAAAGGTGATACATGCCTTGCCCAGTTTGCTGTCCAAATGACTGCTCCAGTTTAACTTACTGTCAAGTATGACTCCCAAATACTTGACCTCGTTGGACAACTGTAGTTCCGTGTTGAACAGCTTAGGTAGGCGGAAAGGCCCTAGAGCTCTTTTTTGAGTAAACATGACTAGCTCAGTCTTAGTGGGGTTTACTGATAGGTCATACTCCCTGCACCAACGCTCCACTACGCGCAGAGCTTGCTGAGTAAGATTGCAGATGGTTCCAGTCACCTTCCCAGGTATAAGGATTGCCAGATCGTCTGCATATCCTATTGTGTAGTAACGATGCTCGTTGAGTCTGGTGATGAGATCGTTGATTACCAGATTCCATAGCAGGGGGGAAAGCACCCCTCCCTGCGGGTAGCCTCTGGCTATTAAAGCCAGCTGCTGTTCACCCTCCAGACGAACTGCTCGTTTGCTTAGCATGTTGGTTATCCAGTCAATAAGTACCTGATTTACTCCGTGCTTGGAGAGTGCAGCACCGATGCTGGAGAAGTTTGTCTTATCGAAGGCCCCTTCGATGTCTATGAAAGTGCCCAGGCAGGTACCTTTCTGATGAATCGCTTCCTCTATTTGGCTTACCACCAAGTGAAGAGCGGATTCAGTAGACTTACCCGAGCTGTACGCATGTTGGTTACCGTGTAGAGGTAATGACATCAAGGCGCCATCTCGTAGTTCCCTCTCGCACAGCCTTTCCATGGTCTTGAGTAGAAACGAGGTCAGGCTGATTGGTCTATAGGATTTGGCGTTATATAATCTCCCTTGCCTGGCTTTGGGATGAATATTGCTTTCACTTCCCTCTTTCCTTTTGGACGTGTCTAAAGGCCAGGCATGCCCTAATTAGTGGGACAAGTCTTTCTGCCACAGACTTACCTCCCCACTGCAATAGCGCAGGGAACACTCCATCTGGACCTGGCGACTTGAAAGGATGGAAGCTTTTGATGGCCCACTGGAGTTTTTCCAGCGTGATCACCCTGTGTGCGTAGAGCCAATCATCGTTAGTTGGTATCTGAGTAGTATCTTGCCAGTTAGTTACCTGGACGAAGACGCTTCCTGGGAAGTGTGTTTCTACTAGGACGCGTCTAGCTTCTTCAGGTGACGTGGTGAGCGTGTTGTCGGGTTTGCGGAGTGTGGCGAGCTCGGGTGTGTTCTGTTGTGCCAGTACTTTCCTTACCCTGTTTGCTTGTTGGCAAGATTCAATGCTACCGCAGTATTTGCGCCATCCTGCGGTACGTCTGAATCTGATGCATTTCTTATAGCTGGATTTGGCCTCGTAATAGGCGCCCCAGTCCTCATCCGCGCATGTGTTCATGGCTCTATTAAGGGCCTTTCTTACCTTACCGCGTTTGCGTTCCAACTCCGCGCCCCACCAGGGTTGCTTGCCCGGTGTTTTCCGTGGAGCTGTTACTGGGCAGGTGGCATGGTAGCTGCTTATCATCGTCTCGGTAAGTACGCTTACCTGCAGGTCTATCTGCGAAGTGCTCGTTGTAGTCAGTGCCTCGTATACGGGCGCTAGCTTTGAGTCAAGGGTGCGAGTGTAGACGGCATTATCCGTGTTGCGCGGATTGCGCCGAGGCGGTACAGGTGCTACACAGGCCTGCATGTCAAAGCGGATCCATGCTCCGCTGCGCCTTCTGTTGCCAGAGTTAGGTCGATAATTGTGCGACTGCGTCTAGTGACAAACGTCGGTTCCGCGCCTGTGTTTAGTAGGGATAGGTTAGTTGTAAACAAATAGTCCACTAATGCCTTACCCCTTTCATTTTGCGTATCCATTCCCCACAGAGGGTGATGTGCGTTTGCGTCAGTCCCAATAACGATCTCTTCTCCGCTGGTCTCGCATTGGGTTACGAGGCGGACAAGATCGTGCGGAGGTGGGGTCTCCGCCTCAGGCATATAGGCCGAGGCGAAGTCGATCCACACCATAGCGTCACCACGCTGCATTGTCAGCCTAGCAGCAGAGATATCTCTGCAACAGAAATCATTTAGAAGCTGTGCTTTGAGGTTACCTGTAACAAAAATACACGCTCTCGGGTGATCATGGTTAGAGGTAACAAGGAGCTTACCACCTAGGTTTGAAAGTCCTTTGATTTGGCCGCCCCTAATCCACGGCTGCTGAATCAGGGCAATGGCCGAGTTTTGAACCTCCAACCACTTGCGCAATTGGGCCGTCGCTGTCTGGCTGTGGTGGAGGTTTGCCTGCACTATTTTACAGGTTGACGAAGGGGTCGCCATCTTGGGTGGGGCCCTCCTCGTCTTCCTCTAGCTGCAGACCGGCGAAAGCGTCCCCCTCGATGAAGTCATCCTCTGCCGGGCCAGAAGCCGGCGACAGCATGATGTCGTCCGGCTCCCCGCCCGACAGAGGAGCGGTGATCGTGGAATTCCGATTAATTCCCAGCACTGCAGCTGCAGCAGGGTCGGCCGCGGATACTTCCGGGTTGATTGGCGGGGGGTTGCTCACCCCTGCATTAACGAGCTGTTTAGTGGCCGGGTCCCAACCCCGAAGGACACACATGAATCTGCCGTTGGCCCCTTGGAACTTGATGTACACCGAGCCCAGGCCAAACGACAGCCTGCGCTCGGCGCCCATCAAGGTCGGGATCTGGTCCTCAGGAACGCCTAAGACCACAAACCAGCACGCCTTTTGCCTTTCTGAGCGAGTAACGACCCATTTCTTGATATCAATCCATGGGTTTTGATACCAAAGTGTCCTCGCTGCTATGTTGAGGTCCTCATATACCCCACTGTCATCCGGTATGACTATCCCGCAACGAACTTGCTTCTGCAGCTCTGATTGGCCCTTGACAGCTAGCGTGGTGCCAGCCGGGATGTCCAAGTCAGGCACCGTCCTCTTCAGCCACGCTAGGGTATAGTCATCACTACACCATAGCTTGAGCGCCCCACTGCCGTATTGCGGCTTGGCGGTGAAGGACGGCGTTTGGCGCTCGGGTGTCTCCATAGTGGGGGATAAGGCCTCGTCAATTATCCTTTTTTGGATCGCCTTGATGACTACATCCAACACTTCTTTTGCTATGGCGCCCGTGCGCTCGCAGGTTACCGCGACGCACAGATGAGCACTGGCAGCTCGGGCGTAGCTCATCGATTCAACCCGCCCGGACCGGTCAAGCCGCTGCCGCTTGTGCCCCCCACGAGGCGATAAGGTCTCGTTGAGAGCCCGCTTGGCCCCGGCCTGACCCCCCCGGGCGGCCTGCCGCGACGAGGTTGCCGTCTCTGCTGGGCTGCCCGCCACCGGTCGGCTTGTGTCGGATGTGGGTTGCGCTTGTTTCCCATTTGAGAAGCTAAGGGGGGCTTTAGCCTTGCCTCGCCTCTGTTCCTGCCTTCTTTCCTTCCTGTTCAGCCTCTTACCCTGGGAGGCAGGGATAGATGGACCCGCGGGAACTGCGGGGGGGGCAAGGGCTTGTTTGTTTCTATTTTTACCATTGCCCTTACCTTTACGAGTTTGAACAAGCTAGGTTGGCGCACACTCTACACTCCCAGCTGCTCCAATCTGGCAGGAGACAGCGACCTCGGAGGATGTGGCCTGTGAGACCACAGTTGGGGGAGGATTGGGAGAAGGATGCCTAGGAGGGCTTGGGCGTGTGGTGGGGTTTTTAAACCCCAGCTCACCTGCCCTTGCTGTGGGAAGGGAAGGGTCAGTGCTGGTCCCATGCAGCCTTGAACCCTTATGAACTTCAGGTCGGGACAATACACTGGACTTAGCAGAGTTAACCGCAGGTCCAGGGACATGCGGGGTGTTAGGTACACCCCGCTTGGTGACGATACCCGTTCTGGGTCCTGCAGCTTTCGCCACAGTTTTCCCAAGGGACTGTGCTTTTTTCCTGGCTACGGTTTTCACCGCGGCCGGAGGGGCGGCTGCGGTTTTCACCGCAGCCTAGGGGCCGCCCGCGCAGGAGTCAGCGGAGTTAACCGCCGGTCCCGGGGCAAGAGTTTTGTCAGCTTTCGCCGACTCCACCCTTAAGGTATTCAAATCTACTATAAAATCCATGAATAAATTCAAAAAATTTCATCTCTCTGGCTCCCACCCTCCATCGAGCCCGCATCTGGGAACGTCACCACTACTTAAAGTGGGACGTTAGGACTACCTTTGAGATATAGGTACGCAGGGCTGGCTTACAGTGCGACATCGGGTGCTCGTTTGGGCTGGCTTGAAAGAGCAGCCCTCCCTTACACCGACAGCGTGACCTTCACCACCGCTTCGGCCATCCAAGGACGACCTCAGCGGACCCCACGTACCTCGCCTGTGGCCCTCTGACGGGACACCATGACCATTTCCCTACCCTTGGCTAGAGAGTAGGGCTACCGTTTCGCCTGAAATCCAGACCAAAGGGGGCGTGTTGCCTCACGGACTCACTACCACCGGAGCCGATCGACTCAACCCCCCAGGACTCCTTCATCCCTGCTTACGGCGCTCAAAAGCGCAGGTCCTAGCGCAGGTGACCATTCTCTCCTACTCGTCATCAGCAAACTTTAGTGACAGCCGAGCCCGCGACCACTCAGTCACAGGATAGTCGCGGTTAGGAGTGGATCTTGGAGTGGGTTCGGGGAGAGGATGAGGTAGGAAGGTGTTGGTGAAATTTGGGTGGGGATGGTTGTGGGTAGGAGTATGTAGGTTGTTGGTATGAGGGGATGGGAAAAGAGTGGAAAGCCCCCCACTCAAATGGGGTCGCCCGGCGTTTTCTGTTACGTCTATTTCTTAGGGAATTAGACCAATAACTACGAGAAGGAAAACCCACCGGACTTGCCTTGAGGATCTACACGACTGTCGCGCTCTCCCTCAAGACCCCGCCACCCTGCCACTTCTGAGGGAGGTGGCAGGGTAGGCCTGCATCTATACTACCATGCCAAGCAGAGTGAATACAAGCAAAGCAAGTTATAAATCTACAACAGCATAGACCCAGACCCTCCCCATTTCATTACTTTCACATCAGTATTTAAACCTCGTTCATAGAATCTAATTTTATGGCAATTTGTTATTTTTAATGTTGAGGTCGAATACGATTTCTACCTGATTTCTACCTTCTTTGTTCCTATAAAAAGAATAAGATAGAAATATCCACAGAACGCGGAATAGTCGTACCTGCGGAGCGAGCATGGGCGTACCCAAGACATTTGTGACAAGACATGATAAATTATGTCATGTCTTACAATTTGTCTTAATTGCTAGCCGGGCCAAACATGTGACTTATTTTAAAGGCGCGATATGCCTTTCTTGTTGCTTCCCGGCGAGCACGGCCTACTGTGACATGGCTTGAGTCACACATTTCATAGCAGTTTGGACGATAAAGCCATTTTGTCTTAATTATTAGTACCGGCGGCGTGAGAAAATTTCCTGACGTTTATTTAGGACTTATCGGGTCTTAGTTGCTAATACGGGCGCACCCATTTTGTCACAAATTTCACATTTAGACAGATGATTAAGAAAAATGTATCACTTTCGTTCGGAGGTGGTGATAAAATTTTATAGTTGAAAAAAAAAATATTTTCCTTCTAATTACTGCACCAAATGGCAATAAATTTATTTTGTGTGTGTGGTGATCAATGCTTATTAATTATTTGAAATTTTACAGGATTATTAATTAATTCTATTTTATTACTTTTTTTCTAATTGTTATTTTTTATTGTTATTCCTATTTTAATTATTATTTTTATTTTGATTATTACTTTTTTATAATTATTTTCTTATATTCCATATTCTTTTTACTTTCTACATTTTAAATTATTTCTTAAATAAAACCCCCAAAAAATATTAATTAATTGAAATGTTACAGGATTATTAATTAATTCTATTTTATTACTTTTTTTATAATTGTTATTTCTATTTTTAATTATTATTTTTATTTTGATTATTACTTTTTTATAATTATTTTCTTATATTCCATATTCTTCTTACTTTCTACATTTTAAATTATTTCTTAAATAAACCCCCCAAAAAAAAACTAAAATAAAAAAATAGGGGCTCACCGGTATCGGGAACTTGGTCCAAGCTATTATATTTTTTAAGTAATTATTAATATTTGTGTGGGCGCAGCGGAAAAAAAGGCAGATAGGTAGGTACTTACAGGTGCAGGAATGGAGCTTTGGTTATGAGTGTCCTTCGATAGTTATAGCAGTGGAGTTTTCACTATAGTTGAATGCTGGTAAGCCACCCACAGAGTCTGTTTTTCACACACAACACTTTTACTTGAGTTTTCTTTGAGAGCGGGAGCAACGGGCGCGCATACGCGTTTCCGGAGTTGCGACTTTTTTCCAACTGATGAGCGGAATGACCGGATGACCGGAACTAGGAAGTAGGAATGGGAGTGCGCGGGAGTTAAAGGATTGGTCCTCGCGTATTAGATTGAATGATGTGAAAAGAATGAAGTGTTGCTATTGTAATAATTTTGAATGCGTGAGTAAGTGTTTATAATATTTAATTTCTATTTTTTAATGTGGCGCAGACAACTCTCCCGGCCTAGAGGTTTCCTCTAAATAATTTAAGAATTAAGATATTTAAGAGAGAGAAAGAGTAATTATAAAAAAAATATAGCGAGTAGATAATATTAAGTTTATTGCGAAGGTAACGGACAAATCCGAACTACTGGCCTTATATAGGATAGGAACCAGTCGCGGTCTTTACTTTAACAGTTCTTACAATTTTGTCCTTTCCAGGATAAACCACATCTACTATCCCTAGAGGCCAATTAAGAGGATGAGAGTGATTGTCTTTAATTACGACAATAGTACCCAATTCGATAGGTTTTGAGGGAGAGTTCCATTTTTCTCTTTCTTGCAAAGAAGTAAGATATTCTTTATTCCAGCGTTGCCAAAATGAATGCGTTATTTTATTGAGTAATTGATAGCGTGATAAGCGATTTTCATTGATGTCGGTAACATCTTCAGCGGGTAAGAATTTGAGCGGGGTTATGTTTAAAAAATGATTAGGCGTTAATGCGGTAATATCGGAAGGATCCGAGTTTAAGACACATAGAGGTCGACTATTTAGCAAATTTTCAATTTGAACAAGCACTGTACTAAATTCTTCGTAAGTGAGTATTTGAGAACCTATGACTTTGTAAAGATGAGTTTTGACACAACGAACACTTATTTCGCTGAGTCCGTTAAAATGCGGGCCATAAGGCGGACTATGTTTAAATTGTACGCGATGCTCAGACAATAACTGTTGACTAATATAATTAATATGCGATTTGGACTGTATAAGAGAGTAAATTTCGTTGAGTTTACGTTTTGCTCCAATAAAATTGGTACCTCCATCACTATATATTAGCGAAACAGGACCTCTGCGAGATATAAAGCGCTTAAAAGCGGCGAGAAATAAGTCAGAACTAAGATCAGAAACAAGTTCCAAGTGTAATGCTTTAGTCGTTAAACATACAAATAGACAGATATAAGCCTTTTGGCTTTTGATTCCACGTTTGCGAATATGAGTTATGAAAAAAGGACCAGCGTAGTCAACAGCGGTGTGAACAAATGGTTTCACTTCTGAAACTCGAAAAGCGGGCAGATCACCCATTGGAGGGTAAGTATTTTTTGGATTGAGTCTAAAACACTTATTACATTTGTGAACCATTTGTCTAACTATGTTTCTAGCGGAAATTATCCAAATTTTTTGTCTTATCATAGATAATAAAAGAGCGGGACCGGTATGAAGGTTAACGATATGATAATAATCAATTATGAGGTTAGTTACGCGATCTTTTTGCGGTAGTAATATCGGATGCTTTTGTCCGTAATCGAGTTGAGAGTGAGTTAATCTTCCACCTACTCGTAAGACAGTATTTGAGTCGATAAATGGATTAATCTTTAAGAGTTTTTTGTTTATTGGTTTATTTAATTTTAAGTTGACCATATCTTCCGAAAAGTGTAAATTTTGGACATATTTTATGAGATATATTTCAGCGGTATCTAAATCTGAGACTGTTATAGATCCATTAGATTTAAGACGTTTAGAAAAGCGTAGAATAAATACTACGACGCGAAGTAATTTTGAGTAACTAGAAACGCGATCAATTAATTCTTGAATAGGACGAGTAGTTTCAGGTTGAATGACCTTAGCGGATAGAGTAATAGTTTTAATTTCCATGAATTCCGAATTACTAGAATCAATTTTAAATGTTTTAATAGGCCATTAACATACAGGAGATGAGAACCAATGAGGAGCATTAAACCAAATATCTAGTTTTGAGAGTAACTTAGGCGTTATAGGGCGGGAAACAATATCAGCGGGGTTCTCTTGTCCATTAATATGAAACCAATGTTTAGCGGCTAATTTAGAATTTATTTCAGTTATCCGATTTGCGACAAATGTGTGAAATTTATATGCGGGTGAGTGTATCCACGTTAGTGTTACTGTTGAGTCAGAGAATGCGTAAATATTGTCAATTTGACAGCGTTTCCTTAGAGTATCTTTTACAGCGGTGAGAAGATTAGCTAACAAGACTGCAGCGCAGAGTTCCAGGCGAGCCAGCGGCATTTTATTGAGTGAAGCGACGCGTGATTTTGATGTGAGTAGAGTAACAGATCCGTGATCTTTATTATTTGCGCTAACCCTTAAATATACGGCTGCACCATAGCAGCGCTCACTAGCGTCTGCGAAACCGAGGAGTGTCACGTGAGCATCCGAAGTTATACCTACATGACGCGGGATTTTAATTTGTTCGAGATAAGCGAGTTCTTTGTGGAATTGATTCCACTTATTTTCAATATGCGTAGGTGCTGGACTATCCCAGTCAAGTTCATGTTTCCAACATTCTTGAACGAGTAACTTCATGAATGCTGTTACAGGAGCGATAAGACCTAAAGGGTCGAACAGGCGAGCGGTTGCGGAGAGAATTGTGCGTTTTGTGCATTTGAGAGAAATAGCGTTAATTTTAAATTGAAAGGTGTCTTCTACAGGATTCCACTGCATACCTACAATTTTTACGTTTGAGTTAGCGTCTGTGTCGAAATTAATATTTTGCGGATTTTTATGCGAAGCGGGGATTTTATCCATTAATTTAGAACTATTTGAGACCCATTTTATAAGATTGAAGCCTCCGGACTTAAACATAGCGACCATTTCGCGGTGAGTTTTTTCGGCTTTATCAACGCCATCTATCGAACATATATAATCGTCCATATACATATGATTTTCAGCCTCGTATGCGGCTAGTGGGTACTGATATTTACTTTCAGCAGCAAGTTGGCGAATGACCCTCATAGCCAAGTATGGCGAACTTGAAACACCAAAGGAAACTCTATTGAATTCGTAAGTTTCTATTTTACTAGCGTTATCGAACCTATATAAAATGCGTTGAAAGGCGTGATGTTTAGAGTCGAGTTTTAATTGAAAATACATCTTCTCAATGTCAGCTGCTACAGCGATGGAGAACATGCGTAAATTTATGAGTAAGTCAAATATGTTACTTTGTAAATTAGGCCCAATATATAAAATGTCATTTAGAGATTTACCAGATGAAGTTTTACAACTAGCATCAAGAACTATGCGTATTTTAGACGACTGTTTATCGGGGCGATAAACAGCATGATGCGGAATATAATAGTGCGGAATTTCAAGAGAGGGATTATCAACTTTTGACAGATATCCTTGATCTATGTAGTCTTGAATAGTGGCGTTATAATTTTTACGAATATCAGGATGCGAATCTAATTTCCTTTCTAAATTAATGAGACGTCGGTGAGCAATAGCGTGAGAATTTCCTAATTCAGAATATGGAGTTTTAAACGGTAACTGTACAGTATATCTGCCAGTATCATCGCGTGATTGCGTCAACTATTATTTATTCTGTGATTGCGTAGCGTTAAAGATAAGGTCACAGGCCTGATCATCAGGGCTCATGTGAACTTTATCAGGGACGTTTTCTAATTCCCAAAAGCGTTGAGTGAGAGTTTCAAGTGAGTTAGATGCGGTAGCGCAGAAAAAAGATTTATTATTATAGGTTTTATTATTTTTAAAGATAGGAGTGCGAGTATTTAAGCTGTTGTTACAATCTGCCCTACCCATGGCAATGTAACCTAGTGTAATCTGTACAGCGACTACCGATGAGCCGGGTAATGTAACCTTTCCACTGCCCAATAGGAACGGGAATAACTCGTTGCCAATTAGACAATCGATCTCAGCCGGTAAATGGAATGCATCATCAGCCATAGGTAAGTTGCGTAAATGAATTAATTTTGACGTATCTATAGGTAGACTAGGTAAGCCGTCGGTAATATTTTCTATTACGCGAGCATGAATAATATACGAGCAGCGTGAATCAAAGCGGGAAAATATTTTAAATGTCGTAAATCCAATAGAAGACACTTTAGATTGGCTTATACCAAGAATGGTTGAGTTATCTGGATTAATGACTAAATTAAGGCGTTCACAACACGATTTTGTGATAAAATTACTCATTGAACCTGTATCTTATTTGAATTATTATTTGTATAAACGTATACAGAAGCAGTAGGTAACAAAACTGTAGTACTATAACTATCAATATTACAAGTAGAAGCGGTCATTGATAACGCGAGATCATTTAAATTTTGGCGCGCAAACTTATCAGCGGCGGCGGCGCCCGACGGAACCAGGGGGGTGTCACTCCGCAGTTTAGGTACGATCGGCCGGCGGTACCTTGCAGAGGGGATAACGCATTAGGTTGTCGCTTACCGCTCGGCTCGCACGTTAGCCACTTTATTTATATTATGCAGCAAATAACGATGACTTCTAAACGTACTTCTAAGGCCTTTAAAAGATATTGTTGTGTTTAAATAAAGCAAAGAACAATAAATCGATATTAAGTTTTGTACCGAAAGATTTTGAAAGGTAAGCTATTTTGTTGTACCTATTTAAATCTTTACATAAATAATCTGTAACTATCGGTAGTAGGTGCATAATGAGTACGAGTTTTGTATAAAAATTTAAGCATTTTGGTGTTCCTAAAAGAATGAATAGGTGTGTGAAATACTAATAATTAGATATTACTTACCTACATACTTAGATATTTTAGATTTTCGTGTTGTTCACAAATATAATTTGATTTATTTTTTTATTGAATGGTTACCATTTTGTAAACATGAAAATAAACGCTTTAGATCCAGTTTAAAATAAATTATAATTGCCTAAGTAGTTACCTACTTAGCCTATGAATTTACCAATAGCCTGAGTAAGTGTACGCACTTGTTAAAGTTAACGTTTGTATATAAAACTAGGTACTTACTTATACCTAACGAACAAAAAAAAAAAAATCCTAAGAGTTCTTCAAGCCAACTTTAAATAAACTAACAAAAAATATCACTAAAGAGTAAACAAAGAGGTAGGTACCTATACTCAATTTGAAATAACATTAGACGTCTTTACAACTCGTTTTACAGTCTGTTCAACCGATTTTGTGTTCTATCTCGTACACATAAGGATGATATAAAAACCGGCCAAGTGCGAGTCGGACTCGCACACGAAGGGTTCCGTACCATTATCGCAAAACACTGCATAAAAATCACGTTTGTTGTATGGGAGCCCCCCTTAATTTATTTTATTTTAATTTATTAATTATTATTTTTTGAAGTAAATATACAACTAAACATTCTGTGAATATTTCAAGCGTCTACCTGTTGCCGTTATTAATATCGAGCAAAAAACGGCAAAAATATCACGTTTGTTGTATGGGAGCCCCCCTTTAATATTTACTTTATACTGTTTTTAGTATTTGTTGTTATAGCGGCAACAGAAATACATCACCTGTGAAAATTTCAACTGTCTAGCTTTCACGGTTCTTGAGATACAGCCTGGAGACAGACGTACAGACAGACAGACAGACAGACGGATCGCGAAGTCTTAGTAATAGGGTCCCGTTTTTACCCTTTGGGTACGGAACCCTAAAAAGCACAAATCTGTTACCAAAACCAACTGTTTACTACAGCTTCCATTTGTCGTATCACCAACCCAATAGAAGTCAAAATCGATTGACCGGGCTGTAAACTGGGCTTATTTAAATGTCTAATGTTATAGTAAATGAAGTTTAGGTAACCTAGTTTTCATTTGTTAAGTACCAAACAAAATTACGGTCTATAATATTCATTGTCTATCTACCTACTTGACCGTGTAATCATAGGCATCAAACATAAGAAAAAGATTACGCGGTCAAGTAGGTAGATAGTGGATGTAAGCGAAAGCGGCAAGTCGACAACCCTTACGAGCCGAGTCAAACCGCGCCAGACAGCGACGGAGATACGCGTTAGAAGAGAACGGCAACGTTTAGGTGAATATCACGTTAGGCACTGAGCGCTTATGCGAACTGAATTGCACTTTGTTGCTAACTAGCAGGAGTCTCTATTTCAATGAATTGTTGCACGAAGTGAGTCTTCTGTACTTGTACTATTATTTATTCTGTGACGGAACGTTCGACTCGATCGCGGCAGGCAGAGCGGTAGAGAGGGGAGCGGCGCGGGGCGCGGCGCTTGCGGGCGGTGGCGGCACGGACGAGACAAGTGGCGCGGGCTGCGTGTTTTTACACCGATGGTTCAGCGGCTGTGCGTTAGGTTCGACTTCCGATCGCGGGGACATCTGTTTGGTTTTGAAATTATTATGAAAGTTTTCTATATGTAAGAGTGTGTGATGTTTGCGTTGACATTTGGAACAAGTATTTATTGATTTACAGAATTTAGTATCGTGAAATCCTAGGCAATTACGACAGAAACGATGTTTATTTACTAATTCAAATCTAGCACGCGGGTCTTGATTAACAAAATATGAACATTTATATAGAGGATGCGAGTTAGGATCATTACAGATTTTACATGAGCGTATTTGTATTGCGGGTGAATGAGTATTTGCGACGAATGCTTGAGTTGGTTTAGAGTTTGATGTTTTATTATTATAATAATTATTTGAGGAGCGTTGAGTAAAGAAAGGTTTTGTATTTGAGCTAGGATTGCGGAGCGTTTGTATTTTACTTTGTTCCTTAAGAAATTTAGAAAGATGATCGAATGTAGGTATTTGAATGTGTCTATGCGATTGCTCGAACAAGTTCACTACCTCCTTATCGAGTTTAGTAAGTGCGACGTGGGTAATAATAAAATCTGAGAGATCGTCAATATTTAAACGGCGTAAAGCGGCTTCTGCTGAGTAAAATTGTTCGAGAAATGTATCAATAGATTGATTTGGTTTATAGTTAATTATTTGTTGTACGTAAATAGAAGCTTGTACTCGAATATCTTAGTATTTTTCTAATAGAGAATTCCAAATTATAAGATAATTATTAGCGGTAGGTGTAATACCTGAGCAAACGGTTAATGCTTTGCCGGACAAAGAACCTATTAAATATTGAACTTTTTCGGCGTCTGAGAGATGCAGATTATCATGGATTAGACTTCTAAAATTCTCGTAAAATGGCGACCAATTATATGGTGAACCATCAAACGAAACTAACTTGAGAGGTGGTAACTTGCGGTTTAACAAATCATATTTATGAGAATTATCTGGAGTGTTTTGATTAGAATTATTTTGTGTGAGCGTGGATGCTGTATGTTTTACGTAACAATACAGTTCGTCAAAAGATTGTAAGGCGGCGTAGTTCGGTTTTGTGGATGGATCATTTTCTAATCGAGCCATAACACACGAGTCCAGAGTATCCATGAAATTTGATCGTATAATATCTACCGATTGAATGCGTGCTAGAAATTGCGATTGAAATGTTGGATCGGAAACCTTTAGGCTAAGATCGTATATATTCTGCATAATCTGGTATAGATTCTCCATCTTCGCTTCGAGAAAAGAAAGTTTTGAATCAACCTCGTGTTCATCGTCACTGGCTGTCTTCTTTTTTGGTTGTCTTGTTGACGCCATTTTGAGAGTAGGTATCTAGTAATAATATTACGTGCGTGGATGCGTTAAATGTTTTTAAATGCGGGGGATTAAGCGTAAAATATATATATATGCGGATATCAAAATATGAATACACAAATAATTAAATAGCGAAAAGAGTGTGCGTTGGATGCGATTAAGCGAGTTTGTTTGCGGATGCGCTGCACTTGGCGATTTACACGAAATGCGACAATGGCTGCCGTAATTTCGAAATAATAATTGAGTGAGGAAGCGTTTGCGTATTGTGTGTGGTTAGATGAGTGATTGAGAGAGTTTATTATGTTTTTTTTTTATTCGGCGAGAGGGTCCAGGACTTGTGGGCGCAGCGGAAAAAAAGGCAGATAGGTAGGTACTTACAGGTGCAGGAATGGAGCTTTGGTTATGAGTGTCCTTCGATAGTTATAGCAGTGGAGTTTTCACTATAGTTGAATGCTGGTAAGCCACCCACAGAGTCTGTTTTTCACACACAACACTTTTACTTGAGTTTTCTTTGAGAGCGGGAGCAACGGGCGCGCATACGCGTTTCCGGAGTTGCGACTTTTTTCCAACTGATGAGCGGAATGACCGGATGACCGGAACTAGGAAGTAGGAATGGGAGTGCGCGGGAGTTAAAGGATTGGTCCTCGCGTATTAGATTGAATGATGTGAAAAGAATGAAGTGTTGCTATTGTAATAATTTTGAATGCGTGAGTAAGTGTTTATAATATTTAATTTCTATTTTTTAATGTGGCGCAGACAATTTGTAAATATTAATAATTACTAAAAAAATATAATAATTATATCTTTCTAACAAACACTTAATATGTTATCAAACAAACAAAGAAAAATTAAGTGTGCATAAGTCTATGGTCGTGGGTCAAATATTAATTTGTTCCCAACAAAATTAAAAAGTATTTTATCTGTATGAACGGCACACTTTTATAAGTATTATTTTATTTGGTCGTCTATTCAGATTATGTCGCACTATGAAGTCAGCTACAAGAAAGGCATGTCGCGTCTTGAAACTATGTCACATGGTTGTCCCGTGCTAGTATTTAAGACAAATTGTAAGACATGACATATTTTATCATAACTTGTCATGCTTCTTCTTCTATCTATCTTCTCTTCTTCACTATGCTTCTCTGAACCTAAATAGTTTTTATGGCCAAGGTTAAACCGAAACTGCCATAAAATTGGAAAATTTCCGAAAAAGAAAACAAATAAATGTCAAGAAGTTTTGCCACAAGTCAAGAAAATATCTCACGCCGCCGTGCTAGCATTTAAGACAAAATGGCTTTATCGCCCAAACTGTGATAAAAAGTGTGACTTAGGTCATGTCACAGTAGGCAGTAGGCCGTGCTCACCGGGCTGACGTGGTGACAGTATATCGAGATGACAGAATAATAAAATTCTCCGTATCGTGAATCTTTGACAGTCGTTACGGGTCGTCAGAAACCCGAAAGTCTGCGGCCACCCTAACAAAAGGGTACCGTATTATCCAGTAGGATTACCGTATAATCTGGGTTGGCAGGGTAGGCAGTCACTTCTTATAAAACACTGGTATTCAGATGCGTCTGGTTCGACTGAAAACAGTGGAAGTCAAAACAACATATTAGGGAAAAGTCCAAGCAAATGCCTTTTCCAAACAGATGTGACTGTAGAAATATCAAACATATTATAACCGGTGCAACTGTCACATAACTATATTGACTACATCGCTGGTCCTAGGACCTAATACAATAAAGGCAGTGTTACCCACTAAGCCTTAGTGGATGACACTGTAAGCATGATAAATGATGTATGCTTATACAAATCGATGTATTTATGTTTGTAAAATATTACCTACATTTTTTTTATTCAGAATCAATATATTAGCAACAAGTTAGGTAATGGCAAGTTTAGGTGTCAATTTTGTGATACGCTTACCAAGATTTAGAACATTTTTTATTTTAAAGGTAGATAAATTTTACTTAATCGTGTCTATTGCGCCCTATCTATTAGTTTTTAATTTCTATTATAACGAAAAATCGGCACCACGTGACCTTACCACACGATTGCTGTACATCAAAACCTAGTAAATGCCATAAAATATTATATTCCAGGATAGCGCAAAAATATTATTTGAATTAGCCTATGGAATGTCATCTTGTGTTAGGTAACTAAACGAAAAAAAATAAAATAAGCGAGTACTAAACAAGGCTTACGGGTGAACTGTACGTAATAACACAAATGATATTAATGGTGTCCTAAATTTATTCAATATTTTACATATATCTAAACAAGATAACATTTGCTAATTTAAGATGTTTTTACAATTTGAAGGGACATATTGTAAATAATGATAAAATGTATTAATTATAGCACCAAATCTCAATTCAAATTATAAATTTCCTGGTTAAAATTACACAGTCCATCGCAGCATATTAATAGTAGTTTATGCAATGGTCATATAATAGGGGTTATTAAAACACGAGCGTAGGTTTATCAAATGAGGCGAAGCCGAATTTGATAATAATATTACGCGAGTGTTTTAATACCTAATTATATGCTATTGCATACACTACTTTATCTTCACTCATACAGTTGCAATAAAACAAAAGTGGAAACGGAATAATATTTTGTATGGCGGGCAATTTAGATTCTCATTGTGCATGACTGCGCAGCGCGCGCCTCCTTAGACAATGACCGTACTTCAATAAGCCCATAAGCGCCAATAAATTAAAAAGTAAAAGTGTGCTATAAAAATTAAAAAGTTATTTTATGATGCAGTTGTTTAAAAATCGAAGGAAAATGTTGCATTGTAATGGTTTTTTTTTAATTTTTACCTGTCCATGAATATAAAGTACGTGTATATACAGTATTTTTTGAATTCATATTTGGAACATTACGTTGTGAGTGTAGATAAAACTCATTAAAATAATATAAATAAGATTATCAGGGTATAAAACCATTATAAAAATATGTCACCTACTGCGTTCTTTTATGGAGCAGTCGTACAGTACCAGACATAATTTTAATATTTATTCGATTCGCACGGAGAAGGCTTGTATAACACATGCCAGATTACCTATTTTAGTGATCTTTATTATCGTAGCAATAAGGTTGCATTCATAGGCAAAATAACAGTGAACGATCTGTCAGATACTAGACGCCAGTTTGAAATAAGAATTTGCGCGATAATGGTTTTCTAAAAACCATCAGAAGAATCCGTTTATGAGGTGGGCCTCTGTGGTCTGTATGGTTCGAAGAATTTATATTGATCCTACATACCTACACCGCACCCCGCAATACCCAAATTGTATTTGATTTATTAAACTAGCATAGCACATAAGTGTTTAAACTTTTGTATGGTGGCAGAGTTTATTATTTCGAATATGTAGGCGCAAATTTATAAACATAAATTCAATATTTCGCAAATCACAATGTAAAAATACAATAATCTGTGCAGCATTATACTTAGTTGTTAGAACTTTTGTTGTAAGGTATAAATAATCCCTCTATGCATATAGGATTTGAAAACTTAAATCTTTTATTAAAAGAGTTACGAGCCATTTTCCGTTTTCCATTTTTCCACAGTACGTATCTGTTAGCATTTTCACTAATATAAAGTTTAGATAGTACTAATAAAGAAACAGTAAATTATTTAAATTTAAATTTTATATTATTGTTATAACACGAAATAATAGGAAATACCTACTTTATGCCTATTGCATAACTCTAAACTGTTAGCATTTTTGTACATAGCGTTGTATTCACATAAGGTATCCACCCAGCGAAAATAAAAAACTTTTGAATTATCAAAGGGCATATTCTTCTGGCTACTGGACTATGAGCATTGTCTGAAAGATTATGCAATGCTAATCAATTATGAAAATTATACTGTGGGCAGTTGTTTTAACAGAAATATTATGTTGTGAGGGGGTTCACTTATATTACTTAAAAAGGGTATTAAATCAAAACCTCGTTAAGATATAGTAGACCTATAAGTTGAACAGTGTTGAACTGTCTTGTGTTGAGCTGGATAAGCATGTCATAGTGTGCGTCTAAAGACCCCCTAATTATAAGAACTACTCTATATTCGAGTCAGTAATGGAAGATGTTTTGCCAAAACTTGCAATGGGTAATTAATTGTCTGTGGTGACTTTAATATTAATATTCTAGAAGATAATTCAGATAGCAGCAGGTTATTAAATCTCTTTAAATCATTTAATTTGTCACATGTGTTTATGGAACCAACCCGAACTACACTGACTTCTGTTACATGTAATGATATTTTTTTTTGTTGCTGCAACTACTTGGATAAGGCCATTATAAATTATCTATTCATAGGATCATAGTGGAGGATCATAGTGGGCTACTGGTGGCATTTGAGTCAATTATGCAATTAGAACAAGTGCAGATTCAATCCAGACCAATAACATCCGGTATATTAAATACATTTAACAGCACTTTAATCAGTAAGTTAAGCGATCAGGACCTCACAGTTAATGATGGTAATATTTTGTATGATGAAGTTTTCTCAGTTTTTCAAAAAGAGTTCAATAACACTTTTAAGAAGAAAACTAAAACTATATGCCCTAAGTTTGTATTCAGTGACTGGGCGACTACAGCCCGGCGAGCACGGCCTACTGTGACATGGCCTAAGTCACACTTTTTATCACAGTTTGGGTGATAAAGCCATTTTGTCTTAAATGCTAGCACGGCGGCGTGAGATATTTTCTTGACTTGTGGCATAACTTCTTAACATTTATTTGTTTTCTTTTTCGGAATTTGCCAATTTTATGGCAGTTTCGGTTCAACCTTGGCCATAAAAACCATTTAGGTTTAGAGAAGCATAGTCCTACGACGCACTATTTCCGAATTATGGGCCTCCGAATTTTATTTTATTTTATTTTACATAAAACGCTCTATATCTCGAAAACGGTATGTCCTAGGCAAAAAATAACCAAAATTTAGCCCCCCCTTTAATGCCCACATGCTAGCAGCATCCCAACATGAATTTAGGAAAAAAAAAATTTTTTTTTTTACTTTGCTTGGTTTTCGACTTGAACTACAAATTCTTAACAGAAAATATTTTGGGTCATGACAAGTTATGATAAAATATGTCATGTCTTACAATTTGTCTTAAATACTAGCACGGGACAACCATGTAACATAGTTTCAAGACGCGACATGCCTTTCTTGTAGCTGACTTCATAGTGCGACATAATCTGAATAGACGACCAAATAAAATAATACTTATAAAAGTGTGCCGTTCATACAGATAAAATACTTTTTAATTTTGTTGGGAACGAATTAATATTTGACCCACGACCATAGACTTACGCACACTTTATTTTTCTTTGTTTGTTTGATAACATATTAAGTGTTTGTTAGAAAGATATAATTATTTAGAAAATTTAAACATTTACTTAAAAAATATAATAGCTTGGACCCAGTTCCCGATACCGGTGAGCCCCTATTTTTTTATTTAAGTTGTTTTTTGGGTGGTTTATTCAAGAAATAATTTAAAATGTAGAAAGTAAGAATAATATGGAATAAAAGAAAATAATTATAAAAAAAGTAATAAAATGGAATTAATTAATAATCCTGTAACATTTCAATAAATTAATATTTTTTAGGGGTTTTATTTAATAAATAATTTAAAATGTAGAAAGTAAGAAGAATATGGAATATAAGAAAATAATTATAAAAAAGTAATAATCAAAATAAAAATAATAATTAAAAAGAGGAATAACAATAAAAAATAACAATTAGAAAAAAAGTTATAAAATAGAATTAACTAATAATCCTGTAAAATTTCAATTAATTAATAAGCATTGATCACAACACACACAAAATAAATTTATTGCCATTTGGTGCAGTAATTAGAAAGAAAATATTTTATTTTTCAACTATAAAATTTTATCACCACCTCCGAACGAAAGTGATACATTTTTCTTAATCATCTCTCTAAATGTGAAATTTGTGACAAAATGGGTGCGCCCGTATTAGCAACTAAGACCCGATGAGTCCCAAATAAACGTCAGGAAATTTTCTCACGCCGCCGGTACTAATAATTAAGACAAAATGGCTTTATCGTCCAAACTGCGATGAAATGTGTGACTCAAGCCATGTCACAGTAGGCCGTGCTCGCCGGAAAGCAACAAGAAAGGTATGTCGCGCCTTTAAAATAAGTCACATGTTTGACCCGGCTAGCATTTAAGACAAATTGTAAGACATGACATAATTTATCATGTCTTGTCACAAATGTCTTGGGTACGCCCATGCTCGCTCCGCTGGACTTAGAAAAAGTAGGTAAAAACTTTACGAGCTATATGGCCTTAAGCCTTGTATTAACACTGAAACGTTTAATAAGTATGTTGCTACTTACTCAAGAATTTTTAAAAATACTTGCAAGGCAGCTAAGGCCTTGTACATTAGCAATAAGGTTATATTAGCAGAAAATAAAATCAAGACGGTTTGGAAAATTATAAAAAATTAAACGAATAGGAATAAAAGAAATAATACTGATTACACGCTCGTGACCTCACACGGACTTATTAGAGATAACAAAAAATTTGCGCAAGAATTTGTAAATTTCTTTACCAATGTCCCAATTAAATTGACTGGAATATTTGTAAGTATGTGAGAACCATGTTCCTATTTATCAAATTAATGAATTTACCTGTTGGTGCTTTTATTACTTTATACCTGTACGTAGTATAGTGTGTAGTGCTATTTTTGGGTGCATCATCCTCACATATATGAATTTATTAATGTATGTACATAAGTAAACATTGTAAAATATTTTAAAAAGAGTAAGTATGGAGTTTCTTGTGCGTTCTTCTCCATAACAAGCTACTTTCCGAATGCACGGTAGAGTCAATTTTTATTACTTGTACATTTTTAATTTAGATTTAATGTTTGACGTTCAAAAGTGCCGCTTATTGGCCTAGTTGAAATAAATATATTTGACTTTGACTTTGACTGAAACCTTAAATTCTTCGCCCTCGCTTGCTTTTGGATTATTTAACGCGAACGTTTCAGCCTCCCGAATGTATTTAACTTTTCACATATAAACCCCATAACAGTAATAAAAACTTTTTAGCAAATAAAGATCAAACCGACTGAAGATCTGTGGGGAATGTCCATCAAAGCTTGTACCTCCATTATTCAGACTATAGTGCCATACTTGGCTTTGATTTTCAATTTATGTGTGGATCAAGGAGTCTTTCCTAACTAATGAAATATAGTAAGGTTATACCACTTTTTAAATCCGGGGACAGTAAAGACACAAATAATTATAGACCAGTATCCGTGTTGCCGGTTTTCAGCAAGGTATTTGAGAAGATTATGCTAAATCAAATGTTGATTCATTTTAATACGAATAACATCTTGGATGATAAACGGTATGGTTTCACCAGAGGACGTTGTACAACTGACGCTGGTGTCACCCTATTAAAACACATCTTTAATGCGTGGGATGAAGCCCAAGACGCCATTGGAATCTTTTGCGACCTCTCGAAGGCGTTCGATTGCGTTAACCATGAAACACTATTGTTGAACACTATGGAATTGGACATTGTGGTATTCTGCTGTACAGATCCACCATCCATCCATCTTTTAGTCTATTAACGTTTTATAATACTATATAAACCACACCTTTTTTATCTTTTGAAATCGCATCAACTCATGTTACTCACCTTTAAATATTCTTTGATACTGTTAGCACCTGAAAACCATACTTTTAGTTATCGCCGATTGTTTTAACATCCACAACTTATTTTATACCGTTAATTTGTAAAATATTAGAATATTTTATACTCTGACATTTTTATCTGATCAGACATCTGTTTGTCCAATTTATTTTCTTAAGACATAGACATAACATACCATGGACACTTTTCTTCTATAAAGCTCGTTATACGTTATAATCTTCAAAATAAGAGCAGCCGCAGACTGCCCCCTCTGTATACCGTTTTTTATTCGTTCTGGTCATGATTTCTTAATTGAGATTTGAATTTGAATACCAGAAGATATGACACAGAACGAGGAAAAACGGGTGTCAGTTGTTTAGTTTGGTTCTTGCAGTGAACGCCGAAAGACGATTATATTTACCTAGAAATACTAAGTGTTTGGTCTTATCTGCAAACAAGTCTGTATTATAACCAGTTTGGTTTTGGTTGCGAAATTTGAAGGACACGTTTCTTAGCCCTGAATTCTTATCCACAAAGTACTTATAAAATTGTAATGAATTCAGTTTGTGAACCAGTGTTATAAATCCCTGAAGACTATAACTAAATACCGATTATACTCTCAAGTGAACATTTACTGTTATAATATCAAGATGTGCCAGCCTGGCACGTGTGATTTGATTTGCGGCAGACAGGTCTTCAACAGCACGGCAGTATGCGCGCTGTGGCCGCGCGCGTCCTCCAGCAGTACGCGCAGTTGTGCCCATTGGCCTTGTTTGTTCTGTCTACTGCTTGATATGGAGGGAAGTGGAAATTTATATTTTTTCCTACTCCTCCGTTATTCTTTTCCGATTGGTTTCGTTGCTGGATTCAATACAGTTAAATTCATTCTCCGGGACTTCGCCGAGCTTCAATGCCTCGGCGCTTTTCTGGGGGGTGACCATAAGCTCTTAGAGTAAGGTTATTTTGAGTGTGTGTAAGGGACAGATGTATGCGACTCGTATACATCTGTCACTTACTCGATCTCAAAATAACCTTACTCTAGAGCTTATGGTCACCCCCCTGGTGGTCGCTACTTTTGATTCTGGCTTTCAGGAGTTGCAGTGGTTTGTGAATATTTATTTATTATTTATTATATACTTTATTGTACACCACAAAAAATATACAGGACATATGTTCAAATATACAAGTGTACAATGGGCGGTCTTATCGCACTAGGCAATCTCTTACAGACAACCTTTGGATGGACTGAAAGATAGGAGAAGAATTTAGGGCTGTCAGTGTACAAAATATAAAAATAATATTAATTAGACTTAATAACATACAATACATACATAAAATATTACATAATATACTAATACATATCAAATATATAACAGGGAAAGGAGAAGAATAAAAATTATAGTGAAAGGTAATGCTCCTTCACCATTTTCTTGAACGTTGGCAGTGTTTGAGCACGTCTCACTTCAATAGGTAATACATTCCACAACCGAGCTGCTTGAATCGTGAAAGATTTGTCAAAGAAGGAAGTGGAATGCATACGAATACTTAATTTAATATTTTCCGATGATCTCAAGGACCTAGAATGGGTGTCACAGAGGAACTGAAAGCGTTCTTTGAGATAAATAGGAGTAAAAGGACTAAAAAGCACATTATAAAGCAAAGAAAGTATATGGGCATTCCGGCGAAGGCGAATAGGAAGCCATTTGAGCTTAGTATGAAATTCGGAAACGTGATCATACTTGCACAAGCCAAATATGAACCTGATACAAAGATTTTGAAGTCGCTCAAGCTTGTCCAATTGGTCTTGGGTGAGATCAAGATAGCTGGCATCAGCATAGTCTAGAATAGGCAGAAGAAGAGATTGTGCTATCGCAATTTTAGTGGTGATGGGAAGAAAATTACGAAGACGTCTCAGGGAACCCGCAGACGCGAACAGTTTTCGACAGACTTCCTGCAGTTGTTTGGTCCAGGAAAGGTTGCTGTCGATATAAATCCCCAAGTTCTTCACAATATGATTTATAGGAATAATAGTATTATTGAAAGAAACCTGGGGAAGTATCGACCAATCGATCCTAGAGACAGTCCGAGAACTGCCAACAATCGTTACTTGAGTCTTCGTTGGATTGATCCTCAACCCGAACTCAGTGCTCCAGTTACCTATTCGAGCCAGGTCTGTATTAATTGTCTCAATGGCATTGGATAACTCTCCGAGAGGGGCTTGGGTATAAATTTGGAGATCATCAGCATGTAGGTGATAGAAAGAAGAAAGTCGTTGAGTGATAGCATTAATAAAGAGTGCAAAGAGAAGAGGAGATAAAACGCCACCCTGCGGCACACCGGCAGAGGTGTGACACCAAGAAGAAAAAGATTCATCAGTGCAAATACGCTGCCGGCGGCCAAACAGGTAACTATGAAACCAGTCAATTACCTGAGGAGATATGTTAAAAGAGCGTAGCACGCCAAGCAAAATGTCGAAGTCAACAGTATTGAAGGCATTGCTAAAGTCGAGCAGAGCAAGTACCGTTAACTTCCCCATATCCATGCCTGACCTAATATCGTCCGTGATGTGCACAAGTGCTGAGGTAGTGCTGTGGCCACGTCGAAAACCAGATTGGTAAGGATTTAAAAGATTGTGTTTGGAAAGGAATGTGTTGAGCTGATGATGAACAAACTTTTCAAGAACTTTGGATAGGAAAGGAAGAATAGAAATATGAATAGTGCGGTGGGATTGTCCCAAAAAGAAATAAAGAAAATAATAATAAAATTTATTTTATTTTTATAATTATTTATTTTTTCAATCAGTAGAAACACATACATTTTAAATATTTAAGTTGATGCCAACATAAACTCATTAGAGTTTTACCGTGTACCGTGTATTATATTTGTTTTTATTGCTTTAAACTCTTTATTTATAATTTATTAAATAAAATATTTTATTAGTGTATCTATGTATATATCTTTGGTATTTAAATTTAGTAAAAAATATTCCTTGAGTTTGTATTTTATGTTTTTCTGAGTTATTTTGTCCCTCAATGATATGGGTAGTTTATAAATAAGGTAAGGTATTATATACTTTAACGATCTCTTGCCGTGTAAATTTGCGTACTTTGGTAGTAACAACTGAGCATTGATGACGCTAAGAGTCCTAATTTCATTACTATTTACGCTTTTTGCTTTCTTTAGATTATCATTAAAAACTGTTACTTTATCAGTGCAAATTTAGTTTGTTCATGTATAGGTATCATGTTACAGAACTAAAATAATTTGCGATAGTCATTTTTGTATTTCTTCTTAATGTTGTGAGGGACAATTACTTTCAATATATGCAGTTTGTTGGTGACGCGGCCTGCGAAGCCTCAACGCAGTGTGATTTGTGATAGTGTGTATAGACTCAGACTCATGATTAATAGTGAATATGGACTTATATAAGTGTTTAGGACAGTGATAGTGAATATGGACTTATGTAAGTGTTTAGGACAGTTTAGTAATATGTTTTTGATTTATATGTAAACCAAATTATGTAGCTAATATGTTTTGTTAACTTATTGTAGCGAGGCCTGTATTTTAAAGAGAAATTAATTCGAAATAGCCAAACGGGCCTCGTTACAGTAACGTTTTGTCATGGAATAACGTCGCGCCCGAATTATAACTACTTTGCGCTGATTGGTCGAGTAACCGTTTCGCTATGATTGGTCGACGCTCGATCGACGTGAAGTTGCTCGACACGGCGCAATTTGTAGAGGGGCGCGGCGTTAGGAACAATTGTATAAATAAGGGGCCATTGTTGGCAAAATCCCCGTAGCTCGCCAGCCGTCGCTCCGTGCGGACGTCTCGCTGCTCGTCGCCCCACCGCGTCTTCCGGCGCCCCCACTCTCCGTCTCGTCGCGCCCCTCTGCGTGACGTCACTGCGGCCGTCGCGTCTTCGCACGCCGCTCCGAAGGTGTCGCTACTAGTAACTTTGGTTACTAGTAGTGGCAGCTATTTTGGCCCTTCCGGGCAAATCCACTCTTTGTGGTGCCTGGCGGGAAACCTAGCGGTGTTAACAAGCCAGTGGGGTGTGCCCCAAGCACCCGCCAAGTCCCTTAAGGACACGGCAGTCATTGGAGTCGGGAGCGGGATCAGTTGGCCTTGGTAGATAGCCTAGTCAACCCCCGCTTCGTCCCCCAGCATTCACCTGGCACGGTCGGGTGTGTCCACCCCGACGTGCCAGACTTCTTCGGTACACATTGGTGGGTGGCCCACCTTCGGTGGGTTTACCGGTACCCAGCGACCACACAACCCCTAGACGCCTAATAACAGGCAAGCGATGTCTGTCAACACATATGACTAAAAGATCATATCCAGGTATTATAGGAAGCCACTCGACAATTTCGAATTAGTAGCGACCACTTCTGTGAACCGTAAACACTTCCGCGTCCGTCAACAAAAAGTTGATGAAATAAATATTATAATGGCCTCTTGAGCAATACGTTGGTATGGTAACAACAGCTAGACTTCGAATTTCCGGAAAAATTGCATAACATTTCATTGATAAGTTAATAGTTACATAAACGTAATAAGATTTATTTTCTGCTATTATTTGTCGGAGTTCATATTATACTGGTCACGTTTGAAGATGAAAACGCCCACCGCATGTTTGCGTCTCTTTCTTTTTAAAGTAATTTTTTCGCTATCTCTTCTCCTCAAAAATTTCGTAAATAGAACTAGTGATACACCATATGCTATGACCAAATCTGTTATCGATAGAACTAGAAACCTTACCAATAAATATATTAAATTGAATAGTTTATTAATTTTGAAACGATTTTTTGATTACGTTTTTTACTAATATTTAATATTACTATATTTAAGAACCAACAACCGAAAAAAGTATGTTGCCTTTAGAATTATGATATTTATTTTTAGTTTTAACATTTTATTTTATTACTAAAATGGTAAAACGCCGTATAATTAATAATAAAAAAAGTAATATTAATAAAAAATAAATAACTACAAATACTATTTATAAAATTATCGATACCTTCCTGATTTTATTTAAACCTGTCCCATCCTTAATGAGGCGTATGACCTTGGTAAGGGACCAATCAGAGCGCAGTACCCCCGTGCCTCATACCTCAGCTAGTTGACAGAATTGTTTTGATATATTAGATCAAGCATTAGGCGTCTAGTGGCTATGTGGTCGATGCCGGTACCTTAGGGCCCTGTCACCCAATAAGATTGGTGGCAGGTAGACAAGGTAGGTTTGCACACATCCCCGAGCCCCACCACCCGGGGAAGATACCCCTCCCGGCTTCTCCGGATCTATACTTCTCAATTATGTCGCTCGCGGCAGTAATTGAACTCCTTCACGAGATTCTCGAGAAGGAAAAACTCTCCAAAAAATACAGCCATGCTGTAAGTCAGGCTTTAGCCACTAAACAGGCTTTGGGATGAATTTCCTAGTCCCATCCTTTCCTTTATCTATAAAATTCAAATTCGCCGCCAAGTCAAGCCAAGCCAAGTCAGGCTTTAGCCACGTATGTGCCCGCTTCGGGCCCGACCGGGGCCCCTGGACCTAGCCAGGCACCCGTGCCGAGCGAAGCCCAGGTCTCGCCCAGGTCGCCCTCCCCGGCAGCCAGGCCCACTTCTGGGACTGGTGAGCCGACCCTACCTAAGCCCCCAGCTCCGGCCGTCGAGCCCAAAGCTACTAGCCGTTCATGGAGAGATCCTCCTTCTTCTAAAACTTCTTCTCAACCGGCCGTCGAGCCTAAGAAAACCAGTTCATGGAGAGATCCTCCTTCTCCCATATCCTTTCAGGTCAAAGCTTTTAGAAGCTATAAGGAGCGCATAGCCGCCCTTCATAAATTTAAGCCCAAGTCCAAGTCCAAGAACATCTGGGCGGACGATGATGACTCCCCCATGGAAGAGGGAGCAACCCTCAGCACTGACGAGGAATGGGAAGCTATGGCTGACCAAGCTGACTCAGTTGCTGACGTCCCATTAGACCCAAATGTCCCCGATAGGTCAGACGACTACGATACCGTCTCCTCCGACGGTGACTCCGTAGTTTGCTCTGGAGGAAAGAGGAAAAAGAGGAGTAGTCCCATTAATGCTACCGAGGCCAAAAAGGCGGTATCAAAAACCTCTCCTCAGTCAGTTCTGTCACCGGCCTCGCCCGTAAGGCAAATCACCCCCACCCCTGACATTGCTTCTTCTCAGCGGTCCAACCGCAGCCCCAGTCCCATGGTAATAGTTACCAATAAGAAGCTCCGTCCCCCTCCACCTGTTTATCTTCAGGATAAAGTCAAGTGGAACGATGTTTCAAACGCTTGTGTTGAGCGGAAAATCAACTACACCAAAGCCACTGCATGCCAGCAAGGCATCAGAATCCAACTCCCCTCTCCCACTGATTTCCGGAATCTAACCCGGTACCTCAAAGAAAGGAACATCTCGTTCCATACTTACTCCCTCCCAGAGTAGTTATTAGGAGAATCCCAAAAGAGATCCCTACGGAGGAAATCCGTAAGGACCTTCTAGATCAAAATGTCCCCGTCACTGAAGTCCACCGCTTGCATAAAGCAAGAGGCGGACAACAGTACGATATTGTATTAGTTGTCTGTAGCCCTACTGAGGGTTACAACCCGATTTTCAATATAAAGACCGTGTGCTCCCTGTCGGGCATTTCGATCGAGAAACCCTACCGCTCCCATCTTGTAGGACAGTGTCACAACTGTCAAATTTATGGCCATTCTCAGGCCCACTGCTGTGCAACACCCAGGTGCGTTAAGTGCATGGGTGATCATGGCACTAAGGACTGTCCCCGTCCTAAATACCGCTCACAGTGCACGGAGCCTCCCAGCTGCGTGCTCTGTGGCCAAGTCGGGCACCCGGCTAATTACCGGGGTTGCCCAAAAGCCCCCAAGCTCGCGCCTAAAATGGCCAAGCGATACAATGCGCACATAATGCGCATGGCTCCCTCTTCCCAACCACCCCCCCGTCTAGCCCCTCAGAGGACTTCACCATGGGGTAAGCTGAACCACCAAAGTGTGGCTCCTCAGACTTGACCAGCCTATCCCAGCGCTGATGGCCCACCCCATAGCAGCTCCAAATCCAGTCCCCGACCCAGTGGCCCCAGCTGCCCCCATGCCCGCACAAAGCCGGAAGGTGGCTTCCACCATCACCGCCGCCATGTGCCCGCCCCCTGTAGCCCCCTCCGGGCACAAGCCATATTTGAGCGTCGCTGAGAATATAATCAGCGCGTATTCCATATGGATGACCCCTCAGGCCCGTGCTCTGGATGCAGAAATCCGGAATGCAGGCTCTCTCACCCCCGCTTCATGCAGTGCCCTCTTCTCGAGGTACGAGTGCATTACTAGGGAACTTGACAGCCTTGTCTACAAGGACGGTCACCTATTCAAACGTAGCATACATACCGATTGGTCCGTCCTCGCCGCCGAGGCCCCGCCGCGAAGTCCCAGTCATTATTTATGTAGCCAGCCCGCGAATAGCTGTGCCATAGTTAATTCTAATTAGATTAATTGGAGTTTCTTGTCCGTTCTTCTCCACGTAGGCTTATTCCGAACGGATGGTAGAATCACTTTATTAAGATCCAGCCTTAGTTGTCCCCCCAGCGACGCCCTGAGCCGAGGTTCGACCCCAACTGGGGTAGCCCTCAGCGTTGTCGCTTAGGTTTAGTAAATTTTTGCCTAGCTGGAGGCTATATAGTTTAGTCTCCGTAGGAAAGCCCGGTTAAGCAGCTAAACAGTCATTTTGACTGAGTTGCGAGACGCCACGTATTAAAAAAAATAAAAAAAAAATAAAAAATAAACAAAAAGGCAATATCCCTTTTTACTGCGAGCAGCGGCGCAAGCAACACCTGTACACAATATTGAAATAAAGAAGAATTATTGCCTCGGTAGTTGACCTGGTTTTATTGGTTGAATCCTCAACAATGCCAGGTTTTATTGGTTGAATCCTCAACGCAGTTGAATTGCGTAAATTTGATCAAGATGTGTCTTATATGTCCTACCATAGCTCGACAGACCATAGGATATAGTTGATTCGACCAGGGCTTTGTAAAGCATTAATAGAGTTTGATATGGATTTTTGCATTCAATAATAGAGAGAGAATTTAGCTAGCATGCATCTCAATTTATCAACGCACTCCATAGCAGCTGTTTGTTTTCCTACCGGCAGCAATGAACTTGTCATTGCTCGATTCCCGCCTTTATTTTTAATATGGTAAGGATCCGATTCTTTCCCGATGCTCGTTCTCATGTCGATTAATTCCATATTAATATTGTTTTGGAAGCAGTGGTGGCCCAGTGGTATCGGCCGTGACTTACAAGTTGTAGGTCGTGGGTTCGAACCCAGGCAGGCGCTTTACTTTGTGTAAATTATTTCATCACCACTGCTCCCAAAAACGGCGAAGGAAAACATCGTGAGGAAACCGGCATGTCCTAGAACCAAAAATTCGAAGACATGTGACATCCACCAACCCGCACTGGGCCCGCGTGGTGGATTACGGCCCATCCCCTCTCACAGAGAGGACGCCTGTGTCCCAGCAGTGGGAACATTAATAGGCTGATGATGTGATGTGATGTGATTGTTTTGGAAAGTACTCATATCTTCTTTGGAAACTGTGCTTTCGCGAAGGTTCTGCAGTTCAGTCTTCAAGATAAGAAGTTCCTTTAGGTGCCGTGACACATCTATGTAGTCAAACGTCACAGGGGGTAGGCGGTTTAGATCTTTCGCCACAAATACTGGTTGTTCCGATGGATCAGATTCTTTGAAGGCTTTTATCAAATCTCTAATCTTTTTCTTGCTTTTATCTTCTCCTTTTATCTACACACATTTTAGCGACAATGCACTAAATAGCACGGATTTGCCAGTTTCAATCTCGGTTTTGGTGAAATTACTATTACAAACTTGAGTTACCATCAGCTCGTCCATATAATCCGGAGATAGATAGATAGATATGTAGATAGATAGATATAGATCCGGAGTACATCCGAAATTCGCGGGTAGGTGTAAATAACAATAGACGTATTTCCAAATTTATTTTATATTGAAAAATATAAATACTTGATAAAAGTGCCTGTTTATACAAGTAATTTACAGTATAACGTCCACTGTACGGGTACTCACGTTTGCAGTACATTTACGTGACTCCTGGGAAAATTTGCACCACCTGCCAGCACATCATCTGCACTTTCACTGAAACCAATTTCACTGGGCACTGGAGGATCACAATGTCTCAACTCGACGAGATTGTATCAGCACAAAAAAGCCTCGAGGATAGCTTTATCCGGAAGATGGGCGAGTTGGAAGCGCAAATCCAATGCGCAGCGCCTGCCAAGGATACCGTAGCGAGGATTGCTGAAGAGTTTCGCACCTTCAGGGAGATAGTCTTCAGCATGCTTGGCCTGCTCCGAAGACAGATTACCGAGTGTGCTAGACAGGTTGACTGGATGGAGACCAGACATCGGCGGAAGGCGCTGATCTTCCAGGGTATAGCAGAGGTTGACGGTGAAGTTAGCGGTACAGTCGTCCTGGACATCATTAATAAGAAGCTGGCCCCTAAACCATTGGCTGCATCATCCATAAAGTCCTGTCATAGACTCGGTGTAGCCAATAAAGATCATCATAGGCCAATCCTGGTGAAGTTTGCAAACTATGATGATAAATCTGCGGTTTGGAAAGCTAAGACAGGCCTAAAGGGTTCCTCTATCTCAGTTAAGGAATTCTTGACAAGGACCCGGCAGAACATCTTTGGGAGGGCGCGACTCCACTTCGGGATGCGATCATGTTGGACTCAGGACGGTGTCATTGTGGTTAAGGCGCCCGACGGGAGCAAACACAAGATAGCATCACTCGACGAACTGAGTCCACTGCTGGCGAAGTATCCGAAGGTCCAGGGAGGCGGTAACCTGCAAAACAATACGCGTTAATGGTATCTTTAACTACTTATTTTCATTAATAATATGTACACTATAGACAGTAAGGTTTTACTTACCATAGAAATCCTGTCACTTTTATGTTTTTATTATACTCTTATCCTATCACTTTTCTTCATAACATTTTGCTGCATAGTTTAATAATATATATATTTGTGCTTAATGGCTTTAACACAATAACAACCAATAGTAATATTTGATAACAACATACAACTTTATCTATTGTGTTTACCCTCAACCTTTTTTTTTTTAGACCGCTAAATGTCAAACAGAATAAATAATATTGTTTGTGTACCGTCAAGTCAGATTGTTATTTGGCGTTAATCGGATACGTTTCATGATTGTTTGACAAGGTGTGTTTTTTATCACTTTCTTTTTATCTTGAAACTATGTAGCGCTCATTTCATGTACATGTCCTACAATTAAATTTATATATCGAAGTGTGTTACTTAGAACAATTTTTGATGTTAGCTGGCGGGTGGTGCAGAGATGCAAGCGCCTGCCTATCGTGTAGTGTTTTTGTCTGTGTGGCTTGTGTTTAGTATTGGTATATATTTTATTTATTTTCTTTTATATGTTATCAGGCAGCGAATCTTTTTACTCTGCCAACGAATCAACTGCATCTTCTTGCGATATTAGTTTCAGCTCTCTTACGGACACTCTTGGCGATCTATTGCGTCAGAGGTTCAGCCCAAATCCTGACCGGCTGTTTAATGTTTGCCACATTAACGCTCAAAGCATTCCAAGCCACCACAGCGAACTGTACGATACGTTTTCCAACAACAACGTACACGCCGTCCTGATTTCTGAGACCTGGCTCAAACCTGAACTGCCATCTACCACCTACTCTCTTCCTGGTTTCGTTCTTCTTCGGAATGATCGGATTGGTAAGAGAGGGGGTGGTGTAGCAATTTACCTTCGCGGAGATCTCCCTTTTAAAATTCTCAGCACTTCTGCTTGTAATGATTCTGCTGAGTTCCTTTTTATAGAGGTTTGTGTCAAGGGAGCTAAAGCCGTTTTAGGTGTTGTTTACTGTCCCCCTTCCCTTGATTATTTCACCGAATTCGAATCGGTACTTGAATCTTTGGGTTCGGAGTATGCACATCACATCATCATGGGAGATTTTAACACCAACCTCCTTTCCCAAAACTCCCCTCGGTCCCGTAAATTCCTGCATATTGTCGAGTCAGCCAGTCTTCATGTACTGCCTCTCCAACCCACTCATCATAATAAAGTCGGTGAAGATACCTGGCTTGACCTGATCCTCATCTCTAATCTTTCCCTAGTTTCCTCGCATGGTCAGCTTGATGCTCCTGGATTTTCCCATCACGACCTTATTTACCTGTCCTATGTCCTTAAGCCTCCAAAACTTAAACCCAAATTCCAGTACAGGCGTGCCTTTGCACGTATGGATAGTGAGCTACTACAAAAAGATGCTTCGAATCTTGATTGGACACTTTTGCAGGAAGCTGCTACAGTGGATGACAAAGTTTGTGTGTTCAACAATGCTGTGACCAAACTTTATGACACTCATGCTCCTGTCAGGAGAGTAAAGTTAAAGCGTCCACCCGCTCCCTGGATGAACAGGGGAATCCGGATGGCAATGCGACGGAGGGACCGCGCATTTAGGTTATTTAAGAGGGATCGATCAGAGGACAATTGGACCTTATTCAAGACAGCTAGGAATCGGTGTAATCAGATGATACGCAACGCTAAACGACGCCACATTCTAAATAACATTTCTTCGTCATCTTCTGCCGATATCTGGAAATTCCTTGGGACCCTAGGTATCGGCAAATCGCGGCATTCAGACCTTCCTAACACAATTTGCTTAGACGATCTTAATCGCTTTTTCTCTACTGTGCCTATGCTAGATAGTCTAACCAAACTTCAAACTATCGACTACCTTGCTGGTCTGACGCGTCCCAATATTTCCCCCTTTGTCTTCGCACCAGTCGACCCAGGAGAGATCAAAAAGATAATCCTATCCATTAAATCCAAAGCTGTGGGCTGTGATAACATCAGTCGATTTATGATCGTATCGGCGTTGGATCAACTTCTTCCTGCTATTTCCCACATCATTAATTTTTCTCTCTACTGCGGTGTTTTCCCTTCCTTGTGGCGTAAAGCTCATGTCCGAGCCTTGCCCAAGATTACCAATCCCACTCTTTCCTGTCACTTTCGCCCAATTTCGATCCTTCCCTTTCTGTCCAAAGTGCTCGAGGCCTGTGTTCATAAACAACTGTCTCACTTCATATACCACAACTCCCTTATCAGCCCATTTCAATCCGGTTTCAGGCCCGGGCACAGTACCGTGTCAGCTCTCCTTAAAGTGACTGATGATATAAGGCGGGGAATGGAGGACACTAAAGTTACTACTTTAGTGTTAATCGACTTCTCAAACGCTTTTAATACCATCAATCATGATGTCCTTTTGTCTATCCTTTCTTATCTTATGGTCTCTCACGAGGTACTGGAATGGTTTTCCTCTTATCTTCGGGGTCGCCAACAGTCAGTTCGTGCTGGAGACTCTTCTTCAGAGTGGTGTGACCTTGCAGCTGGCGTACCTCAAGGCGGTATTTTATCTCCTCTTTTGTTCTCCATTTTCATTAATCTTATAACGACTGAGCTTCAGTGTGCGTATCATCTTTACGCTGACGATTTACAGCTCTACTGTCAGTCAGGTGTTGACAACTTATCGGATGCGATCGAAGGGCTAAACCGGGATTTAATTACGATTAAAGGCTGGTCCGACCGATTCGGTGTGGCGGTTAATCCTGCAAAGTGTCAGGCTATCATACTTGGGAGTCCCCATAGCTTGAGAAAGGTTGATGGCTTAACTGTTCCACCCATAATCTTCGACAACGTACCAATTCCGTTTAGCTCCGAGGTTAAGGATCTTGGTCTGTTCGTCGACACTTGCCTTGACTGGCGCAAACAGGTAACGAGTGTCAGTCGTAAGGTCACGGGAACGTTACGTTCGCTGTATCGATTAAAAAATCTTCTCCCAGCTCACATAAAGGCCATGCTTGTACAGTCCCTAATCTTTCCCATAATTGACTATGGAGATGTGTGCTACTATGACCTGAATGCTGATCTACTCAATAAACTTGACCGCCTTCTAAATAACTGCATTCGATTTGTCTTCAACCTCCGGAAGTACGATCATGTATCCCCACATCGATCCCTTTTAAAATGGTTGCCCATACGTCAGCGTAGAGCGCTGAGGGCCTTGACTACCCTGTTTTCTTTTATTGATAAACCCACTTCTCCTTCTTATCTGTCTTCTCACGTTCAATTCCTTTGCTCTGCCCACAGTAAGAATCTTCGCTCCACCAATAATCGTCTTCTACAATGTCCCTCTCACCGCTCTGGGTTTATCCACTCGTCCTTCTTTGTCCAGGCAATCTCCCTTTGGAATGCGCTCCCTCAGAACATCAGGATGGCAACCAGTCGGCTTTCTTTCAAAATAAAGGCACGTGAGCACATTCGCAAGAAATTTGTAGAATCATCACAAAATTGATTTGTTCGTTTCGGATTCTCTATAACGTTGTTTATATGTATGTATGTATCTAAGTATATATTTATCATTCCTTTTTTTTATATGTTATATACTCTTTTCTCTATTCATCATATCATTAAGTTACACCTGCCTTGTTTTATCTCTGCACCACCCTAAGGTCGACTGGTAGAAAATGCCTAAGGCATTAAGTCCGCCTTTGTACTTATGCATAAAGTTTTAATAAATAAATAAAATAAATAAATAAATAAATAATCTATTTTGTTTTGAACGAATGTTAGAAACTCGTTAATTATAATTTACGATTCTGCCATTTTAGTTTGCGTATGCGCAAATACATTTATGCGCGCGTCGGTCGTCCGCGGTGGCAACGACCGAACTGAATAAACGAACTGAATAAATAATAAAACTGGTCAAGTGCGTGTCGGGCCACGCGCAGTAATAGGGTTCCGAAGTTGCATAATAATGCGGACTAAAGAGAGGGTTTTTTTGTTGTTACATGAAAATTAGAATGGTGTCAGCGGCTCACAAAGTCTAAAAACGGGCCCACATAGGATTTTTCAATCTATATTCTCGCGTTTGACCACTATCTCGCCTGATGGTAAGCGATGATGTGGTCTACGGTGAAGTACGCTTGCCTAGATGTAATCTATTCACTCTTGACTTAAACTAAATAAGGACTAACTGGTAACTGAAGAAGGAGTTGTAAAATCCAACTTCGCAACTGAAGTTAGAAAAATATTATCTATTTGAGTACCACCGCGTGCGAATTGCGAAAGGAGCCGATACGAGCGCGCGTTAGAGCCACGGGGAATGGTATAGTTCGTTCTTGGATCCTTGCGTGCACGCTCCTTGTTTATTTCTCATTCGGAATTAGAAAAAAATCGTATGTATGTACCTCTAATACCGCAGATTAGAGGTGAATCCTCTAATCTGCGGTATTCACTATTTCTTTCTGGAAAGTTTTACGCTGCTCAATTAGTGATGAAGTCGGGTCGAATATAGACTTTATAGAAGGATATCGACAAAAGAAAATAAGTCATTTGCTTGGAAATCGAATCTAATTTGACTTTACTTTTACGTTTTAATTACAAAACGTCGAAAATGCTTCTGCACTAACATAAAATAGACTCCACCGCGCGCATTCGCCGTATGGACTACGTTCTGGTACTGCCAACGACTCCGGCCACTCCAATGCGTTATTCGAGCTTAAATATTATTAATTTAGAAATCATTATTAGTAAGCATGTTATGATTTTATTTTTGTATATTTTTACATTGTTCATAAGCATATATTTACTATCTGTTTTACACAGCTAACAACGTTATTTAAGTAATTTTTCAATGGTATTTGTACAAAAAAATTACTGTGCCAAGTACATTTTATAAGTTGGTCGACTATTACTCGTAAACTTGTAAAGCCTGTTATGATTTCATTTTTGTATATTTTTACATGGTTCGTAAGCATTATATTTACTCTGTTTTACACAGCTATCAACTTTATTTAAGTAATTTTTCAATGGCATTTGTACAAAATTTTTACTGTTCCAAGTACATTTTATAAGTTGGTCGACTATTACTCGTAAACTTGTAAAGCCTTGTTATCCGTGATAATTTTCCTTTTAATTTCGTTATATTTACTACTGCCGTGATTTTTTCACATTGCCAAGAGCAACCATTTCGCTGGCAGGGGGGGGGGACACTTGACTCTAACATAAATTTGCAACTTAAAGCTTAATTTTACGCAAACGAATCTCTGGCTCGAAAAATGGTTTTAACAAACCCATAATATTTTTAAATGGCCTATCCAACGATACCCCACACTATGCGATAGATGAGAAAAAGAAATACATCCTCACTTTATGTCTATGGGAGGTACCCGAAAAAAAAATATTTTTCATGATTTTATGTTACCACTTTGTCGGATTTATTAATATGTATATACATGCCAAATTATAGCTTTCTAGTACTTAGATTCTCTGAGCTAAGCTGCGGACGGACAGACGGACAGAGCGAAACTATAAGGGTTCCTTGTTGACTTCGGAACCCTAAAAAGGTAATGTAATCTCTTCAGCACACGTTTTTATCAGTATGGGTGGCACATTTAATCCATGGCTATATTTGCTTATGAAATTTTTAATAATATTTTTATTTCTAGCGGTGTGGGTACGCGTCGTAGTACGGGTCGACCGCACGGCATCGGCACTGTGACCCCACTCTGCCATATTTGTCCTACTGATGCGAAGAAATCATTAAATGAGTTTGAAACTTGTTTTGGGTCGGCCGTAAGTTTATCGTGGATCATCAATGTAATATTTTGTTGTGTTCTTTGCAGGTTTTTGTTAGTACGTTCTTTATTAATTTTCCAGATTGTTATTGTTTTGTTAATTGAATGTTTAATTTCCCGAATATACTCTAGTTTTTTTTTATTTACTACTATCTGTTTTAAAGTTTTTTCATAGATTTTATACTGTTTTGTTAATATTCGATCATTAGAATATAAAATAAGAATTCTGAACAGCCGCTTATTTTTTCATGATATTTTAATGTTATAATTTGTAAGTTAATTATTTTCGATTCAGTTTTCTTATTTTTAAGGGTATACAGTCATTTAATATTCCAAGTAAATGTTTCACAAATAAAAAAAAAACGAGTTATAATTTATATTTGTATTTTTTCAGAGCTTATTATTAGATTCCAATCAATTTGTTTAAATGCTGATGTCTATGCATGGCCTGCCTGCGATTGGTTGGAGGCGCGCGGGGTATGAGAGGGCGCGCGGGAGGCGCGGGCGGCGCTGGCACGTCTCCCGCTCCGAGCATCGCGCACTCAAATTCTTACCACGACGAAGACACTACATTTTAATTCGGATATTGTATTTTTGTAATTACACCAGGTTATTATAGTTCACGCTTTTTATTTATTCGCTCCTGTAACTGAGCAATCGACGTAGCATCGTCAACAGCTGATATATTTTTTTTTTTACATTTGTACTATTAAATATATATTTTTTGGGTGTTCCAATCTTTACGTGAAGTGTTTGTTACGTCTAGTTGTTTTAAATGTACTGTTGCTCCTTTATGGTCACGTAAACCGAAATCGTTCACGTGGGTAATAATTAATTTTGATTGAAAGTTTATAAAGACTAGATCAAGAAAAGTTGGAAGTGGTTTTGGTCACTCGTGTAGGGCTTTTTATTCATTGATTGAATTGACATTCTAACAACTTAATTAAAAGTAATGTATTTGTTTGAAAACTTATTTCCAAGACATTAACATTAAAAGCACCTCCAAATATGATTTTGTTTTTACTATATTTTTTTACAATAGTTCTAGTACCAATTTTAACTGTTTATAGAATATATCAGGCTGTCTATTATTCCAATATAATGTAATAAGACTAGTTTTAAATTTTGGCAATTCAATGGCACATACTTCTTTGATGTACTCCACCGTATCCATAATATGCTTTCTTTTAATGAATTCTATGTGTTCTTGTAAGAATATATGCATATGCTTGTTACTACGGAGGCTGCTAACTAGTTCTGTTGACAGTATACCATGGCGTGGATGAAACATTTAAAAAACAAAACACCATCTTATCTTTTTGGTAATCCACCTGTGAAGGTCATGTTCATAATTTGTCACAGCGTAATTATACCAACCACACGTGTAAGACAATGTTATGAGAACACTTGATTTGTTATAAACTTTATTAAGAAGATCACGTGGAACTCCACAAGGAAGTATTTTTGGATCCTTTTTTTTTTTTTATATTCTATAGGCTCGCGCCACCATAATATATGGTAAGAGCGCGATGGTATGGACCATCGCGCTCTTACCATATATTATATTATTAATAAATAATATAATCATAATAAGCTTTTTATTTACTTCAATTGTAAAAGAAAACACTTATCTAAACACATTGCGTTACAACTAGGGAAAAAAAGAGTATTTACGATGAACTCTGGCACCCAATGTAAGATTTAGGTGCTTGTGTTTAGGGTGCCAAGAAGGGGTTATTGACTATTATTTACAAGGTCAATTACTTAAAACGTGTTAAGCTTTGTAGCAGATATTTTTTGCTGACCGAGTAGTTAAATAAGTACCAATTCATTTATTTTCTTTAATACTTACATCAAAGACATGCTTAATGTAAATCCTTGTACAAGAAACACTTTCTCGCTAGAAAATTTATTTAATAACATACTATAATTATATTAAATACTTATTTATAAGGAGAACTGTAACAAAACGACAGTGTAAGGAATGATGAGAGATAAGAAATGGAAAGGTGTGGTCGCATCTATGACGAACAGGCCACAAACATTCATTTTCTTGAAGCTGGCCCTCTGCAGACGTTGTATATTTTTGTAGACTCGTTTCTGTGTTTCTATAAAGGTTAAAAATTTCAGAAAAATACTTAATTAAAATTTACCATTTAAGAGACATTTGTCACATAGCCTGTTTTTTATTCGTCTGTTGAGGATTCAGCAGTGCATATTTATTATACAGAACTACATCAACTTTCAACCTTACTCTCTCTTTATTCGTCTAGCCTTATTCTATTATAAGTGTAGTGTATGTAGATATCAATAGATCGCACTACAAGCCGATAACAGTATTGTAAAGCTGCCTCGTGCGCACACGCTGCTCGGTTATAAATACCGGTCCGAGTGGTGGGGCAATCAGTCGTTATCGGACTGTCGGCCTGTGCGGTGGTGCGTTGGTGAGTCAACTATTAATATTGATAAATGTGCATATTTTACATTGGCGACGAGGAGAAAACTGTAGAGTGAATAAAGTAATTAAAATAAAGTAATAAATAAAGCTGTTTTTCACTAAAAGGAAAATGAAGACTTTGTTATAACATAAATAAAAAAAAATAAAAAAAAATAATACAAGAAAAAGAAAAGTGTGGAATGACGGTGACAGTTAAAATCAGTGGCGGTTCGTTTTGGAAGTGCATCAAATGTATACGATAAGTAGTGCACTTGCTGAGTAGAGCTGTGCAATTCAACCTCGTAAAACACACACTGTGCACACTGGTGGCACACTTCACCGTCGGTGTCATATTCTTATGGTCCCACCAAAACTGAATGCAGTAGAAGTAAGTCATTCAGCTTCGCGTCTACATGGCAGACAATGTGGGACTAATTTAAGAAGTCGTCGAGTTTTCTGCGACTACCCTCAGAATCTCGAATAATGAAAAACCAGTCCGGAGCGGAGCAACAACTAAGGAGTTGGACAGGTCAAGGAGGAGCGTGTGGATGTGTGGATCCATACACACGAATCTTTATGCCAATCTGGTGAGTCGTTTTCATTTTGTTATGGCTCAGGAAAAGTGTTTATTGTTCAAACTTCTGTATACAGTATGGGTCATGTCAGGTCATAATCCATATTGGCTATCACTGTTCAAGTTTTAGTGTTGTTGAAGAATATCACTGTTGGCCGTTAGCTAGCCTTAGCTGATTATTTTTGTTTGGACGTTAGAGCGATATAGTAACAATGCCGTACTTCATTCAAGAAAAATGATAATTCCAAATAAAATGATAAGTTTTGAGTTAATTGTGTCTGATCATTGAATTGGTTGTATTTATACCTAGCACTATCACTAGGTAATTGAGACATATCTAGTACAAAGCCAATACATAATGAATTTATTATTGACGGTAATAGTTTCAAAATTTTGTTTAGTAAGGATGAGATACCTTGTGAAGGACTGCACAAATGTCATTTTAAGTGTTTGAGCGAGTTAATATTGTAGCTGCTTTAACCAATACTGGCCATTGGTCAAGTACATGTATTCAGAACAGATCTTATGTCTCGGGACGATTTACAAAAATCTCGATCGATCGATTTTCATCTTCAGATATTAATTCACTTGCTTAGTTTCAAAGTAACATTATGATAGTATTAGATCCCGCGATCGCTATCCTTTGAAATCTTTAAATAGACCGATACAACGAACGATAAAGAACGATAGAACGATTAAGTACGCTCACGAGGCATACAAAGGATGTCTCTAAGTAGTGCTCCTAACGAGTTAAACGTAGAAAACAGTGAGGGGAGTTCCTCCACCAAGTAGGAGAACACATACCGTGGCTATTAGGTCGCACTGTACGCATTTGTCTGTAGTCTTATGATGATGGGCAGCTGGTGAAGTAGCCGGGACATGGGTCTCAAAGGAGGTTATCGTTGTATTGGTTTTGTAATAACCTAGAAGTCGTAGACTCTATGTGAAGTGACACACATCGTGTTGGTCAATCACTTGAGGTAATGACGATATGGGTGGCATGAGTTTCACTTGCTGCTGCGGCAGTCATGCCATGAGCGTCGTATATTATTTAAGCTGATACGGGTTCTGATCAATTACTACTAAGGCTTAGAGGAACCTTTCGCTATCGGTGATTGTTATACACTGAAAGCTTTAAATAGGTACGCTTAGAACTTAGAAGTATACACACGATAGGTTTAGGAAGATGATAGTGGGTACTCACGTTCCAGTCGATGTTGATTTCGATAATAATGATGGATGAGCAAGCTATAGAAGGTTATGTAATTCAGTCTATCGGCCGTAGTGTGTGTTCGAACGTACCAGTGGTTAAGCGTAGTCGTGGCCGTAAATCGGTATATTTTGAGGCAACACAAGTAGTCCATAGGTGCGCAATATTGCGTTTAGCTCTGTCGGAGGTCTGGGTCTAGATAGACCGTTGTGTGAGGGCAATGCGATTGCTGGTCGGCTAGAGAGCCGAGGCGTTAGAGGCTTTACTCGAGGGTTCCTGTTGGCTTGGCAGTTTTACTGCAGTAGAGTTTTAAAGTTTCTTTGGTACGATTGTGGTTAAAGTTAAGTTAAAACTTAAGATTTGGTTGGAATAAAGCTAGAATTCTAAAATTTCCCTATTTTGTTTAATCAAGTTTGGTTAACAGTAGCCTAGTTGGCCATTGTGGCAACTGTGAGCCTAGGTGGCAAACACTGGCATAACATAACATCACGCTTATGGTGTTTTATTGGGAGGTTCCTGATGGAGAAACCGAATGACACTGCTCGACCTGGGAGTCGAACCCTTGACCTCATGATTAGTTATTTGATTTGTGCTACATGATTAGTTCTAAATTAATAAATCAAAGAGTACACAAATGCAGTAAAATATACCTACTGGTCATTAAATTGACAGGCAGTAGAATAAACCTACTGGTCATTAAATTAACAGGCAGTAGATTATAACTACTGGTCATTAAATTGACAGGCAGTAGATTATAACTACTGGTCATTAAATTGACAGTCATCAGAGAATGACAGAAATAGCAGTAGATTATAACTACTGGTCATTAAATTGACAGTCATCAGAGAATGATAGAAATAACAGTAGATTATGCCTACTGGTCATTAAATTGACAGTTATCAAAAAAAAAAAAAGGATGGCAGCTGTAATGGTACTTTTTATGTACACACTGTTCACACCCGGAAGACTAAAGAGATGAGATCTGGTGTGAAGAATACTTCACCGTTGCTGATTGGCACAGAGGCAGTGGAACGCGTCCAGAACTTCACTTACCTCGGGAGCGTCGTGTCAGAAACTGGAGGTAGTGATGAGGACATCGCATCAAGGATCACTAAAGCACGATCAGCTACCTTCGCGCAGCTGAGACCTGTTTGGCAATCGCGGAAATTGACCCGAAGGATTAAACTCTAATCTTCTCAACTCAAATCCGTGCTGCTTTACGGGTGCGAAACGTGGAAGGTCACAAAAGACATCTCTAGCCAGATCCAAGTCGTCGTAAAGCACTGTCTTTGTCACATACTCTTCATTTACTGGCCCGAGACCATCACCAACGTAGAGCTGTTGGAGCAATGCCGCGAGAGCCCGATCGACCGCCAGATCAAGCGTCGCAAATGGAGTTCGATTGGCCACAAGCTGCGAAGGGATTCTGATCACATACCGAAGCAAGCGCTGGATTGGAATCCCCAGGGCAAAAGAAAGCGTGGCCGTCCCCGTCCAACCTGGACGAGAGAATGCCGCGCAGCTTCCCGGACACTGCATGGCCGAGTGAGATTCGACGTTTGACTTCTCTTGAGGTTGGACCTGCCTAGCTGGACTATAAGTCCCAGGTAGGCATGGTTGTCCACCGCTGCGGATGTGTAGTCTCCGATCTTGACGGGAGTGGGCGCGACATGAGCGTTTAACATCACTTTGGTTTATCCATATTAATTTTTGGACCCACTCTTTTGGAAGCTCTACTGAGGTAATCGAGAGTTGTACTGGGGACCTCCATGGTCTCAGCCATGACAGCTATATCATCGGCGAACCGAAAGTGAGCGATGTGCTCGCCGTTGACGTCGATGCCTGGCCCTCTCCGGAACGGAGCCTTGAAGGCGTCCTCCAGTGCAGCGGTGGACGGTTTTGGAGGCGGCATCTCCCTGTCCCACACCTCGCTGCGGAGGGATGGATTCCGGAGCCAGGTCGCAAGGCCGGACTAGCGTAGTGGTGTTTTTGTGCCCGTGCTTCGTTACCTCGATGTACCGGTGGTCGATTTGGCGCCGTTGGAGGGACTGCAATGCAGCCCAAGTCTCGATCAAGTTGAGGACTTTCACGTGGTCCACAGACGCTGAGCGGAAAGGCAGGTTGGCTTACGGTGCTGGAGCCTGTTTGGAGGCCGGCTTGTTCGGGAGGGTCAAAGTAGGGCTTGCGCGCGAGACGATTCGTGTATTAATTTATTGGTTCCAGGTAACTAATTAATAACATGAGTTCTCAACTAACGTTAGAGAAATTGGATGGAGAGGGGGAACCTCCATCAGTAGGCCCGAGATGGGAATAAGAAAATGGAATAGAAGAAGAGGAAGGGTAAAAGGAAACACTAAATTAAACCAGTAAATGATTTTTAAATTATTTTGCTGTCATTTTGTTACGCCAGAGATGTCAATAATAAAAATCAGAATATGCTAAGTGTCTTATTAATAATTCTGGTTACATCCAACTGTTTAAAACAAGGAAGGGATGTAGTGTATGTAGATATCAATAGATCGCGCTACAAGCCGATAACAGTATTGTAAAGCTGCCTCGTGCGCACACGCTGCTCGGTTATAAATACCGGTCCGAGTGGTGGGGCGATCAGTCGTTATCGGACTGTCGGCCTGTGCGGTGGTGCGTTGGCGATTCAACTATTAATATTGATAAATGTGCATATTTTACAATAAGGTTCACTTCTTCATTCTTCGCCAGATGTGGCTTTGCTGGGTCGTTAATGTATCCAAGTTTTCTGCCTTAAAGTTAACTAATTCCACGGTTTTTAGTCAAACTGGTCATGAACAATTATGTTCTTTTCATGAAAAATTCTAAATCATTTCATGCCGAGCCCAGAGATGAAAATAATGAACAAAAGTAAACAAAAGGTAGGTAAGTAGGTATAACAAAATTGTATGATGCTTACCTGATACATTGCCTGATGTAACTAATCTGAACAGGTCAGTTGAACGTTACTCATGGCTGAATAAAATCTTTCACATTCCAGGCTCAAGTATATAAGTAAAATAATGCTTTTAGGTAGCCATAGTTGAGAAGTGAGAACTTCAAAAGCAAACTAGAAAAAACATAAATCAACTTAAAGCTTATGTATCACATACAATATACATACATAATATCATTCTACGAAGATCTTACTGCGGAGATAAAGGTGCTATCTCTGTGAAAGACAGTATTCCACAAAATAGACCAAGCGAACACAGAGAGAAGCGGATTGGTGGGTGTCACATGTTTTAAAATTTTTGGTTCTTGGTGTGCCGTTTTCCTCGCTTTGTTTTCTTCAAAATCATTTATTTGCTAAAAACATAGTATAAAAGATGGTAATGTTAATAACGTGAATAAACATGTTTTGCTTAATAGATATAAGCGTGCAAATACATGCCTAACGAAACAATCTGTCACCATGCGATTTTATGTTCCAAGAACTCCTTAACACTGTAATAACTATTAGCAGAGAGCCATTTACATAATTAATTCTTGAACATTCTTGTATTTAATGTTTTTAATTCATTTGGTATTCTGTTGTATACCTAGACACACATAAATATACAGTGTTGGCGCCTAGTGCTACTTTCATAGCAACAAGCGTAGTTCATATATGAGACGCAGTTAAATGTCAGGCGTTTACTTTTTTTCTTAGTGTTTATAAGATACCCCACATTACTTTATATACATTCATTTTTGCACAACGTTCACGACGTTGATCGCTCCGCTAAAATATTGTAAAAAAAACCTATTTGTGTCGAAATACAAGTATTAAACTATCCGAGGGTTTCATTTATGTCCAATACGAGACATAATATCTGGCGACCGTGACAGGCCACTTCGCAAAACGAAAAAACTATCAAGAAATACGAAGCCCGGTCAGCTTGACCAACTAAGCTACAGCTCTGCTACATCAAGAAACGATATTTTAGAGTAGTTGGAGGTTCAGCCGTTGCAGCCTAAACCTGATTTACGGTCTAGACACTGTGATATCAACCGAAGTCGCCATACAACAGCCTGGCCAACGCAGCTAAGTGACCTTTCCTTTTTCTCCTCACATATACCTACGTTTTATCCGTACTGATCCTTAATAATTCATAAACCCCGTGATTTTGCATGTGCTTATTTCATATAGATAGATTCTTAAATAATTAAATAAGGAGTGATTAATTTCTAAAATAAATATCAACACATAGTTAAAAAAAACATTGATTTTATATTGTTTGACCGAGTACCTACCTACGTAAATTCTTACTGGTTTGAATGACCTATTTATTTTACAAGATACTTTGTTTCTATCACAGTTACAAGTGTCTACCAGTATTATCTATTATTATCAATTAAATTCAAGCCTAGGTAAAAAATCATATTTTTTGCAAGTCATTAAGATTGTTTCGCCGAACATTCCAGGAACGGTCACGTCATTTGTGACGGCCGGGGCCTGCAATATAGTCAAGCCTCATCCACGGAGTACCTTCAGCAGTCGGATTCAGCACCGGTACTCCCAGACTACAGATGACACAGGAAGAGGGACGTAAGATAAACATTTTATTAATAGTACAGCAAAATAGGCATTGATGGACGAACGTGTAAATGTACATGTACATACATAAGTCCATCAATGCCTAGTTGTGGCCAAGGCTTGTATAGTACTTTTCTCAAATAATGCGCGGAAATTAAAACTAAGTAGTAACTAGAACTCATTTTGTCAAAATCAATTACGAACAACAATAGTTATTGTTCCCGCGTTGTTCTTTTGTTTTTTTTTTCAATAAACAGCGTTCAAAGTCAAAGTCAAAGTCAAATATATTTATTTCAATTAGGCCAATAAGCGGCACTTTTGAACGTCAAAAATTAAATGTAAATAAAAAATGTACAAGTAATAAAAATTGACTCTACCGTGCATTCGGAAAGTAGCTTGTTATGGAGAAGAACGCACAAGAAACTCCATACTTACTCTTTTTAAAAAAAAATATGTTTTACAATGTTTACTTATGTACATACATTAATAAATTCATATATGTGAGGACGATGCACCCAAAAATAGCACTACCCACTATACAACGTACAGGTATAAAGTAATAAACGCACTAACAGGTAAATTCATTAGTTTTATAAATAGGAACATGGTTCTCACATACTTACAAATATTGCAAACATAGGTAAAATACCTAATTCAACAACAACGGAACCTTGTGTTAGTCAAATTCTGGAAAAATATAAAAAATAACCTAAGAATACAAAAACTTTGAATAGGAATACAAATTAGCAAATTTGGTTTTGTCCACACCAAAGATTGCCCTACGGAGCGGGACCAACATGTTGCCAAGCATTCTTATCTTGAATATAATCATCTAATTTGTAATAATATGCTTGTTTACAAAGTGTGCTTTTAACTAAAGTTTTAAATTTACTTTCATTTAGTTTTAATTTATCACAAGGTATTTTGTTATAAAATTTAACACAGTACCCCATGAAAGACGAGTGTACTTTTGCTAGTCTATAAGATGGTTGATCTAACTTATCTTTATTTCTCGTATTACAATTGTGTCTATCACTGACCTTACTAAAGAGATGTATATTTTTCCTTACATACATGATATTTTCATAAATGAACTAGCTGACCCGGCAAACTTTGTTTTGCCATAAAAACACTAAACATTCATCTACCCTACCTACCCTACCTACCCTACCTACCCTACCTACCCTACCTACCCTACCTACCCTACCTACCCTACCTACCCTACCTACCCTACCTACCCTACCTACCCTACCTACCCTACCTACCCTACCTACCCTACCTACCCTACCTACCCTACCTACCCTACCTACCCTACCTACCCTACCTACCCTACCTACCCTACCTACCCTACCTACCCTACCTACCCTACCTACCCTACCTACCCTACCTACCCTACCTACCCTACCTACCCTACCTACCCTACCTACCCTACCTACCCTACCTACCCTACCTACCCTACCTACCCTACCTACCCTACCTACCCTACCTACCCTACCTACCCTACCTACCCTACCTACCCTACCTACCCTACCTACCCTACCTACCCTACCTACCCTACCTACCCTACCTACCCTACCTACCCTACCTACCCTACCTACCCTACCTACCCTACCTACCCTACCTACCCTACCTACCCTACCTACCCTACCTACCCTACCTACCCTACCTACCCTACCTACCCTACCTACCCTACCTACCCTACCTACCCTACCTACCCTACCTACCCTACCTACCCTACCTACCCTACCTACCCTACCTACCCTACCTACCCTACCTACCCTACCTACCCTACCTACCCTACCTACCCTACCTACCCTACCTACCCTACCTACCCTACCTACCCTACCTACCCTACCTACCCTACCTACCCTACCTACCCTACCTACCCTACCTACCCTACCTACCCTACCTACCCTACCTACCCTACCTACCCTACCTACCCTACCTACCCTACCTACCCTACCTACCCTACCTACCCTACCTACCCTACCTACCCTACCTACCCTACCTACCCTACCTACCCTACCTACCCTACCTACCCTACCTACCCTACCTACCCTACCTACCCTACCTACCCTACCTACCCTACCTACCCTACCTACCCTACCTACCCTACCTACCCTACCTACCCTACCTACCCTACCTACCCTACCTACCCTACCTACCCTACCTACCCTACCTACCCTACCTACCCTACCTACCCTACCTACCCTACCTACCCTACCTACCCTACCTACCCTACCTACCCTACCTACCCTACCTACCCTACCTACCCTACCTACCCTACCTACCCTACCTACCCTACCTACCCTACCTACCCTACCTACCCTACCTACCCTACCTACCCTACCTACCCTACCTACCCTACCTACCCTACCTACCCTACCTACCCTACCTACCCTACCTACCCTACCTACCCTACCTACCCTACCTACCCTACCTACCCTACCTACCCTACCTACCCTACCTACCCTACCTACCCTACCTACCCTACCTACCCTACCTACCCTACCTACCCTACCTACCCTACCTACCCTACCTACCCTACCTACCCTACCTACCCTACCTACCCTACCTACCCTACCTACCCTACCTACCCTACCTACCCTACCTACCCTACCTACCCTACCTACCCTACCTACCCTACCTACCCTACCCAGTGCCAGGAGACAGGGAGATCGAGAGTCCGGTAAGATTTGCAGAAGCCCCTCATCCAGCTACACAATTGCCCCTGGAGTTCATGTGCCTGGAAGATCAAGAGTTATTAGACAGTAACAATGTGCAGGCGGTGCGAATCTTCACCGACGGCAGCAAGATTGAGGGGAAGGTCGGAGCCGCATTATCCATTTGGGATAATGATGGCGAAATCCGGAACCTCAAACTTAGCCTTGCCGCGTACTGCACAGTCTACCAGGCGGAACTCCTGGCCATTTGCAAGGCGACAGAAGTGATCCTCGCGCGGCAAGAGGCGAGCTATGGCTTGTACAGCGAATCAATGTCCGCATTGCAGACGCTTGCAAACCATGGCTCGCTCCATTCCCTGGCAGTTCGCGCGCGCGCAAACCTGGCTCACGCCCTGTGCCAGAGCAAAGCTGTGACTTTGTTCTGGATCAAGGCCCACGTGGGCCTGCCGGGGAATGAGCGAGCGGACGAGTTGGCTAAGGAAGCAGCATTGTCGTTACGGAGGAAGCCGGACTACGACCAGTGTCCGGTTTCATTTATCAAGCGACAGATCCGTTTGGAATCGCTTGATGAATGGAATCGAAGATATGTGTCGGGCGAGACCGCTTCCGTGACGAAGATGTTTCTTCCGGATGCAATAGCGGCTTTCCGTATTGTACAACAGGTGCGGCCTGAAGGCGTCCTCACGCAAGTTTTGACGGGGCACGGCGGGTTCTCTGAATACTTGAATCGCTTCAAGTGTAAGGAGAGCCCATCGTGCGTCTGCGATCCAGGCGTGGCAGAGACTGTCCAGCACATACATGTAGAGTGCCCGCTTTTTATCAGGGAACGCTACCAAATTGAATGTGAGCTGGACAGGAAAATAACGAAGGAGAGCCTGCATGGGCTCATGGACAAAAAACACAGGGAAAAGTTTTTGGAATATTGCACTAGAGTAGCCACTGCGGTTATACATCGGAATAAAACCTGTGCGCACCGTGCTTCATTAATATTTCTTTGTGATATTTAAATGCAAGCACGGAATGCAGCAAGGACATGTATAGCCGGCAGTATTTCATGCTAGTACCTAAGTTTCTAAATTGTGTAAGACTGATTGTTATGATAAACTGCACTTTTGTGTTTTTATATCCTTAGCAATAATGTACGCTTGTGATAGAAAGCACCTTTTGTATTTCCTGTGATAAACTGCACTTTTGCACAATTTGTGATACCTTGTATTCTATATTTTTGTTAATCAGCACTATTTGCACGATTGTATTTCTGAGATAAACAGAACTCTTGTATATTTTTTTTTTGTATTTTAAGTTTACTGTGATAAATAAATAAAACATGCCCGTAGTTATCGAAATGAACCCACACAGTATACAAGAGGATGAATGCAAGATGAACCTTGGTATGAAGGATAAAAGTGCGAGAGGAATGAAAGAGGAATGGTACGGATGTGTTTGCAATTAATAGGCGCCAATTTTGTTGGTGGGGATTAGAGTTAAGAAAAAAAAAAAAAAAAAAAAAAACCCTACCCTACCCTATATTTCAAGTTGGACCAGACTGCTCACGGTGTGGCAATTTAATTTAAAATCGGTTATGTAGTTTAGGAATCCATCGCGGACAAACATCGTGACAGGAGATTTATATATATTAGATTGGCAAGAAACTGTCATAATATTAATATTTTTAAATAGCTCCCTAAGAGATTCTCTGTGACTTAAATTATATATGGCTCTGATAGCTCTCTTTTGCAATATAAATATGGATTCAATGTCAGCCGCTCGGCCCCACAATAAAATACCGTATGACATAATGCTGTGAAAGTAACTAAAATAGACCAAACGCGCGGTCTCCCTATCCGTCAACTGTCTTATAATCTGTTCTATTTACAAGCCAGTTCGAAATTTAAGTAAAAGCTGTGATATGTTACCTCCTTTTTTTCCATGTTTCGGAGTAAAAGATCGTTCCATTTTTAAATACCACGACAGATATGAGTTTACTATCTAATTTATTTGACCGCTAAACACGACAGATATGGGTTTTCATATAACTTTTGCCGGCCGCTGCTCACATGTATTTGGCCAGTACAGCAATTTCGATTTATCTCGAAGAAGGTTGTCAAAATAATGCTCAAATTTCCAAGCATGTTTGAGAAATAGTTCATTGTATTCTTGCATAGTTTACCGTTTATGTTTTATTACTAAAAATACACATTTCTTTTGTTTACTTTGTTCATTATTACAATGGGCAAGGATGACGGTTCTGTGCAAAAATTACAAGATCTAATTGTTAAGCGTAGTTCGATAAAGGGCCAAATTACTAAGTTTAGGAATTATTTAACGAGTCTGTTGCCAAACGATTCTATTACATGCATTGAATTAGCCGAGCTAAAACTTAAACTTAGTAAATTTGAGTCGCTATCCGTTCAGTTGTAGAATCAAATTGAGATATTAAGTTCGAGTAACTTATCAGTCGAGATTGATGAAAGGGATGATATTGAACAATTGTTCATAACAAACATTGCGAATGCTCAGACTTTCATTCAAGATCATCAGTCTAATAATCGCCACGATGAATCTGGCAACATACTCAATTCTAGCCATTGTTCAGCGGCTCATTTAAATGCTGTCAATCACGAAGTAGGGTTCAAACTGCCGCAGATACAAATTGCTAAATTTAACGGAACATTCTTCCGTTGGCTTGAATTTTGTGACACATTTAAGTCAGTCATACATAATAATGAGCGCATAGCATCTGCCAATAAATTTCATTATCTATTATCTTATTTGGAGGGAGATGCAGCTAGAATAGTGAGTAATTTAGAAGTCTCCAATTCTAATTATAGTGTTGCCTGGAAATTGCTATGTGACCGATCAGATAACAAGTGACAGTTAATAAGCCATCATTTGTCTTCTTTGTTAAACATACATCCAATATCTCGCGAGTCAGATAAATCACTTCGCTTTTTAGTGGACCACGTTATCAAGAACCTGAGAGCGTTGTCTGGCTTGGGGCTACAAGTTGATAATTGGGACGTTTTATTATTAATACATATACTATGTTCTAAGCTAGATAACCGTACTCTTACCAAGTGGGAAGAATGGCGTGGCACTTTGGCTGATTGACCTGACTTACAATAAATTAATAAATTTCTAATTGATCGTGCAGATGTCCTTGTGTCTCTAAATCACTCTTCATCAAGCCATAATAATAATAAAGCATCTGCTTCTACGTCTTCTAACGGTACCAACAATAAAGCCAATAAAGCCGAACTTCAGCATAATAAATCTGCTACATTCCAATCAGTTTGTCAGTCTGCTTGTGAATGTCCTTCATCTTCTTCAGGTTGCGTTGTTTGTAAGGGCGAACATAGAATCTACGATTGTCCTATTTTTAAGGCCAAGAGTGTAGAAGATCGTATAACTGAAGTTAATAAATTAAATCATTGTTCAAATTGCTTAAGGTCCGGGCACATTACACGAAACTGCTACCTCAGACCTTGTCGGGAATGAAAGAAGAAGCACAACGCTCTTTTACACATCCCGGTTGTAACCGAAACCTCTGCTGTAGGTACCAAAACCCCTGCTGTAGGTACCACAACCCCTGCTGCAGCTACCGAATCATCATGTGGAAAGATAGGTAATCATACTACACAGGGTTTAAAACATATTCTACTATCTATCACCTTAGTTGAAGTGTGTAACCCTACAACAAATATAACAGAACAAGTACGTGCCTTGTTAGATTGCGGCAGTCAATCGTCTTTTATGACGCAGTTACTTAGAGACAAATTATCTTTATCTGGTAATTCATTATTAACAGTTATGTTAACATTGTCGGCATCGGCAATCATGTCAATATAAAGTCACTGAGAGTTGTGTGGCGCTTAATCATTAATTAAACCGTTTCACGTCACAACAACTTTTCTAATATTACCGGAATTAACAAGTAACATGCCCAGATATACAATAAACACTCAGCAACTGCAAAAATCTACTTAGGTACTATTAATAAAACGACCGGCATTAGCTTGTTAAACAGACTGACTTATTTCAATAGGAACATATATAGATTATACATATCTCGCACAGAGCTGGCAACAGAAATTCATATTCGACTAATTAAGTCGGTTTGGTTATTTCTTACTTACTAATTTTGATATAAAATCAATAGGTACACCTTGCTGACCCTAGTTTTAATCAATCCTCCACTGTAGATCTACTCATTGGAGCAGATTTGTTTTGGGATATTTTTGGCTGCGAGCAGCGTTCTCCAGGCCCTAATAATCCCAATTTAAGAAATTCCCAATTTGGTTAAATAATTATATCCAATATTCAATGTCATTATTCGTTGACTTTAGTTGAATCGGACAATGATTTTAATGTAAAAATATCAAAGTTTTGAAAGCTTGAGGAAGTGCCATTAAAATCGCCATTGAGTCACGATGAAAGATTATGTAAAAAACATTTTTTAAGTCATATGACACGATTAAATACCGGCAGATTTTCTGTTCGGTTACCACTGATAGATTCACCTAATTGTCTGGGCGAATCATATACAAACAAACATAAATGTTAATTTCGTTATTACACGTTATACAATGGTATACAGTTGGTGGCGTCCCCTTTTAAGCATATACTCGTAGATGCCTGTACCAGGAGGCGCCGCTCTTTTATATCTTACGAGTGTAATAAGTTACTAAACAAGAGTGCATTGAAAATGTAATATCTAGGAATATCTTCGTCCATCTATGATTAAACCAAGTTGGTCCCACTCCATCTTTCTGAATATATTCTCCAACACTGCAGAGAAAAGCTTGGGGGACAGTGGATCTCCTTGCATGACACCTCTTTTTATATTGAATGTCTCACCCAAACTTTCTAGTTGAACTCTTGCTTTAGTGTTGGAGTAAATAGTTTTAATGATTTTTATGTATTGTGTGGGGATGCCTTGGTTTTCTAGACATAGATGGACGAAGACTAAACCACCTAAGATTCGCAGACGATATTGTCGTCGCCGAAGAAAACCCTGAAAATTTAGAGAAAATGATCCAAGACCTAAACAGAGAAAGCGAGAAAATAGGGCTATCTATGAATATTACCAAGACCAACCTCCTGACAAACTCTGATAACCGAGTTATAACAATAAATAACGAACGCCTCGAATACATGAAAGAGTACATATACCTGGGACAGATCATCTCGTTCCAAGATCAGACAGACAAGGAAATCAAAAGACGAATAGCAAACGGCTGAAAAAAATACTGGTCACTTAAAGAAATCATGAAGGCCAACGACCTTAGCATCGGTACAAAACGAAAAGTCTACAACACTTGCATTCTGCCTTGTATCACATATGGCTGCGAGACATGGTCTCTTTCAGAACACCACTGAGATAAGCTGCAATACTGTCAAAGAGCGATGGAGAGAAGCATGATAGGCATCAAGAAACAAGACAGGAAACGAAACACCTATATAAGAGCCAAGACAAGAGTTATGGATGTACTTACGAAGATAGACCAACTAAAATGGAGATGGACAGGCCACATATACATACACAGAAGTACTCAGGAAAAGTGGAGTAAAATTGTGACAGACTGGTATCCCAGAGATGGGAAAAGGAAGCGGGGAAGACAACTTAAGAGATGGGAGGATGAGTTGAAGCTTACAGCGGGCCCTTACTGGAGAAGGGTTGCCAGAGATAGAACACAATGGAAAATGTTAGAGGAGGTCTTTGCCAAAAAGCACACTGAACTGAGAGATATCCTCTAAATGAGGAAAACAAACGCTTCAAACAGACGGAAGTTCAGGATAGAGGGCTTATTGATTGATTGATTGATTGATTGATTGAGGAATATCTTCCTGTATCGTGGGTGCGTTTACAAACATATAAACTCACATACACAACATCCAGAGCCGGAACAACTATCTGTAGGTCATACAAATGTTTGTTTCATGCGGGAATCGAACCCGCGACACGCAGCGCAGCAGTCAATCGCTCAACCACTGCGCCAACCGTGCGCCCATTCATATTTAATTAATAGTCAATTTTTTTGTATTTATTAACCATAGTCTGCTGGTGTGTGTGCGTGCGAGCGTGTGTATGTGTGTGTATGTATGTGTGGATGTGTATGTGAGTGAGTGTGTGAGTGTGCATGGCTTTTTTATACGGAAGTGGTTTGTGTAAATAGAAACAGTTTATAGAAGATTTTCTGTTTCATCGTAGCATAACTTATTTATCCACTTAATCGGTAACGATTTGCATTCTTTAAAAGGTTTAGTTTGTATATCTATTAATTTATTTATTTATTATATAAGTAACACGAGCGTCTGTCATACTGAATATTAGCAAATTCTGTTTTTACAAAATGGGTACAAGCAACATTGTGTTTCCTTCTTCTGGTTAATATATTGGGATCTAATGGTAGGGTCTTATGTTTTTTAAGTACTACGTGTATAATATATAATTTTCGGACTGATAATAAGTTACTAATTTGGTATAGCTCATAAGTAAGAAAGGTCCTTTTTTAGAAGTACATTATTTTTATCAAGAAAACGTGTTTTACGCGCGACTCCCAAAATAGAAATACAATATACGGATTGAACTAACGAGATATACACTTCGTTAAGAAGATTTTTTGATATGCCACTCCTTGGGACAATATGTCGTAATGTTTTAACAATCCAAATAAATTTACGTATTCTCGCAGGTATTTGTTCGATTTGAGGATACCAGGACAGGCTTTGGTCCAACATTTTACCTAGATACTTGACGTGGTTAACTTTATTGATGGTTGGACAATTAATTACAATCGTAATCAGCCACACTCTCACACTCATGTATTTTAATGTTGAAATCATGTTCTGGTTGGACATTTTTATATATTGTGAAGCAGATATAATTAGTTTTGCTCGTGTTTAACGTAAGGAGATTAGTTTTTAGCCACGAAACTACTTGTACCATTCCTTTTTCTGTATTGGTTTTGGTTTCAGCCCAGGTTGAGCCGGTGTAGACGATTGCGGTGTCATCGGCATACGAGAATATTTTTGCTTGGTTGATTTTCATATTGCATAAGTCGTTTAGATAAATCAGGAATAGAGTAGGACCCAAAACGCCTCCCTGAGGTACGCCGCATGTTACATCAACGTCCTCGCTTACAAAATTCTCTAGCTTAACCTTCTGTTTTCTTTTTGTCAGGTAATCGGTAAATATAGATAGGTGTGTACCTGTCATACCAATTTTTTCTAATTTTTGGACTAGGATGGGAATAGCGACCGTGTCGAAAGCCTTTTTTAGGTCTATAAAAACCGATAAATACCTAGTTCCTTTATCAAGTTCTTTTGTTAATACAGAATTTAAAGATGTGATAGCGTCTTCCGTAGAAATACCACGTCTAAAACCAAATTGAGAGGGAGATAAAATGTTGTTGGTTTGAAGATAACTTAAAAATCTGAAATTTAAATGTTTTTCTAATATTTTTGCAATAACAGGTATAACAGAAATTGGTCTATAGTTATTAACATGCCCCTACTGCCCACACTTGTATATAGGGGTTATTATTGGTTTTTTTAAAGTGTTAGGAAAGATGCCTTGTTTAAAACAAAGATTAGCTAAATGCGTTATAATTGGCATTATTTAAATTTTTACATGTTTTAGATACCTAGTCGAGATATTATCCCATCCTGGGGCACTATCTGATTTTAGAGAGTTTATTATACAATTAACTTCATTGTTATTTGTATCTAGAAGAACAAAAGATTTTGAGAGACTAGGTAAGGAACGTAAGTATAGGTTTAGGTCATTCTGGGATACGGTTTGTTGTATGTCATTAGCAAGTTGGTTACCAGGTTATTTGCTAAATATTTATTAATGTAGTTTGCTGATCCCGTAGGTGATGCTTTAAGATTAGTTAATTCAGAATTAGTTCAAGTAGATTTATTTGTATATGTGATGGTTTTTAGGTTTTTCCATAGAAGTTTGTTATTGTTCAACGATTTATTAAGAAGGTTTCTTTCGTATTTTCTTTATATATTTTTTTTAGGTTGTTGCAATGGTTTCTGTAACGAGCATTTTTAATTTCATTATGGGGGTCGTCTCGAGATTGTTTTTGGAGCTTGTTACGATTTTTTATACATCTTAGGATGCCTTATGATCCAGGGCCAAACGAATAATTAAGCCCTGTGATCCAGGGCTTAATTATTCGTTTACTTTTAGGGATCTTGTGAATAGCAGTATTTATTTTTATTGACTCAATAAGAACTTGTATTAAACATTATGTTATGTAGTTAGGATTATCACAAAAAAGTAATGCCAATAGACTTTTTTCTTTTAAATATTGTAAAGCACTTTCAACATCAATTTTAGTAATAGTTGTTGGTGTAACTTGGCAATGTTTTATTTTAGATAACGACAGAAAGGTTGTACGGTGGTCTGTAACAGTAGTGCGTAGGATGGCAATAAATGCAGAATGCCGTTTCCCGTTTATTTTAAATATAAAGTGGTCAAGACAATTGGTTTTCCTTGTAGATAAGATGTGACCTGAGAGAATACCATGACCCGATAACATATCCAGGTATAAAATTCTATTTTTAAATTCATATGTTTGTTCACTATATACACTAGCAAAAAAAATAAGAGAAATCGCTTTCATAATTTAGAGAAAAGGTTCCGAAAGAACACACAACTTAAATTAAAATATGTCAACTTTATAAGAGAGTATGAACAGTTCGATCATCTCTTACAGTCTGATGTATTAAGACCCAATATATCATATTTCTTGTGTCATCACGCCGTGTTTAAAAAAGGCAGCGAATCCACTAAAATTCGTGTTGTTTTTGATGGATCAGCTCCTACTTCATCTGGATTATCAATTAATGATATTTTAATGATTGGTTAAAATATGCAGGACTCTCTATTCTCCATTCTAGTACGGGCTAGACAACACAAGTACCTCCTGACCGGCGATCTAGAGAAAATGTATCACCAGGTGGCAATGAATGAGGGGGACGAAGTCTCCAGCTCATACTGTGGTGAGAAGATAAGTCTCAACCTATCAAAACGCAAGGATTGAAATATTCGAACAAACAAAATATTATACTTTTGGGTGATATTAACATTAACATAGCTGAAAATAGTACAGATTCAAATCTGTCTACATACTTGGATATTCTGGCATTCCATGGGATGATACCTGCCTATACAAGTCCCACTCATAATAAAACATGTCTAGATCATGTAATACTAAAGACAAAATTAACTGCTCGTTGTCTTATTCTTCAAACAACTCTGACTGATCATAACAGTGTTGCCTTATATATTGCTACGACTTCTAGACCAAAACCTGCAAAAGTTAGCACGTATATAAATAATGAAAATTTAAAAGCTGAACTTAAAAACACGGACTTTAGTTTTATGTATACTATTAAAGATGCAAACGAAGCTGCTGTCTTTCTCAACAACATTCTCTATACCACTATTATGGCAAATTCTAAAGAAATCAAAATCTCAAGGCGAAAGAAAATCCTAAAACCCTGGATTTCTCCAGGTATCTTAAAATGCATTAAAAATCGTGATAACCTGTATAAGAAATTAAAAAAAGGTCCAGATAACGAGACACTAAAAACTACCTACAAACGATATATAAACTTTTTTACTTCCCTATTAAAAAAACTTGAAAATAACTACGAGAGGCAGCTACTTGAGAACGCAGGAAAAAACAGCAAAAAGCTCTGGAAAACTGTTAAAGAGATTGCATATTCAAATAAACCTAAAGAAGTCCCATTAGAACTATTATGCACTAATGATCCACTGAATTCAGCGAATGATGTAAATCACTACTTTGCAAATGTGGGCAAAACTTTAGCTGAGAACTTAAGTAAGAATAATACCAGAAACGAATCCAATACATTAAATTTATCTTGTCACTCTTTTGCTCTTCTACCTTCTGATGAAGATGAAGTTGGGACACTAATAACAGGTTTGAAAAGTGATTGCTCTGTTGGCCTGGATATGATATCTGGTGAAATCTTGAAGGGGAATAGGGATGTCCTAACAGCTCCTATATTGTACATTTGCAACTTATCACTTTCAACTGGAGTTTTCCCTAGAGTCTACAAGAAATCGAGAATACACCCGATTTATAAGACTGGAGACAGAGGCTGTGTCAATAATTATAGACCAATGTCTATTCTCCAAACTCTTTCAAAAATTTTGAAACGCCTTATTAATAAGAGACTTGTTGAATATCTGGAAAATAAAAATCTTCTTTCCCAATCACAATTTGGTTTTAGGGCAAACCAATCCACAGCTGATGCGGTATTTGAGCTGTCAAATTACATAGTTAACAATTTTGATACTAAAAAGAAAACAATCGGGATATTTTTGGATTTAGCAAAGGCATTTGACACAGTCTCTGTCCCGTTTTTGACAAGGAAGCTAGAAAATCTTGGTGTCAGAGACCTCCAGTTGAAACTCCTTCAGGACTACCTGACGGGCAGGACACAATGCGTGCAAATTGGCAATGTCATCAGTGGGGAGGTTCCAGTGACCTTTGGTGTTCCTCAGGGGAGTATACTGGGTCCAACACTCTTCCTTGTGTACATTAACGACCTTTGTCAGATGGAAATCCCTGATGCAAAGATAGTTATCTTCGCAGATGACACGGCCCTTCTTTTTTCTGGTGACTCTTCTTGCTCAGTCCGTGTGTAATGCAAACAAAGGTCATATTACAACAGCTTTGGCTGGAGGAATTAGGCTGGGATGATCCAATTCCTGAAAATATTGCTTCGACCTGGGCTAAGTTTGCTGATTCTTTATCCGCACTTGGGAACATAAAAATTCCAAGGCATGCACTCTGTGATGAGGCAGTATTTATAGAATTTCACTGTTTTAGTGACGCTTCCCAAAGAGCGTATGGAGCTTGTATTTATCACGATCAGTAAACTCTGCTAATGTAGTCACTCTAAAATGATTGTGTGCTAAATCCAAGATTGCACCTACTAAACCTACTACAATCCCGCGCTTGGAGCTTTGTGTTGCGCTCTTGGCCGCTAGATTGTAAGGCGGTCAGAGGCTCCTTGCGATATAAGGTAAATAGTGAGGTTTATTGTAGTGATTCCAGTATTGTGCTAGCATGGCTTCATTCGAGTTTAAAAATCTTAAAACCTTTGTTGCAAATAGATTTTCGGAGATTTGTGAGCTGACAGACGTAAATTCTTGGCGTCACGTTCCAACGTCAGTTAATCCAGCTGATCTCATATCCAGGGGGTTCAGCCCTAATCTTATTCAAGACAATTTGTTCTGGTGGTCAGGTCCACAATATTTATTGCAATCGGAAGACGCTTGGCCTGTTTTAAATAACAATAAGGTTGATGTGAATGACTTACCGGAAACCAAACAAAATTCTGCAATTGTTAACTTAAAAACCTCAACAGAATACTTTATCAATTTTCAAAACTATCAAGGTTACGATCACTTAAAACAAATATTTGCATACGCGATACGATATATTAATAATTTAAAATTAAAGCCTTACAAAAAACCTATAGTTACAGGTACTTTGAAGACAAATGAGCTACATAAGTCATTTATTAACTTGTGTCGTTTGTCACAGCAACAGTCAACGCCATTCATTAAAATCGAAATCTAAACTTTTATCTTTGACTCCTTTTTATTGCCCGAATGATAAATTAATTCAAGTAGGCGGTCGTATTGATTCCTCAAATTATCATCATGATAAAACACACCCTGTGTTGCTTGATGCATCTCATCATCTCACGAAACTAATATTTCAATATGAACATATTCGTAATTTACATGCTGGCCCGCATTTGCTGCTGGGCATTATTAAAGATTACATTTGGCCTATTAATGGCAGACTCGCTAGACAAACTGTTCGTCATTGCGTCAAATGTCGGCGATTTCAAGCTAAGCTTGGAACCTATAATGGGTAATTTACCTTCCCAAAGGGTCACACCAAACTTCTGGTCACACGGCAAAGACTTCGCTGGGCCTTTTTTTTATTTTAAATAGGAAAGAACGCGGTTCAAAATTAGTTAAGTACTCCCAGCGGAGCTCCACATCGCTGTCAATGTGGTGAAGCAGTCGACCGCCTCGGACACCATGGCCTATCCTGCAGTAGGAGCGCTGGTCGGATAGCACGGCACGCCAGCATTAATGACATCATACGTCGAGCTCTTGTCACCGCCGGGGTGCCAGCTGTTTTAGAACCCAATGGCTTGGCACGCGACGATGGGAAGAGACCGGATGGGATGACCATAATGCCTTGGAAGTTGGGTAGGCCTTTGGTGTGGGATGCAACATGTGTCGATACCCTTGCGCCATCCCATCTTCTTAGCACGGCGGGCTGTGCTGGGGCAGCTGCTGCTGGTGCAGAAAACCTCAAACGGCGCAAATATAACAACCTTATTGGCAGTTATATGTTTGAGCCGTTTGGGGTTGAGACATTAGGTCCATGGGGTCCGAGTGCTCATCGAGTTTTTCGATACATAAGTAAACGGTTAGTCGACTGTTCGCGTGACCAGAGGGCTGGCCTTTTCTTCAGCCAGAGAATCAGCATTGCCATTCAACGTGGCAATGCTGCCAGCGTTCTGGGCACGTTTCCCATTGACATCGATGTGGAAGAAGAATTTTTTGATGCGCTATGAGTCCTTTTCCCTCTCCCTTTTTTATGTAAGTTTGTTTTGTTATTAGTCATAAGAGTAGGAATAGTCAGTTGTACATATTAAAAATTTACTTTCCATAGTTAAAGGCTATCTTTTTCTTTTTGTATGTTTAACGTATAAATGTTTACACCTTGAAGCTGTAAGTGATTTAACAAAAGACGCGTTTATTCTTACCGTTCGACGGTTTGTGTCGTGACGTGGAAGGCCAATGGAGGGGTTTATCGATAATGGTCGCAATTTTGTATCTGGCGCTAAGGAACTAAATCATTTTTTTAAGACTCTCTTTCTGATTTTGCAAGCGGGGAAGGGATCAATTTTATTTTCTCACCCTCTTACGCCCCTCATTATGGTGGAATTTGGGAGACCAGTGTGAAATCGGCTAAGTACCATATCAATCACACGTTTGATTTTTTTTAGGTTTGGCAATTTCCATCTAACTTTTGAAGAGTTATCTACCCTTTTTGCACATTTAGAATCCATCCTAAATAGTCGCCCGCTTTGCCCGTTATCCTGCTCTCCTGATGATATTCTATGCCTCACCCCTGGTCACTTTCTTATTGGCCGGCCCCTCACTGCTCTTACATCACCTGCCTTAGAAGACCCCAACAATCTACAACGCTACCAACGAATGCAGCAAACTCATCAACATTTTTGGCGTCAGTGGCAGAGTGAATATATCGCTGACTTACAGCAACGTAGCAAGTGGAGAACCGATAAGTCAAGCCTGAACATCCGTGATTTAGTCCTTCTGAAGGAAGATAATACGCCGCTTCTGTGTTGGAGACTGGGACGAGTGCAGAAATTGTTTCCTGGTTCAGACGGAATTTCTCGAGTTGCTGATATGAAGACCCAACGGGGAATTGTACGACGTCTTTTAGTTCGCCTCTGCCCTCTGCCTTCCTCAGAGAAAATATAGGGTTGAAAACTGAAAATTTCAACGGCGGGAGGATGTTGGCGCCTAGTGCTACTTTCATAGCAACAAGCGTAGTTCATATATGAGACGCCGTTAAATGTCAGGCATTTACTTTTTTTCTCAGTGTTTATAAGATACACTACTTTATATTACATTCATTTTTGCAAAACGTTCACAACGTTGATCGCTCCGCTAAAATATTGTAAAAAATACCTATTTGTGTCGAAATACAAGTATTAAACTATCCAAGGGTTTCATTTATGTATACGAGACATATAGCTTGTATTATATTTTGCAAGTCTTGGAAGGACATCCAACACAAGTCTGTAGGGGTCGCGCCTGCTGCGAGAATTCATATCGCTTGCTTTCGCAAACAATTCCCTATGCCTCCACACAAACAAAACAAATTTCAAAAATATAAAGGGACGGTAGCGGTAACAAATCAAGTTTCTTAAAAATCGGCCTGCAAGATTTCCCGGCCTTAAGGCCACATAATGCTGTTAAACATCTCTTTTGTGCTTGAGATGTTGCAGAGTGCATGTTTTGAGATCAGTTGTGATGAAATATAATTATTATATGTTCATAGTAAAGTATCAGCCGAATTTTAAAACCACGAGGTCATTACCACTGGGCCACGAGTGCTCTCATTATATCACTCGTCTTTGTGCAAAATTTACGTTAAGTAACGATTTATTTACTTACATTACTATCTATTGTGATTTTTCGCATCTGTATGTGAATGGCTACCTCCACAAGAGCATTAGAAAATATGTACAGATTATAAAATAATATCTGAAAATAAAGAAGCAAAAATTTAGTGTTTATTTAAAAATATGAAAAAAATAATTCAATCAAAGAATAAGACTCACCAAATTATCAAATATCTTCTCAACTAGTTGATAAGATTTTAGTATTTCCGTGTAAGTTTGATAGAATTTTTTCAAGTAATTTTCATCTTCAATACATCTTGACTCTTGCACATTTTCTATCAATATCCTGACAGTTTTTCTCTCCAGTTTCACGATCATAGCAGCATATAAGATATTAATATCAAAGCAGATATGAAAATAGCTAGAAAAAACATCGACGAAACCTGTATCAGGAAAAAATGGAGCAGTAGTAAAAGATCCAGATGATATGGAAGCAATTCAAAGCGATGACGTAAACCCAGTTAAAGATTATGAAACTTTTGAAAACCTTCCCGTTTATTTTGAGAAATGTATGGACATTCTGGATACTGGAAACTAATAATACATTGTTAATCTTCTGCGTGACATTTGTAACATAATTTAGTATGCTGCCAGTCAAAAACACAACAACGTCGTTTATATTGCCATAGTAGACGAAGTCATAACGTTTTTCCCCGACGGTGTTGAAAGAGGAAACGAACAAAAGATAGAAACTTCCAGAGACGTAAATTACTGTTCCAAAGACTGAGATGACATCGTACATCAAATTATTCTGTGTTATCAAATCTTCTTTAATCTTGTATTTAGCACAGAAAAATACTGTTTGCATTATATTTAACGGCTTAAGTATTGATTGAAGGTATTTCTCAATAAAATTCTTCTTCTGAATTTTACAGTTTACATCTGGTTTACATTTAATTCTAATCCTTGTAATTTCAAGATTATTTCTTAGGTTCGATGGCATGTCTATGACAGTTAGAAGAATGATTGATATTAAACGTAGGCTGGTGCTTTGTCGATAATCCATTAGTTCGATTGTCTTGAACTTTTTATTATTGAACATTCACATATTGTATATTTCGATAAAAATACGTTAATGGAACACGTTAACACTTGTTGTGTGTCTGTAAGTAAGAAAATAAGTATGAGATATATGAAATATGAATATATATATGAATATGAAAAATAAATGGTTTGAAAAATAAAGATAAGTGAAGGTCAGGAACCAAGCGCAATAACGTTAATTATTTTGGCTTTGTTAGGGAAGGTCTATGTCTAGCAGAAATAAATTTAATTATTTATTACCTGTGTCTGCAGCTTCGCTCCCGTCAACTGCCTACCCTACACTACTAACCTACCAGGGTCATTCTTCCGCGGAAAAATCTTAACACCGCCATTCAGAAAATGACGTCAAATACACAACGCCATCTATCGATTTTTTTTATTTTTGTTTTAGGTAGGCTCGCGCTTGACCACTATCTCACCTGATGGTAAGCGATGATGTGGTCGACGGTGTAACACGCTTGCCTAGAAGTAACCTATTCACTCTTGACTTAAAGACTCCGAGGTTGTAGCTATCTGGAAACACAGACTCCGGCAGGGAATTCCATTCCTTAGCTGTACGCATAATGAAAGTATTTCCAAAACGTTTAGTGCGTATGGGTGGGATGTCCACCATGTACCAATGGCGCATCGCCGTACGTCTTGTAGTCCGATGATGAAACGGGCTAGGCGGAATTAGATCATGCAATTCCATCGCACACTCTCCGAAATGCAACCGATAAAAAACCGACAAGCTGGCAACTCGACGACGATGTTCAAGGCTCTGGACCTTTGACTCCACCAGTGCCTCATTGCCGATGAGCCTCTTGGCCCGTTTTTCGATCGACTCTAGAGCATCAAGCTGGTACTTGGCAGATCCATCCCAGAGATGAGAACAGTACTCCATGCAAGATCGAACTTGCGCTTGATACAACTTAAGCAGCTGTTCTGGCGTAAAGTACCGTCTCACCTTCGCAAGGATCCACAACTTTTTGGCAGCCAGTTGAGCCTTTGCCTCAATGTATGGGCCAAAATTAAGTGTCGATGTCAACGTTACGCCAAGAAGCTCAAGATGGTCTGTTATCGGTACGGTTACACCTCGGAAAGATGGAGCCGGGTGAAATTGGCTCTTTTTCGCGGAGAAGAGACACGCCTGTGTTTTTGCGGCATTGAACTTGACCAGATTGGCATCGCCCCATTCGGAGACTGCCTGCAAGGACAGGTTCAAGCGCTCCACCATGGCCTCCCGGAGAGACTGGATCTGAGGCCCGGTAGCACGAGCATTGGACAAGTATCTCTCAGCAACAGTGCTGTCATCTGCATACCCAAAGGTGCCGGGTTTCAGCAGTTCATTTATGTGCAGCAAGAACAATGTCGCTGAGAGTACCGACCCCTGAGGGACCCCGGCATTAATATCCAATAAGTCCGAAGAGCAGCCATAGATTACTACTCGAATGGACCGACCCCTCAGGAAGTCTGCAATCCAGTCACACAGACCACCGGGCAGACCGAATGAAGGAAGCTTACCAATAAGGCTTTCGTGCCAGACCCTATCAAAAGCCTTCGAGATGTCGAGGGAGACGGCAAGCGCTTCCCCATGCCTCTCGATGGCCTCACTCCAGATGTGAATGGCATACGCTAGAAGATCCCCAGTGGACCGATTTCGGCGGAAGCCGTATTGGCGGTCGCTAAGGATGTCGTTAGCTTCTAGGTATGCCAGGAGCTTACTATTAAGTACGCGTTCCATACTCTGTAAGAGTTACGACGTTACAGAGATGGGTCTGTAGTTGGCCGGGTCAGCACGACTGCCCTTCTTGGGCACGGGCTGTACGTTGGCTTGCTTCCAAGCATTCGGCACTTTTCCAGTCTGATAAGAAAGGTGAAACAGGCGCGTCAAGATAGGAGACAATTCAGGCGCACAGGTTCTGAGAACAATTGCTGGTATACCATCAGGTCCGCTAGCCTTATTCACATCGAGGTTGCGTAGCACCCTTCGTACGTCCTTTTGGTGGATGCGAATGTCCAACATACTTGTCTCGCATCCATCAGGAGAAGGAGGGGGGCGCGCGCCACCAGGATTCAGACGCGAAGACTCCGCAAAAGGAGAGGCAAACCAGTTTGCTTTCTCCTCAGCAGAGTGGGCCAGCGACCCGTCGGGTTTCAGCAGTGGTGGTAGTGAGGGACGGCAGAAATTCGATTCAACCGATTTAGCCAGGGACCAGAACGCTTTACTACCTGCTGGGTAGGAAGCAAGTTTGATCCCTATCCGGCTAATGTGGTCGAACCGAGCCCTTCGCAACACCTTCTTGCAGGACTTGGCAGCCCTGTTGTAAGCTTTCTTCCTCTGACCAACGTCACTCGCCTTGCGCGTTCTAGCGTCGACCCAGGCATGGTACGCCTCATGTTTACGCGCATCGGCGCGAATACACTCGGCGCCAAACCAAGGTCGGTCTTGGCTAGACATTGTTACGTCAGAGAACGGGATGTAGTACTCCATTCCCTGACGCAACAAATCCGTCACAGCGTCCGCGCACGACGTAGGATCAGACGAAGAAAAGCAAAGCTGCCAAGGATAGTATGCGAAGAAAGATCGCATGCCATCCCAATCTGCTGACTTGTACCGCCATACCCGCCGGGTGCCTCTTGGGCTGGGATCGGGCGGGGAGTAGACGTATACAGACTTCACCAGACAGTGGTCGGAACTTGGAGTGATCGAATTTGGAGTTCAACTGTCCTAGTATCTAAATTGCGTGTGTTGTGATATTTTACTTCTTAAACACTTTAAATTCATCTAACTTTTAATAGAGTAAACCGATTGCGATGAAACAAAATATTTCAAGTAATATTTCAAGTTACACATAATTTTATGTATAAAAGTTATCTCCATTGGTTTCGTACATTTTAAGTGATGCGTGCACAACTAAACTGACAACAGATAAACAGGCAAAGATTCCAAAAATGCTGGCAATCGGTTCTGTCGGTTATCTTTTCACACCCCGGCTATTTATTTGGAAATATTTTCGATGTACAATAACGACTTTTCTACATATTTATTATATATTAGAACTTCGCCCGTGACTTCGTTCGCGTGATCCGTATTTTATCCTACATTGACTTTTTCGGTCGCCCAGTTAAAGGTTTAATTTCCAAAAATCCCTTCTTAGTGCTCCCCTACATCATAAAAAGAAGCCCTGTACAGAATAATTCTTAAAAGATCTTTAACATCCCCTAATTTTGTTTTAGGAGTTGTTTTGAAAAATTTATTGTTGTGTTCGTGTCAATGAAACACCGAGATTCAAACCAAACAGATGGTTTATTAATAAAGTATTTAGACATACCCACATCACGTGAACTAATATTATATGTGATACTAAACTAGCCAGCTAAGCTAGCTAGCTGTTGCCCGCGGCTTCGCTCCCGTGGACCACCCCACGGGACCCGTTTTCAGGATTAAAAAATAGCCTATGTCACTCAGGAATAATGAAGCTTTTTATTGGTGAAAAAAATTTTCAAATCGGTCCAGTAGTTTCGGAGCCTAATCGGTACAAACAAACAAAAAAGTATTAGTATAGAAGTATAGATAAAAGTACCGTCGTAAACTGTCCCCTCATAATCTGTATTCTATATACTAGTAAAGCTATTATCCTAAAACATTTTAAATGTTCCTTACATATCTAAAAAATACAATAAATGGTCTACAAATATCTTCTTTGTTTTGTTAGATAAAGGGTACACATAAGTGCATCATAATGTAACACGCGTGTTAGTATTGGAATTACGTGTGACGTCATTAAATCATAAATTTACACTTCCACTACAATGGGTTTGCTACAAAATACAAACTGTCATATTTATTAAGCATCTACCGACAAATGTCGAAATACCTACTTAAATTAATATTGTATTGTCTAATACCTAGAATTGTTAGAGTACCCACCCGATTAATTGTTGTGTGTACAGGAAATAACTCTGATCTTACATATAAGCCATAGTGATGATATTCCTATAAAATATTACGTAATTTATAATGATCATTGTGATGTATGCTGGATTTTATATTGCTATTTTAGTATTATAAGTCTTTTGAGACAATTAATACAAGACTGTCAGTTAGTATCAATATTCTTTCGAATATTGATCAAGAATGACTAAATAGGCGATATTAAATTCCTTAATTGTCTTGATACGTTTTAAAAAGGTTTCATTACTCAAGAATTGATTATTGACCTAATGGTGAGATTATTTATAGAAATGTAGAAAATGGTGGGGACATTTGACAGGTCGACTCGTTATTAAAAATAGGGAATAAATATAATGACCACCAAAAAAAACTTTGTGACGATAACCCCTAACCACCAAATCTAGTAATATACTGACAAAAATAGTAAATGATCACCAAATTTAGTAAATTGATCACCAAATTTTAATAGCAAATTATTGCGCTATTTAATGTTGTAAAATAGGTTAGGTTAGGTTAGAACTGTGACCAACCGCGCGCGAGCCGAGCGAGCAAAGCGAGCGGTGCCGCGGCAGCGGCCGGCGAGCGCTACTTCCAAGTTGCTCCCAGAAATTTTATAATCTTTTTGGTCATTGGTTTAATTTTGGTGATCATTTACTACTTTTGGTGATCATTTACTACTTTTGGGTTAACAATGATTTATTTGGAGTCATTTTGCCTAAACAGGATAGCGAGATGTTAAAACTTTGGTTATAATTTTACAATAAGATGCGGGTTTAATTTTGGTGATCATTTACTATTTTTGTCTGTTATATGTTACTATATCTGGTGGTAAGTTAAACATAAGCCTTAAAAATAGTGTGTAATTCGTAAGCAAGGGACACTTTTGTTGTGGACTACACAAGCTTCACGTAAGTTATTTGATATTATAACTTGATTATTGCTATTGGTTGTGTTGAAACTCTATTTTCATATTGTGACCTTTATTCATAATGATGTTAAATTGATTTAAGGACTAGTCGTGTCCCTTGCCTTATCCTTGTTGTTTTGATTATGTAATATTGTGAAATGTTACAAAGATTCATCATATAATGGCCATAATAGAATTAGATCAGTAATATACGATATTTATATGGTTGTAAAATATGTCCATGAATACTTTTACAACCATAGTTGCTTCCGTGGAGTTTCTTGCCCTTCTTCTACACGAGAACTAGGTTTAGCGAACGGGCGGTAAGCTCTCCGAGCCTGAATATGAATTAATTGACAAGCCTAATTGAAATAAATACCTAGTCTTGTCTTTCTGTGCTTTTATTCATAAAACCTTTCCCTTATACACCACATAAATAGGAACTCTGATACACAGTAAATAACCAATAACCATCTTGACATATATCGATACTTTTATATGGAGTTCCATTATGTTTCTAACATCAGAAGTGGGATTCAGCTCTAGCTTACACAAGATTTCTAATGAATTTCATTTTGTCATTTTCATAAACAACTTGTCGACGGGTCACCCGACTCCACTCTCATCAAGACGATGTCCTCGCGATGCCGACCCAGCCGACGGCATTGCGACCTGCATAGCTTGCGGATCTAGAAGCTGTAAGACATGGATCTGCAATTTATGGTCAGAGCATCGCATTCTGACTATGGACATCTAGCTGACAGCTGCAGCACGAAACGGCTAAAAGTGGTAAGGCCTTCAGAGGCTTTGTTTTTATTTGTTTACTGTTAAATATCTTTGGTGTTATAAAGATATAATATTATGTTTCAATAAGCGTAAAACGATAATTCCCAAGGTTTTCAGTTTAAATTATCAGAAATTTGTCTAGAATTTTTATGGCAATTTTTATCGGAGGGTATTTTTTCAAAAATGTACCCAACTTGGTAATAATACAGTTAGTGGTCTCTTACATACTTGAGGGATACAAAGGAATTGCAAAGAATCGTTATTAGTTAATGGAGGCAGAATTGTAGTTTTTAACAATATTCTCAAATTTGCAAGAAACTCTCTGCTCTGGTTTTTTCTTGACTATTTTTTTGAGTAAAATTAAAAAGGAATCTTATTTATGGCGGTTTTTTCGCGGGTAGGTGTCGAAAAAGCATAGACGTTAATTTTTTGTGTAAATTTTATTTAAGATATAATTAATAGTTATTACTGAAAATACTGTTTAAATTTAGATCAGTAATTAACCTACAAGTGCTAAAATACAATTGCCATTGTTTGTGGCACATTTATGTGACAATCATAATTTATGCGCCACCTGCCAGCTGATCACTGCACTTTCACTACACCAATAGTCAGCACTTTAAAGAAACAATGTCACAATACGCTGAAGTTATGGCTGCTCAGAAAACCCTGGAGGAGACCTTTTTAAGGAAGATGGGCGAAATCGAAGCGCAGATCCGGAGTGCTGGGCCGTCCAAAGCAAACACAGTGGCGAAGATAGCTGATGAGTTTCGCACTTTCCGGGAGCTCGTTTTCTCTATGTTTGGTCTGCTCCGAAGCCAGATCAATGAGTGTGCCAAACATATTGATGGCATGGAGACCAGGCACCGGCGGAAGGCATTGGTTTTCCAAGGAATTGCTGAAGTGGAGATTGAGGGCAGCAAGGCAGTAATCCTGGATGTGATAAGCACCAAGCTTGCTCTCAAGAATGTTGCAGTGTCTTCAATTGAGGCCTGTCATAGACTTGGAGCCCCCAGCAAGGAACATCACAGGCCAATTCTCATTTGGTTCGCCAGTGTGGACATCAAGGCTTCAGTTTGGAGGGCGAAAACAAGATTGAAGGGCTCCAAAATATCCGTCAAGGAGTTCTTGACGAGAGCTAGGCAGTCTGTCTTTGTAAAGGCACGCGAGCACTTTGGCATGCGGTCGTCTTGGACACAGGATGGTATCATCGTTATAAAGGCCTCTGACGGGAGTCGGCATAAGGTGACTTCCACTGACGAGCTGATGCCCCTTATAGCCAGGTACCCCAAGTCACTGGCAGTAGTTCCATCAATGAGCGAAAGAGGTGCGGACGCAGGCGGGAACCTGAAAAACATAACACGTAAATAGCTGAATTGTGTTGTGAGTGTCTTTTCGTCCATCAATCTATTGTTTCAGTCTTTACTAACCGCTATGTATGTTTCCCTTCTCATACTAATTCTTCTTCTGTGTTGTTCACCGTTCACTGTTTGCGTGTTTTGGTTTTTATATAGAGGTGTATTTATTAATAATTGGTTGAAATATTCGATACCTCCACTAATGTTTTCATGTTTTGTTGACACCCTCAAAATTTTGTTTATCTGTCAGTGTCAAATAGACGGCAGAAATTATTTTGACATTTGTAATCTACGTTCAGAAATTTTTCATTCGATGTATTCATGGAATCGGGATATTCTGTGGATCAACTAGATAATGAATAACGATTATTATTTTGTCTAATTTAAATTTTGTGATTATTTAATTAAACAATTCGTAGCGATGTCAGACTGTTTATATTTTATATGAGTTTTTTATTACGTAAATGTTATATTTGTTTGGGTACTACGGTTTGTTTTTTGTTCCAATGTGCTTTCGATATTTTTTTTTTCATTCAGTAGCGGTGTGCGACTGTTTTATGTTTGTTTTGTTTATTTTATTTTTTAAATTTGTTTTTTTTGTTTCGGAAGCAACGGTTTTCTTCAGTTTCCTTGTTATTTTTTTTTTCTTTTATTGAATAACGTTTGAAAGTGCTGAATTATTTGTTTAAATAACTATTTTAGTGTTTGGTGTAAGCTGGCGGGTGGTGCAAAGTGGCACCTCAGTTGTTTTGTTTTTAGCAATAGTATATTTATAATTGTGTAGGTATAATATATATTGATTTCTTCTATTTATGTCAGACAATGAGTCTTACTTCTCAGCTAACGAATCTACTGCCTCTTCAATCGACGCGAGTTTTTGTTCACTCGGTGGCACCATTGGTGACTTTTTGCAACATAACTTCAATGATGAGTCTAGTCGGTTGGTGAATGTGTGTGCAAAGCGTACCCAGTCACTACAGCGAGCTGTACGATGCGTTTAACAACAAAAACATTCACGCTATCCTGATCTCCGAAACTTGGCTCAAACCGCATCTTCTGTCCACCACTTACCCTCTCACCGGTTTCGTTCTTATACGGAATGATCGGATTGGTAAGGGAGGGGGTGGTGTGGCAATATATCTTCGCAGTGATTTTCCTTTTAAAATAATAGCTACTTCCTCTTCAAACTACTCTGCCTCTGCGGAGTTTATCTTCCTTGAAGTTTGCGTCAAAGGAGCCAAAACCGTTATCGGTGTAGTCTACTGTCCCCCGTCTGTCGATTATTTCACTGAATTCGAATCAGTTCTTGAATCTCTGGGTTCTGAGTATGCACACCACATTATCATGGGTGATTTAAATACAAACCTCCTTTCCCGAAACTCCCCTCGATCCCTTAAGCTTCTCCATCTTATCGAGTCAGTTAGTCTGCACGTTTTGCCGCTCCAGGCTACTCATCATAATAAAAGTGGTGATGACACCTGGCTCGATCTTATCCTTACCTCGAATCCCTCCCTTGTCTCTTCCCATGGTCAGCATGACGCTCCTGGCTTCTCTCATCACGACATGATTTTCCTTTGCTATATCCTCAAACCTCCTAAACCTAAACCCAAGGTTCTGTACAGGCGTTGTTTTGCCAGGATGGACGTTGAGAAACTTAAGGAGGATGCATCTGTGATCGATTGGGAAATCATGATGGAGGCCACTTCGGTTAACGAAAAGTTGGCGATCTTTAATGATGTTGTGGTCAAACTTTACGACATCCACGCTCCCGTCAAAAAAGTGAAGTTGAAACGTCCTCCTGCGCCTTGGATGACCAGAGGAATACAGATGGCCATGCGACGCAGGGACCGCGCGTTCCGAAAATATAAAAGGGATCGTACTGATGAGAACTGGGCGCTATTTAAGACTTCAAGGAATAAATGTAACCAGATGATACGCAATGCTAAACGCCGCCACATTTTAGAAAATATTTCTTCTTGTTCTTCTGCCGATATTTGGAAGTTCCTTGGAACACTTGGTATCGGCAAACCGCGACATTTAGACCTTCCAAATTCTATTGACTTAGACGATCTCAACCGTCATTTCTCCACTGTGCCTACCATGGATCGTCTAACCAAGCAACAAACTCTGTCTCTTATCTCTGGTCTAACGCGTCCTCTCATTAATCCTTTTCGTTTAGTTCCAGTTGAGCCGGGCGAGATCAGAAAAATCATCCTCTCCATCAAATCCAAAGCGGTGGGCTGTGATAATATCACTCGTGATATGGTCATAGCTATTCTGGATCACCTTCTACCTGCTATCACCCATATTGTAAATTTTTCCTTGTTTTCCGGAGTATTCCCCTCCCTGTGGCGTAAAGCCTATGTTCGTCCACTACTTAAAGTTTCCAATCCCACTCTTCCAACCCACTTTCGTCCAATTTCTATCCTACCCTTCCTATCCAAAGTGCTTGAGGCTTGTGTCCACAAACAACTTTCATACTTTGTGCAGTGTTATTCACTCATTAGCCCTCTTCAATCTGGATTCAGGCCCGGGCACAGCACTGTGTCCGCACTCCTTAAAGTGACTGGCGATATGAGGGTAGGTTTGGAAGACACCAAAGTCACTGTACTAGTGCTGGTCGATTTCTCGAACGCCTTCAATACCGTTAGTCACGACATCCTATTAGCCATTCTGTCCTATTTGCTGGTCTCTCCCGAAGCACTGGAATGGTTCACCTCTTACCTTCAGGAACGTCAGCAGTCGGTTCACGTTGGGGATTCGTCATCTCACTGGTGTAATTTGGAAACTGGCGTTCCTCAAGGCGGCATTCTTTCTCCTCTTCTTTTTTCTATTTTCATAAATCTTATTAACTTCAGTGTGCGTATCATCTGTATGCAGATGACCTGCAGTTGTACTGTCAGGGGAGTGTTGACGAAATACCTGACCTTATCAGTAAATTAAACAGGGACTTATCGGCTATAAAAACCTGGTCCGATAGATTCGGTGTGGCAGTAAACCCCAATAAATGTCAGGCGATCATCGTTGGGAGTCACCGAAGCATCGCTAAAGTAGATGGTACAACTTTGCCACCTGTTTTGTTTGACAGTAAAATTGTTCCTTTCAGCACCGATGTAAAGGACTTGGGCCTGCACATCGATAATACCCTTGACTGGCGTACTCAAGTCGCTAGTGTAAGTCGGAAGGTCACTGGAACGCTGCGGGCTCTGTATCGTATGAAAAACTTATTACCATCGAACACGAAGGCAATGCTTGTGCAGGCCCTAATTTTTCCTATCATCGATTATGGTGACGTGTGCTACTATGACCTGAATGCAGATCTTCTCAACAAACTTGACCGTCTTCTAAATTACTGCATTCGATTTGTTTTCAATTTGCGTAAATATGATCATGTCTCTGCGCATCGATCGCTTCTAAAGTGGTTGCCTATACGCCAGCGCAGAGAGCAAAGGGCACTAACTACGTTGTTTTCATTTCTCACCTCTTCTAATCCCCCTAGTTATCTGGCCCCTCACTTTAACTACATTTGCGCCAACCACAATAAAAATCTACGGTCATCCCGTAACCGCCTTCTTCAATGTCCCACCCACCGCACTGACTTTATTCACTGTTCTTTCTTCGTTCAGTCTATTTCTCTGTGGAATGCGCTCCCCCAGGAAATCAGGATGGCAACCAACCGGTTAACCTTCAAAGTTAAAGTTCGCGAGCACATTCGTAAGAAGTTGGCAGTAGTATCGTCACAACGCTAATGTTGTTCAATAATTAATCTAATATTACTAATATTTAAGTATATCTATATATTTAGTTTGTTCTTTTGAGTATATATGGTATAATTTTCTTGATTTTATTGTATTTATAGTTTATATATATATATATATATATTTGTTTTGCATAAATCTGACTCGTTTAATTGTCTATATTGCACCTACCACTAGTTGTCTCTGCATCACCCAAAGGTTGACTGGTAGAAAATGCCTAAGGCATTAAGTCCGCCTCTGTACGTTTGTGTGCATGAAGTATTAAATAGATATTGAGGTTTCTAATTTTTTTTTTTTCTAAACTGAATAGTTTGCGCGAGAGACACTTCCAAAGTGGTAAAAAGTTTGCCCCCCCTCCTGTAACTTCTAAAATAAGAGAATGATAAAACTAAAAAAAATATATGATGTACGTAATGTAAATCATATATTTTTTGTGTGTAAACTTCCACCGAAAATTGGTTTGAACGAGATCTAGTAAATAGTATTTTTTTAATACGTCATAAATCGTAAACCGCAATTTACCAAGTACGGAACCCTTCGTGCGCGAGTCCGACTTGCACTTGGCTGGTTTTATATGTTTAATTTGTGTATTTTATCTATGGGCCTTAGTTGCCGGTAAATAAAATGTTATTATAACTGGTGAAATGTGGGTGAATCCTGCCTAACCCTTCAGGAAAAACATGCGTGATGTTATGTGAGCTATAATATAATTTATAATAATATAGTTATAGTTATGTGTGTTATCTATCAAGCCATCAAACGTTTTCTTTATTACATACTCTTCATTCATCATAACCAATAATTTATCATTATCATTTATTATGTACAAATAACCTTCACCTGTCAGACATTGTTACAACATAGCTACCTTATCGAAATAAAGTAGATTAATCGACGTCTGGTTGGATAATGTCTTTGGATTAATCAATTGATTTCACTGAGATAAGTGAAGATCCTTGTTACTAAGCAATGGCTGCAAGAATTTTGCAAAATCAGTCTAACAGGCACTACAAAATATAATCTTCAAAAATAGGAAATTTGTAAATATGCCGCTAAGAAGAGCCAATATATTTTTTGTATTTCGATAGGCTCGCGTTTGACCAATATATCGCCTGATGGTAAGTGAAATTGTGGTCGACAGTGAAACACGCTTGCCTAGAAGTAACCTATTCACTCTTGACTTAAAGATCCCAAGGTTGTAGCTATCAGGAATCAAAGACTCCAGCAGGGAATGCCACTCCTTATCTGTGCGTACAATGAAAGTATTCGCAAAACGCTTTGTGCGTATTTCACCCGGCTCCAAGTTGCTGAGATGTGACCGTGCCAATAACGGACCATCTTGAGCTTCTTAGCGTTACGTTGACATCGAGCCTCTATTTTGGTCCATATATTGAGGCAAAGGCTCAACTGGCTGCCAAAAAGTTGGGGATACTTGCAAAGATGAAAGGATACTTCATGACGGAACAGCTGCTCAGCTTGTATCAAGCGCAAGTTCCATCGTGCTTGTAGTACTGTTCGCATCTCTGGGACGGATCTGCCAAATACCAGCTCGATGCACTAGAGTCGATCGAAAAGCGGGCCAAGAGACTTATCGGCGATGATGCACTGGCCAAGTCAAAGCTCCAGAGCCTTGAACATCGTCGTCGAGTTGCTAGCTTGTCGGTTTATTATCGGTTATATTTCGGGGAGTGTGCGATGGAATACCTCGATCTAATTCCACCTAGTCCATTTCATCATCGGTCTACCAGACGCACGGCGATGCGCCATCGGTACATGGTGGACATCCCACCCATACGCACAAAATGTTTTGGGAACACTTTTATTATGCGTATAGCTAAGGAGTGGAACTCCCTGCAGGAGTCTGTTTCCAGATAGCTACAATTTAGGGGTATTTAAGTTAAGATTTAATAGGTTTTTTGTAGGCAAGCGTGCTTCACCTTCGACCACATCTTAGATTACGATCAGGTGAGATAGGTAGTGATCAAGCGCGAGCCAAAATACTATAAAAACCGGCCAAGTGCGGGTCGGACTCTCGCACGAAGGGTTCCGTATCATTATCGCAAAAAACGACAAAAAATCACGTTTGTTGTATGGGTGCCCCACTTAAATATTTATTTTATTCTGTTTTTAGTGTTTTTTGTTATAGCGGCAACAGAAATACATCATCTGTGAAAATTTCAATAGCCTAGATATCTAACTCGCCGTCCGCGTACCGGCCCATAGTGCTGCTAGACGAGGTAGGTAAGCTGTTCGAGCGGCTAATCGCTGCCCGCCTCGTCAGCCACTTGTACAGAGAGGGGCTGGACCTGGACGAGAGCCAGTTCAGCTTTCGGTATGGGCCCTCCACCATCCACACGATATCGCAGGTGAGAGTCCTGGCGGAGGAAGCGGTGTCCCGAGGTGGGGTGATGTTGGCGGTGTCCTTGGACATTTCCAACGTCATCAACACCCTGCCCTGGAGTTGTATTCGGGAGGCACTGCGGTATCATAGAGTGCCTCCCTATCTCCGCCGCATCGTCGTGGCCTATTTGGCGGAGAGGTGTGTCACCTACGTGGGACGTGATGGCGTCGAAAACTAGCACGGCATGTCGTGCAGTGTTCCACCGGGCTCGGTCTTGGGCCCGTCCCTGTGGAACACCGGGTACGACTGGCTGCTGAGGGCGAACTCCATCCGGGCGTCGACCAGACGTGTTACGCGGACGATATACTGGTCACCGCCCGGGGGAGTTCGTACAGGGAGGCAGCGTTGCTGGCGACGGCTGCGGTTTCACAGGTGGTGAGTCTTGGCCTGGAGGTGGCCCTCAACAAGTTTTTCATGGCCCCCGGCGGGCGCCACCACCCGATGCCCACATCGTCGTCGGGGGGGCTCGAATCGCTGTCGAGTCAACCATGAAGTACCTGGGATTGGTGCTCGACTGCCGGCGAAATTTCGGCCCCCGCTTCCGGCGGCTGGCGCCCAAGTTGTTCGGCGCGGCTGGGGCGCTGTCAACGCTGCTTCCCAATCTGGGGGGTCCGAGCGCTGCCTTTAGGCGGCTTTACGTGGGGATCGTGCGATCAATGGCCCTGTACGGGGCCCCGATCTGGGCGTCTGACCTGACGGCCGGCAGCATCGCTGTCCTGCTATAGCCGCAGAGAGTGATGGCCGTCAGAGTCATCAGGGGGTATCGCACGATCTCCTACGAGGCGGCTTGTGCACTGGCTGGATCCCCGCCCTGGGACCTGGAGGCGAAGGTACTCGCGTCAATGTATCGGTGGCGCGAGGAAGCGCGGGCGCGGGGCAAAGGGCTGATGCAGCGACATATGGAGTTGCATTAGTCTCAGCTTCGCGAGGTCCTGGTGGCGGAATGGCGGGACAGGCTTTCACGCCTTACCCCCGGCCTCATTACCATTGAGGCGATCCGGCCAGTGCTCGAGCGCTGGCTCGGGAGGAGGCACGGCTCCCTGTCGTTTCGGGTGACGCAGGTGCTCTTGGGGCATGGTTGCTTCGGGAAGTACCTGTGTCGCATAAACAGGGAGCCGGACGCCCGGTATCACCACTGCATCAACTGCCGGGAGGACACGGCGCGGCATACGCTGGCAGAGTGTGCCGCTTGGAAGGAGCCACGCCATGCCCTCATCTCTGAAGTAGGCAGTGACCTGTCGCTGCCGGCCGTAGTCGAGTCTATGGTCGGCAGCGAGGAGTCTTGGGACGGGGTGGGATCCTTCTGCGAAACAGTCGTCTCGCAGAAGGAGGCTGCGGAGAGGGAGAGGGAGATTTTACCCGCTATCCCGATCCACAGCAGACGCGCCGGGCGTCGGCGGAGGGCGGACAACGCCCTCTTCCAGCCCCCCTAAATAGGTCCAGGGGCGACGGACTCGGGGACGTCCGTCGCCCACACACATCAGGACCCGAGGTGATGGCACGTAGTGTTCCACGCTTGCCCCTCTGAGACGTCGTGGGGGGAGTCCAACACCACACACACGCCCGCGGAGGCAAGCCGGCACTAGCTGGGGGTTGCGGAAGTATCATTGTTCCCGCGACCCACAGCGTAGGCGTGAGATGGAACACCGGGGTGGTTTTTACCCGACTGCCGAAGGAGGGTAATGTGTTTATCAGTCTATGTATGTATGTTTGTTCCTATGTGGCGTTCTAGAGACCAAACGCGTCGGCCGATTTTAATAATTCTTACGTCAATCGATTCTTCTTAATCCTGCGAGTGTCACTGGCTACATTAAAATTGGAAAATACAAAAATGGCGGCTTTTGGGCGCCATTTTGTGGGGGAAAAAAAAATTCTTCCAAACCTATCGTTGGGGTATCAAAATAAAGGATTTTAAGAGGTGATTTCAAAAATATATAACACTTATATGACTGTTTAAATGTACCTAATTCTAAAATAATATAACTAAAAAGAAGTAAGGGTTAAACTCAGGCGTCCACCTGCTCCTTGGATGACGGTAGGGGTTCGTATGGCGATGAGATGCAGGGACCGAGCCTTTCGGAAATTTAAAAAAGATCGCAGTGAGGAAAATAGGAACATTTTCAAAGCTGCTAGAAATCGATGTAATCAGGTGATACGCAACGCCAAACGCCGCCATATTCTAGAAAACATTTCTTCTGCTTCTCCTGCCGATATCTGGAAATTCCTCGGAACTCTCGGTATCGGTAGGTCTCGTCGTGTGGATTTTCCCAAGACGATTGGCCTGGATGAAATCAACCGTCACTTTACTACCACTTGCCATTTGGATGCCCAAATGTTGTCTCAGACGGTCGATTCCATTACTGGCCTACCCGGTCCTATCATAGAACCATTCCGTTTTTCGCCTGTTACTGAGGATGAAATTAAAAAGATGATCCTTTCTATAAAATCCAAGGCTGTGGGCCATGACGACATTAGTCGTTATATGGTCACCTTGATCCTTGAATTTCTTCTTCCTCCGATTACTCACATATTAAACTTTTCCCTAGATTCCGGTCAGTTTCCTTCCCTGTGGCGAATGGCCTATGTCCGTCCACTTCCAAAAATATCAAATCCCTCCCTACCTAATCATTTTCGACCTATTTCCATACTCCCTTTCCTGTCAAAAGTGCTCGAGGCCTGTGTCCACAAGCAGTTTTCGGGGTTCGTTCACCGTAACAACCTTGTCAGCTCATTCCAGTCCGGGTTCAGGCCTGGGCACAGTACTGCATCCGCTCTCCTAAAAGTGACTGGTGACATCAGAGAGGCAATGGAGGATACCAAGATTACCGTTTTGGTACTTATTGATTTCTCCAATGCTTTTAACGCCGTCAGTCACGATATTCTTCTATCTATCCTCTCACATCTAATGGTTTCTTCCGAGGCGCTGGAATGGTTCTCTTCTTATCTTCGGGGACGTCAGCAGTCGGTTCGCGTTGACGAGAATTCGTCGAGTTGGCGTGATCTAGGTGCTGGTGTTCCACAAGGCGGTATTCTTTCTCCATTGTTATTTTCTATCTTCATTAATTTTATTACCATCTACCTTCGGTGTTCGTATCATCTTTATGCCGATGATCTCCAACTTTATGCAGCTGCGCGGGTAGAAGGTTTATTGGACGCTATAGAAGATGTAAACCGAGACTTGGATGCCATCAAAATTTGGTCTGATAGATTTGGTGTGGCTGTAAATCCTTTGAAGTGTCAGGCCATTTTAGTGGGAAGCTCGCGTATGATGGGTAGAGTGGCGGTCAGCTCTCTTCCTCCTCTTATTTTCGATGGTACTGTTATTCCCATTAGCTCTAGCGTAAAAGATCTCGGTTTGCATCTTGATTCGACGCTTGGCTGGCAAAGTCAGGTTACTAGTGTCAGTCAAAGAGTCAACGGCACTTTGCGATATCTGTATCGTCTGAGGAACTTTTTGCCCGCAAAGACGAAGACTATGCTTGTGCAGACTTTAATTTTCCCCATAATCGACTATGGTGACGTATGCTATTTCGACTTGAGTGCGGTTCTGCTGGATAAGCTTGATAGACTCCTCAATAACTGCATTCGGTTCATATTTAACTTGAGGAAATATGACCATGTGTCGAGCTACAGGTCTGAGCTCAAATGGATGCCCATTCGCCAGAGAAGATGTTTGCGCGCTCTAACTACGCTTTTCTCCCTACTCAACTCTCCAACCCCACCTTCTTACCTTATGTCTCACTTTCAATATTTAAGTACGTCTCATACTAGGAATCTGCGTTCTGCCAACAATCTTCTTCTACTCTGTCCTTCTCATACTACTGATTTTGTTCATTCTTCCTTTCATATTCAGTCTATTCTTCTTTGGAACGCGCTTCCTCTTGAAATCAGGACGGCCACCAGTCGGTATGCTTTCAAGCAGAAATTGCGGTATTATTATCAGCGGGGGGGAGGGTCAGCTCGGTAACTTCTTTTTATTAAATATATGTATATATATATAGGTATGTATTATATAAAATATGTATGTATGTGTATTTAATGCAATCTATTATTATTATTTTTGTTGCCACGTTTTAAACAATGCACCTGCCATGTTGTCTCTACACCACTCTTGGTTGACTGGTAGAGAATGCCTAAGGCATTAAGTCCGCCATTGTACTTTTGTGCATGAAGTTTAAATAAATAAATAAGTAAATAAAAAAATTTAATTAAAAAAAACAAAAAAACCCGACTACTTAAAAAGCAAACAAAAGCTTTTTAGTCAGTACGATTCTGACAGACCCCTCCACCCTCCCCAGGGCGGAGGACATCCAATGAGGATTTTCCACGCGGGAACAAAAAAAAAAAGGGTTGTCGATTTGAAGTGGAGACACGATGCGTAGCTTGAAAATACAATTTAATTTTTGATTATTACAAGGTAGATCCCGACAACACGTGTTTTCGAGAGGTTTTAAATATTGAAGAATGATGAAAAAAAAAAGGGCTGAAGAACTGATGTGCGGTGCTAATATAATTGCGGTGTCCGCCCTCCCGCGGCCCTCGCACCCTGCGTCGGTTGCGCTGCTGTTGTCGCGGATGGTACAGGTTGCGGCCGATAGATGGCATTGTGGGCAGTCGAAACGATCGTCAACATGCCCCCGGCCTTGGAAACCCCTGGTTCCAATGGAGTTTGGTCTTCATCCGTGTGTAGAAGCTGACATATTTTTGGGTATGTCCGTCGGATTTTAACCGCCTCTGTTCTGATGGTGGCTACGCGTGAGGTGCCATCTTTGCCAGCGAACGTGTCTAGTACCCGTCCAAGACGCCATCTCAGAGGAGGCAAGTTGTCGTCCTTGACCACGACGAGGGCGCCAGGGACTAGCGCATCTTGGCCGAGCTGCCACTTTGTCCTCTTGCGGAGCTCAGAGATGTATTCCGCTGACCAGCGACGCCAGAAGTGCTGCCTCAGCTGCTCTATACGGTCGTAGCGCGGCAGACGTTGGGTAGCCTTCGCGGTGAGGTCCTGGCTGGCAGGTGCAGTGAGCGGCCGGCCAATCAGGAAGTGAGCTGGAGTCAAGGAAAGTAGGTTATTTGAGGTGGTGGACATTTGGGACATTTGTCGGGAGTTAAGAACAGCCTTAATTTGTGCCAATACCGTACTCAACTCTTCGTAAGTCAAGTATGCGATACGGCATAAATGCGATTTGCAAGACTTGACTCCTGTCTCCCACAATCCACCGAAATGAGGTGAATAAGGCGGGATAAATTTAAATTGTATAGAATTATCAGACGTGAAATTAATTATGTCAGATTTAAAAAAGTTGAATAATTTTGTAAATTCTTTTTGTGCTCCTACAAATGTCTTACCATTGTCGGAATAAATCTGTAATGGTTTGCCGCGTCGAGAGATGATCCGTTTTAGTGCCAGTAGGTATGCCTCACTAGTTAGACTTGTAACTTATTCTAAATGTATTGCGCGCATAGCGAAGCATACGAAGAGACAGATGTAACATTTTATTAGTTAAGCCCCCCTTCCGACACGATTCAACATGAACAATGGCCTAGTGCCCAAAAACGTTTGAGTTCTGAATCTAATGTTTGCGTGAAATTACAATGAGTTAACCACTCTGCTCGACAAGATTTTGACACATGACATACCAGCTGAGTCGACAGGTTGTTGCAAATTACGTCATGAAATTCAGGAATTTACTTGAACTTTCAACATTCGAATTTATTCAGAAAAATAAGTTTACGCAGCTATTTTACACAGTAAATTTGTAAAAAATATCTTTATTTACATGTTGCGGTCGGTTAAACCGCGTCAGTCTACTGCAAAATGTGTACAAAATACGAATTACTACACCTTTTCAAACGGTAGACAATTTATATTTGCTCAAAATATGTGCATAAACAACCTTTTCGCTTGCTAAAAAGATGCAAATGGACAAAATAAAGATATACTTATTTTATTTGCGTCCTTATATACCTATTATTTCATACAAAAGTTCATAAAAAAACAAGTCAAAATCTGGCAAAATTTGCTTAAAAATTTGATGCAACCTTGCAACATGACATTTCTTTGGTGTTGTTTTTTTTTTGTGCTGTCCATTCACCCGTCTCATAATCGATTAAAATTGCATTCAGCCTAATCGATTAAGTGTATCAAACAATTATTTTAAATTATTTCGATCGACTTGGTTCATTTAAATAAATGAGTGATTATCAAAAATGTATTGTTTTAAAATTAGAAGAAACCCATTTATAGGCATAAAATACAATACAACTTATAGTAATAACTATACATAAATGCTTAAATAATGTTATCTTTTCTCAAACATGCTTGGAAATTTGTGCATTATTTTGTCGTGTAATTTAAAAATGGAACAATATTTTACGCCTAAACATGGTAACCAAGGAGGTAACTTATCAAAGGTTTTTTTTAAATTTCGAACTGGCTTGCATATAGAAAGCTGTTTATAGAAAAAAAAAACTTTGACACGGGAATAATTATTGTTGTTCGTCATTGATTTCGAAAAGTAATTATTGCGTTTGACAAAATGAGTTCTAGGTGCTACTTAGCTTTAATTTCCGCGCATTATTATTACACGTTCGTCCATCAATGCCTCTTCTGCTGGACGCTGCAGTAATGTACTATAACAGTATTTTGAGACAAAAATATCGGATTCGTAGCTAATTTCGCGCCGAATGTTACGTAGGTACAAGAATTCAAAATTCAAATTCGGAATGCGGTCGGTATTCTAAATATTTTATCGGATATATTTTAGTTTATACGAGAGTTTTACTTTGATCTTTTCAGAAGGTTTTATACAGAATGACCAGTATAAATACGAGTATGTCTATGTATGATAAGTAGGCGTAGGGAGGAACTGGTACACTTGCGCGGATCCTTTCGAAGCCAGCTGTTATGGCATGGTTGTCAATCGATTAAAATCCAAGACCATACAATTTATCGTAATGGAAGTCATGAACATGATTTTCGAGGGTGGTGATCCAGAAAATTCATTAAAAATATCATAGATCATAGTCTTGTTTTATTTATTTATTTATTTATTTATTCATGAATTATTATAACACCTTTACAGACAATTCCAATGCGATGTTATAAATTACATATAAAACATTACAATTCCATTTATAAAATGCATATATAATACATCACAAGACATTCCAACATTTTATTATTATTTAAATGGTCAGACCTTTTTCCATTACATTTTGCGCTACTTTGATGAATCTCGGCAGGTTTTGGCAAAATATATCTTCCGATAACGTTATAGCATTTATCAAACGTATGGCTCGCGTCATAGGGGTAAACTTAAGTAAGTTAGTCCTAGCCAACGGTACGTCTAACAGAGCGGGGCGGCGGCGCACGCCCACGCACCCATCCGGCGCGCACAGCCTCAGCGCCTCCAACACCTCTGGGTGGTGCAACAAACCTAGCAGTACGCTAGCCACATACTTGACTAGCGCAACATCTCTTCTAACTGCCAGCCTAGTATATCCAACCATGCCCAGCACGAACAGACTCGGGTACATGAGGGGATAAAAAGGGTAAACCCCATATTCTTTCATATACAGAAACCTGGTAAACTTGTTTTGTATTTTTTCCAACATGAGGCTGTACTTTCCCTCATGAGGATTCCAAATAATAGCACTTGTTTCTAGGTGGCTCTGTACCAGTGCATTATACAAAACTTTCACAGCCGCCGTATCGCTAAAATCCTTACATTGTCTCAAAATGAAACCGAGATTTCTGAAAGCCCTGCCGCACACCTCCACTATATGTTTGCGGAACGTCAACTCCGGCACCATCTGCACGCCCAGGTCCCGCACCTGTGTGACGCGCGGCATTACCTCCGTGTCCATCTCGTACTGATAATGCAATGGAGCACGCGCACGGCTGTAACTCATCACACAGCACTTGTTAACATTAAAATTGAGTTTATTTGTTTTGCTCCATTGGACTACCCTAAGTTGAAGGAGCCACTCTGTAAGTTTCCGTTTAATTACCCATTTTGTCAGATCAAGTATGTTCAGGTGATCATGAACTTTTCTGTAGATGAGAGAGCTCAAAATCAGATACTGGTGTTCGGCAAAGGCTGTTCTATGGGGAGTACTTGGAGGGATAAAAGTCAGTTTTTTTCCGGTTGGAGGGGGGTAGGCATGAATGTTTATTAAGGACTGAGTAGAGCACATAGAGTTGACGTACTGTGAGAACTTTACAGTCTGAGTAAAGTTGGGTTGTTGGGTATCTGAAGGGTTTTCTGGTCATTACTTTAAGAATAGCCCTCTGCGCTCTCTCTAGTTTGAGAAGGAATGTTTTACTCGCCCTTCCCCACACCGTGATGCAATATCCTATTACCGATTGACACAGGCCAAAGTACACCATTTTTAAAGTGTCGAGATTAGCGGATTCTCTCAGGGACTTAAATATATATAGGAGACGCAGGGTTCTGGTGGTAAGAGCATCAATTTGTTTATCCCATTTGAGTTCACTATCTATTAGTACATCTAGATACTTAACACTCATTGTTCTAACAAGATTAGGACAAGAACACGATGTGGGTGAAGTAGAATGGACCTGACAAGAGTGAGCAGAAATCGAGAAAGTGTCTGATGGTAAATTATTACGTCTTATAGCAAACGGTATGTAGCTGGATTTTAGTAAATTGAGTGTAAGTAGGTTTGAGTTTAGCCATGTCATAATCTTACTTAATGCAGACTCTGCTGCAGTTTTAACACTATCCCATGTAGGTCCATGTACTATTAATGCCGTGTCGTCAGCGTAAGTAAAAATTTTACATTGTGGGAGCTCCAAATTGCATAGGTCATTTATGTAAATTTGGAACAAACTAGGCCCCAGAATGCTACCCTGAGGGACGCCGAAGGAGACATGTTCTTCGTCACTGAGGTAAGTATTAATTTTAACACGTTGAGTGCGGTCTCTCAAGTAGTCTTTAAATATTTCTAGGGCAAATCCTCGCACACCAATCAATTCCAGTTTAGAGATCAGTAAGGAAACAGAAACTGTGTCGAATGCCTTAGACAGGTCTAGAAATATACCTTAGCATTTAGTTTTGCTATCCAGGTCCATCGCTACATGTTTCGTCAAGTCAAGTACTGCGTCTTCTGTTGATATTCTTTTCCGAAAGCCGTACTGACTCTGAGCTATTATTTTATACCTATCCATAAAATCTTTGAGACGGTTGTTGGGTATCCTTTCGAGAATTTTAGAAAGTACCGGTAGCACTGAAATGGGCCTGTAATTATTGAAACAGTTTCTGTCTCCTCCCTTATGAATAGGATGAACTATAGCTTTTTTTAAAGCTTCAGGAAATACACCCTTTTGCAGACAGCAGTTAAAAATGTAAGTTATGTGAGGAACTAATACATTTTTGCAGTTCTTTAGCAGTAAGGGTGTAATTCCATCCCACCCAACTGCACTGTCATTATTTAATTGTAGTATAAGTGACTCTACTTCGGCTTCGTCTACATCTAGCAGAGCCAAGGAATTGATAGTTGGGTTGGAGCTACTACAAGAGGATGAACGCTGTTCTGGGAGTAGGAGGGATTGTGCACCAGATTCGATATTTGCCGCCAGGTTTTTGCCAATGTTAGCAATGAAATGTTAGCATACCTTGTTAACGGAAGAATGAGGATTGTCGCATAAGCTTAGTAGCTCTTCAGGTATAGTTCGAGTTTTTGATTTGTGTGTAATATTCTTAATGGTTTTCCATAACTCTCTGGGATTATTTCTCGTTCTCTCTAGTTCACTTTTTTCATAGGAGATTTTTAACTTTCGAAGTAAGGAATTTTAAAAGTTTCTGTAGCGAGCGTAGGTTAGTCTTAGTATTAGGTTATCGGGTTCTTTTTTGGATTTATTATGAAGTTTATCACGGTTTTTCATACATTTTAGAAAGCCTGGAGTTATCCATGGTTTTATAGTTCGTTTGCGTCTAGGGATTTTGATTTGAACTGAGTTATTAGATATTATAGATTTTATTATAGAGATGAAATTATTCATGGATTGATTTGGATCGGTGGTTTCAAAAATAGCCGAAAAGTCCGTGTTTTGTAAAATCTGCACAATAGCGTCATGATTTATACGGGTGGCAGAGTGACGTAGCTTTCGCACAAGTTTGGGGTCCGCAATAGATAAAAGAGTAGGTCTATGATCGGTAATGTGGGTGTCCAGCACAAGTGTGCTTACTGGTAAGTTGGTCTTTAAGAATGTGTGATCTAGGCACTTGTCAAGCCGGGTAGGGAATAAGTGGGTAGGGAGAAGCCCGTGAGAGGCATTAAGCAATAAATAATCCAGGCTTCGCTGGTTTCTGTTATCTTGACTTATATCTATGTTAAGATCCCCAACAAGGACGATATTAGGAAACGAGGTAATTTTGGTGTAGACGTTATTTAGACTTACTAGAAAGTTATCATAATTATCATTAGACTTGTACGATGGCGAGCGATAGATTGCCACCACTGCCAGTTTATTGTCCAGTTGACATACCAGGCAATTACCACACTCAAAGTCCGGTTCCCACACTGTGCCTTTTAGGCCCTCTTTTATATAAAAAACTACGCCATCATTTTGATTAGAGTTTGTTTCTGTACAGTATGATTGAAAACCATCCAGTTTAGGTAAATTATTTGTTTTGCTGAGCCAGCTTTCGGACAATATTATGATGTCATGATGTATATCAGCTCGGCTTAATAGTGCTTGTAGTGAATCAAAGTTTTTATTTATACTGCGTATATTTATGTGCAAAAGATTTATATTGTTTGTGTCAAAATGTTTAAGGTATTGTTTGCAATTATCAGGGCTGCAGATAGACGCATCTCCTACACAGAGTTGATCGAGGTCATTGTTTATGTTAGTGATGTTAGCCATTTGTATATGTAGATGTTGGTTACATTCTGAACCTGAACGGTTTAAGGGGCCAGCCCTTAAACCGTTCAGGTTCAGAATGTCCAACATTCTCTTAATTCACAAATAAAAGATGGCGGCTATTCAAAGCTATACATCATTATTCTAAAGGATTTTATGTCTTCTGGGGTGCTATTACCGCAAATTATAAATCCAAGATGGCAGCTGCCATTTGCCACAGGTTGTTTATTTTTCTATTATTTCTATTTCAAAGCCCGTATTCGTTATTAGCGATCCAGAAAACTATGAAAATGACACCTATGACGAAAAGTAAACAAATTTTCGTCGGCGCCATCTAGGATTTTTATTATAAACCCATAATCGTTATTTACATACACAGAAACCAAGAAAATGATGCCTAAAAAAAGAAAAGGTAAACACCTTTTGTCGGAGAAACCATTAAAATTACCCAATAATGAGAATCAAATTATCGTCGGCGCCATTTTGGATTTTTATTTTCAGCTTAGTTGTATGACAACCATGCCATAACTCGCTTGGTAAGGATTCGCGCAAGGTTATTGACATTAATTGTTTTTGGAATGCAGAAGTAAATACAAACCAAACTTATGTTCTTAAAACGAATAAAAATAAACTTCTAAAAGTACCTATACAGTAACCAATTTTCATAACATTACAACAAACTCGACCGAATTCAAAACCTAAACATACCATACTTAATCTATACTAATATTATAAAGAGGAAAGATTTTTTTGTTTGTTTGTTTGTTTGTACCGAATAGGCTCCGAAACTACTGGACCGATTTAAAAAATTCTTTCACCAATAGAAAGCTGCGTTATTCCTGAGTAACATAGGCTATTTTTTAATCCCGAAAACGGGACCTGTGGGGTGGCCCACGGGAGCGAAGCCGCGGGGAACAGCTAGTATATAATATAATAATAATACCAGCCTATAACTCTCCCACTGCAGGGTAAAGGCCTCTTCTCATACAGAGAAGGCATGAGCATTGATCACTACGTGCGCTCAATGCGGGTTGGCGATTTGAGACTGTAAGACCAGCAGCCGTATTGCGTAAGTGAATACGGCAACGCAAAAAGTTTGACCGCTATTGTAACACTTTTTTTTGTGGTAGATAAAAGTTTTGTCAAAAGAAGATTAGTTACCTCTTTCCGCCGTATTTGTATGGCTCATTCGCCTTAAAACTGCCGCTGGGTGGTGGAACCACTTTGGAACCGCACCCTGGGACGTCGAGTTCCCTATAAACACTCTAATTTCACTAAAATAACTTAAAATCACTTGATATTCGTCCTCCGAAATTTATATTTACTTAATTCTATTTGTTTGTTTTGACAGACTGCCAGCTGTCATTTGTGAGTGCCGCATTTGCGTTTGGAAACGCGCAAATCGTTAGTTAGACGCAGTGCATGTTTAAAATAATTTTTATTAGTCAGTGATTGTGTTTTTATAGAATAGTTATAAATTGAACTTGAATAATTTGACGGATGTGATTTGAACACGGGATGGTGTATTTTACGGAAGGGTGATTTTTCCTTGTCATTTCTTCAAGGATTGAAATTGTTTCGTGGGGTAGTTAAAATCAAAGTGATTTGATTTTTGTGCGATTTGTATCCGAACGGCACTGGGTGATTTGACGTTTTGATTTGTGCGTGCGGTGATCTTTTTTTCTTTTTCTGCGAGGCGGCGTGGCGACCGGATCTTCGGTCACCCGCCTGCTAACGTGCAGGTTGGGCCGAAGCCCTAACCAATAATCTGTTGTGCTGAAGTTGGTGTGTGTGAGTAGCCTGATCCGCATTGGGACGCGTGAGTGCGTCCCGGCGACCGAAAAAGCTGCTCCTGGCTGTGCTTTGATCAGGTCGCTTTGGTCCACGTGGAACCGTGAGGTCCGTGCGACCGCGACCTGACTGATAGTGTTGCTGAGTTATCTTAACGTGGGCTTCTTCCTGTGGCAGCGGGGATTCGGTCAGGTACTGGCCCCGTTGTCCACGTGTTCCCACGTCGGGCTCATAATCCCTCACGGTAAGTCGCTTTGCTCAGGGGATTGACCCCATCGTATTTCGTTGTGAGTTCTGTGTGCTGACTTGCTGGTTTCTTTCAGAACAACGTGGCGTGGGGTCGAAATTGGGCCGACCTATCTACCCTACGGGTTTACTTCCTCCGAAAGGTACGTGTTTGACTTCCTAAAGGCTCTGTCAGTTGGTATTCGGTTTCTTAGGGCGGCCGTTACATTTATATTATTTGGGCTGGCCTATCCTTTGTGGGTGTTTGTTGACAGGCTCCATACAATTATACATATTTACATACACCATAGGCATGATTTCCATATACTCAGAAGGGCCATCCATTATGTTAGCCTATGTAAAGCCCGGTATTTAAGATAATAATTCCCGTATTCCAACGATTTGTCTGATCTGTATAACAATAAAATCTGTGTGTTTAATCATGAAGAGTGCGGGACAGCTCATCCATTGTGTTCACTTATGTAAAGCCTGTGTGTGAGATAATACCTTCCATGTGTAGCGAGTTGTCTGCTCCGTATAACCTTAAATTCTGTGTGTTTAATCATGAAGAGTGCCGGACGGCTCACCCATTGTGTTCGCCTATGTAAAGCCCGGTGAATAGGATGTTACTTTCAGTGTTTTAGCGACCTGTCTGTTCTATATACTCAAAACCCTTTGTGTTTAATTTGAGTTTTTGTGCTAAGAAGTTTTTATTCTGTAACTTCAGGAGGTGTCTGGTTGGGGCTGACTGTCTGGTTGGGGCTGACTGTCTGGTTGGGGCTGATTGCCTGGCGGAGGCTATCTGCTCGAGGCAGGCTGTCGCAGTGTGGAGTTGGCTGGCTACGCGACGGTTCAGGAGACGGGCTTTCTGGCCCTTCCGTTATATTATTATTTTTTTGTTCTTCCACCCTCAACTCTAAATTAGTTGGGAAATATTTTAGTACGAGGAAAAGTTGACCAGCCAACTGCAACCAGCGACCCTTTTTAAATTTATTTACTTTGGTAACGTGTTCAAGGGTTAAATATAATAAACATCGTTCTCAGTGTATGGTGCTTTATTGTTCCCAAGAAAATATCCCGTTACATCGGCGCCCGAACAGGACATTGTTGGTGCAGGTCCTCGGCCCTGGTCTTATGCTCAGGGACGAATTGGCTGGTCAATTTTTGATGTGTGTTTGTGTTAGTCTATAAGTTGAATTGTATAACTTCATAACTTAGACTGGTAGTTATTTATCGAAATGGAGGAACGCCCCATTCGTTTTCATATCCTAAACAAAGATGAGCTGCTGTACGAGGTTGCCATCCGTGATGGTGTACCTGAGACCACGGTTGGTCGATTGCGTACTCAAATCAGGGCCCTGTCCAAAGAGATACCCACTGATGAAGTTAACATGTTTGAAGGCGATGTGCATTCGGAATTACAAACTATTAAAACTAAACTGGCAGAGCTGCAGGAACTATTAGATAAAAAGCCACTTTTGCTAAAGCGGTTATACCGCATCCAAGGTTTAGGGAACCACTTGTTTCATAGGTTAACCCGTGTTGAGCCGGTGGAGAAGAGGGACATGGAGCTGAAGACGGAGCTGGATGCAAGCCTTCTGGTTATTCTCCGGCGAATAGACAAAATGTTTCATGCTTTTTCCAGTACCTTTGAGTTTAAACCACAAGTAGGCGGATCCGAGCCGACCTACCCCGTGGAAGCCGCTAGGGGTGCTGAGGCGGAGAAACGTTGTGTCACGTGTGATCGCACGGCTAATATCCATTCCCTGAACGTTAAATTCAATGGTAAGGTTGGCGTCCATGAGTTTCTGGAAAGAGTTGAGGAGCTTTGTTTGTCGCGTGGTATCTCTTCGGATCGATTGTTTAGGTCTGCTGTTGAGCTGTTTGTTGATGATGCATTGTACTGGTACCGAGGTATCAGGGATGAGGTTGAGAATTGGGAACAGTTAAGGAATTTGCTGTTGGAGGAATATTTGCCTTCGGATTATGACCACCGCTTGCTGCAGGAGATCCGATCCCGGACGCAGGGTCCGGATGAGTCCATAGTCCATTACCTCAGCATCCTACAAAACTACTTTTCCCGTTTGAGGTGTCCTCTGGGTGAGAGAGAGAAGCTGAGCATCGCGAAGTTTAATATCCGACCAGCATATACCCTCCAACTGGCCTTGGTTGATATTGATTCGTGGTCTGAACTGAAAAGGCGTTGCCGGCAGTTGGAAGCGGCGAAGGTTAGGTCGGAATTTTTTACCGAACCCCCACGCAATGTTCAGCACGCTGTCGCCCCCGACCTTGCGTACAAGGCTAGCAAGGGTAATCGCTCTGTTTGTGAGACTGTAGAGACTGCGGTGGAGAAGTTTTGTGTACGGTGTCGGGTGAAGGATCATAACCTCCTTGAGTGTAAGGCGCCCCGCGTCATGATCTGTTATCGCTGTGGGGAGAAGGGTGTAAAAACCAAGAATTGTCCGAAGTGTTCTCCTAAAAACAAGGTGACTCCGGAAGCAAAAATACAAGTAGCGACGGTCCGTTCCTCTGGTGATGATACCCGTCCTTATTTAAACGTAGATGTTTGTGGTTTGTCTGTTTCCGGCCTTTTAGATTCGGGTTCGGAAATTTCGATTGTTGGTGGTTCTGTTGTGGATCATTTTTCGGGTATGGCCCAGATCCATAAGTCGAATGATGTAGATGTTGTGAGAACCGCGAATGGTTCAACTTCCCCTGTTCTTGGGTATATGTATTTGCCGGTGACGGTGAACCATGTCTTGCGGGTGATAAAGTTTTTTGTGATTCCAGAGGTGTCCAATCCTCTGCTATTCGGAATAAATTTTTGGAGGGCCTTTAATCTTGCGCCTGGCGTATTGGGTCTGACGGGTCGGGCCGATTTATCTTATCGGAAACCCAGTGAAGTTATAGTGTCCCAAGTGAGTCGGTTGCACACTTTTGATGCGTTGACTGAGGGGCAGAAAAAGTTAGCTAGTGACGGTTGCAAAAGGTTTGAGGATGTTTCTGTTGAATCCAACCATGAGATTGATACTACTTCCCGTGAAGCCTACGTTGACAAGTTGGGCACCCTGAAAGAAGTGTTCTTGAAAGTTGACCAAGAGTTGAGAAAATCTCATTGGCGTAATGCCAAGTATTACAATCAACGTAGAAGGGACGCTGTTTTTGAGAAGGATGATTTTGTGTGGCGGCGCACTCATGTTCGGAGTGATGCCTCGAAACATTTTTCCTGCAAGCTGGCTCCACGGTTTGAGAAATGTAAGGTTGTGCGGAAGTTGTCTAATCTGGTTTACTTGTTGGAAGATGAGAATGGTAGAAGGAGTGATTGCCATGTGAAAGACATAAAGAGTGCCGATTGATCCTCCATTTGGGCGTTTTTTTTATTTTTTGCATTTGGCGTCATCATGTCCAGTACTGTGGGCCTCAAGGGGTGTTGATTATTTTTGATATGTATTACAGAGTAGCTGGCATGGGGGCTACCCTTAGTTTCATGTGTTTGTATGTGTGTATCCAAAGACGGGCTGAAGAAACAGTCCCGCAAATTAGCAGGCACATTCTGTGCCATGCCTTATGCCTCCACCGGGTCATAGAGCTGGGGACCAGCTCGAATTTCGCTTGTTACCTCGCGAAATTCTGGCGGGTGAGGGGATACTGTAACACTTTTTTTTGTGGTAGATAAAAGTTTTGTCAAAAGAAGATTAGTTACCTCTTTCCGCCGTATTTGTATGGCTCATTCGCCTTAAAACTGCCGCTGGGTGGTGGAACCACTTTGGAACCGCACCCTGGGACGTCGAGTTCCCTATAAACACTCTAATTTCACTAAAATAACTTAAAATCACTTGATATTCGTCCTCCGAAATTTATATTTACTTAATTCTATTTGTTTGTTTTGACAGACTGCCAGCTGTCATTTGTGAGTGCCGCATTTGCGTTTGGAAACGCGCAAATCGTTAGTTAGACGCAGTGCATGTTTAAAATAATTTTTATTAGTCAGTGATTGTGTTTTTATAGAATAGTTATAAATTGAACTTGAATAATTTGACGGATGTGATTTGAACACGGGATGGTGTATTTTACGGAAGGGTGATTTTTCCTTGTCATTTCTTCAAGGATTGAAATTGTTTCGTGGGGTAGTTAAAATCAAAGTGATTTGATTTTTGTGCGATTTGTATCCGAACGGCACTGGGTGATTTGACGTTTTGATTTGTGCGTGCGGTGATCTTTTTTTCTTTTTCTGCGAGGCGGCGTGGCGACCGGATCTTCGGTCACCCGCCTGCTAACGTGCAGGTTGGGCCGAAGCCCTAACCAATAATCTGTTGTGCTGAAGTTGGTGTGTGTGAGTAGCCTGATCCGCATTGGGACGCGTGAGTGCGTCCCGGCGACCGAAAAAGCTGCTCCTGGCTGTGCTTTGATCAGGTCGCTTTGGTCCACGTGGAACCGTGAGGTCCGTGCGACCGCGACCTGACTGATAGTGTTGCTGAGTTATCTTAACGTGGGCTTCTTCCTGTGGCAGCGGGGATTCGGTCAGGTACTGGCCCCGTTGTCCACGTGTTCCCACGTCGGGCTCATAATCCCTCACGGTAAGTCGCTTTGCTCAGGGGATTGACCCCATCGTATTTCGTTGTGAGTTCTGTGTGCTGACTTGCTGGTTTCTTTCAGAACAACGTGGCGTGGGGTCGAAATTGGGCCGACCTATCTACCCTACGGGTTTACTTCCTCCGAAAGGTACGTGTTTGACTTCCTAAAGGCTCTGTCAGTTGGTATTCGGTTTCTTAGGGCGGCCGTTACATTTATATTATTTGGGCTGGCCTATCCTTTGTGGGTGTTTGTTGACAGGCTCCATACAATTATACATATTTACATACACCATAGGCATGATTTCCATATACTCAGAAGGGCCATCCATTATGTTAGCCTATGTAAAGCCCGGTATTTAAGATAATAATTCCCGTATTCCAACGATTTGTCTGATCTGTATAACAATAAAATCTGTGTGTTTAATCATGAAGAGTGCGGGACAGCTCATCCATTGTGTTCACTTATGTAAAGCCTGTGTGTGAGATAATACCTTCCATGTGTAGCGAGTTGTCTGCTCCGTATAACCTTAAATTCTGTGTGTTTAATCATGAAGAGTGCCGGACGGCTCACCCATTGTGTTCGCCTATGTAAAGCCCGGTGAATAGGATGTTACTTTCAGTGTTTTAGCGACCTGTCTGTTCTATATACTCAAAACCCTTTGTGTTTAATTTGAGTTTTTGTGCTAAGAAGTTTTTATTCTGTAACTTCAGGAGGTGTCTGGTTGGGGCTGACTGTCTGGTTGGGGCTGACTGTCTGGTTGGGGCTGATTGCCTGGCGGAGGCTATCTGCTCGAGGCAGGCTGTCGCAGTGTGGAGTTGGCTGGCTACGCGACGGTTCAGGAGACGGGCTTTCTGGCCCTTCCGTTATATTATTATTTTTTTGTTCTTCCACCCTCAACTCTAAATTAGTTGGGAAATATTTTAGTACGAGGAAAAGTTGACCAGCCAACTGCAACCAGCGACCCTTTTTAAATTTATTTACTTTGGTAACGTGTTCAAGGGTTAAATATAATAAACATCGTTCTCAGTGTATGGTGCTTTATTGTTCCCAAGAAAATATCCCGTTACACTATCCAATTGACCAAATCAACCAATCACACAGACAGAAATTCACATCGCGTCATTTATCTCGCATGTGATTGGTCGATTTGGTCGATTGGATAGCGATCAAACTCTTTGCTGTATTCACTTACGCAATACGGCTGCAGGTTTCTTCATGATGTTTTCTTTCACCGTTGTCAACGGTCTCAAGATATACTTAGAAAGTACATAAATGAATTTGAAAAAGACACATTGGTACTTGCCCCGATTTTAACCCAGGCAAGGCGAGGCCTTTAGCCACTTGGCCACCACGACACTCATTACAATATAACAAATAATCATAAAACCGTTGGTTCCCCGATACAAAATTTATTTACGCTTGCGTTACATACTTACATAAAAATATACTAGGCACTCTGTATTCTTCTGATACTATCAAATATTAAAAGGCTCATTGATTATTATTTTTATGCAAAATATTATATTTTGAATAGCGAGCGCATTCCGAATTTAATTTTTGAATCGGATAGAAAATTCGGCGCGAAATTATCCACGGTTCGATGAATTTGTGTAGTTGCTTTTAGTCAAATAATGTCCAAAAATCAAATAAGATTACTTTAAGAAAGTATTAATATTAATTATTTTAAGTATTTATTGTATTTTATGCCTAAAACTGGATTTTTCTATTTTTTAAGAATCGATTTGGGATAATCGCTCATTAATCGAGTCGATAGCATAAATAAAATCGATTGCTAAAATCGTTTTGGCACACATCTATTACATTAAAAAAAAACAATATAATTGACGAATTAGAAATTTAACAAAAATAAAGTAGTGGTAATGAATTTTACGTATTATTGGACTGGTGTTTGTTAATTACGTTAAAATCTGGGCTTCTTCTTGTTGTTTATTATATTTAGAGACATAATTGTCATATTTGTAATCAATTTTACATGTGGAAGGGTGATATTTGTGTAAAATAAAAATGTAAACAAACACGATTGGCGCGATACTTCAACTTTGAATAACAAATAACTTCATTACCACTAAGTATTTATTTTGAAATATGGATGAATTCGTCAAATAATCAAACGATGAGCAAACCACTACTCCTGTAGTGGAGTTTGGGTGTCCAAAATATGCATTTTTTATGTTTTATAGCCTCGATCACCACTGTTATCAAAATGGCGATTAACCCATTAACACATTAACACACACACACACGCTAACAAGTAAGCTTTTTATCCAACTATTTTAATTAACGCCCCCAAATAACTTTCTTTAGGTATCTTCATAAATAATTACGTTATTAATTGGGATGTCGTATGACCTAAATTTGGGGTCCAAAGTGAACCACTGCTGAGCCAGCGGAGGTATGCTTGTCGCGCCCCAAAATGTACCCCGTCCGAACTATACGGTTAAGGTACCGCGTGATACTTTTTTTGTGGACGGTTCCCGATATGATCCAACCAACATTTCGTGTTTTGTAAATAGGGACCGTTCGGCAACCGTATCAGACCTTCACTAAGCAGATCCCAGAACCTATCTGCCCCTAACAATAAATTAATTTCGTCATGCTTAAAGAAGTCCGCATCGGCAAGTTGAACATTGTGTGGTATGTCTATGTTATAATTACCTCCTAGGGAGGGTAGTTGTGCGGTAATGCGCGGCAAAACTAAACAATTAAAACTTTGACCGCAATTGAATATGACAAGATTGCGAGGAGTTGGAGATAGTGTTACCGGGGTAGGTATTACCTGAACAGTGGACTGAATCAATGGAATTTTAAGCTGCTTACATAACGACTGAGATATGAAACAGTGTTGGATCCCGTTAATAGGATAGCCCGCGTTGTATGATATTTATTCTGTGCGTCCGCTATTTCCACTAATGCGGTTGATAATAATACAGGATTTTGAAACCAATGTGGATTTAAATTATTGTCATCCTTGTACAATGTGTGAGATTTGTGGGTAGAAGTTAGCGGCGCATGTATGTGCGTAGTACTCGGATCACGTTCAGACTGTGCCACTATTTGCGTGATTTGAGCAACAGCTGATGATGTATGAGCGTCTACGAGAGCATCATTGTGAATTAAAGTGTCGTGTTTTTTGTTGCAAAGCCTGCACGCATACCAACCGAGTTCCTTCCGCGGCGTGCCCATGTACGGACGTGTGCAGAGCGGCTCAGTTGCTGTCATTCTAATTTCCGTTTGTTTATTCACTATTGGCTGTTTCGTCAAATTTGCAATTCCTTGTTACTCTTGCTGGTAGCAAGTGGAACTTCTCCGCCCACTGGGACGTCCCTGAGGGAGACAAAGATATTTGTGTCAACGTCTGCACTTTTTGGAAGCGCCGGATTCGTTCCTGCTCTCGCTGGATTTGAACCTGCGGCAGCGCGCGCCATTGACCGCTTCGTGCCGCGCCATCCACCACCACGCCAACTGCGCATAGTAACCCAACAGCGAAATCACCTCTCACTTGCTACACGCAGCGAGTCAATCGGCTACGCCGATGTTGTGACGTTACCGCCAAGGCCCCGCGCTGCTACGAGAAACGCTACGAGACACTCCATCGGCTACGAGACTCATCCGCTACGCGCACTCAAATAATATCTTTCCTCGGACGACTCGACCCAACACCGAGATGCCCCGCCCGGGTCGTACATCACCTAAGACGAGCCCCGAGAATTCCAAGGCTGGTACTTCAAATGGACAGTCCAAGACTAGTACTCCAAATACACAATCTAAATCTGACTTATCTGCAGCGGCGGCAGCACGGAAACGCATGCGATCTGACGACCATTGTCCTGATAACGAATCTGAAGCAAAACGAAATGATCAAATTGCTGAAATAAAAATCATGCTTCAGACCTGGAAAGCTGAGCAGGAAATTGTGTTAAAGAAACTTACCTCCGACGTAGCTGCGCTTAAGGTCCAGAACGATAATATCAAGCAAACAAATATAGAAATTGAAAAATCTATGACCCATATAAATAAAAACTATGAAGATATGAGGAGTAAAATACTGGAATATGAAAAGGAACGTAAAGATTTTATTGATTGTATTCTTGGCTTGGAACAAAAAGTAAAAGACATCCAACTTTCTTCCCGGACGCCAAGTATTGAAATAAAAAATATTCCAATGCCCGAAAAGGAATCTGCCGCAGATCTTGTTTCCTTGGTTACTAAAATCGGTACTGTAGGGACGTAGCCAGAGCGCGACGTAATGATAGACAAATTTATTTACTTTCAACGTATATTTAGAGAAGCAGCGTGCCTGCCTCATGGCGGCTTCTATCGGAATTCAATCAAAGCACAGATGTGTCTTTATATACACGGAAAAAGTCAAACAAAAACATTCTATATCTGACAAGTGTTCCTAATTTAATTACCTTGCAAAACTATGTATGTCATGCCAGCCTTATTATATGTAAGGAGTTTGCCTTTTAGGCAGAGTCCTCACATGAGCTACGCCCCTACGAATAGTCGCGCAGAATCATATGAGGTGCTACTATTCTTAGTTTTGAAAGGTAACATCAATCCTACCTTATCCTAACCCGAACATTTACCTAACGGAGGAATCAATTTTCAATTGAGGTACGGCCCTTAAAAGGGGTAGGCTTAAGTCATGACAAACGAATTACTGTATATGTACTTTCATTCAATTTATGTGCATATAATTACACTGACAAGTTAACGCCGTCATGCTTGAACCTCCTTGCACAAAACCTCCGAAAAAGTAACAAGGCGTCCTCCCGACACAAACACAAATGATGCGTCAACTCACATCGACCCGGATGGGGCTTAAATTTCAAAAATTCAGACATGATACAATTTTTCGATCTCATGCATTTATCAGGCCAGAGAAGGAAAGGCTGGATCGCATCGAATTTCTAATCCTATTCATAGAACTTGCACCAGGGTTTAAATTTATAAATGCTTTTACTTTTCAATTAAACAACAGCCACTAACTGGACCAATGATGTCAACTCGACATCCTTTGCAAAGGCTATGCCCCGTTAGCAAAGTCGGTATCAGTTTTAACTATTACCTTAATAAACCCACTCGGTTTATACTAATACCCTGGTTTTAGCCTATGCCTTAATTCGCATAACAAATAAACATTTTCTTCGATGCGTAGCCAACGTTGCCAGCCTCTTCTTCGCCCAGCAGCTTACAACTCATCAGCACATCAGAACATGCAAAAGATAACATTCGTTAATATCGATACTATTTTAAAAAGGTCGACATTAAAACTATCGATACATTTTTTCTACTTCCCCATCCCTACTAACTTCAATGTGTCATATTGACAGTTGACATTCCTATTTATTTTAAATTTGTTAACGGGCCTTTTCCTAAATAATAATAAAGGGGACCTAAGACACTAAATAACCTTAACCTAATGTCATACATCTAATCTAAGCCTAACTCACCTATTCACATTTTTATTTATATGTATAACTAGCCTAACTAGCTTATGTTTCCAATTTTCTAACTATCTGGAATGGATCTTAATTCTCTATTGTCTACCTATTCCTATCTATGGTCTGGCCTATCTAATCTGTGGCTAAGACAGCTCAAAGAGTATAAATCTAATTTTGATGTGATGAACACTGTGCTTTATTGTGTTGTTTATAGCACAACGTGTCAAACCTATTCTTATAATGAACACTATGCTTTACTTTTGACAAGGTTTTGACACTGTGCTTTTTTTTTGTGTTATCTGTGGCACTATGTGTCATACCATTGCTTAAAATGACATTAAGCTTTCATAGCATTTATTTGCTGATAAAGAATTTTTATCAATTTAAGACTGTTTCAGACTTAGTCCTTATGGATTTGTATTTGGACTTTGTCTGCAATTTCATTAGCTAATCCTATTTTGTAAAGAAAGACAAGACAGAAGAGTATTTAATTTCATCAAAACATATACAGATAAATCATTCAAATAATTGCATTAAGTTTCTTTCGATGCCAAGCGCGCATCGCAAATTCCTTCTAGGTTGGATCGTATTCATTTGCACGACATGAAAAGAAAACATTGGTTAATAAAGCACAAAATATAAGACATCACAAGAATCACATCAATAATAAATTATTTACAACCCTATTTATCCCTAATCTTCTTTCTATAAAATTTCCAAAACTTGCATTTTACGAGATTGAAATGTTTAATGTGATCACAATGCAAATATCCTAACACTAAATTACATCTAAGGCAAACATGAATCGATTTTTTCTTAGCAACAATCATAGTAATATTCTCTCTACCAAACCTAGCTCCCAAAGAAGTTTTATTACAAATTCTTTTGTATTTAATTCGGCTCATAACCTTTTTATTGACCGCCTTATTTGATTTTTTGTTGGTGCAGTAAGAAACCTTATTAAAGACTCCTTTTAATTTCTTACGGATCTCTTTCCGTATCATTTGGGAAAAACTATTCTTAAATGCTGTCAATTTCTTTCTTTTCAAAATGACTTTTATAAAATTTTGTTTTATGTCAGATTGAATTATTTCAATATTATTTTCAACGTTATGCTCAAAAACAATGGTATTCAGCATGTTTACATCAATATTGCTCTGGCAATCAGATGGAACCCCAACCTGTTGCTCTGAAGGAATCTGAAAGTGGTGCTCTGTAAGATCAACGGAATTATTGGAATCAATTGGACTGGACCGACACATTACTATACCCTCGTTTGCGCTCTCGCTGTTGGATAGTGGGTCCAACTCGTCGTCAGCCGGGCCGTCCGCAGGCTCGTCCTGGAACACCGACTCCACCTCCAACTTGACATCAACCGGGCTGTCATCTCTGCTGGTTTGGTCAACGTCGCCCTCGAACATGCAGCTCTCCCCTTCGGTGTGATCGCCATCGCCATCAGTTGCGTCGTCTTCTCCGTCAACGTGGTCAACGCTTTTCTCACTGCACTGAATATTGTTTTGTGTTTGTTCGTCCTTAATCACGATACTAGAAAATAAATGTGCATTAACATCCTCACACAATACATCAGGTTTTTTATCGGCTTTTATTTCAACGTTTATTATGTGCTGCTCGCAATAACGACATTTGCGGTGAAATTTTAAGAATTCACTCCTCAAGCAATCGCATAATACTGCAAAGTCCATGTCATATTTAAAAATCATACGATAATAGTAGTACGCTGCTCCGTGTAAAAACCTTCCTAAGATCAGGCTATAGTCACTCTTTCTCCACTCATTTAATTCGGCCACGGACTTGAATTCAGTTAAGAATTCCTCCAAGCAGTATCCGTCCGTGCCTGAATAATAATTATTCATCATGCTTGCTTTATGAAAAATTACACTAAATAACAAAACCACTTAGCTTTACTCCAGCTTCTTATATTTCCATCCGCTTATGGGAGGGAATGAGAGGTAACAGCCCTCTCAGTTATTACTTATCTCGCCTTATGTACGCCAATAGGACTTCCCGTGCACTGTATCGCCATGCACACGCGATCTATATCGTCTTTAAATACTTTCGTCTTTACTTATTCACTTATACGTATACTGTACGCCGTATACACGCGAACTATATTTTATATACTCTTTATTTTTACTTTTCATCGGGATTTCATCGTACCCGGCGCATTTCCGCCAAATGTAGGGACGTAGCCAGAGCGCTACGTAATGATAGACAAATTTATTTACTTTCAACGTATATTTAGAGAAGCAGCGTGCCTGCCTCATGGCGGCTTCTATCGGAATTCAATCAAAGCACAGATGTGTCTTTATATACACGGAAAAAGTCAAACAAAAACATTCTATATCTGACAAGTGTTCCTAATTTAATTACCTTGCAAAACTATGTATGTCATGCCAGCCTTATTATATGTAAGGAGTTTGCCTTTTAGGCAGAGTCCTCACAGTACCTCAATGCAATTGAGCATCAAGACATCGGACATTCGAGATGTTTATCGCCTCCCGGGAAAAGAAGGAACCATCAGGTCTGTCTTTGCCGAGTTCAACACTGTGCACTTGAAAAATTACCTTCTTCTCTCCACCCGCTCCTTTAATAAGAAACGCGCACTGGATGAGAAGTTGAATACTGAAACCATCGGGCTATCTGGGAAGCGTCAGCCGGTCTACATAGCGGAATATATACGCCCGCGAGTTTGCGAAGACTAACAATTACTCGTTCTGCTGGTGCTCCAATGGAAATGTCTTTCTTCGGAAAGACATAGGTATGAAGCAAATACGCATTGAGTCGGAACTAACCCTAAATAAATTAAAGCCTCAACAGTGACTAACCGTCACAAGTAGAATGTTTGTTTACATGTTTTTGTTTATTAATTTACTTCTACCGTCGTTCATGGAAGGTGTTATTTTGCGACTACCCGACATGGATAGAATGTTTGTTTACATATTTTTATTTATTAATTTTCTTCTACCTTCATTCATGGAAAGAGTTATTTTACGCAAAATGTTTACCCTAATCATACTTATTAGATGCCGTATAATTTATACTTACATGCTATCCTCACACTCACAAACACTCACACTCTCTCATGAACTACATGTGTTTGTTTTTCTTTGTCAGACAAACACCTGTGCACCAATAACTATAAGTTATTTTTGTCACTGGTTATTTCCGTTAGCATTGGTTTACCTATTGCGCTATGATATAATAACGTTACTTATTATTGGGCAGCCCTGCAAGCAGTTTCTACCCACTTACTCACTTAAGTATACCCATAGTACCACTACATTTTGTCAACAATACGACGTATTTATGGGAGATTTCTTTCTATCGTGGACACTAGTCATATGCCTTCAATATGATGTTTTTTCAAAAAGAAATGGATAGCACCGGCACAATAAATTATTTAAATGATATAAACAATGAACTCGACCAATTATCTGTGTCCAAATCCTATAAATGTCCACCAAATTTGTGTGCAAACAGACTGGGTTCCAAAAGCGGTTTGAGAATATTTCACTTAAACGTACGAAGTATTAACAAAAACTTTGATGGAATTGTTGCTTTATTGTATCGACTTGACTTCCAATGCGATGTCTTAATACTGTCGGAGTGCTGGCTTAGCAAGGTGCCAGTCCTTCCTATACTGGATGGATATGTCTCGTATTGGACTAAACACATTAAAAACCAAAACGATGGCGTGGCGATTTATATTAAAAGTCATATTCTTTGTGACGTAATGGAACCTCGGTTTGTCGGAGCAAATTGCCTGGTTTGCAGGGTGGGTGAAAGGTGTTGTATAGTTGCTCTTTATCGGTCGCCTTCTTTTACAAATATAACTAACTTTAATGATAGTCTTCATAATATTCTTGGATCTTTGTCAAACTTTTCCACTCTTGCTGTGATCGGTGATATTAATATCGACATAAAAGCGGGCAGCTCCGACGCAAACTGCAATGAGTACCTTAATTTAACAGCAATGCATGGTCTTCTGCCCGCTCATTTGTTCCCAACCCGCTTAAATAATTGTATTGATCATGTACTCCTTCGTACGACTACTCCTGCCGTGACTTTAGTTTTGGAGACATATATAACCGATCATCAGCCCCTCATTCTGTCTATTGATAATTTAAAACCAAAACTAAAACCCCCAAGGACAAGTAAAAGACTGGACTACGAGGCTGTGCGAACTCAAATTGAGGAAACTGACTGGACAGTAATCCTTAACATTAATGACGCTAATCAGGCTGCTGATACCTTAGTTCACACCCTATCTAGAATAATAAAAAAGCACACTCAAGTCTCAAGAATCCCGCGGAAGAATAGAACAATAAAACCCTGGATAACACCGGGGCTTCTCAGATGTATTGCTCATCGTGATAGTCTTCATGAACAGGTTTCTAACTCCCCAGGAAATAGTATACTACTACTGACATATAAAAGGTACCGTAATTACTGTAATGAATTACTAAGTAAGCTAAAACGGAGTTATGAGACTGGGGAATTTATGAAAGCCAAGCACAACCCAAAGCTAGGGTAGCAAACTTAAAGTCTAAACCAGCTCAACCTACCGAACTTATTAATACTAACGAGCCTTTATCCTCCATTAATAGTGTTAACAAGTACTTCGCTGGCATCGGTCGGGAAATAGCGGACAAAATATCGAATCGATCTCTCTCAACTGGCGTTATTGCGCAAAATAATAATTTAAATTCCATGGTCCTGCTAGAAACTGATGCAGACGAGGTGGATCGTATATTAGTTAGCTTGAAACCTGACTCCGCAGTGGGTTGGGACGGGATCCCTGTTAGGGTATTAAATTCCTCCCGCTGTACCCTGGTCCCCCTAATTACCCATATCTGTAACCGGGCTATCGCTACAGGTGTTTTTCCGAGGGTACTTAAAAAGGCAGTTGTGCATCCGGTGTTTAAGACTGGTGACAGAGGCAGTGTCACTAACTACAGGCCAATATCTGTCCTTACAGCACTTTCTAAGATTCTTGAACGAGTCCTTAACAGTCGCCTAGCTAAATTCCTTGAGACAAATAAAATCATCTCTGGTAACCAGTATGGTTTCCGAACTGGCATATCCACGGAGGATGCTGTTGTAGCTCTAACAGAACATGCTGTTCGAATCTTAGATAAAAAGCATAAATGCTTGGGACTATTCCTTGATATGGCAAAAGCTTTTGACACTGTCTCTGTCCCCATCCTCCTAAACAAACTGGAACGTATAGGAGTTAGAGGTATCCCCTTGAAAATATTTAGTGACTATCTGCACGATCGTGTACAAGTTGTGAAAATAGGGGATCTCTTGAGTGGCGAGGAGAAAATAAAGAGTGGCGTTCCCCAAGGAAGCATCCTGGGTCCCACATTATTTATTCTTTTCATAAATGAACTGTGCAAAGTCACTCTCCCAAACTGTAAAATCTTCACTTATGCTGACGATACGGCTCTCATTGTGGATGGGGTTGACTGGAGCCAAACGAAGCAAAATGCAGAGCACGCCCTAAGGATTGTCATGGCCTGGCTGTCTGATAATCTTTTGACTCTAAATGTTGACAAAACTTTGTTTATCCCATTTGCAATGAGGGCTGACCTTCAGCCCCCGGAGACTTTTGCAGTTAAGGCGCATACATGCTCGATGTCTTCCCCTGACTGCGGCTGCTTGAATATCGCCCGATCTCCCTGTGTTAAATATTTGGGTGTGCATATAGATCAGAGCTTCCGTTGGCACAAACAAATTGAAACTGTCACAACTCGAGCTCGTAGGCTCATATTTATATTTAAGAGACTTCGTCAGTCTGCGGACACTAAAACCTTGAGGTTGGTGTATCTGGCTCTATGTCAGTCTCTGCTTACCTACTGCTTGACAGTATGGGGTGGAGCCCCGAAGTCTACACTCCTGCAGCTTGAGATCGCCCAGCGAGCTGTTTTGAAGGTGATGACAAAGAGACCCTTCAGGTACCCTACAGCTCAGCTTTACGCTGACTGTAAAGTCCTCACGGTAAGGCAGCTTTACATTCTTAAGACCATAACTCGTAAACACAAGTCGCGTCCACTGCAGGAGCCCCGTGGTAGAATTAGATCCACAATTTTCAAATCAGATCGGACAAGAACATTTTTTGCGAGTAAACACTACTTTATCCTTAGTGTAAAGTTGTACAACCAGGCAAATAAACATTTGAATTTATTTCACCTTGGCAGAATAAAATGTAAAATGAAGGTGAGGGATTGGCTTGTTCATCTTGACTACCAAGAAACAGAGGACTTGTTGGCAGACATCGCTCGGTAAATCCCGATTTGAAATTACATTCTACAATACCCTACATTACATATTCACACTCATAACACACTACATTTCACACACACATATGAAATAATGCAGAGAAATTGTATATATTAAATTAAATTTTATTAATTACCAAAATAATTTACTGATCAATTAAATTACGAATAAATAATTAATATACATATTGTGACCAGCCAGGAAGGAACCCTGACACCTGAGATACAGGACATGTCCTAGTTTGGGTGTCATAAGTTTCTAGCTTTGTGCATGTTTTAATGTAGCCTAATCATTGTATTTTTTTTTTTTATGTCATTTCTCTCAATGTGTATTAGGCTTTGAATGAATAAATTATTATTATATTATTAACATTCACCCAATGCGTGGCCTGTTCGTAAAGAATTTCGACATAACTTTTTCTCTTCAATTAGGTTTAACTTATCTTGAAGAGATAAACTAAGGAAATCTTCACAGGAAAATAACGGGTGATTGGAACCGCACTGATCGCATTTAAAACGCTGTGAACTATTACTGGATGTTTTCCTTTTGTTATCTTTGTGTGTTACAACGTGGCTGTGTGACTTTGCAACTAACGGTTTCCTTGTGTTGGAAGAGTCTGCCGTTTGTTTTTTTTTTTGGGTTTTTTTTACCGCTTCTATGTAATCAGCACGATCTTGGAGGAACGTCATCATATCAGACAGCCTTAATTTTCTGTCTTTCTAGATCGTGCCTTTGTAACGTTCCCATTCGTATTCCGATAAGAAATCTAGCTTTGGGACAGTTATGAGGGTAATTAGTGTCCCAGTGTTCGGTGGGTTCTCCTAATGTTTTTAAAGCCCGTATATTTCTAAGAATTAAATCGATTAAATTTCGAATAGACACAGCTGAATCCCTAATTAGCGGTTGCGCGAACAGAATAGCATTCACGTGATTTTTTTGTAACAAATGGTAATTATTATACCTATTTTGTAATAAACTCCACGCCACTAGATAATTATTTGCAGTAAATTCCAGCGCCCTGACCACTTGTAGTGCATCGCCTGTGCGGAACGGTCCCTCCGTTCGGCAACCGTATCAGACCTTCACTAAGCAGATCCCAGAACCTATCTGCCCCTAACAATAAATTAATTTCGTCATACTTAAAGAAGTCCGGATCGGCAAGTTGAACATTGTGTGGTATGTCTATGTTATAATTACCTCCTAGGGAGGGTAGTTGTGCGGTAATGCGCGGCAAAACTAAACAATTAAAACTTTGACCGCAATTGAATATGACAAGATTGCGAGGAGTTGGAGATAGTGTTACCGGGGTAGGTATTACCTGAACAGTGGACTGAATCAATGGAATATTAAGCTGCTTACATAACGACAGAGATATGAAACAGTGTTGGATCCCGTTAATAGGATAGCCCGCGTTGTATGATATTTATTCTGTGCGTCCGCTATTTCCACTAATGCGGTTGATAATAATACAGGATTTTGAAACCAATGTGGATTTAAATTATTGTCATCCTTGTACAATGTGTGAGATTTGTGGGTAGAAGTTAGCGGCGCATGTATGTGCGTAGTACTCGGATCACGTTCAGACTGTGCCACTATTTGCGTGATTTGAGCAACAGCTGTTGATGTACGAGCGTCTACGAGAGCATCATTGTGAATTAAAGTGTCGTGTTTTTTGTTGCAAAGCCTGCACGCATACCAACATTCACCCAATGCGTGGCTTGTTCGTAAAGAATTTCGACATAACTTTTTCTCTTCAATTAGGTTTAACTTATCTTGAAGAGATAAACTAAGGAAATCTTCACAGGAAAATAACGGGTGATTGGAACCGAACTGATCGCATTTAAAACGCTGTGAACTATTACTGGATGTTTTCCGTTTGTTATCTTTGTGTGTTACAACGTGGCTGTGTGACTTTACAACTAACGGTTTTCAGTTTACCATTATGTTTTTATTTTAAAATTGTTTAACCTGATACTGTTTGTAACAAGTAGGTATACATTTATCATTTTGTTACTCCTATAGATTTTTGCCGTCTGGTTTGCCATAATGTTGGTAAATCCTAAGGTTAACTAAATATAAGGATAGTCTCTTTTTATAAGTAGGTATGTCATGTTTTCATTTGTTTTTTTTTTATATGTTTTAATAAGAATTTATATTTTAGTTATTTTAGTTTCTAATTAGTTCTAGAATTAGAAAATAATTTATATTTTAGTTTAATTACGCATGCTGTGGCCTCCTATAATTGAGGGAGTGCACTTGCCATTACTTAATATTAATGATACATTGTATTTTTTTGTGTAGGTACATCTTTCGTTGGAGGTCCTGAATAAATAAATAAATAAATAAAATAAACGGTTTCCTTGTGTGAAGTGTCTGCCGTTTGTTTTTTATAGGGTTTTTTTACCGCTTCTATGTATCTCTATCTTGGAGGAACGTCATCATATCAGACAGCCTTAATTTGCTGTCTTTCTAGATCGTGCCTTTGTAACGTTCCCATTCGTATTCCGATAAGAAATCTAGCTTTGGGACAATTATGAGGGTAATTAGTGTCCCAGTGTTCGGTGGGTTCTCCTAATGTTTTTAAAGCCCGCATATTTCTAAGAATTAAATCAATTAAATTTCAAATAGACACAGCTGAATCCCTAATTAGCGGTTGCGCGCACAGAATAGCATTCACGTGATTTTGTTGTAACAAATGGTAATTATTATACCTATTTTGTAATAAACTCCACGCCAGTAAATAATTATTTGCAGTAAATTCCAACGCCCTGACCACTTGTAGTGCATCGCCTATGAGTACCGACCGCAAGTAATGAAACTACAGAATATTTTCTAAACTTTCGCAATTGTGTATCATGGATAAGTACGTATCTCTAAACTCGAGCCATTGGTCATATGTACCGTCGACTTTGGGCAACGTAATTGTGGGTAGTTTCATACCGTTGGAAACGCGATTATTGTTAGCGATCTTTATATTTAATTGAGCACACTAAGTGATTTTTCTATTCTGGCAACAATTTGTTGATATTTTTACGCTTGCAACAAAGATGGACTGCTTTTTGTCAGGTTGGTAAACGATAAGCTTGCACTTCTCGTTTCCCATCCATTCCGAGGTTATAAATAGTGTGGCTCATGCCATCAAAGGCAGTCTATTTTTGATCGAGGCATCATTAATAAGTATTAGGGTAAGTGCTTTATAAAGTGTATTATAGGATATGTGTTCTATAAACTTTTTTCCATAAACTGTATTCTGTAACTGTGTATTTGATATGAGAATACACTGGGTGAGGAAACCCTTTTAAGCATTTTTATTTACAGCGCCATCCCCGCTGAAATACCCACACAAGATTTTAGTATTTTAAGTAAAAGACAACACTATTATCATTTGATTTTAAGATGCATTTACACTTCCCTATAATAGAATAATACCGGTTCTCGAATTCTTCCCTATCCAAAAACTCTTCGTCTAGCTGCGTGTCGGACAAGAATAATTCCAACTCATCTTGGATTTTTGTATATTGTTCGAATAATAGTTTGTAAACACTGAAACGTTCCTCTAACTCGGCTTTTTGTACGTCCGGTATCTCGAGGTCTGAACAAATAAACGATTGCACGTATTTTGAAAACAAAGTGACTTTACGTTTAATAGACCCGCGTTTTTTGACTAAATCACTGACAATATCATCACCCTTTTTTGACATAATGACGGTTTGCAAGAGGAAGAAGTCAAGTCGGTATGTAGGTTATTACGGTTTTACGACGTAGTATAAGACACTAGAATTTGTAGTTAGGTTTTAGCACAAATTGAAGCTTAGGGATTTAGGAAGGAATAAAAAGGATCGATTGGCATGACCGTTGCTTGCTGCTTTGCTCCTCCAGGACTCCGAAAGGTGCCGCTGTGTGACACTGCCGCCGCCGCTTCTTCTCAGTTGTTCGGCTTGAGGCTTCCAAATGTTGATGGGTGTGTGGTGGCTTGGGTCAGGGTTATCGATGTGAAATGGAGACACGATGCTTGGCTTGAAAATATAATTAATTTTTGATTATTACAAGGTAGATACCGACAATGCGTGTATTCGAGAGGTTTTATATATACACCCTCGAGGTGTGCCCAGCCTGGGCTGAGCTGCGCCGTGCTGTGCTGAGTTGTCGGGCAGGACCTCTCACTTCCCGGCGTGGTCAACTCCATGCTGGGGAGTGAGGAGGCCTGGGTGGCGGTTGCCTCCTTTTGCGAGGACGTGATGTCGCAAAAGGAGGCGGCGGAGCGTGCGCGGGAGGACGATCCTCTCGAGCCGCCGCTCCGCAGGCAGAGAAGGGGAGGGAGAAGGCGGTTTTATAATCGTCTCCTCCCTCCTCCTGGTGGTGATTAGTGGACGAATAGTGCGGGGGCGCCTTCGTCCGCATTGCATCTATCAGCACCCTCGTCGGGCGGGAACGGCCTAGCACTCGCGGTCGTTCCCGGGCCCCCCCACTAAGGGAGGGGCGTGAAGGCCCCGCTGTAAAGGCGGGCGGTCGTCGGCAGAGGACTGGAAGTAAAGGCTGTGCCGGTTTGCCAGTCCTCCTCCACTCAGACGATACGGGAGTGCCGCTGGGTTATTTTAGTGGGTATACCGGGTCAGTCAGCCCGGGGAGTCCCACATAGCCCCCCCATCCCCCCAATGGGCGGGTATGCGTAATGCATTTTTTCCCAGCGAGAAAAAAAAAAAAATAATAAAAAAGGTCGCGTTGTGGGCAGTCGAAATGGTCGTCAACAGGTCCGGTTTTTACACTTTGGGTTCGGAAAAAGAAGTTTTGCCTCGAAACAACATTTATAGGAATTAAGTGACTGACTCGTTAGTCAAGTGGTTGCAAGCGCTAATTATAAGCAAGATGTCTTTGGCACGATTTTTTCCTACCGGAATTTCAAAATAGCAGCCTGGAGTCTTTTTTGTGTCGGTAATACGCTCGTACTATTACATTTTAGGAATTGGAATTTTAATAATAATAAAAATAACAAAAAAACACGACTGCTTAAAAAGCGAACTAAAAAAGTTAATTAAAAAAATCATCATAATAATCATAATCATTTATTTATTTGCGAATATGGGTACATAAAAAAAAGATCTTATACAAACAATAGTGTCCATTAGCCATATCCTACCATAAGGCATGCAAATTTACAAATACAAACTAAAAAACTAAACCTACAAACTAGAATTTAAAAAGTAAAAAGATATTTTTTATGTATGGAGATAAATCGTATGGAGTAACATTATATAAGTTTATCCTGTTAATATTCAGTGACAGAGTAATATGCTTTTTTTAGTAACAGTGTTTTTATATTGTTTTTAAATATATTTATATCACTTATCTCCAGCAGTGAATTTGGTAAATGGTTATATATGCGTGGAGCCATACATAATATACTTTTATTTAATAACGCTGTTTTGTTGCTTGGGAAACTTATATCGAATCTGTATCTTTTGCTATATGACTTATCAAAGTAGTTTGTATTTTTCCTGACGAACATTATAACCTCTAATATATATATACACGGTAACGTAAGAATATTTAATTCCAAAAATGATGGTCTGCAGCTGTCAGTTACTTTAATACTAGTTATGGCTCGTATACATTTCTTCTGGGCTTTAAACACCGCATCTTTATTAGTAGAATTACCCCAAAAAATAACACAATACCTTAGAATAGGTGCAACATAGCCGTTGTAGGCTGTTAGGACTGTAGGAATGTTGACCGTTTGCTTAAGTTTAAACAACGCATAAGAAAATGTGTTCAATTTAGTGCATAATGTATGGAATGTATGGATATAATGTATGAATTATTATCTATCTGTATACCCAGAAATCTCGTCACGTCAACTTCTTGGATGCTATTATTTTGGTAATTTATGTTCATGTTTGCTATTTTACTTACTCTACTTCTAAATGTCATGAAATTTGTTTTGTCGAGATTAATATGTAAATTGTTTGATGTCAACCAGTTTACAATGCTATCTAAAGTCATATTTATCTCAAGTTCCATGTGTGATTTATTATCTCCTGTGAATAGTACTGTACTATCATCAGCAAATAGGATTGTGTTGTATTTTGTCGCTTTGGGAAGGTCATTGATGTATATTATAAAAAGAGGCGGACCCAATACACTTCCTTGTGGAACGCCAGATGTAACCTGTCTACATGAGGATGAATAAGTTATATTTTTTTTTACATACGGACATATCCTTGTTATTTGTGTTATTTGCGTCCTATTACTCAAGTAAGATTTAATCAGGTCATGAATGTTTCCTCTGATACCATAAGCGTATAATTTATTTAAGAGTATATTATGATCCACATAATCGAAAGCCTTTGTGAGGTCCATAAACAATGCACATGTTTGTTTACCTCTATCCATGTGGGTTAATATGTTCTGGAGAAAATTATATACTGCTATATTAATTGTTTTATTTTTACGAAAGCCAATCTGTTCTTTGCAAAATAAATTGTTTCTTTCAAAGTAATTATAAATACCATCATGGATCACTTTCTCGAATATCTTCGATATGACTGGCACAAGTGCTATTGGACGATAGCAGCTCATGTCATTTTTATTATTTTTCTTAAATAAAGGTTTAATTATAGTTAATTTTAACCTTTCTTGGTAGACTCCATTTGCTATACATAAATTTATTATATGACTAAGTATAATCGATAATTTAACGGCTACATGTTTTATGATTTTTGTTGATATATTGTCATATCCGGTACTATTTGTGTTCTTTAAGGCTCTAATTATTTGGTATATATCATCTGGTATATCAAAAACCCGACTGCTTTAAAACCAACTAAAATGACGTAAACAAGGAGAAAATCATGCTGTGCTGTCGAAGGATACATCATCGCGAGCTGGCTGACCAAAATCAGACGTATCCTCCGACTGCACAGCATGATTTTCTCCTTGTTTAGTCATAAAAAATTGGACCTCTCGGATTCGTGCCACCATACGAAGCCGCGGCGGACATTTGAACGATGTCATATTCCATCCATAATGGGCGTAAATGGTCCTTTTAAATAAAAAATAAATTTCGTTAATATCTCACACACATCTTGTTTTATTCAATTTTAACATCGACCCGTCCTTGTTGAAAGACCCTTTAGATTGATAAACACATTACCCTTCTTCGGCACTCGGGTAATAAAACCATCATGTCGGCCTCTCAAAATGGGTGTACGAAGGGGTTCCGCGGTACCAAGGAGCTACTCCTTATTGATATGGTCTTTAGCCTATAGGTTCGGCGTTCCCGAAAGGATCTGTCAACATGTTTGATAGATTATAAGAAGGCCTATGACTCGGTGCCTCATACATAGCTCATGAGGGTGCTATAGTTATATAAATAAAATACATATTCTATATTCTACGCACCTTCCTGATGTCGTGTATGGGGCAATGAAGCACAGTCCTTCACTATCCAGGATGTCAAATTATCTGTAAGGATCGAGCGAGGTATATTCCAGGGCGATAGTTTGAGTTTGGTTTCACCTAGCCCTGAATCCTCTAAGCATGCAGCTTGAGAATTCAGGGTTAGGCTATCGGTTGAAGAGAGGTCAGGTTATATCTCACCTCCTTTACATGGATGACCTAAAGCTCTTTGCCCCCAGCAATCTTCAACTGATGGAGCTACTAAATGTTACTGAAACTTTTAGTATCAGGATGGAGTTTGGTGTGGACAAATGTGCGGTCATGCATGTAAAGTGAGGGAGATTGTAGAATCCGTAGAAATTCAACTTGCGGATTCCATAAACCTCCCTCTCTCCAAATGAAACCTATAAGTATTAGGGTATGTCGGAAGCGTTAGGTATCAGCACTACTGACAAGAAGAAATCGTTGAAGGAACGCTTCTTTGGCCGCCTGAAGAAGGTATTCAATAGCCTTCTTTCGGGCGGAAATAATGTGCACGCCTTCAATGGGTTATGCCGTATTGATGTACTCTTTTGGCATACTCAAATGGACTCAAACGGAACTTGATCTTGAATGACCGCAGGGAGGTATGAGAGAGTAAGGAGCTTCACGGACGCTTTTTCCAGGCCCTACATGGGTCCGATGTAGACCAATCAGCTTTCGTAGCCTGGCTACGTTTCGGTGACCTCTTTGGGGAAACCGAAGGTTTTGTCTGTGCAATTATGGATGAAGTTATCATGACGAATAACTACCGCAGATTTATTGTGAAGGATATCACGGTTGACATCTGTTGGGCATGTCACCGCCCGGGTGAATCAATCCACCAGTGCCACATTATCTCTGGATGTTCTCGTCTAGCTAACGAAGAGTACGCATGACGGGAACCTCGTGAAAGCCGAGAAAGATAAGCAACTCAAGTATCTTGAATTGGTTCACGAGGTTTCCAACATGTGGGATGTGGACACAGCGACCATTGTACCAATAGTCGTGTCAGCCAATGGCTTAATAGCCACGAGCATTTTTTTTTTTTAATTTTCGTGTGGAAATCCTCATGGTTGTCCTCCGCCCTGGGGCAGGTGGAGGGGTCTGCCAGACTCCTACTGACTAAAACCACACGGTGTTTCTCTTCGTCACTTCTTGCTGTGGTGCGGGGACACGTACACATTCTACACAATCACCACAGCAGTGACGGTTTACGCTAGCAAACCCCATCTATGGCCAAGGGGAGGAGTGAGCGGCTCCTCACCCTTACTTCATTGATAAAAGCGCGCGGAAACACCACGCGACGCAAACTCGGGCCTATGTGCTAGGGCAACAGACTTCCCCAAGTCCATCACCCGTAGGCCACTTTACGGTGGATGGAAGAGGGCATTATCAGCCCTCCTCCTGCGCCCGGTCCGTCGGACGCGTATTGGCAGAGTGGAGGACATCTCTCTCTCCTTTTCTGCAGCCTCTTTTATTGCCATCACCTCTTCGGCGAAGGCAGCCATTGCTTGCCATGATCTCTCGCTTCCGACCATAGATTTGATTATGGACGGAAGCGAGAGATCACTCTCCACTTCGGCAACTAGGGCATTCCGTTGCTCCACCCAGGCTGGGCACAGCTCGATGGTATGTTGGGCCGTGTCCTCGCTATAGTTGCAGTGATGACAGCTTGACGTCGGCTCCTTGCCGGCAATGTGACACAGGTACCTCCCGAAGCAGCCGTACCCTGTAAGCACCTGCGTCAGCCGGAAGGTCAATACTCCGTGGTGCTGCTCCACCCATTCCACAAGTACAGGTTGGAGGGCTTCGATGGTCCTTAGGCCAGCCCCAGGTCGCATCAATCTTTCTCTCCACTCTGCAATAACTTCATCTCGGAGCTCATTTTGCTTTCGTCTTACGACGCTTGCTGGGATCTGTGTCTCCACTTCCTTGCGCCAGATGTATAATGGCGCTAATGACTTTGCGTCCAGATCCCATGGCACCGACCCAGCAAGAGCACACGCTGCCTCACCCGATATTGTGCGGTATCCACGAATAGCACGGACCGCGATAACCCGCTGCGATTTACACAGTAGAGTGGTACCCCTAGTGGTTAAGTCATAGGCCCACATTGGAGCCCCATAGAGAGCCATTGAACGTATGACCCCCATGTACAGCCGCCTGCAGCCACTATTCGGCCCTCCAAGGTTTGGTAAGAGTCGACCAAGTGCATCAGCGGCACCCATCAATCTCGTCACAAGGCGCTGAAAATGGGCGTTGAAGTTCCAGCGACTGTCGAGTACGAGCCCCAGATACCTCATGGTCGATTTGATCTGAATTTGGATCCCACTGACGACAATATGAGACCCCAAAGGTGGACCTCTCCGGGATCCATGAAAACAAATGGCCTCTGATTTGCTTAGAGCTACTTCAAGGCCTAGCAATCTAATTCGGTCAACGATTTGTGCCATCCCCACTGTTGCAAGGTGCGCAGCATCTCTGTAGGTCTTCTCTCTGGACAGAACCAGAGTGTCGTCAGCATAGCATATTAAACTGATGCCCGGGAGGTTGAAACCCCGCAGGACCCAATCGTAGCCGATGTTCCACAGAAGCGGTCCAAGGACAGATCCCTGTGGAACACCGCACGTCACTTGCCTTTCACATTGTCCATCACGTCCTGGATATATTATGGACCTCGAATCAAGGTAAGCCCTTATCATCCGAAGTAGGTACGGTGGCACCTGATGGTACTTAAGCGCCTCCATTTCACAACTCCACGGCAGGGTGTTGAATGCATTAGCGATGTCAAGGGACACCGCCAACACAACTCCACCACTCATAACTACCTCTTCCGAGAATTCCTTAACGCGTAGGATCGCGTCGCCAGTTGAACGACCCACTCGAAACCCGTATTGGTTGTCGGATAAATCTGGGCCAACTCTGTTCAAATGCTTGATGAGACGAGCAGCAATAATACGTTCTCAAAGAGTTTTCCCATCTCGTCAAGCAGCACTATCGGACGGTATGCGGACGGTGAGTCTGCGGGCCGCCCCTCCTTCTTAAGTAAGACAAGCTTACCAGTCTTCCATGCCTGGGGAAATATCCCTTGCTCGAGACAGGCATCAAACAACAGCCGCAGGCGAGGACCTAAGACTGTGAGGCTAATCGCTAGGGCACGCCCGGGCATTCCATCAGGTCCAGGAGCTGCGCTCCTTGTACGAAGCCGTAACTCCGCTGCGCTGAACTCCGCCTCAGTGAACGCTGGCACGTAAGCTTCTACCTCTTCATCCAGTATATGTGTTGACATCGGCGGGGGGGTATGCTCCGCTCCATCAGGGAATAGAGCAGAGACGACCCCTTCAAGAAATAGTGGTTGCAAGCTTTGTGTTAGTGGGGGCGTCCAAGGGCGGAGCTTTCCTCTGACTGCGCGATACGGCTTCCCCCAAGGATCACGGTTCAATGACTCCAGAAGCTCTTTCCTGCCTGCGTTCTTTGCCTCCGAGATCTTTTTCTGCAGCGTCTTTTTAGCTTCTCTATAGACATTGTAAAGCCGAGCTTCTTCTTCTGGATCACGGGTTGTGATAGCTAGCCTCCTGTATCGTGTATACCTACGTCGAACAACCACACACTCGACTCGCAGATCTGCTATCTCCGGCGACCACCAATAAACCTGGGGCCTGGGAGGTTGTGTTTTGGCACGAGGCATCGCAGAGTCGCAGATGTTTGACATTGCACGTTGGAACCACACCGCCTCTGTGTCCACCTCTACATGTTCGTCTGGAGTGAACCAGGACTGGATTATGGTAGCTTCAATAAGTAGTTCGCGGTTGAGCCGGCCCAGAACCCATCCGCGGATTGTGGTGGTGTTACGACCCAAACCATTGCTACGTGTGGTCGATGAAGATGTGGAAACATCGAACCGTATGTACAGATGGTCCGACAGAGTTTCCACTTCCTGTAGACAAACCTGTTGCTTCCTGTTGCACGTCGATCTATGGGATGGAACGTTTTCCATCCCATAGATCGACGTGCAACATCCGGGCTTGCGAATGTGACCCACAATTGAGCCTCCGTTCTGTCGTACGCATGTGTTGGTGGACCCCTGGTTCAGAATCGAGAGTCCAACTGATATTACCTACTCTTCCAGTACGTCACCGCGCGCATCAGTGGCTGGGCAGCCCCATGCCGTTGATTTGGCATTGAGATCGCCGAGAAGAAGCACTGGGCTTCGATGATTTCGGCCAATCAGGGCCCCTATGCCGCTAAGAAAAGCTTCAAATTCTGAGAGGACTCTGTTGGGTGAAAAATATGCTCCAACAATTAATATTTCCCCAAAAAATGCAGCAGCGAAACCCGAATGCTTTTCCGCTAATACTAGGGGGAATGAGTCAGTTGCGGCGCGTGAAATGATAGCCACCGTACCATCCAAATCCCCGACCCAGTTGTCCCCATTTGGAATGTAATAGGGTTCAGCAATAACCGTCACGTGTATACCACTCCATAATGCTCTGAAGTAAAAGGTCTTGTGCCCTGGCGCAATGGTTTATATTGCCTTGTAAAAAACGGTAGGCCATTACTTAGTTATTGGACAAATTGATTCCTCCTCCACCCTGCTGTCGAGTGCAAGCGAGTGGGTGGACAAAGAAGTCGGCACACTGGCTTCAACTACCTTGAACCTCTTCTGTCCCTTTGTTTTCCGAACTTGACCGTTACAGGCTTTGGAACCGACCTTATGTTCCGATGGTTTGACGGTGGCAGCGCACACGGGGCAGTGAGGCTGCGAAGAGCACTGACTGGCAACGTGATTAGGCTGACCGCAGCGAAAACATAGACCCCTGCGGTCGATCTCCGATGTGCACGTGTTTTGTACGTGTCCATTCTGCAGGCATCTGAAGCAACGCATGGCCTGGCTTCCAGAAGCTTAACACTTGCAGCAACCCAGCCTACCAGCAGTCGACCGGCTGCCACAACTTTTTTGGCTGCAGTGACTGGGCTACGCAACCAAACAGTGCCATTCACCGTTGAGCGTTGCACCACACCAACTTTGATGTTCTCCTTGGAACAGTCACCCATTTTTGTGACGGCAGCTGCAACCTCTGTCGATGTGACAGAGTCATCCAGGCCAGATACACGTAACTCAACGCATTTAGTGGGCCTTGAAACATTAACAACATTTGAGTCCAGACATTCTCTGATTCTTGCTGCAACAATATCGGCTTTGTCACTATTTGTTGCTCCGGGTATTTCCAATATCCGAGCGCCTGTAACCCCCAATTTGACACGGAAAGGAGGAATACCCAGGTCCGCAAAGTAAATTTTTTTCCTGGCCTCGGAGAGCACAGTAGCGTATGATAGTCCTTGATCTTCCGCTCCTGGCTTTAAAGAAATTACCACTGCGACTGAGCGTGGGGCCCGCAGCTTTACTTTCCTTGGAGGATTAGTGGTAGACTTCTTTATGGTTTTATCACCTTTGGTACCCTTTTTACTTTTGGCAGTTTTGCCACCCTTTCCTATGGTGGTCCACCCGTTGTTGCTGTTAACGGGTCCAGTACCCGAACCTTTGGTCGGAGATGGTTTGCATTGTTCGGACTGAGTTTGAACGGGTTTTGGTGTTTGTGTTGGGGCAGTTCCCTTCCCACTCTTGCCCCTTTTTTGCTGTGGTTCCTTGGTCTCGATTTGCAGAACTGTTTTATCACACCCAGTCTTCCTCGCTCCAAGGTCGGCAGTGAGTGGAGTTCGAAGTTGTTTTTGAGGAAGCAACCAATCCTCTATGCTGTCAAAACGGGCGTTGATCATATTCACCAGCATAGTCACATTTTCTGCCCTAACATCTGATTCCTGCATCGAAGTAGAAGCATTGCTTGGTGCCATGCTGCTTTTAATTTCCAAAACCTCCTTTCGTATGCTTACCAGCTCTGCCTGCAGGCGAGTGTTATCCGCTTGGAGTCGCTCGGTCTCCTCGGAGACAGAACGGCTAAGGAGTGCCGCCACTGCCGCTTTTATCGATGTTGTAGCGTCTTTAAGAGCTCGAGTGTATGTGCCCTTAAGATTCCCTGATTTAGTGGCGACGTGCAGTATCACGTCAACCTCCGACAAAACCTGCTTATTAAGAGCAGCAGCTGTAAGGGCATCCACCGGAGTGGCTGCTAATACCTCGCTTGTGACCCTCGTAGCCCTAGCTTTGTTAGCCAGTACAGCCACTTCATCCTCAGCTTGAAGTCGGTACTCTACTTTTTTAGAAGCCGCGAGCTCCGCTCTCGCTTTCGCGAGGGCTACATAATCACCAGTTGTTTTTTTGGCGGTTGTTCCTTTTTTTCGCTTTGCCAGCCTCGGATGGCAAAGTTTCTTCGCTGGAAGTCGAATCCGACCCCATAGTCCATAAGCGTTTGCGGTCATCCTTCCAAATTTTGGAAGAGGTGCCGCTTTGACCTACCGACCTCATACTCGCAACGGAATCGGTATCCGATGCCGATGCCAAAGTCTGCGATCGGGTGAGAATCACCCTAGGCTCAAGAGCCATACTCGGTGCAGTGCCATGTGGCACCACATCCAACTCAGTTGTCAATTTTGTTTTGGTTTTATTCTTAGTTTTGGTTTCCATAATAGTTCCCACGAGTAATGAAGGATTTTAAAGTCAACCTAGGCCACGAGCCTCGACCATCACCTTAGGAGGCTGTCATTAGGCGGCTGAGTCAAGGGCCTGATTCAGATAGCAGTATTGCTGGACACAGCTCGTATTGTTAGGAGGTTCCTCACTCTGGAGCCCTGACCGCCGGTAGCTTGGACCCTGTTCCCGATACCGGTGGGCCTCTATTTTCTATATTTTTACATTTTTTATTTTGTATGTTTTATAAAAACATTTTAAAATGTAGACACTAAGAAAAGAAATTAAATAATCTTAGCAAAATAGCACCAGACAAATTAAAAAAAGAGAACAACGATCAAAAGGCCATTTATTTTTAACAACTAAATTACACACGATAAGAAAATTAAGTAAAATGGAACACAAATTCGGCAGAATTGGCTATCCGAACAGGCAGAGATTCTTCTTAGCATGTGACTCCAGGGAAAAAATAAGACGTTTTTTTTTCTTATTGGCCTCTCGCAGTTCAACCAAAGTGGCTGTCGTCTGCTTAACCGGGCGATCCTGTGGAGACTAAGCTATATAGCCTCCAGCCAGGTACAAATTTCTAAACCTAAGCGACAACGCTGAGAGCTACTCCCTGTGGGGTCGAACCACGGCTCAGGGCGTCGCTGGGGGGACAGCTAAGGCTGGATCTTAATAAAGTGATTCTACCATCCCTTCGAATAAGCCTACGTAGAGAAAAAGGACAAGAAACTCCAATTAACTAACTACAATTTAACTACGTCACAGCATTGCGCGGGCTGGCTTGTATATCTAGGCGGGGACGTCGCGGCGGCGAGGATGAAACGAAGGCGGTCTGTGTCTTCTAATTGTACTAGTATCTTTGTTGCTCTCTTGGAATAGGGTAGTGGCATCATCGGGGATAGAGAGAGTGAGCCTTGGTCGGCGAACTTTGGAGATTTGGGAAATTTCATAGCGGGAGACCGCTTGAATTAGGGGGTTTTTATGATTGACAGCAGAGTCGAAAAAGCGCTTGGAAATGCGTTTCATAAACTGCTGGATTGTGGGAATTCTAAGTTCTACGTGTAGTTCCTGGTTACGAAAGAACCAGGGGACTCCCGTGACCTTTCGGAGGTATTGGTTTTGTATAACCTGAAGTTTGTGAATATGGTGGGGCTTTGCGTGTGCGAAGACGACGCAAGCATAGGTCATGATGGGACGGATGACCGCAGTGAAAATGCGCAGCTTGCACCTAAGTGACAAGCCGCTGCTTGCGTTCACCATCCCATGAAGTCTGCCCGTAGAGAAGGCGGCTCGCGAGCGCGCCACCTTTATGTGCTTGGCGAAAGTGAGGTGGTTATCAAGGGTTACACCTAGGTACTTGGCTTGCTGTTCCCAAGGAATCAGCTTGCCGTACATAGTGATGGGTTTGGGGGGACGGGGCTTTTTAAATCGGTAGTTGTATTTTCGGTCAGGCCTCGAGAAGAGGACAGCCTGGCTTTTGTCTGGATTAACTTCTATTCTCCAGAGGTGGAACCATTTCGCCAAAGCGTTGGCTGCTCTCTGGAGTTTTAGGGCAATGGCATCAGGTACTAAGCCCGCAATAGAGGGCCGTATCGTTGGCGAAGAGTGCCAACTGACCCACTTTAGTTTTTGGGATATCGCTGGTGTACAGCGTGAAAGATAAAGGGGACAATACGCAGCCTTGGGGGACTCCGGCTCATACGGGGTGAGGGGAGGAGAGTTCTCCCTCGACACGATAGCGGAAAAATCGGTCCGACAACCAGTCTCGCAAGATGAGCACGAGACGATCTGGCACACCAAGTTTATAAAGCTTATAAATTAAGCCATTGTGCCAGACTTTGTCGAACGCTTTTGCTATGTCGAAGAACAAGACACCCGTCAACAGACCACGCTGGAAACCAGCACTAGTGTGTTCAACGATTCGGTGCACTTGTTGGACGCAAGAGTGTTCGGCACGAAAGCCGAATTGCTCATGGGGGATAAGGCTCTTTCACTCAGCAAAGTCTTTGAGCCGCTTATAAATAAGCCGTTCATAGACTTTTCCGAGGGAATTTACCAGATTAATGGGACGATAACTGGTAGGCAGTATCATAGCGCGAAATGGTGTACACTACGACAGGATTTATTACGTGCTTAGTTGGGGCTACCATCCAATAGTGCGAGATATGTAGTATCAGTATTGATCATATTGCGTCTTTAAAATCATATCTAAATTTTATATTTTCGCTACAAATATGTATACGTAACCATAAGCTAAGGTATTTGAGTGTGCAAAATTGTACTGTCTAGTTTGATTAATTACAAGCAAAACGATATTAACATAAATAAAATGTCTGGTAAAAAGAGAATCTATGCGGGTAGAGTGATGAAATGTACTCATTTTTAGGGTTTTCCATAGTAATAGGGTCCCGGTTTTACCCTTTGGGTAAAAACGGGACCCTATTACTATGACTCCACGGTCTGTCTGTCTGTCTGTCTGTCTGTCTGTCTGTCTGTCTGTCTGTCTGTCTGTCTGTCTGTCTGTCTGTCTGTCTGTCTGTCTGTCTGTCTGTCTGTCTGTCTGTCTGTCTGTCTGTCTGTCTGTCTGTCTGTCTGTCTGTCTGTCTGTCTGTCTGTCTGTCTGTCTGTCTGTCTGTCTGTCTGTCTGTCTGTCTGTCTGTCTGTCTGTCTGTCTGTCTGTCTGTCTGTCTGTCTGTCTGTCTGTCTGTCTGTCTGTCTGTCTGTCTGTCTGTCTGTCTGTCTGTCTGTCTGTCTGTCTGTCTGTCTGTCTGTCTGTCTGTCTGTCTGTCTGTCTGTCTGTCTGTCTGTCTGTCTGTCTGTCTGTCTGTCTGTCTGTCTGTCTGTCTGTCTGTCTGTCTGTCTGTCTGTCTGTCTGTCTGTCTGTCTGTCTGTCTGTCTGTCTGTCTGTCTGTCTGTCTGTCTGTCTGTCTGTCTGTCTGTCTGTCTGTCTGTCTGTCTGTCTGTCTGTCTGTCTGTCTGTCTGTCTGTCTGTCTGTCTGTCTGTCTGTCTGTCTGTCTGTCTGTCTGTCTGTCTGTCTGTCTGTCTGTCTGTCTGTCTGTCTGTCTGTCTGTCTGTCTGTCTGTCTGTCTGTCTGTCTGTCTGTCTGTCTGTCTGTCTGTCTGTCTGTCTGTCTGTCTGTCTGTCTGTCTGTCTGTCTGTCTGTCTGTCTGTCTGTCTGTCTGTCTGTCTGTCTGTCTGTCTGTCTGTCTGTCTGTCTGTCTGTCTGTCTGTCTGTCTGTCTGTCTGTCTGTCTGTCTGTCTGTCTGTCTGTCTGTCTGTCTGTCTGTCTGTCTGTCTGTCTGTCTGTCTGTCTGTCTGTCTGTCTGTCTGTCTGTCTGTCTGTCTGTCTGTCTGTCTGTCTGTCTGTCTGTCTGTCTGTCTGTCTGTCTGTCTGTCTGTCTGTCTGTCTGTCTGTCTGTCTGTCTGTCTGTCTGTCTGTCTGTCTGTCTGTCTGTCTGTCTGTCTGTCTGTCTGTCTGTCTGTCTGTCTGTCTGTCTGTCTGTCTGTCTGTCTGTCTGTCTGTCTGTCTGTCTGTCTGTCTGTCTGTCTGTCTGTCTGTCTGTCTGTCTGTCTGTCTGTCTGTCTGTCTGTCTGTCTGTCTGTCTGTCTGTCTGTCTGTCTGTCTGTCTGTCTGTCTGTCTGTCTGTCTGTCTGTCTGTCTGTCTGTCTGTCTGTCTGTCTGTCTGTCTGTCTGTCTGTCTGTCTGTCTGTCTGTCTGTCTGTCTGTCTGTCTGTCTGTCTGTCTGTCTGTCTGTCTGTCTGTCTGTCTGTCTGTCTGTCTGTCTGTCTGTCTGTCTGTCTGTCTGTCTGTCTGTCTGTCTATCTGTCTGTCTGTCAGGCCACTGTGATAGGCATTCCTAAACCGGGTAAATCGAAATCGGAAAATTTCACCACTGCGTCGACTGCCGGGAGGACACGGCGCGGCATACGCTGGCAGAGTGTGCCGCTTGGGAGGAGCCACGCCGTGCCCTCATATCTGAAGTAGGCAGTGACCTGTCGCTGCCAGCCGTAGTCGAGTCTATGGTCGGCAGCGAGGAGTCCTGGGACGCGGTGGTATCCTTCTGCGAAACAGTCGTCTCGCAGAAGGAGGCCGCGGAGAGGGTGAGGGAGATTTCATCCGCTAACCCGATCATATTTTCATAGGCCTGGACACCCGGACGTCCTCAGGGTTTAGGACCTCCCGCAGCTTGGCGGCCAAAATGTCCGCCTTTTCAGCGCTAGAGGCACCCGATACCTCGAGCAGCCGCGCCCCCGTAATCGCCGGCCTCATTTTGAAGCCGGACGGTGTTCCAAGGTCGGGGAACGCGACTTTGGCCCTCGCCTCTGTCAGGACCGCCTTGTAAGAGACGCCCCTTTCGACGGCTCCGGGCTGCAGCGTGATCACTACAGCCGCGGAGCATGGGGCTCTGACTTTAGGCGGTCCCGCGGCCTTCCTCGATTCCGATGCAGATGCTCCAGCTGGTGGTGCCGGCGGCGCTGTCCTCTTCTTGCGACGACGGCCTCTCTTGACCACCGTCGTCCAGACCTCTGTAAGGGGGCCAGGCGGGGTCGCCGGTGTGGCAGCCGCCGACCGGGAATTGGGCGCGGACCTACCTTCCGCGGGCTTATTGGGCCCCTCCGTGGGCTTTTTTGTCCCCTTTCCGGCACTTTTCGGCTCAGCCGACGCGGCTGCCGGCCTGGGATTAGCCGGCCCTTCCTGTCTCCTCTTGTCTGCAGCGAGTGATGGGCGGACGGTTTCGGCTGGGAGTAACCTCGACTCTATGGCCTCCAACCGGGCACCCACCATTTGCCCGCACTGCATCATGCAGATGCGCGCGATCCTCTCGATATCCGCATCCGCAAGTGCAGGGGCCGACGATGGGGCCGAAGATGGGGTCGAAGATGGGGCCGGCGATGGGCTCGTGACGGCAGTTGCTGCCTTCTGGGCGGCAAACTGCCGCTTGAGGTCCTCCACCTCGGATCGGAGACGGCTGTTCTCCTCCCACAACTTTGCCGTCTCATCCGTGGTTGTGCGGCTACTGAGGACTTCAACCGCCTCCTGGATGCTGTCCACCGCGTCCTTCAAGGCACGCGTGAACGTGCCCTTCAGGTTACCGGATATGGTGGCAACCTTCAGGACGACATCCAGGTTGTCCATCACCTGGCGATTTAGCGCCACCGCCGACGCATCCGCTGTCCGAGCCAAACGCCTGTCGGGCCAACTCACCAACCTCATCGGCCGCGACAGCCCGTCGCTGCGCCCGCTTTGCGGCATTCACCTCCGCCTTGTTTGCTTCTAGCAGGGACGTGGTGGAGCCACCGCTCTGGTCCGCACTCATGTGCCCAGGGTCACTGTGCACGCACTCTGCAGGGGTAGGCGTGTCGGGCCGAGGCACGAAGCGACCCCGCACGTCGCGTTGCGGCACCCGAGCGGTGGCAGTACCCGCCACCGCGCGACCCCGCCCTCGCCGCCCCGTTGACACTTTCGGAGCCGACAGGTTCTCCTCACTCGAGGAGAGACCCAACGACCCCGAGTCTTTGCAACGCGGACGCTTCCTCCAACCTTTGGAGCTGCAACCGCGCGAGTCCTGGTCGGACAAATTGTCTGCAGTACCTGAGCCTCCTCGGCTCTGGTTGCCGTCGGTGACGGCATGTGGATCTTGGTCGTCGTGTGAAGTAATCATCGTCGTTTTCCGTTTAGCATGCGTGTGGTCGTCATTGTTGTCCGAAGACATTGAAGGAAGACAATTGTTGCCCACCCCAGAATACGGAGGGCAGCCCGCCGAAGCGGGGTGGGACTCCCCGACCGCTAAGCAGTCGGGACCCACCTGGGGACGTTTTTCGCAAGTGTCTATATTCATTTGGTTTTGTTTTTCCTTTTAAAGGGTGAGGTCCCTTTACTCCTTCCTACCCACTCTACGCCCACTCGTCCTACCCTCTGTAAGCAGAGGGGGGAGTAGGCGTTAGAAGCCACCAGCCCCATCCAAGAGATGGACCTGCTGACCCATCTCTAGCCCGGTTCCCTTCACAGACCATCCAGGATGATCTGTGATTGGAACCGTGACCCTTCCTCTTGTGTTGAAATTGGCCGCCCACCCCAACTGTCCACCCAACGTGGGTGGGCAGTTGGAGCCGACGTTGCCCAGGGTGCGCCGCGTGGAGGCTTTCAACTTGCACCCCTGATCAGGGAGTACCCTTTTTTTTTTTTTTTTTTTTTTTCTGAGGTGGAAAATTCTCATTGGATGTCCTCCGCCCTGGGGAGGGCGGAGGGGTCTGCCAGACTCGTACTGACTAAAAACCACCCCGGTGTTCCATATCACACCTACGCTGGGGGTCGCGGGAACAACGATACTTCCGCAACCCCCAGCTAGTGCCGGCCCGCCTCTGCGGGCCACGACCTCGGGTTGGGGGGGGAGTGAGGTGTTGGACTCCCCCCACGACGTCTAAGAGGGGCGCGCGTGGAACACTACGCGCCACCACCTCGGGTCCTGATGTGTGGGGGGCAACGGACGTCCCCGAGTCCGTCGCCCCTGGACCCATTTAGGGGGGCTGGAAGAGGGCGTTGTCCGCCCTCCACCGACGCCCGGCGCGCCTGCTGCGGATCGGGTTAGCGGATGAAATCTCCCTCACCCTCTCCGCGGCCTCCTTCTGCGAGACGACTGTTTCGCAGAAGGATACCACCGCGTCCCAGGACTCCTCGCTGCCGACCATAGACTCGACTACGGCCGGCAGCGACAGGTCACTGCCTACTTCAGATATGAGGGCACGGCGTGGCTCCTCCCAAGCGGCACACTCTGCCAGCGTATGCCGCGCCGTGTCCTCCCGGCAGTCGACGCAGTGGTGACACCGGGCGTCCGGCTCCCTGTTTATGCGACACAGGTACTTCCCGAAGCAACCATGCCCCGAGAGCACCTGCGTCACCCGAAACGACAGGGAGCCGTGCCTCCTCCCGAGCCAGCGCTCGAGCACTGGCCGGACCGCCTCGATGGTAACGAGGCCGGCGGTAGGGCGTGAACGCCTGTCCCGCCATTCCGCCACCAGGACCTCGCGAAGCTGAGACTGACGCAACTCCATATGTCGCTGCATCAGCCCCTCGCCCCGCGCCCGCGCTTCCTCGCGCCACCGATACAGTGACGCGAGTACCTTCGCCTCCAGGTCCCAGGGCGGGGATCCGGCCAGTGCACAAGCCGCCTCGTAGGAGATCGTGCGATACCCCCTGATGACTCTGACGGCCATCGCTCTCTGCGGCTTCCGCAGAACTGCGATGCTACCGGCCGTCAGGTCAGCCGCCCAGATCGGGGCCCCATACAGGGCCATCGATCGCACGATCCCTACGTAAAGCCGCCTACAGGCGGCGCTCGGGCCCCCCAGATTGGGAAGCAGCGTTGACAGCGCCCCAGCCGCGCCCAACAACTTGGGCACCAGCCGCCGGAAGTGGGGGCCGAAATCCCACCGGCTGTCGAGCACCAATCCCAGGTACTTCATGGTAGACTCGACAGCGATTCGAGCCCCCCCGACCACGTTGTGGGCATCGGGCGGTGGCGCCCGCCGGGGGCCATGAAAGACCATGGCCTCCGACTTGTTGAGAGCCACCTCCAGGCCAAGGCGCCGTATGCGGCTCACCACCTGTGAGACCGCAGCCGTCGCCAACAACGCTGCCTCCCTGTACGAACTGCCCCGGGCGGTGACCAGCGTATCATCCGCGTAACACGTCAGGTCCACGCCCGGTTGGAGTTCGCCCCTCAGCACCCAGTCGTACCCGATGTTCCACAGAGGCGGGCCCAAGACCGAGCCCTGTGGAACACCGCACGACATGCGGTGCTGGTTTTCGACGCCATCACGTCCCACGTAGGTGACAAACCTATCCGCCAAATAAGCCCCGACAATGCGGCGGAGGTAGGGAGGCACTCGATGATACCGCAGTGCCTCCCGAACACAACTCCAGGGCAGGGTGTTGAAAGCGTTGGAAATGTCCAAGGACACTGCCAACATCACCCCACCCCGGGACACCGCTTCCTCCGCCAGGACTCTCACCTGCGATATCGCGTGGATGGTGGAGCGCCCATGCCGAAAGCCGAACTGGCTTTCGTCCAGGTCCGGCCCCTCTCTGCACAAGTGGCTGACAAGGCGGGCAGCGATTATCCGCTCGAACAGCTTACCCACCTCGTCTAGCAGCACTATAGGCCTGTACGCGGACGGCGAGTCCGCAGGCGCCCCGCCTTCCTGAGCAGGACCAGACGACCAGATTTCCACAAAGTGGGAAACTGGCCCCGCTCAAGGCACGCAGTGAAGAGTCCTCTCAGCCAGGGCTCTAGCTCCTTCAGAGCGAGGGCTAATACTTGGCCGTGGATCCCGTCGGGCCCCGGAGCCACGTTCTTGGCCCGGAGCCGCATCACGGCCGCCCCCATCTCTGCCTGTGTCACCTCTGAGACGCTGATGGCGTCCTCCTTCATAGACTCTGCGGCCGTGGGCAAAGCCATCGGCGGCGGGATGTGCTCTGCTCTCACCGGGAAGAGGGCTGCGACTACCTCCTCCAGCAGCTCGGGTTGAAGACTCTCCGTAAGAGGAGGCGCGGCGGCTCGAAGTTTCCCTCGAACCGCTCGATAAGGGCGCCCCCACGGATCTCCGTCTAGAGTCTCCAACATCTCCTCCCTAGCTCGCTTCTTTGCCTCGCCAATGGCCAGCCGCAGAGTCTTCGTCGCCACGCGGTATACCTCATACCGCGCGGCTTCTTCGTCAGGGACCCGACGACGTCTCCTCCGGTATCGGGTGTACTGGCGCCTGGCCGCTACGCACGCGACACGCAACTGTGCGATCTCGGCGGACCACCAGTACACCTGGCGCCTCGCTGACTGTACGTGGACCCGGGGCATGGACGCGTCGCTGATTTGCGTCATCGCCCCGCGGAACCACAGCGCCTCCTGTTCGACGTCGACGGGTCCAGTCGTTGCCGACTCCCGGATCCAGGCCTGGACAATTGTGGCCTCCTCGAGAAGTTCCCTGTCGATGCGCTTGCGCGCCCAGCGCGGCCCGTCCGTTCGCGGGGCTGGCAAACCGTGGCCGCCGGCGGTCTGGGTGGAGACGTCGAAACGGATATATCTGTGATCCGACAACGTCTCCACCTCCACGGCGACACGCCAGTCGCGGACACGCCTCGCGACAACAGGGCTAGCAAACGAGATGTCCACTATTGAACCGCCCCGCTGCCGCACGCACGTGTGGACCGAGCCCCGGTTTAGGACGACCAGGCCAGTGGTGATTGCCCACTCTTCCAGCACCTCGCCCCTAGCATCGGTTACCGGAGATCCCCACGCCGAAGACTTGGCGTTGAGATCCCCTAGCAACAGCACAGGGCGAGGGTGGAGTCGGCCTACGACAGCACCCAACTCGACAAGGAATCTCTCGAAGTCGGCGAGACTCTTGTTTGGAGAAAAATACGCACCAACTATGCCTACGCCGTCCGCGAGGGCGGCCACCCAGCCGTGACCTCGGGACGGGTTGACAAGAGCCCCGCCAATTATGGCCACCAAACCGTCGAGGTCTCCAACCCAGTTGTCTCTGGGTGGGACAAAATACGGCTCGGCGACCACAGCCACGTGAATCGACCACTCTGCCATGCTCTGGAGCAAGAGATCCTGAGCTCTGGCAGAGTGGTTGATGTTGCCCTGGAGGAAATGGTAGAGCGCCATTATGCGCAATCCATTCCCTCCACTCCATTCCTAGGCCGGGAGTCGGCCAAAGAGCAGTCAGGTTGACGGGGGGGTAAAGAGCCCCCGGCAACCCTGGCCCTTCTTCTCCTCTTCTGTTGAGCTGGTGCGCCACAGGCCTTTCCTCCCGCTCTGTGCCCAGCGGGCCTCCCTGCAGCTGTACAGAGGCTGCAGTTTGGCGCCGCGGAGCACTGGGCTGCCTTGTGACCGGGCTGACCGCAGCGATAGCACTGTTCACTGCGGTCTGTTTCGGCGGTGCATCGTGCCCTGACATGCCCAATGTCCAGGCAACGATAGCACCGCAATGCCCTCGGTTGCAGCAGTTTAACCCTCGCTGCAACCCACCCCACCAGCAGACGTCCACCTTCAGCAACTTTTTTCGCCGCCGCCACCGGGCACCGCACCCAAATCATGGCATGATTTGGGTGCCCGGAGCCCGGACGCGTCGGCGTGGATCTCGCCCGTCCGAATGTCCTCGGACGGACATCCGCCGGCTCGGGCGATGGCCGCCGCGACCTCAGCTGCGGTCGTTGAGTCGTCCAAGCCGTCAACACGCAGCTCAGCAGTCTTCATCGGCCTCGACACCCGGACGTCCTCCGGATTGAGGACCTCCCGCAGCTTGGCGGCCAACATATCCGCCTTTTCGGCGCTTGAGGCACCTGACACCTCGAGCAGCCGCGCCCCCGTAATCGCCGACCTCATTCGGAAGCCGGACGGTGTGCCAAGGTCGGGGAATGCGACTTTGGCCTTCGCCTCTGACAAGACCGCCTTGTACGTGACGCCCCTTTCGACGGCTCCGGGCTGCAGCGTGATCGCTACAGCCGAGGAGCGTGGGGCTCTGACTTTAGGCGGTCCCGCGGCCTTCTTCGTTTTCGGTGCGGGTGCTCCAGTGGGTGCCAGCGGCGCCGTCTTCTTCTTTCGACGGCGGCCCCTCTTGACCACCGTCGTCCAGGCCTCCGTGAGGGCGCCACGCGGGGTCGCCAGGGTCGCAGCCACCGACCGGTAAGTGGGTGCGGACCTACCCTCCGCGGGCTTGCTGTGACCCTTCCCGGCATCTCTCGGCTCAGCCGCTGCCGGCTGGGTCACTGGCCCAGTTTTAGCGGGCCCCTCCTGTCTCCGCTTGTCCGCAGCGAGCGGTGGGCGGAGGGTTTTAGCCGGAAGCAATCTCGACTCTATCGCCTCTATACGGGCACCCACCATCCGCCCGCACTGCATCATGCAGATGCGCGCGATCTTTTCAATATCCGCATCCGCTAGAGCAGAGGCCGATGATGGGGCCGGAGATGGAGCCGACGACGGCGCCAGCGGTGGGCTCGTGATGGTAGAAGCTGACGTCTGGGCGGCGAACTGCCGCTTAAGGTCCTCTAGCTCGGATCGGAGACGGCCGTTTTCCTCCCACAACTTCGCCGTCTCGTCCGTGGTTGTGCAGTTTATGAGGACCTCAACCGCCTCCTGTATGTCGCTCGCCGCTTGCTTCAGAGCATGGGTAAATGTGCCCTTCAGGTTGCCTGATTTGGTGGCAACCTTCAGGACAACCTCCAGCCCGTCCGTCACTTGGCGACTGAGCGCCACCGCTGACATGTCCCCACCGGCAACCATCCGAGCCGAGCGCCGCTCTCGGGCCTGTCGGGCCAACTCGCTGACCTCTTCAGCCGCGACAGCCTGTCGCTGCGCCCGCTTTGCGGCGTTTGCCTCCGCCTTATTTTGACCTAGCAGGGACGTGGTGGAGCCACCGCTCTGGTCGGCACTCATGTGCCCAGGGTCGCTCTGCACGTACTCTTCAGGGGCAGGCGTGTCGGGCCGAGGCAAGAAGCGACCCCGCGCGTCGCGTCCCGGTACCCGAGCGGCGGCAACACCGGCCACTACGCGACCCCGCCCTCTCCGTCCTGTTGACACTTTCGGGGCCGACAGGTTCTCCTCACTCGAAGAGAGACCCAGCGACCCCGAGTCTTTACTGCGCGGACGTTTCCTCCAAACTTTGGAGGTGCCACGCCAGTCCTGGTCGGACAAATTGTCTCCATGACCTGAGCCTCCTCGGCTCTTGTTGCCGTCGGCGACGGCAAGCGGTGCGTCCACGTCGCGCAGTCGCTCCTGGTGAACCTGGAGCTCCTTTTCTCGCTCGTGACTCTCTTGACGCAGGTCGGCGGTGGTCTGCCGGCCCGCGAGACTATTGGTGCCCCCCTCAGATACGATGGGGCTGCCCTCTAGGAGATCCCTAGAGGGGCGGGACTCGCCCTTGCGTTGCGCAAGGGTACCCGCCTGAGGATTTTTTTCCTTTAGTCTTTGTTCCATGATTTCTGTTCCTTTTTAAGGGCAAGGTCCCTTTCCCAGCGCTAGGGACCGGATACAAACCCTCCGGCCATTCATCCCCTCGGCACGCGAGACCTTGGGATTGGGTTCCATCTCTACTCCACGCCCACTCGACCTACCCTCTGTCAGCAGAGGGGGGAGTAGGCGTTAGATGGCCACCGCAGCGACGGATTTGCCGTCCCGCCTCTAGCCCGGTTCCCTTCACAGACCATCAAGGATGATGATCTGTGTTTGGAACCGTGACCTTTCCTCGTGTGTTGAAATTAGCCGCCCGCCCCAACTCCAACGTGCAATGTCATGCAGCCAACATAACAATATCAAACAAAATATCTCTGTATTCGTACTCACATTCCTCATTATAAATCTTTGAAAGTGAGCGTTTAGCAAACGGAATATGTGAAAAAAATATTTGGGCTCATCCAACTTCTGAGTTGTTGTCTTCTAACTAAAAGACTAAACTTTGTTTGGGTATTTCAGCGGGAATGGGGATGTGAATAAAAATGCTTAGAAAGGGGTGTTGATGGATGAGTAATCCACACGTGTATTAACATATCAAATACACAGTTACACAATACACAGTTTATAGAAAATAGTTTATAAAGCAGCAGCACTTACTATAATAGTTCTTTCTGCGGTATTTATTTATTTAGGAATTACCAACAGTTACACATTTAAAACTTATGACTAATACTATAATAACATGATATAAATGCGCAACTTACACCGTTATCCACATCATATAATGTAAAAAGTTAGTTTTGAGCAAACGATACAAAACAAAGAAACAAATAATTTCACATTCTATTAAATAACAATTCAAACGCTCTTTATTGCTTCAATAAGGCAGTTGCGAAATTTATTAGTGGGCATTGCAAATATGCCCAAGTCAGTAAAATGTTCATTAAAACTATTACAAATACGACGCAGAGGTGCGCGGGCTCCAGCGTTTGTTCGAAAGGAAGAAACAGCGAATAGTGGGCACGCGCGCACCCCTCGCCTAAAAACACTTCTAGGAACAAAGTAATTTACTCTATTGGTAATATCTGAGCAGTCGTATCTGTGATTACACATATCATAAAGGAACATCGTTTCAAGGTATAATCTTCTAGACTTTAGGCTCATTACATATTTTTTTTTTAGCAAGTATTGCATTATACGACGGGATGTTACGGTAACAGCGGTATTGCACTGATTTCAAAAATTTTCGCTGGACGCTCTCCAAACTATCTGCATATTTATTATAATAAGGGTTCCATACTACCACAGCGTATTCAAATGACCTAAACAGATGGATGAAACTACTAGCACGTTTAAAATCAGTTGTAGCTCTCATGACAAATCCGTACATACGGTAGGCACTGCTAATTTATTATGTTATGAATGTGCTGATCAAAGTGTAATTTGTCGTCGAGCAGTACCCCAAGATCTCTAACGATAGGAACCCCCGCTAGATCTATTCCATTCAAATTGTATCTATGTAATATTTTATTTTTATTTTTTGTGAATCTGATCGTAGAACATTTCGGAATATTGAGATATAGTTTATTTTTAACACTATAGGCTGAAAAACGGTCTAGATCTGCTTGCAGATGTTGACAATCCGTATGATCCTTAATTGACTTGAAAACTTTCAAATCGTCGGCATATAACAAGAATTTTGAAAATTTGAAGCAATCATTGATGTCATTAATGAATAGAATGAACAGCAGGGGACCCAAAATCGATCCCTGAGGTACGCCAGAAGTAAATTTTATGGTAGCAGAATTGAAACCTCTGATAACTACCTTTTGAGTTCTATTTAAAATATAAGATGAGAACCAACGAAGCAAATCACCGCGGATACCATTATATGCTATTTTTGTAAGCAGTAACTCATGATCCACCTTGTCGAAAGCTTTCTGGAAGTCCGTATAAACAGCATCGACTTGAACTTGCTGATCCATGTTATTAAATAAGTATTCAGTAAAAATTAACAAGTTTGTAGTTGTGGACTTTCTTTTAATAAATCCATGCTGTTGTTCTATAATAATTTTATAAACGGTCTTGTGTATCTTATTATAGACAAGCTTTTCAAAAAGCCTCGACAAGGTGGACAGAATGGATATGGGACGGTAATTTTGGACGTCCTGTCTTCAAACGGTTTTATATACCAGAGTTATGTTATCTCTTTTCCATATTTCTGGAAAAGTGCCTTGCGATAAACATCTATTGAAGATAATGTGAAGTGGTGTGCACACACTATTCGCAGTCTTTTTAAAAAATTAAGGCGGCAGGTTATCAGGTCCTGGACCTTTACTGGAATCCAAGGCTTTTAAAGCATTAAGAATTTGTTGAGCAGTAAAACTAATGTTTGTGATATGAGAAAGATGTTCATTACTTTCTTCAGGAGGCGACCATGTATCAGAATTAAAAGTGGAGGTCTCATAAACGGAGTGAAAAAAGTTTGCAAACATGTTGCAGATCACCTTTGGGTCATTAGACCTTTGATCTCTGTAAATCATAGAAGACGGAATACCAGCATTGCCCATACGATTCGAAATGTAACTCCACAAGTATTTTACATTTTTCTGAATGATTTCCTCGGTGGTTTTAATGTAATTATTGTAATGCTCCCTTGATGCTATTTCAAATCGACGCCTATACAGAGAGAACTGTTCATAATCTACGATGTTGCGGTACGGTTTCCATTTAACCCAGGCTCTGTTTTTGTGTTTAAACATACGAATTAATGACTTAGAGAACCACAATGGAAACTTAGACGAGCGAGGCTTAGAATTTGGGGTGTGTTTTTGTATAGCTCCTTTATAATTTGGTTATATGCCTACTAGAAGATGAACCACTCCCGCCATCGCAAGTAAGTGCTGCGTTGTTACCCGTCGCAGGAAGCCACTCAAGGTTAGGTAGGTTGTAGTCACCGAATAAATAAAAATTATTAAAGCCAAATTCATCTGTTAAGTGTTGTATAGTTTCAAAGTGTGCAAGGTAAATGTCTTCAGACGATTGTGGAGGAATATAGACTACGGATATAAGATATTTGTCACTTCCAGAACCAGGAAGCTGAACATAAATACTTTCAATAAGAGAACATGTCGGATACTCGGGCGTTACACTAGTACATCGTAGGCACTTTAACACCGCGATGAGAACTCCACCGCCATCTTTTTTGTTCGTTATTTCTCGATTTCGGTCGCATCTATAAACTGTGTACCTCTCATCTATGAATTTAATGTCGAATATTTGGGGTGTTAACCATGTCTCCGTTAAAAAAAATATATCGTAGCAGTGCGACAGTACGTTCATGAACAAAGTATGCAATTTGGTCCGAAGACTGACACAATAGCAAAGGGAACTACAATCATTGTTGTTAGTGTTTATTAGAATTCGTAGGTTGTTTAGGAGGCTTAATTTTGGCAATATCCTCGAGCGATCGAATGGCAATGGATGGTGCTGACTCATTCTCTCGCACGAGTATAGTGGCATGCTTGACCCATACGTATTTAAAATTGTTTTTAATAGCTGCGTCTTTGCATTAAAATAATTGTTTCGTTTTCAGTGTTAAATGTTCATGCCTATACACACGATTTTGATTTCCAGTAAAACACAGCTGGTCGCTCTTAAGTCCCTTAGCTAAACGAAACGCACTTAACATATTATCTATTAAAATACGGGAGTTCAACTTCACAATTATGTTCTTCGGGCATGCACTTTGTTTGTGTGCGTGTGGTACTCTATGAATGCTAAGTATGTCTTTTTGATTCAAGGTAAATTTTATTTTAGAGCTGATATCTTCCATAAGATTCAACAGGTTCTCATTGCGTTTTTCCGAGATATTGCATATTTCTAGATTGCAATGCCGAGCCTGCTGTTCAAGGGCGTCGATCTTATTCTCCATACCAGATATCATATTTTGCAAAGCTTCTGTATTGTTCGTCTGGTCGCATAACACTCTCATCTGGTTTGCGAGTTCAGCTTGCTGGTCCATGGTATATAGGAGCGAATTTTGAAGACTAGCCACATCCTCAGCCACAACAAGGTGCTTAGACGCTAGGTTACATACCTTATTTACTCGGTTGAAATGATTGGAACGCAGACTGTTTAACTCGGTTTTTATTTCTGAAGTAACTTGAGTAATGGTGCTAAGCTCAATCTTGATGTTGTTCACGCTGTCAGAAATGTTGGATATGTCTTACGAAATTTTGACGAGCGCATCAGCACACCTACACTCCAATTCCGGATGTTTTCGTTTGTCATACCGAAGATCTGGACTTGATTGGGACGTGTCGTCAGATGATGATGCGAAATTGTGCGCCTGAAACTATTCTCTTAGCAACAAATGACGTGCCCGATGATATATTCTAATACTGCTCACCTATTTCACCGCGCGGTTCCAACGTTCTGTTGGTCTAGTGGCGGCGAGACCGGCCGGAGGACGCTGTACACGACGAGTCGCAGGTTCAAATCTCAGCCGCGCAGATGACTTTTTCTAATGTTTCCAAATATGTTATATTTCAATTCTCTTCACTCACCGGCACAGGAGCAGGATGGCTCAATACAAATTCCAACATGGCGCCGGGACTATATGGGGACGCCAGTAAGATAGTAAGAGAGGCACCGACTTTCGAACAACTGACCGACTTTACTAAATGAATTATTAAATTAAATAAAGAATGTCCAAAATACGAAAAAGAGTACACGTCTGCTCACAACTAGTTCACATACAAAGTCTGTACTTATACTTATGGTATCTATATTTATACTTATATATAATATTAAAAAGAGAAAAGATTTGTATTTTTGTATGTAACGAATAAACTTAAAAACTACTGGACCGATTTCAAAAATTCTATCACCGTTGGAAAGCTACACTATACCCGGGTGGTATAGGCTACTTTTTATCCCTGTATTCTCACAGGAACAATAACTACGCGAGTGAAACCGTGAGGCATCCGCTAGTTTATTATAACCTTAGAATAGGCGGGAAAATAAAAGTGCCACCTTATCGTTTACCAACCTAGTAAGTAGGAGTTCATCTTTGTTACATGCGTAAAAATATCAAATTAATTATTACCAACACAGAAAATTACTTGTGTGTGCATAATTAAATATAAAGTTTTTTTTATTTTTTATTATTATTGATAGGCTTGCGCTTGACCACTATCTCACCTGATGGTAAGCGATGATGTGGTCGACGATGTAGCATGCTTACCTAGAAGAAACCTCTTGACTTAATGAGTTCGATAACATACATTTGTCTTCCAGATTATTAATTGTATCATTGTGTACACACTTGTCCTGTTGGAAGCTTCTAGCCGTTATCTGATTAATTATTTATTTTAAATGCTATCCCATTATCATTTGTTTGTTACAAAAAATGTCCCAAATTGTGTACTTTCACTTATACGTTAACATTTTTTTGATAGCTTTTTATCGATCGCGGCAGTGCCATGTGAAAAAGTTTTTCATATTATATTAAACAACACACACAAACTAGTATATCTTGTATTATCTAGCTTTTGCTAAACATATTAGATACAGGCCTGCTCCATCCACTACCATAACAAGACCTAAACAGCCTGCATCAAGCGAGTTCTTCTCGCCGCTGTCCATAGTATGGGTCAAGAATAAGGCAAATAATAAAACTGTTATTCATAAAATACATTAATTCAATAAATCAAAATATACTTTTTTTTGAGGACACAAAGAAATTATACAACACAATAAGTCACTTCGAAAAATTTAAAGGCTCCGTTACAAAAAGGCAAACTGAAGTAACACAATCATATAGCTGGAAAAATTACCCATTAGACTTAATTGAAACTCAGCGTCTACGTAGAACAAGCCACACGGACGGATCTTACTGAATGATGTTTGACGCAAACGGAGTATGTTCTTGCAAAGTTGTTTCTCATCATCTGCAAAAAGTAATAATGTACACGTCATGTAGATTTATCTTTATCATTATCCAGGCGAAAGAAGTTAATTGTTGGTGGACGTTCATAGACCTCCTCTAAGCTTTGCTATATCGATTGGTCCTGTACTTCTCACTAGGTCACCAATCCACCATGAGCGAAGCTTTAAAAAGTTCAATGTTTCAAAAATGCGTCTTTCAGTACGCGGTTGCCTCGCCGGAACCTTTAGTCCCTATCGACTATCCCTTCTATGAGTAATATGACCTACCTACTGACATTTAATTTGGTAAATTTTTCAGGCTATGTCGAGTATCTTGGTTCTCCTGCAGATCTCTTAATTTCTGATTCGATTACTTAAAGAAGAGAGATCATTACTAGATCGAATCAGAAGAATAGTGTTTTGATGATTTTCCGTTTTTGATGAGGCCCATTGTGAACGACCACGTTTCAATGATGTCATGACAGGCAACTCGCACTGGTCAAAGACTTACATTTTGTGGCACGAGAGTCGAAACGATGCGGTATGAAACACGGGCATATATTGCTTAGCTTTAATCTACCTATGTATTTATCTAAATCGATTTTTTTTTTAATCTACTCTTCACATGACCAGAAGGCTGGGCTTTTCCTTGGCCAGAGAATCAGCATTGCCATCCAGCGTGGCAATGCTGCCAGCGTTCTGGTCACTTTTCACGTTGACAGCGATGTGGACGAATTTTTTGACGCCCTATGACCCCTGCCCCTTTTATACGTGTTCGTAGTTTTATTTTATTTTTATATAACTGTATATATAGGTAGTTATTGTTATTTAAGTATTTAATAGCATGTAAATTTTAATTGAAATAAACTATAATTTATCTGTATTTATCTTGTTCTAGATAATAACACTCCTTTTTTGGGTATTCGTGTAAAAATTATCGGGTAAAGGATTTTTTAAATACCTGAGCAATTTGATTTTAAAATATGAACGCAAGTATCATCAACGCTTTGGACAGCCATATAGAATCTTTCGCATTGCAGGCTCAACATTGCCTGCCAAGATAAATCCTTTATCATCCAACAGTATATGGAAAGTGACACAACTGATGCTGCACTCTGTAACAATATAAACGTATCAATACTGACTGATCAATTGAAAACCATCATCGTTCTGCCCTTAGGCGTTATAAAAGCGACATTCTATCAACGAAAGTGTCTTAGCGATTGCTAAAATGTCAAAAACTGACGGAATTTCTAAGCGCTATGGAAATGTCACGTGATTAATCCCAAACATTTTGGAATTACCACAAGTGCCATCATCAACTTGAAATTTGACATACCAGCTTGATGGAAATAATAAAAAACGTATTAAGTAAATTTTTAAGGGTTCTTTACGTTTTTTTGAGGAATATTACTGCGCAATCTAACTAACATAAACGAGAAATAAATAAGAGAAGAAAATAATGTAGAACACAATTTCGGGATGAGTAAGTAAGTAGGATAGAATACGTAATCACGGGAACGAAGTCCTCTTATCTAAATTTACTTGACGTTGGCACAACATATCTTTTTCTTCCATACATATCCATTTTCCCTCATCTCAATAGTCTCCTTCTTTCTAGGCACAACATCATCTTCAACTATACATGCATCGTTCCTTTGGTCATCCTTTATCCACATTACAAAATATCCCTAATAGAGATGTGTCCCTCACTCATGAGGTGCCTCATTTGAGGCACTCGTGATCGCAAATTGAAAGAGTTACTCGAATTTCAACATTGAACCACCTCACTCGTTCACGCGTCCTCACTTAAAAATTGTCATTGAGTATATTGAGGCGAATACTCGCGAGTGAGTATTAAGTGGTTGAGTGAGCGAATGAACCGACTTATTGTGCAAATATAATTTAATGGAAAATATTTTTTGTTACTGCTATTACTATGAACTCTTAACTTTAACTATAAACTCTAAAAACATTGGCATTAGATTGGTATTCAATATTCGTTTGTTTTGGCGGTCTAAAATTTATGAGCGAAAGAAAATGATGTGTGTGAGGGAGAAGTAAAAATCGGAATTATGAGTAATCGTGAGTCGACGCACCCTTTTGCCTCGGACAATCGGCTGAGTTCGGCACGGGCTCGGCTCATGAGGTGAATACGCCGACGTACGATCCCTCGCCTCAAATGAGGGGTACCTCGTGAGTACCTCGCGAGGTAAAATGAGGTGCTCCCTCAACCTCATAAAAATGATGAGTTACCCATCACTAATCCCTAACCCCCCGCACCACATGCTTATTGAACAGGATTTCAAAGTCCGAAGGCGAGAACACCCAATAAAACGCACGCACTGTTTTATTTAGGCTACAAAAATAATCTAAAAGTATATAATATGGTTTGCTCGGTAACAAAACTATAGCGCGATCTATATCGATCCTAACGCCATCTAGGGAAGCGTCAGGTAAACTTTTGCACTAATTAAATATTAGACATACCGCCCACCAAGGACATATTGCTAAATGTCCTTCTCTTAATCTAAACCGCCCACCATGCAACATGTCTAATAATATGGGGTGCACAGATACAACATTTTAATATAACAGTAACATACTATAGAAAAGACAAAAAAAAACACAAATTTGTACTCTTTACAAACTAGGTGCATACTATTATATGAACTATACATATTCTTTAATTATACGAGTATATTACAAACACAAAGTTTAAGTTGCTACGGGAAGAATAGCCAATTTCGTAATAGGTCTCTTTATCAGGGAATTTTAAAGGAGGGATTTTTTGAGGAGCTCGTGGCTTAATAATAACAGCCACATGGGTCGATCTTCAAGGTTAAGCAACGCTTGACGAGGTCGGTCCGTGGATGGGTGACCATTTCAACATACCGAGTTTCCTCCGTGCCTCGGAAAGCACGTTAAGCCGGTGGTCCCGGCTGTCATTTGAAGATCTTTGACAGTCGTTACGGGTAGTCAGAAGCCTGAGATCGGACACCAGTCTTGCCAAGGGGTATCGCGTTACCCAGTTACTGGGTTGTGGAGGTCATATAGGCAGTCACTTCATGTAAAACACTGATACTCAGCTGAATCCGGTAAGACTGGAAGCCGACCCCAACAATAATAGGAGAAAAAAAAGGCTAGGCAGATGATCAGGGAATTTTTAGTTTTACCAGTAACGACTCGAGTGATTCCGTCGGGCCCAGGATGTTTTAACTCGATGTTCCCCAGCAACCACTTACCAGGAGGTAAATCATCCTCTCAATCTTTTATCAGAACTATGCCACCTATGGCTGGTTCTGGATTTGTGTGAGCCCACTTACGGCGTTGTAAAAATTGATTTAAATAATCTTGTGACCACCGCCGCCAATAGTCCTGTAACATTCTTTGGGTAAGTTGCCACCGTCTGAGACTGGAAATGATAGCCCTTTCGAAATTCGAATCAGGTACTAGGACGAGTGGTTACCCAACCAGAAAATGTCCCGGAGTTAACAATGTTAACTCATTTTGATCTACACAGGAAAGTGGTCTCGAATTGAGGCACGCCTCAATTTGTGCTAATACCGTCGTTAGTTCCTCGAACGTTAATGTAGAATTCCCTATAACCCTTCTGAGATGGTATTTGGTGGACTTTATTCCTGCCTCCCATAGACCGCCGAAGTTTGGAGCATGAGGACAACAAATTTGTGCCGTTATCACTGTGCAATTCTGCACAATGCCCACGCCTCGCCACGAACCTCTTAAAAGCGGCCAAGAAACCTTTCGACGTCATGTCACTAACTGCTTCGATATGAATCGCCCGCGTAGCTTTAGACACTGACGTTTATTGGGCCAGCGTAATGGACGCCACTGTACAAAAAAGCTTTATTTGGTGTAACACGATAGCCGGTTGGTAGCCGTCCCATTAGTTGGCTTTTGGTTTTATTTGTATACCTAATGCAAGTAACGCATTTTCTAAAATAGGCCTTTACTAAAGGTTTAATCCCTACAATCCAATACCGAGATCTCAAGAAAGCGATCAAAGCTTGAGGTCCCCCATGCACCGTTTTTTTGATGCGCTTCGCTTATGAGAAGCTTCTTGATGAAGGAATATTTAGATATAAGTATTGGATGTTTGCGGTCAAACTCAAATGAGACAGCTCTAATCTACCTCCCACTATAATTACTCCATTTGAGTCTTAAAATAAGTTTAATGATTTATACTTTCTTCCCTTTTTATCTAGAGATCCCGTCTTCTTAAGCTCTTGTAACTCTTCTTCTTGACCTTTTCTAATACAGACTTCCATCACCTCCTCGAGGGCTATCGTAGACAACTGTTTATTTCTTTCCATGTAAGCGCGATTGATTCTTAAGCGCAAGAACTTCCTACAGTAGGCTACTACCCTGATCATCCTTGAAAGCGATGAAAATCTGTCCCAAAAGGAAATGTCAAGGACACCCGAATGGACCTTCACTTCCTCCAATTTAGTAATCAAGTGTTTAGGTTTTTTATACGAGTATTTTATGACTAATTGCCTTAAAAAAACTCGGGTCCATTCAACCATATCGCAGTATTGCCGAGTTCCCCTGGAGCCACGCTGCGAGAGGTACAATCTGCTGGGTTTTTTTTGGATGGAACGTATGACAAATATTGTGTATCCAATGTGTTATAGATTTCTGAAACGCGATTAGCCACAAACGTGTTCCAACGGCTTGGATGACTACTAAGCCATGCGAGGACAACTTTGGAATCCGTCTAAGCGTGCCCAACTGATACATTTACTGTCTAACCTAGGTATTGACACCTGTTTGATGGGAGACACTTTGGTTTTCGAGGTAACTAACGCAACTTTTACGTTACCCTAGGCATCTATAACTCTGACATACCACTGCAGCGTAGGCCATTTTTGAGGCATCCGAAAAACCGTGTAGCTAATCTTTATATTGTTGGATTTAGTGTTAAGCGAACGTGGGATTTTAACATTCACTAAACAAGACAAATCCTTACGGTAAGTAATCCATTATTTTAATAAACTTCTGGGCACTTCTTCGTTCCAACCTATACCTGCTAACCATAGCTTTTGTATCAAAATTTTAACTAAAATGATACTAGGTGACAACCAGCCTAGTGGGTCGAAAAGCCTAGAAATATCCGATATAATTTTCCTTTTACTTAAAGGTGCCGACGGGACAGGCAGTTATACAGAGTACTAGAAAACATCAGTACTGGAATTCTGTTTGTTGTGCTACGACTGATCCACTGTTATTCTTTTTGATTCCATCTTGGATAATTTGGCTGAATATCTCAGCACCTAACAAAACGTCAATTTTATTAGGCTTGTGATACTCAGGATCTGCCAAATCATCTTCACTCAAGTTTACCCATTCTACCCTGGTTGCTGTTACAACTGGGAGAAGGGATGTGATGGACTTCAAAACGTATGCTTTTACTTAAACGTTTTGTAATCTGGATTCACTCACTAAATATTGAGCCATTGACTCAGTGATAAAGGATCCTTGCGACCCTTGATCTACTAATGCGCGAACCACACGATATGTTCCATCTTTTGACTTGGCCTTTACTAATGCCGTACGTAGGTATTAAAACCGTATCCTCACAATTTCCTGTCGAAAAGCATGAAACTATTGGCTTGGTAGATCCCTCCGCTTGGACAGCGGTCTTTTGATTTTCTCCATTGATGTACTATTCCTAGTAGCAGCTGACGCTGCTTCCTTTTGAACAAGACCGTGGAGTAAAGTATGGTGGCGTCTTTTATATAAATGGCATTTGACGGTGGTTCCATACAAATTAAACTTAGCCCATTTTTCTGTTGGAAATCACGTCGAGTATCGTTACTTTCTTTAGCAAAACCTTTACAAGCAGTTACCTTATGAGTGGCAGAACAAAAAGGACAAGACAACTCCACTTTTTCTTTCCCTACCATATGAAACGATTGCGAACTCTTTTGAACATGAGGTTTATTTTCAAAAGTTTTCTAGACCTCGAAAGCGGCTAGTTAAAAATTCAGTAAATTGAGTAAAAGTAGGCAAATCAGCCGTTGCATCCGAAGCTACTTTTAATTCCCAGGCTTTCCTGGTGTCCTTATCCAATTTGGCACTAACAACGTGTTTTATCAGGATATCCCAAGAATTAGGCGGGCCGCATATGTACGTTCGTTTTCCGAATACGGAATACAGATTCGGAATTCCGTGTACCTAGCACAGACGTTAGTTTTTTAGGGTTCCGTACCCAAAGTGTAAAAACGGGACCCTATTACTAAGACTTCGCGATCCGTCTGTCTGTCTGTCTGTCTGTCTGTCTGTCTGTCTGTCCGTCTGTCTCCAGGCTGTATCTCATGAACCGTGATAGCTAGACAGTTGAAATTTTCACAGATGATGTATTTCTGTTGCCGCTATAACAACAAATACTAAAAACAGTATTTATGCAGTGTTTTGCGATAATGGTACGGAACCCTTCGTGTGCGAGTCCGACTCGCACTTGGCCAGTTTTTATTCTTGTTTGACTGGCATTCGATACGTACATACGGAAAGTGTTCCGTTCGAAAAAAAAAGGACGTGTGCAAATCAAGTCAATGTATTTTATTAGTGTACGGTGCATTCGGGATTCCGAATACGGAAAACGAATTCGGAAATCGAATGCGGAAAACGTACGTATGCCATAACATCAATGCCTAAATTTTTTATTCAACCCAAACAATAAGATGTGGTGCTAAGTAATCTTTTTATTTCAGTGGCTGATTCTACTGTTAAACTCCTTTGATTAAACAAACGTTTTAGTATTCCATTCGCTAAAAATCTTTTATTGTTGTACATTGCTTCTAATTTTTCCCAACTAGCCGTATAATTATCTGCTGTTATATTAATGTTTCTTAATAGGTGCTCTGCATCTCCGGTTAAGTAACCTTTAAGGTAATATAATTTCTGCGCATCATCTAGAGTTTTATTATTGTGTATTAACCCTAAAAATAAATCCCTAAATGTCTGCCACTCACTATAATTTCCAGAGAACACAGGTATCTTAACCTCAGGTAACTTAAAGTTTCTAAAGCCTGTACTATAGCTAGCTCCTGGACTAACATTACAAGTTTGAGTAGACGTTTTCATATTAATTAATATTTTTTCAGCTCGCTTTTAAACTGTATATAAACTAGACAATTCAGACTTTTTTACTTCACTAATTATTGCTTGCATTTCTAAGTTTTCAATCCTAGTTTCTATATGTAACAGCTAGGCGCTCTTTAGGATATTTTTGTAAGTTAGATTTTGCTTTGAGCATTTTAGCGTTAATGTCTTCCTGAATATCGCTAAGCGAATCCATTTTTAATTAAAACACAAGTAAATTATGTCACAAATCTAAAATACCCAAATTTCTTGCAACTACATAACTATAACACTATAAATAAACTTATTGTCCAGTAAACACATTCAATAACACCACAAAAAATGTTCTAAGTTTCTTTGTAGCACTTCGATATTTTTCTAAGTCCCAGATTATGCTTAAAATTTCACAAGTGTTTTAAACTTGTATTTCTAAGTAAAATCGGGCATAGGTTCACCGTCTGAGCATCTTATTGCTTAAAATTAATACAAGTCTAAACTAATATTACCAACGACTAAGTTAATTATCTAGTGAATTTAAAGTTCAAATTTAATCGCACTTTCTTGAATCGTTGAAGTTAAATTATTCTTATTATTACTTCTTAGACCTTATTAGGTCGAAAATGTACTCACGATTTCTCCACTAAACACTCACTGACACTGATACTCGACGTCTCACGCCGCAATTGCGGCGCCCCTTGGTGGCCGCTCCGCGAACTCCTCTGTCAAGCTCCTCCACGCAACGTCACTCCTCCGGCACCCAGTCGGATCCTCTGCTTCGATGACGTCACCGCTGACGCCTCGTTGTAGGGATGCTCTGGACAGCAATCCACTGTCCAGTACTGACGTTGCAGGGTGATAATCACCACCACCACCGATGACTACCAGAAAACACCTTCACGCCAATCCGGCTCGAAGGACCATGAACAGGATTTCAAGGTCCGAAGGCGAGAACACCCAATAAAACGCACGTACTGTTTTAATTAGGACAATTTAATTTTTCCAGGACGGCTACAAAAATAATCTAAAAGTATATATGGTTTGCACGGTAACAAAACGATAGTCCGATCTATTTCGATCCTAACGCCATCTAGGAAAGCGTCAGGTAAACTTTAGCACTAATCAAATATTAGACACTTATACCCCGTAAACCTATTTCCAAACAAATTTTTAATTCTGTAATAAGTCCCACTTCCTGAAAACAGTACACGAATTTTATTCTGTTCTAAAGAAACTTACCAAGTCATTAATTAGGGCACCTCTTTTCAGTATTTCTATTGACACTTGAATGTAAATTAGTGTGTGAATGAATGCTTCTACGATGTAATATAATATCTGAAAAGAGATTAGTCTATGTAAAATTATGAAGGTAAATAGGTTGGCCATAGGGTATCCACAAATTTTGTTGCAGAATGATACTTTTCTTTGAAAACTGGTTTTCAAATAGTACTTTCACAATCGGTTTCTTCTGTTCATGTCGATTAATTAAATATGTACCTAATAAAATTTTAACCAACCAATCCGTCGACTACCTGTAAAGCTCCGTTTAGATTCTAGAAAAAGAAGCACATGGTTGGGCATGACGGGCACGTGAGGGGGTGAGTCTAATCCTGCGAAGAAGTTTTACACTGGCACAGTTATTTGGAATGGGTTTATGATGACTGATACATTTGAATTTTTCAACAACAGCCAGTCTGGGCTTGAAATATGTTTAGAAAAATCCTGATTAGCTACGGGTCTAGACAGCAAATGTTGTGCCGTAGTATTAAAGTAGAAGGTCCCACTTTAGAGTGTCATAGTTTTTCTCTAGTTCGCACATCTTACCTGCTACACTGACTGAATGAAAATCTACTTACGAATTGTTCAGTACAACTTTGATGGATGTCATAACACTCCAATATATCAACGTACGTTTGAAACATTTCTTTAATATATTTTTGTTTGTATATATCTTCTACCACTCGATTATTTAAAGCTTGAATATTCCACAGAATAACTTTATGTTCCAACAATTTCATGATTCGTATGGCATAGATGACATTGTAATCGAAAAAAATTATAAAGTATGTCGCTAATATATGATAGAATGGTGTATTTATCATCACGCAAAATGAAGTGAAAACAGCTAAATAACCGCAAGTGGAAAGGGTTATAATAATCCAATTCCAAATGATGAAGCTTTTAGTAATGTCTTCATTGTTGAGAATTCTATGCACTTTCTGGAAAATTAAAACGAACCTAATACATTTTTTGCTTTTGATCAACCCAACCACAAAATTTATAGCGAAGCCAGCACTATAGAAAACGCAGTCAAAATAAGAAATTAAATAAGTAAAAGAAGTATATCCCATAAAATCTTTAAAAAAGTAAAGGCTATAGTTGCGATACAAGATCAAAAATGAAAATAGTAGTGAGGCGAGCATTGAAACAAAATAAGAGATGAGACTGTTTGCCGTTAGAAGATCGTTTTTAAGGCGATATTTAGGACAGAACATTGTATACTGCATTAGATTTAAAGGCCAAAGCATCGTCTGCACATCTTCGTCCACAATATTGTTTAAAACAAAATTCACATGATTATTTCGATGAATATTTTGTATTTTCTTCATATTTAAAAAGTCGTTAGCAGTAGCTCTCTTACAAGTGGCAATACAATCGATACTAAATGTATTAACTACACCCATCAAAGTTATTATGATTATACGGATGGAATCAATAGATAAGCAGTTAAATGTAAGATATGTACACAAAAATGACCCTGTAAAGCAAAATGTATTTCCAATATTTCGTTTACCTTTTGGTCTAGCGGTCACAAGCGCGACTGCTGAATATGAAGTCATGGTTTCGATTACCAGATCGGGCACACAATTTGATTGGGTTTTTCCACTAGGAATTTCTATGTCAGCCCTGAGTTTGGAAGTTGGCAGTGTGACACCCCCGTGCCTCGGAAAGCACGTTTAGCTACTCCTGATCTCACTGCGGTCGGGTTCGGATTGAAGTCCCATCGGACTATGATGAAAAAGGGCGTGTTCCTGTGTTTGCGCACACAATTGTGCAAAAAAGTGTTAAATAAATTTATTATTCATGAATATTGCACAATAAGTTGTTTTCAACATTAACATTACTCTGGAAGATTAAAAGGAAACAATCGGTAATGTTTTACAAAAAGATATAAAATGTTATTAACTTGCTTTCTTACCTATGCCTATACCTATACCTTTCTTGCTATGAGTAAATTCAGTCTGTCAAACGAGGAAATAGAAAATTTACTAACATCATAGGAAATTCGTTTAGCGCCATCATAGATTTTGATTTTGACCACGTACTCGTAATAAACGACTCCAAAAACCATGAAAATGGCACTCATGAAAAAATGTTTTCGCAAACTTTCGTCGGCGCCATCGGTCGGGTTTTGATTTCCAGTCCACTGTCGGTTCATCATCATCATCATCATCATTTCAGCCGAAAGACGTCCACTGCTGGACATAGGCCTCGCCCAAGCGTCGCCACATTGACCAGTCCCGTGCGTCACTGTCGGTTGGCAACCGTTAAATAACTATTTAGCTTCGGCATTTGCCCAAGTGTACCAGATCCTTGTTTTGATATAAATTATAAGTAAAATGTCTATTATTACAAATGTGTTTGCCTTGTCCTGCGCATTGACAAGTTTAAAAATATTATATAAATAATTGTATATTAAACCGAATTTTTTTTTTTTTTTTTTTTTTTTTTTTTTTTTTTGTTTAATTTGTTTGTCTCATTATGATAATGACATTACTGCGTCAAGAAATGCTCATAACCTAACAGGCACAAAACGAGCCTTGTCATAATGTCTCAAACACGATAAATGTTATTAAAAAACTCACTGGAAAAAGATGTTGAAAGAATAGCGCTTTTTTTTTAATTTCGTCGAACGAAAAAACGATTACGTTAACTGATTTACGTTTTTGCCTTCAAAATATTATTAACGAAAGAGTTACATTCAACCAAGAGGACTAATATTTCACGTGTTTGCATTTTGTTTATTGATTTGCCCAATTTCTTTGCACTCATTTAGAGATTTCACCATGAAAGAAACAGAATGCAAACACATGAAAACAAAGTTAATAAGTAACAATTTAAATATGGCTTCTTTTCACCTGCTTTTAAAAACGTGTGTTCTTAACATTTCGAAATCGGTCCACAATTGACGGAGATATCGGTGAACATACACAAAAAAAAACAAACATGAAGTCGAACATAGAACCTCCTCATTTTTCGAAAGTCGGTTAAAAAAAACATTGGTTGTTAGGTAGGGTAGAGTAGTTTAGGCAGGTTAGGCAGGCTAGGCAGGTTAGGCAGGCTAGGCAGTGTCAGTCAGTCCTCGTTCGTGTTCCCTGGAAACGTCCCAGTTCTGACCACCGTAACGGAGTGGCAGATTGGGTACGGCTAAAGTGCGCTGAGCGTCGAAGTATTTAAAAAAATAATAATTGCGCTATACTGCGACACCTGCGGAGGCCATGCCTACCCCTGCGCGGGACGTTCTCGGGCATTTTATCAAAAAAGGCCCTTCTCAGGGCCACCCAAAAGGCCCTTCTCGGGGCCACCCAAAAGACCCTTCTCAGGGCCGCCGCGACGCTTCGGCGTCGGCGTCGGAAGAAGGCAGAGCCTTCTACGAGGGAGGGGCGGACGAGTCGGACTCCGACAGCGAGTCCGTTATATCGATCGCAAGTTCGATAGAGGTTAAGGAAGGTTCTCGTTCGCAATCGCGGTAGCGGGCCTTCCTCAAGGAAGGGTCGGATGGGTCTTCGGCCTCGGGTTCGGTAAAGGAGCCGAAGAAGAAGGCCAAGGCCAAAAAGCCGGTGGCAGAGGCGAACACCCACGACGTGGGTCTCGCTGACGCCCAACGCCAGCTGAACCTGGCTCGGCGGACGCAGCTCCAACAGGAGTTGGAGGAGCATGTTGCGGCCAAGGAGGAACGGGCGCGCGTAGCTCGTAGCAAGTCCGGGTACGGCGCGTCCCGCGTCTTGTACGCGGACTACTCCTTGGCCGAACTGGAGCGGATGGCTTTGTAGGACGAGGAGGGGATTGTGGAGGTCGCCTCTAAGTCCTCGCATTTGAAAGGGACTTTTCAAAAGTCCCTCAAATGCCGGGCCGTGAGCATGCGCAGCTCGTAGGGGGGCTGGTGCAGCGGAAGGCTTCCGAAGAAATGCGGCAACTGCAGGCGAGGGTCGATCGCCTGCAGACGGAGATCAGCCAGCTGCACAAGAAGCAGGCTGATGCCACGGCACGGCCAAGTCAAGGCGAGCCGAGACCTGCCGCAGAAGGCCCCGCCTCCTCCTTCGACCTTGAGGACGCCATCCGCAAGGTCATGTTGGAGGAGAGGGACTTCGTCCGAGCCTGCCTAGCAGGCATTGAGGACAGGCTCCTGCCAGAGAAGAGCTACCGGTTGCCGCTTGCCGCGGACAAGAAGAAGGGAGAGCCGGGGCCGACCTCGCAGAGGGAGGAGGACCTCCTTCTGACTGCCGCCACCCCTGCCAACCCTGCCGGTTGGACGAAGGTCGTCGGCAAGGGGAAGGGCAAGGCCAAAGGGGCAACAGCGGCCGTCCCTAACGTCCCCGCCACCGCCACCCCTCCCAGCCAGTCGCAGTCCACTGGCAAGGGGAAGGGGAAGGGCAAGGGCAAGGGTGTGACAGCGGTCGTCCCTGCCGTCCCCGCCACCGCTACCCCTCCCAGCCAGTCGCAGACGGCCGGCAAAGGGAGGGGGAAGGGTAAAGGGACAGGGCCACCCCCAAAGGCCGCCAGCGCTGCAAAATCGCCGGCACCAGGAGGAACCTCGTTCCTCCTAAGACCGCAGCCGTCGTGGTGACGTTCACCGCGGAGGCTGCGGCGCGTGGAGAGACGTACGCGTCCATATTGTTGCGAGCGCGTGCCAATGCCGATCCCACCCAACTGGGGATCGGCAAGGTCTCTTGCCGGTGGACCCAAGCCGGGGCTCGAATCTTCGAGTTCCCGGGGGCAGAGGGCAGCGCCAACGCGGACCTCTTCGCAACAAAGTTGCAAGAGGTCTTCGCGGACGCGGCCAAGGCCAGGCCCGTGAAGACGGTGGCCATCGAGGTGTCCGACCTCGATGACACCGTCACTAAGGAGGAGGTGGTGGCGGTGGTCGCAGCATTGGGGGGCTGTGGCGTCTCAGCGGTGCGAAGTCGGGACACCAGGTCCAGCCGCGGCGGCATGGGCACCATTCGCATGGAGTGCCCAGTCACCACTGCCAAAGCTGTCCTTGATAAAGGACGGCTTAATGTCGGCTTCAGCTCGGGTGCAGTCCGCGCACTTGTGGCACAGCCCCTGCGGTGCTACAGATGCTGCGGAATCGGATACACCCGGGCCCTCTGTCCGTCCACGGTGGACCGGACAGAGAGCTGCTACCGCTGCGGCAAGGAGGGCCACAAGTCCGCCGAGTGCGAGGCCGCCGCGCCGCACTGCTCTGTTTGTGCCACCAGTGGCCGCCCCGCAGGCCACATTATGAAGGGGAGGATGTGTAATCCTCCCCCTAAGAAGGGAAAGTTGCAGGCGCCGAGCAAGCCTGCCGCTTCTGCCGCTGTGCCCGAAATTGGGCTTTTGGCTGCTCCACAGCCAGGCCAGCTGGCTGTGGAGGAGGGGGGGTGCGATGTCCGATTGATAGAGCCGAACATCGCATCCTCCAGGCGAACACCAACCACTGCAGGGCCGAGTGGTTGGTGGACGTGGCGGTGGTCGCCGAGCCTTACTCGGTCCCCAGTACCTGGCTGGGCGACCGGGACGGCTTGGTGGCGTTGGTGGCGCGACTCTCCACGGACTCCCCTCCTCTCTCGCTTTTAGAGAGGGGACCGGGATACGTGGCCGCCGCGTGGGGGGGAGATATGGCCCTGGTGGGGGTCTGTTTCTCCCCAAACCACCCTCTAAGGGATTTCGAGGATTTCCTCGAAATCCTTACGGCAGTCGCCGGGAGGGCGGCACCACGCCAGGTCACCGTGATAGGCGACCTCAACGCCAAGTCGGAGGCTTGGGGCAACCCGGCTGCCTCCTACAACGTCCGACGTGCCGCCGAATCCTGGGCGGCCTCGTGCGGTGTGTCCGTCCTCAACAGGGGGGTGGTCCACACGTGTGTGCGGCAACGGGGAGGATCGGTGGTAGACGTCTCTTTTGCCACCCCCGCCCTAGCCACCCGCGTCGTGAACTGGCGGTTAGAGACGGTGGAGACTTTTTCGGACCACCGATATGTGCGGTTCGACATCTCCACCGGCCCAGGCCAATCTCCCTTCCCGCGGTGGGCTCTCACCCGTCTGGACCGGGAGGCAGCCAAGGAGGCGGCCTTTCTCCAGGACTGGCTCTTGCCCCCTGTCGAGCCCGTCCTAGACGTGGACGCCGCAGCAGTCCAGCTCAGGAGGTCCCAGACCGAGGTGTGCAACGCCAGCATGCCTCGGTCACGGCGTCCGCCTCCCCATCACGCCGTGTATTGGTGGTCGGAGGAGCTGGCGGGGCTGCAGGCCACGTGCATGGAGGCCAGGAGGGCCTACACGCAGAGTCGGTGGCGCACTACCCGATCTCAGGCCCGGGAGGACCGCCTCTACGCCTCTTACCTAGAGGCAAAGACGGTCCTCAAGTCGGCTATGTGCGCCGCCAAGGACTCGGCGAGGGCCGAGATGTTGGAGGGCCTTGACAGGGATCCGTTCGGCGTGGAACCAACTGCGCACCTATAGTCCCCCACTGACGGAGACCCTGGAGCTGGCGTTGCTAGATGGGGTGGTCCGGTCCCTGATTCCGTGCAGGGCCAACTTCTCTCCACCAACGATGAACCCCCCACAGGGGGTGGTGGCTTCGCCGGAGGAGGAGGTCCTTCCGGTATCGGCGGAGGTACTTCGCGTGGGGGTTTTCTGCCTTCGCGCGAAGAAGACGGCCCCTGGACCAGATGGCGTCCCATTTCCTCATGGAGGAAAGGTTTCGGGACCTCTTCAGCGCGTGCCTGATGGCTTGGAGGTTCCCGAAGCTCTGGAAGGAGGGACAGTTATGCCTCCTCTGGAAGGAGGGACGCCCGGTGGACTCCCCCTCGGCATACCGGCCCATCGTTCTGCTCGATGAGGTCGGTAAATTGTTCGAGGGGATCATTGCCACCCGGCTAAATAGCCTGTTGCGGGAAGTAGGGCCAGACCTGTCGGACGCCCAGTTCGGTTTTCGACGGGGGCGTTCGACAGTCGACGCGTTGGCCCTACTCAGGGGCCACAGGAGGCGGTGGAGTCAGGGGGCGGAGTGTTGGCGGTGTCGTTTGACATAGCCAACGCCTTCAATTCCGTGCCCCACTCTACGATATTGGAGGCACTCCGGTACCACGGAGTGCCCCAATATATGCGGGCGATCCTCGCCAGCTACCTGGAGGACCGTCAGGTCCTCCTCGTGGACAAGACGACCAGGATCAGGCGTTACGGCGCGGAGTCCGGTGTTCCACAGGGGTCGGTGCTACGGCCTCCCTTGTGGAACATCGGATTCGACTGGCTCCTGCGTGGAGCTCTCCTCCCGGGCACGAGTGTCATCTGCTACGCGGATGACACTCTCCTCGTTGCCCGGGGGAGGAATCTTGGGGAGGCGGCCTGTTTGGTCGCCCCTCTGTTTTTCGGATCCGCCGGCTAGGATTGAGGGTGGCGCTGAACAAGACCGAGGCCGTGTTCTTCCATGGGCCTCGGCAGCGCCGCCCTCCAGACACCCACATCGTCGTGGAGGGCGTCCGGATAGAGGTCGGGGCCCAGATGAAGTATCTGGGCCTCGTGCTAGACAGCAGGTGGCGCTTCGGCCCGCACTTCAGCGGGCTGTCGACGCGCCTGCTGAAAGCCGCGGACGCCCTCTCATGGCTCCTCCCAAACCTGGGAGGGCCCAAGGACTGATGCCAGCGCCTCTATGCCGGCATCCTGAAGAGCATGGCGCTCTACGAGGCACCCATCTGGGCGGAGAATGCGATCGCCATCCGCAGGCCCAAAGGGTCATTGCACAGCGGGTGGCGAGGGCTTACCGCTCAGTGGGTTTCTCGGCAGCGTGCGCTCTGGCGGGCACCCCTCCCTGGGAGTTGGAGGCATGGGTGCTCGCCAGAGTGTACGAGTGGACGGCGCGGCGGAAGGCGCTGGCTGAGCGCCCCGCCGCGGAAGAGCGGGAGGCCGTGCGGCGGGAGGCAAGGGACGCCATCGACCTCCATTGGACGGAGGACCTCGCCACCGCCGCCTTTGGCCGCCGGACGCTGGACGCGCTCGGTCCAGTCCTGCGGGGCTGGCTCAAGCGGCCACACGGTTTCCTCTCTTTCCGTCTGGTGCAGGTGTTGTCCGGACATGGTTGTTTCGGAACGCACCTGCACCGGATCCAGAGGGAGGAAACCCCGGCGTGCCATGACTGCGATGCGTTAGAGGACACGGTGCAGCACACCCTCGAGGTGTGCCCAGCCTGGGCTGAGCTGCGCCGTGCCCTGACAGGAGTTGTCGGGCAGGACCTCTCACTTCCCGGCGTGGTCAACTCCATGCTGGGGAGTGAGGAGGCCTGGGTGGCGGTTGCCTCCTATTGCGAGGACGTGATGTCGCAAAAAGAGGCGGCGGAGCGTACGCGGGAGGACGATACCCGCGCGCCGCCGCTCCGCAGGCGGAGAAAGGGAGGGAGAAGGCGGTTGTATAATCGTCTCCTCCCTCCTCCTGGTGGTGATTAGCGGACGAATGGTGCGGGGGCGCCTTCGTCCGCATTGCACCAATCACCACCCTCGTCAGGCGGGAACGGCCTAGCACTTGCTGTCGTTCCCGGGCCCCTCCACTAAGGGAGGGGCGTGAAGGCCCCGCTGTAAAAGCGGGCGGTCGTTGGCGGAGGACTGGAAGTAAAGGCTGTGCCGGTTTCTCAGTCCTCCTCCACTCAGACGATGTGGGAGTGTCGCTGGGTTATTTTAGTGGGTATACCGGGTCAGTCAGCCGGGGGAGTCCCACATAGCCCCCCACATTCCCCCAGACAGTTGACGGGTGTGAAGTTGCGGGGGACAACTAGTCCAAGCAAACCAAGGAAACATACTACCGAGATAAAAACTATTCTGTCCTTCCCAGGGTATCTCAAACTATCTCCAAACCAAATTTCATCTATATCGGTTCAGCGGATTAAGGCCGATTTCACTAATGAAACTAATCGCTATTAGTTTTATTGCTGAAATCGGCCCTTAATCGTGACGGCGTAACAAACAAACTTACATCCGCATTTGTAATAAGTAAGGATTAAGTAAGATTTAAGTAAAATATAAGTTAGATAGTAAGAGTAACATAAGATTATATATTTCCAGCCTATTACTGTCCCATTGCAGAGCAAAGGTCTTATGTCATACAGATACCGCAAGCATTAATCACCACGCTTGCTCAATGCGGGTTGACGATTTCAACCTTATATTATTAACCATTAGTCTAGGTTTTCTCACGATGTTTTCCTTCACCACTGTCAGCGATGTCCAAGATATACTTAAAAAGTTTATATATATTGAAAAAGTTACATTGGTTCTTACCAGGATTTGAACCCACGATCTCAAGCACGAGTGGCGAGAGCATTGACGGATAAGTTTGTCTTCAGCGAGCGACGATTTCTTTCCCCAATTAACATGCTCTAGTTCACATGGTTCGTTATGAGTGTGTTACCTGACTTAGAAAAGTGTAACACCGAATTTGTGCATTACTCTACTCACTTCACCACAATATCTCTTGAATTTTTCATATATATTGGAGCCTAATGATACGCGTATTTGAGGGCCTTTTGGACGTAAACACAAAAAATGCTTCAAGACAGAACACGTACACGCCACTCGTGGCGGAAAATGTATCCACGTTTTTTTACATAGCTGCTCGGGCATAGATTCTCTTCTTACTGCGAATAGTTTGTTCGCTGATTACAATTTCTTCATTTCTGTCAGGTTCTTATTAAATACTCTGTAATTCAAAGCTTCGTCTTTTTAATTGTATGCTTTTATTATTAGTTACACGATGTCTGAGATTTTGCGTTTTTGTGATTGTTTTAGGTAGTATTTTTTTTAAATATTAGTTAAGACTTGCCGACTTTTTTACCAAAAGGAAAATTCAATGCGTGTTTGCCTTGACTTATGGAAAAAAATTTAATCATGATATTATCACATTTTTTTTAAGAGTCGGATATACTTGGGAACATATGGAGTCACATATTGCGCAACATTTTGTTGGCCACCGTATTCAGTGCATAAAGAAATATCGTTTATGCCGATTAGAGCATTGTTTATTTCGGGTAATTTAGCGAAAATAAAGATATAGAGAAAATGGTGTATACAGAAGGTGGTGGCTGCAATGATTTACTACAAGTAGAAAGAAGAATTTAATTTATCGCCGAGTATTGACGAATGGCACGAGACTGACGCACGGCATGTGCGCCCACTCTCCGCTTGGGATCTTAGAAAATATTTCACGCCACATAAATTTGGTGTAAAATATTACACAGTATGTTGGCAAACATTTTGTTCCCTAGTGTATAAGCGCCTTATTTTATTTATCTCATTATGATAATGGCATCACAGAGTCAATATTGATCATAAAGCCACAGACCTAATTTGCTACCGGACAGAATGTCTCAAACACGGAAAATAAAGCTAGAAAAGGATGTTGAAAGAATAGCGTTTTCATTAAATTTTCCTCTGAATCTTTTTTTGACATCAAAATATTATTTAAGAAAATCTCTTATTCAACCAAGTGGACTAAAATATCGTGTGTTTGCGTTTTGTTTACTAATTTTCACAATTGCGTCGTATTTGTTTAATGTGTTCACCATTAATAACACAAAAGTGAATAAGACGCAATTTAAGTATGATGCCTATTCGCCTTCTTTTATTATCCATTGCATTTCTTGTTCAATTGGATTCACGACAATATTCATTCTGGATATCGTGCATAAGGACAACATTGTCTTACTTATTTTGAAGATACAAACCATTCATAGAAGCATCGATTTCAGCAAATGTATCCGGTCCTACATTATTTGGAACTGGATCTCAACTGCAACAATGATCTTCTTTCATATTTTTATGATTTCTGCTTATTATGACCGTCCCTATTTTTTGGATATCGGTTATGTTCTTGATTTAATTTGTGAACTTTTGTGTATCGGATTGGACAACACTATTGTTATATCCATACGATTTATAATACTGTTACGGAAATATCTTGAGAAGTGGATCAAAGATGTGCTCTTGATGAATAATGAATACGACAATGATGATCGATGTCTTCAATTGCTTGGAACATACAAGAATATTTTGGACGCTTACAATCTGTACAAGAAAATTTTCCAGGTTTTGGTAAGTTCGATTTTTTTATCGATAACAGAAAGACTAAATATTGTGCGGTGATGCAGCTTGATATTAAGCAAACAATAAACTGATTTAAACCTCCGCCCGTCGCACTAAAATTGTGAAGCACACCGTCATGTGGGGTGTTCAGGACCCCAAGAATAAATATTTAATTAATGACATCACTGTACGGCTAGGGCTGCACAGGGCAGGCTGCACAGGTCGCTAACTGATAGGTAGATGATAAATTAAACAGCTGGACAAGTTATTTATTTATTTATTTATTTATAATCCACAATTATAACATCTTTACAGATTACTCCAATATGATGCTACAAGTCACCAACACACGAAAATACATAAATCTTAAATACACTAGCAACAAAATTGTTCACAATAAAATAATAATAAATATTCATTTATACATTAATCAATTAAATTAACCATGCCAAAGTTTATAGCTCCAGGCCTCTTTCAACAATTATTTGAGCCCTTTGGAGAAATCTCCGCAGGCTTTGCCCAAATATGTCTTCCGACACTGTAATAGCGTTAATAATACGCACGGCTCGTGAGATAGGGGCAAACTTGAGGAGGTTGGTCCTAGCCGATGGCACGTCTAAGAGAGCGGGTCGGCGGCGCGCGCCCACGCACCCCTCCGGCGCGCGCAGCCGCAGCGCTTCCAGCACCTCCGGGTGGTGCAGCAACCCTAGTAGTATGCTCGCCACATATTTGACCAGCGCAACGTCCCTTCTTACTGCTAGTCTGGTGTACCCGACCATGCCCAGGACGAACAGACTCGGATACATCAGGGGATAAAAGGGATACACTCCGTACTGTTTCTTATAGAGAAATCTAGAAAACTTATTTTGAATTTTTTCCAACATGAGACTGTATTTCTCTTCATGTGGATTCCAAATAAATGCACTTGTTTCTAGATGACTCCTTACAAGGGCATTATAGAGAACTAATACATACATTAAAGTAGAAAAGTTCCACAGCTAGGAGGTCGCGGGTAAATAAAGACATGACATTATAATCTACTTTCAATATAATTATACACTAACGAGCAATGAAAAAGTTCCAGTGACAGCACCAAATTACTCCTAAACGGGAAAGGCTAGCTTAATGACGCCATCTGCAATATTGAAGTACATTTAACAGCGCATCAGAATATTACCAACTAAAAACGTAAATATTGTGTTAAAATTTTAAATTAAATGTGAAAAAATTAAATTATGGCGTTTGCCGGCATTTTGTGGGTGGAACTTTTTTATTACTCGGCAGTTCATTTGGGTAAGACTTCATTGAAGTAAAAGAAAAAAGATATTGTAAATCAGTCTTTTTTATCCTTCTCTATATCTATAAAAATATTGCAAATTAGTCTTTTTTATCATTCTCTATATTTATCTATCATTTTATCAACCTCAAAAAAACAGAGGCAACACATTTTTTCTATTATTTTAACTCTTTCAACTTAAGAATTACTTTATCATAAACTAGTTTTTACTAGCGGCTTCGCTCCCTTGGCCGCGCCACAAGACCTGTTTTCGATATATACAAGATAAAGTTACAAATTTAAAAAGCTATTTTAATTATTATTTCATGCTTTTAAAACTACATATAATATACCTAGTAGCAGACACACTTCATTCGACAATCTATCGAAAAACGTAATAATGACACGATATCTTGCGAAAAAAACCAGATTCAAAGAGTAAAATGCGAATAACTTTTGAATGGCTAAACCGTTTTTATTAAATATAGCTAAGAACACTCTCGACAAAGTTACCTTTCAAACTAAATCAAAATCGGTTCATCCGTTTAGGTGGTATGATGCCACAGACAGACACTCAGATCAAACTCATAACATCCCTCTTTTTCCGACGGGGGTTAAAAATAGCCTTTGTCACTCAGGAATAATGTAGCTTTCTACTGGTGAAAGAACTTCCAAAATCGGTTAATTTTTGAGTTTATCCATTACGGCCCGTCTCCGCTTTGCACGAGCAGACATTATATATTATTATAAATAGGTAGTTCAGACAATTTATTTGTTTAAAATGTGAGTTTAAATAGTCAAAATATTAAATTTTAGATATTATTTTTTTAGATATTAATATGTTCTTTAATATTTGTAGTACATTTTTTTGTTCTATCGTCAATAGTTTTGCAGCGCATGCGATTTGCGAGGAGTTTTATGTTGAATTTTTTTACATGAGGGTTTTCATAGAGATCTCTAATTTAACCCGATTAATATTATAGCCTTTGTTACTCAATGATAATGTAGCATCTCATTGGTGGAAGAATTTTTTATATCAGTCCTGTTGTTTTAGAGTTTATCCATTAAAAACCAAACTTACAAATAATCAACTCTTTCCTTTTTATAATATTGATTTAGAAGTGCAGAAAACATTATTTTGTTCTTATTATGATTATTTGAGATTCATAATCATCATCATCATATCAGGCGAAAGAAATCCACTGCTGTACATAGAACTCCACCAAACGTCGCCACATTGACCGATCCCATGCGTCTCGTAACCAGCGGATCCCCGCAACCTACACCAGGTCATCGGTCCACCTATTGGGAGGCCTTCCAACGCAACGTCTTCCGGTTTGCGGTCGCCACTCCAGAACCTTTCAGCCCCATCGGCCATTCGATGTCCGATGTTTTTTTGTTGTTACATGAACATTAAAACGGTTTCAGCGGCTTACAACGTCTAAAAACGGGCCCACATAGGACAATGGAGACTGAACAAGGAGTTATAAAATAAAACATCACAAGTAAAGATACGAGCATGCGTTAGAGCCACGGGAAATGGTATGGTTCATTCCTGGATCCTCGCACGCACGCTCCTTGTGTATTTATCTTTCGGAATTTGTTTTTTTTTTATGTATTCACTATTTCGTTCTCAAAAGTTCTTCGCTACTCAATTGGTGTAGTAGTCGGGACGGATATTGACTTTATTGATGGATATCGACAAAAGAAAATAAGTAATTTAATATTTCTATAAGATAAAATTATTATAAGCCTCAATGAGCATAATTAAATTAGTACATAATTTCAAATTATAAGGCTTCCCACCAGGTGGACCGATGACCTGGTAAAGGTTGCGGGAATCCACTGGATACGTGACGCACGGGACTGGTCAAATTGGTGACGCTTAGGGAAGCCCTATGTCCAGTAGTGGACGTCTTTCGGCGGGTATGATGATGATGATAATTTCAAATTGATTTCATTTGTAAATTATAGATATAAGCCCACAAATAAAAAAATATTCTTTCGAATTAAGAAATCGGGTATCTATCGATATCGATAATGTAATTAAAAAGGCAATGTGTTATACTTCACTGATGTGACCTTGGTTGAGTAGTAGTAAATATCGACCTATGACACAAATGTCAACCTTACGGCAAACATAATTAAGTTTATAATTGCAACCACTGAGAATACCGCCATCTATGGTCGGGTAGCGGAATTTGCTTGGCAATCGAATCTAATTTGGCTTTAGATTACAAAACGTCGAAAATACTTCTGCACTTACTCAAAATAGACTCCCTACGAGCATGCGCTATACGGACCGGTATTGCCAACAACTTCGTTCACTCCAATGCGTTATTCGATCTTAAACATTATTAAGAATAAGAAAGAATAATGATTTATTTGCACAGAAAGTAGGTACAAGATACAAATCTTAATATATATAAATCTCGTGTCACAATGTTTGTCCTCAATGGACTCCTAAACCACTTAACCGATTATAATAAAATTCGCACACCATGTGCAGTTCGATCCAACTTGAGAGATAGGGTAGGGTAGGGTAGGGTAGGTAGGGTAGGTAGGGTAGGTAGGGTAGGTAGGGTAGGTAGGGTAGGTAGGGTAGGTAGGGTAGGTAGGGTAGGTAGGGTAGGTAGGGTAGGTAGGGTAGGGTAGGGTAGGTAGGGTAGGTAGGGTAGGTAGGGTAGGTAGGGTAGGTAGGGTAGGGTAGGGTAGGGTAGGGTAGGTAGGGTAGGTAGGGTAGGTAGGGTAGGTAGGGTAGGTAGGGTAGGTAGGGTAGGTAGGGTAGGTTTTTTTTTTTTTTTTTTTTTTTTTTTTCTTAACACTAATCCCCACCAACGATATTGGTGCCTTATGTGCTTAACCTCTGTCATTCCGGTCAATCTTTTATGCCTCTCGTACTTTCATTCCTCATACTAACTCTTTCTTGCATTCATCATCTTGCATTCTGTGGGTAAAAGTCCCACTTTTATTAATCTGATCTAAGGGCATAATTTATTTCTTATAAAAATAGGTAAAATACAAGTGTGCAGAGGTGCTATTAACGATGTGCAAAAGGTGCTATCAATACAATTTGAGCTAAAGTTGCTATTTATTTCAGTTTGAGCAAACAATGCTGTTTATCACAGGTATACAGTGAGCGGTTTATCACAGAAATATGTATACAATATCATATTATAATTAGGGATAAAAACACAAGCACAGTTATCAAAATTATCACAGTTATATTACACAGTTTATTAACTTAGGTACTAACACGAAGTACTGCCGGCTACACGTGCCTGTGCTGCATTCCGTGCTTACATTTAAATATCATACAAAATACTAATGAAGCACGGTGCGCTTCAGGTTTTATTCCTATGTATAACCGCAGTGGCTACTCTAATGCAGTACTCCAGAAACTTTTCCCTTGTCTTTTTGTCCATGAGCCCATGCAGGCTCTCCCTCGTTATTTTCCTGTCCAGCTCACATTCAAGTTGGTAGCGCTCCCTGATAAATAACGGGCATTCTACAAGTATGTGCTGGACAGTCTCTGCCACGCCTGGATCGCAGACGCACGATGGGCTATCCTTACACTTGAAGCGATTCAAGTATTCAGAGAACCCACCGTGCCCCGTCAAAACTTGCGTGAGGACGCCTTCGGGCCGCACCTGTTGTACGATACGGAAAGCCGCTATTGCATCCGGAAGAAACATTTTCGTCACCGAAGCAGTCTCGCCCGACACATATCTTCGATTCCATTCATCAAGCGATTCCAAACGGATCTGTCGCTTGATAAATGAAACCGGACACTGGTCGTAGTCCGGCTTCCTCCGTGACGACAATGCTGCTTCCTTAGCCAACTCGTCCGCTCGCTCATTCCCCGGCAGGCCCGCGTGGGCCTTGATCCAGAACAAAGTCACAGCTTTGTTCTGGCACAGGGTGTGAGCCAGGTTTGCGCGCGCGCGAACTGCCAGGGGATGGAGTGAGCCATGGTTTGCAAGCGTCTGTAATGCGGACATTGAGTCGCTGTACAAACCATAGCTCGCCTCTTGCCGCGCGAGGATCACTTCTGTCGCCTTGCAAATGGCCAGGAGTTCCGCCTGGTAGACTGTGCAGTACGCGGCAAGGCTAAGCTTGAGGTTCCGGATTTCGCCCTCATTATCCCAAATGGATAATGCGGCTCCGACCTTCCCCTCAATCTTGCTGCCGTCGGTGAATATTCGCACCGCCTGCACATTGTTACTGTCTAGTAACTCTTGGTCTGCCAGGCACATGAACTCCAGGGGCGTTTGTGTAGCTGGATGAGGGGCTTCTGCAAACCCTACCGCACTCTCGATCTCCCTATCTCCCGGCAAAACCTGGGATGACCCTCTTCTCGCTTTATACAAGTCGGCTGCCTCTTGTATGCGCAGGTCTAGAGGTAGTATCCCAGACAGTGCCAGCGCCGAGTTCAGAGAGACAGTACGGTAAGATTTGCAGAGCTTCTGAGCGAATCCTCGTTGAACAGAGCCTAACTTCTTCCGTATACCCAACTTCTTTGCAGCGGGTGCCCAGGCGGCGGCTGCGTATGTCACTATGGGCTCAATCGTTGCCGTGTAAATTGTGTGTATTACTTGTGTGTTTAATCCCCAGCTCACCTTTGCCGCTCGGGACAGCCGCTTGTATACGTCAGCTGCCCTCTTGCAGACGTTCGCGGCATGCTCATTAAAAGTGAGCTTATTGTCTATGGTTAGACCCAGCAACTTCATTTTCTTAACCATACCGATGTCGACCCCGGCCATGCTCAGTATTGGAGTGTCGTACTTAAGCTTATTGGTTATGGTCATCGCACAGGTTTTGTGCGGTGCAAACCTCAGCTTATTTCGGACGCCCCAATCATGAACATGGGCGAGGGCTGCATTGGCAGATCTCGAGACTTCAGTCGCCGTGTCCCCATCCACGACCAAGACGATGTCATCCGCGAACGCCTGCACGTAAACTCCACGCTGCTCTAGGTCCTGCAGTAGTGGGTCGAGAACGAGGTTCCACAGGATTGGACCTCCGATAGACCCCTGAACGCAGCCCTTGCTTGTCTCTCTAGTGCATTCCTCCCCGGCATACCGAACCCTGACCTTCCTACCATCGAGATAGCTGTCTACCAGCCTTCTGATGTTGACCGGGCACTTTTCCTCAGCCAGTCTGACCTTTATGGCTGGCCACCAGGCGCTATCGAAGGCGCCCTCTATATCCAATGACACCAGGACAATTAGCTTCTTCAGCCTCAACTTGTCCTGTACGTGTTCCATTAGCGTATAGAGGGCATCCTCGGTGCTCCTCTGGGGCATGAAGCCAAACTGACGAGTACTAAAACGCGGTACAAGCTGATATTTTAGACGCGCTACGACCATCCTCTCCAGGACCTTCCCCAGAACAGGCAACAGACCTATTGGTCTATATGCCTTGGGGGTGGTATAGCTGTCCTTGCCCGGCTTTCTGAGGACTACGACTGTAGCCTCCTTCCAGGTGGTAGGGAAGTGTGCCAATTCAAGGCACTTGTTGTATAGGGCAAGGAAAGCGTCCGGGTCCTGGTGGATCGCTCGACTGCAGATATCAGAAGTCAGTCCATCCCCTCCTGGTGCCTTTTTGGGATTGAAACCCGCCACAGCGGACTTCAGCTCCAGCGTCGTAAATGGGGGATCATGATGTTCATCATGAGCCCATTCATTTACTCGGCTGGCTGCTTCTCTTATTCGCCTGTGGTCAGCGTTATCCTGGTCTACTCTGTCTTCGGGGTAGAACGTATCCGCTAGTAGGGCGGCCGATTCACTCGGATTGAGGAATGCGCCATCGCTGCATAGGGTCAGTTCTTCTTGCCTTTTAGTGGTCCTACGAATGATCCTGTAGAAACTCTCCCAAACTCCCTCACGATCCTGCCTCCGGCAAAACTCCTTCCAACTGGCGATTTGGGCACTCTTTGCCTGCATCTCGTACTCTTCTTTTGCCTTCAGGTACTCGCCAACGACCCTCGCTCGCCGGACCGGCGCGGCATTGCGGATGCGGTTCTTTTTTGTCATCACTTCCCTCTTCTTCACAGTGAGCTCCTCGGACCACCACGGACAGGTAAGTTTGTTTTTAATATTTATTTTTGGGATAGCCTCATTACATGCTTCTGTAATAGCCTTTATATATTTATTTACTACATTCTCTAAATTTTCTTTACTGTTAATCTCTTCTATCCTTTCTAAATTTATGTTATGCCCAATTTTCATTTCCCACAGTTTGGTTTCGAATGCTTCCCAATTAGCTTTCCGAGTATTATACTTTCTTGTGGTTCTTTGGATGTGTATACCTTTCTCTTTTTTTATATTAACGTTAAAAAATATCGTGTTGTGGTCCGAGGATGTTGCTCCTGTGTCGACCCGCCAGCCGTCCACCAGGTCAAAAAGGTCGAGCGAACATGCCGTGACGTCCACGTGGCTTTTGTACGCTCTACCACCTCTGACGGTGTCAAAGGTGGGAGCGTCACCAGTGTTCAGCACCTGAAGCTCCATTTCGTCCAGGGTAGCGGACATTTCCTCTCCCCTGGGATCTTCTTTGATGCTGCCCCACCAGGCACTTTTCGCATTTGCGTCGCCACCTATCAGCAACCTAGCGGTGGTCACTTCCGTATGAATCCGGGTCATCTGGTCCAGGTATGGCCCTATGGGTTGGTCTGGCTCGAAGTAATAGGAGACTACTGCGATTTCCCAGGCTTTGGTCCGGATCCCCACCACAACGATGTTGTTTGTGGTGAGTTTCGGGTAGGGTATGACGTCCAAGTCATGATCAAAGACGGCTATCGCCGCCTTAACCCTCCCACTTCCATCGACCTCGCACTGGTAGATTCTCGCTCCACGGTAGCTCTTCATACTTCGTGCTCCTCCCACATATGGCTCCTGAATCAGTGCCCACGGTAGGTAGGGTAGGTAGGGTAGGTAGGGTAGGTAGGGTAGGGTAGGTAGTTAGGGTAGGGTAGGGTAGGTAGGGTAGGTAGGGTAGGGTAGGGTAGGTAGGGTAGGGTAGGGTAGGGTAGGGTAGGTAGGGTAGGTAGGGTAGGGTAGGTAGTTAGGGTAGGGTAGGTAGGGTAGGGTAGGGTAGGGTAGGGTAGGGTAGGTAGGGTAGGGTAGGGTAGGTAGTTAGGTAGGGTAGATGAATGTTTGGTGTTTTTATGGCAAAACAAAGTTTGCCGGGTCAGCTAGTCTTAATATATATAAATCTCGTGTCACAATGTTTGTCCTCAATGGACTCCTAAACCACTTAACCGATTATAATAAAATTCGCACACCATGTGCAGTTCGATCCAACTTGAGAGATAGGGTAGGGTAGGGTAGGGTAGGGTGGGGTAGGGTAGGGTAGGGTAGGGTGGGGTAGGGTATGGTAGGTAGGGTAGGTAGGGTAGGTAGGGTAGGTAGGGTAGGTAGGGTAGGTAGGGTAGGTAGGGTAGGTAGGGTAGGTAGGGTAGGTAGGGTAGGTAGGGTAGGTAGGGTAGGTAGGGTAGGTAGGGTAGGTAGGGTAGGTAGGGTAGGTAGGGTAGGTAGGGTAGGTAGGGTAGGTAGGGTAGGTAGGGTAGGTAGGGTAGGTAGGGTAGGTAGGGTAGGTAGGGTAGGTAGGGTAGGTAGGGTAGGTAGGGTAGGTAGGGTAGGTAGGGTAGGTAGGGTAGGTAGGGTAGGTAGGGTAGGTAGGGTAGGTAGGGTAGGTAGGGTAGGTAGGGTAGGTAGGGTAGGTAGGGTAGGTAGGGTAGGGTAGGGTAGGGTAGGGTAGGGTAGGGTAGGGTAGGTAGGGTAGGGTAGGGTAGGTAGTTAGGGTAGGTAGGGTAGGTAGGGTAGGGTAGGGTAGGTAGGGTAGGTAGGGTAGGGTAGGGTAGGGTAGGGTAGGGTAGGGTAGGTAGATAGGGTAGGGTAGGTAGGGTAGGTAGGGTAGGTAGGGTAGGTAGGGTAGGGTAGGTAGGGTAGGGTAGGGTAGGGTAGGGTAGGTAGGGTAGGGTAGGGTAGGTAGTTAGGGTAGATTAGGTAGGGTAGATGAATGTTTGGTGTTTTTATGGCAAAACAAAGTTTGCCGGGTCAGCTAGTGTTATTATAATATTAAGTGATCCTTATACTTTCTACCTTAACTAAGGCATGCAAAACAGTTTTATAAAACAAATCAAACTTAATTAAAACAATATAGGCCTAACACAAGCATAGTACAAGCACAATGTCAAAATAAATTGAAGTCTTCTAAACATATAAAAAAAGAAAGTGACTGACTGACTGACTGACTCACTCACTGACCATCAACGCACAGGCCAAACGGCTGAATCATGAAACTTGGCACGTAGGTTCCTTAGGTAGTGTAGGTGAAATGAAATTGAGTGAAACAGAGTGAAATTGGGGATGAAAGTTTGTAGGAAAAGCCGTCAGTTTTAAAGTAAGGATCTTCATATTTTGGGTTTAGGCTGAAGATTAAAAAATAACTTACACGTGTCTCAGTGATTTTGAAGATTTCACCCCCATGAGGGTGAAATCGTCTAGAGACTTGAAATTTTGCAAATAGATACTTTATACTGTGCAGGCATCAACTAAGAAATAAATTTTGTGAATTCCACCCCTAAGGGGGTGAAATAGGGGATAAAAGTTTGTATGAAAGTCGGCCAGTTTTGAAGTTAGGATCTTCGGTTTGGGCTGAAGATTAAAATCTAACGCAAATTAAGGTTTTTTGTGAATTCCTTCCTTGGGAGGGCGGATTATGGGGGATGAAATGTTGTGTACAAAAGTCCTTCTTTTACAAAGGAAAAAAACTTTCAATACTTTAAAGTCTGTTGGCAACTATAAAATGGCTCAACACATATGAATTAAATAGGGACGGGAAAATCTGCTTCGCCATGACAATTAATAAGGCTCAAGGACAAACTCTGAAGTATGCTGGTGTAGATTTGAGGGCAAATTGCTTTTTCCATGGACAGTTCTATGTAGCGTGTTCACGTGTTATCTCATCAAATAGTCTGGTGATATTGGCGTCAACATCCAAAATGGTTTAAAATGTTGTTTATAAGGAAATACTTTAATTTAATTACTTACTTATGCTTATTATTACTTATTATTAGTCATGTATAAACACAGAAACAGTGTAGGCATACGGAACGGGACAAGGATAGAGCGTATTGATGATAGAGTAGGTAAGTATAAGTCTGTCCTAAGAAACACTTTCGCATTACATTATTTTTACTTTTCTCTACATACTGTTAAAATATGATAAGGAGAAGCATGTAGTCTACGCGTGCGAAGCCGCGGGCAAAAACTAGTTAAATTTATAAATATACATTATTAATGATTATTTTTTAGGAAGAATTCCAGTCGATAGCCATATCATTATTATTCTAGTCAGTCATCATCTTAGTTTGGTTAATTTATGTGTAATAAGTCTGTCATTAGTGAATTACATAGGAATTGGTACAGAAATGTCAGGATTAATCTAAGTATTCATCGTTTAAAAATTCGCATTTCCTCTGATTCCTATGGCATTTAATTTTTTTATAAGGATTGTGTTGATCACGAAAATCAACACAATCAAATGCCCTCGTCATGTCCGTAAAGATTGCACAAACTGGTACTTTTTTGTCAACGTTTTGCATAATAACATTTAGCAAATTATAAACGGCCATATTTATGCCTTTATTCTTTCGGAACCCTTTTGTTCTGCACATAAAATGTCATATTTAGATAGAAAATTATTGATCGAGTCATAGAGGATTTTTTCCATAACCTTTGCAAAACTTGGTATTAATGCAATTGGTCTATAATTTGCGAGATCTTGCTTATTGTTTTTTTTAAAAAGAGGTGTGACTATTACTGTTTTTAAGTTGTCCGGTAATACACCAGAGCTAATACATACATTTAGTATGTGACTTAAATGGGAGGTAATATCAACCGATACGAATTTTACTACCTTCGTTGATTTACCATCATATCCAGTGCTATGTTTATTTTTTAACGATTGTATAGCTCTTAAAACATCTTGCGGTAATACTGGATGCATAAACATTGAGTTTGGGTAACTAGTCAAATTCTTGGTGTCCAGTGGTGTCGTCATATTTTTTTGTGTTTGGTCTATAAAATAATCATTAAAAGCGTTGGCGATTTCTGTCGGATCAGTAATGGTCCTTTCTTCTCCCAACGTAATAAGTTCACGTTGTTTGTCGTCCATTTTTCTATTACCTACTGTAGTAGGGTAGAATTGGGGGTTCTGGATCACTTGCTCTCGCTTTGCTCGAGCGCATGATCCAGAACCCCCAATTCTCCACACATAAACACAATATCATTTTAAGCTTAAACATTTTAAGTAGTTATAGGACAGTTATTTATATTATTAATTAAAGAAGGTATTTCATCTTCTGGCAGTATCTGGTAGCATAGAATGTCTTCTGAATCAGGAAACACTATATCACGCACTATACTTCTTGTTATTAATTTAGTGTCAGGCACAGCATTTGGTGACCTTGCAGCCAGTTTTTCAGGACCAGGATGTATGTTGCCAACTCGACCAAATGTAAGGAGCTCATTGCGACCTCTCTTGAGTGTTAGATATGTCGTATTTTCAATGGTGGATTTTACTGAGTTCTGCTCTGTCTTGCTTGTATTGTCCTGAAGTTTTGATGAACTGGTGTTCATTATTTTTTGGTCACTAATGTCTTGAGTAAATAGAATCTCACCACTAGTATTCTTGAAAATAACTTTAGAAATGCCTTCCAAATCAAATTTCGATGAATGAAACATATTGTGAATAATATTAATTTATTATTTTTCTTGATATAACAAGCGTTGATTAAGATGGAACCATCACATTACAATGCTAAGAGTTTAATGCTGTGTGGAGATATGCATATTTCATTATATATTCTCTCCCTTTCACAGCGTTCAAATAAACACAATCAGGATAATGTATAGCATGTTGCATCCAAGGATCGTCATAAATCTCCCAATCTTCGATAACACCACCGCATGAGAAACATGCTGCAATATCATTTATACTATTTCCATAGTAAAAGAATCCTGCGTCAGCCATTTCCATCACTAATCTTTTCTTTTTATTAAACACCCCCCAGTAATAATTCAATGAAAATTCACGCATTTTAAACTTGTTATACATGTCATATCGAGGTTTGTATTCATTTTGAGACATGTTCTATTCACTTTCTAATTCAATTATAAACGTATAATGATATCATCTACCTTTTGTCAACAACTTATAAAGACCGGACAGCGGTATGTGGAGGGGGGTAGAAAACTAAGATGTGTTTTACCTAACTATAGAAATAAAACAAAAACAATATTTATTTTAGAATTTTATTATCAAAGCACCACTTATTTAAACATAATACATTTTTTAAAGCACATACAGAGTCATGATAAATACAGTTATATAAATCTTGAGAATGTTTATATAGATCGTATAAACTTATCAAACTAGAACAACCTTTATCTTCTAAATTAAATATATTACAATTACTATTTTCTAAAATATGCTTTAACCACAACACTTTTTCTGAACCTTTAACGTAGATACATTTATCTCTTAAAATATCTATAACCAAATTCTGATAATTAGAATAGGGTAAAAATCCTTCACACCAGTGTATCTTTCTGTTACGTTCAATCCAAGAAACTTGTTTTTTTTCTAGTTTCGTTAATTTTGAAAATGGAAATGGTGGCTTTATTAAAAACACTTGTAATTTTTTATCATACAATATAGCGATTTCTTTTATTATAAATTCATTTGTATCTGTTTTAAAGCCTTGAATATCCACAATAGCAATCATGATAACCTGCGCACAATGTTGCTGAGAGGTTTGTATTCCACAAGTCGATCGTTTATAATCAAACAATATGCAGTCGTCTTATCTGGTATTGCCGTAGAACATTCAATTTCCAACCTCACGTCCACTGGACCTGTTTTCAGGCTATCGTTTTGTCTTGAGCAGTCTGAGATAAAGAGAGGAGCTTTTTCTTTGAACTCCTTTAGATCAAGCAACGGGTCTATTGGACAGTTGTAATACGACTGACGAAATTTCACAAACATTTCGTATAATATACTATATTTGTTCTCAGAAAACTTTAAACCTAAAGGTTCATATGGATAATATTGAGAATTCAAAAAGAGCGTAACGTTTGTTACTTCACAATGATCGAATACTGAACCGTCTTTAGTTTTATTATTTTTTCGATTAGTTTGTAAACAAAAAATTACATATCTAGGTTTTTCCAATTGTGAAGCAGTTTTAACTGACCAAGAATGCTTTGTTGTTTTAGGTAGTAACGGATACTCATACAAATCCCAATTTCTAAACGTCAACTGAATAGGTTTATCTCTTTCTAAATGTTTTAAAAGTGACAGTCGTTCTCGGTCTGATACTTTTATATGCGGCACCCTCCACTGAACTCTTTGTACATCTATTTGAAAATTAACAATATCATCAGTAAGGATAACGCTATTTAAATTAGTGTTACTTCTGTTCAATATAAGTTCATGTTTACAATTTATCACTATTTTATTATAATCCTCTGCAAATCCTAATACCTTATTTAATGGTATCACCGCACTAAAATGCCCATCACTTTCAAATCCCTCTAAACTCCAACCCCATAGGGCAGCAACTTTATTTTCTGCTTCATTTAATGAAATGTATGATTTTATTGTTGATGTTATTCCAGAATTTTTTATGCGGTCTATTTCAATACCATTCATTTCGTATCTGATGTCTTGAAACAAAAACATAACAGAGTTATTAGTGAACGTAACATTTTTCTTGATTGGATTCCCATCTTTACCGAAGAGCTTCGCTTTTCCTTCGATGTAAATTGAACTGGCTGATGGTAGCACGTATATGTCTTGCTGGTGGATGGGAATTCTGATTTCATCGTTTTCTCTAAAGCTGTTATTGTAGGGATTGTATGAATGGACTTCATAACTTTCGATCGAAGTGTCGAAGTGTGGTAATTCAGTAACCTGTAGTATATTCATACTTTAAATCCTAGGGCTTTTAGAAAATCCTTATTTGCTTTAGTCAATTTCTTAACTTTTTCCTTGCGTCTTTGCACCTTAACAATCGCAGAAGAACTAAGACGTTTTTCATTCGCTTGAGTGTTTTTATAATGTACTATCATTTTGTTTTCCTTAAGTGAAGACGTAACTGAACTTGTTCCTCTCCAAAATTAATACAGTGTCCAAATTGATCTACAATCTTAACAGATACCGATGAAATTATATTTTTATTTACTGGAAAGTAAATAACATTTTGCGGTATTTCCATGCACTGTTGACCTGGAGTAGTATCAGACACAAATTCATTAATAACATGAGTTGGTAATCCGTTGCAGTACAAACCCTGAACAAGATCACATTCGATTCTGATTACAGACAGACCTTTGTTAATAATGGGAATATTTGGTCTTGATTTTAATACTGAAAAAAAGTATATCAAACCGCACTCATATTGATCTGACAAATGCAATGGTGGTTGAAAGTATGAAACTAGTTCCGATTTTTTCCCAGAGATGGTAATCGTAGTAGACATACTTCTATACTGACAACTTTCGGCAGATCCTGCTTATTTTATTCCTTCACTGCACCAAAAATTCTTCAAAAAGTTTAAACAAAGATGTCCACAATTAAAAGGGTGATCACGCTGAATATTATCATAATTATAGTGAACTTTGGATCCCAAGTATTTTATAAATTCCTTAGGAGGCTTGAGATTTCCGTAACTATCAAAATACTCAATATAATCGTTGTATTTTGCATAGGCTACCCAATGAGAACCAGGATTTTTAGAGCTATCTAAATTTATTACTCCACATTCTTTTTTAAAAGGATGTTTAGGGAGCTTATCTCTCATAAAGACACCTCTGAAATAGGGAATATTATTTCCATACTTCAAAATGTCCAAATTACTCAAGGCTCGTTTGGGTAGCCAATATCTTAGTTTTTTTCTTTTGATACAAAAATACCGAGTCCATCTTTATGCGGTTTAAGGTGTATTCCTTTTCCGATGCAGAGAGCTTCCATCTTTTCATTGTGTCTCTTCGATTCAGCCCATAACTTTTTCGCCATCTTGAATTCATTTATGGTTTTAGCAATACCAGCTGCACCACCTGCTAAAGCTCCCGCCGCAGATAATCCCGCAAAAATCGGAATCAACGGCAATACTCCACCAGTTTTTGGTATAGGAATAACACGAGGAAGTTTAATGGATGAATCACCAGCTAATTCTCTGGCAGTGGCCATAGCTAATTCTATTGCCACTTTCTTGCATTTCGGTTTTAATTTTTTTATATGTTTCCCCGTTTTTCTAATAACATTTTTAAATTTATTTTTTAATCCTTTTCCACATTTAATTTTAGGAGAACTCTTTTTGTCGTCTTTTTTTAGACCAAATCCAGTTTTAATTTTTGCCGTCATAGCACTGCTTACTAAGCGTGCTGCCAGTTTTTCCCCTACACTCGCATCTGAGGCAAGTGCGCGCTCTTTAGCCATATTTAACAAAACTAAATCTGCCTTGTGGCGATCCTTTAACTTTGAAGACTCGTGATAAGCAATGTCGTGTTGTTTGCAATATTCATCTAACTTGTTAACACCTTTATCTCCACGTGTAAGCCTTTTAATTAATTTAGTGCCAGGCCCACAATAATTGTATCCCGGTAAATGTAATTCAAATGGTAAATGATTTATAATCCAATTGAGAAGACTACTCTCTTCAATACACATCATAAGACTGACACATTTGGACTGAACACTTAATAAATATTCGATTTATCAATCCAACTGTTTTCAGAAGAAGGCAAACCTAACCATTTAACCAAAACCCTGTTTCCTTTCCTTCTAAGAACTTTTTCAACCAGATACATGTGAGGATTTTTTGTCTTTTGAAGCTCTTGTACATAAAATGCTCCTAAAATGGGTTGGCCTCTGATTGCATCTTCAATTAAGTAGGTGATAGGAGTTGTATTTTGTTTTTTTCGAACTTTAAATATTTCTGTCGACCAGTTGGGAGTATATCCTTTTTCAAATGTCCCCTTATACTTACTAATGCGTACATAATCACCCTCTTTAAACTTGCTTTTTAGGCTAATAGTTTTTACTAGACTGAAATATCTTTGTAATATGTGTTTTTTATTAGTGTTATCCACGTTTGCTGGGATTTCATCAATTGTACGATGATAGGCGTGATTGTATTCATAAATAACATTATTAAGAGTTCTGTCTATCCAATTATAGTTACCTTTTAAACTAAATTTCTTGTACAGTTTCGATTTCAATGTTCTAATAAATCGCTCGACTATTGACGCCTTTTTTGTTGAGAAGGTTGAATAATGGTTTATGTTATAAGATTTCATAAGGTTTTGAAATATGTTATTATAAAATTCTGTTCCATTATCCGTTTGCAGATTTTTGGGAACACGTCCACTAACCAACAAAATCTTGAAAGAATTGCATAAACTATCCTTTGTCTTACTTTTCAAAGGAAAGGCCCAGGCGTATTTCGAAAATGTGTCAATAACAGCAAGAATAAACTTGAAATTTTTATTTTCTTTGGAAATTGATTGCATATCAATTAAGTCTGCTTGCCAAAGTGTGGTATTTCGCTATTTTAAACCACATATTTTAGTTATTTCACTGAGTGAGCCGGTGTTCTCACCTAATTCACACTTAGGTCTCTTAATACTTACTTCATATTATTCCATGCCAATACATTTTACATCATATACTTATACTTCGCATCCTTTATACGTTTACATTATTATTCTGCGAATCGGTCTAAAACGATTCGTTTTCTTATAAAATAATCATATTTTTCAATGTTATGACACCTACGTCAGGTTGTCAAGCTGTCAATACTTTTCCTTTTAAATTTTCTGTCATAGAGCTTCTTACTAGCTTAGTCTATGAAGATTACTTTTGATTTATATAATTTAAATTCTTTTTATCATTATGGTTAGCTCAAATATTGTATTTTATAAATTGAAAAATTAATTTACACGCTCTCAGAATTCATCGAAAAGGTTTTGGATTGAATATTACTGGCTGTTTTGAATACTGGCAGGTTGCACTTTTTTTATGACAACAAGATAATAATAATATAATAATAATAAATCTTTATTCAGAAATTAGAAAGGTAAAAACACAGTTTCAATCTTAGATAACTAATGTAGGTATAATAATGTAAGATGCCTGTACTAGGTAATCCTGTATCACAGGCTGTAGGAGCTCTAAAAATATGCTTATCGTAGGACAAGAGAATTTAAACAATATTTAACATAAGAAGTCTAAAAATAGTGGCAAGATTGTATAATTTTGAAAATTAATTTTAATTTACTTAAAACTATAAACATAGAACTAAACTACTAGGTCATAATTACTTAATGTCTAATTTACCTATATTGCATAAAATTGCACTTTGATTACACATATAAAGATTCGGAAATAATTGGTAAGCAAAATTGTAAAATTAAATAGACACTTAATTTTTGCAGCTAACGTCTAATGTGCCTAGCCAGCAACAAATTGACGGTTAGTAGGCCATTGCAGTGTCAGCAGCAACGTTCAACGCGTGTGACCTTGAGTATGACGTACTAGACGCCCTCATAGTCGATAGAGTTTAAGTGCCTGTATTCCGCTATTTTCCTAGCAGGGCACTCAGGGTCTCCCGTTTTATGGTTGTTGGGCTTTTTAAAGCGCGAACAAGTTGCGCATTTCGACGTGTCCGCTTTCTTCGTGCAATCGGACACCGAGTGTCCAGCTTCACCGCAGTGAGCACACACAGAGTTGACCTCTCTGCATGTTTTGGCTGCATGACCATATAATTGGCACTTGTAGCATCTGGTAACCAGAGTGAAGTCCCTAACAGGGCAGGACGTCCAATTTATAAACAGCCTTGATGTCGAAATTAGGGCTTTACGTATATTGGCTGGAATTTCAATAATGTAATTACAGCTCGACGCATCTCTCTTCCCAGATTTGTGGCTTAATTTAACAGAGGCCAAAAAGGACTCCATGGACATCTCTGGCAACTTGTCGGGTATATTCTGTTCGTAAATGCACCTGAAGACTTCAGTTTCAGACAGGGAAGACGGCACTCCTACAATCACGATCCGTGGTTTGCGCTTGTTGGGCTCATCGGCGGTTAGTCCAGATGTAGAAAGCTGAACGGCGTTCTTAATTTTTTCAGCGTCATGCTTGGTCTCTGTGCTAATAATAACACCTCCATTTTTGGTCTTGCGGACACCTCGTACATGCAGCTTCATTTGATCAGGTCGTATGATTTTTGTTACCATGTCTTTAGTTTCGTCACTGGACTTGAGTTTGTCACTAGGATAAATGACCACAGAGCTTAAATTGTTCGGTCGAACGAAATCATTTGACCCCTTTTTCACCATGTCGGCAAACGAAACATTGCCCGCAGTGCCAGAATCCTTAATCGTCTGCTTCAGGTCCGAGATGTGTTCAGTCAAATTGCGCTTTTCTTTTAAGGCATCAATCATGTCGTGTGCTAGAATTGCTTTCTGCTTCAAAGATTGGTATAGGACTGCCATCTGTGAGGTGCCAGATCCTATTTTACGACACAAGTTAGAAATTTTTAGTTTCTGTTCCGAGTTTAGTTTGCCATCCGAGGCAATAGAGCAAACCTCATTTAAGTGCTGCTCAATCGTTGACATCCATCTTTGTATGTCGGGCGTGGATGCGACTTCAATCGAGAAATCTGATTGGGCTGGAATTTGCGTCGTCGTCTTCGCTGGCGAGGTGGAGGCTTGCACTCGGCCGATTGGATTACAGGGACTGTTATCCATCTTATTTGATAGTCACTTCACTGTTTCTAAGTGTTCATTATGTTTACAAAACTATACACAGTAGGCAAAAATGTGTACAATAAAGAAGGTCACTATTATAATTGTTTTAATTAAATATTGCTAACGAGCACGTCTGTATTCTACGAACGAGCGCGAATCAATTTGCGAATCAAGATGTCACTAACTTAAATTCTGGTTCTGATTCTGTCAAGCGGTGGATATAAAAGGCGGAAAGGCCGAGGGTTTGGCAGTCTTGAATCTGGACTGAACGCTAGTAGTCCATTTTTCTGTTTGATACTATGAAGTATACAATTGTTTCTAAAATTTCTCTTTCTTTAACTTCGACGGTCACCGCTTCATTTCAAAAGGGCTTGATTGCTCAGCATATTAAGCCACAGCCTGACCTCCACACTCCTAGCTGCCTGTTCCTGCACCAGTGCTACTGCTACTGCTACCTGCCTGTTATCCTGACAATTGGTTCAAGCCTTGACCATCTGCGTGCTCATCTGCCTACCTCGTGCATTCCACGCCTTCGTGTCCGTCCAGCTGCCTAGCCTGCCCGTCCAGCTGCCCAGCCTTCCTGCCTGCTATGAAAAACCTGCCCACGTCGTGCGAAGCCGGCCCATAGTTTTATACTCAATATCCTTTTATTAGTTTTAATTTATAATTACCTTTAATTTTATTAACGTGGCTTACGTATAGTTCATTTGAACTACACGTAACGCTACAGTTTGGCGCCCAACGTAAAATCAGCGTTATCTTTTTCAAAATTCTAAAAAAACTACCACTAGTACTTTCTTTTGGACTCTTATTTGGCTTAGTCTACTCATATTCATTTATTTATTTATTTACCTTATTCACTTTTTCTCTTCTTCTTTCTTCTACTCAACACATATTCATACCTACTTACACTACACCCCACACACATCCCTTTTACCCTCTGGTAATTGGCACCCATTCTTCACTTGCAAGTGTTTTTAAAACCATTCGTGGTCACTCACAAGCTGGGGTTTGGTTTACTCTACGACGTATTGTAGGAGAATATCCTATAGTCGTTACCATAACGTTCCATAACACATAACTCTCTAATACTTCACTACCCTACACTCACCTCTTAAAGTCCTCTTAAACTTGAGTTTTCTGTAACTCTTGACCTCAACTCTACTCTCTTGAGTCGCCTTTAGCACTCATTAACCCTCACCCTCACCCTCATTTGGCTATAATGCATTTTTTTTTATTTTTTGAGCGGTAGCAACTCATTAAATAAGCCCCTAATGCATTATCTTTTCTTAGAGGTATTCTTAAAATCCTCTAAACCTTAAACTCAAGTTACTCTTGAGCTCTCTTAAACTCAAGTTACTCTTGAGCTCTCTTAAACTCAAGTTCCTCTTGGGCTCTCTTAAACTCGAGTGTCTCTTAAACTTGGGGTTTTTCTTAAACTTTAAACTTTTCGAGCGGATAAGCAACTCGTTAAATAAGCCCTAATGCTCTTGAGCGGATAAGCAACTCATTAAATAAGCCCTAATGCTCTCTTCTAAATTGGGTTTTCAAACAGGTGCGGGTTACGACACCTAATTAAAAAAAAAAAGCCTTCGTAATTACAATATAAATATTTCTTTGTTGGAGTATGCGTCATTGAATGTGAACCATATCCCCTACGTGTGAATGAATGAGAGTGTTTGACGAAAGTATGAAAGATGTTGTGTGTTGGAGCAAGGACTTATTTTAACCTTCAAAATTTTCAATGGAGTTGAAAATTTTCCGGGGTTGTTGGGGAAATGTGGTATTTCGCTATTTTAAACCACATATTTTAGTTATTTCACTGAGTGAGCCGGTGTTCTCACCTAATTCACACTTAGGTCTCTTAATACTTACTTCATATTATTCCATGCCAATACATTTTACATCATATACTTATACTTCGCATCCTTTATACGTTTACATTATTATTCTGCGAATCGGTCTAAAACGATTCGTTTTCTTATAAAATAATCATATTTTTCAATGTTATGACACCTACGTCAGGTTGTCAAGCTGTCAATACTTTTCCTTTTAAATTTTCTGTCATAGAGCTTCTTACTAGCTTAGTCTATGAAGATTACTTTTGATTTATATAATTTAAATTCTTTTTATCATTATGGTTAGCTCAAATATTGTATTTTATAAATTGAAAATTAATTTACACGCTCTCAGAATTCATCGAAAAGGTTTTGGATTGAATATTACTGGCTGTTTTGAATACTGGCAGGTTGCACTTTTTTTATGACAACAAGATGTCACTAACTTAAATTCTGGTTCTGATTCTGTCAAGCGGTGGATATAAAAGGCGGAAAGGCCGAGGGTTTGGCAGTCTTGAATCTGGACTGAACGCTAGTAGTCCATTTTTCTGTTTGATACTATGAAGTATACAATTGTTTCTAAAATTTCTCTTTCTTTAACTTCGACGGTCACCGCTTCATTTCAAAAGGGCTTGATTGCTCAGCATATTAAGCCACAGCCTGACCTCCACACTCCTAGCTGCCTGTTCCTGCACCAGTGCTACTGCTACTGCTACCTGCCTGTTATCCTGACAATTGGTTCAAGCCTTGACCATCTGCGTGCTCATCTGCCTACCTCGTGCATTCCACGCCTTCGTGTCCGTCCAGCTGCCTAGCCTGCCCGTCCAGCTGCCCAGCCTTCCTGCCTGCTATGAAAAACCTGCCCACGTCGTGCGAAGCCGGCCCATAGTTTTATACTCAATATCCTTTTATTAGTTTTAATTTATAATTACCTTTAATTTTATTAACGTGGCTTACGTATAGTTCATTTGAACTACACGTAACGCTACAAAAGGTCATCTATATCTTTCATAATAACATGTCTTCGTGGAAAGTTTAGTCTTGCATTTTTATGTATTTCGTTGACTACGTCGGCTTTACTCATATTTTTAATTCAGTATATCAACATTTGTCTTGAACCCACCAATAATACTGAATGAAAAGCATACTATCTCCACTATTTATTCTCTAATTATATCAGCTTCTTTTAATTCTTCAATTATCGATAAAATTTCATTATCATGATTTGTATTGCCAGCATCTCTTGAAGCGACTAATAATTTTAATCTCTCAACCAATTCATTGGGATCATCCCAATATACCAAGTCGGTATTGTTTTTGTACTTCTTTAACTTTGGCAAGTTACCTCCAAGTTTGGCGTGAATGTTATCATTTAACGTGTCAGTAAAAAATGGTCTGATTATTTCACGATATTTTATTCCTTTATCACCTTTTATTTGGCCTTTAGGATTAAAGTCTCTTTTGTGAGCATTTGTGTAATGCAATATATCCTTGTAGACAAGTTTATCTTTAGGGGATACTAATTGTAAATCAGGTTTTTTTCGAAGTAAAAGTTCTTTCAGGCCAGGAGTTAAATTGTAAGATTTATCACCGATTTTAATCAAAATGACGCTATCGTTGTTCAAACTATCAATTTTAGAAAATGATACTATCGAATTACCCATAAATAAAGTTTTGTTTTCACTTCTTATTCCAAACGGTATATTTACACCATCATAAATATCATAATCCTCTAATGAAATCTCTAAATCATCTTCCATTTTAGGAGACTTTTTAACCAAGTGTGTGGAATTTTGATTTGGTTCGTAACAATCCTCAAATTTTGTAGTCGACCTACTATTAATTTCATCCAATTTAATATCTCCAGAACATGTGGGGGTTGTATTTTGTAACAAAAATATTTTTTCCATATTTGTGTTGGAATCAGCTAGCGTTTTAAGAGGATCTGTGACAGGTTTAAGCATTTTATCGAGTGACAAGTTCATTGTGTGTTCCTGGTTCTTCATATGTTTTATTTTATTCTTTATGGAGTCTACGGACTTTATTAATTCTATCTTAATATTTTTCTCCATATTTAATTATCAACTGCGTTCAGCTAGTGAACAAATCATACTGAATTTGTTTTCGCATGTTAATTACTTATATGTATAAACAATAACATGGGGCTTAAACATAACTGGCTATATGTGGGTGTACTATTAGGGTATGCCTCTGCATAACCCTTCGAGGATTACAGACATGAAGTATATAGGAACAATCAATCAAATTTAAAAAAAGTATCGAAGTTCTGCCTGTACCTTCCATTATTTAATGACGATTCTTTGTTAATAAGTAGAAAATTATAAGGTTTACTCCAAACAGTTTGACAAATATTTTTAAACTCTTTCCATTCTAAATCAGAACTTACATGCTCTTCATAAATATGCTTTAAATTTACATCGTCTTGTTTAAATATTATAAGAAAATTTACATTATCACGTAACAATTGTTTCGGAATTTTGGAATAGGTTTGTGATAGGTAGAAGCAATCGATTTGCTTATGTCTACCCATAGAAAAATAATTGCGGATATTAATTTGATTTTCACATGCTACATCATCAAAAATAAATACCGAGTTAGTTAAAGCTTCACTCGGAGATATTACATCTTTGTCATCATTAAACTCGTAGAACTTTATTTGAGGTACTCTTCTTAATACTTCGCTTAAAAAACGATATTTTGGCTGAAAACTTGTTTTTGAGTAAAGATAAAGATTCTGAAATTTTAGTCCATTTTCATGCAGAAGCAAACTGATCATCACGTTTGTTTTACCACAGTTCGAAGGGCCGCATATTATACAACGAATCGTATTAGGCAGTAAAATGCTGTGTTTGATTTGGTGAGCAGAGTCACTAAAATTTATATTATTATTAACGTTCAGAGATATGGGTTGTTTAATCAACTTCATCTTGCTAATTACTTCAATTCTTTATAGACCTTCATATTTATATACACGACTTATATGGTAAGTTACTTTATCCCAATCCTACAACAAGTTTAGACTTGATTATTTGCATCGTAAAAGATAATAAAAATATGGTAAGTGTAACTTAATTCCTGTACCAGTTTCAATATAGTGAAGCAACAAAGCTCATAATTCAGTTTATTACTATTCTTCCAATAAGTAGGACCTATTCAGAATTAAATCTTCAAGGCAAGTATTTCTATAATTTTATATTTCATATAATTATGATATCTCAATAATTAATTATTAGAATTTATGTCTAACCTTTTTTTTTTCGTTTTTTACAGAATTATGTCTGTCTCCCCATCGTATAGTCCTGTGGAGAGTGATTTTCTTGCGGTGCGTATTTAATTTATCGTTATTTGAGCCATTTGTAATTTACTTATGTTATAATTATTTTATGTTATAATTATTTTATGTTATTACAGGAAACGAATAATCTTTGTCCAGACGACACCTACTCTCTTGGAAATCCGTTTCTTTTTGCGCAAGACAGGGAAACTTTTTATAACACAGAAGCAGAACTAGCACATCAAGAGTATCTAAATGAAAAAAAAGAAGAACAGAAATCTGTGGAAACTAAAGAACATAAAAGAAAAAAATCAAATATTAACAAGAAGGTCATGAAAAAGTATCCTACACAGTCTTCATCTTACGTTATTCGGAAGGAGACAGGAATACCTCATCATTTGATTAAAATACTTATATATGATCTTACCAGATGTGTTAAAGACAATAAACAAAATTGTGAAATTGACTATGATGTGAGTGACAGCGCTGACGTAAACATCCAATACCTTGTAAAAGATGATTATGATGACATTTTAGATGAAACTGAACATCTAGTCGGCAAAGTAGTGAAAAAATTAAGTAATAAGCAGTTTTAAATGTGTGTAATATAAAGAGTTTGTTTTGTGATTGTGAACATTTACCTAAGTGCGTGTTTTGATTATTTGACTATGTTAAATTATGTATTTTGTTTTTGTAATATTTAAGTCTTTCTTTTTGTCTCATGTAAATATATAAATCTGAAAGTTTAATAAATATTATGATTTCCAACTTAACTAGTTTCATTTTGTGTTAGACTGCATGGGTAGTAAAATAACATAATAAAACACATCACACAATACTCATTCATTCCTAGAGTTCATTCGTACATTCATATTCACTCATCCTTTGTAAATGTCATTCGCATTGCGCCCATATTTTGCAGTTTTGGATGCAAATTGAAAAATACATTAATCGATGAGAACGAGCCTCATAATGCATGCCATCTATAATTTAAAAGTGAAATTAAGTTGGACTTGACTAACTATCAAGTTCATCACTTAGTAACTAGATGGCTCACTACAGTAAAACATTATCACATTATAATAAAAGTCTAGCCTATTGTCATTTCCTCTGATAAAATAATAACTTTACTAAGGATTTCAGAGTAAAGTTTAAAACATTTATTTGAACTGAGAATTGAACTCAGACTCAGGTTAAAGGTACTTTAGACAAATGAGTATATTTATTACATAAAATGAGAAATAAAACAAGAAATATTATAATACATGAGATTTTATTGTTCATACAATGATATATTATTGTAACATTATAAAATAAAATAAAGTAAATAGTAGATAATAAAATTAAGCAGGTACATAGTCCAAAATAAACATCTTAGAACATAGTACGATGATGACCCCAAGGTACAGTATCATTTTTATTTTTTCTTATTTGACGTTTGTCATCATTTCCATTAAGTACTAATTTATTAATTTTCTGTGTATACAACTTATGATTTTTAGATCGAATGACATACATAGTATCTCTGAGATTTATGTCATTATTCAAAGTTTTTTTATATTTCTCAATTGTGAGTTTATTAGAAACAGATTTTTTAACTCCTTTAGCTTTTTTAATTGTGTTGTTTAAACTATTTATACAATATAGTTTAGCCCTCAAACCAATAAACTCAGTAATGACATCTCCACCCATCTCATCCTTAAAATAGCCAGGTATTTGTTTATTCACTTTCGGAATACCATAAATATTATTTTCTTCAAAGTTGCTAGTATCAAAATATTTTATATTTTGTATCATGTCTTTATAAAAATCTTCTGTATGTATTAAATACAAGAGACTATCAGTATCAGTATAACAAAGTTTTATTCCATCTTTATATATTTTCTTCATAACAGAATAGTGAAATTTATATAAATGACACTTTGCTAATTCCAGTATTGTAAAACCAATGTATATTGGTCTATCTACCATATACTCTATCTCTATATACCATTGATAGCCGACTTAATTGGAAGGAGCACATTAACGGGGTGTGTGATAAATTGAGAAGCATGCTAGCTAAATTCTCTATTATTAAATGCAAAATTCCATATCAAACTCTATTAATGCTTTACAAAGCCCTGGTCGAATCAACTATATCCTATGGTCTTTCGAGCTATGGCAGGACATACAGGACACATCTTGATCAAATTTACGCAATTCAACTGCGTATATTGAAAGCAATTGTCCCTCACAACATTAAGAAGAAATATATACATGACTATCACAAATTATTTAAATTCTGTAACATATTACCTATACATGAGCAAACTAAATATGCACTGTTAAAAGAAGATTTTTTTAATGAAAATCTAAAGAAAACAAAAAGCGTAAGTAGTAATGAAATTAGGACTCGTAGCGTCATCAATGCCCAGCTGTTACTACCAAAGTACACGAATTTACACGGCAAGAGAGCGTTAAAGTATATAATACCTTACCTTATTAATAAACTACCCATATCATTGAGGGACAAAATAACCCAGAAAAACATAAAATACAAACTAAAGGAACATTTTTTACAAAATATATATACCTAAGATTTAAATATATATATATATATACATTCACAAAAAAAAAAAAAAAAAATTGTCTGATTCATTTATAAATAAAGAGATCAAAGTAATAAAAAAGAAACATAACACAACAATATTATCATAACACAAATAAAGTTGAAAATTAACAATTACTAAAAACATAAGGTTTTTATTTTGGGAACAACCTGTATCAACTTAAAAACTTTCCAACACTTTTGTCTAAAGGATGGAAGGCCGGAGTGGTAATTTTGTGCGCTTGTTAGCATAAGATAATATTTCGCAAATACCCGCTGTGGTTTTTATTTGATTATATTCTTTTTGTTGTTTTTTTACTTAAGTACCTACCTAAGTGGTTATTATTTTGAATATATTATGTAGTCGATGTTTTTGGTGCACGGTAAAACTCTAATGAGTTTATGTTGGCATCAACTTAAATATAAAAAATTTATGTACCTACTATTACTGAATAAATAAAAAATAATAATCTAAAACAACTTTAGCAGGCTCTAATTGAACAGCAACAAGGTTCTCTGAAATAATAGCCATATTTTTAAAATTAGGGGCACTTACATATTTTTCTGCCCCCTTTATTTTATTGGTCTTATTAAAGCTATCTTTCCACACATTAACTAATTTAACATCTACTTGTTTCCTTTTGTTTTCAATTGTTTTACCAAATATTGAATTATTTTGCTTCTTGAAAAAATCTCTTTCGAAATCTGAGTTAGCTTTTTGTCTGAGTACTGTATTAAGATTTATGTATGGTTCTAAGATATTTTTTTGAGTAAATGCTAGAATTTTGTGGATATTTAATAATATAAGACCATTCTTTAAACATTCTTGTAAGTGAGCATAGTGGATGACATATCTATATTTATCATACAGATTAGCAATTAGTTTTGTGTTTTTGCTACCAGATGGAATAGGAACGGATAATTTTTCTGGCGCAAATGGCAAATCAGAATGCGTGTCATGTAAATCAGGAGGATAATGAATATCAACTTCAAGTATGTACCCTTCGTCACTATCAGCAGAAACGGATGCAATTTCAAATAAAGCTATTTCAGATTTTGTTAAAAATCTAAAATTGCCAGTGGGAAGTCTTTGTTTCATAGCATGCCCATACAAATTGACACAATCTAAGTAAACTAAAAAAGTGCTTGATTCTTTTTCGTTATAGTCTGACAAATATTTATTATTAGCCTTTGCATACCGCAGTGAGCATTGAGCAAGACCTCCTCTGATACCTTTTTCTAGCATTTGATATATTTCTATATCAGATATTAAATCTAATTCTACTTTAGTTAACAAGAGCATGGCGTCCCAGCTTAATGATGGTGATGAAACATAATGGCAAGGGTCAAGCGCATAATGACGTAAACTCATAGATCGGAATTTCTCAAATATGTCACACAATAGTAAGACATCACATTTCAAATATAAATCAGTATATTCACCTAAATTCTTAATACCAAATTTAGACCACACATTTAAAGCGTGATTGTAATCGTCAGTAGACACTGTTTCGGATGTGAGTTTATTAAAAAAAATTGAGCGATCTGGTAACCGAGTTTCCGCATATCGTTCCCAGGAGTCTATATAATCATAGCAATACACACCTTTCCTGAGGCATAGTCGAAATAAATTTTCATTAGTGAAAAATGATCGTAAATGCTTTAAATCATTGGAGTCCAGCGTCTTTACTAAGTTGTCTAAACTCGAACTTAAGAAATTAAAAGAATCTATAAATTTTAATTGGACTACTTTCTGAGGATTAAATGGGAAAAATTTAGTAAAAGAAATATATTTTTCCTTGGTTCTTGGAATTAAATTGATTCGACCGCAAACACTTGAAAGTTCTTTTATAAATAAATGGCAGTCATATCCTGAAAGATTATGAAATATTATGGGAATAAACTTTACAGACTTATTATTTAAGTTGCATGAATTATGAGCTGGACCACGATATTTACCGGTGAAATGATCATGGTCATGAACGATAATATCATTACTAGAAAATTTTTCTTTACAAATATGACAAACTGCAGCAGTCTTAAATGAAAGAAGCTCTTCATCATTCAGCGGGGACATGTCTCTAGGCAAAGATAAAATATCATATAAACTTTCTAAATCCTTAGCAATAGATTCTACAAATTTTTTTGAACAATTTGGACCTCGATAAGATACTAAATTATTAAGTTCTGGATTAGTCTCGCAGCATATATAATAGGCAAAACATGTTGCTTCATGAATTTGTATGTTTTCAACAAACTGACTTTTATTTTTATCTGAATATTCTCGAAGTAAGCTTTCAAAGTCTCCATAAATCCTCCTGCATGGAGTATTGCAGCCACCTTTGGGATGGCTCAGCTAAGTATCAGCTTGCCGCGCTTGACTCAGTGGAACGCAGAGCCAAGAGGCTCATCGGCGACGTTGAACTGGCGGATGCCAAGCTACATAGCTTGGCTCATCGCCGCAAAGTTGCCTGCTTGTCGGTCTTCTACAGACTGTACTTCGGTGAGTGTGCTCAAGAACTCCACGACCTCATCCCACCAGCCCCCTTCTACCATCGGACATCTAGACGCACTGCAAGTTACCATCCTTACCTTGTTGCCATTCCACCAATTCGCACCAAGCGCTTCCAGACATCCTTCATAATGCGCACAGCGAATGAATGGAACTCACTACCTGCGTCCGTGTTTCCGAACGCCTTCAACCCGAATCTCTTCAAAGTTAGAGTGAACAGGCTTCTTCTGGGTAAACTCACTCCATCGTCGACTCTGTCTCTGTCACCTCTGACCTAGACTAGAGTCAAGAGCAAACCCATCTCAAATAAAAAAAAAAAAAAAAAAAAATAACAATAGGAATTCTTTGAGTCCTTATATAATTAGAAAACCGAAGCTTGCTATTCTCTTCTGGGAGCACTGTTTGCATTCGTGCACAATTATGATTATCTAATTTTGCCTCTGAATCAAAGTATATAAAACATTCGTCACATAAGTGAATTTTAGATTTGTGTTTTGTTAATTGATGATGAACTAGTCGCGCAAAATTCTTTATCAAACAGAAATGATTTTTGTCTCCTCTTTGAATCAATAATAAATTTACGTGAGCAAGTTTCCGCTGTAAAGTTTTGTATAATGGTCCAGTAATAGTGTTTTTTTTTTCTAAACCATAAACATTTACACTTATATGAGGATTTATTTTTTCGAATTGTTTTATGTCATCAAATGATGGTGGGAAAGATATACCATTTATATTTAATAATTTAGAGTAATGTGGATATGATGAAACTCTATTACTGTTATAGTGTGCTGGATACATATGAGCTACAATACACCAGAGAAAGCAATGTCTATCTTTATTGCAAATATTAAGACATGACTTTGTTTTAATAATTTTTATCGGTAAAGATATGTAACTGCCAGCTTTTAAGGGATTATACTTTACAATATTCATTTCCAAATGATTAATCAACTCTATAGCCCAACCAGATTCTGATAATTCAAATTCTGTGCACTTACACAGTATTTTTTGTACACATTCTTCAAAAACTAATTTTATATTAGTATTCTGAATTATCACATAATACTTTGTATTGAAAGATTTCAAAGACAATTCGTCGTTTTTAGGTAACTTGTATAATACAAAAAGCTCAAATTGTATTTTAATCGCTCGATGTTTTAATCTCAATGTATCAATAATCTTGTAAATCATGCTAGAAATATCTGATAAAAATATCTCTGGTGATATGTTATCTAAACTTATTGGATTAAATCTGTAACTAGCAATTCTGTTTTTGAAAGCAGTAGCTATTATTTGTACATTATCAAAATCAGTACTCAACAAACAGTTTGATTTATGTATATTACTTTTCTTATGTGATGAATATTTTTGGGTATAAACCTTACAATCTTGGCAAAACTTCATGTTTGATTATATTGAATAAAAAACAGTAAAACAATAGTCCATTAATTTAACCTTAACTATATTCACCAAAATTAAAGTTGTTTCAAGTTTTGTTCTTCAAGGTCAAAATTACTAGTCTAGAATTTATAACTTCTTCAAAATTAAGTTTCAAGGTCACAATTACTGATCTGGATTTTTTAAATATTTAAAGCATCAGATTCAAGGCCATAATTACTGGTCTAGTATTTTAAGCTTTGAGATTAATTATTTCTAGTATATTGGCTTTTGGTTTTTAGTTTTTTGGCTTTTGGTTTTTAGTTTTTTGGTTTACTGAAAGAAAACATACATATAATTATATACAAGTAAGTACTTAAAGCATCAGATTCAAGGTCATAATTACTGGTCTAGTATTTTAAGCTTTGAGATTCATTATTTCGAGTTTATTGGCTTTTGGTTTTTAGTTTTTTTGGCTTTTGGTTTTTAGTTTTTTGGTTTACTGAAAGAAAACATACAAATAATGATATACAAGTAAGTACTTATACTAATCTACTTAATCTACGGCAAAAAAACATTAAAAAGAAATATCAATTATAGACTTCATGGATATGTACTTACTTAAATTGTAAGTTTAGACTGTTTATTACTGTTTAATATTAGACTGATAAAGTGATCGTTACAACTTTTTCTGTCTTTAAAAATTGTGGTAAGAGACGCTTACCTACCTATTTTTTAAAATAAGTTAGACTGATAGAGTATCGGTTGTATCTTCCGATAATCTTCTTTAGCAGAATTCACAAGTTTTGTGACTGCTTTCCATACCGGACTGCTGTCATCAACAGCCGATTTGAAGGTAACTAGTGCTCGTTTCCAGCGGTCGGTGCCGAGCGCCTCCGCTTCCCGAGCGTTGTAAACACGCAGTTCCACGTAGTAGTTGCCCTGCCGGGTGGGATCCCGCTGGAGTGTATAACCAGAACCGCTACGTCTTGACAAGAAGCTCCGCAGTGCAGCCGCGCGGATGGGTTCACCACCAAGTTCTTGTTCGTTCTGAAATTAAAAATGATTATCATTAGTGACCTAGTGGCAAACACCTTGATTCTCATGCTTGAGGTCGTGGTTTCAAAAACGGGCAAGTTCCTATGCGAATTTATCAAATTCATTTGTATTTTCTAAGTTTATCTTGGATGGCCCTGACAACGGTGAAGGAAAAACATCGTGAGGAAAACCGGGACTTTATAGTTAATACCTATAAGTTTGAAATCGCAAACCCGTCTTGAGCAAGCGCGGTGATCAATGCTCGGGCCTTCTCTGTATGAGAAGAGTGGTTTGCCCTGCAGTGGGGGGTTCCTTAAAAAAATAAATAAACTTTAGCATACCTCTGAATCCGACAGCTTCCTTTTTTTGGCCGATGTCGATGGCGCCGGCAAATCAACATCCGACTCCGTGTCGGACCCAAAAAAGCTAGATTTTACCACTGGAGCACTGGAAATCTTCTTTATTGCAGGTTTATTTGTTTTGCCGGAAACCTTTTTCCTTGACTTCTTTTTCTCTACCGATGGTGCTGGCTGAGATGCTGGTATTTCACAGTCAGAATCGAAGGGATTTGTCGACCTAAAATTAAGAACACCATAAATAAAGTCACTCATAAATTCAATTAACTATTACATATTATAATATATCGAATTTATTATTCGATATTAATATTATTTGAGTTATACGCACATACTTGAAGTTCTATTGATCACAATAATATTGAAAAAAGCAAAAACCACGAGTACTCGGGATGAGTGCTAATTAAAATGAAATTATTGAATGCAGTCATATTTATAGATTACACGATTTAAAGCAGTGATTACAGTTACAAATCGCTAGCAAAGTGAGAAAGCGTTTTCGACATGTGTGCTAAAAGATTAGTTCTATGTCATCAGCAAATAGGGTCTAAAATTCATTGATTGTTACTTACTCAATATGATCGCATCCTTACTTTCCCTATTTGTCGACGGCGCCGCTCTGTCGCGTATACCTGAGATGATTTTCTAAAAAGGAAGTGCTATGTACTCTCTCAGAACAATAAGATTGATACCTATCACTTGGTAAATTTGTGTGGAGAAAGCGAGGAATATGTTTAGAATCGGGACTTCTCGCAGTTTTATAAATTGGTTGTAAATGGTATGAGAATTCTTGACACTCTTTTACGTGTAATAATTAACAAGAAATTAAGAGAGTAATTATAATCTTATTTTTATTCGTACTGTGGTGAATAACAAAAAGTATAATATGACCAATAATTTTAAGCAGATAATATCACATAATTTTGTATAAAGTGAGCTAATTTTATATAACAGACATCAAACGAATAAGACACGTTCGACAATTGTCTCGATGCGACATTTATTATGATCAGTCGTTGTAAGCAGACACGCTTTGAACTATAACTGCTAACAATTAAATAATAATTAATTTAATCATCATCGCACATATGAGTCGATGCAATCAGATTCAGATGTGCGATGATATTTGTTTATGTGTGGAGAATTGGGTGTTCTGGATCATGCGCTCGAGCAAAGCGAGAGCAAGTTTAAATAATCATAACATCATCGCGCATCTGCGTCGATGCAATCAGATTACTATACGCATTGTATTAATCATGTGTGGAGAATTGGGGCTTCTGGATCATGCGCTCGAGCAAAGCGAGAGCAAGTGATCCAGAACCCCCAATTCTACCCTACTTACTGTAACTGGTCTTGAATAAAAAAAACAGTAATATAGTTAAATATTATTAATAAAAAACAAAAAATGACTTGACTTAAGATCCTATGGCCCCTAGCTGGGGCAGAGGGCTTCCACAGTAGTCCTCCATCGAGACCGGTCTTGAGCTTCGCGCTTCACCTCGCTCCACGTCATTCCGATACTCGTCGCTTCAGCCAATACAGTGCGTCGCCATGTTTGACGGGGACGGCCTCGCTTCCTTTTTGCTTGAGGATTCCAATCCAAGGCCTGTTTAGGAATGTGATCGGAATCCCTCCGGAGCGTGTGACCAATCCAACACCATTTACGCCGCTTGATCTGGCGGTCGATCGGGGTCTCGTGGCATCTCTTCAACAGCTCTACATTAGAGATGATCTCGGGCCAGTAAATTCCGAGGATGCGACGAAGACATCGGTTGACGAAGACCTGGATTTGGCGCGAGATGTCCTTTGTTACCTTCCACGTTTCGCACCCGTAGAGCAGCACGGATTTGACATTGGACCCGAAGATTTTTAGTTTCAAATTCAAATAATTTATTGTGGATCATAGGTACATAAGATGTTGTGTTGGTTACAGGTAGATCTGCTATGTCCCGCCGTTGAGGCATACAAAATTCATAACATCAGTCTATTTAAAATACAAAATATCAAATTATCATGCAATACAAACAAATATTAAATAAGTATAATTATGCAATGTCAAATTATCAATTAGCAATGCTACAAAATAGTTAAAACAATTAAATAGTGTCACTTCTTTGTTTATGAGTAATAGTTTATAAATTCATGCATATGCACCCATTGGTTTGTTGTAATAAACCGGCTATTTCAGTGTCTTGTCATTTAGAAATTCTATAATAGAGTAATAACATTTGCTTATCAATAATTCGTGAAGGTTTTTTTTTAATGGCATTAATATTGCTCATAGTTCTGAAAAACGGCGGCAGATTATTATAGATACGTGGGCCCATACAAAAGATGCTTTGGTGCAAAAGCTTTGTTTTACTGCCAACTGTGCCCAGCATGTGTTTGTGTCTGGTCCTAGTACAAAACTCAAATAAGTTAGGGTTTGATTTAATGAACATAACAGTTTCATATATGTATACACTAGGGAGAGTTAATATTTTTAAATTAATAAAGTGTGGCCTGCATGAATCCGTTTGGCGTATATTGCACATCGACCTAATACAGCGTTTTTGAGCTCTAAAGGCACGCTCTTTTTCAACAGAGTTGCCCCAGAAAATTATCCCGTAGCGTATGATTGAAGCCACATATCCATGATAGGCAGTTAGTAGTGCTGACTGGTTGACAGTGTTCTTTAATCTGTACAGAGCATAAGAGCTCTGACTAAGTCTTTTGCAAACTTGCTCTATATGTGACTTCCAATTTACTTTGCTATCAATATAAAGACCTAGAAATTTGGTAACTTCGATTTCTTCTATGCTGGTTTGAGAGTAGCATATATTTAAATTGGTATGAGGTTGTACTCGCTGTCTAAAATTCATGATTTTAGTTTTTTCTAGGTTTATTGTTAAGTAATTTTCATCAAGCCATTTTATAATTTTTGTTAAGGTACTATTTAAGTCAAGTTTTAAATCAGTTCTGTCTTTACCGGTAAATAATATAGTACTATCGTCAGCAAATAAAGTCATATGGTGAATTGTAACTGTTGGCATGTCATTTATATAAATCAGAAAAAATGGTGGGCCTAGAATACTGCCCTGAGGGACACCGGAAAGGATATTTCTAATCTCAGAAACCACTGTTTCTTCAGTTCTGGAAGTTAAAGAGACTCTTTTTAATTCTACCATCTGTTTTCTGTCACTAAGATATGATTCAATTAATTTGTATACGTTACCTCTTACACCAAATGCATATAATTTATTCAAGAGTATTTTATGATTGACTCGGTCAAATGCTTTTGACATGTCCATGTATAGTGCTATGGCTGCCGACCTAGTATCCATATTTAGAAGGACTTTTTGTAAAAAGTTATACATTGCTGTATTAACAGATTTATTTTTCCTGAAACCATACTGACATGGGGTAAACATGTTATTGTTTTCGAAAAATGGGTAGATGCAGTTATATATATTCTTTTCAAATATTTTTGAGAATATGGTTATTAAAGCAACTGGCCTGTAGTTACTAATAGAATATTTGTTATCTTTTTTGTGTACCGGTTTTACTACTGACAATTTTATTTTTTCTGGAAAAATACCATGTTCTATGCACAAGTTGATAATATAACTTAAAGGAGCAGCAATTAAAGTTGCTACATCCTTAACGACCTTAGCGGTAATACCGTCATAACCTGCGCTATTAGTGTTCCGCAAAGAAGTTATAATTTTTAGAATGTCTGGAGGAATTGATGGAGGCATAAATATTGATTTAGTGTTAAATGTCAAGTTAGAAGAATGAGATCGTGTTGAGTCAGAAAAAATTGTATTATTAGTATTTTTAACAATGTCAGCAAAATAATCATTAAAGGTATTTGCCATAGTATTTGGATCAGTAATTACCTCGTCATTGATTATTATTTTCTCAATGCCTTCATTGGGGTAATTATATTTATATTTAGCTTCGTTAATTACTTTCCACGTTGCTTTAGATTTATTAACGGCAGTGTTTATAAAATAATTGTTCTGAGACCTTTTTGTCAGTGAAATGATTGTTTTGTATTTTTTAGCGTAAACTTTAAATTTCGTTTTATTTTCGTTGTTTGAGTTTTTCCTATATTTCCAGAGAAGTTCGCGTTTACGCTTACTGCACATTCTTATTCCTTTTGATAACCATTTAGGTCTTGAAATATTTTTAATGCGGATTTTTTTTATAGGAAAACATAAGTTATATATTAAGCTAAATATATCATGGAATGAATTGTACGCACTGTTAGGGTCTGTAGACCCGTATACACTGTGATACGAGATTTGACTTAAATACTTAGCAAATATAGATCTATTTTCTTTAGTGAAACAACGTTTATATACATACCAAAATTCAATTGGACTACACTTTTTTACTGGACATTTAATTATTTGTGCAGTATGGTCTGTTAACGCCATCTAGTGGCGTTGAGTCGACAACACGCAGCGCGGCACCCTCTAGCGTCGAGTAGACGTAGATTCGGCGTAAGGAACGAGAGCGGCGCAGCGGGAGCGCTGATTGGTCGTCACTGAGGATCATTGAGATCGTTCAATTCCTTCGGTCTACGGGTCAACCGTTCGTTCGTTTGACTGGACGACAGGACACACAGTACAGAAGAAAATTGGTAGTCGGTCCACCAACACCTTCAAAACTTAATTCTGATTCGAAACCTATGTGAATTAGTAATTCTAATTAAGTAATAAACGTATAAAACCCTTACGAATAAAAGACAGTTCATTGAAGAAGCCTGACCCTCAAATTCCACAACATATTGGACCTTCGAACCGGATCGGAGCGGCTTCAAGAAGAAGTACAGTTGGAAGTCGGCAACCAGCAGAAAATAAAACGGTCAGGCCATTCAGTGTTCCTATCCAAACCCATCCTCAAGGATCATTTGTACTAATATCGTGTATTCTTGTATACATTCCAGTTACCTAGTCGTGCCGCGAGCCCGCGTTTGAAATTTGAAACCTGCCGCCGTTTTGAGCGGCGTCATGTCGAGTTCGATCTTGCAAAATAAACTGTAAGTACTTTCTTCTGTCTCTTATAATCTCCCAAAATGCCACCCGACGAATATAAAGATTTGATTAAGAAAAGGGGTGTAGTGAAAGGAAAGTTTACTGTATTCGTTAAATATGTCCAATCGTTACAAGACGTAGACATATCAGAATCTCAAAAGATAGCTCTAGAAGATCGTTGTAGTAATATTATGTCGCTATTAGAACAATTCTCAAGCATTCAGGATGATATAGAATTTTACTTACAGGATTCTGAAATAGATTTGGAAAAACAGTTAATTGAAAGAGAAACCTTTGAAAATCTATTTTATGAGATCACATCTAAGGCGAAATGCACGCTAAAGAGTAAAGAAATTATTGATAACGATGAAGTCTGCAATAAGACCTCCAGTATTAAACTACCTACTATTTCATTGCCATCCTTTGACGGTTCATTTGAACAATGGTTAGAGTTTAGAGACACCTACATATCATTGATTCATAATTCTAAAACTATAGATGATATCCAAAAATTCCATTACTTGCGTTCCGCACTCACTGGCACTGCTAGTCAAATAATAAAATCGATACAATGTACTGCTGAAAATTACACCATAGCTTGGAGTCTATTAGAGAACAGATTTAATAATAATAGAATTCTCGTTCAAAACCACGTTAAAGCTCTGTTCTACTTACCCTCTCTAAATAAAGAATCTGCATTTCATATTCGTAAGATCATATACTAAAAAATATTCGTGCTCTTAAAAGTCTAGATGAGCCCACAGATCAATGGGATACTTTAATCATATTCCTTATCGTAACTAAAATGGATTCAACCACCGAAAAAGAGTGGGAAAACCATAAAAGTGCACTTTCGAAATTACCAAGTCACGCTAATAAAAAATTAACGCTAAACGATATTATTACATTTCTTACCGATAGGGCGGACATGTTGGAATCTATTAGAGGTACACATGATTCTGGGAAGCAAATGTCTGATGGTTCCGTAAAGAAATCATCATCCTATCAATCTAAGCATACTAGCTCACATAGTTACGTCGCAACACGTAATAATAATAATTCGTCAAAATTAGCACAAAAACCTAATTCGAACAATGATTCAAAACGTTACCAAAGATGTACTATGTGTAAAGAGAATCATCCGCTGTATCGGTGCATTAAGTTTAATGAGCTTTCTATGAAGGACAAATTTATATTCGTAAACGAGAATAAACTATGTACCAATTGCTTGCGCACTGGTCATACAGTGTCTAATTGCTGGTTCGGCGCCTGCAAGCTTTGTAATCGTAAACACCATTCGCTTCTTCATGGTGAGTGCTGTGATAACGGCAGCATGTCAAAGTCTTTAGGACCGCACGACGCGCAAGCGCCGGTGTCCACATCGTGTCGCGAGTCCGAAGCGACGGGCAACGCACACAGTACCGCGCTACACAGTGCGTCAACTTCAACGCGTCAACAAGTTGACAAAGGGTATTCATTTCAGGAACCCGTTATTCTCTCGACTGCATTATTAGAAATTTTAGACCACGATAATAGGTATCACACTATTCGTGCTATTCTAGATAATGGCAGTCAACATTCATTTATCACAAAATCGTTGTGTGATAAATTAAAAATTCGTTTGATACAGTCCACAGTACAAGTCGCAGGGGTAGGTAATTCGGTAACCCAATCTACACAATCATGCAAAGTGCACTTGCGATCTAAAAATAATGAATTTAATACAAATTTAAGTTGTCTCGTCCTGCCTTGCATTACCGCAACGTTACCTTCCATTACTCATAAAGTCGCAGAATTTATGATTCCGACTAATGTATCACTCGCCGATCCTAAATTTTGTACGGCCAATAGAATCGATTTATTAATCGGCGCTGATAAGTTTTGGGAACTTTTGAGTGACGGATTAATTCGACTTAAAAACGGCCCATACCTTCAAAACACTAAATTAGGTTGGGTTGTCTCTGGTGTCATACATGATGCAAAAGGTTCAACCGTTAATCGTGTTCAATGCAATTTTACGCACACGTACGACAACTTAGATAGTCAATTAACTAAATTTTGGGAAATAGAGGAGATAGGTTTAAAAACAGATAATATGTCTAAAGAGGAACATGATTGTGAAAATCTATTTATAGAAACGACTACACGTGATAATCATGGTCGTTTCTCTGTGCGTATTCCATTACGCGATTCAGCTGATCAACTAGGCGATTCATACCTACAAGCCGAGAGTCGGTTCCTCGCGCTCGAACGCAAGTTAGGTCGGGGCACACCAAGTTATAAAAAATTATATTTCGATTTTATGCGTGAATATTTAGAACTTGGTCATATGACAAAAATAGATACTTATACATCTCCACATTATTTCTTACCGCATCACGGTGTATTTAAAGAACATAGTACAACTACGAGATTACGAGTAGTATTTGACGCTAGCGCTAAAACTACTTCCGGTCAATCGCTAAATGACATTCAACTGATTGGTCCATCTTTACAAAATGATATTGTTGCCATTCTGTTGAGATTTCGTCAGTACACATATATTGCCTGTGCAGATGTCGAAAAAATGTACAGACAAATATTAATTCAACCCGATCAACAATATTTACAATTAATTTTATGGAGAGAAAACCCGTTAGATGCGCTCGGTGTGTACCGGCTTAACACGGTTACTTACGGCACGGCGTCCGCGCCATACCTAAGTATGCGATGTTTACAACAACTGGCGTCGGATTGCACTGATAAGGACATCGCTAGTATTATTAACAAAGATTTTTATGTAGACGATTTAATAACGGGTTGTGATGATAAAAAAGAATTATTAGACATTTGTGATAAAGTTTCTACGGTATTACAATCGGGTTGTTTCTGTTTACGAAAATGGATGTTCAATTTCGATTTGTCAACTTTAAACGCGTCAAAGAATTTATCTCTAGGCGAATCCTGTCAAAGTAAAACTTTAGGTTTAGGTTGGTTCGCAAATACAGATGAGTTACATTATACGACTAAACTTAAATTAACCGGGAGTCACGTTACTAAGCGTATTATGTTATCAGCAATCTCACAAGTATACGATCCGTTAGGTCTATTAGCGCCTATTATAATACTTGCTAAAATATTATTGCAGAAATTATGGACGTATAAAATCGGATGGGACGATCCGGTGCCTCATGATATTTTAATTAATTGGCAGAAATTCGTAGACACTCTTGACTATTTGGGTAAATTACGTATACCACGTCAGGTGATAAATAGTAAAATGCAGTATATTGAATTGCACATATTCACCTAACACTCTTAAAACATTTGTACAAAACAGGGTGGCTCAAATTAATGAACTCACTGGTAGTTTACCATGGTTACACGTAGGAAGTAAATCCAACCCAGCTGACTTGGTGTCACGCGGGGTCACGCTGGACGCTCTGCGCACAGCTGATATTTGGTGGCACGGTCCAGCATTTTTGCACGAACGGCTGTGTAATTTTAGTTATGATCATAGTTGTCATAATGTTAATTTTAATGAGTTGCCAGATATTAAATTAACTACCACACTGTTAGTACAGCATATTAACGAGAATACGTTTCCGTTTGAGAGATTCTCTTCATTTACTCGTATGAAGCGTGTACTTGCTTACATGTTACGTTTCATTGATAACGTTCGTAATAAAATTAAAATAAATCGTAAATACGGCCCGCTTCAAGTAGATGAGTTAAATAACTCTATTATTAAGCTGACTCAAATGTCACAAAACCACTCGTTTCCTGATCTTGATATTTCATCAAAGGGGAATGTAACCTTAAAGGCTACCCGTAATATTTCTGGTCTTAATATATTTGTTGATAACAATAACATTATTCGAGTTGGAGGTAGGTTAGACAATTCTTTAAATTTTTCATACAATAAAAAGCACCCCATCCTGTTGTGTAGTAAACATACCTTTACGCGTTTGTTATTTCAATATGAGCATAAACGCCAGCTTCATGCAGGTCCTCAATCACTGTTAGCTAGTATACGAGAAAATTGGTGGCCCCTCAGAGGCCGTAATCTGGCTAGAAATGTTGTACATACATGTGTGACATGTACACGTATTAAGGGCAAAACTATTTCAGTTCAAATGGGTAACTTACCTATAGAAAGGCTAGAACCAGGTTATCCGTTTATGAGGTGCGGTGTAGACTATGCAGGACCCATGTTAATTTTGTATCGTAAAGGGAGGGGAGCTAAACTGGAAAAATGCTATATTTGTTTATTTATCTGTTTCTCAACGCGTGCAGTTCACTTAGAATTAGTTACTGATTTAACAACTGATGCTTACATATTAGCGCTAAAACGGTTTATGTCTAGACGGGGTAAACCTGCTGAAATATTTTCAGACAATGGTAAGAATTTTGTTGGGGCAATGAATGAACTTACCCAATTCCTAAAGAACAATCGTGATAATATTATAGAGGTTTTAGCTAATGATCATATAAAATTTAATTTCATACCACCATATACACCGCATTTTGGAGGATTGTGGGAGGCAGGAGTAAAGTCCTGCAAATATCACATTCGTCGTGTTATCGGTAACGCGAACTTAACGTATGAGGAGTTTAGCACGATATTAGCTCAAATCGAGGCCGTCCTAAACTCTCGACCTATGTACCCACTGTCCACAGACCCAACTGACCTTCTTCCCCTCAGCCCTTCTCTGTTTCTGATTGGCCGACCGCTCACCGCACATGCCAGCCCAGACATCACAACTACAGCTTCACATCGCCTGTCCCGTTATGATCGCGTGGAACAGATGCGCCAGCAGTTCTGGCAGAGATGGTCAAAGGAGTACATAGCGGAGCTTCAGACCAGAACGAAGTGGAAGACAAGTAAGGAAGAATTGGTACCTAATACTCTTGTACTAATCAAGGAGGATAATCTTCCACCTCTCAAGTGGCGCCTGGGAAGAATACTTCATACCTTTCCTGGGAAAGATGGCCTGTCACGAGTCGCTGACATCAAAACTGCAACTGGGACGGTGCGAAGGGCATTCTCAAAAATATGTCCTTTATTACCGCAAGAAGAGAAGGAGAAGACAGATCCACAATAATCACCCAACATCATCACATCAACACCATCGGTACTTCGTTGGAAGCAGCTACTTCCAAGGCCGGGGGCATATGTTAACGCCATCTAGTGGCGTTGAGTCGACAACACGCAGCGCGGCACCCTCTAGCGTCGAGTAGACGTAGATTCGGCGTAAGGAACGAGAGCGGCGCAGCGGGAGCGCTGATTGGTCGTCACTGAGGATCATTGAGATCGTTCAATTCCTTCGGTCTACGGGTCAACCGTTCGTTCGTTCGACTGGACGACAGGACACACAGTACAGAAGAAAATTGGTAGTCGGTCCACCAACACCTTCAAAACTTAATTCTGATTCGAAACCTATGTGAATTAGTAATTCTAATTAAGTAATAAACGTATAAAACCCTTACGAATAAAAGACAGTTCATTGAAGAAGCCTGACCCTCAAATTCCACAACATGGTCGGATAGTGCAAAATCTCTGATTTCGCCTTTGCATCCCTTAATGTTATGAGCTATGTTGTCAATACAGGTATTACTAGCGCTGCGTGTTACCTGGTTAAACTGAAGGGTGATATTAAAACTTAACAGTAGTTCCACAAACTCCAAAGATATTTTTGAATTGTTTGTAATATCTATGTTGAAATCTCCACCGATAATTATATTTTTATTTTTAATACATAACTTACCCAAAATTTTACTTAGAATTAAAAAGAAAGTATTTATTGTTCCAATTATTTTGTTCGGCGGTCTGTAGATACATAAAATATATATTTTGTGGTCAATTAGTTCAATAGCAGAGCATTCAATAATATTTATAATAGACATTTTGTTAATATCATCGACTCTTCTAAATCGTAGTCCATTCTTAATTAAAATACATGAGCCTCCATGTCTACTACATCTCATATAGTACGATCCTAATATAAAGTTAGATATCTGTAAGTAAAACTCGTCGCCTCTCCTCATGTTATGTTCCGTAATGCATAATATATCTGCCTTTATACCGTCGGTCGCCGATTCATCTAAGCACACTGATAGCATATCCGATTTATTAATCAAACCATTAATATTTTGATGCATGATTGTTATACAATTATTGACGAAATAAATTATCGCAGCTTGAGTCTTTGTTCGTTTGAATTACAGAACTTTGGTTATTTGTCTCATATGATATGGAGTTATCCTTTTGTGTTATGTTGGCGTTGTATTCTATTATACTTTCCATTTGTACTTTAATGTGCTTGAAAATTGTGTACATGCCTAAGTCATTGATTGCGCCCGTTATCTTTGAAAACATTGAGTGGTCATAGGTTAAATGCTTGTTTGGGTCAAGCGAATAGCAATTTTCGTGAGTTATAATATCAAGATACAGGAGGTTGTTGAAATTTTCGATTCTCCAGTTATACATATTCGCATAACTGTTGCACTTAAACGTAGGGACGCATAAAATGACATTAGTGTGTTGCACTTTTTTTAGTGATTCTCTTATAGCTAGTATCAGGTCGATGGAGTCATTTGTTGAGTTGAAGTCTGCCTCGCCAATTAAAATTACACAGAAGTCCTCCATTGTGAAGTTTTGCAGCTTAAGTTCAATTCCATTCATTATTTGTTTGATGCCGCAGTTTGTCTTTAAGTAATGACATATTTGCGTACTTGGGCCTAAAGATTTGTCAGCAATTTTTAATATTTTGTAGTTTAACCCTTCGGGTCAGTTTCCGTGATTGCCACACAGGTCTCAGCTGTGCGAAAGTAGCTCGCGCTTTGGCAATCCGTGAAGTGATATCCTCTTCAGTTCCTCCAGTTTCTGACACGACGCTCCCAAGGTACGTGAATTTGTGGACGCATTCCACAACCTCTGTGCCGATTAATATCGGAGAAGGATTCATCACACCTGTACGCATCTCCTGGGTCTTACGGATGTTAATTTTGAGTCCAGTTTTTGCCGCCTCCTGGCGCAGGTCATTCAGTTTCGACTGCATGTCGGCGTGTGTATGACTCAGCAGGCAAAGATTATCAGCATAGTCCAGGTCTTCCAAGACATTGGTCAATCCCCACTCAATCCCACGACGCCTGCTATCGTAAATGCACAACATGATTCCGTCTAGGACGATTATAAAAAGGAGGGGCGAAAGAAGACAGCCCTGGCGGACTCCAGCGTGCACTGCGATGTCCTCCAAAATTAGGCCTTCATGAGTCACCTTGCAGGAATATTTCCTATAAATGCTCTCCAATAGGCGGACTATTTTTGGCGGCACTCCAATGTCCAACAGGCGGGACCAGATGCTGGACCACTTCAACGTATCAAAGGCCTTTTCGAAGTCGACAAAGGTAAGATAAATTGCCCTTTGCCATTCTGTTGCCTGCTCGAGAATGATACGAAGAGTGTTGATCTGGTCCGTGCATGAGCGGCTCGAACGAAAACCCGCCTGCTCCCCGCGCAGAAGAGGTTCAACGGCCTTCGACAGCCTATCAAGTAATATCTTACAGAAAACCTTAGAGGGAGTCGACAGCAACGTGATGCCTCTCCAGTTATCGCAACTACTGAGATCACCTTTCTTGGGCACGGTAATTAAAAGTCCCTTGTTCCAGTAGTCCGAGAGTTCTTCAGCGGTCCATATCCTTTCGATTAAAGGCGTCAGCACATCGACAGCGGAGGCTAAGTCGGCTTGTAACATTTCCGCCGTTATCAGGTCGAGTCCAGGTGCTTTGCCTGCCTTCAAAGAGAGAATCGCTTCAGTCACTTCAGAGGCTGATGGTGGTTCCGTATCGATGTCGAGAGGTCGAGGTGGTGTAGGACCTACCTGCAGCGCGTCAGGCGTCAGAGATGCTGACAATCGGAAGACCTCAAAGTGCTGGCGCCATCGCTGCGGGCGGCTGCACAATAAGCTGTCCGTCTTTGGATTTAAGCGGCTTCTTCTTCTTGAGCTTACTGTTACCTGCCAAGGTCTTCGTGGCTTTATAAAGCTCTTTCAAGTTGCCGATGTTCTCAGCGTGTTGAGCACGATCAGCAATATCATCAGCCCAACGCCTTCTGTCTGCACGCGTACTGCGATAAATCGGCTTACGCAAAACGAGTAGCACATTTTCTTCCTAGACACTTTTTATGTGTCTATCACCAATCCGGTTTTTTATTAAGGTTAACAAAATGGACACAAGTTTAGTTACTAAAAGCTTTGTTAAAGTACTTAGTAATATTACTAACAATAACCACAATAAGTATTGCATATTTATTTAGAACATTTCAATATTTTATACACTTCATTACTAGTGATAAGTGCAATAAGTTTGAGTTATTGCAGATATGTTATGATATAACATTAACAAGTAACAGACATAATTTGACACAAGTTACAGATATTTGTAAAGACTAGCCTGTCTTACTAATAAATTTATTTATTTTTTATTTATTTATTAAAATCTCCCTTACAACTATTATTACAGGTAGGTATACCTTATGCGATTGCGCGGTCTTACAATTAACTTATATACAATATAAAACTATGAAAAACGTAAAAATCTAGTTGTCCTAACATTTAATAATTATAACTTATAAACTAAATTTCCTAAATATAAAAACACAATATTAAAATACAAAAACATAAACATATAACCTACTCTAATCTTCACTATAACATAAAATAAACAACAGTATTTTTGCGAATTCACTGAAATGGCATTTAAATACATCGATCTTGACGTGAAGATCGTTAATAACCCGAATTGCACGGGTCAGTGGTGTTTTGGCGAGAAGGTTGGTAAATACCGCATTAAGTAATGTGGGAACAGTAACTTGTGGTAGTTAAACTAAAGAGTAAAATTGCTTTAACTTATTATATTTTCCTATAATGTAGTGAACATTATAGGAAGATGACTTTTACAAGACTGACTAGAAAAACTAAACAAAAATATCTTCAATTATTCTTAGCATATTTTGATTAGGTTGAATTCCAAAACGTGCTAGCTTTATAATAGGCATGGAGGTCGCCTCTACATGACATACCTCCTTACATGAGCTACGCCCCTAAGAATAGAAGCGCAGAATCATGATAGGTGCTTTTATTCTACGTTTTGAAATGTAAAATCAATCCTAATCCTATCCCGTACATTTACCTAACGGGGGATTAAAGTTAATTGAGGTACAACCCTTAAAAGGGGAAGGCGTTATCAAGTTAAAGACGTCATGCTTGAACCTCCTTGTACAAAACCCCCTTAAAAGAAACAAGGCGTCCTCTTTACACTAACAGGGCACCAACTCAACAACTCACATCAACCCGGATGGTGTCTAATTATGTAAATTTTAGATATGATTCAAACTAACGTTACGTGCTCTTACTTGCCTTACTCGTACAGTTACATGCTTATTGCACTTATGACACTAGGTAAGAAACATTAATTATTGCTGGCAAAAAGTGCAATATGTTGATTTACTAACGATTACTGCAATAAGTAAACTACTTATTGTGGATATAACTAGTAATCGTTATATCTATGTATTAAATGATCCTAAAATATGTTTTTTTTAGAAGCATTTATATAATATATTTAAAACATTCGCTACTTAGTAATAATTTTTTTTAAATTTTTTTTCATAATCCAGTCAATTCAAATCAAATCAAATCAATTTATTTGCAATAAACACTTATACAATATTACTTGGTACAATTTTGGTCTTAACATAAATAATAATACAGATCCACAAAAACACACTTAGTCATAATAATGTGACATGCAAACATTTGGGTTAATATTTATTTATAATTACAAAATTCCATTATAGTTATAATTAATAAATTACAATTGAAATTTGAATAAATAACATTATTAAATAAATTTATAAAAATAAAAGATATTGATGTCCGAGGGTAAATGATTATGGTTGTTATTAATTTTTCAACTCCCTATTAAATATATCGCTTACAGAGTAGAAATTCTTATCCAATAGCCATAATTTAAGATACCTTGAAAATGTATTAAGTGGTAAGATTTTGACAGTGTCAGCATTGAAAATGCGACCACACATTGCATAGCTATTTTTATGTCCTAGGGATTATTGGCAAAACTATTCTATTTTTGTGCCTATTACTTTTTGGATACATTTCATGAGCTTTTTTAAATAAGTCCGGGTGAATTTAAACAAATTTAGTGCATTCATTCTTTGGAAGGGTTAGTAATTTGAACTTTTTGAAAATAGGTTTGCAAGATTCCCATGGGCGAATTGCCGCTATGGCGTGGATGCATTTTTTCTTTGCGATGAACACTCTCTGACTTTCTGATGAGTAACCCCAGGCAATAAGACCATATCTGAACACAGAATCAAAGTAGCCATAGTATGCAGATAATACAGTTTTTAATGCTGATGTTTTTGAGAGTTCGTATAGAACGAACACGAATGAATTTATTTTGTTGCATACTTTATTGACGTGAGCTTTCCAGTTGCAGTGTTTATCAATCGTGATACCGACAAATGCCGTTTCGTTAACTTCTTTTAATTTAAGTCCTCTATTGTGTCCAAAGACTTATTTTCTCGTCCATATGTACTAAATTGAATAAAATTAGTTTTTGTTAGGTTTACACGTAGATTATTTTCGTCAAGCCATGTTATTATCGATTCAATTGTATTATTTATGTCAGTTGTATATTTATTAATGTCAGTATTATTCGATGTCATTATTAACGAAATGTCATCAGCGAACAGAAAACAGGGGTGATTAGTAAGTTCAGGAAGGTCATTTATATATAGGCAGAACAATAGGGAGCTAAGCACACCTCCTTAGGGCACACCAGACCTGTTATGTTTATAGTTTGATCTGTAAGATTTTAGTTCTATATTACTATCCATTTTTTCGATTTCTACACACTGCATTCTGTTATTTAAATAACTTTCTTTTCATTAAAGAGCTGGACTCATACTTTAAAATTTTGTCTATTAGCAATTTGTGTGATACGAAGTCGAAGGACTTCGACATGTCAAAAAATATGCCTGTTGTCTTAAGTCTAAATTGACTTGTTATCTAAATTGGTAATGATTGTGTGTATCACGTTAAAACATGCTAATGTTGTGGACTTTCCTTTTTGAAAACCGTATTATTCTTCCCTTAGAATACTATGCTTGTCGATGAATTGAGTAAGGCGTTTATGCATAGCAGTTTCAAAGATTTTTGATATAATCGGTATGAGAGTAATTGGTCTGTAGTTATCGAGATCTTCCTTGTTACCTTTTTAGTGTAGAGGTTTTACAACCGATTGTTTAAGTAGGCTAGGTGTACGGGGTGGACGTGATCGCTGGCGGTAGATAGGGATTCTGGAGGTTGTAAGGCTCCTGCACCAGCGCGTTGACACCCTTGCACCTATAGTTCAGTTGTCATCAAGAATTCTCGCCTCTGTGAGCTGCTTGAGGTCTGCCAGATGTTCATGGGTGAAGATATGATGTCCAGGAAATAAAAGACTTTATTCTTCTTAGCGTTTTGCGATGTTTTCACAAGGTCTTCGTGACATAAAGTTGCGTGGATTCTTCTAATACAAATTTGGCAACCGAATTGCTCAGCGCGCATGCGCACTATCGTACTACCAAACTTTACCGTCACGAGGACCCTGATTTCACGTTCGCACAAGTTTTTTATTTACACAATTTTTTATTATAAACTTATGCTATAAATCAACAGAACCTCCCAACGCAATGATCATGGCATGACTCATATGGTTGGAAGCGCCCTGAAATGGCCCATCCGATGGACCTTGGTCCAGGTCCCTGACTGCCTCCTCCGAGGAGTTCTGCCAGGAAGAATGAGTGATGAAGGGAAATTCTGCTGGTTTTTCGAACTTATGGCTATTACATGCTAAAATATACATTTTTCCACTACTTTCATCGCGAGGGTTCGGAAGCCCTTTCCCTAAGCTATAGGAATCTAGTGTATCTATAGCTATATCTATAGCCTTCAGGCGTGTAGCCGCCTGGAAGTGTGCGTGAGTAGCGAAAGGTGTTATTTTCTAACATAAAGTTAGTTTGTACTCAAGGTACCTGTGGAATCCACACCCACCAAGTATCAATCGGTAGCCATCACGACAGGCTTATCCTATGGTAGCACTCTGGTGGGCGTGGCTTCAACCCTCGAGTCAGTATTCACCCTGGAGTGTCCGAAAATGAGAATGTCCCGGGGCCGGGCAACATATTTCGGTGGTTATCTCTCTGGTCACCAGAGCTAACTGCTAGCTAGCTAGCTGGCACCAGAGAGGCTGAAAAGGAAAATATTTGCCAGGCCCAGAAAAACCAACAGACTTTATGATATGCCCGAAGGTCAGAGGACCTGGGTCCTATGAGAAAATCCAAGCGCCTGCCTGCCAGCCCCCGAGGGTATTGCTTCAGAAAGCAAATCTATATCCCTTCAGGTTCAGAAGGTACCTGAAGGCGGGCGGGCCCGCCGACAAGCGCTCGAAAACCCTTGTGTTTTATGTATACAGACACATTATCCCAAGCAAGTGGCCTTTATGTACTACAACTATGTGAGTACTATCTGTTTACATGTCCTAGGCAGATATCTAGGTTACCTAGAAGCGCTGAATCGCTTATAACGAGTTTATCTTACCACTTACTTGAGAGAAATGTGTATGTATCTAGTGTTCCAGGGTGAAACTCTATAATCCCTGGCTATGTACTGTTGTTATGTATCGTTTTTCGGTCATAGCCTTAGGGTATCCAAGTTAGAACACCTAGATTGTGTTTCCTAACAGTTTAGTGTATGTAAGGTAAATAATACGCATTGGTGCGTGAGTGTGTCGCACCCGGCGCTACTTGCGCTCCCGCTTTTTTGGGGACCCCTAATCGAAAGGAAATAAATTCTTTATTTACCTATGCTATTACATACATTGCTTACTTATAATAACTTAAGTATTTCAATGGTATATAGGCGAGTATATAAACTATGAGCTATGTGTCGCTACGTCGCGAACACTAGGAAAACATCCAAATTCAAAAGATAGATTCACTAAAAATGTTAAGACTGGTGTTAATTCACCGGAACAACATTTTAAATTTTTTGTTGCTAAGTCATCGTAACCTACTGAGTTTGTGTTGTTTAGAGATAACATAATTCTGTATATTTCTTCATGTCCATATGGTTTTAGGAAAATACTGTCAATAACAGATTTTTTAAGGCTAGCATGAGTATTTTTATGGGTTTCGTTTATTAGATTAATCCAATAGTCATTTAATGCTTCAGCAATATTATCCGGGCTATTAATTACAGTACCTTTGTTTCTTAAGGTTTTTTTATGACTTGTTTGCTCTTACTACCGACGGACTCATGTTTTACCAGTTGCCATGCTGCCTTGCATTTGTTTTTAGAATTACTGATAAATTGATGATTAATTGCTTTAATGAACCCATGTATGCAACGTGGTAGGAGTTTAGAGTTGTTTTTAAATTTTGTTTTATTTTCAGCTGTTTTGTTAGCATAGTATTTGTTTCGGAAACACTTAACTACAGACCCATTGCCCTAATTCCTATATTTTCGAAAGTCATCGAAAAGATAATTTATGAGGCAATTAATATTTTTTTAAGTAAATATAATATTTTATGTGATGAACAGAAAGGATTTAGGAAGAGCAAAGGTATAAATATTACTATTTACGACTTACTTAGTATAATAATGGGACACATGGTTGATAAAAAAGTACCAATTTGCGCAATCCTTACAGACATGACAAAGGCTTTCGATGGTGTCCATCATGCAACCCTGATTGATAAGCTAAACAGGTATGGAATAAGAGGGAACATACTCAGTCTTATTAAATCATACTTAAGTGACCGTAAACAATATACGGAAATATCTAAAATCTGCACAACCACTAGGCGTGAGAAGAAATACATATCCAAATCAAGAGTTATAAGACATGGTGTGCCTCAGGGCGGAGTTCTTAGATCACTTTTGTTCTTGCTGTACATAAATGACTTACCACACCACATTGAACACCCAATGGTCTTATTCGCTGACGACATCACCGCATTTGTCAAATGTATAGACTTCAATCAATATTTCCTCTTCCCCCGGACCGCCTCAAGGTGTAGACGTGCTCAATACCCGTATTGATTTATTTTGAGAGTTTTAAATCGAATTAGTAACCAGTTAAATCACACATAAAAATAGGAGTGCATCAGTGTTGAAGAGGTCGGATCGAGCGATTGGTGAAGAAACAACCACCTCTGCGCAACTTATTACATCCTGGTACCCTCATCGCAATCAACGCACCTAAGGTACTGTGTACTCCTTTATAACGCTGCGAGTGAGTGAGCGCAGGCGCAAACAGAGGGAGAGGTCAATATCCCACCTCCTTACCATCATTAGTCTACTATCCCGCCCACTACGTGACACATATCAGTGCGTATTCAAGTGCGCAATTACGGCGATGTGTGAAGCATACGCAGAGACAGAACACCTGCTGTCAGTTATTTTCTCCTGGTACATATGATCATCTGTTAAATCACAACTGGGAGATATTAACTTGATACCTACTGAAATTGACTTGGTATTTATACAACTACAATCTGTGGATAACACTATCTATTTCTATATATATTGTATTGCTTCCTGGGATTTATACTTGAAAAGCTGAGATAAATAAACTTGGGCGCGTGACAGATCCATCTATTATCTCCTGGTACTCGAAACAACAGATTTTGCGCTGCTGCTAAACTATATTGTACTCATCAGCCGCATTGCGAATAACAATCTTTTGGCAGCGGAGTATTAGAGAACCTCTAAGTGCGTATAATCTCCTGGTACTCACTATGCAGGAATTGGGCAATAAATCGCTTTCCGAATCTAATATTTCCGAACAAACGGACCTACGTACTCCGCCACCCCGCAGCATTGTATTTCAACGTGCTAAGAGGCCGAGAGGACTTGAATTCGAAAATGAAGAATTCAATGCCTTCAAGGAGGAAATGAAGAACATGATATCAACTATGATGGCAACTCAACACGAGGAAATCAAAAAAATTTACCCCACTTTGATGGAAATTAAAAACACCAATGATAATATTGAATCTGCAATGGCTGCTCTTTCCGCGCAAAATGACGATCTAAAAAAGAAGATTGAATTGCTGGAGACTCAGGCTAAAAAGGATAATGAATACATGGTGATCCTGGAGGATAAAATTGAGGACCTCCAACGAGGAAGCCGGAAGGCCAATCTGGAGATAAAAAATGTCCCTAAAGTTGCAAAAGAAAGGAAAGACGACCTAATAAAAATGGTTACTTGTTTATCGAACTCTATTGATTGTAATATAGTGACAAGGGATATTACAGACATATATCGAGTACAGAATAAAAGGCCGAACACTAAAAGCGGTACAATTATACTGGAAATGGGCTCAACACTTCTTAAAACGGAATTCCTTAAGAAAACAAAAGAATTCAACAGAAAAAACAAAGAAAAAATCTGCGCGAAACATTTAGGTTTTAAATCTGAAGAAAATACTCCAATTTATGTGTCAGAACAATTGACCACAATGGGTTCAAGATTGTATTTTCTGGCCAGAGATCTGACAAAAACCAGAGAGTACAAGTTTTGCTGGACTGCTTACGGCAAAGTTTACGTCAAGAAAGACGAAAACTCGCCCACTATAATTATAAAAAGCGAGTCGCAGGTTCACCACCTAATGCATCAGAAATGACTGGATAATGTTTTCTTTTTCTTACTGCGGTGGTTACGTTTGACTGTTTATGTCTGCTCGTTGTTAAAAAACCTAAGTTGCTATAAAAAAACTTATAAATTGCTTTGTTTAATTATGCTTAGTTATGTAAATAAACTGCGCTCATTCACACATCTAACTTACACATACATAAATTCAATCTTTAATTGTAAAATAAGTATCATTAACCCTCACTACACTTACACTATATACACAATAACCTTTCACATCACCCACACACCCAGTCGCAATTTAGTTATGTACATATACCTTTCTAACAATTTTAGTTATGGATAACACCCTCCAAACATTGAATAATATTGATAATACAGAGATTGCCCAAGCTTATGAATGTTCACCTCAAGAAGTCGGCAAATTATTAAGAGTGAAACCAACAGATATCACAATTGTGTCCCAAAATATAAGAAGTATTTATTCCAACTTCAATGACCTTCAACTTACCTTAGCAAATTTAGAAATTAAAATTGACATAATAATACTAAGTGAGTGCAGATTAAACCCTAACAAATTAATACCAGAAATACACAACTACACATCCTACCAAACGACAAACCATTTAAATAGAGCAGACGGAGTGGTCACGTACATTAAAAATACACACAGCGCTATAGTAAATGAAGTGATACTTTCACAAGCATCCTGTTTACAAATTAGCATCAACCCTGACTTAATTATTTTGGCAATCTACCGATCGCCCTCTACGTCAAATACCGATGAGTTTATTTTCTCCCTTAATCAACACATTACTACACTTAAAGCCGATAAAAACATAATAATCACTGGCGACATAAATATTAATTTAATATGTTATCAAGATGAGCAAGCTGTTGATCGCTCAAGAAGGTTAAGTTATTTAAACATGCTGTCAATGCACGGGTTGCTGCCGGGTCACACACTACCTACCAGAGGAAAAAACTGCCTTGACCATTTTATCCTAAAGTTAAAATCATCACGCAAAACTGGAACTATAGCTATTATTAATACTACAATAACCGATCACTATATGACTTTTTTAAAACTATCTGACCAGGAATATAAACATAAGGGCACTATCACAAAAACTACGTTAAATATGGAGAACGCACTGGAACATTTAAAACAAAGTAACCTTCAAAATCTTTTAGACCTAAATGACCCTAATATACTTACCGATTCCCTTATAAATATATTACAAACAAGCCTTATCTCCAGTACTCTAACTAAAATAATTCCAGTGAAACATAGGCTGCTTAAACCATGGATGACCACTGGCTTACTTCGATGTATTCGAAATAGGAATGACATGCAAAAAAGACTTAAGACAGATCAGTTTAACGAAATATTAAGAGTCACATACAGAAGATACCGTAATTATTGTAACTATATCATCAAAAAACAAAAGCAAACTTATGATAGAGAGCGATTAACCAAAGCACAGAAAAATCCTAAAAAACTATGGGACACAATTAACACTATAACTCAGCGTAAACCTAATAAAACACCTAACACGGAGCTTTTACATCTAAAACCAACTGCACAGGATTCTGCAAATGCAGTAAATAAATATTTCTCCAGCATAGGTAATGTTCTCGCCAATGAAATCATTTCGAACACCTCTAGAGCAAACGCTCTTCATCCTGGCGCGAATGACAACGCCCCTTCATCTTCATTCGTAATTCTTCCAACTGACCATATAGAGGTTTACAACACTCTAATGACTCTAAAGTCTGATAGCGCCCCGGGGTGGGATGGTGTCCCGGTTAGCTTCCTAAAGGCTTCCCATGGGCTGATTGTGCCAATTATTACTCATTTGGCAAATCTGTGCTTTGACCATGCGACGTTTCCAACAGCTCTGAAGCTTGCTTTAATAACACCAGTGCATAAGAGTGGAGACAAGACAGACCCATCGAACTACAGGCCCATATCAGTATTACCATCTATCTCCAAAATCTTAGAAAGACTAATAAACTCACGCCTAATAAATTATTTTAATAAAAACAGACTATTGTCACCCAATCAGTTTGGCTTCCGGCGAGGAATGTCAACAGAAGATGCAGCCTTGGCTCTTGTCTCCACTGTAACCAGTAAAGTAGACAGTGGAGACAAGTGCCTCGCCGTCTTTCTTGACCTCAAAAAAGCGTTCGACACTGTCTCTGTTTCTACTCTTTTGGTCGTGTTGGAAAGCAATGGCATAAGAGGTCAGCCGCTTGCTTTATTCAGGGATTATCTATGTGGGCGGAAGCAAAAAGTTAAAATTGGCGACACTGTTAGTTTAGATGAAACTACTACTTACGGCGTTGGACAAGGAAGCGTGCTTGGCCCCACTCTTTTCTTAGTTTATATAAATAGCCTCTGTAAGATGAACATAGAAGGAGGTCACATCTACTCATACGCAGATGATACTGCCATAGTGTTTAGCGACACAACTTGGAACAAGGTTAAGAAATCTGCAGAGTCTGGCCTGTCTAGGATAGCATCATGGCTCGACGAAAATCTTTTGACCCTTAATATATCTAAAACCACCTTCATTTGCTTCTCTAAATATAACCTTTCACAACCTTCAACTGACTTCAAAATAAAAATTCACAATTGCCAGACCCCCTCAAACTCTAGCTTTGCTTGCCCTTGCATAGAAATTGAAAAAGTGCAATATACCAAATATCTAGGTATAATGGTCGACCAACGTTTATCTTGGCATTTGCATACTGAATTGATAATGAAAAGAATTCGGAAACTTATCTGGACATTTAAAACATTGCGTTACGTGACTACTAAAAATCTTCTGTTACAAATTTACACATCACTGGCACAGTCGGTACTAGCGTATTGTTTACCAGTTTGGGGTGGAGCAACTAAAACTAAATACTTAGAACTAGAAAGAGCTCAGGGATCACTATTAAAAGTTATGCTATACAAGCCCTTTAGGTTCCCAACTGAAACTCTTTACCTAATTTCTGATGTTCTGACGGTTCGAAAACTTTATGTGCTCCACATTATTTTAAAAAAACATAAATCTCTCACCTTCGACCCCTCGACTCGACAAAGGAGAAGGAAATACATGATCCCCAGTGTTCCCGTTAAATCAACTTTTGCTAAGAGACAGTACGCCAGGCAATCTTCTCACTTATATAACTTGATAAACAAGGAATTAAATGTTTACCCACTTTCGTATCGAGACTGTAAAATTGCTCTGACTGAATGGTTAAAGACAAAAACTTACGACGAGATTGAGAATATAGTCCAAACTATAAGTTCATAAATATTAAAATAATCTATTATTAATAACTGAGACTACTTTTACTCACTAACACATATCCACTGCTATTTACAGGCCATATACCTATTATCATTAAACACATACACTCACACTCACTCACACACACATACACACCATTACACACCTTCACACTACAGAGCGTCTTTAATTAATTATTACCTACTTTGTTCAAGTTTTACTTTATATTTTGATTTATATAACTTTTTTTTTTCTTTTCTAATACCTACTTTAATGAAATGTCTATTCAATAGCCTATAAAAATTTGTAATTACTGGAAGAGCGGAACTACCTAACACAAGTATATTTCTTACTTAAATGGAAATTCCCTAAAAACCAAATGTAATAGTATTCTTAAGTTATTGAAATAAACATTTATTATTTATTTATTATTTATTATTAATATGAACAGAACATAAATAATACCCTTAAGGACATTGTAGATTGGCTTGAGGTAAATAACTTAGTAATTAACCTGCAAAAAACTACCGTTATGCATTTTTATCAACGCACATCAGTACCCAAGGTAACAATAGAATGTAATGACTGTATTATAGACCAGGTACAAGTTACAAAATGTTTAGGTATAGTGATAGACAGTCTTGGTAACCTCAAGCAGAAGAGGTTTGTAAAAAATTGAGCATATCCGCGTATGTTTTATACAATCTGGCGAAAAAGGTCAACATCACCACAACTGTGGTTGCATACCATGGTATAGTCGCGTCCACTTTAACATACGGTATAATCTTTTGGGGAAACTGTACTCTACGAGAACAGGTTTTCAAGGCCCAAAAGCGATGCTTAAGGGCAATGCATAATATGAAAGTGACGGATAGTTGCGTTCCTGTGTTTAAGTCCCTCAAACTATTAACTTTCCCGGTTATGTACATTTTAGAAGTCGCTATTTTCGTTAAATGTAACATTAAACTTTTCACTGCAGTGTCAAAAGATATGAAGAGGCCTCTAAGAAGTCAGTATAAATATCTACTCCATGTTGAGAGTTGTAATACTGCTTTACAGAAAAATAGTGTTATTAGTATGGGCCGAATAATATATAATAAAATACCTAACACAATTAAAAATGACACAATAAGAAACTTTAAAAAGAAACTAACAGAATTATTAATTGCAAAATGCTACTATTCTGTAAATGAATTTCTAAATGACACTGACATATTATTTTGTACTCAATAACTTGCTATTATATAATTGACATTCTTACCTAATTATGACATTGTTCCAATTCATTAATTCTTTTCCTATTATATTGTACTAAGACATTTAAATGAATATATTGTTATGTGAATGCACCTCATAATATCATTGCATCTCATTAAATATTGTTTGCATGCGTAATATATGGTAGATTGTACAAGGATCACCCATGTTTTAATTGTCACATCTTATTTAATGTACCTAACTACAATCTATGCAAATAAACGTTTACTTTACTTTACTTCGTAATGATATTTTGGTTTAACAGCTTGCTCTGTCTGTTTAAAATTTTTATCCTAATCGGTAAACATAATTTATAAAATAGATATATTAGCTCGTAGAACTTTTCGTAAGCTGCGTTAATATTGGATGTTACATGTTGATGGCATGTCTAATGATGGAGATATAAACAAAACAAAAATTAAATCTTTAAGAGCGTTTTTCTTGAAAGTTGCACATACCAATTATTGCATAAAGACAACATTACGCTTTACATGTCATAAATACCAGTGGAAGTGTTATCAAGATAGATCGTTGGAACCCTGATACTATTTCTATATTAAGAAATTAGTTCTTTGACTATTTTTAACGGGTCAACGATCAAAAACGCTTATTGAGCGACAAATAGATCAGAACGCGTTGTGGCCATTTGAAAGAAGCTGCGAATTCATGTTGCGGCTTCCAATATATTCGACGACAAAGCGTTGAAGAAAAGTCAGGACGCATTCTGAGTGTTTAGGTTTCCTATTGTCCGATATTGGTTTGATTTCTCTTATATTATGTGTGTCATTTTCTTGGTAAAATCGGTAAAATGGACCCGAAATGAAAATTCGAAACGGCGGCGCCAACGAAAATATTGCCAACTTTTTCTCATTGGTGTAAATTTCATGGTTTTTGTGGTTGCCAAAGATGATGGCGGGCTAAACGTTAAGATGCAAGATGACACCGACAAAATGTTGCCAACTTTTCGTCATGGTTGTCATTTTCATCGTTTTTGAGGCCAGTCAGTTTTTATCGGTTACATTTCGGGGAATGTGCGATGGAACTGCACAATTTGATTCCGCGTAGCCCTTTCCATCATCGGTCTACAAGACCTATGGTAACGCGCATCGGTACATGGTGGACATCCCTCCCATACACACATAGCGTTTTGCTGTTACTTTCATTGTGCGCACAGCTAAAGAGTGGAATTCCCTGCCGGGATTTTTGTTTCCTGATAGCTACAACCTTAGGGTCTGTAAGTCAAGAGTGAATAGGTTACTTCTAAGCAAGTGTGCTTAACCGTCGACCATATCATCGCTTGCTATCAGGCGAGTTGGTGGACAAACGCGAGCCTAATAAAAAAGCAAACTAAAACGAAAATGGGTCAAAATAAAAATCCTGTTATTTATCTTGGGAAAATTCCAGTCAACCACAATAAAGAAGCCTTAGCGCGTTCTGAACTATTTTATTGCTCAATGAGCGTTTTAGATCTTTGACCCTAAAAAATACTATTCTCTTCTAGATACAACTAAATAATATTAATTACTAACTGATGTTTTTTTCTAGATGTTATACCGCATTTTTTGCACATTTCAACGCGCTCTATGTTATGTCAATTTGGTAATGTATGAGATGAGCATTTTCGCTATTTTGGGCAATGATGTACGTGTACCTAAAATATTTTTCTATTAATTTGATTGGTATATTTGTATAGCTTTTTAATCACTTATTTTACTTTTCAGGTTTTGTACATGAGTCTTGGGAGGATTTTATTTCTTACAAAAGATATAGCAGTAGTAATAGTACATAGTATAGAGTGTGAACAGTTCTATATAACTGTTGAGCAAGCTAAGATGGCGTGTACACAGTTTATGAAGAACAGGAGTTATGCAAGTAAGAATTAATTCAAACTAAATACCTGGTTCTTACTATGTCAAAACATCCACCAACCCGCACTAGGCCCGTGTTGTAGATACGGCCCATTCCCTCTCACAGAGAGGAGGCCTATGCCCCGTCATTGGGAACATCAAACGGATGAGTATGATGATGACCATGTCAAACTGGCAATATTTGAACGAGCATAGAGCCAAATTAGCATATGAACGAATAGGATAACTATAGGATTTTTTTAAATCCGTGTTTGCGTCACAGAAGTTCATAATGTGTGTCAAATAGACTGAATATATATGGTCCAATACAGGTCCAGATTTGAGACAAAGTGGCTGTGACAGATGAACAAACAGACAAACATGCGATGTACGCTTATTAGTAATTGGTCTGACATTCTTTGGTTAGTGCGGTACCAAAAAAGGTTTCAGATTTTGTCATGATATTGCTTTTTCAGAGTGTTATGGAATTCTCTTCAAGAAAGTGGAGCTGGCTAATCAATCGTTCAGTAAGATGACCACGTGTGGTCTGTTCTATATAGACGCTACGCTGCCTATGTACTTGATGGGAGTTATCGTTCATTATGTTATTATATTCTTGCAATTCTATTTTCTCTAAATTAATCGTTTCATTAAGGGGCTGGTCGATGGTGAAACTTTCTAACAATGAAAAAAATTATTTCCATCACCTTTGTAATTGAAAAAGAGTATTTAGTATTTTTTGTATTACTCAAGATTTTTAATTTTTGTAACAGAATAATAATGTAATGTGTATTCTACTGTGCATTCGGCAAAGTAGCTTTTTATGGAGAAGAACGCACAAGAAACTCCATACTTACTCTTTTTTGCCTTGACCTGAATATTAATAAATAAAAAAAATTTGAATATTTTTCTTATGGAAAATAAAGACATCTCAAACCTCATTTATAAACACATCTTTCAACATAGACTCTTTTTCTCAGTATGATGGTGGCATTACAGAGTTAGGACAGTATTGATCATAAAGTCACAGACAGAAGTTGATATCTAACACAATGCCATAACAACGTAAATTATACTTCGGGTCTCAACCGAAGACGATTACAAATTTACTTGCAGCAGTACATGATAAGGTGCTGTCTTTGCCACACTTTTAGATACTCATAGCTAATAAAAAAAAATAAGAACCAAAACCATGACGCAGTGTCCTGTCTCGCTCCCACCGCCCGCACGCGGCGTTGTCGGTCCCGCTCTTTATTCATTACGTGTTTTCGTGTTGTCGGAGTCACACTGTTTCAAATTTTTTCTGTGTTTTTTAGTTTGTTTATTATAGAAACATCGAAGTTAAAATGGAAAAACGAAAGCGTTCGCGATATAAGGATAGTGATGATTATTATCATAATATGCGAAAAAAGGTTAAAAATCTCGAGCGTAAACTGCAAACATACCGACGAAGTAGTTCATCATCTTCGGATCGTTCTTATTTTGAAAGTTCATCTGGTTACTGTTAGCAAAGACTAATAAGTGTATTATTATGTACTTATAGCAATGATAATCAAAATAAAATTCAGAAGCAAATCAAAACTATATTATATTTATTTATACAAGTTTACAGTAATCGAAAATGAACTTAGGAAGATATTATTCAGCCGTTCGTCAGTCCAAGAAAAAAGGCCGCTCTGCTCGTGCACAGCCCTTATATAACTTCTGTAGACGTCAACGGCCGTGATTTTCAAATATTCTGCCGCCAGTTGACAGCAGTTTCGCGCCGTAGAATCGGTGTTGCCAACACGGCCATGCTGCAAGGTGCCTGCCCCAGGCACCCCACGAGTCTGGATAGGATACTGAAATATAAATTGACACATGTTCAAGTACTTGACAAACAAATAAAGCATTCTTGGTCGACTGAAAACATATTGCACACTTATTACTCATGTATTGAAATGCCATTTCCTGCACCTAAAGGGCTTTTGCCACACTTAGGTCACCAGGTTTTTATCTTCAGATCACCTGCACTCGAAGAGCATTTCGCCCACTCAAGCGTACCAAGTTGATCTCGAATTTTACACAAGGCAATACAATACATTTTGACATATTGTGCAATACCTTTAAATATTAATGGGTAAAGTATACTATCTAGGCTCGCTAAATAATTGAAATGGGAAAATAAAATGGGAAATTAGTTTCTCTTGATATTACTTTAGATTTATAGAAAAATCCGAGGTATTACTTATGTACAGATGTAAATAATGTTACTTCATTAAAACAGTTGTATAAAGTAATAATAATTATAATTATTATTATTATTATTATTATTATCTGTGGCCTGACTTGTCAAGAGTGACATTCAAAAAATTCTTAGCTCTTCGTATTTTCTATAATTTATTTATCAAACCGTTTTAAATCACCGTAATATCTGTATAAAATTAAATTTTAATAATGTTGACATATATATATATATATATATATATTAAACCAAGAAGAAAACAAATAATATAATTACAATGCCAAACCATACAAAATCACACGTAAAATGACATAAGCTAAGAAGAAAATGCTCACGCGAAGCCAGGCCCGAGCCAAAATCACACGCCCAACATCTTCGGGTTCGTCGCTCAGCTCCGCCTCGCAGCCACCGGGATCCCCTACATCCATGAGTGAAGAGATCCTGGACGCTGCAGTAGCGTCGAGCTCGAGCGACGAATACTTCTCTCCGCCGACGACACCACCACCTGCGCGTCGACGGGGAGGACGCCGGCCGCCGGACAGCCTGGGACTTCGAGGCCCATCGGCCTCTGACAGGGTCCCCGCTCCCGGTGGAAGTGTGCAGCGCATGCGATGGACGCAATCAATTAACGAAAACGTCATGCGCGCATACTTTGGGGCTACAGAGGGGGGAAGTAAACTGACTGCGTACCGTGGTCGGATGCTCTCTCTGTTTCAGGTGCTTGAGCCAGCTGTCAACGTGTCGGCCCAACGTCTATCGGATCAGGTGCGGGTCATCCAGCGTAACCATATGCTGGATGACACCGTACTTGATAGACTGCGTGAGGAATCACGGAGTAGCCGTGTATCGCCTGCCTTGCCTCCGGCCGCGGTGCAACTGCAACCCAGTGTATCTCCGCGACCCGACCATGTTGGTGAGGATGACGACGACGGGGCTATATCCGTGAGTACCCAATGCAATGCACGATTGAGGAGCGCTTTTGAGTGTGCATTCCGAGAGTATCGTTCCACACCGCCTGAGCTTAGACCTCGACTACCTCGTCTGCCCATGCATAAGAAAAATAGGGCGCTGGTGTGTGCTCTAGATTCGCAGCTATCAAATGTGTTTGATAGCAGCAAAGATCTTGCCGATACCCACTCGATCTTGTACTGTGCGGCTGCAGCGGCATGTCGTGTAGCTAATGTCAAGTTTCCCAAAACTGACAGAGCTACACGACCAGCTATACCAGCTTGGCAGTACAGGATTGAGCATCGTATCGGTGAGGCTAGAGCACTCATCGGCAAGCTTATCTGCTTCAGGGAGGGCAACACTCGCCCTAGAGTGATGCGCTTTGTGAGGCGGGCGTTTTCGGGGACTGATATCAGTTCTCGAGATTATCTGTCCCGCGTCACAGAGCGTATCGACTTTCTGAAGCAGAAGATCTATGCATGGGCAAGCCGTATTCGTCGGTACAAGCGGCGAGTGGAGCGATACACTCAGAATCGCACATTCCAGAGCAACGAAAGGTGGGTTTATAGGGCTTAGGAGCGACCCGACCAAGGTGTGACTGACATGCGCCTACCGGATAATGACGCCATGTGTTCGTTTTGGCACGATATCTGGTCGGTGCCTGTCAGTCACACCGAGGGTGACTGGACTCGGGAGGTCGAGCAAGCGTGCGATCCGATACCACAAATGGGGGCGATTACCATCAGCCCCCAAGATCTGGCTCGTGCAGTCCGTCCGTTGCCCAATTGGAAATCTCCAGGGCCAGACGGACTGCAAAACTTTTGGATTAAGTGGTTCCAAAGTTCGCACGCTCGTTTGGCATCTCAGTTCCAGTCTGCCTTAGAGTCAGGGTCGCTGCCCCAGTTCCTAACGACAGGAATAACCCACCTGCTCCATAAATCGGGTAGTACTGCGGAACCTAAAAACTATAGACCGATAACGTGTTTACCGACGGTCTATAAAGTTCTTACATCCATTCTGAGAGCGAAAATTAATCAACATATTGACAATAACTCCATCATGTCTGCTTCTCAGAATGGATGTAAGAATGGGTCCCGCGGTACTAAGGAGCTGCTCCTCATAGACATTGCTATTAGCCAACAGGTTCGCCGTTCCCGCAAGGATCTGGCGACATGTTGGATAGATTACAAGAAGGCCTATGACTCAGTGCCACATACATGGCTCATGAGGGTGCTGGAGTTGTATAAAATTGATGCAACACTGCGCACCTTCCTGACGTCATGTATGGGGCAGTGGAGGACGGTCCTTCACTATCCAGGATGTCGACAGATTCAGGAAAACAGCGAACCTATAAGGATTGAGCGCGGAATATTTCAGGGCGACAGTCTGAGTCCTCTGTGGTTTTGTTTAGCCCTGAACCCCCTCAGTACACTGCTGGAGGGTTCGGGCCTAGGCTATCGGTTGAGAAGAGGTGGTCAGGTTATATCACACCTCCTTTACATGGATGATCTGAAGCTCTTTGCCCCCAACAACTTTCAACTGATGAAGCTACTGAAGGTGACAGAAACCTTCAGTGACGCCATCAGGATGGAATTTGGTGTGGACAAATGTGCAGTCATGCATGTAAAGCGAGGGGAGATTATGGAATCCGTGGGAATACAACTCTCGGATTCCATACACCTTCGATCCCTTTCCTCAACCGAAACTTACAAGTATTTGGGTATGTCGGAAGCATTAGGCATCAATGCTAGTGACGTGAAACAGTCGTTGAAGGAACGCTTCTTTGGCCGCCTGAATAAAGTACTAAATAGTCTTTTATCAGGTGGAAACAAGGTGCGCGCCTTCAACGGCTGGGTCATGCCGGTCTTGATGTATTCTTTCGGCATACTCAAATGGACTCAGACAGAACTTGACGCCCTGGATAGGAGAGTCCGCACGCTGCTTACCGCAAATCGTATGCATCACCCACGGTCATCGGTCATGAGACTGTATATCCCGCGGAAGTGTGGGGGTCGAGGCTTTTTAAATGCTAAGACCCTGCACAACCGCGAGGTATGCAGTCTTAGGGAATACTTCCAGGCCGCTGACGTGGGTATGCATCGAGATGTGGTAGCGGTGGACAAGGGCCTTACCCCGCTCTCCTTGGCTAACGAGAACTGGCGCAAACCTATAGTATTAGATACTAATGACCGCAGGGAGGTATGGCAGAGCAAGGAGCTTCACGGACGCTTCTACCGGGTCCTACATGGGTCCGATGTAGATCTTTTAGCGTCCGTGGCCTGGCTTCGATTTGGTGACCTTTTCGGGGAAACCGAAGGTTTTGTCTTTGCGATTATGGACGAAGTTATGATGACGAACAACTACTGGAAATATATTGTGAAGGATGGCACAGTTGACATCTGTCGGGCATGTCACCGGCCGGGTGAATCTATCCGTCACATTATCTCCGGTTGTTCTAGTCTGGCTAACGGAGACTATTTGCATAGACACAACCTTGTAGCCAGGATTATCCATCAGCAACTTGCTCTTAAATACAATCTTGTGGAATCGGAAGTGCCTTACTATAAGTATGTGCCCGACACAGTTCTCGAAAATGGCAATGTCACGTTGTATTGGGATCGGTCTATCATCACTGACAGGACTATTGTTGCCAATAAACCTGACATAGTGGTGATAGACCGACCAGAGCGTCGCGCAATGATTGTTGATATAGCGGTCCCCCATGACGAGAACCTCGTGAAGGCTGAGAGAGATAAGAAAAGCAAGTATCTTGATCTGGCTCGCGAGGTTGTCGACATGTGGGATGTGAATACAGCAGTCATTGTGCCGATAGTCGTGACGGCCAATGGTATAATAGCCAAGAGCCTCGACGAACATCTGAGGAGGCTCTCGTTGGGCAGCTGGATCAAGGGCTTGATCCAGAAAGCGGTACTCCTGGACACGGCGCGTATAGTCAGGAGGTTCCTCTCTCAGGAGCCCTGACCACCGGTAGCTTGGACCCTGTTCCCGATACCGGTGGGCTACTATTTTTGTATTTTTAAATGTTTTTATTATCATTTTTTATATAGAATAATATTTAAAAATGTAAAAATATGTATATAAAATAAATAAATGCAATTATAATTAGAATAATACCTTGCCAACACGGTTTTTTTTAAATATTTTTATTCTGTGCTCCAATTTTCAATATTTATCCACGGTTTGATATTTTCTGCCGCAGCTACGCCATTATACATTTTAGGGCTTCTTTGACTACCTCTTAAATCTGATATTTCATATCTATCATTATCTAGGATTTTCTTAATTTGGAATGGACCCTTGAATGTTGGTAATAGTTTTCGGCTTTGACCATCATTACTTTGACTCTGTATTTTGACCAATACCAAGTCCCCTTCTATATACCGCGTGACTTTGATCCTAGTTTTGTCAAATCTCTTCTTTTGATCTCCTGCACTAGTCTTAACATTTTCGTCTACTCTTTCGCGCAACTTTGACACGTCTACCAATGCTTCGTAATCATGATTAAATATGTTAATCTTTTTAATAAACTTATTACGTGGGTTTGTAGAAACGAATTTTGTTTCTTGTTGTTCGGGTTTCACTATAGATTTTGTCACGTTTTTCGTATGATAACAGATCGATTCTGTGTGCCCTCTTTTCCCACAGTAATCACACTTATTTGTATCACATTGGTTCTTTTTATGATAACCGCCACAATTGTAACATTTGATTATTTTACGGCTACCATCTTGACCAACATTAGAATAAGTAGGTTGATTTGAAATGGCTGAATTAGTGGATACTGTTGTTCGGTTTATGGATGTTGATTGACTAAGAGATCCTGATTTAATCGGTACGTCACGTGAACTATTTTCTTGTTTTACATTTTTCTTGTAAATTCGACTATGTAAATAACTAGCTAAATCGTCACTTGATTTAAAGTTACTAGCTTCAATAGATGCGCCGATATTATTATCACCCTGAAACCTGGACTTATATAGTTAATGTAAGTCTGAAATAGCCAAGTCAGAGGCCTGTGGGGTTCCCAGAGGCGGCTTAATTAACTCTGACACTAGAGGTGACCACACCTCACACGAAAAGAAGATTATCACCCATGTTTCCTACTATAATTGAAATTATGTCTTGTTCTGAAAAATTTAAACACAAACGGTCTATCCTGCATTTTTGCTCGAAAAAGAATTCATACAGGGATTGATTCTCAATCGGTTTTTTGTCTATGATTTCTTTTAAAAGGTCAAACATATTTCTACGTATTTGGAAACTACCCGACAATTTTAACCGCCAATCGTCCCATTTCCACATAGGCCACTGCCTTTCTGTACGTAGTAACGAATCATACCAAACTTTAGCAGACCCCTTTAGTTTATTTAAAGCTTGATAGCGAATCATTTTATCCGACCATGAAAAAGTATTTGCATAAGATCGAATAATGCTAAGCCAGGTATCGATATCATCTTTTAGTGGATCAAAATCAGGTATAAAGTTGTTCAAAGCAATAGTATTTGAATTACTCACAGTTTCGGTACAACTATGTGATACCTTGTCCTTCCGTCTTGGTGGCGGAGGTGGTGTCCGTGCGCTTGTGCTGGAGCTTGAAGATGAGCTGGAGCGAGTACGTTTTCGCCTTGAACGTTTACTAGCTCGCTTACCCATGGCGTGAAAGTTTCTTACCAGTTCTGATGTTAGCAAAGACTAATAAGTGTATTATTATGTACTTATAGCAATGATAATCAAAATAAAATTCAGAAGCAAATCAAAACTATATTACATTTATTTATACAAGTTTACAGTAATCGAAAATGAACTTAGGAAGATATTATTCAGCCGTTCGTCAGTCCAAGAAAAAAGGCCGCTCTGCTCGTGCACAGCCCTTATATAACTTCTGTAGACGTCAACGGCCGTGATTTTCAAATATTTTGCCGCCAGTTGACAGCAGTTTCGCGCCGTAGAATCGGTGTTGCCAACATTACAAAGACGCAAATAATGTTGAATGTCTGGACGATCAAGGTATGTACCTAAAGGGATACCTGATTACTAATCATTATTACAATATTTTTTCCTATAATATTTTTTTTTCGGTATACCCACATTTAATAACTTAAGAGAAAAGTATAATTTATTGTAATGTTATACGGTAAATAATATACCTAAACTCATGTCCACGTATATCGTGTTGAAGATAAGATCTTATTCAAGACGTAAATCGTTTTGATGTTGCGAAACAATTTAATCAGTATTTCCTCCACGAAAATCGTGTAGAGGACAGTGCAATTCGTCACGTAAATCGTGTCAAAGATATCAAGCTACGTTTTGGTTTGACAATATGGTCAGTGACGACCAAGTGTGAGAATTGTTATTCCTTCCTCCACGTATATCGTGTTGAGGTAACAAAAAATTATCCAACCTCCATGTAAATCATGTTGAGATCCTAATTGTCTTGCTCCGCGTAAATCGCGTTGAGTACCCAAGACATTAAAATACTATAACGATGCTCATTTACTGGTCGCCACGGAACCAGAAAATACCAATGAGGTTTTATGAACCTGAAATTTTAATGATGCTAGGTGAAGATCCAACTACCCAAAAGGAACATGGGGAGGATTTACATAAGGATATTGCTGCTAAATGGGCACATGTTTTAAGTAATGGGTTACCTAAAGAAATAAAATTGGAATTGATGAAACAATACTTACTTACAGAAAACTGTAGTAGTATGAATGCACCGAAACTTAACCTAGAAAATGAGGCGGCTTTGTCAACCCTTAATATTAAAAAAAGATCTGTTTAGCCAATACAAGCAGAATCAATTATCAAGTTGCTTAACAGCTATCGGTATAGTCCATAATTAAGATACGCTATTACACGCACAGGAAATTATAAAACCATTAAGTGACTGTCTTTAGAGAGATTCACAGTCAAGGCGATATGCCTTCATTAACAATTTGAATAAAGATACTTGAGATATTGTGAAGAATACAAAGATCGATCAATACTTATTCGGTTCCAACCTTTCTGAACACCTCAAATCGGCCAAAGCAATTTCCAAATCTGATCTGGAAATGAAGAGTACTCAGCGCGCTCCGTATAAGCCTCCGACAACACAATACCCAAGGGGGGCTTTAAACGCGAGGGGGGTTCCACGAGCAGCCGGCCAGCCGCGTCTGAACCCCGCGTCACGGAGGCCAGCAACAGCGCCGCGGGATCGCCGCGCAGACTCGTACCGCCAGAACCGGACCAGCTCGGCGCGCCAGCGGAACAGGAAGCGCTGACATAATTAACCAAGGTAGCAATCACAGGTAGATTGCAATATTTTTATCATAACTGGCGTCGCATAACCAGTAATCCAATAATTTTATCTTGGGTACGAAGCTATAGTATACCGTTTGAACAAGAACCTGTAAAAACTATTCCTCCCCAAAATTCCCGTAAATCGATGTCGGGATGCAATATTATTGATAATTGTATCACAGGATTATTAAAATCAAAGTTTATAACAACCTGTAAGCCCTGCGAGGGACAATTTATATCACCCATATTCACATTACCGGCTAACGGCGAAATTATTAAATAAATTTATTCAACTTAAATACTTTAAAATGGAAGATTACAGAACAGCATTATGGTTATTAGATAAAAATAATTTTATGGCAACTTTAGATTTAAAGGACGCCTATTTTTTAATCCCTATAAATACTATTGATAGGAAGAAATTAAGTTTTGAATGGTAATCACAACTATACCAATTTAACATTTTACCCTTTGGTCTACGTACTGCCCCGTTTGTGTTTACCAAACTGTTCTACAGTATCTACGTGTCGAGGTTTGATGTCAATTAATTACTAAGCCGACTTCCTTTGTATTGGACAATCATATGATGAATGTGCCTACAATATTAAAAAGACACATAATGTTTTACAATCTTTAGGTTCTGTAATAAACTTCAATGAAAGTCAAATAACGAGAAAGACAGAATGTATATTTTTAGGATTTATTTTCAATACCGTAAATTTGACTATTTCCTTTCCTGAAGAGTAGAAACTTCGTATCTTAAACAAAACTATAGAATTCCCTAATTTAAACAAATGTTCAATCAGGTATTTTGCTGAATTTACAGGCCTACTGACTTCTGCATGCCCTGCAGTCAGTTATGGATGGATTTATACAAAGTTATTTAAAGGGAAAAATTTCTAGCTCTGAGTAACTCATATGACTATAACATTGTCAAATTCATTGAAACAGGACTTCCGTTGGTGGGAAAATAATATTAAATATTCAATATGTCCTATTCGTAATAATGATTATAGTCTCGAAATAAACAGCGATGCATCATCCACTGGTTGGGGTATAGCTTGCGGTAACGAAAGTTCACACGGGTTCAACGGGAACTGCACTGAATCAGAACTTAGTATGCATATTAATAGTTAAGAATTGAAAGCTGCCTTTTATGGTTTAAGAATATTCGCTTCTGTGCTAAGAAATTGCAATATTCTGCTCAGAATCGATAATACAACGGGGATAAGCTACATATATCGAATGGGAGGTATACAACATCCACATTTAAATGAAATAGCCCGCAATTTTTGCCAGTGGAGTGAACTTAGGAAAATTCATATATTTGCTTCATATGTTTTTTAGAATTGAAGGTTTACTTCGGATAATATTATTGCTGATAGGGAATCACGGAAAGTTAATGTGGATACCGAATGGGAGCTAGCTGAGTATGCATTCTTGGGAATCATAAATAAACTGGGTGTACCCAACTTTGATCTTTTTGCTAGCCCACAAAATTAGAAATGACCAAGATACGCCTCATGGAAGCTTGATCCCCATTTTGAAATAGTATATGCCTTCACTTTCAACTAGAAAGACCTTTCCTTCTATGGCTTTCCCCCGTTCAGCATTATAACCAAAGTTTTGCAAAAAATAATTAAAGATAGGGCAGAGGGTATACTAATTGTACCCTATTGGCGTTCACAACCTTGGTACCCACTATGGACCAAATTAATAATATCAGATAAAATGATTTTTTGGACCCGATCAAGAATTGTTGTATTCTCCTTTCAGTACACACTATCCACTACATGCAGACCTTATCATAGTGGCAGCGAGATTATCAGGCAATCGATGATAGCTCGAGGTGTTCCGGAGACATCTTTGGGTATCGTAATGGCTTCATTTACACCAAAAACCTTTAATCAATATAACTGTACCCTGAAATCTTGGCTAATTTATTGTCAAGACATTTATACACTTCAATTATGACATTTTTAAAGCCAGTAGTACTCTAGTGATTTCTTTTTTAACAGTAAAATTTAACGAAGGGGTTAGTTATAATACGATAAATACACACAGATCTGCCAAATCAGATTAAAAATATCAGTATTGAAGATGATATGATTATAATTAAAATATCCGACTTAATTAAAACCTGGGAAATTCCAACCCCTTATCAGGTTACCCTTTATTCGCTAAAAATTATCTTTATGTCCAGTTACCGTTGTTCAAGCTTACATTGATAAGACTTCATCCTTACGTATCAATCACAATCAATTAGACGACCACTTGTTCATTAGCTTTCGAAAACCTCATAAAAAGGTATGTTCGCAGACACTAGCTCACTGGGTCAAAAAGGTTTTAGAGGACAGTGGCATTGATATCAATGCCACTGTCCAAACGAACTTACCTTGTGAAGTTTGATTCCAATTATGCGAGGGTCTCAACCGAAGACGATTACAATCCCACCCATCCCTACAAGAATCCTTACAGACAAAAAGGAAAATTCAAATATATTAGGTTATCAGCTAGAAGCTGATATTTCTCTAAAATTAATGAATAAAGAGCGGGACCGAAAACGCCGCGTGCGGGCGGTGGGAGCGAGACAGGACACTGCGTCATGGTTTTGGTTCTTATTTTTTTTTATTAGCTATGAGTATCTAAAAGTGTGGCAAAGACAGCACCTTATCATGTACTGCTGCAAGTAAATTTGTAATCGTCTTCGGTTGAGACCCTCGCATAATTGGAATCAAACTTCACAAGGTAAGTTCGTTTGATTCTTAATTATTTCTAAATAGTCGAATAGAAAAAGATGTTGAAAGCATAGCGTTTTCTTTGAATTACCCTCATAATCTTTATGTTACATCAAAATATTCTCATTATCAATCAAGTCCAAACATGGCACAAGAGCAGAAGTTTTCTTGGTTTCTTGCACTAGTTTTCGAAGTCCTAAATTTTAGAAGAAGGTTATTGTTTGTGTGGAGCTTCGAGCCCCAATATTATCTTGACTACGAAGAAGGAGAGCAGTAGATGCCGACGTCACTTACTCTGGACCTCTCTGGATGCCGCAGGAACAAATTTGATCGCCCACCAACTACCAGAGTGTTATAACCGCTACAGACACGGAGTACTTCGCACGGAAGAAACACCTTATGTGAGTGAGCAAGATAGACATATAATTTGCTTTGCTTTTAATCACTAAACAGTAAAAAATTACCAGGGCTACAGGCACATTAGAGACTCATTAGTACCCTATACTGATCCACTATTTTTACCATAGTCACTGTCGTCTGAGTGGCTCGATCATTAAGCGCCTCGTTTTCACACACTTGAAGTATCCAACTTCGAATCCCGCAAAGGAACTTATTTTTTTAAGTCAACAATCTGATTTTCTGCATATTTATTTTTAGTATTTCTTTTACTAGCTTTCACGATGCCATTAAAACCTATGCAGTCATCACCAGCAGTGTGTCTGGCTTTTAGCCTGAGTTCCCTGCACAATTGCTTGAGCAAGAGGATCTTAACGTAACACTACGGAAAGATAAAAAGAAATTCACTCGGGTGGATGACGTTGACATCTTTATGACTGAAATGAGAACCTTATTCTCGAATATTGAAAAGAGGCAAAATGAAAAACATCGCGTCTCTCGAGGCGTCAGTGGCCGAAATAAAATTACTTAATGCTGCGTTAAAATAATCAGCTAACTTTGTTTAAAAAAAGTACGAAGATCTAATGGTGGAATTCAATAAGTTATCGACTGAACGTAGCAATCACCTGGCATATATTCAGATCCTGGAAGAAAAGGTGGAGCACTTAGAAAGACACCAAAAGGCCACTTGTCTGGAATTAAGAAACCTACCACCCTCAACCCAGGTATCTAAACAAGATCTGATTTAAATCGTTATCAATACAGGCAAGGCTCTGAATGTTCCAAATGATGATTCTGACATCCCAGATGTTTATCATTTGTGTAGAGTTCGTACTTAGGCAAATGAAAGGCGTGAGTCGATAGCAAGCGTATAATAAAAAAAAACCGGCCAACGAAGGGTACCGTACCATTATCGCAAAACACTGTAAAAAAATCAAGTTTGTTGTATGGGAGCCCCCTTAATTTATTTTATTTTAATAATAATTATTTTTTGAAGAGAATATACAACTAAACATTCTGTGAATATTTCAAGCGTCTATCTGTTGTCGTTATTAATATCGAGGAAACAATCACGTTTGTTGTATGGGAGCCCCCCTTATATATTTATTTTATACTGTTTTTAGTATTTGTTGTTATAGCGGCAACAGAAATACATCATCTGTGAAAATTACAACTGTCTAACTATCACGGTTCATGAGATACAGCCTGGTGACAGACGGACAGACAGACAGACAGACAAACGGATCGCAAAGTCTTAGTAATAGTTACCCTTTGGGTACGGAACCCTAAAAACTGACGTTGATACAAGTGTGTCTCCTTATATAATACTGAATAACAATTCCCAAATGTGGGTAATCCAATGTACTACAACCCTCCACCCTAAATAATACATATATCCTTTAATAAGAATCATTACACAATTGTTATAGTACCTAATACAATAATTCCAATTAGCCTACCGTACAATTTGAAAGTACAATATTCTTTAAGCTTTTAAATAATACATAAATAACTTCCTTACGATTTACATACAAGTTACAATTAGGTACACTTCTTGATACTATTATTAGCTAACTCACGAGAACTACTTAACTATTACAATGTTTAGGTGGTATTTTTAACTGACACTCCCGTATATGACGGGTTAGAGGTACTTCCTGTAAGCACCAGTCCAGAATTAAGAAAAGTTCGCAATATAAATCCAAACACATCATTGAAACATAAACACCCACCACTACAACCTCGAGGGTACTAAAAACACCAACTAATTAGCTCGAAACAAGTATTCAATAACCACACACAACTTGGAAGCTCATCGTATCTACCCGCACACAACTTGGAAGATCATTGTGTATAACCACACTGAAATTGGAAGATCATCGTGTCTAACCGCATGAAACTCGAAGAATATTGTGCCAAAGTGCGTGAACTTTGACGATCCGAACATTCGGGTAAACGCGCGGCAGATTGCTACTGTTTACCTTTCTAAACTGCCACTGGACGTGGACGGTGTTTCTCAAACTTTTAACCAGTCACTCGAAATGTTCAAGTGTAAGAGTTGTAAAACGGAATCGCGAGATGGTGTCACCTGCACTGCCTGTGAGGCTAAGTTTTACTTTCCCTGTGCCGGGATAACTGAAGGGGGATGGAGAAAGCTTGGAGACCGTAACTTGACGTGGAAATGTTAGAACTGCAAGATTGTCTCGGCTAATCAGGCCCCGGGATGAGACCGGGATGTAAGGGGCCGCACTGGGATGTAAGGGGCCGCACTCACAAACTTAGCGCCCCAAGTCAACCTCACCTGCTCGTGGTGCATCCTGCCGATCAACAAACGAGGCTCTGACGACAACCGACAAATGGCGGTATAACCATTCCAACAAATCTTCGCAGTCAAATGGCAAAGACTGGTGACGGGCAGCAGCGTCACTAATGTGAGAAACTGCGATCTGCGATCGCCAACCCGCATGCCCAGCGTGGCGATTATGGGCAAACCCTCCAATATGGCAAGTCAAAAGAAACCACGGCCCCCAGTTCCCGGCCGCCCTGCTGTTATTCCTGATTATGGCGGCGGTCATGGTAGCGGCGGGGCACTCGGGGGTGCGAAGAATCTCCGGGTTACGGACTGCGGCCGCCAAAATCAAAAAACAAAACTGACCTTGGCTACGTACAACGGACGCACGTTACGGCTTGACGAACACCTCGTGCAGCTTGAACAGGAGCTCGAGAATATAAGGTGGCACATTCTGGGTTTGAGTGAAGTCCGAAGAGAGGGAGAGGACACAATAACTCTTGAATCGGGCCACCTTATGTATTTCAGAGAGGGAGACCAGCTATCCCAAGGCGGTGTCGGGTTCCTGGTTAACAAATCCATCTGTGGCAACGTTGTGGAAGTCTCCAGTGTGTCGAACAGGGTAGCGTACCTCATAGTGAAGCTAACCGAGAGGTATAGCCTTAAGGTTGTGCAAGTCTACGCACCGACCTCGGCGCACTCGGACGACGAAGTGGAGGAAATGTTCGAGGACATTTACAAGGCCTTGCACTCCACCACTAAGACCCACTACAGCGTTGTCATGGGGGATTTTAACGTTAAAGTGGGAGTACAGAATTGCAGCGAATCGGTAGTAGGATCCTACGGATTTGGCAGCAGAAATCATAGGGGGCAAATGCTTGTCAACTTCCTAGAGAAGGAGGGACTTTTTGTTATGAATTCCTTTTTTAAGAAACAGCCCCAAAGGAAGTGGACGTGGCAAAGCCCCGACACTATGACCAAAAATGAGATAGACTTCATCATAACAGATAAAAAGCATATATTCAGGGATGTCTCAGTGATCAACAGGTTTAATACCGGCAGCGATCACAGACTTGTTCGAGGCTCTCTGAATATCAACTTCAAGCTTGAGAGAACTCGTTTGATGAAGTCTAGGCTCCGTCCAAACATGCTCCAAACTATGTTAGGATCTGAAGCGTTCCAGTCAGACCTGGAGAACCGGTTCGCTGTCGTGGAAACCACAGACGACGTTGATCAGACACTCGACCAAATGGTGCAAATCCTCAGGGAGGAAGGTACGAGATTTTGTAAGATGCGGCGTACGGGCCGGAAGTCTAAACTTTCGGAAGAGACTCTAAAGCTCATGACGAAGCGACGTGAAAATCCACCAGCCACTTCGCCAGAGCAGCGGGCACTCAATAAAAAAATTAGGAAACTGGTACGACGCGATCTCCGACGATCCAATACGCTCTCTATAGAGAAAGCAATTGAGCAAAACCGGGGGTCAAAAGTGTTCTACCAGCCACTTGGGAGGAGCCATCTGACGAAGCTGGCTAAATCGAGTGGGGATATCGTCGTTTCGAGGCCGGAGATTCTTTCGGAAGTTGAGGACTTCTACAGCCAACTGTACGCATCGCATGCATCTCGGCCTGATCCCGAAAATGAGGATTCTAGAGCCACCTTAACCCGCCATTTTACAGAAGACCTGCCTGAAATAAGCCAAGATGAAATCGAGGCGGCTCTCAAACAGCTTAAAAATGGAAAAGCCCCGGGTGAGGACGGGATTACAACCGAGCTCCTGAAAGCGGGAGGACGCCCCGTATTGAAGGAGCTTGGGGAGCTCTTTAACTCTGTCCTGTTCTCTGGGAGAACTCCACTGGCGTGGCAGAGGAGCGTGGTCGTTCTTTTCTTCAAAAAGGGTGACAAGACCCTTTTGAAGAATTACAGACCCATTTCGCTCCTTAGTCACGTTTATAAGTTGTTTTCGAGAGTCGTCACGAATCGTCTAGCTGGAAGACTCGACGAGTTTCAGCCACCGGAGCAGGCTGGGTTCCGAAGAGGATACAGCACCATAGACCACATCCACACAGTGCGGCAAATTATACAAAAGTCCGAAGAGTATAATCAGCCCCTGTGTTTTGCTTTTGTGGACTATGAGAAGGCTTTTGACTCCATCGAGACCTGGTCTGTTTTGGAGTCTATGCAGCGATGCCAAGTTGACTGGCGATACATCCAAGTGCTGAGATGTCTTTATGAAAACGCAACAATGACCGTTCAAAGTCAAGACCGGCAAACTAGGCATATCTCACTGCGTCGAGGAGTTAGACAAGGGGACGTAATTTCCCCGAAATTGTTTAGTAACGCAGTGGAGGATATGTTTAAGACGCTGGACTGGGAAGGACGCGGCATTAACATAAACGGCGAGTACATCTCACACTTAAGATTTGCGGATGACATCGTCATAATGGCAGAGTCGCTGCACGACTTGCAGCAGATGCTGGATGGCCTAGCTGATTCATCTGCACGCATCGGTCTCCGGATGAACTTGGATAAAACCCAGATTATGTTTAATTCACATGTCACACCGGGATCGATTGTGGTCAATGGCGGTGCTCTCAAAGTTGTTCGAGAATACGTTTACCTCGGGCAAACTTTGCAGTTTGGTAAGAACAACTTTGAGAAGGAGGCTAGCAGAAGAATACAGCTGGGCTGGGCGGCGTTTGGAAAACTTCGTCGAGTCTTCTCGTCGCGCATCCCGCAAAGCCTGAAGACTAAAGTCTTCAACCAGTGCGTCCTACCTGTTATGACCTACGGTGCCGAGACGTGGACACTCACAATACGGCTGGTTCATCAGTTCAAAGTTGCTCAGCGAGCTATGGAAAGGGCTATGCTCGGAGTCTCTCTAAGGGATCGAATCAGAAATGAGGTGATCCGGCAGAGAACCAAAGTTGTCGACATAGCTCACAGAATAAGTAAGCTGAAGTGGCAATGGGCCGGCCATATAAGTCGTAGAACCGATGACCGTTGGGGTAAACGTGTTCTTGAGTGGAGGCCGCGAACTGGTAAACGTAAGGTAGGGCGCCCTCAGGCTAGGTGGAGCGACGACCTTCGCAGGGTGGCTGGTAACAGCTGGATGACTGTTGCCGAAAATCGAACCAAATGGCGTGCAATTGGAGAGGCCTATGTCCAGCAGTGGACTGCTATGGGCTGATGATGATGATGAATCAGGCCCCTAATTCTCAGACTGATACTCATAAGGGACCGCCAGCGAACTCGGAGACTATCATGTCGGAGCTTAAATACCTATCAACTAAACTGGAGGCGCTACCCCGTTGATAGAGAATGTGAAGGCAATCCAGAGTGAGCTCGCCGATTTAAGAACCATGAAGCAAGAATTCTCGGCAGTGAGATCGTCGTTTGAATCTTTTAGTCATGACATAAAAGCTTTAACAAGCAAAATGTCTACTCTGGAGGAAGAAATCGAGACGGTGAGGATCCATAAGGAAGAGATTACCAATCTGCATGATAGAATCATGAAACTTGAGAACCAGCAGGCGGAAGGGGAGCAAAGGTCTCGCATGAACAATATCGAGATCAAAGGAGTGCCCACTTCCAATGATGAAGACCTGTTCGATATAATGGCTAAGATAGGTAACGCAATCGATTTTAAGATTCCAAAGGAACAAATAAACTACGTAGCAAGAGTGCCGACACGAAATGAGAAGCAAAATAAGAACATAATTTGCTCCTTGCACAACAGTTACCTGAAGAATGATTTTATAGCTGCCTCGAAGAAATATAAAAAACTGAATGCCGGAGATTTGGGCTTACAGGGTAATAACAGGGTTTACATTAACGACTACCTAACACTGGGCAATAAACTCCTGCTGAATAAAACCAAAGCCCGGGCCAGGGAACTCGGTTTCGAACATGTATGGGTTAGAGGATGCCAAATTCTAGTGCGAAAAAACGCCACGTCTCCAAAACATCGCATCAAAACAGAGCAAGATCTAAAAAAGTTTTTATGTTAAAGGTATCGTTTCGACTTTCTTTCGGACTGTTTCAAATAACTCTTTTATTTTCATCACGATTGAGAACCACAGGTGCGTGTTTTTTCTATACATTCCATTCTCGCCAATCTTTTGTTTGCTTATCGCTCGGTGTCGGCAAGTCCGTACATCACTGTTGTTGTGATTTTGGACGCTATTGCTTGTTGCACAAAGCTCAAAATTATTTAAATTCACTTAATTATTGCTTTTACCTTTCTGCTTTATGTTGCACAGTGCTTTTTGTACCTAATTGCTATCTAACTAAGGTACTAATATGTCAAGTTTTGCCCATGATTATTTGTTTTGAAGTGACTGTTTATTTCCAGGATTTGAATGTACTTTATGTTTTACGTACCCATTTGATTTTAAACATATTGCTTATGTACAATGATGCCTATTAATATATATTACCAGAATGTACGGGGACAGCGTACTAAATCAAGTAAAATCTACAGAAATGTATGCTTTAATAGTTTTGATGTTGTCTGTTTAACTGAAACGTGGCTGACAGGCTGACAGACTTCGGAACTGTTTGATGACAGGTATCTCGTTTGGAGACGGGACCGGGATTATTCCAGAACTGGTCAGTCTATGGGGGGGGGGGAGGGTGTTATCATCGCTGTTAACCGTGAGCTAGTGGCGGACGTGCGTAATGAGTGGTGCTCGTGTGCTGAGGACTTGTGGGTCACGCTAACATTGCAACAAAAGAAGCCTAGAATAGCATATAAAATGCACATATGTGTTGCTTACATCTGTTGTCAGGGTCAGGGAAATTCATTGGTAGCTCAGTTGGCTAGTTTCTCGGATAACCTTGTGGATATAGTTCTCAAGAATGCTACTGACAATATGTTATTCTCGGGGACTTCAATCAGCCGAACATTATGTGGATTTCTACCGATGATGGCACATCCTTATGTGCCACTAACCTGCAAGGAACTGTCCAGTCTAACCTAATAGACAATTTTAATATCTGTAACTTATTACAGTACAATTGTCACTCAAATGTCAATGATAGGATCCTGGATCTAGTGTTATCTAATAACGAAGTCAATTTTAGTTGCTGTGGTGATCCGCTGGTACCCGAGGACCCCCATCACAGGGCTCTGTGCTTTACTGCGGAGTTTGTTCAGCTACATAGTCTTCCTATTCGTCCCTACGTTAAGTTTCTATATCAGCTGGCGGACTACGACCCAATTAGACAAGATCTAGACCAAGTAGACTGGCAGCATGAATTGGGTGAGGGGTCGATGGAGGACTCTGTGTCGCATTTTTACGGCATTCTTAAAAGATTACATGACGCCTTTATACCAACAAAAAAAGTTATTCCCCGTGCCAAATAGCCTCCCTGGTATAAAAGCCCACTGATTAAAGTCTTAAAAGAAAAAGCCAAACATCACGCGAATTTTAAAAAACCGGCCAAGTGCGCGTCGGACTCGCACATGAAGGGTTCCGTACCATTATCGCAAAACACTGCATAAAATTCACGTTTGTTGTTTGGCAGCCCCCCTTAATTTATTAATTATTATTTTTTAAAGTAAATATACAACTAAATATTCTGTGAATATTTCAAGCGTCTACCTGTTGCCGTTATTAATATCCAGCAAAAAACGGCAAAAATGTCACGTTTTTTGTATGGGAGCCCCCCTTTAATATTTATTTTATACTATTTTTAGTATTTGTTGTTATAGCGGCAACAGAAATACATTATCTGTGAAAATTTCAACTGTCTAGCTATCACGGTTCATGAGATACAGCCTGGAGACAGACGGACAGACAGACAGACAGACAGACAGACGGATCGCGAAGTCTTAGTAATAGGGTCCCGTTTTTACCCTTTGGGTACGGAACCCTAAAAATATGGTAACCTCTCAGATTATCAATCGTTTGTCGTATTGCGACAGCGGGCTAAAGATCTCGAGAAAAATATGTTTGATGAATACATCACTAAAATTGAATCGGATATACATGAAAATCCTCGAGCTTTTTGGAGCTATGTCAAATCACAAAAACAATCAAATTCTTACCCCTCAGTTTTACAATACGGACAAGTTTCCTCGAGCGACGGTGATGAAATTTGTAATATGTTAAGCAAGTTCTTTCATTCTATCTTTTTACAGAATGCCAGTACTGATGGTAGGTCTCGACAAAGCAGGCACAGTGACGGTAACCCTGTTGAGAGCTGCTCATCAGATATCGGTTCTGTTGAAATATGTGACGGTGAAGTATATAAATTACTGAAACAACTCGATCCAAATAAATCCGCTGGACCCGACAATATCTCGCCGGTATTCGTAACGAACTGTGCTAAAAGCCTCTGCATCCCACTCTCGATTCTGTTCAGACGATCGCTTAACACCGGTATAGTACCTGTAGTCTGGAAGTCGGCGTATATAACACCGATACACAAAAAAGGCTCTAAAACTCAGATCGAGAAGTACAGACCGATCTCAAAGTTGTGCGTATTCGCTAAGGTCTTAGAGAAGATCGTCTATAGGCAGGTTTATTCGGCTCTAAAGCAGAGTTTTAGCGAACAGCAGCATGGTTTCTTGAAGGGTCGGTCAACAACATCTAACTTAATTTTATGTAGTGACTTTCTAGCGGAGTCCATGTCAAAAAGGTCTCAAGTCGATGTTATATACACCGACTATAGCAAGTGTTTCGACAGAATTGATCACGATATTTTAACTCGAAAACTCATCTCGATGGGTATACGGGGTAATCTGTATCGCTGGTTTACGTCGTACATTGAGAACAGGTGTCAGACTATTGTCCTTAATGGTTTTTCCTCCAGAGCAATGAGCATTCCTTCCGGGGTGCCTCAAGGGTCATTATTGGGGCCCCTTTTATTTAACATCTTTATCAATGATGTCACGTCCTATTTCGTACACTCGAAAATATTGCTTTATGCAGATGATATGAAGATCGTGAAACAGGTCTCTACGTACGAAGATGCCCTTTTACTACAAGAGGACTTAGATACTTTCAAAAATTACTGCGAAACCAATAAATTGGATTTAAATGTATCAAAATGCTATGTGTGTTCGTTCACTCGCAAACCGAAACCGATCCACTTTGGGTATGAAATCTCGGATACACCAATAAGCAGAGTAAACCTTATTAGGGATCTAGGACCTTTGACTCAAAACTTATCTTCGACACGCGCGTAGACAACATAGTCAAAAAGGCTTCTAAGGCACTTGGTTTTATCCTCAGAATCTCGTCACAGTTCAGAAGCATCAAGACTATTAAAATACTGTACTGTTCTTTTGTCCGCAGTCACTTGGAGTATGGCTTTCAAGTGTGGAACCCCAAATATAACGTTTATATCAATAGATTAGAAAACATTCAACGAAAATTTTTAAGGTACATTCAATTCCGAACAAGAGTATATTTACCCAATTATGTCATCGCTGCAGAAGGTTTCATATTCTTCCTCAATTGCAGATTTGACGTTACTATTTAAAATAATGAACGGATCGGCGGATATACCAGAGTTGGTGAATAGGATTGGACTGCGTGTACCTGGTGCATATTTACGTAGACCGCACCTACTGGATACACCGGTGGTGAGAACCTCCTATGGGCAAAACGCGTACCTGGTTAGAGCGAGTCGTGCCTTTGATGCAGCCTGCCGGGAAGTTGACATCGACCTATTTAACACTAGGATAAATAAATTAAAAAGAACCCTATGCAATAACTTCTTTAAAAACATTTGAATCCCAATTCGTATATATTTTAAGTACCAATTGTTATTATGGTGGATTGTTTTAGTATTCTACTTAGTTTAATGTTATACGTTATTGTCGATGGTGGAGTGTTTGTAGTTATACTATAGTGAATTTGTTTGTAATACCTATTGTCTGTAATGTTTTTATGTTTTTTACTATAAGTGAAAACTTTTAATTGGCCTTGGTCTTATTATAATAACCAACTATTGTTAAAATAAGCTGTAAGTTTTCCGAATAAAATAAAATAAATAAATTAAAATAAAACATATTTGTTTGCTTTTCCACAAATAATCAAAAACACACCAGAGTAAATTTATAATATTCCGAAAAATATACCAGATCAAATCACTAAATTATAATAGTTTTACTTACATGCTAAAGAAACACGAAATAATATTCCTCTTTATCGCACAGACTTGTCAACCGTTCGCTGCTCGGCGTCTCGATTTTAGAGGCCGACCGTTAACTCTTTGACACCGAAGTTGACAGCAAAACGTCATGACTGATGGACTAACTTATCTAGCTGTCTAGTGTTAGTCGATTAAGTATAGTAATGCATTACTATAAGCTAACATTCCGGAACAAGATTCTCGGAATTAGGAGTACTTATACAAGGATCGGGATTGGGCAACTCAGTAACAGAAAATGAGTCGTCCGGGGATGTAGACGGTAACACAGCGACCGTCGCGGTTCGGTCCGGACTATACTCCCCTACACTCCGAGAGGCTCGCGACTCAACCTGTGGCACCTTTGTGCTGACTAGAGCTAGCGTCACTGCCGGCACTCATCCATATTTTCTCCCCTAATTGACAATACAATTTGTGCAAAATGTAAATATGCTCGGGGAGTGCATGAAATGACTCTTCACTACTGCTCGGAACTGGTAATCTCGATAGTCCGTTCGCGCCGTTTTGTTTTGTGTTAACATCATACGTATATGCAGATACAATTATCGCCCAACGCTGTAATCTACGTGCCCATATGGCTGGGACACCGTGCTTTGGACCAAATATGCTTACTAATGGCTTATGATCCGTTTGCAAGGTAAAGCGTCGCTCATAAACAAACTTTTTTTTTTTTTTTTTTTTTTTCTTTATTAGTAAGAACAAAATTCTTAACAATTAATTACGATCTAGCCTAAAAGACTAATAAGCAATTTAACTCTAACTTAATATGTTACGTTATAGATTATGTTAAAACTAAGAATATTGTCCATTTGCACTTTTACACAAGTCCGTAGCACTTTTTTAGAGTCTGATATAATTTATAAAAACACTATGTTCATGTGTTATATGTATAGCACAGCGTTGTCACTATTATTCATTCACTTTGTACACTACACTAATTCAAAAGGTTTAGTTCTTTTTAGCCTACGCACTAAGTCTGTATTGTCTGGCAGCTGAATAGCCTCAACATTCACGTGTCGATGAAGTCTGTGTTCGTGGGCTTCAGCAAATTTTTGGATGATGGTGGTGACGAATTCCGTTTTAAGGTCACGGTGAAGATCGTCATTTCTTATGTACCAGGGTGCATTTACAGCATCTCTGAGCACTTTATTTTGAAATTGTTGAATTAATTTTACGTTGCTTTGTTTAGTACAGCCCCAAAGTTGGATACCATACGTCCAAATTGGCATCAGTATATGCTTGTATATGGTTATTTTATTATGTATTGATAGACAGTATTTCCTTCCAAGTAACCAATACATACTTTTATAACGTATGTCGAGTTCCTGTCTTTTCTTTTTGACATGAGCTTTTCAACGCAACTTGGCGTCGAGAGTTATGCCAAGGTATTTGGCTGTATTAGCATAAGGCACTTGCATGCCATTTATGTAGATTGGGTGATAATCCAAGTGTTTATTTGTGAAGTCAATGTGAATTGATTTTGACTCATTCAGTTTGATCTTCCATTTTTGTGTCCAGTCATAAACTTTGTTCACAGCTAGTTGAACTTTTTCTACTGCTTCTTTGTGGCTTGATCCGGTAGCCATAATTGCAGTATCGTCTGCAAAGGTCGCAATGGTGTTGTTTTCCAGTTCTGGGATGTCACATGTGTATAACAAGTACAAAATTGGGCCTAGCACACTTCCTTGAGGCACCCCAGCTTTTATAGCTTTTAGCTCGGAATATGCATCTTCTTGACGTATTCTAAACATTCTATTAGTTATATAGGACTCTAGGATATCTGCAAATTCTGGTAGCATGCGTCTGAGCTTGAATATTAGACCCTTATGCCAAACTTTGTCAAAAGCTTGCGCGACATCTAAAAAGACGGTGGCGCAGACTTCCTTATTTTCAAGTGTTTTTTCAATGATATGGGTTATTCTATGTACCTGGTCTATTGTTGAATGTTTTTCCCTAAAGCCAAATTGATGATTTGGAATAAGGTCTTTGTCTTCTATTACTGGTTTTAACCGTTTCAATAACAGTTTTTCGAATAGCTTTGATAACACGGGCAACAGAGAAATAGGTCTATATGATGATACTTCATGGGGTGGTTTTCCAGGCTTCGCAATCATAATGACTTCAGCGACCTTCCATGGCTCAGGTACATATTTTAAAATAAATGCAGCATTGATAAGCTTGGTTAGCTTTACTATGGCTTTGCGTGGGAGGTTTTTTAGAATTTCCCCTGTTATGAGGTCGTAACCCGGCGACTTTTTCGAGCTAATGTTATTTTGGATTTCTCTCATTACTTCTTTAGGAGTCACAAGCTTAATTCTTTGGCTTTGTGACAATATTTCACTCTCAAATAGTTCTATCGAGCTTTCATTGGGTTGAAAAGTTTCTTCTAAGTGTTGAGCAAATCTTAACGCTTTTTGGTCATTGCTTATGGCCCATGATTTGCCGTCGATATCTCTGATGGGCGGTATTTGTTTAATTGGCCTTTTTAGATTTCTTGTTGCTTTCCAAAGGGAGTAATCAGTTGATTTGTCATTGGTTAGCTGCAGAAGGTTGGTATTCAGAGATTCATCCTCAAACTGTTGAATTTTCCTCTTTAACCGTTTAGTTAGGTTATTTAGTGATGTTTTATCCCTCGGGCACCTTGTTTGCTGCCAAAGCTTCCTTTGTTTCCTTTTCTCAGATAGTAAATCTACAATTGCCTTAGGATAGATAAATCCCTTATATTTACGTTTTAATTGCGGTGTGTTGTTCCACGCACATTGTTGGATATTAACAATATATTTGTTTACTTCTGAGTCAAGCTGATCTTGCTTTTTTATCGGAGTTTTAAGGTCGATAATATTATCTAGATCAAGGGCAAAACCTTTCCAATCTGTAAACTTATTAACCAGGATTAAGTGGCTTTCTTTGAGTAGGATTTTTTGACTCAGCATTAGTACAATTGAAGAGTGGTCCGAGTTCATATGAAAACCTTCCTCCAAACTGAGGTAGTTGGCGGATATATTTTTGCATATGAAAAAATCTATAAGATCCGGTATTTTCTGGTGGTCAGTGGGCCAGTACGTTGGTTTACCCGTGCTCATAACTTCTGAATGTGTTTCTTTAACTGCACTTAAGAGCTGCCTTCCCTTAGTTGTAGTAAGTATTGACCCCCAATGCGTGTGCTTAGCATTAAAATCGCCACCTAGGATAAATCTCTGGCCTAGTAGTTCAAAGAGATGTAAATATCTCTCTTTTCTTATCATATGCCGTGGAGGACAGTATATGGCTGCAATAGACACGTGACAATATTTGGTTTTAACAGATACTGCCACAGCTTGAATGTCTTGTTCTTCATATTTACACTGCACGTAGTGACTAATGTTGTCTTTGATTATAACCGCGCTACCACCTCTGGCAGAGTTGTCAGGGTGGAGCGAATTATATACCATGTATCCTCTAAATTTGACAAAAGATTGCTTAGTGAAGTGCGTTTCAGAGACCAAACACACGTCTATATTTTCTGTGTCTAGGACCGCCTGCAACTCATTTTGATGTCTGAGGAGCCCATTAGAGTTCCACGCCATCATTTTGAGAGTATTAATCATTTTGGATTATTTAAAACAGCTGTTTTAGTGCTGGATTCTAGTTTCTCTAATCTCTTGTCAAATGAGGTAATACACTTTAAGATCTGATTAATCTTATCCTCTAGATTCAAGGGCTGTGGTCTTTGTTTTGCAGCTTCCGCATAGGATCCAATGTTGGTTACTTGCATGGGTTTTGCAGTTGACTGGACACTTGCTTTCTGTGCCTTTTTGTCGAGATTTTGTGCGGGAAGAGATTGCTGGGTAGTTGGTACCACATGTTTCTTTTTAATATTTTTATTTTTCATAATTTGTATCTGTTTAGCTACTTCACACCCTCTATAGTTGGCAGGGTGAGGAAGGCCACAGTGAACACATTTTGGCTTCTCTTCCGGAGATTTGGTACAGTTGGCTGTAAGATGCTTGCCAGTGCATTTTACACACCTTGGCTCTTTTCTGCAGTATTTATGAGTATGCCCATACGCCTGGCATCTCTTGCATTGGGGAATGAGTTTAGGATTTTTGAGTGGGTGTATTTCAATTTTACACCCTAAAATGTACTTTATGCCATATATTTTGTTGACATCTTCATCATTATTAAAAGATAAAACGAACATATTGAGTGTTTCTTTACTCTTCCAGCTCAATTTGTTGTCTACTTTTTCTATTTTCAGTCCTTGTGATGTTAGATCGTCTTTGATACGATCAGGTTGACAAGAGGAATGTAATTTCTTCACAACAACTCTAATAGGTCTAGCCTGCTTATTCTCATACGAATGCCAATGGTGGTCTTTTTCTGTCAAAAGCCTGGCAATTACTCTATAAGAGTCTTCTGTTTTGGCGTTCACCTTCACACAATCCCCATTCATCATTTTAGCGGTAAATGATTCAGCTGGTATTGTTTCAGTCAGCGAGTCGTAGAACGTTTGGTAGTTCTTAACTCGGTCTATTATGATTGGCGGCGGTGGGGGCACCTTTTTGACAGAAGTCTCTTTCGCATTTTTTTGCTGTTCTTGTTGGGCACTTATACCGGGTTGTTGTTTTGGAGAAAGGGAAGTGTTAAGCTTCCTCTTCTTCCTGCTCTTGGCCCTTATCCACTCAGTCTCTTTAGCGAGTTCATCCTCATCTGTGCAATATTCAGCGTCACTTTTAGTACGCTGGGCAAATATTGTTCTCTCGCTTTCCTGTTTTTCTAAGGGTTCTTTAGTTTCTTTTTTTTCCTTCAAGCAATTTAATTCTCCTTGAAGGACTTGTACTTGGTCCTGCAAGCTATTAATATGATCATTCAGTTTACGTACCATAAGTTGCAGGTTTTCTCTATCCGTTTTCTCCTGGATGTAACAGTCATACAATAAACAAACTGATGCAATTTTTTAAACAAAATACTTTTGCTAATGCTGCCCGATCTATCTGAAAATAATGCTTCCCCGCGTCATCCAATGCACGCGATGACGCGACACATATAGCACCGGCAAGCAACCTCGTGTCTATTATATTTAAACAGACCTCTTTGTGTATTTATTACTGTGTAATCTCTAAAATGCCTTCCGGTTCCGGTACTCGTATTTTAAACATCATAGCGTCAGTGCTCCGTAAAATTATTTCACTTATACAGTTTAAAACCACAATTTTTACAAGAATATTACACCCAAACGAAGAACTAAGTGCGATTGAGTGATATCGATACTAAAAGAGTAGAACATCATACAAATCACAACCTAAGCCACTAAGGACGAAAGAGGATATATCAACATACTTAAAAAACCATGAGATCAACATACATCAATTGGAAACAAAACAAGAAGAAGATATTCAAACTTTTACAATTAACTAACTAACATCATCAACACCAGCCTTGTATGCAGATTAAAAAATAATGAACTGAAAACTATTCACAAAATACTTAGTGAATCCACTAGAGCTCTCCTTAAAAGACGAACGGAACTTATGAAAACGAAACAAAAAACCAAAAAAATGAAGGAAGAGCTGAGCATATTATTTAAAACTACAAGTAAGGCTAATAGATAAAGACTACAGATACAAAATAATCGAAAATAATCTAAACACCTACAGAAGCACGAAAAAAGCCTATAAGAAATTGATAACAAAAATAAATTGGATTCAAAACTTAAAATCAAAATCAGAAGAAACATAAACCGTGATTTTTACAAGGAATTACATGCAAAATCAATTTCCTGCACCACTGCAAAAGACAAAGTAGGAACAAGTTCTCAAAACATGAACGATTTACCACTAGTACATGAGAAGGAAGTTATCAACCACATCATAAAACTCAAAGCAGAAAAAAGCCCTGGTCCAGATGGCTTACAAAGGAAGCACTAAAAGCCGGTGCTACCCTGCTAACTCGCCCACTCAAGTATCTATTCAACAAGGTTCTGAACACAGGTCAGGTACCGGTACAATGGAAAAGATCTGATATAATCCTTTTATACAAGAAAGGAGACCCTCAAGACCTAACTACCACCCTATTAGTCTTCTTTCAAGTGTTTATAAACTGTTCACTTCAATTCTACAAAGCCAGCTGAGCCGGAAGATTGATAACTACCAGCCAGTGGAACAAGCAGGGTTTCGCTCCGGGTTTTCTACAACGGACCATATACAAGTACTGCAACAGGTAATGTAGAAATACAAGGAGTTCAACAGGTTACTATACATTGCTTTCATAGATTACACCAAAGCGTTTGAAACGATCTCTCATGATGTTATCTGGGGAAAATTATACAAGAGTGTTGGTACAACCCCAATACTAAATTAATTATCTGTATTCATCCGGGACATCTCTTAAGTCTTTCCGGACACAGACAACTGCGAATGAAGGTTTCCTTCCGGTGGTCTTGGTCTTTTTATGATGTCTCGCTCTCAAGTAGTCGTTAAGTTTATTACTGATGTTTTATCTAAATAAATCCGTACGAGTGTCAAGTGAAGCAGTCTTATTTATTGCACAACATACCATAACATGGTGTCAGAAGTAAAGAACAAGGAAGATTTCAATAAAATATTGCAAAAATGCCGAATGATTCTGAAGAAACCAAGGAAGTACGTGATGCGGGCTCTCAAAATTATGCCAATTTTAGCAAGATACCCAAATTGCAAATAGGCATCAATCAAAACAATGGTCTAGAGTGGAAGAAATGGTGGCAAAGTTTTGAAGTATTTCTGTTAGCAACCAACTATGAAGCCGCCTCCGAAAAACGAAAAATCGCCATTTTGTTACATTCGATTGGGGAGAAAGGCGTAGAAATATACAACTCTTTCAACATGGACATGGATAAAGTCACGATAGAACAAGTAAAAAACAAGTTTCAAAACTATTTTGAACCGATGGAAAACCTAACTGATGACAAAATATTTACCAAATTTAATGATGTCTTTCAGGGTCTTGGCTGTCTACCGCCTGTCTGTCACCTTAAACTACAAAGGGATGCAATACCATGCATTGATCCTCCAAGAAAAGTTCCTTTTGGATTGTACAATAAACTGAAAGAAGAATTGGATCGCATGTCTAAAATGGAAGTCATAGAAAAAGTTACAAAACCAGTTGAATGGGTAAATTCTGTCGTCATAACAATGAAAAAGTCAAGTCAGTTAAGAATTTGTCTAGATCCACGAAATCTTAACAAGTATATAATTAGGGAACACTATCCTCTGAGAACTATTGATGAAATAAGGTCAATTTTAAAAGGAGCCTCTTATTTTTCCCATCTAGATGCATATTCTGGATTTTGGATGATTAAACTTGATAATGCTAGTTCAGATCTGTGTACTTTTCAAACACCATTTGGTCGTTATCGTTACTTAAGGTTACCTTATGGAATAAATGCATCGTCAGAGATATTTCAAAGAATAATGACAGATATGTTTGCAGATTTAGAAGGTGTCTTAGTATTTGTCGATGACATTTTAGTGTATGGAGAAACTAAAGAAATCCATAATCAACGTTTACATAAGGTCCTGCTAAGAGCTAGAGAGTCAAATTTAAAACTAAATAAGTCAAAATGCATATTTTCTGTCCAGGAAGTCTGTTTTCTAGGTTATGTGTTTAACAAAGATGGTGCAAAGGTAGATCAGTAAAAAGTTAAAGCCATTGTCAGCATGCCTACTCCTAGTAATGTCAAGGACTTGCAAAGAATATTGGGCATGATTAACTATTTATCACCTTTTATTGAAAACTTGTCTGAAAAAACCAAACCATTGAGAAATTTGTTAAAAAAAAGCTCAACATGGGTATGGGATGAAAATTGTAATAAATGTCTTGATAACCTAAAAGCAGAGATAACAAAAGCACCAGTCTTAGCTCATTACAACCCTAATATTCAACTTTTTTATCAGTAGATTCATCTAAGTCCGCACTAGGTGCAGTACTTATGCAAAAAAAGCAACCTATAGCATATAGTTCCAAAACTTTAACTTCTACACAAGAAAGGTATGCACAAATAGAGAAAGAACTACTGGCTATTCAATTTGGTTGTGAAAAATTTCACCAATATATCTATGGTAACACAGTCACAGTGCATACTGATCACAAACCGTTAGTCTACTTATTCAAAAAACCTCTTCATGGTGTACCTGCACGTTTGCAGAGAATGATGCTTGCACTACAGGCATATGATTTAAATGTAATTCATGTTCCTGGTAAAGAAATGTACATATCTGATACATTGTCCAGGGCTGCTTTAAAAGAAAATTATATTCCCAAGTATGAGTCTGATCTTGTATGTCATGTCAATTCTTTATATTCTAATTTAGCAATTTCCCAAGAATACAAAGACAAAATTAGTCAAGCAACTGGCAAGGACAGTCAGTTACAATTATTAAAAGAATATTGTTTAGGGGGATGGCCCAATAATAAAGATAGGGTTAATCAATGGCTAAAACCTTATTGGAATATCCAAGGTGAAATTCATGTCATCAATGACTTGCTATTTAAAGGCGACAAGTTGATCATTCCCAAGTCCATGCAAAGTGAAATGTTGCACAAAGTGCATGAAGGGCATCAAGGTATAAATAAATGTCTAAGTCTAGCTAGGAATATTCTCTTTTGGCCTAATATGAGTGCAGATATTAAAAATATAGTTGATCAATGTCTTATTTGTGCAAAATTTAAAACAAATAATCAACAAGAACCTCTTCAAAGTTACAGTATTACTAAATATCCATGGCAACAAGTTGGGATAGACTTAATGCATTTTAATAACAAAAATTATTTAGTAGTTACAGATTATTATTCCAAATACATAGAGCTTGCAATAATCAATAGTCAACATACAGCAAGTAACATAATAATTCTATTGAAATCCATTTTTGCTCGTCATGGAATTCCTATGTCATTAGTGTCAGATGGAGGTCCGCCATTTAATTCATTAGAATTCAAGTCATTCTTATACAACTGGGATATTGAACACGTCATGACAAGTCCATATCATCCAAGGTCGAATGGTCAGGCTGAAAGTTCAGTCAAAATAATGAAAAATTTATTAAAGAAATCTCTAGAGTCAAACTCAGATCCTTATATGGCACTGTTACAATATAGAAACACACCAAAAGCTAACTTTGCATCTCCAGCTCAACTGTTAATGTCAAGAAACTTAAGAATGCATATACCGGTTAGTAGTGAAAAACTTAAACCAAAAGTAATTACTTTCAGTAAATATAAAACTGGCTTTGAAAAAGACCGTGCACAAACTAAATATTATTATGATAGGAACAAAAAACCATTATCAATTTTACAACCAGGAGATCATGTAAACTTTAAGAAAAAACCTGATTCAGATTGGCTACCAGCTATTGTATTAGAAAGATTGAAATGTCAAAGATCATACATAATTCAAGACAACAAAGGTAATAAGTATAGAAGAAACAGAATACAATTGAGGTTCAGATGCAATGAAAGTTGCCACAAATATGACCAAAATGACATGAAATCCAAAGATTCTTTATCAGAAAACTCAAAGGAAAGGGAAAAGAAACTATAAAACTTGGTCTGGAAGAGAAGTAAGAAAACCTAAGAAGTTTTGCCAAAATTAATTTGTTCTATTATGTTTTGTTTTTATTAATAATACTAACGTTTGTATAAACTTAGGGTTATTATTAAAAAAAATACATGTGTCAATGACACAAGCTGGTTGTTGACTGTGTGGCACACACTCAATAATTATAGTTGTGTTAACTTTAAGTTAAATTTAAGTATGTTTATTATAATTGATAAACACTCAAAAGGGGAGATGTTGGTACAACCCCAATACTAAATTAATTATCTGTATTCATCCGGGACATCTCTTAAGTCTTTCCGGACACAGACAACTGCGAATGAAGGTTTCCTTCCGGTGGTCTTGGTCTTTTTATGATGTCTCGCTCTCAAGTAGTCGTTAAGTTTATTACTGATGTTTTATCTAAATAAATCCGTACGAGTGTCAAGTGAAGCAGTCTTATTTATTGCACAACATACCATAACAAAGAGTCCTTAAAAACATCTACGAGGGCAGCGTAAGTCAAGTCAAACTAGAGACACGAGGCTCTGATATACCGATTTGCAGAGGAGTAAAACAAGGAAACCCCCTTTCACCCAAACTGTTCATAATGGTACTAAAACAAATTTTTGATAATCTTAACTGGCAGTCAGAAGGGATTAGAGTTAATCAAGATCGACTTACACACCTCAGATTCGCGGATGATATTGTCTTATTCGCTGATACAAGTAAAAAATTTGAAAAAATGGTAAGCACTTTAAATAAAGAAAGTGAAAAAGTGGGCCTCAAAATGAACGAGAATAAAACTAAAATAATGACAAACAGTCACATAAACGCTATAAACCTCAATGGTAAGCCGCTTAAATATGTGAACAATTATGTATATATCTGGGAAAACAACTGTCATTCGAAGACAAAAGTGAAGAACTAGAGGTAGAGCGGCGTATTAACATGAGCTGGAAAAAAATCTGGTCCCTGAAGGAAATCTTAAAAGTGAAATATCCTCTCCACCTAAAGAAAACTGTCTTGGACACCTGCATCTTGCCTACGCTTACATATGGATGCCAAACGTGGACATACAACACTAAAATAAAAACTAGAATAGTAGTGTGCCAGAAAGCAATGGAGAGAAGTGTACTGAAATTAAGAAGAATACAAAAGGTAAAAAGTAAAAAAAATAGACGAAAAACGAAAGTTATAGACGCTTTACAATATGCCCTAAAACAAAAGTGGAAATGGTATGATATCTGTATGAATGGTATGTATGATATAAGTGCATATAGCGAGATACACAGACAAAAGATTGATACTGGAGTGAACTATATGGAAGGGACCGAAAGGAAAAAAGAAAAGAGGGCGGCCTCGAAAGAGGTGGATAGAAGATATAGAAAGGATAGCAGAAAGTGAATGGAGAGAGAAAGCTATGGATAGAGAGGTCTGGAAGAAGCTGGAGCAGGCCTTTACCCGAGAAGGGGTTCCTATCAATGGTACTGAAGAAAGCAATGATAGCGAGTAGGAGCAAAAGAAAACAATTTATAATATATATTAAAAAAGCATGGAATAACAATTGAAGATCGGAAATAAAACGGGATTTAATATTATTATTCCATTTATTCAATTTAATTCCCATTTTTTTACATTTTTAAACATTATTCTATAAATATGTGTCCAGGAGTACCGCTTCCTGGATCAAGCCCTTGATCTAACGAGAGCCTCCTCAGATGTTCGTCGAGGCTCTTGGCTATTATGCCATTGGCCGTCACGACTATCGGCACAATGATTGCTGTATTCACATCCCACATGTCGACAACCTCGCGCACTAGATCAAGATACTTGCTTTTCTTATCTCTCTCAGCCTTCACGAGGTTCTCGTCATGGGGGACCACTATATCAACAATCATTGCGCGACGCTCTAGTCGGTCTATCACCACTATGTCAGGCTTATTGGCAACAATAGTCCTGTCAGTGATGATAGACCGATCCCAATACAACGTGACATTGCTATTTTCGAGAACTGGGTCGGGCACATACTTATAGTAAGGCACTTCCGATTCCTCAAGATTGTATTTAAGAGCAAGTTGCTGATAGATAATCCTGGCTACAAGGTTGTGTCTATGCAAATAGTCTCCGTTAGCCAGACTAGAACAATCGGAGATAATGTGACGGATAGATTCACCCGGCTGTGACATGCCCGACAGATGTCAACTGTGCCATCCTTCACAATGTATTTCCGGTAGTTGTTCGTCATCATAACTTCGTCCATAATCGCAAAGACAAAACCTTCGGTTTCCCCGAAAAGGTCACCAAATCGCAGCCAGGCCACGGACGCTAAAAGATCTACATCGGGCCCATGTAGGACCCGGTAGAAACGTCCGTGAAGCTCCTTGCTCTGCCATACCTCCCTGCGGTCATTAGTATCTAATACTATAGGTTTGCGCCAGTTCTCGTTAGCCAAGGAGAGCGGGGTAAGGCTCTTGTCCACCGCTACCACATCTCGATGCATACCCACGTCGGCGGCCTGGAAGTATTCCCTAAGACTGCATACCTCGCGGTTGTGCAGGGTCTTAGCATTTAAAAAGCCTCGACCCCCACACTTCCGCGGGATATACAGTGTCATGACCGATGACCGTGGGTGATGCATACGATTTGCGGTAAGCAGCGTGCGGACTCTCCTATCCAGGGCGTCAAGTTCTGTCTGAGTCCATTTGAGTATGCCGAAAGAATAGATCAAGACCGGCATGACCCAGCCGTTGAAGGCGCGCACCTTGTTCCCGCCCGATAAAAGACTATTTAGAACTTTTTTCAGGCGGCCAAAGTAGCGCTCCTTCAACGACTGTTTCACATTAGTAACATTGATGCCTAGTGCTTCCGACATACCCAAATACTTGTAAGTTTCGGTTGAGGAAAGGGATCGAAGGTGTATGGAATCCGAGAGTTGTATTCCCACAGATTCCATAATCTCTGATGGTAATTGCCCCCATTTGTGCCATGCCATGTATGTGGCACTGAGTCATAGGCCTTCTTGTAGTCTATCCAACATGTCACCAGATCCCTTCGGGAACGGCGAACCTGCTGGCTAATGGCAATGTCTATAAGGAGCAGCTCCTTAGTACCGCGGGACCCGTTCCTACATCCATTCTGAGAAGCAGACATGATTGAATTCGTATCAATATGTTGATTAATTTTAGCTCTCAGAATGGATGTAAAAACTTTATAGACCGTCGGTAAACATGTTATCGGTCTATAATTTTTAGGTTCCGCAGTACTACCTGATTTGTGGAGCAGGTGGGTTATTCCTGTAGTTAGGAACTGGGGCAGCGATCCTGACTCTAAGGCAGATTGGAACTGAGTTGCCAAACGAGCGTGCGACCTTTGGAACCATTTTATCCAAAAGTTGTGCAGTCCATCCGGCCCTGGTGATTTCCAGTTAAGCAACGGACGGACTGCACGAGCTACATCTTGGGGGCTGATGGTAATTGCCCCCATTTGTGGTATCGGATCGCACGCTTGATCGACCTCCCGAGTCCAGTCACCCTCGGTGTGACTGACAGGCACCGACCAGATATTGCGCCAGAACGAATACATAGCGTCATAATCTGGTAGGCGTGTATCAGTCACACCTTGGTTGGGTCGCTCCCAAGCCCTATAAACCCACCTTTCGTTGTTCTGGAATGTACGATTCTGCGTGTATCGCTCCACTCGCTGCTTGTACCGTATTTGTATGGAATCCGAGAGTTGTATTCCCACAGATTCCATAATCTCCCCTCGCTTTACATGCATGACTGCACATTTGTCCACACCAAATTCCATCCTGATGGCGTCACTAAAGGTTTCTGTAACCTTCAGTAGCTTCATCAGTTGCAAGTTGTTGGGGGCAAAGAGCTTCAGATCATACATATAAAGGAGGTGAGATATGACCTGACCTCCTCTTCTCAACCGATAGCCCAGACCCGAACCCTCCAGCAGTGTACTAAGAGGGTTCAGGGCTAAACAAAACCACAGTGGACTCAGACTATCGCCAGGAAATATTCCACGCTCGATCCTTATAGATTCGCTGTCCTCTTGAATCTGTCGACATCCTGAATAGCGAAGGACCGTCCTCCACTGCCCCATACACGACATCAGGAAGGTGCGCAGAGTTAGATCAATTTTATACAACTCCAGCACCCTCATGAGCCATGTATGTGGCACTGAGTCATAGGCCTTCTTGTAGTCATCAGATCAACATGTCACCAGATCCCTTCGGGAACGGCGAACCTGCTGGCTAATGGCAATGTCTATAAGGAGCAGCTCCTTAGTACCGCGGGACCCGTTCCTACATCCATTCTGAGAAGCAGACATGATTGAATTCGTATCAATATGTTGATTAATTTTAGCTCTCAGAATGGATGTAAAAACTTTATAGACCGTCGGTAAACATGTTATCGGTCTATAATTTTTAGGTTCCGCAGTACTACCTGATTTGTGGAGCAGGTGGGTTATTCCTGTAGTTAGGAACTGGGGCAGCGATCCTGACTCTAAGGCAGATTGGAACTGAGTTGCCAAACGAGCGTGCGACCTTTGGAACCATTTTATCCAAAAGTTGTGCAGTCCATCCGGCCCTGGTGATTTCCAGTTAAGCAACGGACGGACTGCACGAGCTACATCTTGGGGGCTGATGGTAATTGCCCCCATTTGTGGTATCGGATCGCACGCTTGATCGACCTCCCGAGTCCAATCACCCTCGGTGTGACTGACAGGCACCGACCAGATATTGCGCCAGAACGAATACATAGCGTCATAATCTGGTAGGCGTGTATCAGTCACACCTTGGTTGGGTCGCTCCCAAGCCCTATAAACCCACCTTTCGTTGTTCTGGAATGTACGATTCTGTGTGTATCGCTCCACTCGCTGCTTGTACCGACGAATACATTATTATTATTATTAATTTCTATAATGATTATCTAATTCTATCTGATTATAAGCTTGAAGATTTTCGAAAAGAACGTAGCCCCATTTATACTCACTAACAGATCGTCTATTTTCGATAGCGGACACCTATTGACCAGTAATTCAGGTTTTAACGTGACTTTATAGTCGGCACAGATACGGAGTCCACCGTCAGCTTTACCTACCGGTACAAAAGGTGTCGCCCAGTCCGAGCACTCTTGCTTGACTTGCCGCGCCCGGCAGTACATGGGGTCGCCCCCTCCCGCAACTGGAGCATTGCCTTACCGCCTGTGTACCATCCCAAGCCGCCGCTGAACAACTCTTTGTACCTATTTAACAAAACATTTGTCGTATCAGATTTTTTTTTTAAAACATTGCCATAATTAATTGTTTGTTGAAATGGGGGTGTTTTTATTTCCATTTCGGATAACCATTGTCGGCCTAATAAAGAGGTTGTACCTCCATTGATCATAAAGAGTTCTAAATGTTAATTTTCTCTTTGTATTGAACTTTCGGTCTTATTACACCTATAGGCTTGATATTGCTATCATCATAAAACTTTAACACTAAGTTAAATGGCTCAATCGATCTAGTACTAAAATGCCTATCATATGTTTTTTTTACTTATACAAGAAACAGCAGATCCTGTATCTATCTCCATCTTAATGTCATTGTCATCAATGCGCAATGATAAGCTTACCGGGCTGTACCCGTTCAAACATAGTTGGTATAATTCTTCCTCTAGCTCGTCCGAACTAGAAACGCCTCCTAGCTCAACCGGCTGCTCGCGCTCATTAGCTTTAACGTGGTTCATACTGCGCGTCTTCCTTTTTCCTGTGCTCGGCCGAGGACACACGCGTCTCAAGTGCCCACTCTGCTTGCATTTACTGCATACAAAATGCTTATAACGGACAGGTCGGCGGTATGCCCGCGCCAGCCGCACGCCATGCAGCTACCCGGGCTTTTGTCCGTGTCCGGCGCAGCGCGTTCGCGGCTTCCGCGCTGATCACGCCCACATGTGTTGTCCTAAATGCATGTACGGTTGCTGGTACCTCCGCGTTTGTATTATGCTCCACCGCTTCCAACCCACAAGTCAATTTCTTTGCCCCTGAGTACGTCAAATTGTCCTCCACAAATAACCGTTGTCTGATGACGTCACTCTTAACTCCGCACACCAGCTGATCCCACAGATTCTCTTCTAAATTTCCGTCAAACACATAGATTTTTGAAAGTTTTTTGATCTCGGTTAGGTATTGTGTTATATTTTCGTCGTCCTTCTGCCTTCTTTGACGAAACCGGCAACACTACGCCATGACATCTGGTTTTGGTTGAAAATGCTTTTTCAACATTGTAACGGCTTTTTCGTAGGTTAACTCCGCTGGTTTGCTTGGGCTGCACAAGGTGCTTAGTAGCTCATATGTCTGATCACCAACGCCAGTGATTAAGATCGCCAACCACATGTTCTTATCCACGTTATTGACTTTAAAATACAACTCCAACGTACAGTCTTATTTCCAGACGTCACATCGAAGTCTCTTATTCTGCCGATTTGTTCTCATCTAATCTCGCCCAGCTGGTCCAGGGAGCAACGAGGGTGCCGGATGTTGATTCGCACACTGCCAATTGCTTGGAACTTCTGATGACAGATCCAGACCGCTACTCTGTGTCGGTATCTTCACCTTTGCGTAGCTCCGACCATTGTCTGGTAATGTCTGTATCCGTCTACTCTCCACCCGATCCCAGTCCAAGAGGCACTCGGCGGGTTTGGCGGTACAGGTCAGCAGATTGGGGTAAGATGCGTTCGTTTTTCGCTTCTTATCCTTGGCGGCCCACTTGCTTTTCTTCAGCTGATCCTTCGTCGTGTGCGGACGCCGTGACCGATATGTTGCGTCAGGGAATGGAGTACTACATTCCATTCTCTGACGTAGCAATGTCTAGCGTTGACCGGCCATGGTTTGGCGCCGAGTGCAATCGCGCCAACATGCTTAAACATGAGGCGTACCTGGCATGGGTCGACGCTCGGTCATGCAAGGCTAGCGACGTGAGCCAGCGGAAGAGAGCCTTTAATAGGGCTGCCAAGTCCTGCAAGATGGTATTGCGAAGGGCTCGGTTTGACCACATAAGCCGTATTGGGACCAAACTTGCTTCCTACCCAGCCGGTAGTAAAGCGTTCTGGTCCCTGGCTAAGTCGTTTGAATCGAATTTCTGCCGTCCCTCACTACCACCACTGCTGAAACCCGACGGAACACTGGCCCACTCCGCTGAGGAGAAAGCAAACTTGTTTGCCTCTATTTTTGCGCAGTCTTCGCGTCTGAATCCTGGTGGCGCGCGCCCCCTTCCTTCTCCTGATGGATGCAAGACGAGTATGTCGGAGATTCGCATCCAACAAAAGGGTCAATAGGGACGAGAGTCTTATTGCTAAGCTTCCTTCATTCAGTCTGCCCAGTGGACTGTGCGAATGCATCGCAGACTTCCTGAGGGACCGGTCTATACGAGTGGTTATTGATGGCCGCTCATCTCACCAACTGGATTTCAATGCCGGGGTCCCTCAGGGATCGGTACTCTCAGCAACATTGTTCTTGCTGCACATAAATGATCTGCTAAAACCCGGCACCTTTGGGTATGCAGACGACAGCACTTTTGAGAGATACTTATCCGACGCGCGCGCTACTGGGCCTCAGATCCAGTCTCTCCGGGAGGCCATGGTTGGGCGCTTGAATCTGTCCTTGAAGGCAGTCTCCGAGTGGGGCGATGCCAATCTGGTCAGATTCAATGCTACTAAGACCCAGGCGTATCTTTTTTCCGCTAAAAGGAGCCAATTCCACCTGGCTCCTTCTTTCCGTGGTGTGACCGTGCCGGTAACGGACCATCTTGAGCTTTTTGGCGTTACGTTGACATCGACCCTCAATTTTGGTCCATTCATTGAAGCAAAAGCTCAAATGGCTGCCAAGAAATTGGGGATCCTTGCGAAGGTGAGACGGTACTTCACGCCAGAACAGTTGCTCAACTTGTATCAAGCGCAAGTTCGGTCATGCATGGAGTACTGCTCTCATCTCTGGGACGGATCTGCCAAGTACCAGCTGGATGCACTAGAGTCGATCGAAAAACGGGCCAAGAGGCTCATCGGCAATGAGATACTGGTCGAGTCTAGGCTCCAGAGCCTTGAACATCGGCGCCAAGTTGCCAGTCTGTCGGTATTTTATCGGTTACATTTCGGGGAGTGTGCGATGGAATTGCATGAATTAATTCCTCCTAGCCCGTTCCATCATCGGACTACAAGACGTACGGCGATGCGTCATCGGTACATGGTGGACATCCCACCCATACGCACCAAACGTTTCGGGAGTACTTTCATGATGCGTACAGCTAAAGAGTAGAATTCCCTGCCAGAGTCTGTATTTCCTGATAGCTATAACCTGGGAGTCTTTAAGTCAAGAGTGAATAGGTTTCTTTTAGGTAAGCGTGCTACATCGTCGACCACATCATCACTTACCATCAGGTGAGATAGTGGTCAAGCGCAAGCCTATCAATAATAAAAAAAAAAGAAAACGCTTAATCGCGTTAACGTAAACGATCTCTTATGTCAAAATGTATATAAAAAAGAGGTTTCTCCTAACCGTCACCAGACGGCGCTTATGCAGTTTCAATATAAATTGATGTTTACGTTAACGCGATTGAGCGTGAGTAAAAACTCGTACTAAAGCCTCTGGGCTATGGAACGTATCACTTGATTTCTTGTAACAAAGGTGCTTTGGCGGGGTTTGATAGAGTTCAGTCCAAGTGTCTTCGGATCATCTCTGGTTGCATGAAGTCCTCCCCCGTTAACGCATTGCAGGTTGAATGTGCCGAACCTCCCCTTGCCTTAAGACAACAATATCGTTTTTTATCTAGGTTAATCTCTAGGTCGTCCCATCCTCTTATAGTTAGATTGCATGAGCTAGACACCTTATGCAGGAGCTCAAATTATTGGAGAAATATAGAAATCCCATTAATTATAAAAGCATTTCGGAGTGTTCAAAATTTAGATTGTCCAGTTCTCAAGCATCCTCGATTACCCCTTTTTGACTTTGCTTACGAAGTATTATTTTTTACCCCCAAAATTATCTATAATATTGGTATATACAAAAGATCTACATCAGCTAATTCGGCCTTCAATGCGGTGGTGGGCGAAAAATGGAATGGTTTTCAACTGTTCTACACTGATGCTTCAAAATTAAATAGTCTTATCAACACTAGAGCTGCGGTATATTACCAAAGCTCTAGAATCGTATTACAGTTCAAGTGTCCCAAAGAGTCTTCTGTATTCACAGGCGAGTGTGTGGCTATATTGGAAACATGTATTTTGTAGAGTCACACACTAACATTGAGTAAGCCGTTATCTTTACAGATTCTCTTAGTTGTTTGCAGGCCCTGGAATAAAGTCCTTTTTAAAGTAAATTACATAGCCCTCTTATCTTAAAAATCTAAAAACCTTAACTATTCATAGAGATGTTCAGCTAGTCATTGTAGCATCATGGGTAATGAATGTGTTGATGTATTGGCTAAAAACGCCTGTTCATCTGTAACGGCTGATATCTCACATAAAACTCACCTGAGTTATGACTTGTTGTACCTTCCCAAATTGAGTCTCCAGGATTCATGGCAGGCACATTGGAATATGTCTAGCATGAGGAACGGCAAATTTTTCCATGCTGTCCAACCGGTCATAAATCCAAAACTATGGTTCTTTGGTTTTAGAAAGGTCTCCAAAACCGCTATATCTGTCCTTTGCAGAATCCGTTTAGGTTTTTGCTGCACTGCTGTCTTTCTTCATAAAATCCATATACGCGACTCATCTCTCTGCGTGTGCGGATTAGGCGAGGGTACCTTGGATCACATATTTTTTTAATGTCCAAATAATGTCCACACACTTTATCTTTACCGCCGTCTCTCTAAACTTAAGATCCCTCTCCCAATAAATTTCCCATCCTTTCTGACTTATTCCTCCCCATAACTCCTTGTGGCGTTGATGATTTTCATCCGCCACAATAATATAAAATTATGAGTATGAGTCTCACAAAACTTCTAACTATCGTCTATTTAAATGTGGCAATGTATCTTTAATGTGTTAACAATTATACTATTGATGTATATTTTTTTTTCGGTTTGTGTCAGTCCCGTTCTAACCCAACACGTGTCAACTGTATCAATCAAGCAGTTTAGTCTGTGTCTACAGTTCCTTCTTTTTAGATAATTAATAAAATATACCTGCTCTTCCATTTAACTTTAGACATTGGCAGAATAGTCGACATCGGCTTTGCTTGCCATATTAAAATATAGAATAGAATATAATAACGTCACACATACTTCAAATTCTAACACGCGTGTTACAACCTCCCCTTCTAGTCCAAACACACGACCTCACGTTTGGAATAGGACCTAGGACAAGGCTATGAATGAAACGACAACCGAAGCTGGTAAGAAAACAATTACAAAAATAGTAACAAAAAGTATAAGATCTAGGAATTTAATGTTTACGCGGGCGACCTCTTTTCCTTTTCTTCTGTAAAGGAAGTTGCACTTTCCCGATAAAAGGCGTGAGTTGTGAGGCATGATACTTCCCCAAAATATCTCCATTGACACGCTCGAGACTATAAGTCGTGGTACTCAGAACATCGCGTATTCGATAGGGACCGTCGCGCCTAGGTATGAATTAAGGGGTCTGCCCTCGACCAGCATCATTCAAGCCTTGGGTCTTGAGCAAGACCAAATCGCCTATCTCATAATCTGGCGCCGGGCGCCGATGCTCATCCGCGTACTTCTTTTGGATGTCTTGAGCCTTTTCGTGAACATCCCTAGCGTCCAGAAGGATAGTTGCCATCCGTTTTAAATGAATTTACGGATCGACACTGATTCTACGTAGTCTTAGCTCTAAGGCGGACAGTACTCAACTGGCACACTCTGATGTCAATGCGTACTTGTTCTTGATTTTCCGCCAGGGGCGTGCTTGTGGTTTGTTTTGACGTCCGCACTATTTAATAAACCCGACACGGCCATCCTGCAAGACAGGCGTCCTCGTCTGTTCCTCATTGTCAGGTTTTAACAGTGTATCGAATCATGTGGATATCCTCATGGATATCCTCAGCCTGCAGGAAAGCTGAGAGGTCAGCCTCTACTGACTAAAACCACATGGTGTTCTGTAGGCCGTAATTCCTCTTGAGAGGCGAGCGTGGAACATAGCACGTCGCCTTCTCGGGCCTCTCTCAGATAACAGACTCACCAAATCTATCACACGTAAGCATTATCTTCTTGTTCTAGCACCATGCCACCCCATGTCGTATTGCGCTACACGGCCACTTAGTCCACTCCATCCTGGCAATCTGCCATCATACAAGGAATGTTATTCTGAAACATACAATATCTCCACACAGTATTCGCTCGTCCAATCCTGACTCAAACTCTAGGTGAGCGAGGCAACTTTTTGAAACAAATAATCATGATCATTTAAATCTCTCGCCTCACTACTGCTAGGAACGAGTAATTATGTTTCCAATTTAAAGAAAATAGCAACTTAATTATCAATTTGGTACCTAAAAGCAACTAATCTTCGTGATTACAAAGTTAAAGTTCCACTGATAGTCATAAATCTCATATTAAATCAAATAAAAGAAACAATACACCAGGTATCTTACTCACGATCTTTAGCTATCTCAAAGTTCTCCTTGCTATCTTATAGCTCTCCTAGCTATCTCATAGCTCTCTTAGCTATCTCATAGCTCTCTTAGCAATCACAATTGCTCTACTCGCACATCCCCACAATGTCGAGTCAACTCAACTGAATGAACTCCGAACCTGTTCACACAGATATTTAGTCTGCCCTACGTTACGTCATTTCTTTATAGACTTCATCTACAATCTTAATTGGTACTTGAGCGATGTGTCTTCCTAAAAAGATCTACAAAAAAAAATAAAAAAAACAAATTCATAATTAGAAAAGCCAAAATATTTCAATTTTCGTAATGGGCGCTGGACGTTTCGAACGTCATCAACGATAACATGGTGATCTCTCCACACGCGAGACTGCGAGTTTACTTTCTTTTCACCTCATAACTCATCTGGAACTTTCTATAAGGTTAGTACAACAGACTGGTTGGTATTAGTAGAACAGTGTATTTTCAAACAGACTTAGAGGTGCCATAGAGGCCTATAACTGCTACAAAGAACTACAGTTGCCACCCAGGCCAACAGTTGCCACACAACGCTCGGCCACTCCTGACCAAACTAGATTATTGCATTCGTGGAAATAGGGAAATTTTAGAACGCTACTCATTAAGTAATCATTACCCTGGGCCATGCACCACAGTCCTTCCAAACTAACTTTAAAACTTCTGCTGCAGAAAAAACTGCCAAGCTTATAGAAACCCTCGAGTAAAACCTCTAACGCCACGACTATCTAGCCGACCTGCAATATTATTGCTCTCACACACCCTGACCTTCGCCAGAATCCACTGGTACGGTCAAACATAATATGGGCGATAGACTGAGTTATTCGAAAACTTAAGCTTGCTCATTATCATCAAAATTCTTTTAACATCAACATCGACTGATACGTGACCCGCTGGCATCTTCCTTAACCTACCGTGTGCATACTGGTTGGTTCTAAGCGTACCTGTTTAAAGCTTTCGGTGTATAACGATCACCATCCTGTCATAATCACCTATCGCGGACTTAATACAGGGCCTATTTAGTTTTCATACCAGAGCTTCCCACACAACACTTCAATAGATAAAGGTCCGACGATCAACAAGTTACCAACACAGTAATTGTATCAATTCTGTTTCTGTTCTGTTCTTGAGAGAGAGAGAGAGAGATATATTTATTTGCTTAAACATGGGTAACACATACAAGCATGCGAGATAACAAAAAATAACTAAAGATTCCGACATGTTTGCCACATGCTATGGCGTGCAAATATTATGCAAGTTAAGTTTAATTATAAATGAATTACATAATTATCAATGCAAACAATAAAAACAAAAGTGAAAATCAATAACAATTATCTCTAAATATCAATACAATTAAAATCCATGAAAAAAATATAAATTAAATGACAAAATGAAAATAGTGCATGTCAAATCAATGTAATGATGATCAAATACAAAATGGCAACAACGCATCACTATCAAAACTATGCAAAAAATATAAATCAAATGTCAAAATAATACATGTCAAATATAAAAATTAATCAAATGTCAAAATGAAAATATCAATCACATGTCAAATATAAAAATTAATCAAATGTCAAAAACAAAATATCAAGCACATGTCAAATATAAAAATAAATCAAATGTCAAAATTAAAATATCAATCAAATGTCAAATAGAAATAATGTAAAGATTATATAAAAATTTCAATAAAATGTCAAACAAAATTTAATATTAGATTAGATTAGATTTCTGTATTTATTTAAACATTGTATACATATGCAGGATATTACATTGAATTAAAATTCAATATTCATATAAATTTATTATTCTTGTCAGGAAAAGATAAAACTATTCAATCAAAAAATACTTTTTCAGCTAAAAATTCGGCGACACTATAGTATGCTTTTTGCGAAAGAAACACCTTCAACTGACGCTTGAATGTCTTACCATTTAGCTCCTTCCAACGTTTAGGCAATATGTTAAATATAGTAGGCGCCATGCAGACGATACTTTTGCGCATGAGTGCCGTTTTTGCTGAATAGCCTTGAAGAACGGTCATATCCCGTCTATTACGCGGTACTACGTCCTGTAGACGTGGAAACAAATTGGGGTTTGTTTTAACAAAAATTGCGGTTTCAAGGATATAAAGACTAGGAAGAGTTAATATCTTGTACCTTTTAAAATATGGTTTACATGTATCGACCGTTTTTAGCCCGAACATGGATCTAATGCATCTCTTTTGGGCCTTAAATGCAGTGTTAACGTCTGTAGAGTTTCCCCAAAATATGATACCGTATCTTAGGTCAGACGCAACTAAGCCATGGTAGGCTGCAATCAAAGTATCTACATTCACAACTGCAGCTAGAGAGTGCAACGCGAATGCAGTACTACAATTTTTTTTGCAAAGGTTCTCGATTTGTGATTTCCAGTCAAGCCTTTTATCAATTATTAGTCCAAGGAATTTAGTAGTATTTACGATTTCAACAATTTTATTATCTATATTTATGTCCATATTTTCTACAGTCAATCTTTGGCTAAAATGTATGATTTTAGTTTTGTCTAAATTAATCTTTAAGTTATTGTTGTTTAACCATTCTATTATAGATGTCAAGGTATTGTGAATGTCAAGTTTATATTGAATCATGTCATGGCTACTACTAGAAATTGTCACCGTGCTATCGTCTGCAAACAAAGTCATAGGGTGTGGAATTGATTTTGGCAAGTCATTAATGTATAGTGTAAAATAAGTGGCGGTCCCAATACACTACCTTGTGGAACACCAAAAATAGTTTGACGTTCATCTGATAAGTATACTTCTTCCTTTTTAGTGGTTATATTAATTCTAGTGATTTCTGTCTTTTGCGTTCTATTGTCTAAATAGGATTTAATTAAATGAAGAACATTGCCTCTTATACCATACTTTTCAAGTTTATTTATTAGAATGTCATGATTAACGTAGTCAAATGCTTGAGTCATGTCGCAGAAGATAGCACATACAGGTGTTTTTTTATCCACTTTTGTCAAAACAGTGTACAAAAAATCGTAAATCGCCATATTTATAGTCTTATTTTCGCGAACACCCTTTTGCTCATTACACAATATATTATTTTTCTCTATGAAACCGTTTAATTCTTTTTGAATGAATTTCTCAAATATTTTCGAGAAGATAGGAATCAGAGAAATAGGCCTGTAAAATTCCATGAGCTCTCTATCTTCTTTCTTAAACACTGGTTTAACGATCGCTATTTTTAGTGCGTCAGGAAACGTGCCATCTACAATACACAGATTTATAATATGAGACAAATGGTCGCATATTTCAGGTGCTACAGCTTTTATTACTTTGGTTGATATGCCATCGTATCCCACGCTATTTGTGTTTTTTAAGGCCATAATAATAGTCCGTACCTGTTGTGGTAAACAGGGCGACATAAACATCGAGTTTTTGTTGTTGTTGCAATGCATACTCAACTCATAAAACCTTCATCGTGATCTGTGTAGGTACCAACACAAGCTAGAATCACACCAAAGATTCCCCGTAGACCCATCGCCACATGCTACTCATGAGGTGCGGTCCAAAGTTTCGAGTATGAGTGCACAAGCCATTCTTAATCAGATTTGGTCTCACTACCACTGTCATCAACTATGACGTCTAATTCTCGAGGAACTTGGTGATTTACTCAAAGATTTTGAACATACCGACTGTTAAACTAGTGACCCAACGAAAGAAATTCTAGATTCATGATTTAATGTTCGAATAGAATCCTACTACTATTTTTAACGTGAAAGTTTGTGAGGATATGGATATATGCGATATAAGCTACTGAGCGGATTTTGAATAAACTTTGCAGAAACAGAGCTTATACATCAGAATAAGACATAGGCTATATAATTTATAAATATATTGGGAGAAGCACTAAAACAATGCGGGTGGAGCCGCGGGTTGCAGCTAGTTTTCGATAAACCTATATAATTTGAAATATAATATTAGCAAACAGGCATATATAATACATAATTATAGTATAGAAGTAATCATAGTAATGTGGTTCAAAATGTTATACTTACGTAGTTTCTTAGTACAGCTTTTTTAATCGAGAAAATTATAAAATAAAACCAAATAAATTAATTACATTTACTTGCTTTAACGTCTGCAAAAAAAGTTAATATTTTATTAAATTGCACAATGGATATGAATATTAGACCATATTTACTGTACAAAAAGACTGCGAACTTACGAATACTTTACGAAGTACAAATACAGATTGTAAGCGTTCAAAACATTCCGGTATACCATGAACAATTTTGTACACGGTTCGCTGTTATCGTGTTCGCTGTCCAACATTAAGTTTTTTAACAATATAATTACTTAGATTGCAATAATATTATTGTCATCTAATGAGATAAACGTGACGTCACACAATAAGTCAAAAACACTTGATGATTTTTTGTAAACAAAATAAAAAGTAAAGTAAACATTATACAATAAAAAATATAAGTTACTGCAGACAGATTTAAATATTGAGATCCAGTTACAAATGATATAATTCCGGATGCTATTACTGATATCGATTTTTTATGAATTGTTTGAATGTCCAGAATTAGAAAGACATAGTTATGCTTATAAATAACGTTCAGAAAGAATAACAGTATGCAACAAATCGAACAGGAAACGCAAAAAAAAACAGCAACCAGTAAAATAAAGCAATTTTCGCAATATTTTATTTTTCCATCGCTCGAGTCATCAGCAAAAATCTATAAATCCACATTGCGTTCATGAGTATCGTGTAGGAGAATACTCATCTATACTATAATTAATATAATATTATAAAGAGGAAAGATTTTTTTGTTTGTTTGTTTGTTTGTTTGTTTGTACCGAATAGGCTCCGAAACTACTGGACCGATTTAAAAAATTCTTTCACCAATAGAAAGCTACATTATTCCTGAGTAACATAGGCTATTTTTTTATCCCGAAAACGGGTCCTGTGGCCCACGGGAGCGTAACTATACATATAAAATGCTTTGTCCTGAATGACTGACTGACGGATCAACGCACAGCCTAAACTGCTGATCGTAGAGACCTGAAACTTGGAGGGTGTTTTCTTTCTATGACGTAGGCTTCCGATAAGAAAGGATTTTTGGAAATTATACCCCTAAGGGGGTGAAAAAGGGGTAGAAAGTTTGAATGTAAAATCTAATTCCTTCAGCCAAAATACATGAATATTGGCACAAATAGTAATCTAAATAAATGATCAAGGTCGCCATTATTAGTTTTTCGAAACTACCCTCAAATGATGATTTAGGGGTGTTGAAGTTTGTATGGAAGAATCTGATTTCCTGGGTTAATAGACTTGAAACTTGGCATAAATACCAACCTAAGAAAACAATAAAGATTGTTTTTATAAGTTTTTCGAAACTACCCTAAAGGACGATATAGGAGGTGTTAAAGTTTATTTTTGAAGAATCATTACTCGGGCTAATAAACTTGAAACTTGACATAAATACCAACATAAGTAAACAATAAAGATTGTCATACGTAGTTTTTTGAAACTATCCTCAAAAGGCGATTTAAGTGGGTGTAAAAGTTTTTTTATAGGATCTTATTTCTTGGGCTAATAAACTTGAAAGTTGTAATAAATACCAACTTACGTAAACAATAAAGGTTGTCATTATAAGTTTTTCGAAACTACCCCCAAAAACGATTTAGCGGGCTTTAAAGCTTGCTAAGAATCGTAATGCATAGGGTTTCGTTTAGGAGAGCACTAAGAAGGAATTTTGGACAATTCAACCTTTCACCATCATCATCATCATTTCAGCCAAAAACGTCCGCTGCTGGACATAGGCCTCCCCCAAGTGTCGCCACACTGGTCGGTACGGTGCAATTCGCATCCACCGGACTCCCGCAGCCTTGACCAGCCTCGCTCCACCTAGAGGGGGGCCTTCCAACGCTGCGTTTAAGGGGGTGAAAAGGGAGGGGTTTGTTTGTTTGTACCCACGGGAGCGAATCTATCCTATCCTACTATAATATAATATATAATAATAATAATATTATAAATGCGAAAGTTTGTGAGGATGGTTATATGTATGTATGTATGTTTGTGAGGATGGTTATATGTATGTATGTATGTTTGTTAATCTTTCACGCAAAAACTACTGAACGGATTTGGATGAAACTTTACAGGAATATAGGTTATACATCAGAATAACACATAGGCTACAATTTATAAACATTATAAATTGTAGCCTATTTTTCATTTTTGTAATTTGGCCATAAAATAACGATAAATATCAAATAAGTCGGAAAAAAATCTGCCCTCTGAGAGCTATCTTTGCGTGCGCTGCCTAAACCGTTGGAGATACACAAATATAATGTAGCGTAGGATTATTTGTCTTAAATAGTTCTAAATAAAAGTCCGGGACAGCATATATCTACCATTTATGTGGAAGCCACTATGACCAAAATAGTGAACCATAAATACAATTAAATTGAATACTTTTTTACAATGCACATTTTAGAATATTTATTTTACTCTTATCAAAATCGACACATTTGTCGCTTTAAATATTTAATGTAGATAAACTTTGTCTTTTACACTAAGTAATTTGAACGCATAGTATAAAAGTTAACAGGATAAGATTGACTTGAATGGAGCTCGAGCGACACAAATACGCGCGACGGGTAAAGCGGGGGAGCGGGAAGAGGGGCGATGTGATCCAAGCAATGCCGCGTTATGGCTTAAGGGCTTATTGCACTACACGGTATTCAGGGCCCTGAATACCGTGGCCCTGAATACGGTTATATTCATTATGCGTATTTTCTCTACAGCAAATTCGATTTTCCTAGCGATTTATTAATTCATACAGTAGGCATAATTATTTTTTTTAATTTGTGTATTTTTAGTAACATTCATTACTTTCTATTTTAATTTCAGTCGTATTATAAATGTTCTTTTTTTTTGTTTAATTATAGGATTGCAGTTTTAGTAATATAAATAAGGATTTTGTTTGGACCAGTCAATAGATTCTTTTTTTGTTTTCATTAGATTATTATATATTTTTGTTAGGTTAAGAATAACGGTTAGTAGTAGTTATAGATTAGGAATTGTTTTTCCACCTCCAAGGGTTTCCCCCTTAATATAATAGGGGTTCAACGGTTGTATGGAATCCATTAGTTTTGAAGTTAGACAACTGAAATTTCGGATACGAGTAGAATTTATAGTTAAAAATAAATAAATAATTTAATTAAAATGGTTTGTCACGAAACTTTATGTGGCAGACCAAATTCCACGCGAGCGAAGCCGCGGGCTTAAGCTAGTTAAGTATAATGCCGTAATTCAACACTTAGAAAGTACTGATAAGAAACTTTCATCTCTCTTAAAAGATAATATTTTGATGACTAATACAGCATTACAAAATTATAATGAAACACTTAAGATAATCAAAACCAATGAAGCTCGATTAGGCAATGCCATTGAAAATGTATCTGCTGTATTAAACAATGTATCTAATGTACCTAAAGATTTATTTATAGAATCAAAAATGAGTGAAATCTATAACGAATTGTTTTCCAGCTTACTAACCGTATCATTTAGACTTGATGATATTATTAACGCTTTAATGTTCACTAAGAGTCATTCTATACATCCCTCTATCTTAACCCCTAAACAACTCTATAAGAGTTAATATATAGTTTTCAAGATTTACATAAGAATAGTGTATTACCTATTAGTTTTTAGATAGTATCCATATGTTAACCGACTTAGCACAACTATCGTGCTATTTCATAAATAGTAAAGTAGTGTTTGTTATTAAAATTCCTTTAGTACATAAGTCAGAATATGTTTTATATAAACCTATCTCTGTACCTATCCCACATGATGTGGACCAGCCTCATTCCTATGCTATGATTATACCTCATTGTAACCATATAGCTATAAGTAAAGATAAAATAAATATGTATGCCTCCAGGAACTAAGTAAATGTGTTAAAACTGTTAATCAGATTTATATCTGTAATATTCTCGATGTATACTCAATTCAAAATATCTTTACTTGTGAAACAGAAATGTGAAGTAAAATCATTAATAAATTGCCTGAACAATGTGAAAATAAATTAATTCATGGGAATATAGATATTTGGCAAGAATTAAAAAACAATAAATGGCTATTTGTTAAATCAGAATCAACTAAACTTACCCTTGAATGTAATTCACAGATAACAGAGTATAAACTATTAGGTACTGGTGTAATCAATCTAGAACCGGCATGTAACCGGGTCCGTGCCCACTCAACCCGATTAGACTCAACCCGAAGAATAATACCAGACGTTTTACTACCAATTCAGTGCCATTTGTACAGTCAGGCAAAGTGATATTTAATTCTAAATACTTAACTTTGGAAGTTAGTACCTACATGTTAACCTAATTCAGTGAAGTCCCTGACTCCTGTTCTAGGTGATTAACCTGTGTTACAGGAGTCTGAACTGATCTGACTGATCCAATAAATACCACCGTGCCACTAGCTATAAGATTTTAATGATAATTAACAATAATCTGTGATTTTTACTACAAAGTACAAAGCGTATACTATATTAAAAAGGATAAGTACTTACTTGTTTAATTATTGATTTATTTATCCAAACATTATTTAAATTTTACACTCTCTGTGATGCAAGCGTTAAATCAACACTTTTCTGCCTGACTATACATCGACGTTTTTACGCCTATCAAAATATAAATTCGTAATTATTTTGTTCTTCGGGTTGAGTCTAATCGGGTTGAGTGGGCACGGACCCACGTAACCGACATGTGTGTATGTGTATAGGGAAATTCTATCTAAACCTTATTATAAAATAGTTATTAAACCTATCATTTCTGACTTTAATTTTATCAGTGATCCTTGTTGTGACATAGATAAATTCATGATAGTTAAACCAAAATTAAAACCTTTAAACTTAAATGATGAACATCTTAAAAAACTTGTAACTGTTTCAAATCTTCAATTAATGTCACACAATGACAAAACTATTAATATTAGTGTAATTGTTTTGTTCGTCTATTGCAAGTTGTTGCAATGTTATTTACGGCAAGAAACCCCTTTCACTCCTCTCTTCCGCGCTTGTTGTACCGTGGTTAACTGTTGTGAGTTCATATTCACTAATTGCGTGTTTGGGAGAAAATCTCCATAGTATTCTTTGATGTGCGAAGTCTAATTCATTTATTTTTATAAACCGGTACATTTTCATAATATCCGCCATAAAGGCGAACTTTTCGCCATCATAAGAGTGTAGTGGATAAGTCTTGTTGTAATCGCGGACCTTTATACATGTTGTCATTAAGGCTTATTTTTGTGCTACTTCTACTGCTCGCATCAAAAACTACGCGTTATTTTATAGTGAGTAAGTCTTCTTTAACTACCGCTTGATGTGGTATGTAGTATTTTCCTAAGATGTAGTTTGTTGTATCTACTTTTCTCATATGACCCATATGTAAATATCCATACTAATATTATAAATGCGAAAGTAACTCTGTCTGTCTGTCTGTCTGTCTGTTACCTTTTCACGCTTAAACCGCTCAACCGATTAAGATGAATTTTGGTAGGAAGATAGTTTGGAACCTTGGAACGGACATAGGCTACTTTATTTTGCAAAAAATGCGAAAGGGGGGCATTGGGAGGGGGGTTAATTTTGAATGAAACTTCTTATTATGGCTTAAGCCGCTGAACCGATTAAGATGAAATTTGGTGTGAAGATAGTTTGAGACCCTGGGCAGGACTTAGGCTACTTCTTTTTTGCATAAAACACAAATGGGAATAAATAGGGGAGTGGGTTAGATTTGTGTGAAACTTCATATTATGGCTTAAACCACTGAACCGATTTAGATGAAATTTGGTATGCAGATAGTATGAGACCCTGGGATGGACATAGCCTACTTATTTGTATAAAAAAGTTGCGGTAGAAATGGGGTGGAGTAGTTATAAAATATGAAAATAATATAAAACTTCTTTTATGGCGTCCTTCTTATTCAGCTGTAGGCATGATATAATTGTTTATGAAAGATTTGAGTGTCAATTTGAAAAAGTCAACTTAATGTCAGTGTCCGTGAAAGTGGTAATTTAAGCAAAACTTTAAAATATTCTACTGCTTAATTTTATTAGGGAGATATTTTTTTGCTGTGGATATGCCTAGCAAGCGTAAATCTCATCTGAGCCGTAGCTTTAGCAGACCTCGAACTGCAAGTGTAGCTAGAAGCCAAGAAACAGAGGAGCAGACTCAATCCGTCAAATTTTAGATGATGAGCTTCACGCAACCCAAAGAGCTGCTGAGACTTTCGATCAGATTCAGGTTCGTCAACTCGCAGATGCTAAGCGTCATGCAACTGAAAGAGCTGCTGAGAGTTCCGACCAGACTCGGGCTCGCCAACTCGCGGATGCTGAGCGTCACGAGACTCAAAGATCTGCTGAGACTTTCGACCAGACTCAGGCTCGCTAACTCGCAGATGCTGAGCGTCACACAACTGAAAGGGCTGCTGAGAGTTCCGACCAGACTCGGGCTCGCCAACTCGCGGATGCTGAGCGTCACGAGACTCAAAGATCTGCTGAAACTTTCGACCAGACTCAGGCTCGCTAACTCGCAGATGCTGAGCGTCACACAACTGAAAGGGCTGCTGCGACTTTCAATCAGACTCAGGCTCGCCAACTCGCAGATGCTGAGCGTCACGCAACTCAAAGGGCTGGTGAGACATTTGAGCAAACACAGGCCCGTCGTATTTTAGATGCCTAACGTCACGCGTCATTGATAGCTGCTGAGACGCCTGAACAATCCCAAATACAGCTCAACGGTAGTCTGAAAGGAGACGTTCCACAACGCTGCGTCTGATTATGACCCATTGATTGATTACACTTGCCATCGATTAGTTCTCATAGGGAACATGGATAAAAAATGTAGATATTGTAAAGCACTCAAGTGGAATGATGAGACACCGGGTATGTGTTGCTCGCTTGGTGAGCCAGAAGAACCACTCAAGTCTTTGCTTTTGTATGAAAGTGATGAATCGCACCGTTTTTTAAGCAGAATAAGAAAATATAATACATGCTTCCAAGCAAGCTTGAAGCAAGTGGAAGAAAGTGGCAGCAGAGTGACTCACACTGAAACTCTACGGTGAGTTAAGAAACTCTACCCTGTAGAGTTTCTTAACTCTTTAGAATTATCAGGGGTACCGTCCCATATGTTGAGGCTGAAAGTTGGTGTCCCAGTCCTGTTAAAGAGAAATCAGGACGCACCAAAATTATGTAATGGCACCCGACTACAAATAACACACCTGGGACGCAATATAGTAAGGGCAATAATTATGACAGGAATAGCAAAGGTAGAAGATGTAATGATTTCATGTATTCCGATAATCCCAACTGATATGCCATTCCGATTTAAAAGGTTGCAATTTCCCCTTAAAGCGACATTCGCGATTACCATAAATAAAGCTCAAGGGCAAACACTGAAAGTTGCAGGAGTGCATTTAGAAAAAAACGATTTTCCCATGGGCAACTGTATGTAGCGTGTTCTCGAGTATCAAGTCCACTTATTCAATATGTTTTAGCAAAAGATGGTAAAACTAAAAATATTGTTAACACGACTTTGTTAAAGTAAGTTATTAAAAATTACAACTCTGGGCTCACAACCCATTTCCACACTTTTGACGACATAAAAAATATTTATAAGAATCAAAAATCAAATTAGTACCTACTGCATTTTATGTAACGCAAAATACACTATTTTTGTACTACTACTCTGTGTTTCCTTTTCTACGTTTTACGTGAGCGAAGCCGCGGGTAAAAGCTAGTATATTCATAAATTCAATGTATTGCTGTCGTAAATTTTATTTTTTTGCGAATTGTCGTTCTAGTTGTAATAGTCGTGCAGCGGTTTTGCCGTTTAAGTTTGGGTTTATGTTTGAATTAGTACACATCGCAGTACCAGTTAACATGTTGTGTTACCAAATCAGAATTTGGACCTCGATTATAAAAAATACACATTTAAAAAAAGTTAATGATTATGAAATAACCGTGGACAATGAAACAGCATTAGAGGAAATTAATAATGTATTAAAGTTTGTAACCGAAGCTTGGGATCTTATAAGACATTCATCGGGCTTTATTGTAAATTATACTTTTTTATTTCACTGGCTTTTTATAGTGATTTTGCACATCTGTAGTAGTTGAATGAATGAGTTTAGTCTAGTCGTAAACGTCTGCGTGACTTTTGGTCTAGCTCAGTTCTGTCTTCTATTAGATATTGAGGAAAGTAAAAGATATGTTTTTTTCTAATTCTCCTGCTGTCCATTTCTGATTGGACACAGTTAACCATAATTGTTGAATCGTTTCTCGGAGACTCGTCGAGCTTCATTTCCTGGACGCTATTCAGTACTTTTTCATCCTGGGTTAAGGGATGACAATTTTTATTGAAGCAGCGTCTATACCTATCTATAATTGTTTATGTTCTGTTGTAGATTGTGTGTCACTACGTTAAAACCTTTATGCAATCTTTATTTTACGCTGAAACTCTAATATCATGGTCAACAACACATAATGTAAGTACTATGAGACGTTTATAACGTTTTTGAATATTCTCTGTCACTGGTAGAAAGGTACAGTACAAACATTTTATTAATATTAGTTGTACTTATTTATACACTATTGTTGAGTGCCACAGTCTCCTTTTACCATGGAAAAATGCACGGTTCAATTAAATGAGGTATAAACCTAGCCAAACTACTTGGCCACCCTGAAGTTGGCTTTCCGATACGCAACGTACGAAACCGTGCTGTTTTTGTATGAGATTTACTACTGCGCAGCCATTGTAGCCAACTTCAGGGCAGTCAAGGAGTTTGGCGAAGGCTTTATATAAGGCCGCGGAAAAATCAACACATTTTTTAATAATAATACTTTTAGTTTAATTTATACATTCTAGGATAAGATTCAGCAAGAATACATGATACTAAGCCATGCCATTGGTATGGTGCTGCTGTTATCGAAAGCATTCTTCGTGGAAACGCAACTATGTGTTGCTTGTGAAGGATTTTACAGAGAAATCACAACCGCTCATACTAATGTGATTTTGAAATAATCTGAAAACTGTAAGTATCATCATAACCATTATTATAGATAGTTTAAGTTCTTAAAACTAATAAAATGTGTTTTACTGGTCGGGTTGGGTTCGAACTCTTGCTTTTTTGTGCCTAGTTTAGGGCCTATAGTTACTTGCGTTGTTCTATGGTTTGTATTACATATTTTATTCTTCATTGTGTATATTGTTTCTTTGTAAAAACTTGAGTGTGTGTCAATCAATAAAATAATAAAAATTGCTAAGGGATCAAGAAATTGAACCAGCATGTCTTAGAACTAAAAATTCGAAGACATGTGACATTCATCAACCCGCGCTGGGCCCGCGTGGTGGTTTACGGCCCATACCCTCTCACAGAGAGGAGGCCTATGTCCCAGCAGTGGGAACGTTAATAGGCTGATGATGATTATGAAGGGATCAAGAAGGCAGCCACTGTTATAGCATCCAAATGCCGTCAATATAGAATTTCAAGATTTGACCTATGAATTGGCGATATTAGATTTGCGTTCGAATCTGAACACTATAATTTAGAATTTTAAAATAGTTTCTCCAGTTGTTTATCTTGCTATTGGAAAATTCAACTCATCTTTTTCTAAACAGACTCATCTTTTTCTAAACAGACTTTTCAGTGCCATCGAAAAGAATATGGAAGAATATGCTTCGTATAACCCAAGGAGATTTTGAGAAGCTCAGCGCATGTGGATTTTTTGTCGTGGACGCCAAAGCATTGCTGCATTTCTGCAAACTTGTCACCACTTATATTATCGTAGTGCTGCAATTTGCATTATTGTAACACTCAGAAATTTTGACTTCATGCGTTCTATTGTGAAAATGAGTTTTCATGTATGTCGGATTAAGGCTGGCCGATAGATGCAAACCATCGGGAAGTCAAGATGTATTTATTCCCTTAGGTTAAGACATCGTGTGTGAGCAGGTCAGTGGGTGTAATCGTGAAAATGAAATCACACAAATTATTCGATACACTGAGTATATTCAAATAGACACAAGTTACATTCTTGCTTACTAATATTAAGGATCGAAACTGATTCTACGACGTGTTAGCTCTAAGACTGTCAGTACTCAATTGCCATATCCTGCTGTCCCCACCGCGCAAGCGGTTAGAAAAAGCGCGCCAATGAGTAGTTGTTCTTGCTTTGCCGACAGGTGGCGTGCTTGTGATTTGTTTTAACGTCCGTACTATTGACTAAACCCGACATATATATATAAAGTTTGTTTTTTTTGTATTCCTATTGTGTTATTGTGTCTTAGCATGTGTGTTATTGGAAATTACATGACGAATTAATTGTGTAATTGTCTATTATTTTCCAATCACCGTTTTACAAAACGTAATGCAACCCCTATTAATAAGTAGTCTCAGATTTGCCGATGGCAATATGCATCATAGTTGAAATCCATGGTGCATAAAGAGGTAGTGTAGATAGAGTAGGGTAGGTATGGTAGACGAATGTTAGGTGTTTTTATGGCAAAACAAAGTTTGCCGTGTCAGCTAGTCATTTTATAAAGATTTGGCTTTTGGAAATTACTTTACGACGTCGTATACCGATAGTTGGCGCTAGTATCATAATTCTAATTGATGACTATGTCCGTATATATAAGTTTCTCTGTGAATTTGACTTATTTGTAAAAAGGGCCAAATTATCGGATCGTCAAGCCAAATAAAGTGGTCACCGCTGCCTATTAACATCTGCAATACCAGAGTCATCGCAGATGCGTTGCCATATCAGAGACAAAGCCAAAATGTCTCGTGTGCCCACAGACATGAATCTAACTGGATGATGCGAATGTCCCTCGAGTGTCACAAGGGAGAGCAATACTCGTCCTTTGACGCAGTTTCAGTATTTAGCGTTATCAGCAAAAGTCATAGCCTATAGCATATAGCCGAAATCGGGAGTAATAACTCCACAAATAAAAATGGCTAAGACAATCGCTGTTTTATTCTTTCTTCAGTTTTGTTGAATTGTGAGATTCTTAATATCATAAATTTGTTTTGATGGTTGGCAGCAACTTTTTTTGGTTTTAATTATGAGGATTTCAAACGTTGTTTAAAATGGACTTATTTGCTCTCCTGGGGCGCCGTGAAAAACATGCAATTAAATAAAAATTGCATTGTAAATCAACTATTTAAAAACCAGACACAAACGAAATGTCTTACCAAAATGTTTTATTTATCCAATAAAATAATATGGAAACAACTTCACATGCCAAATAGTTGTTATTGTTGTAATTAAAACGGATAACTTGAGTTTAGCAGAGTTTTTATTAATTAAATACACCATACATTAGTATCAGAGAGAACGAGTGACATTTGTCACAGCACAGACAATTTATTTTAAATTACTCTTAACCGCGACCAAATTAGGGCCTTCTCATATCTATCTTAAAAAAAAAAAAACTTAACAAACAAATCCTAAAATGTATACAAACTAAATTAATTTTACACACTTATCAACTTAAAAAAAATCTGCTTAAGCTAATATATTATCAGTACAATGTTAGAACATACTTATTGATATAATATTATGGCAATTTTACCTCTCAGATATTGAAATCTTATTCGAGGATTCCTTTGTAAATATGTCAGCACTGAGCATACTGCTACGTAAGTATTTTACTACAATTTCTTTTTCTTGAAACTTAACTTAACTCTTTAATGAACTTATAATTTACATCAATATGTTTACATCTTACTGATATTCAAATTCAAATAATTTATTGTGGATCATAGGTTCATAAGATATTGTGTTAGTTACAGGTAGATCAGCTATGTCCCGCCGTTGAGGTATACAAAATTCATAATATTAGTCTAGTTAAAATACAATTCATCAAATTATCATGCAATACAAATTAAAATTAAATCAATTAAATTCATCAATTCATTTATTTGTTCTCTCTTTACAATAATAGGTTATCTTAAAATTAACAATGTTTTTGGCTAATGCTATATTCCACCATTGTAAGAGACTGGTGCCTGAAGTAGGTTTTTAAAAAAGCCTGTGTTACAGGTCACCACAAACCTGTGTCAGGTCATTAAATGAGTATAATATGTAAATAATTAGCTTTTCAAGCCAATTCAGCAGCCTACCTCAGAATTAAACTAACTTTTTTCATTGTATTATTACCTACTTGTACTTTTCTTTTTATTTTTTGTTACTTTCCTCCATTTTCGGCTTTTCTGTTTTTTGTCTATTCTTTTGGTTCTCACCGTTTCTTTAATTTTACTTTCAGTAAACTATCCCGAAACCATGCCTATGATGACACGTAAAGCTACTGCTCAGGACTTGGAATTTAAACTAAGAACAGCACTCCAAGAGCTCAAAGAATCGCAACATCAATGTCAGGCAATGTTGCAGGAGAGAGATGAATGTGAAGTAGAAGTGTAAAATGTCATCTCTAAAAACACAAGCCTTAAGCGGGAGCTAGTGGTGCTGAGTCAACAATATCAGAATGTTGTTGTTGAACGCGACCAACTGCGGGTAGTCACGGATGGTTTCCATAATTGCAGTGATTTGTATGAGGAGGCTTTAGGTAAAGTTAGGGACCTAGAAGATGAATTGGCTCATGCTAATTCTCTAATCCAAAATCTGCAAAAAGAACAATCATGTACTCAGGTACAGGAAACATGCCATTTATATAGTGAACTAGCTTTTGCCCGCGGCTTCGCACGCGTAGACTACATGCTTCTCCTTATCATATTAAATCAATCAAATCAAATCAAATCATTTTTATTTGCTCAAACATGAGTACCATACATACATAACAAATTGTCAGCATGAAGAGATGTTAGAATACAAAATAATAGAACGTCATGTTTGCCTTGGAAAATGGCATGCAAATATTATAAAAAATGAATACACATCAAAATAATTAATAGAATGTCATATTTAGTAGTAATAAGATATCAAATAAATGTCGTGCAAATTTCAATAAACTAAATCAATTCAAAATAATCATTCTAGAATGTCAAAGTAATATTATTAAAAAAAAATTTCAAGATATTAACATATTGAATTTGTAAAATGAAAAAAAATCGTGCAAATTTCAATCAAATAATACATGTCAAGGTTGTAATTCTAGAATGTCAGAGTAAAATTATAACAAAAATGTAAATATATTATATTAATAAGTCAAAACAAAATAATCATTCTAGAATGTCAAAATAAAATTATTAAAAATGTCAGTCATATTACAATATTAAATGTGTAAAATTATTATAATTTGTCATCAAAAAATGCATTTAAATTGTAGTAAGCTTTATCTGCTAGAAAATTTCTAACTTTATTTTTAAATGCTAAATTAAACTTAACTGCTTCCAGCTTTTAGGGAATTTGTTATAAATTTTTGGAGCCATGCAAAAGACGCTCTTCCGCATAAGTGCCGTTCTGTGTTGATGTTGGCAAATTTGGGTATTGTCGCGTCTATAACGCGGAAATCGATCTGCCATGCGAGTAAACAGATGGTTATTATTTCTTAAGAATATGGCATTTTCTAATATGTAAAGAGAAGGCAATGTCAAGATTTTGTGTATCTGAAAATAAGGCTTGCAGCTCTTCTATTTTAACATTATGTAGAGAAAAAGTAAAAAATAAATATAATGCGAAAGTGTAACTTTATCATCAATACGCTCTATCTTTGGCCCGTCCCTATCCCTTCACTATTTCTGTGTTTATCCATGACTAATTATAAGTAATCATAAGCATAAGTAAGTAATTAAATTAAAGTATTTCCTTATAAACAACATTTTAAACCATTTTGCATGTCCACGCCAATATCACCAGACTATTTGATCAGCTAACACGTGAACACGCTACATAGAACTGTCCATGGCAAAAGCAATTCTCCCTCAAATCTACACCAGTATACGTCAGAGTTTGTCCTTGAGCCTTATTAACACGTTCAGACTGGCACCTCATGAGTACGTACTTGGTATCCTACGGCGCAAATCTTCATTTGGCCACTGGTGGTACATCACCGCCCCATGAACCAAAAGTCTTGCCCGGACGGGGTGCGCCATCGGTAGACACGGACAGGAATTATGCTTTCTCTCTCTTGTTTTAGATTATAATAATGCGAAAAAGGGGGTAGATATTTCTGATCAAAGGGCGTCGTACTATACCAGCCTTAGAAAACCCTAAAGTGGTACCGCAAGCTGATCATTGAGTTTGTCTGTGGCACAATATTAGTAAATACTTGGGTTATTCACCAAAAATTTGGAAAAGGAAAAAAAAACTAAGTATTTTAGAATTTCGGGAACAAATTATAAAAGAGATGATTAGCAAGCCCAGCATTGATAATCAACCCGATGACGCTGCAGCTGAGGGTGGGCCCCATGCACAAAGAAAGTTAAAACACAAGTTCAGAGATACCCGAAAGAGATGTAGACCTTATTACGACCATTTTACAACAATCGAATCTGCGGGTATGGCGTGTGAAAAAACCAATGGATGGTTTGGATTGTTTCAATATGATCCATACAAAATAATTTTCATTTTATACCATCCATGATGGCATTTCATTTTATACTTATTTCAATTTTGATTTAATTTTATAATTATAAAATTTTCTCAACATAATCTACTTATATATATATATAAAAATGAATCCCTATTTCTCTTGGTCACGGCATCACGCGTGAACGGCTGGACCGATTTCGCTCATTCTTTTTTTATTGTTTGTTATTGTTAGGAGAAGGATCTTATGAAAAAAAAAATTGGTACCTTACCTACACTGGTAGGGTAGTTATGTAGGTAGGGTAGGTATGTAGGTAGGGTAGGTATGTAGGTAGGGTAGGGTAGGGTAAGGTAGGGTAGGGTAGGTAGGGTAGGTAGAGTAGGTAGGGTAGAGTAGTTAGGGTAGGTAGGGAGGGTAGGTAGGGTGGGGTAGGTAGGGTAGAGTAGGGTGGGTAGGGTAGAGTAGGGTGGGTAGGGTAGGGTAGGGTAGGTAGTGTAGGTAGGGTAGGGTAGGTAGGGTAGAGTAGGGTGGGTAGGGTAGGTAGGGTAGAGTAGGGTGGGTAGGGTAGGGTAGGGTAGGGTAGGGTAGGGTAGGTAGTGTAGGTAGGGTAGGGTAGGGTAGGTAGGGTAGGTAGGGTAGGGTAGGTAGGGTAGGTAGGGTAGGGTAGGTAGGGTAGGTAGGGTAGGTAGGGTAGGTAGGGTAGGTAGGGTAGGTAGGGTAGGTAGGGTAGGTAGGGTAGGTAGGGTAGGTAGGGTAGGTAGGGTAGGTAGGGTAGGTAGGGTAGGTAGGGTAGGTAGGGTAGGTAGGGTAGGTAGGGTAGGTAGGGTAGGTAGGGTAGGTAGGGTAGGTAGGGTAGGTAGGGTAGGTAGGGTAGGTAGGGTAGGTAGGGTAGGTAGGGTAGGTAGGGTAGGTAGGGTAGGTAGGGTAGGTAGGGTAGGTAGGGTAGGTAGGGTAGGTAGGGTAGGTAGGGTAGGTAGGGTAGGTAGGGTAGGTAGGGTAGGTAGGGTAGGTAGGGTAGGTAGGGTAGGTAGGGTAGGTAGGGTAGGTAGGGTAGGTAGGGTAGGTAGGGTAGGTAGGGTAGGTAGGGTAGGTAGGGTAGGTAGGGTAGGTAGGGTAGGTAGGGTAGGTAGGGTAGGTAGGGTAGGTAGGGTAGGTAGGGTAGGTAGGGTAGGTAGGGTAGGTAGGGTAGGTAGGGTAGGTAGGGTAGGTAGGGTAGGTAGGGTAGGTAGGGTAGGTAGGGTAGGTAGGGTAGGTAGGGTAGGTAGGGTAGGTAGGGTAGGTAGGGTAGGTAGGGTAGGTAGGGTAGGTAGGGTAGGTAGGGTAGGTAGGGTAGGTAGGGTAGGTAGGGTAGGTAGGGTAGGTAGGGTAGGTAGGGTAGGTAGGGTAGGTAGGGTAGGTAGGGTAGGTAGGGTAGGTAGGGTAGGTAGGGTAGGTAGGGTAGGTAGGGTAGGTAGGGTAGGTAGGGTAGGTAGGGTAGGTAGGGTAGGTAGGGTAGGTAGGGTAGGTAGGGTAGGTAGGGTAGGTAGGGTAGGTAGGGTAGGTAGGGTAGGTAGGGTAGGTAGGGTAGGTAGGGTAGGTAGGGTAGGTAGGGTAGGTAGGGTAGGTAGGGTAGGTAGGGTAGGTAGGGTAGGTAGGGTAGGTAGGGTAGGTAGGGTAGGTAGGGTAGGTAGGGTAGGTAGGGTAGGTAGGGTAGGTAGGGTAGGTAGGGTAGGTAGGGTAGGTAGGGTAGGTAGGGTAGGTAGGGTAGGTAGGGTAGGTAGGGTAGGTAGGGTAGGTAGGGTAGGTAGGGTAGGTAGGGTAGGTAGGGTAGGTAGGGTAGGTAGGGTAGGTAGGGTAGGTAGGGTAGGTAGGGTAGGTAGGGTAGGTAGGGTAGGTAGGGTAGGTAGGGTAGGTAGGGTAGGTAGGGTAGGTAGGGTAGGTAGGGTAGGTAGGGTAGGTAGGGTAGGTATTTTTTTTTTTTTTTTTTTTTTATAATACTAATCCCGCTCAACGAAGTTGGCGCCTATTCTGTGCAAATTCTTTCATTCCATTCCTCTTTCATGCCTCTCGTACTTTCATTCTTCATACCATGGTTCTTCTTGCATACGTCTTCTTGTATACAGTGGGTGGGACTCCCACTTTGTATAAATACTTAAAGGCAACTTTATTTATTTGGTGTAAGGTTAAAAGAAAAAGTGCTACATATACAAGAATACAAAAAAAAAGTGCTGTTGATCACAGTAAAATATGCAAAAAGTGCTGCAGATCACAGGTAAGGTACAGAAGTGCTGTTTATCACAGGGAATATCACAATATAAATAATGCCTTACATTTAGGGATGAGAAGCACAACAGTGCTTTTCACCATACAGACAATCTGTTTTCTTAGGTACTACCCCAGTGCAGGGTTCGTCATTGCAGTTTTGTGCGTGCTATTCTATGCTTCTTACAAATATTCTTATAATACTAGTGAAGCATAGTGCTGCTTCAACTTCGGTTTCGTGCAATGACGGTGGAGGCCACATTAACACAGTACACCAGGAACTTTTCCCTGTGTTGCTTACTCATGAGCCCATGCAGGCTCTCCTTCGTCAATCTCCTGTCCAGCTCACATTCGAGTTGGTAGCGTTCCCTGATAAATAACGGGCAATCTACAAGTATGTGCTGGACAGTCTCTGCCACGCCTGGATCGCAGACGCACGATGGGTTATCCTTACACTTGAAACGATTCAAGTATTCAGAGAACCCGCCGTGCCCCGTCAAAACCTGCGTGAGAACGCCTGTGGGCCGCACCTGTTTTATAATACGGAAAGCCGCTATGGCATCCGGAAGAAACATTTTCGTCACAGAAGCTGTCTCGCCCGACACATATCTTCGGTTCCATTCATCAAGCGATTCCAAACGGATCTGTCGCTTGATAAATGATACCGGACACTGGTCGTAGTCCGGCTTCCTCCGTAACGACAATGCTGCCTTCTTTGCCAACTCGTCCGCTCGCTCATTCCCCGGCAGGCCCGCGTGGGCCTTGATCCAGAACAAAGAAACAGCTTTGCTCTGGCCCAGGGCTTGAGCCAAATTGGCGCGCGCGCGAACTGCCAGGGGATGGAGAGAGCCATGGCTTGCAAGCGTCTGCAATGCTGACATTGAGTCACTGTACAAACCATAGCTCGTCTCTTGCCGCGTAAGGATCACGTCCGTCGCTTTGCAGATGGCCAGGAGTTCCGCCTGGTAGACTGTGCAGTACGCGGCTAAGCTAAGTTTGAGGTTCCGGACTTCGCCTTCATTATCCCAAATGGATAATGCGGCCCCGACCTTCCCCTCAATCTTGCTGCCGTCGGTGAAGATTCGCACCGCCTGCACATTGTTGCCGTCTAGCAACTGTTGGTCTGTCAGGCACATGAACTCCAGGGGCATCTGTGTAGCTGGATGAGGAGCCTCTGCAAACCTTACCGCACTTTCGATCTCCCTATCTCCTGGCACAAACCGGGATGGCCCTCTCCTCGCTTCATACAGGGCGGCTGCCTCCTGTATGCGCAGATCTAGAGGTAGTATTCCGGAAAGTACCAGTGCCGAGTTCAGGGAGACAGTACGGTAAGATTTACAGATCTTCTGGACGAATCCTCTTTGGACCGAGCCTAGCTTCTTCCGTATTCCCAGCTTCTTCGTAGCGGGAGCCCAGGCTGCGGCCGCGTACGTTATTATGGGCTCAATCATAGCAGTGTAGATTGTGTGTATGATCTGTGCGTCCAATCCCCAACTCACTTTAGCGGCGCGGGACAGCTGCTTATAAATGTTAACTGCCCTCCTGCAGACGTTCGCGGTGTGCTCGTTGAAGGTGAGCTTCTCGTCTATGGTTAGACCCAACAACTTCATCTTCTTAACCATACAAATGTCGACCCCGGCCATGCTCAACCTTGGGGTATCATACTTGCGCTTGTTGGTTACGACCATCGCACAGGTTTTGTGCGGAGCGAACCTCAGCTTGTTTCTGACGCCCCAACTCCGAACATGGGCGAGGGCTGCATTGGCAGATGTTGAAACTTCGGTCGCTGAGTCCCCATCCAGAACCAAGACGATATCATCGGCGAACGCCTGCGCGAAGATGCCGCGCCGCTCCAATTCCTTTAATAGTGGGTCTAGAATGAGATTCCACAGGATGGGACCACCTATTGACCCTTGAACACAGCCCTTGCTAGTCACTCGCGTGCATTCCTCCCCAGCGTAACGAACCTTGACTTTCCTACTGTCGAGGTAGCTGTCTAGCAGCCTTCTTATGTTCACCGGGCACTTTTCCTCAGCCAGTCTGACCTTGATGGCTGGCCACCAAGCACTATCGAAGGCCCCCTCTATATCCAGCGACACCAGGACAATTAGCTTCTTCAGCCTCAACTTGTCCTGTACGTGCTTCACTAGCTTATAGAGGGCGTCCTCAGTGCTTCTCTGGGGCATAAAGCCAAACTGGCGGGTACTAAACCGCGGTACAAGCTGCCATTTTAAACGCGCTACTACCATCCTCTCCAGGACCTTCCCCAGAACCGGCAGTAAACCTATTGGTCTGTATGCCTTGGGGTTTAGGTAATCATCCTTGCCCAGCTTTCTGAGGACCACGACTGTGGCCTCCTTCCAGATGTTCGGGAAGTGTGCCAATTCAAGGCACTTATTGTAGAGGGCAAGGAACGCATCCAGGTCCTGGTGGATCGCTCGACTGCAGATGTCAGACGTCAGTCCATCCCCTCCTGGTGCCTTTTTGGGATTGAAACCTGCCACGGCGGTCTTCAGCTCCAGCGAGGTAAATGGTGGATCATGATATTCATCATGAACCCACTCATTTACTCGACTGGCCGCTTCTCTAATTCGCCTGTGGTCAGCGTTGTCCTGGTCTACTCTGTCTTCGGGGTAGAACGTATCTGCGAGTAGAGCGGCCGATTCACTTGGGTTGAGAAATACACCATCGCTGCATAGGGTCAGTTCCTCCTGCCTTCTAGCGGTCCTACCAATCACCCTGTAGATTCCCTCCCAGACCCCTTCCCGATCCTGTTTTCGGCAGAACTCCTTCCAACTGGCGAATTGGGCGCTCTTTGCTAGCATCTCGTATTCTTCTTTGGCCTTCAGGTACTCGTCGACGACCATCGCTCGCCGGACCGGCGCGGCATTGCGGATACGGTTCTTTAATCTGGTAAATTTCTTCTTCTTTTCCGTGAGCTCCTCGGACCACCACGGACATTTGATTTTAATTTTACTATTTGTCTTAGGAATGGAATCTTCGCATGCTAATTCAATGATTTTACTGTATTTTACTATTGTTTCTTCTAAGTCTTGTTTACTATTCAAATTTTGTATTCTGTCTAAATTTAAGTTACTTTCAGTTTTATTTTCCACCAATTTTATTTTAAATGCTTCCCAATCCGCTTTTCTTGTATTATATTTCCTTGTAGTTCTAATTATGTTCATCCCTTTTTCCTTTTTTACATTGATGTTAAAAAATATGGTATTATGGTCCGAGGATGTTGCTCCTGTGTCGACCCGCCAGCCGTCCACCAGGTCAAAAAGGTCGAGCGAGCATGCCGTGACGTCCACATGGCTTTTATACACTCTACCACCTCTGACAGTGTCAAATGTGGGAGTGTCACCAGTGTTCAGTACCTGAAGCTCTAGATCCTCCAGGGTTCCGGACATTTCCTCGCCCTTAGAGTCTTCGACGATGCTGCCCCACCAAGAACTCTTAGCGTTCGCGTCGCCGCCTATCAGCAATCTACCGGTGGCCACTTCCGATTTGATCCGGGTCAGCTGGTCCAGGTATGGCCCTATGGGTTGGTCTGGCTCGAAGTAGTAAGAAACTACTGCGATCTCCCAGGCTTTGGTCCGGATCCCCACCACAACGATGTTGTTTGTGGTGAATTTTGGGTAGGGTATGACGTCCAAGTCACTATCAAAGACGGCAATTGCCGCCTTTACCCTCCCACTTCCATCAACCTCGCACTGGTAGATTCGCGAACCTCGGTAGTTCCTCATACTCCGCGCCCCTCCCACGTATGGCTCCTGGATCAGCGCCCACGCGATCTTCCTTTTACTGGCCTCTAAAAAGAGTTCGGTCGTTGCCAGGTCCTTGCGTTGTAGGTTTGCTTGGGCCACACGGTATGGTCTTGCGTTTTGTTGGGCAGGAGTCTCCGGGTTGCCCTTAGCAATACGCTATAACAGATCGGGCTATTGCATCCCATCTCTTCCTAACTACGCACTCCGAGCTGAAAGCATGATGGTCTGTGCTATCAGTCTTGGCGCGCGCGCAATTGCAGCACTTTGGAGGTAGGCCAGCGGTAGGGTAGGTAGGGTAGGTAGGGTAGGTAGGGTAGGTAGGGTAGGTAGGGTAGGTAGGGTAGGTAGGGTAGGTAGGGTAGGTAGGGTAGGTAGGGTAGGTAGGGTAGGTAGGGTAGGTAGGGTAGGTAGGGTAGGTAGGGTAGGTAGGGTAGGTAGGGTAGGTAGGGTAGGTAGGGTAGGTAGGGTAGGTAGGGTAGGTAGGGTAGGTAGGGTAGGTAGGGTAGGTAGGGTAGGTAGGGTAGGTAGGGTAGGTAGGGTAGGTAGGGTAGGTAGGGTAGGTAGGGTAGGTAGGGTAGGTAGGGTAGGTAGGGTAGGTAGGGTAGGTAGGGTAGGTAGGGTAGGTAGGGTAGGTAGGGTAGGTAGGGTAGGTAGGGTAGGTAGGGTAGGTAGGGTAGGTAGGGTAGGTAGGGTAGGTAGGGTAGGTAGGGTAGGTAGGGTAGGTAGGGTAGGTAGGGTAGGTAGGGTAGGTAGGGTAGGTAGGGTAGGTAGGGTAGGTAGGGTAGGTAGGGTAGGTAGGGTAGGTAGGGTAGGTAGGGTAGGTAGGGTAGGTAGGGTAGGTAGGGTAGGTAGGGTAGGTAGGGTAGGTAGGGTAGGTAGGGTAGGTAGGGTAGGTAGGGTAGGTAGGGTAGGTAGGGTAGGTAGGGTAGGTAGGGTAGGTAGGGTAGGTAGGGTAGGTAGGGTAGGTAGGGTAGGTAGGGTAGGTAGGGTAGGTAGGGTAGGTAGGGTAGGTAGGGTAGGTAGGGTAGGTAGGGTAGGTAGGGTAGGTAGGGTAGGTAGGGTAGGTAGGGTAGGTAGGGTAGGTAGGGTAGGTAGGGTAGGTAGGGTAGGTAGGGTAGGTAGGGTAGGTAGGGTAGGTAGGGTAGGTAGGGTAGGTAGGGTAGGTAGGGTAGGTAGGGTAGGTAGGGTAGGTAGGGTAGGTAGGGTAGGTAGGGTAGGTAGGGTAGGTAGGGTAGGTAGGGTAGGTAGGGTAGGTAGGGTAGGTAGGGTAGGTAGGGTAGGTAGGGTAGGTAGGGTAGGTAGGGTAGGTAGGGTAGGTAGGGTAGGTAGGGTAGGTAGGGTAGGTAGGGTAGGTAGGGTAGGTAGGGTAGGTAGGGTAGGTAGGGTAGGTAGGGTAGGTAGGGTAGGTAGGGTAGGTAGGGTAGGTAGGGTAGGTAGGGTAGGTAGGGTAGGTAGGGTAGGTAGGGTAGGTAGGGTAGGTAGGGTAGGTAGGGTAGGTAGGGTAGGTAGGGTAGGTAGGGTAGGTAGGGTAGGTAGGGTAGGTAGGGTAGGTAGGGTAGGTAGGGTAGGTAGGGTAGGTAGGGTAGGTAGGGTAGGTAGGGTAGGTAGGGTAGGTAGGGTAGGTAGGGTAGGTAGGGTAGGTAGGGTAGGTAGGGTAGGTAGGGTAGGTAGGGTAGGTAGGGTAGGTAGGGTAGGTAGGGTAGGTAGGGTAGGTAGGGTAGGTAGGGTAGGTAGGGTAGGTAGGGTAGGTAGGGTAGGTAGGGTAGGTAGGGTAGGTAGGGTAGGTAGGGTAGGTAGGGTAGGTAGGGTAGGTAGGGTAGGTAGGGTAGGTAGGGTAGGTAGGGTAGGTAGGGTAGGTAGGGTAGGTAGGGTAGGTAGGGTAGGTAGGGTAGGTAGGGTAGGTAGGGTAGGTAGGGTAGGTAGGGTAGGTAGGGTAGGTAGGGTAGGTATTTTTTTTTTTTTTTTTTTTTTTTTTTATAAATACTAATCCCGCTCAACAAAGTTGGCGCCTATTCTGTGCAAATTCTTTCATTCCATTCCTCTTTCATGCCTCTCGTACTTTCATTCTTCATACTAATTGTTCTTCTTGCTTACATCTCTTGTATACGGTGGGTGGGAATCCCACTTTCTTTAAATACGTAAAAGGCAGCTTTATTTATTAAAAATTTGGGTATAAGACAAAAAGTGCTAATATACAAGGTTACAGAAAATTACAAATGTGCAAGAAGTGCTGTTAATAAATATAATGTGCAAAAGTGCTATTTATCACAGTCAGAATATAACTAAATATCACAGGGAAAAAGATCAAAATTTTATAAATAGTGCCTTACAATTAGGGATGAGAAGCACTACAGTGCTTTTCATCACACAGACAATCTGTTGTTGCTAGGTACTACCCCAGTGCACCGTTCGTCACTGCAGTTTTGTGCGTGCTATTCTATGCTTCTTACATATATTCTTATAATACTAGTGAAGCATAGTGCCGCTTCAACTTGTGGAAGCCACATTAACACAGTACACCAGGAACTTTTCCCTGTGTTGCTTACTCATGAGCCCATGCAGGCTCTCCTTCGTCAGTCTCCTGTCCAGCTCACATTCGAGTTGGTAGCGTTCCCTGATAAATAACGGGCAATCTACAAGTATGTGCTGGACAGTCTCTGCCACGCCTGGATCGCAGACACACGATGGGTTATCCTTACACTTGAAACGATTCAAGTATTCAGAGAACCCGCCGTGCCCCGTCAAAACCTGCGTGAGAACGCCTGTGGGCCGCACCTGTTTTATAATACGGAAAGCCGCTATGGCATCCGGAAGAAACATTTTCGTCACAGAGGCTGTCTCGCCCGACACATATCTTCGGTTCCATTCATCAAGCGATTCCAAACGGATCTGTCGCTTGATAAATGACACCGGACACTGGTCGTAGTCCGGCTTCCTCCGTAACGACAATGCTGCCTCCTTTGCCAACTCGTCCGCTCGCTCATTCCCTGGCAGGCCCGCGTGGGCCTTGATCCAGAACAAAGACACAGCTTTGCTCTGGCCCAGGGCTTGAGCCAAATTGGCGCGCGCGCGAACTGCCAGGGGATGGAGAGAGCCATGGCTTGCAAGCGTCTGCAATGCTGACATTGAGTCACTGTACAAACCATAGCTCGTCTCTTGCCGCGTAAGGATCACGTCCGTCGCTTTGCAGATGGCCAGGAGTTCCGCCTGGTAGACTGTGCAGTACGCGGCTAAGCTAAGTTTGAGGTTCCGGACTTCGCCTTCATTATCCCAAATGGATAATGCGGCTCCGACCTTCCCCTCAATCTTGCTGCCGTCGGTGAAAATTCGCACCGCCTGCACATTGTTGCTGTCTAGCAACTGTTGGTCTGTCAGGCACATGAACTCCAGGGGCATCTGTGTAGCTGGATGAGGAGCCTCTGCAAACCTTACCGCACTTTCGATCTCCCTATCTCCTGGTATAAACCGGGATGGCCCTCTCCTCGCTTCATACAGGGCGGCTGCCTCCTGTATGCGCAGATCTAGAGGTAGTATTCCGGACAGTACCAGTGCCGAGTTCAGGGAGACAGTACGGTAAGATTTACAGATCTTCTGGACGAATCCTCGTTGGACCGAGCCTAGCTTCTTCCGTATTCCCAGCTTCTTCGTAGCGGGAGCCCAGGCTGCGGCCGCGTACGTTATTATGGGCTCAATCATAGCAGTGTAGATTGTGTGTATGATCTGTGCGTCCAATCCCCAACTCACTTTAGCGGCGCGGGACAGTTGCTTATAAATGTTAACTGCCCTCCTGCAGACGTTCGCGGTGTGCTCGTTGAAGGTGAGCTTCTCGTCTATGGTTAGACCCAACAACTTCATCTTCTTAACCATACCAATGTCGACCCCGGCCATGCTCAACCTTGGGGTATCATACTTGCGCTTGTTGGTTACGACCATCGCACAGGTTTTGTGCGGCGCGAACCTCAGCTTGTTTCTGACGCCCCAACTCTGAACATGGGCGAGGGCTGCATTGGCAGATGTTGAAACTTCGGTCGCTGAGTCCCCATCCAGAACCAAGACGATATCATCAGCGAACGCCTGCCCGAAGATTCCGCGCCGCTCCAATTCCTGCAATAGTGGGTCTAGAATGAGATTCCACAGGATGGGACCTCCTATTGACCCTTGAACACAGCCCTTGCTAGTCACTCGCGTGCATTCCTCCCCAGCGTAACGAACCTTGACTTTCCTACTGTCGAGGTAGCTGTCTAGCAGCCTTCTTATGTTCACCGGGCACTTTTCCTCAGCCAGTCTGACCTTGATGGCTGGCCACCAAGCACTATCAAAGGCCCCCTCTATATCCAGTGACACCAGGACAATTAGCTTCTTCAGCCTCAACTTGTCCTGTACGTGCTTCACTAGCGTATAGAGGGCGTCCTCAGTGCTTCTCTGGGGCATAAATCCAAACTGGCGAGTACTAAACCGCGGTACAAGCTGCCATTTTAAACGCGCTACTACCATCCTCTCCAGGACCTTCCCCAAAACCGGCAGTAGACCTATTGGTCTGTATGCCTTGGGGTTTAGGTAATCGTCCTTGCCCAGCTTTCTGAGGACCACGACTGTGGCCTCCTTCCAGATGTTCGGGAAGTGTGCCAATTCAAGGCACTTATTGTAAAGGGCAAGGAACGCCTCCAGGTCCTGGTGGATCGCTCGACTGCAGATATCAGACGTCAGTCCATCCCCTCCTGGTGCCTTTTTTGGATTGAAACCTGCCACGGCGGTCTTCAGCTCCAGCGAGGTAAATGGTGGGTCATGATATTCATCATGAACCCACTCATTTACTCGACTGGCTGCTTCTCTAATTCGCCTGTGGTCAGCGTTGTCCTGGTCTACTCTGTCTTCGGGGTAGAACGTATCTGCGAGTAGGGCGGCCGATTCACTTGGGTTGAGGAATACACCATCGCTGCGTAGGGTCAGTTCCTCCTGTCTTCTGGCGGTCCTACCAATCACCCTGAAGATTCCCTCCCAGACCCCTTCCCGATCCTGTTTCCGGCAGAACTCCTTCCAACTTGCGAATTGGGCGCTCTTCGCTAGCATCTCGTACTCTTCTTTGGCCTTCAGGTACTCGTCTACGACCATCGCTCGCCTGACCGGCGCGGCATTGCGGATGCGGTTCTTCAGTCTGGTAAACTCCTTCTTCTTCACAGTGAGCTCCTCGGACCACCACGGACAAGTGATTTTACTTTTAATACTAGTTTTGGGAATAGAATCTTCGCATGCTTTTAAAATACTATCTCTGTAATTTACAATTAATTTTTCTAAATCTACTTTACTATTTATTCCCCTTATACTATTCAAATTTATATTATTTTCAATTTTGATATCCCCTAATTTATCTTTAAATGTATCCCAGTCCGCCTTTCTTGTGTTAAATTTCCTGGTCGTCCTGGTGATATTTATCCCTTTATCCCTTTTTACTTTAATTTCGAAAAATATTGTGTTATGGTCCGAGGATGTTGCTCCTGTGTCGACCCGCCAGCCGTCCACCAGGTCAAAAAGGTCGAGCGCGCATGCCGTGACGTCCACATGGCTTTTATACACTCGACCACCTCTGACTGTGTCAAATGTGGGAGCGTCACCAGTGTTCAGTACCTGAAGCTCTAAGTCTTCCAGGGTTCCGGACATTTCCTCGCCCTTGGAGTCTTCGATGATGCTACCCCACCAAGGACTCTTGGCGTTCGCGTCGCCGCCTATAAGCAATCTACCGGTGGCCACTTCCGATTTGATCTGGGTCAACTGTTCCAGGTATGGCCCTATGGGTTGGTCTGGCTCGAAGTAGTAAGATACTACTGCGATCTCCCAAGCTTTGGTCCGGATCCCCACCACAACGATGTTGTTTGTGGTGAGTTTCGGGTATGGAATGACATCCAGGTCATCATCAAAGACGGCAATTGCCGCCTTTACCCTCCCACTTCCATCAACCTCGCACTGGTAGATTCGCGAACCTCGGTAGTTCTTCATACCTCGAGCCCCTCCCACGTACGGCTCTTGGATAAGTGCCCATGCGATCTTCCTCTTACTGGCCTCTAAAAAGAGTTCGGTCGTTGCCAGGTCCTTTCGTTGTAGGTTTGCTTGGGCCACACGGTATGGTCTTGCGTTTTGTTGGGCAGAAGTCTCCGGGGCGCCCTTAGCAGTACGCTATAACAGAACGGGCTATTGCATCCCACCTTTTTCTGACTTGACACTCCGAGCTGAAAGCGTGGTGGCTGGTGCTGTCAATCCTCGCGCGCGTGCAATTACAACACTTTGGAGGTAGGCCTGCGGCCCAGTCCGCGCACTCCGTCCTCATGTGGGGGCCGCCACAGTGGCTGCACTTTGGCACAGAATCTGTGCAAAGGCGTCGGCTATGCCCATACCCGAGGCAGAGCGAGCATTGGACCAGCGGGGATTGATCCTCGACCCTCACCCGCTGGAACTCCACGTGCACCGACCCAACCTCGAGCATGCGTCGCCAAACCTCTGTGGCGACCCTCATCACTACGTGACACATTAGCGGGTTCCTGGCTCGCTTTCTGTATATAATTTCTATTTTGGCCTGCTCATCTTTGAGATCTTGAAAGATGGCGGCATTTTGGTTCTTAAGGGCCTTGAGTACTTCCTCATTTGGGTTGTATTGCATCACGTCGCGCAAAACAACCTGCGGATTTTTATTTGTAATATTTTGCGCCTCCAGCTCGGGCGCCTTCCTGATCTTTTCCCTCAACTTTTCCCTCTCTTCTTCTGACCTACAGCCTAGTATAACTCTCCTATCTTTCGCTTTCCTCACTTTCTCTACCGCTATACCCCCTTCCTTGGCGTTTACGACCTTCCTAAGTCGGTCCAGGACTTGCTCCCCCGTTTCCTTCTCATCCCTGGCCGACACTACGATGGAGTGCAGTGTGGTCTGTTTCGGAGCCTGATTGGAAGGCCGACTTGCCGCTACACTAGCATACGAGACCATCTGGTCTCGGCTAGTCTGTAGTGCCTCTTTCAGCCTATCCATTTTCAGGCTGTTCTCGGCCAGGTTTCGGCTATGCTCCTCTAGAGCTCGCATGAGGGAGTTTGTCTCGACCTCACGAATAGCCTCTGAGCACGGGAGAGGGACTTTCAGCGCCCTTGGCTCCTCCTGGACTTGGGTCCCTGTCGTTGCCATGGTCTTAACGGTTGGGGGGGCATTCCCCTGCTCAAGCTCTTTTACAAGCCGGTAGAGCCGGTCTGCCTGTGCCTTGACCTCCGCTTTAATCTCGTTCTTGGTCGTTTTAGATGTGGTCATTAGGGATTTTATTTTATTCGAGCACATCCTCGCCTCGGCGACTTTACTCCTTTGGGTAGGCGGGCTGCCGACCTCGAAGGAGATCGACATTACTGGTGTTGGTCGGTCCAGTTTTTTGGGGGGAGTCCTCTTAGTGACGGTTTTGCCCGCCTCCCATTCACCCACGCTCCTTCTGACGCTCTGCGCCGAAGGCCCTGCTTCCTCAATTGCCCTCTGGGGGCTTTTAGTCGGGGGTTTGTTTGTCGCCGAGTGTGGAACCGGCGTGCGTACACCAGGCATACCGGACATTTTGGAAAGTGAGGGGTGGCTGGGATTAGTATGTGTCAAAATAGAGGTGTTGTAAAAAGCACCTCTATTATGTGTAAAAGTAAAATTGTAAAAAGGGGGTACTGTAAAGGGTACTCCCTTTTGTGTGTCAGATGTCAGAATATTAAAATAATTCTCTTGCGAGAATGTCCCAAGTTAAAATCTAATCTAAATTTATTCTAAAATATAGTAGCACAAAAGTACTACTATATGTCCACAGTTTAAAATTTACACAATAAATAAGCAGTAAAAAGCTTATTTTATCTTAGCCTAAATATATAGCAACACAAAAATGCTGCTATATATCCTTAAAATTAAACACAAACTGTGGTCCTTAAACCTGTATCGAAGTGCGGTGCAAAATGGTCAATAATTAACAAATTAAAAATTTGATAAAATATTCAAAAAAAATAATATATATATATTTTTTTTTTTTTTTTTTTTTTTTTTTTTTTTTAACTACTATCCAGGAGTGGGGGCGTTTTTCGGCAATTTTGCCGGGGCCAAGTTATAGACCTCTTCCTCCCGGTTTCAAGGACCCCAAACTTGGTGGGTCTATGACTTCTGGTTCCAAAATTAGGGTCCGGGGGGGTGAAGAGATTTATTGGTTGGGGGGGGGGGGAGGGTCCCGAGTGGGTCCCTAGGGGTCTTGGGGAGATACGGGGGGAGGGGGGGGTTTGGGTCCTAAGGGGGGGGTGTATTAAAATATATATAAGTATATAAAATAATCTAACAGGGGTTACCAAAAAGGAGAAAAATGTCTTATATTTAATAAAATCTTAAAATTTCGGGACTTTGAAATCTTTCGTTCCGTTCTGAATGTATTATACTAAAATAATAATACCAAGTATGGTAAGCGAATGGAAGATTCCAAGCTGAAATATGTGGAAAATTTCATTTAAAAGAATAACCGGCCGCCAAGTTTCTAGAAGGCCCGAGGTTGAACTTGTCAACAACGCGTCACTCGGTGATACCTACTTATAATATAAAATTTCGACACTTACGATACAGGTTTGAAAACGGACTTTTCCGTTTCAACCCCTTTCAAAAATCTAATTTTTTAGAAGTGTAGCCTAGTTGCTAAAAACGCTAAATCTAGACTCTATTTTTGGCTAGATCGGTCCTAGGCCGAGTTCTAGCCAACTTAGTTTTAAAAAGTATAAACATAGAAAAACAAACTTATCTGAAAGCGTGGGAATTAAATGGAATTTTAGACTATTTATAATTTACTATGGAGAATTGACTCAGACTTAAACGGAAAATTTATAAGCAATATGTTATTAGACGCTCAATACAGATATAATTTAATAATGATAGTAAAAGAAACAAATAAGCATTTAAAAATCTTGAAAGGGGGGAAGACGAAAATTATAACAGCAAATACCTTTGTTTGGTATTTGCCGTACTGGTAACTAATATTAATTTTCTGTGGTGGTTGCTGGCTACTCCAGGGAGCTGCCCAGGTCTTCAGTTTTGGCGATTTCAGCCTCCAGCAGGACTTCCGGGAGTTGAAATCTCGTGGGAATTTCTCCGGACGGCCGAAACCGCAGTCAACTTCCTGGGATTCAATGGGGAAAATCCCAAAATCACCAGGGTCGTCGAAGGCACTGGGACGCAAACTATGGAACACCTGGAGAAGCCAATTTCTCCTCGACCTTGCACAGGATGAATAGTTTGTGGTACAGTTCGCGTCACTTCCTATCCGAAATCGGAAAAAGCCACGCGAAAATTCCAAAATCAGGCCAAAAAAAACAGGTTTTTGGGACACTGTAGTCACTTTGTTGGTGGTGATAGTCAGTCAACAAAAAAAGGGGGGTACACGCGACCAATCGCACGCCGCAATCACTTGCCCGCAGAATTGTGTTTTTTTGCCGCTTTTTTCGCTTTATGTTACGGAAACTGGGTGGAAGTCCCCCTTTGGGACGTTGGAAGATTTTTAAATTTTCAGGGGGTGTAGGCGACACTTCCTGGGGTCAGATAAAATTGGGGCGTCGTGGTGACTGATCGCGCACCGCACGCACTTTTGTAATTTACTTTTCACTTTTGCACCAAAATTCAACGTTTCTTGTCACAGCTTGTATGTTTATCACTTGATTTTTAATCCAAAACCACTATTAAGACGGCCGCGCTTGCCCGCAACTTTTGATATACTTTAAAGGTTCTTTACGCTTAAAACACCTCAAACTCAGATTTTTAGATGCGGAGCTCACAGGTAGGGTAGGTAGGGTAGGTAGGGTAGGTAGGGTAGGTAGGGTAGGTAGGGTAGGTAGGGTAGGTAGGGTAGGTAGGGTAGGTAGGGTAGGTAGGGTAGGTAGGGTAGGTAGGGTAGGTAGGGTAGGTAGGGTAGGTAGGGTAGGTAGGGTAGGTAGGGTAGGTAGGGTAGGTAGGGTAGGTAGGGTAGGTAGGGTAGGTAGGGTAGGTAGGGTAGGTAGGGTAGGTAGGGTAGGTAGGGTAGGTAGGGTAGGTAGGGTAGGTAGGGTAGGTAGGGTAGGTAGGGTAGGTAGGGTAGGTAGGGTAGGTAGGGTAGGTAGGGTAGGTAGGGTAGGTAGGGTAGGTAGGGTAGGTAGGGTAGGTAGGGTAGGTAGGGTAGGTAGGGTAGGTAGGGTAGGTAGGGTAGGTAGGGTAGGTAGGGTAGGTAGGGTAGGTAGGGTAGGTAGGGTAGGTAGGGTAGGTAGGGTAGGTAGGGTAGGTAGGGTAGGTAGGGTAGGTAGGGTAGGTAGGGTAGGTAGGGTAGGTAGGGTAGGTAGGGTAGGTAGGGTAGGTAGGGTAGGTAGGGTAGGTAGGGTAGGTAGGGTAGGTAGGGTAGGTAGGGTAGGTAGGGTAGGTAGGGTAGGTAGGGTAGGTAGGGTAGGTAGGGTAGGTAGGGTAGGTAGGGTAGGTAGGGTAGGTAGGGTAGGTAGGGTAGGTAGGGTAGGTAGGGTAGGTAGGGTAGGTAGGGTAGGTAGGGTAGGTAGGGTAGGTAGGGTAGGTAGGGTAGGTAGGGTAGGTAGGGTAGGTAGGGTAGGTAGGGTAGGTAGGGTAGGTAGGGTAGGTAGGGTAGGTAGGGTAGGTAGGGTAGGTAGGGTAGGTAGGGTAGGTAGGGTAGGTAGGGTAGGTAGGGTAGGTAGGGTAGGTAGGGTAGGTAGGGTTGGTAGGGTTGGTAGGGTAGGTAGGGTAGGTAGGGTAGGTAGGGTAGGTAGGGTAGGTAGGGTAGGTAGGGTAGGTAGGGTAGGTAGGGTAGGTAGGGTAGGTAGGGTAGGTAGGGTAGGTAGGGTAGGTAGGGTAGGTAGGGTAGGTAGGGTAGGTAGGGCAGGTAGGGCAGGTAGGGTAGGTAGGGTAGGTAGGGTAGGTAGGGTAGGTAGGGTAGGTAGGGTAGGTAGGGTAGGTAGGGTAGGTAGGGTAGGTAGGGTAGGTAGGGTAGGTAGGGTAGGTAGGGTAGGTAGGGTAGGTAGGGTAGGTAGGGTAGGTAGGGTAGGTAGGGTAGGTAGGGTAGGTAGGGTAGGTAGGGTAGGTAGGGTAGGTAGGGTAGGTAGGGTAGGTAGGGTAGGTAGGGTAGGTAGGGTAGGTAGGGTAGGTAGGGTAGGTAGGGTAGGTAGGGTAGGTAGGGTAGGTAGGGTAGGTAGGGTAGGTAGGGTAGGTAGGGTAGGTAGGGTAGGTAGGGTAGGTAGGGTAGGTAGGGTAGGTAGGGTAGGTAGGGTAGGTAGGGTAGGTAGGGTAGGTAGGGTAGGTAGGGTAGGTAGGGTAGGTAGGGTAGGTAGGGTAGGTAGGGTAGGTAGGGTAGGTAGGGTAGGTAGGGTAGGTAGGGTAGGTAGGGTAGGTAGGGTAGGTAGGGTAGGTAGGGTAGGTAGGGTAGGTAGGGTAGGTAGGGTAGGTAGGGTAGGTAGGGTAGGTAGGGTAGGTAGGGTAGGTAGGGTAGGTAGGGTAGGTAGGGTAGGTAGGGTAGGTAGGGTAGGTAGGGTAGGTAGGGTAGGTAGGGTAGGTAGGGTAGGTAGGGTAGGTAGGGTAGGTAGGGTAGGTAGGGTAGGTAGGGTAGGTAGGGTAGGTAGGGTAGGTAGGGTAGGTAGGGTAGGTAGGGTAGGTAGGGTAGGTAGGGTAGGTAGGGTAGGTAGGGTAGGTAGGGTAGGTAGGGTAGGTAGGGTAGGTAGGGTAGGTAGGGTAGGTAGGGTAGGTAGGGTAGGTAGGGTAGGTAGGGTAGGTAGGGTAGGTAGGGTAGGTAGGGTAGGTAGGGTAGGTAGGGTAGGTAGGGTAGGTAGGGTAGGTAGGGTAGGTAGGGTAGGTAGGGTAGGTAGGGTAGGTAGGGTAGGTAGGGTAGGTAGGGTAGGTAGGGTAGGTAGGGTAGGTAGGGTAGGTAGGGTAGGTAGGGTAGGTAGGGTAGGTAGGGTAGGTAGGGTAGGTAGGGTAGGTAGGGTAGGTAGGGTAGGTAGGGTAGGTAGGGTAGGTAGGGTAGGTAGGGTAGGTAGGGTAGGTAGGGTAGGTAGGGTAGGTAGGGTAGGTAGGGTAGGTAGGGTAGGTAGGGTAGGTAGGGTAGGTAGGGTAGGTAGGGTAGGTAGGGTAGGTAGGGTAGGTAGGGTAGGTAGGGTAGGTAGGGTAGGTAGGGTAGGTAGGGTAGGTAGGGTAGGTAGGGTAGGTAGGGTAGGTAGGGTAGGTAGGGTAGGTAGGGTAGGTAGGGTAGGTAGGGTAGGTAGGGTAGGTAGGGTAGGTAGGGTAGGTAGGGTAGGTAGGGTAGGTAGGGTAGGTAGGGTAGGTAGGGTAGGTAGGGTAGGTAGGGTAGGTAGGGTAGGTAGGGTAGGTAGGGTAGGTAGGGTAGGTAGGGTAGGTAGGGTAGGTAGGGTAGGTAGGGTAGGTAGGGTAGGTAGGGTTAATAAAATCAAATTGTAAACCTCATTCCATAACCACTATTGACCTGACTGAAGATTCCTTATTAAATGAGACAAATAGGTATAAAGTTAGTCATGAAAAACTGAAAAAGTATGCAAAATTTAATAAAATAATTAAAAATTATACCCAGTACAGGAAACAAAGTTTTCTTAAAAAATATTCCACTCAGAAAAGAACGTGTTAACCTGCTTAAAAAATTAAATAATTACCAGATCAAATTAGACGTCAGCATAAAAATCTATGAAATTGACACACAGCGCTTACAAAATGATATTCAGGTACTTGAGGACAAACTGGGCTCCCTTTACAATAAATATGTTAGCTCCCAGTTACAAATTAAGGAACACATTCTGGCCGCAAACGAATTGCTGATGTGTCAATGTAATTGTCAGATAGTCTCAAACCTGAAGGCTGTCCAGCCAAAGGCAACGGAGGTCCAGCCTCGTGCTGAGAGGGTGTCTCAGGACAGTGTTTTTGACCTAGACATACCTTATATTTCACAGGAAGTGTCACAAGTTGACCGGCCTGAGACTGCATCCTTTCCAACAAAAAATAGTAATCATGGGTTTAATTCGGTTATGTTTGCAGATGGTATTGTAAGAGGTTTAGGTAAATTATTAAATAGCAATCAGAGTTATTCAATTTCGAATTATTGTATGCCTGGGTCATCTTACAAGCATATCATGGAATCTGTAACAAATAATATATATAAATCAGATACCAATGTAACTGTATTTTTAGGTAACAGTTTGGATGTAAAAAAAGATGACATCACTGAGTGTGTAACGGAGTTGTTAAAGTTAAATTGTAATAAAATCATATTGTGTGCTTTTCCATATTTGGGAAAATTGTCTAGCAGACAAAATAATTATATACACATGCTGAATAAGCATGTTCATTTCCTTGTCAGCCATTACAGCGACAAATTAGTTTTTTTGGACATCAACATTTTTGTTGATAAATTAAAAACGACAGGCAATACAGTGTATCTGCCTATTAGGGTAAGACGTCTATTAGGGTAAGACGTCAAATAGCGAGGCTATTATCTTTTACTATAAACTCAGACATAAATAGTATGTCGAAGGCATGTACTGTAGTTGATATTAGTAGTAATACTAATATACAGGTAGTCAATAAGTTTAATAACGTTAGCACTTCTGTTATTAATATTTATAGTTTAAACTAGTTTGTAGGACAAGGGAGGGTACCAACAACGAAATAGTTACTAGTAGATCCACCATCAAGAAGGTACCTTCTTGCTCTCACTTAGTTAATTTAAAAAAAGTGGGCTAAGCAGAATTCCTTGAAATTATTCCATCAAAATATTCAAGGATTTTCTGCGAAGCAATTGGAAATAAAACTGTTTTTGGAAAAAACAATGTATGAAATTGTTTGCTTTACTGAGCATTGGCTGAAAGATCATACAATGAAAATTATACCGTGGGCAGTTGTTTTAATAGAAATACTATGTTGCGTGGAGGTTCATTTTTATTAATAAAAAATGGTATTAAATCAAAACCTCGTAAAGATATTATTGTAGATCTATCAGTTGAACATAGTGTTGAACAGTCATGCGTTGAACTGGATAAGCATGTTATAGTGTGCGTTTACAGACCCCCCAATTACGGTAACTACTTTATATTTGAGTCAGTGATGGAAGATGTTTTGGCAAAACTTGCAACTGGAAATAAACTAATCATAATCTGTGGTGATTTTAATATAAATATTTTAGAGAGTAATTCAGATAGCAGTAGATTATTAAATCTCTTCAAATCATTTAATTTGTCACATGTGTTTATGTGTGTTTAGGTTCTGGAGTGACGACCGCGAACCGGAAGACGTTGCGTTGGAAGGCCTCCCACTAGCTGGACCGATGACCTGGTGAAGGTTGTGGGGTTCCGCTAGTTGCGAGACGCATGGGATCGGTCAACTTGGCGACGCTTGGGGGAGGCCTATGTCCAGCAGTGGACGTCTTTCGGCTGATATGATGATGATGATGATGTGTTTATGGAACCAACACGAACAACTGTGACTTCTGCTACATGTATTGATTATGTATTTTGTTGCTGCGACTACTTAGACAAAGCCATTATAAATTGTCTGCCTTCGGATCATGTTGGCTAATAGTAATCTTTGAGTCCAACATACCAATTCAACAAGTGCAGATTCAATCCAGACCAATAACATCCGGTAAATTAAATCAGTTTAACAGCAGTTTAATTAGTAAGCTAAGTGATCAAGACCTCACAGTGAATGATAGTAATATTCTATATAAAAAAGTTTTCTCAGTAATCCAAAAGGAGCTCAATAATACTTTTAGGAAGAAAACTAAAACTGTATGCCCTAAGTTTTTTTTCAGTGACTGGGCGACTGAAGGACTCAGGAAAAGTAGGGAAAGACTTTACGAGCTCTATGGCCTTAAGCCTTATATTAACACTGAAACTTTTAACAAGTATGTTGCTACTTATTCAAAAAAAATTAGAAATACGTGTAAAATAGCTAAGTCTTTATACATTGGCATTAAAGTTAAAACCACAGAAAATAAAATCAAGACAGTTTGGAAAATTATAAACAATGAAACAAACAGGAACAAAAGAAATAATACTGATTACACGCTTGAAACTACACATGGACTTATTAGAGATAACAAAAAAGTTGCTCAAGAATTTGTGGATTTCTTTACCAGCATCCCAATTAAAACTACTAAAACCTTAAATTCTTCGCCCTCACTTGCTTCTGGTTTATTAAACGCTAACGTTTCAGCCTGCCCGACAGAATTTAACTTTTCACATGTAAACCCAATAACAGTTTACAGAAACCGGAAATAAGATTTTTTATTGCAATTTAACCATGTATGTCAAGCGGCCTGCTTTTTCCCAGCTATACTGGAGTCGGCTTCTAGTCAAACCAGATGAAGCAGAGTACCAGAATTTAACGTGGATTCACTGCCTATCTGACCTCCATATCCCGGTAATTATTTTCCCGGGGTTTTTTACCGGGTTTGGAGTGTGGAGTGTGAGATGGAATTGCATAATCTAATTCCACCTAGCCCGTTTCGTAATCGGACTACAAGACGTACGGCGATGCGCCATCAGTACATGGTGGACATCCCACCCACACGCACTAAACGTTTTGGAAATACTTTAATTATGCGTACAACTAAAGAGTGGAATTCCCTGCCGGAGTCTGTGTTGCCCGATAGCTACAACCTTGGGGTTTTTAAGTCAAGAGTGAATAAGTTACTTCTAGGGAAGCATGCTTCATCGTCGACCAAATCATCGCTTACCATCAGGTAAGATAATGGTAAGGCGCGAGCCTATTTAAAATAGAATTAAATACTAGGTAACACCAATGGGCAAGACTGGTGTCAGATTTCAGGCTTCTGATTACCCGTAACGACTGACAAAGATCTATAAATAAAAACTGTGACCAACAGCATCGTTAAGCTCCGTGCTTCGGAAGGTACGTTTGATTTCCGAATTAAACGGTTTGATTTCTGAACGGAGGAATCTCGGTATGTTGAGATGGTGACCCATCTACGGACCGAGCCCGACAAGTTTTGCTTATTCTTGAAGATGGACCCTGCGACTATTTTATTAAGCCACGCATGCATCATCATGATCATCACCAACTACTTTTATGTAGTATTAATTCAACGCGGGCGAGGCTGCGGACGGCAGCTAGGTCCTTGTAATGATAAAGTAAGTAGTAATAAGACTAATGTGTCGTTTATTGACATGACTGAAGGATTAAGTGGGGCCGAAGGGCCGGTCCACCCTTATCCTGGGAACCCATACTTTGAAATGTATCCCATACAAAATAAAAATATGTTCAGTATGTAAGAGGCAGTTTGGTGTTCGAAGCCGTCTGCGTAAGCAAAATACATTATTGATGGCCATTATTTTTATTTGAAGGAAGGGTATCTAGGTGGAGAGATAAGGAGTTTATAATCTTCCGCATTTGTCTTTGATGGAGAGCGATAAACTCCTAGGATTATAAGATCGGGTTTAATATTAACTTGAAAGCAAGAAGCGTGTGTTAATTCTATCTCTTTCATTTGAAATTTGTGTGTGTTATTAACAAAGACGACGACACCGTCGGCTTTGTTTAAATGTTTAGTTGTGCGGCCAGCAGAGTAATTACTTATTTCAGGAATATTCTTATTAGGGTTAAGCGTGCACTCACTCAATACAATAACGTCAGGGTTATGATTTAAATTAGCTAGGTTTAGTTGTAAGTCGCTAAAATTAGAGTATATACTTCTAATATTCTGTGATATAATCGTGAAATCGGTGGTTTTAACTTTTACTGTTGTGCTAAAATCGCGTAGGGAGCAGTTTGACACTTGGGCTATTTCTGTATTATCTATTTCAGTTATAGTGTCTAGAGTTCTATTATCCATACTTGAATGTTAGGTGACTGTAGTACAAAAAAATATAGTGTTTTGTTATTTGACGTGTGTGTGTTTGTGTAAGTGATTTGAAAGGAAGGTTATTCACGGAAGGTTTATTAGTGTGTGCTTTTAATGAGTGTGCGCGCGTAACAGTAACATTATTTCTAATTCTTAGACTAATTAATAGCAATAATACATAATTTTAACTTATCAACTATATGCACAAGTCTTTTAGGATTTAACATGTAGCAGTTACAAAGACTTATGTGCTGAAGCTTTCCATATGTAGCATGTTGGTTAAATGATACTAGTCACATTTTTTGCATAAGGTTGTTAATTTGCATTTCGCTCTTAATTATTATTTTTGGCGAGCTATCATCTTTTTTGAGACATACTTGGCCAAAGGAAGTCCAACAATATTTATAGGCTTTAGATTTGGCCAGATCGCGGGCGAGAAAAAATAAGCGCGCACCATTGGAGGTGAGCTGCTCAGATACATAGATGGGCGTGTATTCATTAGTAGTGAATCCTAGGTGTTTTGCACATAATTTCTCTTTGTTTGATCTATTGTAGCTTCGAGTCGATTTTAAAAAGTCACTTTTTAGTATAGCTGAAGTTAGGTCGACCACGATTGGTCCATTTTTCACATCACTGCGCTTATTTGGGACTCGGAAAATGTATTTTATTTCATTTTGTTGGATAGGGCATTTAGTAACATTTGACAAAGTCGTAACCATCTTTATCAAGTCGCTTCTAGTTTCATTTGGTATTTTTGGTGTGTTTTTTACCACTATCGTAGTTTTCCGGTTGCCTCGCTGCAGATCCTCGATTTTATCTTCTAGTAGAATTATGTACTCCTCATCTTTCTTCGACTTTATTTCAATTTGTTCAATTTTCTTACTTAGCTCTTCATTTTGAGAGGTGAGATAGGCCATGGAGTTTTCTATGTTAGTATTTGTGGTCCTGATTTCCATCAATGTAGCTGATATTTTTCTTATTTCGTCGCTTTGCGGTGTAACATCAACGATGATATAAGTGTTTTGACTTCTTCGTTGAAATCGCTCAAGTCTGATATGTATTCATATTCTCGCGGTCGCTTGTTCCGTTGCGATACGAAGTTGGGTGGAGTAATTTGGGTATCAGTACATTCGGAGATGTTTGATTCAGATAACGCTTTGTTGACTGAATGTTCCATTTCTAATATCAGGGTATGACAACTGCGGTGTAGTAGTTAGTTATCCTGAGAGAATGTTCCCACTTTATCGTGCGTCAGTAATATACCGCGCAATATCGCCTCAAAGCGTAATTTGACACCGTCGTAGATCGTAGCAGATGTGTGATAGCAGAGCGTGTGCGAGCGCACTGTCTCCCACCCCGTGCTCGTAGTCGTAGCGGGTGACGTAGGTGTCCTTCTCGTAGCAGTCGTAGCCGATAAACGTAGATACAATCCCAAAAAGATGTTTCCTTGACTGCTGGGATCCGAAGTCACGGCGGCTGGCGAACGGAGGTGGACACTTATTGCTAAGTGCTATTTATAACTTAACAGTCTGGCGCGAAATTGTGGGTCCCTTATGATGGTGACAACAAAATTAATGATTGGCGGTAGATAGTAATAGTTTTTATTTCAACTATTAAAAAATCACTTCTAGTTCACCACCACAATACACATTAGATTCAAGATTTAACACACTTTAACACTTTAATTCGGCTAGCAAATTACATAAATAGTTCCATCAGAGGTTCATTTATAAAAGTCGCAACAATATTCAGCCGATAAACAACTTTTTAACACGATTTTAGAATTATGAGTCCGGAGCAAATTATAACGTGATCGCGCCACTAACTCGTCGTGATGATCATAATTATGTCTGTCGCCGTTTTTACTAAAAAGATGTAAATTCTTTCTAACATACATGATGTTTTCATAAATATATTGACAAGTAACAGTCATGATGTTAATGTTCTTAAACAGTTCCCTTCGCCGGTTCACCGGCGAAGATTATATATATATCGCTCTGATGGCTCGTTTTTGCAGAATAAAAATTGCCTCAATGTCTGCAGCCCTTCCCCATAGTAAGATACCGTAAGACATTATACTATTAAAATAACTAAAATAGACTAACCTCGCGGTATCGACATCAGTAAACTGACGTATTTTTCTAACAGCATAAGCTGCCGAGCTTAGCCGTCCCGCAAGTGATATTAAATGAGGCCCCCATTGTAACCTCGAGTCTATCGTGATCCCCAGAAAAACCGTTTTATCGACAAATTCTAGCTTCTCCTTGTTTAATATAATGTCACAATCATTACTTTTGACATTGGTTTATGAAGTTAATGATGACATCGATGCCCAATCCTGACTAGATACTTGGGAAACGCAACTGTGGTGGTGATGTTCAGGGAAGTATAAACTTAAGTATTCCGACAATAATAAGTACGAATCTAATGCCTTATGAAGTTTAGCCACAATATTGTTTTTCTTGGTTTATAGTGGCTAAAATTTAAAATAAATTGTTATTTTCGTTATGATGCTAAATGAAACTCAGCCAGATTCATACTGTCAGCGGAATTCGCAAGAGATTAAGACCACTTGTGCAAATACAGTGCAAGAGAGCAAACATCCTAAGCTACAACTTAATTCAATAAAACATTATGCTTGTGGAAAACTTGCTCATAGACATGAATTTTTCAGCCATTCACACAATATGCAAATAGCACGAACGTCTGAGCTCTTCAACATGGCTGTGGATACCACAAGACCTGTTGTGACTGGCTGCATGTAGTGCTACAAGATAAGTGTGGAGCTCAGGTTCCATTTTAAGAGGCAACATACAACCTGCAGTCTACAGCGCTATGAAAGAGGAAATTTAGTGGTTTTATACATGCCGCTGCGGTGATCAATCAATTTAATATTTTCTGATAGCACCTAGGAGTCTGGACATGTGCATGGTCGGCACTGCTGCCTGACCTTTCCGGGAGTACAGGCTTAAAGGTATGTTACTTTGATCTGCATTCAACTATCTGTGCATTGGCATACATTTGTGGCTGCCGAAGTATGTATTGGGTTTGGAAGTACCTAAGTTTTATAATTAATTGTTTTTATAATTATTTGTTTTTAAATTTATAACTATTGCATTATGTTGTTTAATGGAAAAGTTTAATGTAAGTTACATGAAAAGAGTAGAAAAATCAAACAGCGCCATCTGTGTAATGGTATTGATACCGTATGTTTCTTTCAATAATCATCGAAATTGGATACGTGACCCCATTATGCCGTGATTTACTGCTTGGGGGAGCTTATTGAATATGAGCATGTTTTTTTAATGATCAATTTAAAAACAAACTAATCATTTTTGCATAGACAGAATGAGAAGTCGGTGCATGTCACACCATCAATTTAAATCTTTGTTGGGTTCGAGCTTTGAAATATTTTGTTTCAAGTATTTAATCGTTTTTATTCACCAACAAAATAAACAATGAAACAATTTTCGCAATTTCATCTTTTTAATGTACTTGGAGCATTTGAATGTGAGGACAAAACGGAAAGAAATTAGATTTCATTACATTATTTTATGTTGCATGATGTTAGAACAATATACGGTTTTGTGACCACTAGTGCTGTCACAAGAGTACACACATTAATGAATAGGTTGTTAGTTTACTCACTACTGATAATCGAGAAGTAAAGATACTAGGCATTTTAGCCATGCATTCTTTATTAATAGGTGTCACTTCAGATTGCCCGTAAATATTATTACCACTGAGTTTGTTGTTGATTTGATCTTCAAGGGAATTTGTGAATATGCGTTTCTTTGAAAATAACGTACATTCTAACTATTTGCGTTGGTATTTTTAATGCAAGTGTGAATCCAGGTATGGAAAGCAAAAAGAAAATTGTAATAATAGTCGATCTTTTAACATCTTTGGCTGATTGGGATTGTTTTTACAACTAAATTAAAGTATCAGGTAAAAGGGAAAGAAATTTATTTTGTTAACGTTGAATTCACATATCTTTGTGTAATACATTCGACTTTTTTTAAATAATATTTTGGTTCATGTCAAAACAGAAAAATGGAATCTCGATATTCTAGGGCGAAATATCGATTCCCTGGATCGATTCAGTACTGGATATCGATTGAAAAATTGTATTTTTCGTCTTTAAAATCGATTCGTCGATTAATCGATAACAGATCGCCATCCCTTGCTCATCTCTATTAGAAAGTGACATGAAAGTGTCAACATTCGAAAAAGTCTGACAAGACAGAACAAAAACAAATAACTTATAACTGTGGTATGATTTTTAACTTAAAAGTTACTAGATAAAGACTAGATTATTAATAAATCGTTACAAGGTGTGAGTCACTGTGAGGAATAAACTTTTAACTTTTGCTTCGTTCCAAAGAGTTGCGATAACTTTCAGTTAAGAGTTATGTGATCAAGATTATTTTCAAACCGGTGTTAAAGTTTAGTGAAATAGTTTGCTGGTTGACTCGTTTTGCAATCTTACAACCTGGAAATATCACGAGGATTAACGTTACTGTAGCCTAGACAGTTGGCGTTTAGTTTTGTTGCTACAACGGTTGAATAAAGTTAAAGTTAATGTCTGTAGTTGTTATAAATCACTAACTACTATGTAGGGAACTAACCAACTGATAACATGTCATTCTAACGATACCTACAAATAAAAACCGGCCAAGTGCGTGTCGGGCCACGCGCAGTAATAGGGTTCCGAAGTTGCATAATAATGCGGACTAAAAAAAGGGTTTTGTTGTTGTTACATGAATATTAGAACGGTTTCAGCGGCTCACAAAGTCTAAAAACGGGCCCACATAGGATTTTTTAATCTATATTTCCGCGTTTGACCACTATCTCGCCTGATGGTAAGCGATGATGTGGTCTACGGTGAAGCACGCTTGCCTAGATGTAATCTATTCACTCTTGACTTAAACTAAATAAGGACTAACTGGTAACTGAAGAAGGAGTTATAAAATCCAACTTCGCAACTGAAGTTAGAAAAATATTATCTATTTGAGTACCACCGCGGGTGTGAATTGCGAAAGTAGCCGATACAAGCGCGCATTAGAGCCACGGGGAATGATATAGTTTGTTCCTGGATCCTTGCGTGCACGCTCCTTCTTTATTTCTCTTCCGGAAATAGAAAAAAATCGTATGTATCCACCTCTAATCTCCTCTAATACCGCAGATTAGAGGAGATTCCTCTAATCTGCGGTATTCACTATTTCATTCTGGAAAGGTTAACGCTACTCAATTAGTGATGAAGTCGGGTCCAATATTGACTTTATAGAAGGATATCGACAAAAGAAAATAAGTAATTTGCTTGGAAATCGAATCTAATTAGACTTTACTTTTACGTTTTAATTACAAAAAGTCGTAAATACTTCTGCACTAACACAAAATAGACTCCACCGCGCGCATGCGCCGTATGGACTACGTTCTGGTACTGCCAACGACTCCGGCCACTCCAATGCGTTATTCGAGCTTGAACATTATTAATTTAGAAATAATTATTATTAAGGATGTTATGATTTTATTTTTGTATATTTTTACATGGTTCGTAAGCATTATATTTACTCTGTTTTACACAGCTATCAACTTTATTTAAGTAATTTTTCAATGGTATTTGTAATACATTTTTACTGTTCCAAGTACATTTTATAAGTTGGTCGACTATTACTCGTAAACTTGTAAAGCCTTGTTATCCGTGATAATTTTCCTTTTAATTTCGTTATATTTACTACAGCCGTGAATTTTTTCACATAGCCAAGAGCAACCATTTCGCTGGCAGGGCGGGGGGGACACTTGACTCTAACACAAATTTGCAACATAAAGCTTAATTTTACGCAAACGAATCTCTGAATCGAAAAATGGTTTTAACAAACCCATAATATTTTTGAATGGCCTATTCAACGATACCCCACACCATGGGATAGATGAGAAAAAATAAATACATCCCCACTTTACGTCTATGAGAGGTACCCGAAAAAAAAATATTTTTCATGATTTTATATTACCACTTTATCGGAATTATTAATATGTATATACATGCCAAATTATAGCTTTCTAGTACTTAGATTCTCTGAGCTAAGCTGCGGACGGACAGACGGACAGAGCGAAACTATAAGGGTTCCTTGTTGACTTCGGAACCCTAAAAACGATTTAAATTGACTATGGCAAATGAAAAGTGCAACTAGACATTAAGATGGTGTCTAGAAGACGTATTCAGGTATTATGGGATGCCTGAGGGATTGGCCCTCTCGAGGAACTGTTGAAGTTGTGGCTGAAGATGAGATAGATGTTCAATTGGCAACATTTTAATTTACATAGAACAGTCTCAGTTTCGTGGGTCAGAGAGATGACGGAGTCAAGAGTCGATTCGGCATTTAAGTTGAAAGTGCATTCTGTGTAGCAAATGTATTTGCTAAGTTATTGTTGATTGTGGACCATGAATGGGACACTTGGGTTCTATTTGATTTACTTGGTACATGGGCTTTTAGTTTTGGGAGAAAACTAGGAATGGTTTCCTTGTTCTGTGTTGTTCAACGATGCTTGGCCTCGGTAATCTTGAACATTGTTCAAAAGTTTTAATAATTGTAACATCTCTTTAAAATAAAGGTGTGAAGGTGTGAATTGTGTGATTGTGTGGTGTCATGTAGGCTAGTACCTACCTTGAATAATAAATGTGGAATAATTAATTAAAGTATAGTGTTAGTAATGGTTGTGGTGTTCTAACTTGTTGAATGTTCTGTGCTGGTCATTGTGAACATACCTTACGTAATTTTGTTTTATTTGCTATCTGACCAATTTGGATAAGATAATGTTAACACAGATGTAAACTCGGTGACATGCGGTGCATGATTTTATTTTCAATTTTAGTTTGCAAAATTGGTAATGTTTGATGTTGGTAGTTATTATACCTATCGCACTGAGGGTTTGGTATGAAATCATGAACATAAAATGGATTCTTGAATATGCTTTTGGCTGGGTAAGAAATCCTGAATTTGAGATTGCCGTTGTATTCAGTACTGAGAATGAAGATTGAAATAACAAATTTGATTTTGGTTTAGAGGTGCTGTTTATGGTTATTGGAGTTCTGAATGGTGGCAGCTATGTGTTGAATTAAAGGTTTTGGTTCATGATGAGTTAGAGGAAAGCTGAAAGATCAAGTACCCATTGAAGTAACTGAATGTACTATGTTGAAGACTGATTCAAATCAATCTAGCAATGGTGAGGTCGTGTGTATGGTCAAAGGACTGACTGTACGGTGATGAGTAGTTGCTGCGGTGACTGCTGTAACCGAGGTGGGTTACGAGGTAAGTGGTCAGAGATGACTGCTGTAACCGAGGTGGGTTACGAGGTGAGTGGTCAAAGATGACTGCTGTAACCGAGTTGGGTCACGAGGTGAGTGGTCAGTAAGATGACTGCTGTAACCCCCTGGCCTGGTCAGAGGCCTGGTCAGGATGACTATGGTTGCAGGATGGTCACTGGGTTGACCATCAGGAGCTACAGCGATTGCTGTGGGACCAAGAAACATTGCTGGATTTGTCTGGGGGGAACCTGGTCCCTCTGGGGCTTTGGAGTCCTGTTATCTGTCTGGGGAAGCCTGGTCCCTCTGGGGCTTTGGTGACCATTTATAATGTGTTAATATGGTTGTCTAAATGGTGAGGTGGCTGGTTCGATAGTACGACGATGGTTGTGTATGGTGTACGGTGTGGAGACCTAGATTTACATGGAGAAAACAAATGAACACACACATGAACAAACAGTGTGAAAGCTTTGAGAATTCAGTTTTCTTGAGTAAAGATGTACTTGAGTTTTGTTGTAGGCTGGTAATATAATGTGTTGATTGAAGGTTTGACGTGGAAGATATCACGACCACGTTATTTTTTTTTATTTGTTCAGGAGCGGCCGAACTTAACCTATTACTTATTTTTTTATCTCTTGGTTTTTGTTTTATTTTTATTGAGTAACGATATTGCTCGTCGCTTTACATCAAACGTGGGACCGTTTGAATGTCAAGATGGCCTTATCGGAGGAAGGTAAATGATTAATAATTAGGAACAAAGAAATATCGCTTGTAAACTTATTACTTCAGGTTTGTTTAATTTGCAACATTTAGCTTCTGATCAATTCTCAGTACGATTTTATTCGATTGACAACACTTTATTTTTCTTATGTCAAAATACTCGATTTGGATTGGATAATACAAGCAGTACCTACTTTGCCGGATGTGTTCTTGAACCAATGAAAAGCGAGGAAAGTCTATACGGATTCTCTCAGAGAGTTTGTATGGATTCTCTAGAGTGGGTTTCTCCCGCCATATTGTGTCGTGAAATTAGAAAAGATACGCGCGGACACGCTGTTTTGGGAGTTGAAAAAGAGTTGTGAGAAAAAGGAGTTGAGAAGTAGCCTAAAGTGGCGTGTGTGAACTTGAACGAGTGTGTTTAAGTTGGAAAAAAGCGAAATGATTGGTGGCCGAATCCGCTGCTTTGCTAAAATTGGAACAAGAACTATCTCTAAAACGACATAAGTTACCTGCTTTGTGCATCGCATACCCACGATATGCCCACAGACCGAGGGTATTATTGAAGATAGCCCTCTTATTTCCGATATATATATATAATATATATATTTATTATACTTATACTTATTACTTATCTATACTATCTATACTAATATATATAATAATAATATAAATAATACTATACTAAATATACTTCTCTCCGCCGACGACACCACCACCACCTGCGCGTCGACGGGGAGGACGCCGGCCGCCGGACAGCTTCGGACCTCGAGGCCCATCGGCCTCTGACAGGGTCCCCGCTCCCGGTGGAAGTGTGCAGCGCATGCGATGGACGCAATCGATCAACGAAAATGTCATGCGCGCATACTTTGGGGCTACAGAGGGGGGAATTAACCTGACTGCGTACCGTGGTCGGATGCTCTCTCTGTTTCAGGTGCTTGAGCCAGCTGTCAACGTTTCGGCCCAACGTCTGTCGGATCAGGTGCGGGTCATCCAACGTAACCGTATGTTGGATGATGCCGTACTTGATAGACTGCGCAATGAATCACGGAATAGCCGTGTCTCGCCTGCCTTACCACCGGCCGCGGTGCAACTGCAACCCAGTGCTTCACCGCGACCCGATCATGATCGTGAGGATGACGACGACAGGGCTATATCTGTGAGTACCCAATGCAATGTACGTTTAAGGAGCGCTTTGGAATGTGCATTCAGCGAGTATCGTTCCACACCGCCTGAGCTTAGACCTCGACTACCTCGTCTGCCCATGCATAAGAAAAATAGGGCGCTGGTGTGTGCTCTTGACTCGCAGCTATCAAATGTTTTTGATAGCAGCAAAGACCTTGCCGATACCCACTCAATACTGTACTGTGCGGCTGCTTCGGCATGTCGTGTAGCTAACGTCAAATTCCCAAAAAGTGACAGAACTACACGACCAGCTGTACCAGCCTGGCAGTCCAGGATTGAGCGTCGTATCGGTGAGGCTAGAGCACTCATCGGCAAGCTTATCTGCTTCAGGGATGGCAACACTCGCCCGAGAGTGATGCGCTTTGTGAGGCAGGCTTTCTCGGGGACTGATATCAGTTCTCGAGATTATCTGTCCCGCGTCACAGAGCGTATCGACTTCCCGAAGCAGAATATCTATGCATGGGCAAACCGTATTCGTCGGCACAAGCGGCGAGTGGAGCGATACATGCAGAATCGTACATTCCAGAACAACGAAAGGTGGGTTTATAGGGATTGGGAGCGACCCAACCAAGGTGTGACTGATACATGCCTACCAGATGATGACGCCATGTATTCGTTCTGGCGCAATATCTGGTCGGTGCCTGTCAGTCACACCGAGGGTGATTGGACTCGGGAGGTCGAATAAGCGTGCGATCCGGTACCACAAATGGAGGCAATTACCATCAGCCCCCAAGATGTAGCTCGTGCAGTCCGTCCGTTGCCTAACTGGAAATCGCCAGGGCCGGACGGACTACACAACTTTTGGATAAAATGGTTCCAAAGGTCGCACGCTCGTTTGGCAACTCAGTTCCAGTCTGCCTTAGAGTCAGGATCGCTGCCCCAGTTCCTAACTACAGGAATAACCCACCTGCTCCACAAATCAGGTAGTACTGCGGAACCTAAAAATAATAGACCGATAACATGTTTACCGACGGTCTATAAAGTTTTTACATCCATTCTGAGAGCTAAAATTAATCAACATATTGATACGAATTCAATCATGTCTGCTTCTCAGAATGGATGTAGGAACGGGTCCCGCGGTACTAAGGAGCTGCTCCTTATAGACATTGCTATTAGCCAGCAGGTTCGCCGTTCCCGAAGGGATCTGGTGACATGTTGGATAGACTACAAGAAGGCCTATGACTCAGTGCCACATACATGGCTCATGAGGGTGCTGGAGTTGTATAAAATTGATGCAACTCTGCGCACCTTCCTGATGTCGTGTATGGGGCAGTGGAGGACGGTCCTTCGCTATCCAGGATGTCGACAGATTCAAGAGGACAGCGAACCTATAAGGATCGAGCGTGGAATATTTCAGGGCGATAGTCTGAGTCCACTGTGGTTTTGTTTAGCCCTGAACCCTCTTAGTGTTCAGGGCTAAACAAAACCTGTGGGTGTGGGTGTTCCTTCGTGTGTGTACTAAGAAGGTTCCAGGCCCGAACCCTCCAGCAGTGTTGCTGGAGGGTTCGGGCCTGGGCTATCGGTTGAGAAGAGGAGGTCAGGTCATATCTCACCTCCTTTACATGGATGATCTCAAGCTCTTTGCCCCCAACAACTTGCAACTGATGAAGCTACTGAAGGTTACAGAAACCTTTAGTGACGCCATCAGGATGGAATTTGGTGTGGACAAATGTGCTGTCATGCATGTAAAGCGTGGGGAGATTATGGAATCCGTGGGAATACAACTCTCGGATTCCATACACCTTCGATCCCTTTCCTCAACCGAAACTTACAAGTATTTGGGTATGTCGGAAGCATTAGGCATCAATGTAACTGATGTGAAACAGTCGTTGAAGGAACGCTTCTTTGGCCGCCTGAAAAAAGTACTAAATAGTCTTTTATCAGGCGGGAACAAGGTGCGCGCCTTCAACGGCTGGGTCATTGCCCGGTCTTGATGTATTCTTTCTGCATACTCAAATGGACTCAGACAGAACTTGACGCCCTGGATAGGAGAGTCCGCACATTGCTTACCGCAAATCGTATGCATCACCCACGGTCATCGGTTATGAGACTGTATATCCCTCGGAAGTGCGGGGGTCGTGGCTTTTTAAATGCTAAGACCCTGCACAACCGCGAGGTATGCAGTCTTAGGGAATATTTCCAGGCAGCTGACGTGGGTATGCATCGAGATGTGGTAGCGGTGGATAAGGGCCTTACCCCGCTCTCCTTGGCTAACGAGAACTGGCGCAAACCTATAGTATTAGATACTAATGACCGCAGGGAGGTATGGCAGAGCAAGGAGCTTCACGGACGCTTCTACCGGGTCCTACATGGGCCTGATGTAGATCTTTTAGCATCCGTGGCCTGGCTGCGATTTGGTGACCTTTTCGGGGAAACCGAAGGTTTTGTCTTTGCGATTATGGACGAAGTTATGATGACGAACAACTACCGGAAATATATTGTGAAAGACGGCACGGTTGACATCTGTCGGGCATGTCACCGGCCGGGGGAATCCATCCGTCACATTATCTCCGGTTGTTCTAGTCTAGCTAACGGAGACTATTTGCATAGACACAACGTTGTAGCCAGGATTATCCATCAGCAACTTGCTCTGAAATACAATCTTGTTGAATCGGAAGTGCCTTACTATAAGTATGAGCCCGACCCAGTTCTCGAAAATGGCAATGTCACGTTGTATTGGGATTGGTCTATCATCACTGACAGGACTATTGTTGCCAATAAGCCTGACATAGTGGTGATAGACCGACTAGAGCGTCGCGCAATGATTGTTGATATAGCGGTTCCCCATGACGAGAACCTCGTGAAGGCTGAGAGAGATAAGAAAAGCAAATATCTTTATCTGGCTCGCGAGGTTGTCGACATGTGGGATGTGAATACAGCAGTCATTGTGCCGATAGTCGTGACGGCCAATGGTATAATAGCCAAGAGCCTCGACGAACATCTGAGGAGGCTCTCGTTGGGCAACTGGATCAAGGGCTTGATCCAGAAAGCGGTACTCCTGGACACGGCGCGTATCGTTAGGAGGTTCCTCTCTCAGGAGCCCTGACCACCGGTAGCTTGGACCCTGTTCCCGATACCGGTGGACTACTATTTTTGTATTTTTAAATGTTTTTTTATTTAATTTTTTTATAAAATAATATTTAAAAATGTAAAGATATGTAAATAAAATAAATAAATGGAATATAAATAATAGAATAGGCTCCGAAACTACTGGACCGATTTAAAAAATTCTTTCACCAATAGAAAGCTACATTATTCCTCAGTGACATAGGCTATTTCGTAATCCCAAAAACCGGTCCTGTGGGGTGGCCCACGGGAGCGAAGCCGCGGGGAACAGCTAGTATATATATATATAATAATATTATAAAGAGGCAAGATTTTTTTGTTTGTTTGTTTGTTTGTACCGAATCGGCTCCGAAACTCTGGACCGATTTAAAAAATTCTTTCACCAATAGAAAGCTACATTATTCCTCAGTGACATAGGCTATTTTTTAATCCCAAAAACGGGTCCTGTGGGGTGACCCACGGGAGCGAAGCCGCGGGGAACAGCTAGTAATCTATACTAATATTATAAAGAGGAAAGATTTATTTTTTGTTTGTTTGTTTGTTTGTTTGTACCGAATAGGCTCCGAAACTACTGGACCGATTTAAAAAATTCTTTCACCAGTAGAAAGCTACGTTATTCCTGAGTAACATAGGCTATTTTTTAATCCCGAAAACGGGTCTTGTGGGGTGGCCCACGGGAGCGAAGCCGCGGGGAACAGCTAGTCTATACTTAATCTATACTAATATTATAAAGAGGAAAGATTTTTTTGTTTGTTTGTTTGTTTGTACCGAATAAGCTCCGAAACTACTGGACCGATTTAAAAAATTCTTTCACCAAGAGAAAGCTACGTTATTCCTGAGTAACATAGGCTATTTTTTTATCCCGGAAACGGGTCCTGTGGGGTGGCCCACGGGAGCGAAGCCGCGGGGAACAGCTAGTATTAATATTTTAAAGAGGAAAGATTTTTTTGTTTGTTTATTTGTTTGTTTGTTTGTTTGTTTGTACCGAATAGGCTCCGAAACTACTGGACCGATTTGAAAAAGTCTTTCACCAATAGAAAGCTACATTATTCTTAAGTGACATAGGCTATTTTTTTATCCAGAAAACGGGTCATGTGGGGTGGTCCACGGGAGCGAAGCCGCGGGCAACAGCTAGTAATATTATAAAGAGGAAAGATTTTTTTGTTTGTTTGTACCGAAAAGGCTTCGAAACTATTGGACCGATTTAAAAAATTCTTACACCAATAGAAAACTACCTTATTCTTGAGTAACATAGGCTATTTTTTATCCTGAAATCGGGTCCTGTGGGTTGGCCCACGGGAGCGAAGCCGCGGGGAACAGCTAGTATTTGATAAATATGTACGTTTATTACCTTTTTAGTGTTTTTAATTGTTTTTTTTTTTATATTTAACTATGCACCTGCCATGTTGTGTCTTCACCACCCTTTTTGGACTGGTAGAAAATGCCTTAGGCATTAACTACCGCCTTTGTACCTTTTGAGCATGAAGCCTTAATAAATATTTATTATATTTAATTTTATAACCGACTTTTGCATCACCTGAATGATCTTTACTTTGTTTTTTTTTATTGTGAGTAATAAATCTAGGATGAAGTATGCGTCATCGTTCGTCACGCCATGGTTTCAACATGTATGGCATCATGCAAACTGGACGACAAACTTAAACGTGAGACAGACATGCCGGTTTCTTCACGCTGTTTTCCTTCACTGTTTTGAGAGCAGTCATGATGAAATAATTTACACAAAGTAAAGCGCCAGCTAGGGTTCGAACCCAAGACCTACTACCTATTTATGCACCATGGATTTGAACTGTGATGCATTTATTGCCATCGGCGAATCTGAGACTACTCATAAATAGGGTTGACATTACGTTTTGCAAAACAATAGACAATAGTTATTAATTTGTCATGTAATTTCCAATAGCTAGGATATAATAGAAATACAAAAAAAATACGTTATGCATATCAAAATTAATTTTCACAATAAAACACATGAAGTCAAAATCTCTGATCATCTTCGATTGATTTTGTTGTAATTGGGGCAAATCGTTAATGTAAATTAAAAAGAGGAATTTATTTATTTATTTAATAAGGCACACCAACGACTTATTTACACACAACATTATAATTAAACATTCAGAAAAGATCCTGTGTAAGCAAGTCACTTACAGGCATGCACAACACTTACAGAGTAGGTTACATAAATTGTAATAAGGATCTAAAACAAAAATTAATAAATTAAAATCATAATAAAACAATACAAAATTAAATTATGAAATTAAACTTTGATTAAATTAAAATCGAATAATTATTTACACTAAAAGCTAAATTATCAATAGAAATCAAGTAAAAAGTCAAATTAAATTACTACCAAACAATACCATCAATATCCAATACAATTAAAATACAATATTATCGAATTATATTATTTAAACAAATATTGAGACACACACAAAATATATACATTAATCAAAATTACAATTACATTATTCAATTACATCGCATTACAAAAAATAAAAAATCTGTCAAATTCAAATAACAAAACATTAACATTATATACCATACGATTTAAAATACAATATTATCAAATAACATCATTGAAATAATTATTGAGACACAAACAATACACATACATTATTTAAAAAGACAATTAGATTATTAAATTCATCATCATCATCATCATATCAGCCGAAAGACGTCCACTGCTGGACATAGGCCTCCCCCAAGCGTCGCCACATTGACCGGTCCCGTGCGTCTCGCAACCAGCGGATCCCCGCAACCTTCACCAGGTCATCGGTCCACCTAGTGGGAGGCCTTCCAACGCAACGTCTTCCGGTTCGCGGTCGCCACTCCAGAACCTTTCTGCCCCATCGGCCATCCGTTCTGCGAGCAATGTGCCCTGCCCACTGCCACTTGAGTTTGGCAATTCTTCGGGCTATGTCGGTAACCCTGGTTCTCTTGCGGATCTCTACATTTCTGATTCGATCACGCAAGGAAACTCCGAGCATAGCCCTCTCCATTGCCCTTTGAGTGACTGTAAGCTTTCTGATGAGGCCCATTGTAAGCGACCACGTCTCAGAGCCATATGTCATCACTGGCAACACACACTGGTCATAGACTTTCGTCTTGAGACACTGTGGTAAGTTGGACGAGAAGATACCGCGCAACTTCCCGAACGCTGCCCAGCCGAGTCGGATTCGACGGTTGACCTCTTTCTCGAAGTTGGCCCTACCCAATTGGATCGTTTGTCCAAGGTAGACATAGTCGCCCACAACTTCGAGTGTAGAGTCTCCGACCTTGATAGGAGTGGGTGTAACATGGGCATTCAACATCACCTTGGTTTTGTCCATGTTCATCCTAAGACCCACTCTTTCGGAAGCTCTACTGAGATCATCGAGCATTGTACTGAGGTCCTCCATGGTCTCAGCCATAACCACTATATCGTCGGCAAACCGAAGGTGAGTGATGTACTCGCCATTGACGTTGATGCCTAGCCCTCTCCAGTCCAGAACCTTGAAGACATCCTCCAGTGCAGCAGTAAACAGTTTCGGAGATATGACGTCTCCTTGTCTCACACCTCGCTGCAGAAGGACTGGTTCCGAAGTCTGATCCTGAAGTCGAACTGACATAGTGGCGTTTTTGTATAAACACTTCAACACTTCGATGTACCGGTAGTCAATTTGGCACCGTTGGAGAGACTGCAATACAGCCCAAGTCTCGATCGAATCGAAGGCTTTCTCGTAGTCCACAAACGCTAAACAGAGAGGCAGGTTGTACTCTTCTTTATTATTAAATTATATAAAATAAATAATAAAAACCTAAAAAATTAACAGTACAAATTAGTAGTAGGAGTAGGCAGCTGATCACAAGTCAAGTTTAATGATTTTAGTTTTTAGTTTTGTCAGACTATCAAAGAAAACATCAATGCTGGTGTCGATGGAGCACACGCTGTCGTATAGAATGACCATTCTGTTAAGGGGAGCATGGAGTCCCAAGTTTGTGCGACTCGTCTTAATAACAAATGTTCTAGTGGTGCGCTTGGACCTGATGTGAGAATAACGAGGCACCTCTAGACTAATTTTGCTAAGTAGACCTGGCGTTGAAGTTAGTCCGTTCACGGTTTTATAGAGCATTAACAAATCATTTAGAACCCTTCGTCGCTTCAATGAGTCTAATTTAAAATGACTTAGCCGTTCTGTGTAATCGGCTCTGTAAGGGCATTTGTCGTCTTTAAAATGCAAGCATCGTGTGAATTTTTTTTGAACGCGCTCAAGACGATCTACGTAGACATTATAGGTAGGATTCCAGACGGGAGATGCATATTCTACTAAACTGCGCACATAGGCATTATATAAGACTTTCAAGGCCGCGGTTCCCTTAATCTCGTATGTTTTTAACCTCTTGTAGTAATGTTCCGTTGAGGGAGTAAGAAGAAGGTAAGGGGTGCTTTTTCCGCGTAAATTTAATGTGATTACATTTGATGGCATTCAAACTCCTCCCATTTACCACACACCAGTCCTGAACTGAATTTAAGTCAGATTGGAGCAGCTCAATGTCTTCTTGTGTTTTTATTTGACGATAGATTTTTAGGTCATCTGCAAACAAGGAGCATTGGCTATGTTTGATGCAATTGACTATGTCGTTTATAAACATAATGAAGAGGACAGGCAGGGTATGTGATCCCTGGGGCACACGGGAGGTTGCAACATACTCTGGTGATTGATAGCCGTTTACCACTACTCTTTGTGTTCGCCCGCATAAGTATGATCCAAACCACTCCAACAGGGGTCCGTGTACGCCAAAAGCATGCAGTTTTAGCAGCAGTACTTCATGATCCACTTTATCGAAAGCACTGCTGAAGTCGGTATACAGAGCATCTACCTGTTGGCCAGAATCAAGGCTCATACAGATCTCATCCACATACGAAACCAAATTGGTGACAGTAGATTTGTTGCTGCCTAACTTGTTAGTCCCAAAGTCCTGCACTGAACTCCTGATAGTTTACGGATCCTTGTTGATCCCTGTGACACTTGTTGGTCCCAAAGTCCTGCACTGAACTCCTGATAGTTTACGGATCCTTGTTGATCCCTGAAACACTTGTTAGTCCCAAAGTTTTATAGTCACTCAACACTGCACACACTTTGAGTCACTGGATAGCTGCCCGCTACACTGTCCACGAGCGAAAAAGAACTATGTAGCGTGCTATGATTTCCGTCGAAAGGACCAAAAAGAATGTGTGAAGAATGAAGTGAGTGACGCGGCCCTTGTTGGCTGTTATGAGGACGCATGGCTGTCTTGATAGCCCAACGCGAACTAACTTATTGTAAAGAATTGAAATGAATGCGTGGCGTAAACTGCTGAATTGAAGAATGTGCGGTTGCACCGTACAGTGTATGTGTGTTAAATAAACTGTTGTAATCATAATTTCTAAAGCAGTGTTTCATACAATGAAAAAAATAAATAAATAAAATCAAAATACCCGACTGCTTAAAAAGCAAACTAAAAAGACGTAAACAAGAAGAATAGCTTGCTGTGCAGTCGGAAGATACATATTTGCGAGCTGACCAAAACAAGATGTATCCTTCGACTGCACAGCAAGATTCTTCAAGCCAAATTCACACGCTGAACATGGCTTTCCCCAAAGTGTCGCCACATCGCCAATTGAATTAATAAATAAATTTTGTCAGTGCCTGAGGAAGCTGCAAGGTTCATCGGGTGAATGGTAAGCAAACTAAGCTCTCGCATTACGTCACCACACTCCTTCCGCCCCGCGCAGCTAGCTCAGGCATTATCTTCATTACGCGGAAGGCTTGTACTACCGATGTGGAAAATAATTAATATTAATTACTTTAATAAAGCACCAAGTATTTATAGTTCTAATCCAAATAATATTTCAAAAATGTTATTATTACAAACAACAATTCTAATGAAATTGAACAAGATACTAAATATAAAACGCTACTCAAGGAACTATTACTTATCTACTCTACTAACGATTAGCTTTCGTTTTCTACAGCAATTGCCACTGAACTGTCGAGTGTATCAGTCATGTGTTTTTCAAATTCAGTTAAAGTTGAACATATACCAATGGCATCATTTAACAAGATATTACTTAATAACTTGATTGAAGAAGATTTACAATCAATACTAAGGCCGTTGAATCTGATGCAAAGCCTTTTCATCTGTGCGAAGTATTGTATACGCGACAATATTATCACTTGTAATACTAACCTTTACCACTGTATAAGAGTGTTCCTAACGTTGTTATTTCGGGGTGCTTGTTTACATCAATTAATCAGTAAGATCATGTTTTTTCATAATGAATGGTGGGGCATTACCAGTTTCATGTTCCGTGTTGGCTACGCAATTAACTTCATCTTCTACTTGATAGGTGATTTAGTAAACGGTTTCTCAAACATCTTTCAAACACGTCTCAATATCTTATTGGTCTTGAAAATTCAACGCGTGCTCAGAGTTCTACAAATAAAAGACGACGAAATCAGAAGTTTTATCTTCTACAGCTGGATTTATACTTTCATCTTTAATCTTCTAAGTATTAGTTACGTCATTTGCTATTGTTTTACTGTATTAGAAATAAATATTTTGGAAATTACTACGGCTTATGCTAGCGTCGCTTACGACATTAACGTTATTTATGCCTTATTATTATTGAAGTTAATGAATAAAATGCTTCGTGTGTGGCTTGTTAAAGTTCAAAAGTCAGGCAAGACCGAGGAATTAGGAACAGAAGCGCACTGGAATGTAATGTTAGACGTGTACTTGAATATACTGGACAGTTACATGATCATTCAGACAACGTTTCGACAGTTGGTTTGTTATATTTTTTTATATTTGATGTTTTGAGCGTTATCAATAACGAAGGCGTATGTTTATGGAGTGGCTGGTAGCAGGTGGTTTAGAGTTAACGTAGATTGAGCAGAAGGCATGCGATTGGAGAGACTGCATGACTGCAAAAACGACTGCAATAAAAACAGATACGTCGTAATGTTTTTTTTTGTTCCCAGATTTTGTTCTATACATTATTCAGCGCTTTTATTAATTTATGGAACGTGGCAACGGTGCTAACTTTGAACGGCTTAATAGAGATTACAGGCAATTGTCATGTAAGTACTCGATTAACTGAACAGTTATAATTATTTATTGCTTTACTTGTTACTCGTAATACTTTAATTTTTTAGATTAAATCAAATGATATATATTTCAGGTTCAGACGCTCCCATTATTATCGCATGTCTGGAGTTACAAGAATGTTATTGTTATTATATCTTTGTGCGTGGAATGTGAGCGATTATATGCAGCAATGAGAGATGTTCAGAGTACCTGTGTTTTGCTCATGGAGTCAAGAAATTGTTGTAGTAAGATGCTCACATTATATTACTTTAAGACATCAGTTAGACGACTCAAAAGTTATCTTGTGGCGTCCGAACAAATGTGTTTTCTGTTTACTACGTAACAATATTCAATTTCCGCGGAGTCATGTAACCACGCGGACGTCGATTGCTCGCCACGAAAATTGCACCGCATTTGAATGCTACCCGGCCCCGCCCGCTCCTGCGATAGTATGATGTTGCGCTACGTAATTTTTTTGAATAGAGCCTATTTAGCTGTAAAAACGTGGTTTCATTCCTTTGCGTTCCATACTTGCGTGCGAACTTTGTCTCATAAAAACGCTCCCAAATTCGTTTTACATTGCTAAACATGCTAATTGACAGTATGTGTTTTATTTTTACGCTAGTGTACTCTATTTTCTCCACTTAAACTCAGATTTGGTATCTTTACAGATCCAGCAAGAAGGGTTTGCAAGAACATCCAACGTGTACAGAAGGTGTTCTTCAAGAAGATGACTACGTGTGGCTTGTTCATTATAGACGCCGAGCTACCTCTACAGTTGTCCAGCTTTTTATCTGCCTCCACTATTGTGTTTTTGGAGTTTACTTATTTGGGATAATTTAAGGGTATTTTACTTTGTGTACCAGAAACGCGGCGTAGAAGTTAAAATATCAATGATGCTTTGTATTTAACCCTTTTGACAGTTTAGCTGGGGTCGATGCTCCTTTTACGTCTCCGTCAGAGAGCTCTGTTCTGGGTTGTAAGAGTGCCAGGTTCTCTATCTGCAAGATACAGAATTTTCTAAGTTTGATAGTACTGGGGTCTTAAACTTGTGCCCATTTCCATTGCCTTGCATATTGTTGTAGTAACAACACTGATGTTACATGGGCTAATATTTTTGCAAAATAAATGATCATATATATAGCCTTGTATATATTATGGACCATGTGATTAATACGGCATTATTTATAATGGGCAATTTGAAAAATGCCCAATATGAATAGGCAACATGATAAAAACTGTTGAAATAATTAAATTGAAAGGGCTTTCTGATTAACGCCTATCACTTATTAGGCCGGAGCCGATGACGATGACGTCATCTTCTTCGAACCTCACCTATCCGTGTCAGGGTGCACTAAGCACCCGAGATTGCTTCACTCGCTCTTGGACTAATTCTTTGACCATACTAATCGAATTGACCAACAGTTTCGTCAAAATTCATTTTTTTTTGTCGATGTCTTGGTGGCCCAGTGGCTTAGATCTCGTCTCTCATGCTTGAGGTCGTGGGTTCGAATCCGGCCAAATACCAATGTGATTTTTTCAATCCATATGTACTTTCCAAGTTTATCTTGGACATTGCTGACAACGGTGAAGGAAAACATCGTGAGGAAACCTGGACTTATAGTGAGTTTATTATAACATTGTGTTCCATTGGTGTAATTGCTGCAAGGCGTTCTAGTGCGAGGATAAACTAATAAATAATAACCAGGCAATGTGATAAATAAAGAAGATTAAATCACATCAGTATTCATTACGTTGCCCGATTTGACTTGACTAGTTTCATAATGCGCGGGAGATAAACATAGTGCCCTGATTAATCACTAATTACTTAACTATATTTTTTTGATATAGTTGGAATAACATAGAATTGTGTGCTTCAACAATATTATCCACGTTATAATTTTAAGCCTACAAATTATCTAGGCTACTAGCCTTTTTTGTGGTAGTAAATTTATAACCACAAAAAAGGCTAAAAGCTCATTAATATAGATTGAATATCTTGTCTGCGTGGAAGTATAAGATAAGCAAGATAACGACTAGAAGCAAATTTTCCATAGAATCATTAATTTTGGAATGTTTACAAATCAAATAAAAATCTAGATGTCTGAATGTCTGGACAGAATGTAGAGTAGACAGTCTATAAATTGAAATAATATGTTTTATGTTTGTAAGGACTTCAAAACTCGAGAAAATGTAAGAACTTTAAAAGAAGCGGGCTAAATAAATAATTCCGTAAAATTCTTGTTTATTAATATCAAACGCTTTTTAGAAAAATTTTAGTCATTGGCTATCTAATTTTTTGTCTGTCCTACTGCAATATACATCAAAATACTTCGTGAAAAAATAATATGTTATAGTTTAAATTATTATGTTATTTTGATAACTTTGATACAAATAAATGGGAACCATCTCAGAAGTTTCGTTTTCTGCAACTGCAACCGAACACACAGCGAAAATGCATAATTGCATCGAAAGCAAGTATGCACATTCGCTCGATTACCAAAATGTGAGCCAGTTCGCGTTTAGATCTCGTCAGAGACACCACGTACTCATAACCAAAACCATAACCATTTTACCATACTTTTTACCATTAAATTGGTAAACTATGTAACTCCATACTTTAGTATTTCGTGTATCTAAGTGTTATATAGTGTTTCAATATAGTTATTTCTCTTATAATCCAAGACTTTAACTTTTACCATATCCTATCATTACAAGAAAGGAGTGTTAGGTCACCATAGCACCAAGCACTACTTTCTACATGGTCCTTCGAGCATTTAATTACCAGTGACAGTGACTACCAAGTGATACAGTGCCACGCGAACCAGGAGATCGCTGCAATTGGGAGAACCTCGGATTGCAGACACGGTCGGTTGGAGCATAAATGTCAGATAAAACCATTGATTTATATGAACCATTACCATTTTTTTTCAAACCAACCCTTAATATGGATTCCGATACTCTGTTCATCAACCAAACGGAGCTCTATGAAATCCTAAATAAGTTCTTAACCAACATAAAGAAGGATGGATCCGAGAGGAAGACCATCGAAAATTACAAGCGTAAGGCTGATATGTTGGAAGCATACTGGCACGACTACCAACAAAACCATAAGAAAATGTGTCAGTTTGCGGATGCTGAGCATATTTACTTCAAAAAGGGATGTTTCGAAACAGTCCAGGAAGTTTATTTCAAAATAAAGGAGATAATTGATAAAACCATAAGGCAGTTATGCACAACGCAGCTGCAGGAAGAAAGCCCCCGTAGATCAAAAGCGGAGGAGGTACATCCATTACCAGGTATCCGGGCTAGGTCACAGCTAAGCGCTGACCATCGTCGTCCGGAAGATGAGACGGCAGAGCCACATCCAGGTACGTAGTACGTCTCGCTATAAGGAGGCCTCGCAGTGAGAGAATTTTCCCCATACAGAAAGAGGGTCCAGCAAGCTGAACGGGTTGGTAAAGAAGCAGAGTATAAATTTCAAGGCGTTCATGAGAACCGTAAGTAATATAGAAGTAGATAAGTTCGAGAATCAGTGGCAATTCGAGAACGCTCTAAAATCACTGGATAGCCGATGGAGTGAGATTGACAGACTTCATTGGGAAATTGAAGGTGAGGATGGGGGCGACGATATTACGTACCAAATGGAATCCTGCAAGCACGAGGAAACGTACAGTGAGTTGACAAACGACATCAACGAAAAGTTGTGGGCAGTAAGGCACCGAGAGAAGTCAGCTCCGAAGATGGACATCCCCGTGTTCAATGGAACTTACAACCAGTGGGTTCCGTTCAAAGACTTGTTTAGCGAAGCGATTGATAAAAACCCGTCGATGTCTAATGCGCAGAAAATGCAGTTTTTGAAGAGTAAGGTGACTGGAGAAGCAGAGCGTCTGATTCAACATTTAAAGATTAGCTCTGGCAATTATAAGGTATGTTGGGAAATATTAAGCCATAGATATGGTAACAAGAAATTGATTTTCACGTCCCATATTAATATCCTACTTGGGCTACCCAATATACAACAGCAAACGCTGGCTACGATTAAGAAGCTGCATGATGTAACCAAGGAGACGTTACACGCTATACAAAATCTGGGAGTGGATATAGCAACTTGGGATCCACTTTTAGTGCACCTACTAGCGCAAAAGCTGGATAATAACACCTTCACCGAATACATAGAATCGGTCAAGAATCCGAGAGAGCTACCCGATCTGCAGGAGTTCCTGGAATTCTTGGAGAAAAAATTCACAGCGCTAGAAGCGTCTCGTCGCAAGCAAGAACCAACCAACCAAAAAACCACGCCGCATCAGCCATTCCCATACAGCAACCACAACCAAAACCAGAAAAAAAATTTTCAACGGAATAACCATCAATCAGGCAACAAAGAAAACACAAAATCAAATGCATTACACGTGTCGTGGTCGATAACCTGTGCATTGTGCAATTCTGACCACGGATTGTGGCGTTGCCCTGATTTCTTGCAAATGACGCACGAGCAAAAATTAAATAAAATTGAGCAATTAAATTACTGCCAAAACTGTCTATGCAGTCATAACGAAAAACCATGTCAATCAAACAAACGATGTCGTAAATGCTTAGCTACACACAATACACTACTTCACGAAGCATTGGAAAACCAAAGTCCAACTGCGTCAGCAGAAGGAAACACCAACAATGTTGCAACCAAAAAGAGCACATCTAGGTCATCTCATGCGTCATGGGATGACATATCTGAAATACTACTAGCCACCGCTATTATAAAAGTCAAGGGAGCTAATGGAACACAGCACAAGATGAGAGCTTTAGTTGACCAGGGTTCTCAAATATCGTTAATCACTGAAAACGCAGCCCAGATCTTGGGATTAAAGAGGGCTCATTTCAAAGGTCAAATATTCGGCGTCGGTGAAAAAGAAAATAATGCAAAAGGAATGTTACAGGTAACACTACAGTCTGCAAATAGTGAATTTACCTGCGACACGAACGTTATTATTATGAATAACTTGATTAAGCGATTGCCAAATAAAACGTTTACCAAACCAACAACGTGGAACCATATCCAAGGGATACAAATGGCTGATCCAGAGTTTTACGTAAGCAGACCCGTAGATATACTTCTAGGCGCAGATGTTTATAGCAAAATAATGTTAGGAGGTATCTTGAGAGGAGACAACGATAAGCAACCAATCGCCCAACAGACGCAAAAAGGATGGCTACTCTGTGGATCCATGATACCACACTACCACTGCAACGTGATTCTCAACAACACAGAAGACCTTCTGAAATATTGGGAGAACGAAGACATCCACCAGAAGATAGAGATGTCCAACCCATGAGTGTTTACAGTATTTTATTAAAACCACTAAGAGGCTTGAGGACGGAAGGTACGAAGTCCGACTACCACTTAAGCCGGAACACAAAGACAAGTTGGGCGCAACCAAACCACAAGCATTAGCTCAATTTAGAAACTTGGAGAAGAAATATGAGAAGAACAGCGCATTGAAGACAGATAATCCGGCCGACTGTGCAAGTCGTGGCTTGACTGTCAGGCAACTCAAAGACCATAAGATATGGTGGCACGGGCCTTCATGGCTGCCATCGTACACAAATCAAGAAAACCACCAAACCATTTACGAGACGAATTTAGAAGCAAAGCCGTCTATTTTAAACCAAACCAACGCGGTAGTCATTGGACAACCAAGAGAATCGCTGACTACCGAAATTATTAAACATTTGATAAACAAATATAGCTCCATTACAAAAATCATCCGCATTATTGCGTGGATACTGCGATTACCTACCTTGAATAAACAAGTCCGCCGACCCTACCTCGAATTACACGAGCTTCGTCGGGCTAAACAGCTGATAATCAAAAACGTTCAGCTGGCAGAATTTGCAAACGACCTAGACTCAATAAATAAACACGGAAGAGTGCACTCCATAAGCAAGATTTTGAGTTTGAATCCAACCATAGATAAACATGGCATTTTACGCGTGGGTGGAAGATTGGAAAACGCCCACATGAGCCTTGAGATGAAACATCCCATCATCTTACCTCACGACCACCCGTTAACCACATTACTTATCGATCAAGCTCATAAATTGACTTTCCATGGCGGAGCACGTCTAACGTTAGCAAACCTTCAACAACAGTTTTGGATTATCGGCGGATACATGGCAACTAAAAAGTTTATTAGAAAATGTATCATATGCAGAAAACAAAATCCCTTGCGGCAGCACCAGCTCATGGGAGATTTACCAGAACCAAGAGTGAATCCCGAGCATGCGTTTTATCACTGCGGCGTAGACTACACAGGCTTCGTAGAGGTCAAGGCTAATAAAGGACGGGGAATCAAAACTACGAAGGGGTACATAGCAGTTTTTATATGTATGGCCACGAAAACGGTTCACTTAGAACTCGTGTCAGACCTGAGCAGCTCCGCCTTTTTAGCAGCTCTAACCAGAATGGCTGCCAGAAAAGGGGCACCACGACATATGTACAGTGACAATGGCACTAACTTCGTGGGAGCAAACAGGATGATACAGGAAGAATTTAACCAGCTTCGCGAAGTATTCAGTGGAAGTTTTATAACCGAGATAGCAGAGATGGGCATAGAGTGGCACTTTAACGTGCCTAGCTGGCCTAACGCCGGCGGTCTATGGGAGCGAGCAGTACGCAGTCTGAAACATCATCTCAAGAGGGTCATCGGTCAACAAAGACTAACCTTCGAGGAGTACACCACGTTGTTAACTAGACTAGAAGCGTGCCTTAACTCTCGTCCCCTTTGCGCGATATCAGAGGATCCCGATGATATAAACTTCCTTACACCAGCTCATTTCTTATCAGGAAGACCAGGAACAACTGTAATAGAAACCGAGCAAGATGCTAGAACCAGGTGGCATCTAACCAACAAGCTATTCCAAGATCTTTGGAAACGATGGAAGACTGAATACTTGGTACAACTATCATCTAGAAGTAAATGGATGGAACCACAGAAAAACATCGGAATTGGAGATCTAGTAGTGATTCATGATGATAATCTGCCTCCAGGAAAATGGGCTCTTGGACGGGTGGTCGACACACACCCAGGAAATGATGGACTAACCAGAGCAGTTTCATTAAAAACCAAAAATGGGGTCATGAAACGACCTATTATGAAACTCTCAGTATTGCCCGTTAATCAGAATAATGTAAATATACCAGAACCAGATAAAAAACCAACAACCAAATTACCAGAAAGAAAAAGAAAACCAAGGTCAAAAATCGCAACTGTTTTACTGTGTTTTTTCACGCAGATTTTTCCATCTTACGGTTTAGACGCCGTGAAATCATTTCCAAACAACCAAACGCTTTATTTTGACCCGATTTCAAGAGTACAACTAATCAGAGATAAATGGACATTAGTCATGTACTACGACATGGGACCTTATTGGACAGGCATAAACACTTACAACAAAATAACAAATTACCAAGAGAAATTGTGCGCAACCATTGAAACACAAACCCATTGTAATACGATTGTGCAGCAAGCCCGGCACGATTACCAGGAACTCGAATACTACAATGAACTTTTGCTAACACAGCTTTTTGATATCCACGCTAGACGGCGACGCGCCACGGGGAAGACGGGTCGGCGCCGACGAGGCCTAATCAACGGTATCGGGTATCTAGCGAATGACTTAATCGGAGTGTTGGACTCGCGTTTTGCAGATAAGTACGAAAAAGACATTGAAACCATACATCGCAATGAAAAACACCTTTCTAATTTATGGAAAAACCAAACTTCCATAATTGAAGCAGAGTTCAACCTTATGAAGAGAATGCACAAATTAATAAACAAGAAGCTTATGGAATTGCAAGAAAACGCGAGCACTCTCCAACGTGAAATACAAAACATTTCATACGTCAATGACTTCACATTGTCAGCAATGTCTGGAAACAGCTTGCTGCAAGGATTAAGACGACTTCAAGACACTTTGCTCGACGCGTTAACAGATATCTACCACGGTCAAATAAGCATACATTTACTACCACCAACGCAACTTAAACGTGAGCTCCAAACCATATATGGCCAAATGCCAAGCGAACTCACACTACCAATCACTAATTTAGACACTGACCTTCAGTACCTTTACAAACTACTGAAAGTCAAAGCCAGAGCGACGCAAAAATTCGTCATAATTGAAGTTACTTTCCCACTAGTATCCAGAGAAAGTCTCAAACTGTACAAGATAATACCTGTACCGCACCAAACAAACACCATGATGACCACAATAACACCTGTTGCCGAATATGTGGCAGTCAACCTAAAGAAAGATTCATACTTTAGCATGTCCACACAGGAACTAACGGCATGTCTACACCATGGACCAACTTACATGTGTGAACTGCTAAAACCAATAACAGACCTGCAAAATGACGAAAGTTTTTGTGACAAGAACCCGGCAACCAATGAATGTAAAGTACAAAAAACCAACTGCACCAACGTATGGATTGAATTACATTTGACTTCTCAGCACTTTTACTTTTGTTGTGACACCTACACAATAAAAATAATATGTGGCGATCATGTAACAGTTCGTCAGCTGAGCCAAGCCAGAGTCATTGGCATAGGTCAAGAGTGTATCATCAAAGGGAAGGACTTCTCATTATATTCGATACGTCAACAGTCCAACCAAGTGAACATTTCACCAACAAATGGTTGGTGAAATGTTCACTTGGTTGGACTGACATGCCCGAATTCGATCAAATCAATCACTTGATTAACCTCAAAATCCCTGACGAAAGGCAGACTGATGACGGAAACCAAAACATATCTATGACCAGTCTGGGGGAGGCGATAGAAAAACTGAAGAAAAGCGATTCAGAAATAGAATATATGTCACCCCATGATATTCACCAATACGTAATATGCTACGTGCTGATATCGATCGCTCTATGCGTGGCAGCAGCCTGGATGTGGCGAACAGGGCGATTTTGCCTGAGCCGGAAGGCTTCCGCTAGGCATCGTGGCGAGGGATCCCGCCGGCAGCAATCCGCGGTGACTCCGCCGCCTCCGAGACCTCGACGCCGCAGCGAGAGTCGCTGCCAACAGGAGTTCGCAGCGACTCCGCCGACTCCGAAACCAACCAGAAGACGCGAATCATATAGTGAAGTGCTCAGTGCCAGTGATCTAAAAAATAAAAGTGAAATCGGTTTTTCTTTACACAATTACGCCAAACGCTGGCCTAGCGCGAACTATAGATCGCTAAAACGGGACAAAAAATATATGGACACAGGCAATCAAAATATTGCTTTTACTGCGGAAGACTCGATAGTGTAATTTTAAACTACCATGAATGTTTTTATTAATGATAGTTATTTAAGTAGACCAATATTACTTTTAATTTTCGCTTTTAATATGCCTTTTATCAATGTCGTTATGCTTACCAGATAAGATTACTAGAAACAAATGTGTTTAAAGAATTTAATGTTATGTACAAACCATATTATAGTGTAATTTAAGCTATCATCCCGCATTTCTTCTCGCTCTTGGGAATATGTTCGAGTTTTAACCGAACACACAGCGAAAATGCATAATTGCATCGAAAGCAAGTATGCACATTCGCTCGATTACCAAAATGTGAGCCAGTTCGCGTTTAGATCTCGTCAGAGACACCACGTACTCATAACCAAAACCATAACCATTTTACCATACTTTTTACCATTAATTTAGTTACATAGTTTACCATACTTTAGTATTTCGTGTATCTAAGTGTTATATAGTGTTTCAATATAGTTATTTCTCTTATAATCCAAGACTATAACTTTTACCATATCCTATCATTACAAGAAAGGAGTGTTAGGTCACCATAGCACCAAGCACTACTTTCTACATTCTCAATAAATTTAGTATAAGTTACATCATGCTTTCACTACTCAGCGCAGCCGATAAATGGGAGTCAGCAAGAAGTACGACAAGAGGAACTGCCGTTGAAAGTACACCCAGTAAATTTAGGAAGTCCTTAACAGATGATCCCGTCATAATTATTATGTTATGGTAATGGTTATAAAATACCGTTTATTGGGCTGATGGTTTAAAACTTTGAATCCAAATACCCACCATCTCCTCATGAAAAAATGGGAATTGCTATTTCCAAACTTATTGATTTAGGGACATTTGTAAATGTTCTGATCTACATAAGCAGTTTATCTAACCGACTTTTTCAACACATAAAAGTACAGGTTTATTATCCTAAATTTATAAAATCCTTAATAAGTACATATCTACCAACTCAACAATTTATAATGGGTAATATATACTTAGTCTGGCGCATGCTAGACTAAGTGTTTAATAATTTACTCAAACCATTTCTGTCTCATTTGAAACGTTATGGTCATACAGTGTTGTTATATACCTATGTCACTTGTATAGGAAATATTTATGATTGACATAAATTCAGTGCGAAGCAATCTGCCTAGCCTTTTCCCAACTACACGTAAGTTATGGTTGGGTTCCAGTCTAACCGGATTCAGCTGAATACCAGCATTTTACATAGAGCAAACAAAACCAAATTCATACAAACATTTGATATATGTTTAGTAATAAAATTAGAAAAAAGTTCATTTATACCAAACTGGATCTGCAAATTCTTAGGATTTTTTATCAATTCACTATGTAGGTATCTACAATTACTTGACTATAAAGTTCAGAGCATAAAGAAACTAATCTATAAATATACCCGAAAATATAACGTCGTTAACCGAGACTTTGCAAAACAAGCCCGAACATTAAAAGCTGCATGCCCAGCCATAGCGTATGGTGGTGGCATATACAAAATAATTAGAACAGGCGAAATATTTGGCACTTTTGAAGTCTGATGACAATCATAAGGCCTTAGGTGGAATCAAATATCGCTCAGAAATATCAATAAAATTCATGATAGCTCCTTCGAAATGAAAATATTTACTAACTCTTTACATACAGGCTTTGGTCAATTAGTGAAATGAAACAACACATTAACTTTCGTAAGTTACTGGCAACATTCTGAGTGTTTTTATGAAATAAATAAAATTTACACTTTCTTCTTAGAAAAGACAATACGATTGCCATTGCACATATCAACAAAATGGGTTGCACACTATACCCCCATTTTAATGATATATCTACGTAAGGCAATCGTGCGAACGAAAATGTAGATTTTATACATTTATATTTACACATATACATGTATAAAATCTAAAAATGCAGACTAAGCTTCTAGGTATACTAATGTTAATATTGAATGATAGTTAGATTCTCGATGATTTAGATTTATTAACACCAAATTCGGATAACCTTTAATAGATTTGTTTACATTGTGCCCTAGCAAAAAATATGTAGAATATTTATCCTGGAAAGGTGACCCAGACGCCTATGATATACACACCTTTACAATACCGTGGAATTACTATTTTATTTTAATGGTTTTCCACCTTTTGCTCTTATCATAAGATACCTGAAGACGTTAATCTACGTCAAAGCAACTGGCATAATTATCGTTCCATTATTGGCCTAGTCAACCATAATTCCTCTAGTAACAAAGTCTTTGTTTCTGAGAGAATGTTTCTCAAACCTAGTGGGAATAATTTATTATCTCCTTTCAGGAAACCATATCTTACGTTAAAAAAATTACCCTGGACTTTTTCGTACCAAAGCAATAGACGATATAGTGATTTTTTTGTCTAGTAATGACATTATACAAGCATAAGCATGTATATTCTAACCCTTAAGGTGGTTTTGTTTAATTAATTTTTTTACTTAAATATGTATCTCAATTTAATTTATCCAAATATTTATATTGAGGCATTTAACAAAGGTGAAAGCAGGTATTATGGGACACTAAATTCTACTCACTCTGTATTAAAATAAATCTTACCAAAAATTCAAATGGAAAATTATTGCATTTGTAGATTCCTTACGGGTGTTTTTAAAATTAAGCCTACTTTCCCTAAGTATGCTACTTGGTACCGAAAACTAATTTTAGATTACCTTCTTCTTCAAAAAGAAGGACCTATCTAATTTATGTTTCCAAAAAATCTCTAAACCTTGCTTGTATTGTCCACGGGACAAGGGATGCAAACGTTGTCATTGGTCAATATTGATGATGTTCAAATAATAGAAACATGAACAATATTACAATTAACGAAAAGATGATTCTTTTTTATCTTCTTCTAGAAGAGAAATGATATAATTAAAACTTCTGCAACGATCAGTAAAAAGCTTTTCGTGATTTTACCTATATATAATGGTAAACATTTACAATCAATATTTCCAACAAAAATCTTAATTTCTTAAATGAGTAAGATTTGTTTTCCTTTAAGCTCATACACAACCTGTACCTACCAGTTGAGTCCATCAGACGTTGGATCAAACAAACTCTTAGTGATGGTGGTGCGGATGTGAGTACGTTCACTGCCTCCATTACTAGACATGCATCTACGTCAGTGGCGTATAGATCTGACCCGTACCATGACGTGTCAAAACTGTCATAGTGCTATTGGGAAAAAGTGACAGATGTGCAAGTCATATACATCTGTTCCTTATGCACACTCGAAATAACCTTGCTCAGCTTATGGCCCTGGCATCTCAATTGAAAAAAAAAAATGAAAAAGATTGCTGGCTAGACTGGTAAATCAATATATATTTATTGCAATTTTTTTACAACATATCCATTCTGAACAAGGCAGGGCTTCCTGATGGCGTAATATATAACTTATTAAATAAGTTAGTTTAGAAAAACGTTCTGTTTATTGATTCTTCGTTAGTTTATTGTTACCTAATGTATATTTGACCTATCTTTAATACCTTCTTCTTGGTTACTGACCAGACAGATCTTATTTTATTTTTTAAAACAAATAACAAATCATTTACATGTGAACCTGAACAGCCGGCTTTTCCATTCCACAATTTATATACTCTAAACATCTACAATGTGTATTAAATCTCGAGGATGCAGCATTGAAGTAAAATTTATGGTTACCTGAACTTACCTGTAAGTGAACTTTAACCATAATTATATGTAATGCTGCATCCAGAGAGATTTAACACCCTCCCTACCAATGTTTTATATACCTATGCTATACATTTACCCTGAAATATTGTGGAATGGTATGAACACTAAAACGAATGACGCGACCATTGACAGATGTCATAGACCATAGTCTATGACATCTGTCAATGGTCGCGTCCTCCGATGTAACGTGATTTCTTTTCGGGAACAATAAAGCACCAAATACTGGAATATATGTTTATTTTGTGAAACCCTCGAAACACGTCACACAAAAGTAAATTTATTTACAGGGTCGCTGGTTGCAGTTGGCTTGTCAAACCTTTAACTCAGTTATTATCAGTATTGAGGGTCGAATATTTCTTTTTTTATAGTCTTTGAACTGTGTGGAAATGCAAGTACAATGGGAACCGTAATACAATGTGTATTATATATATAATATTGTTTTATGGACAGACTCCACAATAGTTTTAGGTTGGTTTAGAAAGTGTCCTAATCAGCTCAAAACCTTTGTACAGAACCTTGTTGTTGCGATAAATGAGTAAACAAGTGATGTGTGTTGGTTACATGTCAACGGAATATATAACCAGGCAGACAGGACACACCTCAACACTAGGCATTCGTAAAAGCAGAGAAAATCTATATGAAATTTGGATTCCCAAATCTCGTCTCTGACGGTCGATTTCATTACTGGCCTAACCAGTCCTATCATAGAACCATATCACTTTCCTCCGACCACCGAGGATGACGTTAAAAATATTATCCCTTCAATAAAATCACATTAAGATTATTTAAATGGTGTACAATAAAGTATATTATAAATAAATAAAATCTAAGTCATAGGGCTATAATGACATCAGTCGTTACATGGTCACCTTGATCCTTGACTTTCTTCTCCCATCGATTATCCCCATTATCAACTTTTCTCTTGATTCCGGACAGTTCCCATCCCTATAGCGTAGCGCGTGGAGCTTACGTACGTCCACTTCCTAAAATTTCTAATCCATGCTTCCTATTCATTTTCGACCATTTTATATTCTGCCTTTCCTATCATATATAAAGTGCTTGAGGCCTGCGTACGCAAGCAGTTATCGGGGTTTATTTACCGAAACAACCTCATAAGCTCATTCCAGGCTGGATTCAGACCAACACAGTACAGCCTCGGCTCTCCTTAAAGTGACTGGCGACCTTAGAGAAGCTATGGAGAATACTAAGGTAACTGTATTAATTGATGTCTACAATGCCTTTAACGAAGTCAGTCACGATATACTCCTATATATCCCATCCTATGGTTTCTTCCGAGGCGCTTGAATGGTTCTCCTCTTATCTACGGGGACGTCGGCAGTCGGTTTGCGTCGATGAGAGTTTGTCGAATTTCCGCGAAATGGTTGCTGGTGTTCCACAAGGTGGTATTCTATCTCCATTATTATTCTCCATCTTCATTAATTTTATATCTCACTGTTTTCAGTGTGCGTATCATCATTATGTCAACGATCTTCAAACATTTGAATCATTAGATTTAGTTCCATCAGTTTTGGAGACATCAGATTTAGGATTTTATCTGATTTGTTATCGTGTAGTATTTATCTCTGATTTTATTTCCACTGATTTTGAAGCTAACAGCTTGCAAAGTGCTTTAATCCATATAATGATTTAAACGAATATAATTCAATATGACTTCTTTCATTTGCACATAATATATTTTCAGCCGGGATATGCTTGCAAATATTCCTATACTTAGATTTCCTTGCTCGATTGCCTATTCAAAATGATTTAACATCCATCCGTAAGGTGCATTAACAAATAATATTGACGCACTAAAGATATGAAACTTAAAGTCTTGTAGTTCTTGCAACTAATGCAAAAGTTTCTGATTAAAACCACTAGCCATTTATTCACAGGTTTGCTAAACTCTTTATTTTTAACCGTAAATGCCCACTTACAGTCTTCTTCTTTTCGAGTCGATGGGAAACTCTTTATAAATTTTGGGCCCAGTAGGTGGTCACGCCAATTGCGTCGTCAGTGGCGAGCATAAGGTCTTCCAAAGTGCAGATGTAAGCGCACTTGGGACAAACTCAAACTTACAGTTATATTGATAGAATATATAAAATAATATTAAACATATGATTTTAGTGTTTCACTTCAGGTGAATTATATTCCTCATTGATATTTTACCATACATGTTCATTATCATACACACATAGATTCAATAACTGAATAAATAAAGAGTAAGCTCACAACAAATTAGTAAATATTATTTATCAAGAATACAGTCGTCAATATTTTCATTATTTTAAACAGACAACATGCAATGCAACAGCATTATAACACATACTAATGTTTCATTATGTTATGGTAAAGTTAAGTAATTTCCATTGTAATATGAAATCTGGTTTGAGCCTATTCGGTACAAACAAATAAATAAATATTTCCGCTTCATAATATGTATTTATTTATTATTTACTAGCACTACGCCCGCGACTTCATTCGCGTGAGCCGTATTTTATCCTACACATGATTTTTTAGTTTATTTATTTTATAATTAATGTACACACAGTAAATACATAAAGACAACACATCAAGACAATAGAGTACAAAGGATCTGCTTATTTCTTAAGAAATTTCTACCAGCAGACCCGCGAAAAGGAAAAATCACCCTCTTAAAGGTTGAATTTCCACAAATCCCTTCTTAATGCTCCCCTTCGTCATAAAAAGAAGCCCTGTACACTCAAATTCTTCAAAAATTGTTAACACCACTGGGGAAACGTCAACGCCCTTTTTTAAATACATTCGCCATTCACGTATAATCTATAAATTTTATTATTTCGCCTAGTTCAAAGTCAAAGTCAAATAAAAGTCAAAGTCAAATATATTTATTTCAATTAGGCCAATAAGCGGCACTTTTGAACGTCAAAAATTAAATGTAAATAAAAAATGTACAAGTAATAAAAATTGACTCTACCGTGCATTCGGAAAGTAGCTTGTTATGGAGAAGAACGCATAAGAAACTCCATACTTACTCTTTTAAAAAAAAAATATGTTTTACAATGTTTACTTATGTACATACATTAATAAATTCATATATGTGAGGACGATGCACCCAAAAATAGCACTACCCACTATACAACGTACAGGTATAAAGCAATAAAAGCACTAACAGGTAAATTCATTAGTTTTATAAATAGGAACATGGTTCTCACATACTTACAAATATTGCAAACATAGGTAAAATACCTAATTCAACAACAACGGAACCTAGTGTGAGTCAAATTTTGGAAAAATATAAAAAATAACCTAAGAATACAAAAACTATGAATAGGAATACAAATTAGCAAATTTGATTTTGTCCACACCAAAGATTGCCCTACGGAGCGGGACCAACATGTTGCCAAGCATTTTTATCTTGAATATAATCATCTAATTTGTAATATGCTTGTTTACAAAGTGTGCTTTTAACTAAAGTTTTAATTTTACTTTCATTTAGTTTTAATATATCACAAGGTATTTTGTTATAAAATTTAACACAGTACCCCATGAAAGATGAGTGTACTTTTGCTAGTCTATAAGATGGTTGATCTAACTTATCTTTATTTCTCGTATTACAATTGTGTCTATCACTGACCTTACTAAAGAGTAGTTGCTATTGTTACCTATTCACCATTTATTGACAGGAATTAGAAATACTAGGTATATTTGTAATGTATTGAGCTCATAAGCTGCATGGCTGTTAGAGATCATGGATGGATTTCTCGCTAGATGGAGTAAGCTGTCTTTCATTGTAACAACATTGCACTGAAATAAATAGCTCTCATTGGCTAACGCTGAACGCGCAAATGACAGTCGCTTTTTTTTCTCTGCGTTGTGCGTGTAGTGTGTGGAGTGGACATCGTTCTTCCTAAATGTGTGCTAAATAAAAACATTTTTTTACTAAACACCGAGAACTCCAAGTGTCAAAATAAACATTAAACTAGAATCTTCAGACATTCAATCGTGTTGCTGATAAGGTGTTAGTGCCCTGAATTCGCTGATATTACTTCTGATAAATTCCGCCGGCCGGCGATCTTCTGGATGCTCAGGCAAACCACTCCTGCTGCTGTTCCCGTCTTCGGATTTCCAGAAGTGATATTCCTTCAAATATCACTTCTGGAAATCCGAAGACGGACTGAAGGTGAGTGGGCTTACATAAACATTGCAAATTGACTTTGGTGTTCTCTTGATTCTTGTTGTTAAAATAGCGATCATCCATGTTTTATAAGTAGGTATGGACTATCTATTACACTTATTTAACATTTAAAATTATTCTGTATATGGTGGGCTATTTACACGGCAGCGTTATTACACGCGTCATCAACCCTCTAAATCGTATTTTAGGAGTAATTTTGAAAAACTAATAATGTAAACCTTTACTATTTACTTAGGTTAGTAGTTATGCCAAGTTTCAAATATATAAGCCCAACAAATTTTCACCTATTCACCTCCTTAGGGGTAGAACACACTGTCACACTTAAAAGCGTAGAAGATTCATACAAACTTTATACCCCCTTTTTACTATCTTATGGGTGGAATTTCAGAAATTAGAAAAAAATCTCCTTGTTTTTTTACTAACAAAGAAAAATAAATTGTCATACAAACTTTCAACCCTTATTTTACCCCTTTAGGGGTGGAATTTCCAAAAACCAATACATACATGAATTTTCTGTATCAATCAAGAGCGTAAATATTAAATTACAATTAAAAACAATTAAAAAACTGTCCAATTTACAAACTGTAGAAATTTCATACAAACTTTCAACCCCCTTTTTACCCCCTTATGGGTGCCATTTCCAAGAACCAATAAATACATGAATTCTATTTAATCTGAATCTCTGAAACAGGTTTCATTTTTAAAAACATCGTTTTCTCTATTTTCACCCGATCAGAACTCTGATCGGGTGTAGATTACAAACAAAGGAAAAAAAAACAAGAAAAGAAATATAACGGCTTTTATATTATTAACAGATATAATTTACTATATTTGATGTTCATACACACAGTGTCACTTACACTAACGTTAATCACATGCATATTAAAAGGAAATTGATATAATTGTATAAATATTGTTGTTATATTATTACGCTCAGATTAAAATTCTATCGATTGACTAATGTAAACTCTAATGAAGTTTTAACTGTCATCAGTAGCAGACATGTCTTCAAATACCTTTTCAATCGTACCTTCTGCTTATGGTAGAAGAGAATCAAAAGGTCCTGATTTCATTCTTGAAACCGACCCGACTTCCAATGACAATAGCTCAACACCAAAGAATTTACTTAGTAAAAACTTACAATCCGTATTATTGCCATTAAATATGATGCAAGCCATTTGCTTCTGTGCTAAGTACAAGATTAGAAATAACAGGATTATGGCAAATTGCATTACTTATAACATAATTTCTGTCTTTGGTATGTGTTTGTTTACGTGTACCTACTGTTACTTTACATTCGGATCCACATTCACAGACGATTTAAAAGGTTTCAAGTATTACCAATATTTGGTTAAAATCTATATATTCCTTGTTCATTTGATGGGATCTCTTTTGATCTGTTGCACCAATATTATTCAGAAGTGTAATAACGTGCTTTTTGTTATAAAAATCCAGGATGTCGATACAATTCTTAACATAAACGAAACTTTGAAACGCTTTGTTGTTCCTAACTGGGTTTGTGTTATAGCACTGAACTTTTATCATATCTCTTGGATTTTCTTCTCCTATTACGTTATTGATTTTATGGGTCTTAGCTTAAGCATTTCTACTCACATTTGGTTGTGTCTTGACATGAATATCTTGTATGCTACGAGGATAATGAAACTCTTGACCAAACCTCTTAAGAGTTGGGTCAATAACGTTCAGATGTCAGAATGCGTTGAAAATAGAAAAGACGATAGTTACTGGAATAAAATGTTTGAAGTGTACTTGGCAATTTTAGAAGCCTATAAAATATTTGAGAAGACTGTTCATCAGTTGGTATGTTAATTATTATGTTTTAGACTGAAGTTACCACGGATAACTATAATGAAGAAGATTTAACAGTATTACTTTTGATTCTTGTTTCAGATTTTGTACTATATCTTAGTTACAACCTCCAAATCTTTGATTTCCATAGTGATGCGAATAGAGATGAAAAAAATAACTCCAGGAAGCGACACAAGTGTAAGAATTATCTTTCTATTTCTTAAAAAAAAAACATTGACGGCGAATTTTTGTCATAATAATTAATTTTTATATTGTGTTCTAGTTTGCTGTTTTATCATTTGTATCTTTAACGTGGATTATAAAGAACATGCTCCTGCTAATATTTTTGAGCGTGGAAAATGAGAAATTCTTCTCGGCTTTGAGGGAAGTTCGAAGTGCTTGTATACTTGAATTAGCTAACTCAAGCAGATGCTCGGGTAAGTGAAGCCAACGCTCGCTTTCACTCACATGTGTTCCCCGCAGGGTTACTCAGTTATGGAACTATAGTACAAGCACATTTTGCCAGTGATGTTTAAACCCTATGTAATTGGAGGGCATCACTGGCACAAGTCTGGACTCTGGGCTGAGAAATTTCATATGCCCACAAACTTATCAATTATATATCTAATATATGAGCATATAGTAACATGACCATTGACAAACAATCATTCAGCATGATGGGACTCACTGGCCTTGGCCTAATAATTCAATATATTGTTTTTCAGATACCCAAAAAAGAATATGCAAGAATATCCAACGAATACAAAAAACTACCTTCAAGAAGATGCGCGCCTGTGGCTTGTTCATCATAGACGCTGAACTATCGTTGCACTTGTGTGTTCTCATGACTACTTACACAATCGTTATACTACAGCTTGAATTTCTGTAATACGGTAACTAATTGTGTCTTTTCTTTTTTTCTAAGTCTTATATCTAAGTGTTTTTTTGGATTGTGGTAGGTACTGTTACGGGGTGGTTCTTAAAATGGTTTTTAAAAAAACAATTAATTAAACACTGGAATAGAATTTTAATTTATTTTAAGTAAATACAATAAAAGTACATATCCGCGACGACGTTCAAATCCACACTGCCTATCCGGCTCTAGAAAAGTAGCGATGTGTCGTAAACGCTGACAATGCAAAGACGATTCCACGTGTAAGGAACAGCGTGGTCATCACAATTATTTTATATGCATTCACGTGTATTATAAGATATAACAGCCCCCCGAATAAAATGGAGCATCTGAAATAAAAGATGTGAAATCTAAGATTCAAAGTGGATTGGATTTGGACGTCGTTGAAGATTTACAAATTTTTATGTTTATTAATTAAATTAAAAAATTAGTAAACACCAAACCTTTGCAAATTTTTGCATCTGATTTGGATGATGATATCGATGAAGACCTTTAATTTATTTTTATGCACCTGCCAAGTTACATCTCCACCACCCTTGCACCATCTTAGTTTACTGGTAGAGAATGCCTTAGGCTTAACACCACAGATAACATAGACTACTCATAGATTACTATTATATACTATATTTCATAAAACATAGCTTGATCTCTGCGACGTATGTCAAACTGACATATACGTTATTGTTACGTTATTGATAGCCTGTCAAGCGCTATTTTTACTGTATTGATACAGACAGCTGTCTCAGAGATCAAGCTATCTTATAAGAAGTAAAGAACAGATAAGAATTGCAAGCCAATAGACATTACGTGATTTATTATATGTCACTGAGGATCAAAGACAAAATATAATTGAGTACATTTCCTTTTTTTTACGACAGTAAATGAACAATCTGGTTACTCCATCGCATGGGTGACCTGCCGATGAATACAGCTTAATTCAATGAAAAAATAACTGTAGTAGTATTACAACGTAATTAATGATGACTTCTATCAAACATATCGTCAGCGTAGCGCCCACATCGAACAGGCCACATGCGGACATCTTGCTGTACTTCCTATTTGCCAGTAGCACGTTCTTGCAGAGTTGACTTTGGCTTTCTATAAAGAAAGAAAAACGTGAGATTATTGTTGAAATTTGTATGCCCTTTTTATTGTCAATAAGCAACATCCTCATTCAATGCGGCAATTACTTAGCCCAACAATTATTTTTTCACCAACCACACAGGTAGATACTAGGGCCTGTTTCTGAATCGAGAATCTGGAGTTAAGAATGTGTAAAATCCTACTCTAATGGAAAATTTTGACAGGATTTGAGGCCGAAGTAGAGTATGACCAATAATCAACTTCGAATTCGAAATTCAGGAATCGGTGGTAAAGGTACGATACAGTAGAATCTGTGTTCTAATGGCAACAAATTTCTAGCAAAATTAGGGTTTTCTGGTATTCAGGCCACCAGTTGGCACCACTTTGGCAAGCGGTCTTTCGCTAGGAAAAGGTAACTGTATGTATATATCGGAGGAAGGTATATCGCTTGTAAACTTATTACTTCAGGTTTGTTTAATTGGCAACATTTAGCTTCTGATCAATTCTCAGTTCGATTTTATTCGATTGACAACACTTTATTTTTCTTATGTCAAAATACTCGATTTGGATTGGATAATACAAGCAGTAATTTGCCGGAAGAGATTCTCTTAGCCAATAAAAAGCAGGGGTGTCATAGAGGCACTCTGAGTGGGTTCTCCCGCCATATTGGGTCGTGAAGTTAGAAAAGATACGCGCGGACGCGCGTTTTGGGAGTTAAAAAGGAGTTGAGAGAAAAAGAGTTGAGAAGTAGCCTAAAGTGGCGTGTGTGAACTTGAACAAGTGTGTTTTAGTTGGGAAAAAGCGAAACGATTGGTGGCCGAATCCGCTGCTTTGATAAAATTGGAACAAGAACTATCTCTAAAACGGCATAAGTTACCTGCTTTGTGCATTGCATACCCACGATATGCCCACAGACCGAGGGTATTATTGAAGATAGCCCTCCTATCTCCGATATATATATATGTGTGTACGTCAATACAGTTAATTAAATTTTTAAATTTGCAAATTTTTGCTTCTGATTTGGTTAATTAAATTAAAAAATTAGTAAACACCAAACCTTTGCAAATTTTTGCATCTGATTTGGATGATGATATCGATGAAGACCTTTAATTTATTTTTATGCACCTGCCAAGTTACATCTCCACCACCCTTGCACCATCTTAGTTTACTGGTAGAGAATGCCTTAGGCTTTAAGTATGCCTATGAACCTTTATGATGCATGAAATGTTAACAAATAAATAAATTTCTCGGAGCAATTAAATTCTTGAGAGCAAAAACAAAAAAAAAGCAAGGCATTTCTTCCCAAGCAGCATTTCAGCATCCTAATTGCGGATCTAATTCAACAATATTCATTGCATGTTTTAAGTTGTCGTGTAAACAGATTTTAAACCGACTGCCCAAAAAGGAGGAGGTTCTATGTTCGATTTTATGGGTTTTTTTATATATTTTTTCGGATAATGTTCACGTATATCTCCGTCAATTATAGACCGAATTTGAAAGTTCTTTTTTTAGTTTGAAAAAATATGTTCCGAAATTGGTCCCATTTTAATTAGGTGAATATTTGATGAAGAACTTCGAAGATATACAACAGAATTCTTCAATAAATAACGGCAAATCTCTCAGGATTACTGCAATCGCATGGCTGTTTATTGTTTATACCATTTCATAATATTATAACATCACGCCAGTACGCTCTTAGGCGTACGCAGATCTCTCATTTCACCAGTTATGTTCAAGTTTGATGATATTCGGGTAATCTATTCTAGCGTTATAGGTACCTTACTAAACAACTTGCTTATAAGTTAGGTACAACTAAAAAGTGCAGCTTTTTTTTTTTTGCAAATAAATACGGGTTATTGGACGATTCGCCCGAATTTAACTCGCCCAAATTAGGCGAATCGACCACTATTAAAAATATTCATTTTCCTGTGTCGATGCGCCCGAAGTTAATTTATCGGTGAGCGAATCCACCACTCCAAAATTATTAAGTAGGCGATTCACCCAAATTTTATTTAAGGGAACAAAAAATAAAAAATACAGTCATGCTCACCCATCTCGGAAATAATATGAAGAATTAATCGAAGTTAATAGATATTTTACTAGAAACTAGAAAAACAATTAATTAATAAGCAATTACCACTTAAAACGTGGAGGTATTCCAGTTAGATAAGTCATTTATACCCAAACTACCAGGAGGCCAGAATCATGAAGAAGTATTTGCAGGGCTAGAATCATTAGAGACTAACGGAGTACTAGGAGTTCAGAATCGAAAATCGCCCGGTACTCTTTTTTTACCGCTCATACTCCTATTTATTCTTGATTATTCTACTTTTTGTTCTGTAACAAATCTTACTTGGACAGTGCCCGTTCTTCACAAGCTGTATACACGCCTCCTTAGCTTTCTCGATAGATATATAGAATCTCTCACAGTATATACTATGTATTAATACGAATATTAAATTTCTTGATAGGTTTGCGACACTCATAAAACATAAATGCAAAGCCTGAAAAAGGAAAATTTCATATATTACACTGGCCTTCAAAACTTAGTATCTACCACACTTTTAAAATTGCAATTTCTCCTAAATTATAGAAGACAAAATTTTGATATAAAAAAACGGCCAAGTGGGTGTTGGACTTCGCACATTTAGGGTTCCGTACCAAACCGCAAAAAAAGTTGATTTAAATAGAAAAAATTTGGAAATTTCAAAGAAAAATCTGATTTAACAATATATTGATATGATTTAGTAAAATATACATTATCACCAAATTTGAAGTTCATATATAAAATTAATCAGAACAAATTTAAAAAAAAGCTGGCCATGGTGGGTTCTCATTTCTTTGTTTTCCAATATTTTTTAAAACAAAAAACACAGCATTTATATTCTCAAAGAGCTCTAAATAATGATACCCCCTCGATGAGCTAGGCTAAAAATAGTCTATGTCATTCCGGAATAATGTAGCTTTACATAGGTGAAAGATTTTATTAAATCGGTTAAGTATGCCTTATGATTGCGTAGCTAAAGCAATATCAGTTAGTAATGTTTCCACTGCTGGGACACATGTCTCCTATATGACAGTATAGTGCAGGTTGGTGGATGTCACACATGTCTTCAAATTTTTTATTCTTGGAAATAACCGGCTTTGTACAGAGGAGATTCCGGGCTGGTCTTTTAAGAGTTAAAGAGTTTCTATTTGCTGATGGAGATCAAAGGGGTGGTTTTAGTGAAGGAAAATACCACATTCCCTAGGTTTATTCTCCGAAAATCCAGACATCTTATGAAGAATTTCCCCACGATAAAAAAGGACATTCCGGCTTCCTCCTTCACCGTTTTGAGAGGTTCGAACTCACTAACTTTAACTCGTAAAATCAATTGCGTTGAATAATATCTTACTTACTTCCTTCCATGAGAGTCTCCCCAATTCAGACTCTTCAGCTATTCTCAGGAGATAGAAGGTTGAGTCGAAATAAGCTATAGTACGTAAAAATGATTGAAGTATTTGAAAAAGTACCTGTAAATAAATTTAAATTACAAACAGGCTCTTTAGCCATACTATATATTTATTGTTATAAATTCGAAAGTAACTCTGTCGGGTCTACTTTTATTAGCAGAACTTTTTATGTTATAATAATATTATTATGCATAACAACAGATAGACATAAACATCATTTCGCAGAAAATCGTTTGGCATACATTAATTTATCATACATTCAAACTCATAATTTTGTAAGTCAGACTCATCTTTAGGCAGAAATTTCATATCGATAGTCATTAAAAGGCAGAACCATAATATCGAAAAAAAGTTCACAGTCACAATCGTCTTTTGGCATATATTTCATATCCATATTAATTGAAATACTCATCTATCACATTACAGATAACTCATAGAGTAATTTTGAATTAATAATACAAGATTGATTGAACACATTTTTTTTGTTTTATTTCGCTGTATGAAGCATGCAAACAAGCATACATCATGCATTAAGCAAACATGCATGCTAGTGAGCATGCAGCAAGCATGCAACATGCAAGCAAGAATGCATGTGAGCATGCAGCATGCAGCAGGCATGGTTTCTGTCATGGCTCCGGCGCTGCGGGGCTCCAGCGGTCCCACGCGAGCTTATTGTCGCAGATGGTTGTAACGCTCACCACCGCAGCTTCGGCCGCGGCGGCGACCGTTGTTAAACCACCTGCTCCTCAGATGGCAGGCCACCTCGCACCTACGCGGGCTTAAATTACAGTTTAGGTGTAGGGCAGACAAGACTACGTGGAGTCGGTTTTGCAGCGATTCGTTTCTGTCACGAACTTTTGTAACACAACATATTGACTTTTTAAGACAGTATTTCAATTTTAATTTAAGGATAAAAATGCCTAATATATGTATATGCCAAGTGAAATTATGCCAAATAAAATTCTGTCATCTTAAAAGTAAGCCATTGTAAATTCGGACATAGATACATTCAGCCAAACAATAATTATATTAAATACAATAATTTCAATATTCGAATATTCAATTATTCGAATATCCGCTCCAATTTCAAATTCGAATAACTCAATTAAATCCTCCGAATATTCAGATAGTAAATAAAGTAATAAATAAAGGTACTTATATTTTTTAATAATTTTCTGTTTCCAATCCTGCCCCTGAGTTCCACCCTGTTGTGTCTTATGTAAGATGTAAGTACAGAAAATAATGATGACAACAGTATGTCTATGAAAGATCAGCAGTGACGCAAGCTACAAAATGACGCAGCCGAATCTTTACAGCTGCGACAGAAGAGAAGAGGTCTTGGATCTTAGTATTAAAATCCAAGTAGAGATGGCTCTCTTTGACAGCGGTGGACAACGTGGTACACATTTAACTCGAGCATATAATTTACTGCTATCCATCCCACCCTCCAGTATCGAAGCTGAGAGGGTATTTTACTTCGGCGAGTTACATTGTCACCGCTTAAGAACAAAGATGAATGCCAATACTTTGGACGCCTTAAGTTTTTATGCTCATATTATCAAAGTTTAAAATAGACAGTTGATTGTTAATTTATAATGTATATGTTTGAGCCTAAAAAAGACGATTTTGTTTTATTATAAAACTGAACTGAATGTTAAAATGTAACCAAAGTTCCTATTCTATTTCTAGTGAAGATAAATATGGATGTTTAGTGCTATTCATTAAGTACAAATCAATAATGCTGACTATGTTACTTATGCAAGCCTGAATTGAACCCTAACTATAAGATAACTTTCCATAGCTATTATATTTACAAATTTTGATTGTGATAATATATAATGATAAATAAACCTAAACTAAATCGTAATTAAAAGATAGATGTGATAGAAAGGTATAATATCTGAAGTTCTGAACTGAACCCTAATTTAAAGATTACTTACACTAGCTATAGCATAAGTAACTAACTACTACTTTTTATAAATTTTGTTTACTTTTCTGATTACCTATTCTAGTCATTTATATCCCTAAGCTAGACTTACTTATCTGAGCTTATTCTTTAAAACTACAAAAAATAGATTTTTTGGTTAATGAATAATAATAAAACTAATTAAAATACTTGATTTTATTTGAAAAGATTTAAACTGCAATAAAACCATACCCCCTCCCCCCTCCGTCTAGCTGTTCTTGTTTGTGTTGAATGCATAGATATTATATTGTTTTCAATATATGTTAAAAATACTTCAAGTATCCGAATTTTCGAATACTTAGCTCTTGTGTTCATTTTATTCGAATAGTAATTTTACTATTCGAATAAACGAATATTGCAAACCCTAGGTAGGGTAAGTAGGGTAGATAGGAATGTAGGTATGTGGGGTAGGGTAAGTAGGGTAGGTAGGTATGTAGGTATGTGGGGTGGGGTAGGTTGGTTGGTAGGTACGTAGGGTACCTACCTAGGTAAGTAGGGTACCTACCTAGGTAAGTTAGGGTAGGTAGGAGGGTATTTAAGGTAGAGAGTTGGGTAGGTAGGTAGGTAGCCAGTTGAAGGGAGCGAAGCTGCGGGGGTCAGCTAGATAGATATATATTGTAAGATTTTAGGTCATCTTTGGACTTTGTATGGGCAATATGAGCATGTGAAGAGGGAGGATGAAACGCATATGACTAAAAGAGTTGTAAAGTCATAAATGGAGGGACATGAAAAAACGCATACAATTATTGTGTGCGGAATGATATGAAAGAACAAGGAATATGCGACAAGGACAGAAAGGTAATGAAAGACTGACTTACCAGTTTATCAAAAATTGCTTTATACAGATTGTAAGCCTTTAAAATATGTCGATATATCTCAAGCAGCTTCTCGCATTGCTCAGCATTTTCCAGTTCATCATTCAACATCAGCACGTCTTTGATCCATTCATCAATATATATCTTCAACAGGAGTATTACTCTGATGGCAACCACTAGATCGACATTAAGTCTGATGAACATTAAATCACAAAACCAGTTCGGAATCGAATTACCGAAATCGGAGACATTCAACGATACAAACATTACAGTATACAAGTAGGTGTCAAAACATATAGTGGTTAAAATTGAGATCCAGTTCCATACTATGTAACTACGGAGACTCTTATCGAAGCTCTTGTAAATGGATTGGATTTCCAAGATGAGATACACGTTGTTGTGCTTATGCACTAGGTCCAGAATGAACGTCATTGTGAACCCGATGATGTAACTAATGAAAAAGAGTAACATCAGGATTACAGTCAATACATTATCCAACGATTTTAAATTATGCCCTATTAGTAAAAAGTCTATGTTATACACTCGACGAATAGATAACGAATTCATTATCAAAAAATGAAAGAACGATATAAAATAAAACTTCTTTCCATTTTGTTGATAAATATGATTATCTTTAACGCAAAATTTGGAAGAAAAAAATAAATTGAATGGAAAATTAAAGCAAAACGCTAATCGCTGAACTTCTTTATCGAGTATATTTTTATGAAATGAGTGATTTGGAATATTTAGACGACTTCGAAACATTGTTACTGTCACTCTTAATTGCCCGGTAGTCGATGACGAATGACAAAGCCAATTTTGTTAAATGATGAGTACCTAACTACTTAAGTAGTTGGATTAGGGGCATACTTAAATTATTGAAGTATATAATTTTTATGACTTGTAATATTAACATCTCCCCTGTGTTATTTTAACAAGTAGGTAAATATTGAATTACACCAGTAATGGACTAAGACTATTGGGAGACCGCGGCGACGAAACGAAATTTTGTCGCAACGTCGGCTAAATTAGATTTTATTTTTACCCAGAAAATAAGTCATTTTGACGACATATATGCAGAAAATATTGGGATAAAGGATAGAGTACTAAAGAAGATCGAAAATAATGGCCATAAATAATGTATTTTGCTTATGCAGACGGCTTCGAACACCAAACTGCCTCTTACATACTGAACATATTTTTATTTTGTATGGGATACTTTTCAAAGTATGGGTTCCCAGGATAAGGGTGGACCGGCCCTTCGGCCCCACTTTATCCTTCAGTCATGTCAATAAACGACACATTAGTCTTATTACTACTTACTTTATCATTACAAGGAGCTAGCTGCCATCCGCAGCCTCGCCCGCGTTGAATTAATACTACATAAAAGTAGTTGGTGATGATCATGATGATGCATGCGTGGCTTAATAAAATAGTCGCAGGGTCCATCTTCAAGTATAAGCAAAACTTGTCGGGCTTGGTCCGTAGATGGGTCACCATCTCAACATACCGAGATTCCTCCGTTCGGAAATCAAACGTACCTTCCGAAGCACGGAGCTTAACGATGCTGTTGGTCACAGTTTTTATTTATAGATCTTTTTCAGTCGTTACGGGTAAGCCTGAAATCTGACACCAGTCTTGCCCATTGGTGTTCTATTTTTAATAGGCTGGCGCCTTACCATTATCTCACCTGATGGTAAGCGATGATTTGGTCGACGATGAAGCATGCTTGCCTCATCATCATCATCGTCATCATCATCGTCATCATCATATCAATGCATACTAGATTTGTTATTACTGGGCGGCAATGTTATCACAAGTGCTATGTAAGCCGTACTTGTCATTTGCATTGGTCCTAAAGTTGTCTATATAGTTCTGTCGATGTTTAATGCATGTGATGTGGCTGTACTATTTTAACTAAATAAATAAATAAATATCAGCCGAAAGACGTCCACTGCTGGACATAGGCCTACCCCAAGCGTCGCCACATTGACCGGTCCCGTGCGTCTCGCAACCAGCGGATCCCCGCAACCTTCACCAGGTCATCGGTCCACCTAGTGGGAGGCCTTCCAACGCAACGTCTTCCGATTCGCGGTCGCCACTCCAGAAACTTTCTGCCCTATCGGCCATCCGTTCTGCGAGTAATGTGCCCTGCCCACTGCCACTTGAGTTTGGCAATTCTTCGGGCTATGTCGGTAACCCTGGTTCCCTTGCGGATCTTTACATTTCTGATTCGATCACGCAAGGAAACTCCGAGCATAGCCCTCTCCATTGCCCTTTGAGTGACTGTAAGCTTTCTGATGAGGCCCATTGTTAGCGACCACGCCTCAGAGCCATATGTCATCATTGGCAACACACACTGGTCATAGACTTTCGTCTTGAGACACTGTGGTAAGTTGGACGAGAAGATACCGCGCAACTTTCCGAAGGCTGCCCAGCCGAGTCGGATTCGACGGTTGACCTCTTTCTCGAATTTGGTCCTACCCAATTGGATCGTTTGTCCAAGGTAGACATAGTAGCCCACAACATCGAGTGTAGAGTCTCCGACCTTGATAGGAGTGGGTGTAACATGGGCATTCAACATCACCTTGGTTTTGTTCATGTTCATCCTAAGACCCACTCTTTCGGAAGCTCTACTGAGATCATCGAGCATTGTACTGAGGTCCTCCATGATCTCAGCCATAACCACTATATCGTCGGCAAACCGAAGGTGAGTGATGTACTCGCCATTGACGTTGATGCCTAGCCCTCTCCAGTCCAGAACCTTGAAGACATCCTCCATTGCAGCAGTAAACAGTTTCGGAGATATGACGTCTCCTTGTCTCACACCTCGCTGCAGAAGGACTGGTTCCAAAGTCTGATCCTGAAGTCGAACTGACATGGTGGCGTTTTTGTATAAACACTTCAACAATTCGATGTACCGGTAGTCAATGTGGCACCGTTGGAGAGATTGCAATACAGCCCAAGTCTCGATCGAATCGAAGGCTTTCTCGTAGTCCACAAACGCTAAGCAGAGAGGCAGGTTGTACTCTTCGGTCTTCTGTATAACATGGCGCAGCGTATGTATGTGGTCTACGGTGCTGAAGCCTTTACGGAATCCAGTTTGTTCGGGAGGCTGGAAATCGTCAAACCTGCGCGCGAGACGATTCGTGATGACTCTTGAAAACAGCTTGTAGACATGGCTAAGAAGTGTGTTCGTCAACGGAGCTCCTTAGGCAACCGAAACGATTCTGGAGTTCGAGCTGAAAGCTCTCGGGGTTTTGGACCTGGATCTGTGCTGGACGGAGCGTGGACTTCATCAGTCGAGACCTTTCAAGCTTGACATTAATGTTCAATGTGCCTCTTACCAAGCGGTGATCGCTCCCGGTTTTCACCGAATTGATCACAGAGACATCATTGAACATTTGCTTCTTGGTTGACATGATGAAGTCGATCTCGTTTTTAGTTGCACCATCGGGGCTTTGCCAGGTCCACTTCCTGTGCTCACGCTTTTTGAAGAAGGAGTTCATAATGTAGAGGCCCTCCTTCTCCATAAAACTGGCCAATAGGTGACCCCGGTGGTTCCGACGTCCAACTCCAAATTGCCCCACTTGCAGCTCATCCTCGTCTCGTTTACCCAGTTTCGCGTTGAAGTCCCCCATGACAATGGTAAAGTGAGTTTTGAAACCATGCATGGCTGTAGAGATATCCTCATACATGGCCTCTACCTCGTCGTCGGAGTGTGCCGAGGTTGGGGCGTAGACCTGTATGACCTTCAGCGAATATCTTGCGGATATTCTGAGTATAAGGTACGCCACTCTGGTCGACACACTCTCGATCTTCACCACGTTGTTCACAAGGGACTTGTGGACGATAAACCCGACACCACCTTGGGACTGACGGTCACCCTCTCGGAAATAGAGCAGGTTACCGGATTTGAGGATTATCGAGTCCTCCCCCTCTCTTCGGACTTCAGATAACAATATAATACTCCATCGTAACCTGCTCAATTCTTCCTCGAGTTCGGCCATCTTCTCGTCAGTTCGGAGTGTTTGCGTGTTATATGTTCCCAGGTCCAGTCGTCGGTGTTTATTGGGGTAGCCGGGTCCACTCCGGGGATTCTTCGCACCCCTTGCCACGCCATCGCCTCGACCGCTACCGTAGCCGAGGGTAGAGGGGCTGCCGGGCACTCGGGGCCGTTTTTTATGTGTGCTATTCATTTTGTTTGGGGGGGTTTGCCATAATCGCCACGCTTGGCAGGCGGGTTGGCGATCGCAGTTAGTTGTTAAAATGCACAGAGAACGCTGCTGCCCATTCTCTGGTGTGTCCCTTAGTCGCCTCTTACGACACCCACGGGAAGATATGGGATGGTGAAATTCTTTACGTCCGTCACCACACGGTACAACTAGCTTGCCTAGAAGTAACTTATTCACTTTTGACTTAAAAACCCCAAGGTTGTAGCTATCGGGCAACACAGATTCCGGCAGGGAATTGCACTCTTTAGCTGTACGCATAATTAAAGTATTTCCAAAACGTTTAGTGCATCGCCGTACGTCTTGTAGTCCGATTACGAAACGGGCTAGGTGGAATTAGATTATGCTATTCTATCGCACACTCCTCGAAATGCAACCAATAAAAACCCGAAAAAAAAACCCCGGGCAAATAATTACCGGGATATGGAGGTCAGATAGGCAGTGAATCCACGTTAAATTCTGGTACTCTGCTTCATCTGGTTTGACAAGAAACCGACTCCAGCATAGCTGCAAAAAAGCAGGCCGCTTGACATACATGGTTAAATTGCAATAAAAAATCTTATTTCCGGTTTCTGTAACTGTTTATTTCTACATCAAAATATATCAAAGAAAGAAGAACTGCAGAAGTACAATAACGTAATTAATAATACCATCTATCAAACTGATTGCTAGCGTTGCGTCGACATAAAACAGGCCACACGCGGTCATCTTACTGAACGATCGATTTGCCATCATCACGTTCATGCAAAAATATTTTGTCTCTGTAAGAAATATATCTTATTTTTATTAGAATTTATTCAAGCTAGTTAGTATGCTATAGTTGGATGGACTGTGTGAGGAGTCATATGAAAGAAAAGGGAGCCAGTGATAACGTGACGGTGGACAGGACGATATGAAAGAAGAAAACGTGTTGAAGCGACCCCAAGTAACATGGGACAAGGGCAGGAAGATTTTGATAATGATTCAAACTAGTGTCCGATTCGAGGCTGATATCTGGCCAAAGTCATCAACTGTCACCATAACCTTTAGCTGAAGTCAAAGGCGAAGTTGACGCCCTCTGAATACCTATTTGAGTGCATTTTACCAAAGTAAAATTAATGTGTCATGTAAAAAGGTATTTCAGCCCAGTTCTCGGTCAAGTACACGCCCAATTGCCTCCGTTCTTATATTTGATTTTGAGGAGATCATAGCTCATATCCCTATAGGTGTCATATAGCTGCGGTTAAGCTTAAAATGTTACAAATTTAACGAACGTTAAAAAAGAATGAAATTTGTTTTGTCGAAAAACGCAAAGATTTTGAAACAGATATGAGAGAGATCCAGTTCCAAACAACGAAACTTCGGATACTCTTACTAGAACCAATGCCTATATAGATAGTTCGAATCTTCAAAATATGTACAATGTCCAGAATGAACATCATTGTGTAACCAACAGATATACTAATCGTAATAAGAAAATTGAGGATCACTGCGACGCAATTTCATATATGATCACTTCTTAAATCTACCTGAAAAAGATCCAAATTGCGTAATAGTTGCATCCATAACGAATTTACAAACAGCAAATAGCAGAATAACAGAAAATAATATTTATTTCCGTATGGATAAATGTAATTATCCCGGACATGCTATTTTGAAGAAAAAAATAATGGAATGCAAAATTAAAAGACCACACTATCCAACTTCAAAACTTCTCTATCAAGACTATTGTATAGTAGCACATCGATGTACATATTGGAATAGTTTTAGGATTTTGGATCAATTTTGTCATTTTCTAGTGCCCGATGGTCGAGATAATAATGACACATAATGCCGGATATTCTTATTAAAAGATTCATCAAAGTAATAACGTTTGTTATGTTCTGATCGTATCAGTGATCAATAAAATAAAATTTTGTCGTATTTTTTTTAAGCGTCGAGTCGAATTGTCTCCTCAACACTTTCTTTTCCGATGGGATTGACGCTCTCTTGATTCCGCTTAGAGGCCTCTTTCTGCACCATTGGTGCATATCTCCGCTAGCATAGTGAGTGAGCTCAAAGTGAGCCTATAAGAGATGCTCACCGCTCTTTTCAGCTAGGCTTCGAAGTGTGGCAGGACGGCTTAGATGTCGTGCGCGTGTCAGCGTTCCTGCCGTAAGACCGTACTACAGCTATTCCTAGCACGCTATTGCCTCTTTGAGGGAAGCCGCAAATCTGGTTTTAAACCTTACAACAGGTTGTCCAGCGGTGGAAAGCGAGACAGGAGTGTTGTTACCTCAAAGGTATTGTATATAGAATAACAAGTAAAGGATGATTATAAATATAAACTTTATCCGTAAGCGCTGATACGATCAGTACATTAGTATTCAGACGTTATCACTGTGATGGATTATTTTATGTACTCGGCAATTCAAGTCATTATCTTGACAAACTGGCTCTAGAAGTCGAAAAAAATGTTCCAAAATCATAAAATTATTCCCAGTTTTAAAGTACTACCCACTAATATACTTGATAGAAAAATTCAACGGATAGTGTGTTCTTTATAAGATCAAAAAAAAAATACATAAAAATACTACGGACTTCCAAATAAAATCACTATAATGTGAAAAATTACCTTCTTTTTGGAAGTCGGTGTCGAATAACGAAAAACAATAGATAGCAAAAACACCGATTTCGAAGAAGTTATTTTTCGCTTTGTAGGGTTTTGTTTTGTAAGTTGGTTTGATTTTTATTTATATACTAGCTGACCCGGCAAACTTTGTTTTGCCATAAAAACACCAAACATTCATCTACCCAACACTACTCCACCTACCCAACACTACGCCACCTACCCTACCCTACCTACGCTACCCTACCTACCCTACCCTACCAACCCTACCCTACCTACCCTACCTACACTACCTACCCTACCTACCCTACCCTACCTGCCCTACCCTACCTGCCCTACCCTACATACCCTACCTACCCTACCCTACCTACCCTACCCTACCTACCCTACCCTACCTACCCTACCCTACCTACCCTACCCTACCTACCCTACCCTACCTACCCTACCCTACCTACCCTACCCTACCTACCCTACCCTACCTACCCTACCCTACCTACCCTACCCTACCTACCCTACCCTACCTACCCTACCCTACCTACCCTACCCTACCTACCCTACCCTACCTACCCTACCCTACCTACCCTACCCTACCTACCCTACCCTACCTACCCTACCCTACCTACCCTACCCTACCTACCCTACCCTACCTACCCTACCCTACCTACCCTACCCTACCTACCCTACCCTACCTACCCTACCCTACCTACCCTACCCTACCTACCCTACCCTACCTACCCTACCCTACCTACCCTACCCTACCTACCCTACCCTACCTACCCTACCCTACCTACCCTACCCTACCTACCCTACCCTACCTACCCTACCCTACCTACCCTACCCTACCTACCCTACCCTACCTACCCTACCCTACCTACCCTACCCTACCTACCCTACCCTACCTACCCTACCCTACCTACCCTACCCTACCTACCCTACCCTACCTACCCTACCCTACCTACCCTACCCTACCTACCCTACCCTACCTACCCTACCCTACCTACCCTACCCTACCTACCCTACCCTACCTACCCTACCCTACCTACCCTACCCTACCTACCCTACCCTACCTACCCTACCCTACCTACCCTACCCTACCTACCCTACCCTACCTACCCTACCCTACCTACCCTACCCTACCTACCCTACCCTACCTACCCTACCCTACCTACCCTACCCTACCTACCCTACCCTACCTACCCTACCCTACCTACCCTACCCTACCTACCCTACCCTACCTACCCTACCCTACCTACCCTACCCTACCTACCCTACCCTACCTACCCTACCCTACCTACCCTACCCTACCTACCCTACCCTACCTACCCTACCCTACCTACCCTACCCTACCTACCCTACCTACCCTACCCTACCTACCCTACCTACACTACCTACCCTACCTACCCTACCCTACCTACCCTACCCTACCTACCCTACCCTACCTACCCTACCCAACACTACTCCACCTACCCAACACTACGCCACCTACCCTACCCTACCTACGCTACCCTACCTACCCTACCCTACCAACCCTACCCTACCTACCCTACCTACACTACCTACCCTACCTACCCTACCCTACCTGCCCTACCCTACATACCCTACCTACCCTACCCTACCTACCCTACCCTACCTACCCTACCCTACCTACCCTACCCTACCTACCCTACCTACCCTACCCTACCTACCCTACCCTACCTACCCTACCCTACCTACCCTACCTACCCTACCCTACCTACCCTACCCTACCTACCCTACCCTACCTACCCTACCCTACCTACCCTACCCTACCTACCCTACCCTACCTACCCTACCCTACCTACCCTACCCTACCTACCCTACCCTACCTACCCTACCCTACCTACCCTACCCTACCTACCCTACCCTACCTACCCTACCCTACCTACCCTACCCTACCTACCCTACCCTACCTACCCTACCCTACCTACCCTACCCTACCTACCCTACCCTACCTACCCTACCCTACCTACCCTACCCTACCTACCCTACCCTACCTACCCTACCCTACCTACCCTACCCTACCTACCCTACCCTACCTACCCTACCCTACCTACCCTACCCTACCTACCCTACCCTACCTACCCTACCCTACCTACCCTACCCTACCTACCCTACCCTACCTACCCTACCCTACCTACCCTACCCTACCTACCCTACCCTACCTACCCTAAGGACAAGTTGAGGCTGAAGAAGCTAATTGTCCTGGTGTCATTGGATATAGAGGGCGCCTTCGATAGCGCCTGGTGGCCAGCCATAAGGGTCAGACTGGCTGAGGAAAAGTGCCCGGTTAACGTTAGGAGGCTGATAGACAGCTATCTCGACGGTAGGAAGGTCAAGGTTCGGTATGCCGGGGAGGAATGCACGCGAGAGACTAGCAAGGGCTGTGTCCAGGGGTCGATCGGTGGTCCAATCCTGTGGAACCTCGTTCTCGACCCACTACTGCAGGACCTTGAGCAGCGTGGAATTTTCGTGCAGGCGTTCGCGGATGATATAGTCTTGGTTGTAGATGGGGACACGGCGACTGAAGTCTCAAGATCTGCCAATGCAGCCCTCGCCCATGTTCAGGGTTGGGGCGTCCGAAATAAGCTGAGGTTTGCACCGCACAAAACCTGTGCGATGACCATAACCAATAAGCTTAAGTACGACACTCCAATACTGAGCATGGCCGGGGTCGGCATCGGCATGGTCAAGAAAATGAAATTGCTGGGTCTAACCATAGACGAAAAGCTCACTTTTAATGAGCATGCCGCGAACGTCTGCAAGAGGGCAGCTAACGTATACAAGCGGCTGTCCCGAGCGGCAAAGGTGAGCTGGGGATTAAACACACAAGTAATACACACAATTTACACGGCAACGATTGAGCCCATAGTGACATACGCAGCCGCCGCCTGGGCACCCGCTGCAAAGAAGTTGGGTATACGAAAGAAGTTAGGCTCTGTTCAACGAGGATTCGCTCAGAAGCTCTGCAAATCTTACCGTACTGTCTCTCTGAACTCGGCACTGGCACTGTCTGGGATACTACCTCTAGACCTGCGCATACAAGAGGCAGCCGACCTGTATAAAGCGAGGAGAGGGTCATCCCGGTTTGTGCCAGGAGATAGGGAGATCGAGAGTGCGGTAAGGTTTGCAGAAGCCCCTCATCCAGCTACACAAACGCCCCTGGAGTTCATGTGCCTGGCAGACCAAGAGTTACTAGAAAGTAACAATGTGCAGGCGGTGCGAATATTCACCGACGGCAGCAAGATTGAGGGGAAGGTCGGAGCCGCATTATCCATTTGGGATAATGAGGGCGAAATCCGGAACCTCAAGCTTAGTCTTGCCGCGTACTGCACAGTCTACCAGGCGGAACTCCTGGCCATTCGCAAGGCGACAGAAGTGATCCTCGCGCGGCAAGAGGCGAGCTATGGTTTGTACAGCGACTCAATGTCCGCATTGCAGACGCTTGCAAACCATGGCTCGCTCCATCCCCTGGCAGTTCGCGCGCGCGCAAACCTGGCTCACGCCCTGTGCCAGAACAAAGCTGTGACTTTGTTCTGGATCAAGGCCCACGCGGGCCTGCCGGGGAATGAGCGAGCGGACGAGTTGGCTAAGGAAGCAGCATTGTCGTTACGGAGGAAGCCGGACTACGACCAGTGTCCGGTTTCATTTATCAAGCGACAGATCCGTTTGGAATCGCTTGATGAATGGAATCGAAGATATGTGTCGGGCGAGACTGCTTCGGTGACGAAAATGTTTCTTCCGGATGCAATAGCGGCTTTCCGTATCGTACAACAGGTGCGGCCCGAAGGCGTCCTCACGCAAGTTTTGACGGGGCACGGTGGGTTCTCTGAATACTTGAATCGCTTCAAGTGTAAGGATAGCCCATCGTGCGTCTGCGATCCAGGCGTGGCAGAGACTGTCCAGCACATACTTGTAGAATGCCCGTTATTTATCAGGGAGCGCTACCAACTTGAATGTGAGCTGGACAGGAAAATAACGAGGGAGAGCCTGCATGGGCTCATGGACAAGAAATATAGGGAAAAATTCTTGGAATACTGTATTAGAGTAGCCACTGCGGTTATACATCGAAATAAAACCTGAGGCGCACCGTGCTTCATTAGTATTATTTATGATATTTAAATGCAAGCACGGAATGCAGCCTGGACATGTGTAACCGGCAGTATTTCATGTTAGTACCTAAGTTTATTAAATGTTAATTTCTGTGTTAATTGTGTGATAGTTACACTGTTGTGTTTCTATCCCTAGCTGTTATATAGTTTTTACCCTATTTTCTGTGATAAACTACTACTGTATATTCTGTGATAAACAGCACCTTTGCTCAATATGATGTAATAGCACCTTTTGCTCTAATTGTTTTAATGGCACCTTTTTGCTCAGTTGTAATTATAGCACACTGTATTTTTGTATTATTAACTATTTTTTTAAGAAATAAATCATGCCCATAGAGTAGACTAATAAAAGTGGGACCCTTACCCACAGAATGCAAGAAGATGAATGCAAGAAAGAACTGGTATGAGGAATGAATGTACGAGAGGCATAAAAGATTGACCGGAACGACTGAGGTTAAGCACATAAGGCGCCAATATCGTTGGCGGGGAATAGTGTTAAGAAAATAAAAAAAAAAAAAAAAAAAAAAAAAAAAAACCCTACCTACCCTACCCTACCTACCCTACCTACCCTACCCTACCTACCCTACCCTACCTACCCTACCCTACCTACCCTACCCTACCTACCCTACCCTACCTACCCTACCCTACCTACCCTACCCTACCTACCCTACCCTACCTACCCTACCCTACCTACCCTACCCTACCTACCCTACCCTACCTACCCTACCCTACCTACCCTACCCTACCTACCCTACCCTACCTACCCTACCCTACCTACCCTACCCTACCTACCCTACCCTACCTACCCTACCCTACCTACCCTACCCTACCTACCCTACCCTACCTACCCTACCCTACCTACCCTACCCTACCTACCCTACCCTACCTACCCTACCCTACCTACCCTACCCTACCTACCCTACCCTACCTACCCTACCCTACCTACCCTACCCTACCTACCCTACCCTACCTACCCTACCCTACCTACCCTACCCTACCTACCCTACCCTACCTACCCTGCCCTACCTACCCTGCCCTACCTACCCTACCCTACCTACCCTACCCTACCTGCCCTACCCTACATACCCTACCCTACCTGCCCTACCCTACATACCCTACCCTACCCTACCCTACCCTACCTGCCCTACCCTACATACCCTACCCTACCCTACCTACCCTACCCTACCCTACATAAGAACCTTCTCCCAACAATAACGAACACAACAAAAAAAGAATAAGCGAAATCGGTCCAGCCGTTCACGCGTGATGCCGTGACAACGGAAAACGGGTTTCATTTTTAGGGTTCCGTACCCAAAGGGTAAAAACGGGACCCTATTACTAAGACTTCGCGATCCGTCTGTCTGTCTGTCTGTCTGTCTGTCTGTCTGTCTGTCTGTCTGTCTGTCCGTCTGTCTCCATTCTGTATCTCATGAACCGTGATAGCTAGACAGTTGAAATTTTCACAGATGATGTATTTCTGTTGCCGCTATAACAACAAATACTAAAAACAGTATAAAATAAATATGAAAGGGGGGCTCCCATACAACAAACGTGATATTTTTGCCGTTTTTTGCTCGATATTAATAACGGCAACAGGTAGACGCTTGAAATATTCACAGAATGTTTAGTTGTAAATTTAATTCAAAAAATAATAATTAATAAATTAAAATAAAATAAATTAAGGGGGGCTCCCATACAACAAACGTGATTTTTATGCAGTGTTTTGCGATAATGGTACGGAACCCTTCGTGTGCGAGTCCGACTCGCACTTGGCCGGTTTTTTTATATATATATTTGCTTGATATAGATATTTGCTTCGTCATAGTCGCTTAACTATTATAACCCGTACCATGCTCGTAACATAGTTATCATTATAGAGTTCCAGTGGTCATCTGTGGTCTTTACCTTTGTTTTGGAAATCGGATTGTTTTTTTTAGGGTTCCGTGTCCTGAAACGGGAACCCGGGACCCTAATACTAAGACTCCGCGATCCGTCGGTCTGTCTGTCTGTATGTCTGTCTGTCTTTCACCAGGTTGTATCTCAAGAACCGTGATAGATAGACAGTTGAAATGTTCACAGATGATGTATTTCTGTTGCCACTATAACAACAAATACTAAAACAGAATAAAATAAATATTTAAGTGGGGCTCCCATACAACAAACGTGATTTTTTTGCCGTTTTTTGCGATAATGGTACGGAACCCTTCGTGCGCGTGTCCAACTCGCACTTGGCCGGTTTTTTTTCTTTGCTTTCCATTTATTTTTTCTTCTAAACGTCATGTCCGAGTTAAGTGCACCAAAAGGGGGGCTAATTCAAATTTAAAAAATGTCAGGTATTAAGAAAAAAGGTTTTTCAAAAATTATTGGTTACACTAATGTCAAGAGTTATCTATCTATCTATATAAATGTTAGCGATCTTTATATTTAATTGAGCACACTTAGTGATTTTTCTATGTTGGCAATAATTTGTTGATATTTTTACACTTGCAACAAAGATGGACTGTTTTTTGTCAGGTTGGTAAACGATAAGTTTGCACTTCTCGTTTCCCGCCCATGCCGAGGTTATAAATAGTGTGGCTCATGCCATCAAAGGCAGTCTATTTTTGATCGAGGCGTCGTTAAAAGTATTAGGGTAAGTGCTTTAGAAACTATTTTCCATAAACTGTGTTCTGTCCGTGTATTTGATATGAGAATACACTGGGTGAGTAAACCCTTTTAAGCATTTTTATATACATCGCCATCCCCGCTGAAATATCCACACAAGATTTTAGTCTTTCAAATAAAAGACAACATTTCAGGAGTGGGATAGTACGCGCCTATTACGAAATAAAGTGCTTTTGATAAAGATTTTATTAAATTACAGTTTTAAATGTCTTATTAAAACTATATTTAATATATTTTAAAAATATGAGGGTAGAAAAATGGGAAAAAGCGGGGTTTATTAAAGGGTTGTGAAAATTTGGTTATTTTTGAGCTCAGACGCACCGTTTCAGAGATATTTTCAAAATATCATGCATAAATTTTCAAATTTCTTTTGTGATCTTTAGTTATTCTTAAACAATTCCTATTTGTTTTATGTACATCATGCCTCGTGAAGCGCCAGCCCAATGCACACCAGTCCAGGACGACACGGCCCAAGGTGACGCAGTCCAGGACGCCACAGCCCAAGGTGACGCAGTTCAGGACGTCGGAGCCCAAGGCATATCAGAGCAGGACGTCGCAGCCCAAGGCGCAGCAGTCCAGGACATCACAACAAGAAGCTACTACAGCAGCAGCCTGGATGTTCATAGCTAAGTAATCGTTAATCTTTTACCGACTCTACTACTCTAATTTTCTATAGACTTGTTTCATATTTCTGGCTTTGCTGAAGAAGATCTGTTTGCCTAGATGGGTATACTTCTCTACAAACTTGAGTGGGATGTCATTTACTTAGTGGATGACATGTAGTGATTATTTAGTCATAACTTCATTTTGCTGAGACTTTGCTGATATGGCTTCTTTATTGATAATGCCCAATATCCACTGGATTACCTTTTGTACAACAGAATGATTACTGATTTCGGCACAACTTTTTCTTCTAATATTTTGCTCCATAGAAGCATAATGGGTCTTAATAGTACAGTCATTGCATAGGGCAATAGGCAATTTTGTCGCGTTGAGTTCCCATGATATATTGTTTTCCATTATGAAACGCGAAAGTTTTAAAGTTAGTTGAGATATTAATTTAGTTGATTAATATAAGTTGATTGTTTTGTAATATATAATATTTTCGAATAAATAAATTAAATAAATATTCAGGCCATTTTAGAGGTATCAAGCCTCAAGTGTGATCTGAAAAGCTTTGTAAAATAATTATGTTCTATAAATGTATATAATTTAATAATTTTGTTTACATGTTATTACAATTATACTTATATTAAGTTTTTCTTTTTTGTTGTTATGTTGGTCAAGTACGAGGTCGTACTTAATAAACGGATGGCCGACTGTTAGCGATCTTTATATTTAATTGAGCACACTAAGTGAATTTTCTATGTTGGCAATAATTTGTTGATATTTTTACGCTTGGAACAAAGATGGACTGTTTTTTGTCAGGTTGGTAAACGATAAGTTTGCACTTCTCGTTTCCCGCCCATTCCGAGGTTATAAATAGTGTGGCTCATGCCATCATAGGCAGTCTATTTTTGATCGAGATCCTATACACTGTGTTCTATAAACTATGTTCTATAAACTATTTTCCATAAACTGTGTTCTGTGTAACTGTGTATTTAATATGAGAATACACTGGGTGAGTAAACCCTTTAAAGCATTTTTATTTACATCGCCATCCCCGCTGAAATATCCACACAAGATTTTAGTATTTCAAGTAAAAGACAACATATAAAAGCGAAAGGTCACTCATTCACGTATCACGAAATATCGAAAACCGCTTGACGTATAAAGATGAAATTTGGCAGGGAAATGGTTTATAATTAGTAGACGTCCGCTAAGAACGGATTTTGCGAAAGGGCCGGATTTAGGGGGTCTAAGGGCTCTCGCAAGTTTGCATGAAAGTCCTTCATTTTTATAGTTAGTAGACGTCCGTTAAGAACGGATTTTACGACAGGGCCAGTTTTAGGGAGTCTAAAGGCTCTCGCAAGTTTGTATGAAAGTTCTTAATTTTTTGAGCTACAAACTTAACATTTAACTTCAAAACTTTCGCGTTTCATAATGGATAACTATATACCACGGGAATTTCGCTAATCTACTCCGCGTCACACTTCTAGCCGCTATGATGGCTCCTTCTCTGTTACTGCAGTGCATCTCTGGAACTCTCTTCCACACTCCATACGCGATAGCCCTTCTCTCGATGTCTTCAAGAGGAAAATTAAGGAGCATTTCCTTTCAACGCAATGAATTATATATATATATATATATATTATATATGTATTTGTCTTTATAAACGTAGGTAGGTCTTTTATGTATTATTATTTATTATTATTGCTATTTATAATAACTAGTACTAGTTTCATCTTACTATATAGGTTTATATATTGTACACTGGATTACTGCCCTCTATTATGATCACTATCACTCAAAGGTTTGCTGGAAGAAAATCCCATTTGGAGTTAAGCTCGCCTTTGTACATGAATTTTGTTATCAACTTGTTTAAATGTAATATCTTGTTGTACAATAAAGAATAAAATGAATTTAACGCGATGATTTAGATTATTTATTTACCTATTTAACCCGACGTTTCGACCGTTTTGCAACGATCGTCGTCCCGGGTAGACTGGTGTCTCGGTGTACTAGCTCCGTTGGAGCAGAAAATTCTTCCTCTACCCTCACATTTCTACACACAACACTGACCGTGTCCCAAATCTGAAACGAAACGACGAAACGTCGGATTAAATAGGTAAATAAATAATCTAAATCATCGCGTTAAATGCCCGTGATATATTATTGTCGGCAAAAACTCATGCTGAAACTAGAACGTGCGCAAAGAGCACTGCTAAAGGTTGGATGGCGGTTACCTTACCGCTTTCCTACCATCGATCTTTATGAAGTGTGTACGGTTCTCACTGTTCGTAAATTATTTATCCTTAACCTTGTTTTAGCCACACACTCTCAGACTCCCTACGATCCATGCAAGTTTGTCACCCAACGACGTAAACATAGTATGTTTACAGTCGTCACCTTGGGCGGGACGACCGAGTGACGTACAGTATTACTGTCTGTCCCTCCATCCGCACAAATAGTCGATCGACCCAACGTAGTTTTCCTTTCCTTAGTGGCTACGTCTATAACAAGGCAAATAAAATATTAAATATATAACCTATGTGCAGATCAAAATGTAATAGTACATTACTGCAGCGGCCAGCGAAATAGGCATTGATGTGTTGTAGGACGAACGTGTAAATGTGGGCCGAGGCACACATACGAAAGTCCATCAATGCCATTTTTAAATTACATGACAGATATGAGTTTACTATGTAATTTGCTTGGCCGCTAGACACGACAGATATGGATTTTCATACAACTTTTGCCGGCCGCTGCGCCCATGTATTTTGGCCAGTCCTGCAATTTCTATTTATCTCGAAGAAGGTTGTCAAAATGGAAATGTGAGCATTCATTTCCAAGCATGTTTGAGAAAAAAAAACTTAAACGACATGACGTCTACTTAAATTGGATTATGCAGAGACTGAAAATATACTAAATATTTTACAATAATTTCGCCTACCGGAAATATTCACCTCCATCCTAGAGCGCGTTTCACCTTGTCACACACAGACACGCACACACACTCTCGGGCAAGTAAGTGCTCACGCCTGGTGCCCTTCACGGGCGCTGGGGTGAGGACATATATTGCACTCACGGACACAACACTCTCCAAAGACACACACAGCACATCTCCTTTTGTTTTTGTATATCTCTTCCTCTCAATTTGATACTTTCACATTGTTGTAGTACGTAAGTGCACCATAAAATTGTAATTTTAAGGGTGTGAGCCTGGAGATCTGTCATACAGGTCTCGAACCCAGTACAGACTCCAGCTCTCACAAAGATTTGAATCTGATGTAACCTAGTTAATATTACCGAAAATGTACCTTTTTGAGAGAAATAAACTTATATTCTTTTCTATTCTATTCTATTCTTTTCCAAACTTAAAATTTGGCAGGGAAGTAGTTTATAGTTAGTAGACGTCTGCTAAGAACGGATTTTGTGACAGGGCCGGATTTAGGGGGTCTAAGGGGTCTCGCAAGTTTGTAAATACTCCTTCATTTTTTGTGATACAAAATTAAAATTTTTCGAGGAGGTAGTTTATAGTTAGTAAACGACCGAAGTCCTTCATTTTTGGAGTTACAAACTTAAAATTTGGCAGGGAGGTAGTTCATAGTTAGTAGACGTCCGTTACGAACGAATTTTGCGTAAGGGCCGGATTTAGGGGGTCTAAGGGCTCTCGCAAGTTTGTAAATACTCCTTCATTTTTTGTGATACAAAATTAAAATTTGTCGAGGAGGTAGTTTATTGTTAGTAAACGACCGTTAAGAACAGATTTTACGACAGGGCCAGATTTAGGGGGTCTAAGGGCTCTCGGAAGTTTATATGACAGTCCTTCATTTTTGGAGACACAAAATTAAAAATTGGTAAGGAGTAAGTTTATAGTTTGTAGACGACCGCTAAGAACGGATTTTGCGACAGTGCCAGATTAAGAGGTCTTAGGGCTCTCGCAAGCCCCTAACCACCGTAGGAGACGCCCTGGGCGTCGGGAGTCACAAGCAGATTCCCGGCCACCGTAGGCGCGGGCTTGCGGGCGGCGAGTAATGGGTAGCTCGCCGTCCGATAAGGACCAGGCCCGAGTCAACGGCGCGTAGTGTTCCACGCGCGCCTCAAAGAGATGTCAGCAAATTGACGGGGTCCGCTAGGGCCGATGCCTGCCTGGGTCGCGGATAAATTTGAAAAAGTGTTACCGCGGCCCTGGCTCAAGCAACTGAAGGAACACGGGTGGGTTTTAGTCAGTAAAAGTCTGACACGCCCTCCCGCTTAGTTTATATGAAAGTCCTTCATTTTTTTTTGTTCTCATTTGACATAGAGTTAGTCTAGGATTTTGCAACAGGGGCATGTCAGGGCACGATACACCGCCGAAACAGACCGCAGCGAGCAGTGCTATCGCTGCGGTCAGCCCGGCCACAAGGCGGCCCAGTGCTCTGCGGCACCAAACTGCAGCCTCTGTACAGCTGCAGGGAGGCTCGCTGGGCACAGAGTGGGTGGAAAGGCCTGTGGCGCATCCGCGCAGCAGAAGAGGAGAAGGAGGGCCAAGGCTGGCGGGAGCTCTTTACCCCCTCGTCAATCTGGCTGCTCTTCGGCCGACTCCCGGCCTAGGAATGGAGCAGAGGGAATGGATTGCGCATAATGGCGCTCTACCATTTCCTCTAGGGCAATATCAACCACTCTGTCAGAGCTCAGGATCTCTTACTCCAGAGCATGGCAGAGTGGTCGATTCACGTGGCTGTGGTCGCCGAGCCGTATTTCGTCCCACCCAGGGATAACTGGATTGGAGACCTCGATGGTTTAGTGGCCATCATTGGCGGGGCTCTAGTCAGCCCGTCCCGAGGTCACGGCTGGGTGGCCGCCCTCGCGGACGGCGTTGGCATAGTTGGTGCGTATTTTTCGCCCAACAAGAGTCTCACCGACTTTGAGAGTTTCCTTGTCGAGTTGGGCGCCGTCGTAGGCCGACTCCACCCTCGCCCTGTGCTATTGCTAGGGGATCTCAACGCCAAGTCTTCGACGTGGGGATCTCCGGTAACCGATGCTAGGGGTGAGGTGCTGGAAGAGTGGGCAGTTACCACTGGCCTGGTCGTCCTAAACCGGGGCTCGGTCCACATGTGCGTGCGACAGCGGGGCGGTTCAATAGTGGACATGATATTTATACCATACAGGTAGAAAATAACATTGACCACATATTAAACGAAAACCTTCAGAAAATCCGTACAGATCACATGAATGAAGAAGAAAAGCGCGAAATAACCCGGTTATGTTATCAGTATAGGGACTTGTTCTATGCAGTAGATATACCACTCACTTTTACACACGCTGTTAAACACGAGCTCAGATTAAGCGATAATACACCAATTTTCGTACGTAGTTACAGACAAGCACCTGAACAACGTGAACAAATTCGTAAACAAGTTTATAAGCTCCTTCACCAAGGTATCGTACGAGAGAGCATATCTCCTTGGTCATGTCCCGAGCATATCGTACCCAAAAAGCCCGATTCCTCAGGCAACGTCAAATGGAGACTCGTAATCGATTACAGACGACTAAATGACCGTATCATCGAAGACAAATACCTCTTACCAAATATACACGACATTTTAGATAGATTAGGACGAGCGCAATACTTCACAACCCTAGATCTTGCTAACGGTTTTCACCAAGTGGAAATGCACCCTAACGATACTGAAAAAACCGCATTCACCACCGAACGAGGTTACTATGAGTTCCTTAGAATGCCATTTGGACTCAAAAATGCTCCAAGTACATTTCAAAGACTAATGGATCATATATTAAGAGGCACAGATAATGTTTATAAATATTTAGATGACGTAATAATAATTTCTGCGTCATTACAGCAGCACATAGAAAAGTTAAAACAAGTATTCGATCGATTCAAAACTCATAATCTAAGAATCCAGTTAGATAAATCACAGTTCCTACAAAAACAGGTTAACTTCTTGGGACATGAACTAACAGACGAAGGTTTAAAACCAAACAAAGATAAGATAAAAGCCGTACTTAACTTCCCCCTACCAAAAACCCAGAAGGAAATAAAAGCCTTCCTAGGTTTAGTCGGATATTACAGAAAATTCATAAAAGATTTCGCCAAGCTTACTAAACCAATGACCCTTTGCCTTAAGAAAAATAGTAAAGTCATACATTCCCCGGATTTCTTAGAAGCTTTCAATAAGTGCAAACAAATATTAACTAACGCCCCAATACTTCAGTACCCTAATTTTGATCAGCCCTTCATCCTCACCACCGATGCTTCAGATGTAGCATTAGGTGCGGTATTATCCCAAGGAATAGTGGGATCCGACAAATCGGTAGCATTCCATCCCGCACACATTGCATATGCATCCCGGACACTAGTCCGGGATGCAAATGCTACCGATTTGTCATAAACCGAATCGCGTTACTCTACAATAGAAAAGGAGCTACTCGCCATAGTATGGGCGATTAAATACTTTAGGCCCTATCTTTACGGAAGAAAGTTTACCATCTACACGGACCACAGGCTTCTCACCTGGTTAATGTCACTAAATGACCCTAATTCTAAATTAACGAGATGGCGCCTAAAACTCTCGGAATACGACTACAAGGTTGTATACAAGAAAGGTCGCCAAAACACTAACGCAGACGTTCTATCACGTGTTAAAATCTTCCACGGCAGTATCGATTCTCTAGCTGTTAATTTAGACGATAACGAAGACGATGAGATGATTAATAGAATATTCGAAAATGCGCGTAGGGAAGCCGAAAATCAAACAGACACAGCACCCAATGAAAATATACAATTACAAACCCCAAGCATTCCCGAATCTAATATAGGTACAGATAGCATGAGTGTAGTGTCAGCTGAACCTGAACTAGTGTCTACAAGACATACACAGCCTGACAACGAAAATAAAGGCATACCCATCATAGCAGACGCTATTGATAGGCAGCTAAAACAGTTCCACATTAGGTCAACACCCGGTTCTATGTATAGAGTAGATAACAGATCCACTAACTCAAAAGTAGTTATAAAAGATGTCTTTATTCCAGTAAATAATACAGAGTCCGAAATAATTAGATTCCTTAAAGAGCACACCATTGCTGATCGTATATTCCATTGTTACTTTCATAACGAAGAATTATACCATGCCTTTTCTAGAGTGTACACAACAATATTTAACGACAGAGGTCCTAAGTTACTTAAATGTACAACACGCGTAACTCTAGTAGAAAACAAACCTGAACAACAAGAGTTGATTAAGAAATATCACGAAGGTAAGACTGTTCATCGTGGTATTCAGGAGACGTACAAACAGTTGCACAGAAACTACCACTGGCCAAACATGCTTCTTACCATTCAAAGATTCGTTAATCAATGCGACACCTGTTTGAAATCTAAATACGAACGCAACCCTCTTAAACCACCTTTAGCTATAACCGATACCCCTCGCAAACCGATGGAACATATATTTATGGACCTATACTCAACCGGAGGCGCAACGTTCCTTACAGTCATTGATAATTTCTCTTAATACGCCCAGGCAGTCCAACTAACAGCATGCAGTAGTGTCCACATAGCTGAAGCATTGCTAAACGTTTTCTCAGTGTTAGGTTTACCGAATAAAATAACCACAGATTCAGACACTAAATTCGATAACGATGTTATCAAAGAGATTCGCGCACTACACAAAATCCACGTACACTTCACGACAGCCTATAATCCTAATTCTAATTCCCCTATTGAACGTTTACGTTTTTTTTTCGGCTAGGGTAGACCCTAGCCGAAATAATTAGGATACAAAGAATGACTAACACAGATGACCCTATACAGCTAATTATGAAGTACTCTATAATAGCGTACAACAACGCTATCCATTCGGCAACAGATTACACACCTCATGAGTTATTATTCGGACACACAGCATCCAGAAACCCATTGGAGTTATACTACCCAAAAGAATTTTACCAGGACTATGTTATTAAGCATCGTGCCAATGCAAAGGCAGTTCAAGAGTGCATTGCCGCACACATGTCTAAAAACAAGGAGCAGGTTATTGCTAAACGTAACCAAGAAGCAGAAAAAAATAAATTCAAGGTAGGTGAAACTGTCTATAAACAGGTAGCAAAGTCAGCACGCAGCGACAAAACGAAGCCAGTCTTCAAGGGACCATACAAGATCATACACCTTCACCCAAATAATGTGGCTGAAATAATAGGTAACCATCCAAATTCTAAGTCCATTAGGGTTCACTTCAAATTACTACGGAGGCCTCATCTTGTTCCAGGACCTTCATCGCAGGAGCCGTCGTGCTCAACACAACAGCAACCGTAACCATTACCCAAGTAGGTAACGACAATCGTATCCTCCTCCTTAAATAAGATCAACTCCTTAAACAAGACAACTACTTTAGCCTTGCTTGCGTTTACAACATTAGCAATCTGCACTTTACATGTATCCAATTGATGTCTCTATATGCAAGCACGAAAAACGCTGAGAGTACAGCATCTGGAGAGTTCCATAAAACGTATAGGAATCAAATAGAATATAGCCTTAATATTATTGGTAAGAAGATTAAGTTTTTAACGCCGCAAGTTAGAAAGCGACGCGGTCTTATAGATGGATTAGGTACTGTTGTTAAGTCTATCACAGGTAATATCGACCATGAAGACGCAGTTAAGTTCGAAGAAGAAATTTTAAACATTAAAAACAGAGTAAGAAACGTTCAGGATTCACAAAGGAAATCCTTAGTATTAACACATAATACAATAGACGAGTTCAGTAAACAGTTAACAAAATTAAATAATAATGAGAAACATTTGGCTAGTTTATTACAAAATATTACTAATAATTCCAACGATCTGTCTAACCATTTACATTTCCTAGATATTTACGTACAGATAGATTTTAGTTTACAGATAATTTTAGATAGGTTAATGTTATTGGAAGATGCTATGACTTTTGCTCAGATAGGCACCATGCATCCTAGTATTATAAGTCCCCAGAATTTAATAGAAGAGTTAAGAAACTTAGAAAGTATGTTTATGTTTAAACCAGTAGCTAGTATTAGCATTAGTAACATATACAGGATAGAGAAGTCAATTAAGGTTAAAGCTTACAGCACAGAACACTCTGTTAATTTTATCCTTGAAATCCCCTCAATTACCTCAAAAACCTACGACCTTATCCATCTCTATTCTATCCCAAATAAAAGTAACCTTACTATCATCCCAAAATCCAAATATCTTGCACTTGGTAACGATGAGTACGCTTACCTGGAAGATGATTGCCAGCCACTGACCGACAACACCCAGCTCTGAAAGCTCCTCGACACCAGAAGAATAGTAGACACAGCTGACTGCATATTATCACTCATTCAGCATCGCCCAGCAAATTGCACTCACACCAAGATGAACTTAAGAAGAGGAAAAGTTCAGAAGATAGGAGACAGCAACTGGCTACTTGTTCTCAAAGAAGAAGAAGTCACCAAAACACAATGCAACACGAAGACAGATTACAAGAAGCTGTCTGGAATTCATCTCGTTACACTAACAGAAGACTGCCAGATGAACATCATGAATAAGACACTGCGGTCTCACTCCGACACGGTCGTCATCAACGAGGTCATACCTCTACCGGAGTAGCATCAAGTCTCAGAACAATCAATACAATACGAACTCCAATTAGAAGACATCTCACTGGACAGCATCCACGAACTTATAAACACAGCAGGCGACATCTCCGTGCCAGAAGAAGATAACTGGTCAATCATAGCAGCTGCACCTAGCTGGAACACGATCATCCTATATATCCTACTGGTCGCAGCAGCATCCTGGAAGTAGTATCAATGGAAAACAAAGAACATCCCGGAGGACACCAAGGGTACAGCGGACGCTGCCAGAAGCAAGAGTTGCTTCTATCTTATGGAGGGAGGAGTTAACTCATCGTAACAGGCGTTTACGCTGAGTATGCAGTCACCGCCAGCATGCGTCATACTGCAACTATGCATTTACCGGAAATTATCATCAAACATCCTTCATAATGCGCACAGCGAATGAATGGAACTCACTACCTGCGTCTGTGTTTCCGAACGCCTTTAACCCGAATCTCTTCAAAGTTAGAGTGAACAGGCTTCTTCTGGGTATGCTCACTCCATCGTCGACTCTGTCTCAGTCACCTCTGACCTAGACTAGAGTCAAGAGCAAACCCATCACAAATAAAAAAAAAAATTAGAGATACTTATTTTTATTTTGCATTATATTCAGTCTTGCATCAGCCACCAGTTAAATATCCTGTATTTTATAATTAAATTAATTGTGTAATAAATAAATATTTTTTTAACCAAATCCCCGACCGCCGAAACATAACTCACATTAAGATTTTTTTTTATTTAGGTTTATTTAAAATTTAATAAGGTATTGTAAAATTCATTAAAATTTATAAAATAAAAGTCTGTGTTCAGTAGAGATCAGATTGCAATTTACAAAATCTATTACTTCTCGACATGTAATCGAACACAATGCCACAATATTAGGCAGTCTGTTCGGCCCGTTACAACGCTGAGAATGCTGTTGCCACTGCCGTGGACACGACTTAGCAGTGAGGCGGCTCTTTTTCTAAGGATGGCATGAAAGCTATCGACAATTCTCACTTTACCCTAACGATTTTATTAAATTTTAAAATTTTGTTGTGAGTTTTTAGAAATCTGTAAAAAAGTATAATATTTGTGTAAATAACGTTTGGAAGTTTAAAAATATTAATAGGTAGGATACGATGGATATTATCTAGCGGTTGCTTGATGAGCGCCGTCAGTTTTTTTTATTTCTAGTTAGAAAATCTTAGCAGTTTCATTAATGTCACAGAGATGGCGCGTACGTGGCGCACGTAAACATCTTAGTATAATATCCTCCTGTCCATAGTTGTCGCTTTTTATACATTTCTAGGGGACGAGGTTTCTCTGCAGCTGTATGTACACAGGTGAGAAAATTCCCTATTCAAAGTAGAGGTTAATAAGATGAGAGATAATTGGCGAAATAACCAGCTGGGCAGCCTTTAAGAAACTTACGGGAATTTGGTCCCAACCGGTAGTACTATCAGATTTTAGGCTCCTAATTTCGGCGGCGACCTTATCAGAGAAATTTGATGCTTGAGCTATTTCTGTGTTTACAATTTCAGTTATAGCTGCTAGGGTGCTATCCATAATTATAAGAATCAATTAGACTTTTGGTAGTTTTGGTGTATGTATAAGTGCCTGTCTGTATGTAGTTTATATAAGGTATTAGTTGCATGGCAGGTTTATTAGCGTGTGTTTTTAGTGTGTAAGTGCGCATTACAATTATATAGTTTATATTCGTTACTTTGAACTTTTACAAAATCTTTATATAATTCGACACATAAACTTTACATAGATTATTGTGCATGAACGATAAGCATGTAGGACAATACTTAATTAGGACTAGTCATGTTTACTGCATAAGTTTATTAACGTGCATTTCACTTTTAATTAATATTCTAGGCGACCTTTTTTTTTAGAGCCAGCCTTCGACCACCTGGTCGAAGGCTGTCTCTGAAAAAACAAGTTCGCGTTTGAATTTATAGAAAATACTTATTACAAACATATAAACTGCAGCATCACAACTGTGTAGTTAGCGAGAAATGCCGCCAGGTGCAGTAGAAGACACACGCGCATCTTACTGAACGATGCTTGGTGCACGCGCCTCACATTCATGCACAACTTCTTGTCTTCATCTGTAAATGAGAGAATATACCATAAGTTTCTCCAATGTTTCTTTGATCATCAGAAGTATTTAGGAAATTCTTCGTTCATAAACACTAACGACAAATCATAAAATTTCACATACCAGAGCAATTAGAAAGCAAAACATATGCACATGTGTCCTGAGAATTTTCCACGGCAATATAAAACGCTTCGCAGTACAGACTCAGTATAGTTTGTAATACTAGGTTTTTGCATATCCCAATGAGAGCCATCATAGATGATGCTGCACCCTTAAAAATATAACACAAAAACTAATAAGTGATGGCGATGTGAATAAATAAGACGTGAGTTACAATATACTATCAAAAAAAAAAACAAGAAATTTATTCAAATAATACAATATTCACTACGTACATGCTCTATTCCGTTTGGTGCTTGATTGAAATCTAACATAATCTCAACAATTACTAAGGATTGTAAAAAACAGCGAACTGTATGGAAGAGAATCTGAAATTTAATTATGATGTAACTAGAAAGTGGTAACAATTAAAAAGAAACAACCATGATATATAATTGTCCCTAACTAACAATTTGTTGAAACAGTTTTTACCCGACTGCCGAAGGAGGGTAATGTGTTTATCAGTGTTGTGTTTCGGTAACTGTTTCATACATTAAAATATTCGTATGCACTTGTACCTCCTTATCCTCTATCTCATTCCCTCATGCACTTTTGTATATCGCTGTCTCAGTCGCGCCATGCTACAGAAGATGCGAGTGTATTTTTTTTCTGTACTATGAACGTGCGTGAAGTGACAGTTTAGTTCAGTGTTCTTCAAAACCAGCTACAGCCGCATGCGCAAGAAAAATACCGTGATAATCGAGCACCGCAAACCAGCTCCAGGAGACGAGATCAGCAACGCCAAGTAAGTGCATGTGATCCCATCCTTCCAGGCAGCTGCCGCCCATTTTTTACTACTTTCCCTAGAGCAGTTGTCTATCCTAACATATTGTACAAGTAAACCATACCATACAGTCCACGCCGCAAAAATAGATTGTTTTTAAGGAGTAATTATAAATTCCCCATCATTTTTTGGTCACTTCGGCCGGATAAGAATCTTTATTTTACTCAAATACGATTAATTTTGTCTACCGTTAAAAAGGTTATTTTGAACCACCGCTTACAACTTACGTATAATTTATCGTAACAAGATTGAAGTAATTATCCCTATTTAAGTCATATTCTTATGCACCCCGCATCGATAATTATTTTCTTTCTATTGCAAACCGCATTATTATATTACAATAGTCTTATTCTAAAAAACATACTCATAGTTTTATTATTTTGGTTGAGGGTAGGCGATTGCAAGCGGATCGGTTAGTCTCCGCGTAGGCAGGTCGGTAACGCTCGATCGGCTCCGTACGTTCGGAAATATTCCGTTTCATATTCATTCCATATCTTAATATATATAAATCTCGTGTCACAATGTTTGTCCTCAATGGACTCCTAAACCACTTAACCGATTATAATAAAATTCGCACACCATGTGCAGTTCGATCCAACTTGAGAGATAGGGTAGGGTAGGGTAGGGTAGGGTGGGGTAGGGTAGGGTAGGTAGGGTAGGTAGGGTAGGTAGGGTAGGTAGGGTAGGTAGGGTAGGTAGGGTAGGGTAGGGTAGGTAGGGTAGGTAGGGTAGGGTAGGGTAGGGTAGGGTAGAGTAGGTAGGGTAGGGTAGGGTAGGTAGTTAGGGTAGGGTAGGTAGGGTAGGTAGTGTAGGTAGGGTAGGTAGGGTAGGTAGGGTAGGTAGGGTAGGTAGGGTAGGGTAGGTAGGGTAGGGTAAGGTAGGGTAGGGTAGGGTAGGGTAGGGTAGGTAGTTAGGGTAGGATAGGTAGGGTAGATGAATGTTTGGTGTTTTTATGGCAAAACAAAGTTTGCCGGGTCAGCTAGTAAATTAATAGTTATTTTATTACAAATTTCTCAACGTGTCATATTATTGTGACTTGGAGATAAGTAATATAAAACTCTTACATAATTAACTATAAATAATGGGAAAAGGTAAAAAATTAGATACTGAAGACGAATTTGAAATGTCTAGTGAGGATCATGTTCAGTTGACTATGTCACAGGCTAAACGCGATGCATTATTTGCTAGGTTGCAGTCTATATACGATTTATCTAAATCAGCTGTAGCCAATGAATCACAACGTGAAATATTTCTATCTAATGTGTGTAATATTGATGTTTTACGTAGTGAGTTTGAACAGGCGTTAGACAAATACAATACAATTCAATTACAAATAAACCCTGCGAAAAAAGTCGATTATCAGGCTTGGATTACGTTTGAAGAGATGTATTGTTGTATAAAACGGGTTGTGTCTCAAATTGATGTCACTGGCAATAGCAATACAAATGAGTGCCATATGCAAGACATGTCTTCTATTTCGAAATCGAAGCCTAAGTTACCTCCTATTGAGTTAATGTCGTTTAATGGCAATATTCGAAACTGGCCCCTATTTTATCAACAGTTTAAAAGTGTTGTTCACGATAATTGCGCGTTGAGGGACAGTGAGCGTGTTTACTATTTAGTTGGTAAGTTAACCGATAGCGCGAAGTCTGTGTGCGCCGGTTTACCGCCCACCGCCGAGAATTATAATATCATATGGAATGCACTTATTGATAAATATGATGACCCTCGAGTGTTAGCAAGTAGTTATTTGAATCTGCTGTTGGAATTTGACCAATAATAGTGCTGCAGATTTTGAAAGTTTTATTAATAATTTTAATTCTTCTGTTGAAGCGTTTAAACAATTAAAACTTTTAGATATATCAGATTTTATATTCTTACACATTGCGTTACGAAAACTAGATTTGGACACAGTTAAACTATTTGAGACGATGTACCGTAAAGAGAAAATTCCATCATATTCTAGTCTTATTGAATTTGTAAAGGAACAAAGTAAGGTTATGTCTCGTTCTATTGGTCAAAGGCCAGATACATCTAAAAACTCCCGTAATAATAAAATTCCAATTCCAAAACCTACGAAATCTTTTATGAACACGGATATGAACAATACACAAAAGGTTAATAAAGGTCTTGCTTGTTCTTTGTGTAAAATTAAATCACATGAACATTTATATCAATGTCCAATTTTTATGTCCAAAACACCTTACGATAGGTTTGTTTACGTAAAAAATAATTCATTTTGTAATAACTGTTTAAGTTGCAAACATAGAACTTTTAAATGCTCTTCGCAAAAAACTTGCTCCCATTGTGCTGCTAAGCATCATTCATTATTACATTTCGGAGAACTACATAATTCTAATAATGTTCATAATACTGTTCCCAATAGGAATGAGTCCACTACATCGCAGAATGGTAGTGTGTCTCAGTTGGAAAGTACATCCGCTTTACCTGCAAAAGGCGACCCTCTGTCCCATAACAATAAGGTTGACAATAAATCTAATGGCACATCTGCCACTTCTATGTGTAATATTTCACGCGATTATTCGGATCGTTTTGTAACTACTACCCTTTTGGGGACCGCAAAAATTATAATTATCGATAATAACAACAAGAAACATTTTGTCAGATGTTTGATTGACCCAGGCTCGCAAAGTGATTATATTGCGTCTGCTTGTTGTAAGCGCTTATCGCTTCACATATCTACACAAAATCGGTTTACCGAAGTACAGGGTATTGGTGGCAGTTCGCAGCGCATTCTAGGCGCAACTAATATACAATTTACTTCTCGTTTCGATAACTCCGCTGTGTATTCTATTAGGCCGTTGGTAGTAGAAAATATTACGTCGCAGTTGCCCGACTCGTGCGTCAATACGTCAACTTTAGATTATTTGAGAGATATACCACTAGCCGTCGACTCGTACGATGAGCCTGGGCCGATTGAAATGTTGTTGGGAGTAAATATTTATTGTCAAATACTTTTATTTGATCGCATTATGCGTCATAATGATTTTCCTTCCGCAATTGAAACTGCCTTAGGGTATATAATTATGGGCAATGCGCCTATCGTTACGTCACCCAGTGTGTCCCGCACCTTTTGTTCATTTACTCATGATTCGCTTGATAAAATATTGGAAAATTTTTGGAAACTTGAGGAACTACCCGCAAATAAATTCATAAGTCCTGAACAAGAAAAATGTGAAAATATTTTTATTTCCACAACTACCCGAAATGACACCGGCAGATATTCTGTAGTGTTGCCATTTAAGGAAAGTCCTGATAAATTAGGTAATTCTTATATCACCGCTAAAAGGAGGTACTTGTCATTGGAAAATAAATTTGACAAGTCACCTGAGTTACGTGCTCGTTATGATGAAGTTATTCATGATTATCTGGATAGGGGTATAATTTCACGCACTCCGCCAGAGGAATGCATGCTGCCGGGTTTTTATTTACCACACCATCCTGTCATTCGCGAAGATAAAGACACTACTAAATTACGCATTGTGCTCGATGGTAGTGCCAAGACAGATACGGGTGTTTCATTAAACGAAATTTTACACCCAGGCTGTAATCTTCAGGCAGATATATTCAGCATTCTTTTAAATGTTCGTATGTTTAGTATAGCATTTTTTGCCGACATACGGCAGATGTACTTATGTATAGAAGTACATCCTGAATACCGCAAGTACCAACGAATATTGTATCGGTTTTCTTCGGACGAACCGCTAGATACATTTGAATATAATCGAGTCACATTCGGTTTACGTTCCTCACCATTTTTGGCGATGAGAACTTTACGTATGTTAGCTAAGGATGAGGGCCACAAATACCCGCTTGCCGTTGATGTGTTGGAAAGAGACACTTATATGGACGACGTGTGTTCTTCAGCGTCTTCCGTCACCTTAGCTGCTGATATAGCCCATCATCTAATCCAAATGCTCAAGACCGGGGAATTCGAGTTGGCAAAGTGGTCTAGCAATTCTTCTGAGTTTTTAGAGCATATACCTATATTTCAACGCAAGTCGGAGTCCATCTCCTTTGATAGTGACAATAATTTAAAAATTTTAGGTCTACGTTGGCTTCCCAATTCGGATAAATTTATATTTTCCACTTCGTCACCTCAACCACTAGGCACCAAACGGGCAATTTTATCGGCTACTGCCCGTCTCTATGACGTATTGGGTTTGGTAGGCCCAGTTATATTGTACTCTAAATTATTGATTAAAGAGTTGTGGCTACTCAAGTTGGGTTGGGATGACATACCTCCAACTCGAGTTTTAAGTATATGGCATCAATTCATTGCTGAATTACACCTAATATCGGAATTAGGTTTCCCGCGCCATATAGGTATTGAACCGGGTTGTAAAATATCCTTGTTGGCTTTTGCGGACGCAAGCGAGAAGGCGTATGGTTGCGTTATTTATTCTCATGTTACAATAGGTGATCGGAAGCCAATCGTTAGTCTCATCTGTTCTAAATCACGAGTATCCCCAATTAAAACCATTACAGTTGCTAGATTGGAACTATGTGGAATCGTCCTTATGGCGAAATTATTGCGAAACGTATATGACACTTTCAATAAAAGATATCCTGTTGATAATATGTATGCTTTTTCTGACTCTGAAGTCGCACTGTGCTGGGTGCACTCATCTCCACACAGATTTAATACTTTTGTTGCTAACAGAATAGCACAGTGTCAATCTTATATCGACCCGGTTAATTTCTATCATGTACCCGGCGTACAAAACCCCGCTGACGCTTTATCTAGAGGTCTTTTACCTTCGCAACTTAAAGATCATCACCTGTGGTTTACTGGCCCACCATGGACCACACTGCCTATCAATGATTGGCCCATTTCACCTTTTTCTCCAACCTCTGTAGAACCACCAGAGGCTAAGGTCATCTCTTGTGTAACCTCCAATATACTAGAAAATCCAATCGTATTGTTGAGTGACAGGTGTTCCTCATGGAGTAGGCTTCTCCATTCCGTGGTCTATGTTTTAAGATTTATGAAACGTCTACCTCGCAACGATATAATAACCGCTAGTGATCTAAATACCGCTGAGATTTATGTTATAAAAGCCATTCAAAATTCATCTTTTTCACATGACATGAAAAATTTAAAACGTGGACGAGCTGTTTCTTCCACTTTGCGCAAGTTAAGTCCGTTCTTGTCTTCTGACAATATATTACGAGTGGGAGGACGTTTAGCTAATTCTTCACTAAAATATGCTCATAAACATCCTGCACTATTGCCGAGAAAGGGACATACGATTGAACTATTAATTGATTATCTCCATCGCACCTATCTACATGCTGGGCCTCAATTATTGCTTTCAATAATTAGGCAGAATTATTGGATTTTGTCTGCTAGGCGTTCGGTAACGCAACGTATACACAAGTGTAACACTTGCTTTCGTAGGAATCCAAGGCCAACATTTCCTATAATGTCTGATTTGCCCGAGTGCCGCTTAGAGCAATGCAATGCGTTTACTCACACAGGGGTAGATTACGCTGGACCGCTGTATATCACGCTAACTAGGAAGCGAGGGGTGCGTAGTCAAAAGGCATATCTATGTCTTTTTATATGCCTGGTAACGAAGGCCGTGCATATCGAATTAGCTTCCGATTTAAGTTCGGCTACATTTTTAGATGCCTTCAAACGTTTTTTGTCAAGACGTGGTTCGTGTAAAATTTTATACAGTGATAATGGCAGAAATTTTATTGCGTCTAAGTCGTATCTCCGCGAATTACATGATTTCTTGAAGTCTAGTGATTATTATAAAAAATTTCAAAACGAATTAACTAAAAACCGCATTGATTGGCGTCTCAATCCCCCCAACGCCCCACATTTTGGAGGGATATGGGAGGCAAATATAAAAAGTGCTAAGGCTTTGCTTTTTCGTGTAATAGGAAAACAAATCCTCACATATGAGGAGATGCTTACCGTTCTAAATCAGATAGAAGCAGTTCTCAATAGTAGGCGTCTTTACCTTTTAAGTTCTGACCCGTCAGAACCTACCGCTCTTACTCCTTCCCATTTTTTACACACCGCTCCTTTAGCAGTCTTACCTGCAGCGGATGTGAGCAATGAGAGGGTTAATTTACTCTCTAGATTTTCTTTAATAGACTCCATTGTCCAATCGTTTTGGAAGAGGTTTCGTACAGAATACCTCCATAATTTACAACCTCGGGAAAAGTGGAATACTTCTTCTAACCCGGTTGTGGTGGGTGCGATAGTTTTAATAAATGTTGACAATGCGCCTCCCTTGCAGTGGCCTTTGGGGGTCATAACACGTGTGTTTCCCGGTAAAGACGGAGTTGTTCGAGTAGTAGAAGTCCGTACCAATTCTGGTACTTACGAGCGACCTGTCGTGCGGTTGTGCCCACTACCAACGCAATAGTTTAACTTTAGTTCAACCAAAATAGTATTTTACTCTATTTTTATTTTTTATTTTTTTTACTTTATTTTATACGTAAGCTTGTAATCGCGCAATTATAAATAAGAATTTATGATCTTAATATTAAGACTCTTATAGTCAATCCAGTGTGGATGTCGCTTTTTTATTTTTATATTTTTTTTTATTTTTCGAAGGGATTCCTTCAAGGCCGGGGGGATGTTGTGTTTCGGTAACTGTTTCATACATTAAAATATTCGTATGCACTTGTACCTCCTTATCCTCTATCTCATTCCCTCATGCACTTTTGTATATCGCTGTCTCAGTCGCGCCATGCTACAGAAGATGCGAGTGTATTTTTTTTCTGTACTATGAACGTGCGTGAAGTGACAGTTTAGTTCAGTGTTCTTCAAAACCAGCTACAGCCGCATGCGCAAGAAAAATACCGTGATAATCGAGCACCGCAAACCAGCTCCAGGAGACGAGATCAGCAACGCCAAGTAAGTGCATGTGATCCCATCCTTCCAGGCAGCTGCCGCCCATTTTTTACTACTTTCCCTAGAGCAGTTGTCTATCCTAACATATTGTACAAGTAAACCATACCATACAGTCCACGCCGCAAAAATAGATTGTTTTTAAGGAGTAATTATAAATTCCCCATCAATCAGTCTATGTATGTATGTATCTATGTGTGTTCCTATGTGGCGTTCTAGAGACCAAACGCGTTGGCCGATTTTGATGATTCTTACGTCAATCGATTCGTCTTAATCCTGCGAGTGTCACTGGCTACATTAAAATTAAAAAAAAAACAAATATAGCGGATTTTGGGCGCCATTTTGTGGGGAAAAAAAAAATAAAACCCATCGTTTGGGGTATCAAAATAAAGGATTTCAAGAGGCGATTTCAAAAATATATAACATTTATATGTTTAAATGTACCTAATTCAAAAAAAAAGATGTAAATAAAAAAAGTTAATTAAAAAATAAAAACCCGACTGCTAACTTTGTTATATTTGGAGATAAGTTTGAAACAGCCTTTTACGACACGTTTCGTTTTGGTGGTAATTGAAGGAGTGTAAAACCTTAGCTCTTACACACCACGTTTTTTTCAGGCGCCGTCGACGCGCGTCTCTCGCAACTATAACGCGCTGCAAATGCGATGTTATCGCAACCAATTTACCCATTCACACGTTCATAAAATTGTAGTATGCAGACGATGACTTTTTCGCAAGCTGTCGACGCGCTACTGCCCGGAGTTATAACGATACAGACTCACTGTCACAGCGCGTTTCTTTAGATGCAAACACAAACGTACAGCGAGTTTTAATCGGATATAGCCGACAGTATTCTGATGGCATCAATCGAGGCAACACTTCTTACACAGGCCTTAGTACTTTTGTTAAAAAGGAAACGTAAAAATGTCTCACGAAAACGTAAACATTGGATACATCCATTAACCAGCGAAAGGAAATAACATGGCGGTCACACAGCACACACACGTTCCCAGCGCGATACACGCTCGTTAGCGCGCGTGCTACGCGCGTTTTACTTTGCAAGGAGAATTACACACGCGCGTCTGTTGCGCGTTTCTCGTGTGTTTGCAGCGATGCAATCGCAAGTAATCTACCTATTTTAAGTTAGCAGCGCCGTCAACGCGCGATAGCGAAACGCGCGTCGACGGCGCCTGAAAAAACGCCGTGTGAAAGAGCCCTATAATTCTCTAGAAGAACTTTATTTTGAAGTAACTTTATAAATCTAATTGCATAAACTATATAATCGTCAAATTGTATTAAAACCACCACACTAACAAATTGATGAATTCTCATTTTTATGTAAGTAAAATAACAACCAACGCAAAGGTTTATGTAAAACAAAATAGTTCCAGTAACACTAATCCAACTATTCCTGATAAAAGTCTTGGAATCGTACTTATCGTTGAGAAGTCTGTGGATTTCTTGAATGGTCAAAACAAATAGCACACTAGTCCTCGTGTCCACGAGAGTAATGACAAAATTTACAAAAAATCCGAAAATATGATAGCAGATATCATAATATATGGCGAATATAGTAAATTTTATAGTAAAAATACTTTGTATATTGTGTAGATCAAATAATCGATACAAATATACAGACATGCATATGACTTTTTCACAAAGTAACAGACATTTAATAAAGAGATTATTCGGCGTAATGATATCGTTCTTGATGCGATACTTTGGGCTTAAAAGAATAGTCTGCATGAGAGTGAAAGGTAGAAACATAGATTGCACATCTTCATCAACAATATTAGTCAACAAAACTTCTGTTTGATCACTAAGTTTACATATTCGGTTAATTTTTATTTTGTTAGACATTATTTCCAAAGTACACCTCAAATGCAATTGATTCCAAATTGGGATATTCTTCATAGCCATATTTGATTAATTACTTACCAACTAAAACAAAGGGAACTCAAAACAAATTATTTGTTGTTTCCTATATATTAATTTTGTTTTCTATATATTCATTTATTTTGTGTTTCAGGTGATTTATTTATGTCAAACATTATTAATCATCATGAGTAAGACTACTGTTCAATAATTAATGTTGACTGACAATCAATAAACAACGATATAATTATAAATTTGACAGATTAACCCAGAAAGAAGCTAATTAACTAACAGACTGCTTTTAAAATTATTGCCGTCAGCCATAAGTGATCAAACAACGAAGACTGGAAAATGACAACAATGTCCCAAAAACGCACGATTATACCAAAGGCCTCATTTCAAGAGCTACCAAATAACCGACTTGAAAGAGCGTCAAACAAAGCAAATTACACTTGCGAGCAATGAAAAAGTTCCAGTGACATAGCACCAAATTACTCCTAAACGGGAAAGGCTAGTTCAATGATGCCGTCTGCAATATTGAAGTTCATTTAACAGCGCATCAGAATAATACCAACTGAAAACGTAAATATTGTGTTCAAATTTTAAATTAAATGTGAAAAAATTGAACTGAAATTGAAGTGTTTGTCAGCTTTTTATGGGTGGAACTTTTTCATTGCTCGGCAATTTATTTTAACTTTCCATTTCATTTGTTTGTCTTTTCAACATATTGTGTGCAATACAATCATATTTATCCAAGCGGAAATAATTATCAATTATGAGTATTCTGCTACACGATACTCATGAACGCAATGTGGATTTATAGATTTTTGCTGATGACTCGAGCGATGGACAAATTAAATATTCCGAAAATTGCTTTATTTTACTGGCTGATGTTTTTTTGCGTTTCCTATTCGATTTGTTGCATACTGTTATTCTTTCTGGGCGTTATTTATAAGCATAACTATGTCTTTCTTATTCTGGAGATTCGAACTATTCATAAAAAATCGATATCAGTAATAGCATCCGGAATTATATCATTTGTAACTGGATATCAATATTTAAATCTGTCTGCAGTGACTTATATTTTTCATTGTATAATATTTACTTTACTTCATAATTTGTTTACAAAAAAATATCAACAGTGTTTTTGACTTATTGTGTGACGTCACGTTTATCTCATTAGATGTTAATAATAGTGTTGTAATCCGAGTTATTATATTGTTAAAAAACTTAATGTTGGATAGCGAACACGAAAACAGCGAACTGTGTACAAAATTGATCATGGTATACCAGAATGTTTTGAACGCTTACAATCTGTATTTGTACTTCGTAAAGTATTCGTAAGTTCGCAGTCTTTTCGTACAGTAAATAATACGGTCTAATAATAATATACATTGTGTAAAATAATATAAATATTAACTTTTGTTGCAGACATTAAAGCAAGTAAATGTAAATATATAAATATTTTTTTAATATCGTTTTATTTTATAATTTTCTCGATTAATAATTTTCTGCAAAGTTTATTCAAAAGCCGCTCAGTAGCTTATATCGCATATATCCATATTCATCATCACAAACTTTCACGTTAAAAATAGTAGTAGGATTCTATTCGAACATTATATCATGAATCTAGAATTTGGTTGTTTGGGTCACAAGTTTAACAGTCGGTATGTTCAAAATCTTTGAGTAATCTTTGAGTTCCTCGAGAATTAGATGTCATAGTTGAAGACAGTGGTAGTGAGACCAAATCTGATTAAGAATGGCTTGTGCACTCATACTCGAAACTTTGGACCGCACCTCATGAGTAACATGTGGCGATGGGTCTACGGGGAATCTTTGGTGTGATTCTAGCTTGGTACCTACACAGATCACGATGAAGGTATTATGAGTTGAGTTTGCATTGCAAGAATTATGATAAAGAGTAACAGAATTGTTAGAATTACTGTGTTGGTAACTTATTGGTCTTCGGACCTATATCCATTGAAGTTTTGTGTGGGAAGCTCTGGAATGAAAACTAAATAGGCCCTGTATTAATTCTGCGATAGGTGATTATGACAGGACGGTGATCGTTATACACCGAAAGCTTTAAATAGGTACGCTTAGAACCAACCAGTATGCACACGGTAGGTTAAGGAAGATGCCAGCGGGTCACGTAGTCAGTCGAAGTTGATGTTAAAAGGATTTTGATGATAATGAGCAAGCTTAAGTTTTCGAGTAATTCTGTCTATCGCCCATATTATGTTTGACCGTACCAGTGGATTCTGGCGAAGGTCAGGGTCTAGAGATACCGTTGTGTGACAGCAATACGATTGCAGGTTGGCTAGAGAGCTGTGGCGTTAGAGGTTTTACTCGAGGGTTTTTATAAGCTTGGCAGCTTTTGCTATAGCAGAAGTAACCAGGGTAATTATTTAGTTAAAGAGTAGCTTTCTAAAATTTCCCTATTTTCACGAACGCCATAATCTAGTTTAGTCAGGAGTGGCCGTGCGTTGTGTGGCAACTGTAGTTCTTTGTAACAGTTATACGCCTGTATGGCACCTCTAAGTCTGTTTGAAAATTCGTCTGTGTTTAAGTTACCTTATAGAAAGGTAAATTAATTTAAAACGGATGGCAGCTATCCTTCTGGACGCTAGGGATGTTCACAAAAAGGCTCAAGACTTCCAAAAGAAGTACGCGGACGAGCATCGGAGCCCGGCGCCAGATTACGAGATAGGCGATTTGATCTTGCTCAAGACCTGAGGCTTGAACGATGCTGGTCGAGGGCAGACCCCTAAATTCATACCTAAGTGCGACGGTCCTTATCGAATACGCGATGTTCTGAGTACCACGACTTACAGTCTCGAGTTAGTCAATGGAGAGGTTTTGGAGAAGTATCATGACTCACAACTCACGCCTTTTATCGGGAAAGTGCAACCTCCTTTACAGGAGAAAAGGAAAAGAGGTGGCCCGCGTAAACATTAAATTCCTAGATCTTATACTTTTTGTTACTATTTTTGTAATTGTTTTCTTACCAGCTTCGGTTGTCGTTTCATTCATAACCTTGTCCTAGGTCCTATTCCAAATGCGAGGTCGTGTTTGGACTAGAGGGGGAGGTTGTTATGCGCGTGTTAGAATTTGAAGTATATGTGACGTTATTAAATCATTAATTTTAATTTTTCAAGTCACAATGGTTTGCTACAAAATACATACCTGTCATATTTATTAAGCACCTACCGACAAATGTCTAAGTACCTACCTTAATTATTATTGTTGTGTCAACTACCTTCAAATGTAAAAGAGTACCCACCTAAGCATTGATGTATTAAAAAGGGAAGATACGTTACGCGCTAACATCGCGATCAAAAAACCTGGGCTCGGCGCACGACTACATGCACCGAAACTCACACATCTGTATTCAGTGTCATCACCACTGCTAAACCTACAGTTACCGATAGACTAGGACAGAGATAGGAGACGGCGCTGTAGTGCGAGCGAAATCACGTTAGCCGCCGAATGTTTGTAATATCTATCTCGCTCTCACAAATATGGCGAAGCAAAGATTAAATATTATTGTAATTTTCTACAAATTAACATTTTTGACTGTACTTACGAGTGGTAAGTGATCCCGTGTGATTTACGTACGTTTGATGCGTATTTATTGTAAAAAAAAACCCAAACACACTGAAATTATTGAGCTGTGAGATCAACCCTGTGCCGTGCGCGACTGAGTGCCCGCTACGGGCTTGCACTTAGTCTAGTAGGACCAAGCGCTGTGTCCAGTACCGTATCTTCCCTTTTTAATACATCAATGCACCTAAGTAAATATTTTTGTGTGTACAGGAAATAACTCTTAACTTATATTTGAGCCATATTGATAATATTCCCATAAAACATTACGTTATTTGTAATGATCATCGTGATGTATCCTGGATTTTATATTGTTATTTTAGTATTATAAGTTCTTTGAAACAATTAGTACAATACTGTCTGTTAGTATCAATATTCTTTCGAATATTGATTAAGAATGACTAAAGAGGCGATATTAAATACCTTAAATGTCTTGATACGTTTTAAAACATTTTCAATATGTAAGAATTGATTATTGTTCACCTAATTGTGAGATTATTTAAAGCAATATAGAAAATGGCGGGATATCGCGCCATTTTCTCATATTGGACGTATTGAGACACTGATAGAACCGAGATTTTAAAAATATTGCGTAATTGATAAGCTGACTTACTTTTTTGTGAACTACTAGCCAGTATACGCCAGATATATTATTATATTTCCTTTATCAATAATAATTGTTGTTAAGATCGACTACACAAGGCTAACGTAAGTTATTTGATATTATAACTTTATTATTGCTTATGGGTGTGTTGAAACTGTATCTATATCATATTATGACCTTAATTCCTAATATGTTATATTTATTTAAGGGTTGTCTATGTCCTTTGCCTTATCCTTGTTATTTTGATTCTTTAATATTGTAAATACTTTATGTGGTTGTAAAAGATATCGATAAATACTATAAAAGAGCTTCCGTGGGGTTTGTTGCCCTTCTTCTCCACGAGAACTAGGTCTAGCGACGGCCGGTAAGCTCAATAAGCCTTCTAAATATGAATTAATTGACAAGCCTTATTTAAATAAATACCTAGTCTTGTCTTTCTTTGCTTTTATTCATAAAACCCTTTCCTTACACACCACACACATTGGAACTCTAATACACAGTAAATAACCAACAACCATCTAGCCATTCCAAGCTTGCTATATTGGTAGATATCAATACTTTTATAGAGTTCCATTCATGATTCTAACACGCGCACCTATATTCAAAATTCGCACAGCGCGCCAAAACTCCTCCATGTGTCGTAATACGTCTGTGCGGATCCGGAGACTATGATTGTGATTCACACACGCATACGCCGCTCGCGTGATGTCACGAGAGCCAATCAGGGCGCTCGCGGCGGAGGGGTCTCTTACACACATACATTTATTTTTACATGTAAAACCCAAGGTAATAAAAGTAGTCATACAAAGCGACTGTTACATACAGTGACGACACGTTACATAGAGGACAATACACTCACTGTCACCCTCTGGAATTCCGCCAAAGAGCAGGAAAAATGTCCAATCACTGAGAGATGATATTAATAATCGTAATTGCCCGACACACGGGAGCAAACTTTAATATGTTATAAAGTTTAGGTAAACGTTTATCATTAGACTTGGACTCGCTATCAATCGTGATAAGACAAAAATTATGGTAATGGACAGAGCTAAAAACCACCAATCAGCCTTCAAAAAGCTTAAAAAAATGTGGCAAGATCACAGAATTACCAAAACCACTAAGGTACGACTTAAACGGAGCTGTGACGTGGACATTGAGGTTGAAGGAAAGGAGGAAAATCGATGCACTGGAGATGTGGTGCTGGAGACGTCTGCTGCGGATGCCGCAGACTGCTTACGGCACCAAAGTGCCGATCCTAAAAGAGCTTCACGTCAAAGAAAAATTATCTTAGACTGTTCCAATACGAATACTAAAGACCTTTGGGCATATAACTCACAATGAAGACACAATGGAGCGTCTTGTAAGCCAAGGCAGAATGGAAGGCAAGAGATGGGGTTGCTCTCCGACCAGATGGGCAGATCTTATTAAAACATAACCGAAGCTACGATGACCGAGTGTTCCCACATTGCGTCCAATAGAACCTAATGGAGACGCATAGCAAAAGCCAATATGCATCAGGGCCCACCCATGACCACGACCACTCTGCCACGTGCTTAAATAAGAAGCAGAAAAATCATCTGATCAAACATTTCATGAAATAAGTTTTTGTTTTGTAGATTAGTAATATTTACCTTCTACGGAATTAACCTAACCCTAAACTAATCGTGATGACCTTAAAAAGGCCACTCGCAACCAGCATGGGATGGAGTGTGAGTTTAGTGTGAAATAAAATTTAATCAAATGTTATTGTGAGGGAAAAGTTGTTTATTTACGTGAGAGTAAAACCTTGGAGTACTGATCCATATATAAATATTCTTTCACCACTGATAAAAACTACAAAACGACACTATGGCCTACTGCCATATAATATATATATTATGTTACCCCACACAGAAGAAGTTGCAGGCAGAAAGAAGCCAGTTTAAATATATTGTAACTGTATAGTACATATAACGAAATTAGCCGTGTTGCTGGCAAAAGACGGATGGGAGACAAAATCAATGTCGTGCAATTTTGATGGAAAGGCTCATCTTCATCATCATCAGCCTTATAATGTTCCCACTGCTGGGACACAGGCCTCCTCTCTGGGAGAGTGAATAGGCCATAATCCACCACGCGGGCTCAGTGCGGGTTGGTGGATGTCACATGTCTTTCAATATTTGGTTCTAAGACATGCCGGTTTCCTCACGAAGTTTTCCTTCACCATCATGTTTTGATGGCAGAGGTGATGAAATAATTTACACAAAGTAAAGCGCCTGCCTGGGCTCGACCTACAACTTGTAAGTCGCTAACACTGGGTCACCACTGCTCTTATGCTCCGATGGAAAGATAGCCTTTCCGATAATTATTAATACAGATTAATTTTATTGCAAAATGAACATTTACATACATATATTATGCTACAGATAAGCAGACTGCACCAAGAGTATACTGTAGGAAGTAATAAAGCTCGACAACTGTAGAGGTAGATTAGCGTCTACGAGGAACAAACCGCACACGCTCATCTTCCTAAATGATGCCTTCTGTATACGTTGGATGTTCTTGCAACATCTTTTTTCTGGGACTGTTAAATAATACGTTACTTATTTAACATCCTTTGTATTTTTTACTTTAACTGTTTTGACCATTCTAAATAATATTCATGTATCTGTTTTGTGTAGATGAAGGCAGTTTTATTTAGTCAACTAATTGAAAAACTAAACAAATAATACATAAAACAAATATTTTGAAGTCATGAGCATTAACCAGGTACTGTGAACATCTCTTATTGCTGCATAGAATCTCGCATTTTAATACAATGATGTTCTCCCAATTCCAGATTTGGGATGCTAATGGCAGAATTATGTACTGAAATAGTAACATCAGGTTCAATTTTTCATAATTGGGATATATCTAAGTGAAATGCCGCTGGCATATACTTACACTAAATTTATTCAATGTGACAATTTTTATTACTTTCATAACCACGTTCCGCAAAATTAGAAAAGTTGTTAAAGGAAATTAAACAAGAAAGCAAGTATTAAACAACAATAACAAATGTTGCATAAAACTTAACCGCTTGTTAATAATATTATGAAAAAAGTGCTCAATCGCCACTTAATAAATAACTGACTTACCATTTGTCAAAACGTAATATCTATAATCACGTAACTCTCCTGTATATTCAGGTATACATCAAACATAATTGCCCAGTATTCATGTACAGAACTCTCATTTTTTTGTTGAATTTTCAACGTTTGCAATCCACACATGAAGCATTTTCTTTATTAATTTTAGCACTAACAAAGCATACATAACATTGATATCGTAAGCGATACTACCATAAGCCGAAATAATATGAAAGAAATAAATTTCAACGCCAACAAAACAGTAAAACATGATGTAACTTATACTGAATATATTTTTTTATTTTATTAGATTAATAACACAAGTCCAGTTGCAGAAAACGAAACGTCTGACATTTTTCCCATTTATTTGTATGACTCTGAGAATTTGTTCTATATTCAAGACAATCATACTATTATAATGACTACGAATGATGTTTGAAATGATGTTACTAAAATATCCAACGCAGTATAAGATAGAAATAATATAAAAATGCAGAGTGAATAAGAGTCTGTAACAGCCCCACTCATTTTCGTGAGCGTTGATCAAATATATTAAATTAAGCAAAATAACACAACCAAAGACGACCACACAAAACAAGCTGATACAGTTGTAGGGAGTAGTTTTAGATTAGAATAGAATACTTTGCGCAGACGAAGAAGTAATGATTGTAAAATATCATCAATCACTCTATGGAGAAAATTTTCGTTACATGAGCATGTTGGTACATCTTCGATTACATCAGCGTTTGTTTGTTTGTTTGATTTCGAACGAGTTATCAAAATAAAATAATAATTTAAACTATAACATATTATTTTTTCACGAAGCATTTTGATGTATATTGCAGTAGGACATACAAAAAATAAGATAGTCAATGACTAAAATTTTTGTAAAAAGCGTTTGATATTAATAAATAAGAATTTTACGGAATAATTTATTTATCCCGCTTCTTTTAAAGTTCTTACATTTTCTCGAGTTTTGAAGTCCTTACATAACATAAATAAAACATATTATTTCAAAAAAGTACATATGAATTGAAAAAATCACATTGGTTCTTGCCCGGATTCGAACCCTCAAGCACGAGAGACGAGATCTTAGCCACTGGGCCACAACGAGATCGATACAAAAAAAAAATGAATTTTGACGAAACTGTTGGTCAATTCGATTAATATGGTCAAAGAATTAGTCCAAGAGTGAGTGAAGCAATCTCGGGTGCTAAGGGCACCCCGACACGGATAGGTGAGGTTCGAAGAAGATGACGTCATCGTCATCGGCTCCAGCCCAATAAGTGATAGGCGTTAATCAGAAAGCCCTTTCAATTTAATTATTTCAACAGTTTTTATCATGTTGCCTATTCATATTGGGCATTTTTCAAATTGCCCATTATAAATAATGCCGTATTAATTACATGGTCCATAACATATACAAGGCTATGTATGTGATCATTTATTTTGCAAAAATATTAGCCCATGTAACATCAGTGTTGTTACTACAACAATATGCAAGGCAATGGAAATGGGCACAAGATTAAGACCCCAGTACTATCAAACTTAGAAAATTCTGTATCTTGCAGATAGAGGTCCTGATAGAGAACCTGGCACTCTTACAACCCAGAACAGAGCTCTCTGACGGAGACGTAAAAGGAGAATCGACCCCAGCTAAACTGTCAAAAGGGTTAAATACAAAGCATCATTGATATTTTAACTTCTACGTCGCGTTTCTGGTACACAAAGTAAAATACCCTTAAATTATCCCAAATAAGTAAACTCCAAAAACACAATAGTGGAGGCAGATAAAAAGCTGGACAACTGTAGAGGTAGCTCGGCGTCTATAATGAACAAGCCACACGTAGTCATCTTCTTGAAGAACACCTTCTGTACACGTTGGATGTTCTTGCAAACCCTTCTTGCTGGATCTGTAAAGATACCAAATCTGAGTTTAAGTGGCGAAAATAGAGTACACACACTACACTAGCGTAAAAATAAAACACATACTGTCAATTAGCATGTTTAGCAATGTAAAACGAATTTGGGAGCGTTTTTATGAGACAAAGTTCGCACGCAAGTATGGAACGCAAAGGAATGAAACCACGTTTTTACAGCAAAATAGGCTCTATTCAAAAAAATAACGTAGCGCAACATCATACTATCGTAGGAGCAGGCGGGACCGGGTAGCATTCAAATGCGGTGCAATTTTCGTGGCGAGCAATCGACGTCCGCGTGGTTACATGACTCCGCGGAAATTGAATATTGTTACGTAGTAAACAGAAAACACATTTGTTCGGACGCCACAAGAGAACTTTTGAGCCGTCTAGCTGATGTTTTAAAGTAATATAATGTGAGCATCTTACTACAACAATTTCTTGACTCCATGAGCAAAACACAGGTACTCTGAACATCTCTCATTGCTGCATACAATCGCTCACATTCCACGCACAAAGATATAATAACAATAACATTCTTGTAACTCCAGACATGCGATAATAATGGGAGCGTCTGAACCTGAAATACATATCATTTGATTTAATCTAAAAAATTAAAGTATAGTAACAGTAACAAGTAAAGCAATAAAATAAGCGCTTTAAGTCACAAATGTCACAATAGCGTTATTATGACTGTTCAGTAAATCGAGTACTTACATGACAATTGCCTGTAATCTCTATTAAGCCCTTTAAAGTTAGCACCGTTGCCACGTTCCATAAATTAATAAAAGTGCTGAATAATGTATAGAACAAAATCTGGAAATAAAAAAAACATTACGACGTATCCGTTTTTATTGCAGTCGTTTTTACAGTTATGCAGTCTCTCCAATCGCAGCCTTCAGCTCAATCTACCTTAACTCAAACCACCTGCTACCAGCCACTCCATAAACATACGCCTTCGTTATTGATAACGCTCAAAACATCAAATATAAAAAAATATAACAAACCAACTGTCGAAACGTTGTCTGAATGATCATGTAACTGTCCAGTATATTCAAGTATACGTCTAACATTACATTCCAGTGCGCTTCTGTACCTAATTCCTCGGTCTTGCCTGACTTTTGAACTTTTACAAGCCACACACGAAGCATTTTATTCATTAACTTCAATAATAATAAGGCATAAATAATGTTCATGTCGTAAGCGACGCTAGCATAAGCCGTAGTAATTTCCAAAATATTTATTTGTAATACAGTAAAACAATAGCAAATGACGTAACTAATACTTAGAAGATTAAAGATGAAAGTATAAATCCAGCTGTAGAAGATAAAACATCTGATTTCGTCGTCTTTTATTTGTAGAACTCTGAGCACGCGTTGAATTTTCAAGACCAATAAGATATTGAGACGTGTTTGAAAGATGTTTGAGAAACCGTTTACTAAATCACCTATCAAGTAGAAGATGAAGTTAATTGCGTAGCCAACACAGAACATGAAACTGGTTATGCCCCACCATTCATTATGAAAAAAGATGATCTTACTGATTAATTGATGTAAACAAGCACCCCGAAATAACAACGTTAGGAACACTCTTATAAAGTGGTAAAGGTTAGTATTATAAGTGATAATATTGTCGCGTATACAATACTTCGCACAGATGAAAAGGCTTTGCATTAGATTCAACGGCCTTAGGATTGATTGTAAATCTTTTTCAATCAAGTTATTAAGTAATATCTTGTTAAATGATGCCATTGGTATATGTTCAATTTTAACAGGATTCGAGTTTGATTTTAGACAGTGTTTGAAATAGGAACACATGACTGATACACTCGACAGTTTAGTGACAATTGCTGTAGAAAACGAAAGCTAATCGTTAGTAGAGTAGAAAAGTAATAGTTCCTTGAGTAGCGTTTATATTTAGTATCATGTTCAATTTCATTCGAATTGTTGTTTGTAATAATAATATTTTTGAAATATTATTTGGATTAGAACTATACATACTTGGTGCTTTATTAAAGTAATTAATATTATTTATTTGCTACATCGATGGTACAATCCTTCCGCGTAATGAAGACAATCCCTGAGCTAGCTGCGTGGGGCAGAAGGAGTGTGGTGACGTAATGCGAGAGCTTAGTTTGCTTAGCATTCCCCCGATGACTCAACACCCCCTTTTACCTTGTAGCTTCCTCAGGCACCGACAAAATTTATTTATTAATTCAATTGGCGATGTGGTGACACTTTGGGAAAGCCATGTTCAGCAGTCAACGTCTTCCGGCTTTTTATTCGATTAATTTATAATACCTTTACAGACAACATTTTTTTTTTATTGGTCCCTAATAAAAGCTGTTCATAATCATGTGTACTTTCATCCCCTGATATGTTGCGAATAATAAAAGCAAAACTATTTGACCAAGCATAATATTGTGTTGTGTAGGAAAACATCGTGAGGAAACCGGCATGTCCTAGAACCAAAAATTCGAAGACATGTGACATCCACCAACCCGCACTGGGCCCGCGTGGTGGATTACGGCCCATTCCCTCTCACAGAGAGGAGGCCTGTGTCCCAGCAGTGGGAACATTAATAGGCTGATGATGTGATGTGATGTGTAATATTGTCAGATTTATTTTTGAGCTAAGAACATTAGCTGCACATTAAACAATTATTTATTTTAAGTTTATTTTTTACACATAAGTTGGAAATGAACACAACATGGGAAGAGTTGAAGATATATAGTTGATGTAGTATATTTTTTTCGTGTATTTTGAAAACGAGTGAACGCATGAGTAATAACATTTTGGTTTTAATTTTTACCACACACAATGAAATCAAAAAGCAGGGCTCAGAACTTATTTGTAACTAATCATCGTGTATTTCGTTTATGGTTTGGTTGCGAGGTGCACCTTGGGAGAGCTAGGTATTACTGGTATTTTACAGAAAAGCCAACTGCAATAGTAAAACGGCGTAATTAATTGCAAGTCCTATCAAAGACATTGGTAGCGTAGCATCTACAAGTAACAGGCCACACGCGGTCATCTTATTGAACGTCCGTTTCTCCTTTAGAAGGAAGGTTATTACTTTAAAATATACCTTAACAACATTTCAGTTAAAAGGTGACTTTAGACTAGAGCATTACAATATAATGTAACGTTCTTACTACAAAAGCTCAGTATCCAGAAGCATTTTCATGTAATGAAACGTACAGTCGCTAATAGCTGTTACCTGACCCACCCTGCCGTTAGCTGACCCGCTAAAAGTGAGACCAATTTGAATGTTCTGCAATAAGCAGTAGATTAGTGTTATTTGATACGTATGAGCTAAACGAATAAGAATGACTTGTTCAAGATAGGCAAATATTATAGAATACAGTTATGCCAATTTGATCTTTAACACGTAACGTTAGGTTATGTAAGCTTTTGGATACTGTTTTGTCACTTGATGGATGTGCACGCCATCATGTGCACCCGCCTTTAATAAATACAAAAACCGTACAGCGGGCGACCACGCGCGCATCACACCACTATCTGCGGGGTAGCGGGGCGCGGGGCGCCATCGACGCCAGCGACGGAGCCGCGCCACACGCCGACACTTCGCTACGATCATCGAGCAAGCCACCTCGCAAAGTATTAAAATCAGTTCCATGCAATGTTAGAAAAATATACATGTGGACTGACTCCACAGTGGTACTTGGATGGTTAAAAACACAAAATAAAGCCTTACAAGCATTTGTTCGTAACCGTGTAAATAAAATAAATCAACTTACAAAAGAATGTGAATGGAAACATGTTCCAACAAAATTTAACCCTGCTGACTTAGCGTCCAGGGGTATTGATCCACAGCATGTGCAGGCATCATCGTTGTGGTGGGAGGGACCTTCATTCCTAAAGGAAGGTAAATCTAAATGGCCTACCCAACCACAGCTTAGCCTTAATAATTTACCCGAAACAAAAGTACTAATTTCAGTTGATGAAACATTAGATGATAATAATCCATTTATACTATTTGATAGGTATTCTAGTTATTTAAAAATAAAAAGATGTTTTGCGTACGTTCTGCGTTTTGTAAATAATTGTAAAAAGAATACTGTTAAAGTGATAGGACCTTTGCAAACTGAGGAACTTGATCACTCTTTAACATTATTATTAAAGTTCAGTCAGCTAGAGTCATTTGCAAAGGAGATTAAAATAATAAAAGATGGTAAAGCTTTAAATCATAAAAGCAAATTGTTGTCTTTAAATCCATTTTGTGATAATAATGGTTTAATTAGAGTAGGAGGTAGGTTAGATAAGTCTGATTGTAAATATGATAAAAAACATCCAATTCTATTAGATGCTAAGCAATATTTAACTAGGTTAATACTACACTGTGAACATTTTAGATTATTTCACGCAGGTCCCCAGTTACTTTTGTCCTCTGTTCGCGAGAATTTTTGGCCATTGGGTGGCAGAAACTTAGCTCGCACTATTGTTAAAACTTGTGTGGTTTGTACTCGATTTCGAGGTCAGCCGATACAGCCTTTAATGGGGGACTTGCCTAGCGTAAGAGTTAATCCAGATTTCCCGTTTAATACATGTGGGATCGACTTCGCGGGACCATTTATGATATCCTCTAAAAAAGGTCGAGGAAACCGCGTCACTAAAGCCTACCTTTGCGTTTTTGTATGCCTAGCCACTAAAGTTGAATCATCGCCATCTTGAAGTTGTCAGTGACTTAACCACTGAAGCTTTTGTATCTTGTTTACGTAGGTTTGTTTCACGTCGCGGCAAGCCTTACGCGATTTATTGTGACAATGGGAAAAACTTCGTAGGGGCCAACAATGGATTGGGGAGAGTTATAAAGGCCAGCCGTCAATCAGTCTCAGATTTCGCGTCAAATGAGGCAATCAAATTCATGTTTTGTCCAGCCTACTCACCACACTTCGGTGGAATATGGGAGGCTGGCGTTAAATCCGCTAAATATCATTTAAAACGCGTTGCTGGTAGTGCCTCCCTTACATTTGAAGAATTAGCGACGCTATTTGCGCAAATAGAAGCGATCCTTAACTCCCGCCTCATTTCTCCTCTCTCTTCTGATCCAACTGACCTAAATCCATTGACCCCTGGGCACTTCCTTATAGGCCGCCCGTTGATGTCTGTGCCGTCGTTACCGGCTAACTGCATTAGACCCAACAGATACCAGCGCATCGAGTAGATCCGACAGCAATTTTGGGCACGATGGCGCCGGGAGTTCATGGCAGAGCTGCAGAACAGAACCAAATGGAGGAGAGATCAGCCATCACTTCAAGTCGGCGACTTGGTCGTGCTACGAGAGGACAACCTGATGCCTCTCGACTGGCGCATGGGGCGCGTGATGAAGATATACCCGGGCAAAGATGGGATCGTTCGAGTTGCGGACGTTCATACCAACAAAGGCCTTATAAAAAGGGCCGTTCACAAAATGTGTCTATTGCCCACGACACCATAGTTGTTGAAAGAGCTTCAACGCCGCGGAGTATGTGCACGCCATCATGTGCACCCGCCTTTAATAAATACAAAAACCATACTGCGGGCGACCACGCGCGCATCACACCACTATCTGCGGGGTAGCGGGGCGCGGGGCGCCATCGACGCCAGCGACGGAGCCGCGCCACACGCCGACACTTCGCTACGATCATCGAGCAAGTCACCACGCACGACGCCTAAATGTACGCGTCTCAAAACCTATAAATGTAAACCCTTGTAAATGCAAGAAATATAATAACTATTGATTCCAAGAAGAGGAGTTCATTTCAATCCCCTTCAATGGACTTGTTACGTTCAACAATTTTCGTTAAGCCAATTTGGTTGCAACAGTGAACCAATGTCAACATGGTTGTGAGTTCAAAACTAACCATTCACTTTTTGTAGCTTTTATCATCATCATCAGCCTATTAATGTTCCCACTGCTGGGACACAACAGGCCTCTTCTCTGTGAGAGTGGATGGGCCGTAATCCAACACGTGGGCTCAGTGCGGGTTGGTGGATGTCACATGCCTTCGAATTTTTTGTTCTAGGACATGCCGGTTTCCTCACGATGTTTTCCTACACCGTTTTTAAGAACAGTGGTGATGAAATTTTTAACACAAAGTAAAGCACCTGCCTGGGTTCGAACCTACGACCTACTACTACCTACCTACTTGTAAGTCTCGACCAATACCACTAGACCCCCACTGCTCCCATTTGTAGCTTTATGTTGACAATATTCAATTATGTTTTTTGAATTCAAAATATTCATCATCATCATCATTTCAGCCGAAAGACGTCCACTGCTGGACATAGGCCTCCCCCAAGCGTCGCCACATTGACCGGTCCCGCGCGTCTCGCAACCAGCGAATCCCCGCAACCTTCACCAGGTCATCGGTCCACCTAGTGGGAGTCCTTCCAATTCAAAATCGTCTTCCGGTTCGCGGTCACCACTCCAGAACCTATCTGCCCCATCGGCCATCCGTTCTGCGGAGCTCTACATTTCTGATTCAATGACGCAAGGAAACTCCGAGCATAGCCCACTCCATTGCCCTTTGAGTGACTGTAAGCTTTCTGATGAGGCTCATTGTAAGCGACCACGTCTCAGAGCCATATGTCATCACTGGCAACACACACTGGTGGACTTTCGTCTTGAGACACTGTGGTAAGTTGGACGAGAAGATACCGCGCAACTTCCCGAACGCTGCCCAGCCGAGTCGGATTCGACGGTTGACCTCTTTCTTGAAGTTGGCCTTACCCAATTGGATCGTTTGTCCCAGGTAGACATAGTCGCCCACAACTTCGAGTGTAGAGTCTCCGACCTTGATAGGAGTGGGTGTAACATGGGCATTCAACATCACCTTGGTTTTGTCCATGTTCATCCTAAGTCCCACTCTTTGACAAGCTCTACTGAGATCATCGAGCATTGAACTGAGGTCCTCCATGGTCTCAGCCATAACCCCTATATCGTCGGCAAACCGAAGGTGAGTGATGTACTCGCCATTGACGTTGATGCCTAGCCCTCTCCAGTTCAGAACCTTGAAGACATCCTCCAGTGCAGCAGTAAATAGTTTCGGAGATATGACGTCTCCTTGTCTCAAACCTCGCTGCAGAAGGACTGGTTCCGAAGTCTGATCTTGAAATCGAACTGTCATGGTGGCGTTTTTGTATAAACACTTCAACACTTCGATGTACCGGTAGTCAATTTGGCACCGTTGGAGAGACTACAATACAGCCCAAGTCTCGATCGAATTGAAGGCTTTTCTCGTAGTCCACAAACGCTAAGCAGAGAGGCAGGTTGTACTCTTCGGTCTTCAGTATAACCTGGCGTAGCGTATGTATGTGGTCTACGGTGCTGAAGCCTTTACGGAATCCGGCTTGTTCGGGAGGCTGGAAATCGTCAAACCTGCGCGCGAGGCGATTCGTGATGACTCTTGAAAACAGCTTGTAGACATGGCTAAGAAGTGTGATGGGACTATAGTTCTTCAGTAGGGGATTGTCACCCTTCTTGAAGAAGAGTACCACCACACCCCTGCACCATGCCTGTGGCGTTTTCCCTTCGAGTATGACGGAATCAAACAGCTTCTGAAGGGCCTTAAGTATTGGTTTTCCACCCGCCTTCAAGAGTTCGGCCGTAATTCCGTCGTCACCCGGTGCCTTGTTGAATTTAAGCTGTTTAAGAGCCATCCTAATCTCATACAGGCTGACGTCCGGAATGTCTTCGGTATAGTGTCGGGTCAATCTAGCTCTAAGGTCATTCGCTAGATTCGCGACGGGTTTACTGGTTGACGTGTACAGCTGCCCATAGAATCTCTCGATCTCCCTCAGAAGCTCTGGTTTGGCAGAAACGATCCCGCCATCATCGGTCTTCAGTTTCGTGAGCTGGCTCTGCCCAATAGACAGATCTCTTGCAAAGACCTTGGAGCCCTTATTCCGCTCAATCGCGTCTTTAATACGCTCAGTATTAAAGCGGCGGAGGTCGCTTTTCAAGGACTTTGAGATCCGTCTATTTAGCTGCCAGTATTTCAACGCATCGTCTGAAGACTGCAGGATCATCTCACGCCTCTCCTTCATTAGCTTGAGATTAGGATCAGAGAGCTTTTTGTTCCTATCTGTACGGCGGGTCTTGAAAAACTTAGACTTAGACTTCGTCCACGAAGCTCCCTAGGCACTCGAAACGATTCTGGAGTTCGAGCTGAAAGCTCTCGGGGTTTTGGACCTGGATCTATGCTGGACGGAGCGTGGGCTTCATCAGTCGAGACCTTTCAAGCCTGACATTAATGTGCAATGTGCCCCATGCGGTGATCACTCCCGGTTTTCACCGAATTGATCACAGAGACATCATTGAATATTTGCTTCCTGGTTGACATGATGAAGTCGATCTCGTTTTTAGTTGCACCATCGGGGCTTTGCCAGGTCCACTTCCTGTGCTCACGCTTTCTGAAGAAGGAGTTCATCATGTAGAGGCCCTCCTTCTCCATAAAACTGGCCATTAGGTGACCCCGGTGGTTCCGACGTCCAACTCCAAATTGCCCCACTTGCAGCTCATCCTCGTCTCGTTTGCCCAGTTTCGCGTTGAAGCTCCCCATGACAACGGTGAAGTGAGTTTAGAAACCATGCATGGCTGTAGAGATATCCTAATACATGGCCTCTACCTCGTCGTCGGGGTGTGCCGAGATCGGAGCGTAGACCTGTATGACCTTCAGCGAATATCTTGCGGATATTCTGAGTATAAGGTACGCCACCCTGGTCGACACACTCTCGATCTTCATTACGTTGTTCACAAGGGACTTGTGGATGATAAATTCGACACAACCTTGGGACTGTCGGTCCGGAAATAGAGCAGGTTACCGGATTTGAGGATTATCGAGTCCTCCCCCTGTCTTCTGACTTTAGATAACCCTATAATACTCCATCGTAACCTGCTCAATTCTTCCTCGAGTTCAGCTATCTTCTCGTCGGTCCGGAGTGTTTGCGTGTTATATGTTCCCAGGTCCAGTCGTCGGTGTTTATTGGGGTAGCTGGGTCCACTCCGGGGATTCTTAGCACCCCTTGCCACGCCATCGCCTCGAACGCTACCGTAGCCCAGGGGAGACGGGCTGCCGGGCACTCGGGTCCGTTTTTTATTTGTGCTATTCATTTGGTTTGGGGGGGTTTGCCATAATCGCCATGCTTGGCAGGCGGGTTGGCAATCGCAGTTAGTTGTTAAAGTGCACAGAGAACGCTGCTGCCTATTCTCTGGTGTGTCCCTTAGTCGCCTCTTACGACACCCACGGGAAGATATGAGATGGTTAAATTCTTTACGTCCGTCACCATACGGTACACGGTTCGGTTCAAAATATTATTTATATTAAATTAAAATAGTTAATTTAAATTAGTTAATTCAAATTATTTTTATTTTTTTTACGCGACATAAAACAGTTTCTTCGTTTCAATAGTGCCTATAAAATATCTATTATTATTTTTAGAGTAATCTATTTCATCTTATTATCCTTTCTAAAATAATCGCGAAATATTAGATTAGAATATTAACTTGGTAGATTTTCCTAACACTAATTCTTCAGTAAATATATCTTAAATGGTCGACCGATTTTAGAAATTCAAACATATTCCTTTTACTATATCTGTCATTTAAGAATAATATAATGAATATAAATCTCTGTGGCGGAAATTACTTGGACCACCACCTTACAATTTCGATAAAAACGCTGTCGCTTATGATTTTGCGCCAGAGCCTAAAATCAGGTGATCCTTTGTTCGGTGTTACGTCAGCGGCGCGCGGACATCGGCCAGCGGGTGAGCAGAGCGACGCTCCTCAGTCTTCAACTACCTACCCTACTGTTCGCGCCGCGCTTATAAATAATTATTGCTTTGTCATATTCTATGCTAGGTTGCTAGTACAAGTCTTTGTTATACTATCTTTGCTTTTAATATACTGCTTTCGTCTATCTCTAATAATATCCTTCATTTCTTCGTCTTTCGTATTCATTATTCCCGCTAACCTTCGCTTGCTATTATAGTGCTTAATAGCCTTACTATACGGGTTAGATTCCCGTGTAGCGTAGGAATAAGTGTTACACTTATACCCTACATTGGTGACCCCGACTACCGCGTTACTCAAGACTTCAAGACACCGGTGGATCTGAAGAATAGAAGTGTGCCTAGCGTTTGCATTGGTGGCTGATTCAAGAAGAAGTGATTGGTACAAGAAATTAGCGGTGAGCGATTTTAATTTCATTTTACAATGGCTGAGTCGGACGCTTACGTCAACTGTAAGGAGGTACCCACCGCCTTAGGAGAGGTAACGGCGGTTGGAATACCATTGCGCTGTCCGTCATTTTGCCCAGAGAAGCCGGCTTTGTGGTTTGTCCAGCTAGAAGGCCAATTCATTCTTTCCAGAATTACAAGTGACTCAACAAAATTTTATTACGCAGCGACCCAACTCGAGACTAAATACGCCTTGCAAGTCAAGGATATCATTACCAAACCCCCCGAGACTAATAAGTTAGAAAAATTAAAAACAGAACTCATAAGTCGGTTGTCTGCGTCTCAAGAAAAACGAATCCAACAGCTCCTACTCCACGAGGAGTTAGGTGACCGCAAACCGTCGCAATTCTTGAGGCACTTGCAAAGTTTAGCTGGACCATCAGGTGCTGATGAATTCCTCAAAAGCATATGGACTAACCGGTTACCCCAAAACATCCAAACGGTAATCGCCTATCAAATTGCTGGTTTACAGGTTGAACAATTAGCGGAGATAGCGGACAGGGTGTACGAAATCGCTCCGATGACACCACAGATTGCGAACACGACTGCTACCACAAGTGCTGTTTCTTCGGACCTGGCCAAGCAGGTAGGTAGGTCATCGAAGGTATGATCGCTCTAGATCCAGACCGCAGCAACCACCACAGAATCACCCACACTGTTTCTATCACTTTACATATGGAGACAAGGCACAAAAATGTAAACAACCATGCTTATTCCCGGCGGAAAACACACCAAACCAACCCACCGCAACAAACCAACCCACCGGGCATAAAGGTGCTGCCAAAGCTGGCGCGATACGGGACCCTTGCGTTAGAGGTCGAATGACCTTGGACCTTGGGGCCCCGGACGCGACCTGCAAAGACAGCACCTCGTCGTCTCCAGGTGGCCGGAATGAATCAGGCTGGCTTCCGGTTGGACGATCTGGGGCGCAAAGGAAAAAGCGCCAAAAGCTGAGACAGCAGGCGGCTTTAGAGGGGACTCCTACGGAGGGCCCATCAAAAAGACCGCGTGCTGCTCTCAGCGGTGACAGCGGGGACATGGCGGCCACGAGGATGAAGACCCAAGGGCAATCATCCTCAACCTCCTGAAACTCGCTGTCATCACAGTCAAGTACCCGGAGGAGTACTTGAAGGCGGAGGACTTGGTGCCGATCCAGGAGCTCATAATTGAGAAACTTGAAGTGGCGCCAGATCCTCTGCCTGTTCTCACGGTTGCTTCCGGAGTTGTCGCGGGTGCAGTTCATGTACCCTGTGACAACTCTGAAGCAGGTAACTGGTTTCGGGGTGCCATCCACAATGTGGAACTTGGCTCCCTGAAACTCAAGGTTGTCGACGCCAAGGACCTTCCAAAGCCAGTCAAAATGGCATGGGAGAGTAGGACGTTGGCGTTGAAAGACTCTGCTCGGGCCATTTGACTGCTCCAGCGGCTTAACCCTGCCTTGAGGACGGACGACTGGAAGGTCGTGAATACTCTCACTGAGCAGACCGGCATCAGTCGTATCGTCCTTATGGACGGGGTATCCGCTGGGGTCATCAAGGCCGCGGGCTACTCTCTTCCAGGAGGAATAGAACGTTATTCGTTCAAGCTCCTGGAAGAGGACAAGGGAGAGGCACCCACTGCGGAAGCAGGTGTGGAGCCCTCCGATGATGGTCCACCGCAATGTGAGGAGGACATCGACGAGGCCTCTGCTGACGACGTAGCGCAGGGGGCAGAGATCCAGACCGGGCCGTCAGAGGCGGACCTCGAGGATGACATCCTTGAGGGCCTCGATACCCTGGGGATTGAGTCGCCTACTGCTCTCGAGGAGGGTGCGATGGGAGGGGGAGCCTCAAAACTGAGGCACTCCAACAATAAAACAAACCCATCAAGTTATTCAAGATGGAGGGACTAAGGTGTGTACAAATCAATTTGCATCATTGCAGAGCCGCTACTGCCCTTCTGGCTCGGCAACTGAAGTTGAACACATATGACATTGCCTTGATACAGGAACCTTATCTGTATAAGGGGACTATAAAAGGCTTAGGTGGGACAGGAGGCATGGTGCCCTTGGACTGTCCAACTAATGACGCTAGGACTTGCATCTATATCAGGGGCGGTATAGAGGCAATGCCCTTACGTACTTTCTGTTACAGGGATCTCACAACAGCTCTGATCCAAGTGGGGGCGGGAACAGAGAAAAGGAGAATTATTCTTGCCTCTGCCTACCTCCCATATGAACAAAAGGAACCAGTAACACCTCAAATCAGAAGACTGGTTGACTACGGCAACCAAGAAAATCTCGACATGATACTTGGCTGCGATGCGAATGCTTACCACGTCGTTTGGGTCAGCTCAGATGTCAACAAACGAGGGGAAGATTTGTTGGACTTTGTGGTAAGCTCTTGTTTACAAATCCTTAACGCAGGCAATAAACCTACTTTCAGGACCTCTGCGAGAACTGAAGTTATTAACCTGACACTGGCTTCAAACAGGGCTAGCGCTCATATTGAAAATTGGCATGTATCGGACGAAATCTTTTTGTCTGACCATAATTATATATGCTTTAGGTTTAGGACGGCGAGAGAAGCCGAAACTAGACGAAGGAGAAACCCAAGGCATACAAATTGGGACTCATACAGGAGGGACCTTAAAGTAAATTTAGGGAGCCCTAAAGGTAAGCTTAATTCCATACTGGATATAGAATTCGAAGCGGACAGAATCAAGGCGGGCATCATCGGTGCATGGGAAGATAACTGGCCAGAGAAAAAGGCCTTTTGCAAAAAAGTACCATGGTGGACTCCTGAACTAGTCAAAATACGTCAGGAAACACGACAGGCCTTTAATGATGCAAAAGCCAGGAAGGATTTTTCTGACTATCATAGCATGCTAACGAGGTATAATACGGCGGTACGCAAGGCCAAAAGAACCAATTGGCGACAGCATTGCACCTCCATCGAAACTCTGCCAAGTGGAATGAGGTTGTGCAAAGCAATGTCCATGACTAAGACAAACCCACTATCATCTGTAAAGGATGAGAATGGGTGTCTCACGGAAACTGGACAGGACACTCTGGGCGTGATGTTTAGGACCCACTTCCCGGAATGTATACTGCGCAATAGCGATGAAGAGGAACCAGTCACAAGGGACGAGCTCACTAGGCACACGTCCAAAAGTGGCTCACGGCAAAGAAAGTGGTAGATGAAAATAAACTGAAGCTGGCCATAGCGGGCTTCCAGCCTCTCAAATCCCCTGGTCCGGATGGCATCTACCCAATACTATTGCAAGAAGGGGCATCTGTTTTGGTACCCCATTTGAGTAAGCTCTACAGAGCTTGCATAGCCTTTGGGTACGTACCCAAGGCAAGGAGGGAGGTCAAAGTCACTTTTATACCGAAGGTGGGTAGACCGACTTATGAAGAAGCTAAAGCTTACAGGCCCTTCAGTCTATCATCCTTTCTCTTAAAAGCTCTGGAGAAACTGGTAGACAGGTATCTAAGTGAGGGACCCCTGAAAGTATTCCCTCTACATAAACTACAGTGCGCCTACAGCCCGGCCAAATCTACGGAAACGGCATTGCACTATGTTGCGAGTCGAGCCGAGGCTGCACTAGAGGGACAAGAGTTTTGTGTCGGGGCTTTCCTCGACATAGAGGGAGAAAACAACATTTGAGTCCATACGCATTGCTGCAAAGGAACATGACATCAACGATACCACGTGTAACTGGGTCGACTATATGCTGAGAAGCAGAATAGTCAGATCGGAACTGATGGGAGACAGACTTAGTGCAAAAACAACAAGAGGTTGCCCGCAAGGCGGGGTGCTGTCACCATTATTGTGGTGCTTGGTAGTAGACTCGCTACTTACCAAACTCAATACCGGACCATTCAACACAGTAGGCTATGCAGATGACATAGCAATAATGGTCAATGGTAAATTCCCGAACATAGTGTCTGGATTATTACAACAGGCATTGAGAATGACAGAGGAATGGTTTACAAAGAACCACCTCTCTATTAACCCAAGCAAAGCAGTCATTGTTCCATTCACGAGGAAGAGACAACTAGAACAACTAGGAGAGCTCTCCCTCAATGGAATAAAGCTGCCCTGGTCCACCGAAGTTAAATATCTAGGCGTAACGCTTGATAAAGAACTCAGGTGGAAAACTCATGTGGAAAATATAACGACAAAGGCCTTACGAGCGTTCGGCATGTGTCGTTCCACTTACGGTAAAACTTGGGGGTTAAAGCCCAAAGTGATACGATGGCTGTACCGGACAATGATAATACCTATTATCACATACGGCAGCATAGTGTGGTGGCCAAGAACAAAGCTTGCGTCGTGCAAAGCGCCACTCACCAGGTTACAAAGAACAGTGTGTCTCGGCATCACGGGTGCCTCAATATCCCTCCTCTGCATATGATGGTTGAATTTGAGGCAAGGAAGACATTACATCGTCTTGCTGTTGCTGGACTATGGGATGCCTCTAAGCCAAAGACTAACCATACAAAGTTCGATGAGAATGAAGGCCTGGATCGGGTAACAAGCATGTTATCCGATAAAATGCAAACTAAATTTGTGTTTGAAAGGTCTTTTAAGGTCCACATCCTGTGGTATTTCGCTATTTTAAACCACATATTTTAGTTATTTCACTGAGTGAGCCGGTGTTCTCACCTAACTCACACTTAGGTCTCTTAATACTTACTTCATATTATTCCATGCCAATACATTTTACATCATATACTTATACTTCGCATCCTTTATACGTTTACATTATTATTCTGCGAATCGGTCTAAAACGATTCGTTTTCTTATAAAATAATCATATTTTTCAATGTTATGACACCTACGTCAGGTTGTCAAGCTGTCAATACTTTTCCTTTTAAATTTTCTGTCATAGAGCTTCTTACTAGCTTAGTCTATGAAGATTACTTTTGATTTATATAATTTAAATTCTTTTTATCAATATGGTTAGCTCAAATATTGTATTTTATAAATTGAAAATTAATTTACACGCTCTCAGAATTCATCGAAAAGGTTTTGGATTGAATATTACTGGCTGTTTTGTATCCTGGCAGGTTGCACTTTTTTATGACAACAAGATGTCACTAACTTAAATTCTGATTCTGATTCTGTCAAGCGGTGGATATAAAAGACGGAAAGGCCGAGGGCTTGGCAGTCGGGAATCGGGTCTGAATCCGAAAAGTCGCATAATTACTAAGCACTAAAATACAAAATGTATCTTCTATTCTGGAAAGTCTCTAAACCTTAATATCCAGCTTGTGTATGGGTAATACTATCTGCAATGTACTACTAAACTAAGTGCTCAAGTTTATTATATCGTGCGTGTTATACTGTGTCTGATTTACCTCCGTGTGCCTGCTAGACTGTCGTGGTGCCTGCTCATCAGTCACTCTCGAGCATTCCACGACTCAAGGAGTTCCTGTCAGTCCAGCTGCATGCCTAGTTGACCTGCTGCCTACATTACCTACCTGCCCGACCTGCTCCGTGCTGCCTGCCTAATCGACCTGCTGCCTACACTTCAACCTACCTGCCCGTCCTGTTCCCTGGTTAGCTGCCCACGTCGTGCGAAGCCGGTCCTTAATCTTATACTCCTTTTCTTAATTTTTAGTTTGTAATTACTTTTATTTTTATTAACGAGGCTTACGTGTAGCTCAGCCCATCTGAACTACATGTAACGCTACAATCCCTACAATAAAGGACTGGAAGAAGGGACTCGATCCACCAGAACAAGACAGTCTGGTGTGGTACACTGATGGATCCAAAATGGAATCAGGTACAGGAGCGGGCATATACGCAAAAGGTTACAAATGTAGCAAAAGCTTAGGGCAGATGGCAACTGTATTCCAAGCGGTTGCATTTGCCATAATAACCTGTGCTCAAGAGAATATAGATAGAGGAACCCGAGGTAAATCCATTTATATTCTTAGTGACAGTCAGGCTGCAATCAAAGCCATGGCATCCAACAAAGTGGACTCCGGGCTCATTTTGTATGCTATCCAAGCCCTAAACAGGCTTGGGAAGCACAACAGAGTGAGACTGATGTGGGTCCCTGGGCACAAAGGAATCCATGGTAACGTGGTAAGTGGCTGATGAACTGGCAAGAGAGGACTCAGCAAATGAATTTGTGGGTCCAGAACCATGTGTAGGCATTTCGACGTGTCTCGTAAAAGCCGCATATAGGGAGTTTGCAGATCACAGACAACAAACTTATTGGCTGTCTAACACCGGTCTGCAACACTCTAAGAAATTCCTAGGCTCTACGTTCAAAGCCCGGGAATGCCTTTGGAACTAGCAGGGGGCAAATCCGCTACCTGCTTGGGGCCTTTACTGGGCACTTTAGAACCAACGACATGCTCATGAAGATGGGTTTAACCACGACTCCCATTTGCAGGTTGTGTGGGGAATATACGGAACGCATGGAGCACCTTCTGTGCACATGCGATGCACTGGCTGGTAAGCGAATGGGTCTCCTAGGGGTTGGATACCCACCCTGGCACAAGCAACTGAAGGAACACGGGTGGGTTTTAAGGGGTTGGATACCCAAAACCAGAAGACTATAGGCTCATATCTCCTAGTCTCGTTGTAAAACTCATGAAAACGGTTTTCAACGAGATTGGGGGGGAGTAAGTTATATAGGGGACCACAATAGATCCCAATGGGTCGAAGTGTCCGAGATGTTTCTCGGCCCCTCCATAAGATAAGATAAGATCCCACACCATGCGATAGATGAGAAAAAAAAACATCCCCACTTTACGTCTATGGGAAGAACCCGAAAAAAAAATTATTTTTCATGATTTTATGTTACCACTTTGTCGGAATTATTAATATGTTTATACATGCCAAATTATAGCTTTCTAGTACTTAGATTCTCTGAGCTAAGCTGTGGACGGACAGACGGACAGAGCGAAACCATAAGGGTTCCTTGTTGACTTCGGAACCCTAAAAACGGCCACTTTCTAATGGGTATGGCAACTTAAACTTGCTAATGGCCATTACAGGGCATTAGTGTATTATCTATGGAGAAATAGTTTAAGATGTATTTATGTTTTGTTTAAGCTGTAGACAAGGTGTGTTCTACTTGTACATAGTTATAAGAATAGATTCTTGATTGGGTTATAACCGTATAGCATTTATATGATCTTGGTATTATGCTATCCATAATAGGCCATATGTACCATCTACTTTGTAGATAATTACATTATACTGCATACCTTTAGTTATAGTTATTAATGATACATAACCTCAATAGGATAAGAGTCACATGTGTGAACTGTACTTACCATAGTTTCACACACACACATCATCAGCCTATTAATGTTCCCACGACACAAGGCCTCCTCTCTATGAGAGGGAATGGGCCGTAATCCACCACGCGGGCCCAGTGCAGGTTGGTGGATGACAAATGTATTCGAATTTTTTTAGGTTCTAGGACATGCCGGTTTTCTCATGATGTTTTCCTTCACCTTCACTTTTAAAGCAGTGGCAAAGTGGTAAAAAATAATGAAGCATTTGTCAGTATTGTACTCATTATTCTAAATATTTAGTATGCAAAAACTTAAGAGTGAAATAACGTTACAACATCGGCATTAACCTCGGGGCAGAGCACATGACCCCTGGTGTACCTGCAGTCTTCGGGCTTCCGTACATCTTTCAACTGGTTCCACTCATAATTTTACTAAACGGCCTGAGTTTTTGGAGAGGTTCTACCGAAGGTGGTTTTGATCATCCAGCGTGGATTCCCGACGAATGGCTGTTATCATATTTTTAGTTAGTTTAATTTTTGGTGTTAGAATTACGTTGCGTACCTTTTAAGTTTCCGTAGGTAACAACTTTTATTACCTTACCTATATAACTTTATAGAATCGAACTTTACTTGTATGCTTAAGCCATCATTAAACCGGTTGTAACTTAGTTGAGAAAAAGCACATGTATTCTTAATATCTTTAAACCTTGCCAAAAATTCACTCTTAAGTTTTTGCATACTAAATATTTAGAATAATTAGTACGATATTGACAAATCGCTGGCCCCGGGCAATAAAGCGGTAATATCAAAAATCAAATTTTACAGGAGAAATAAAAGAAGCTAATTTATTTATATTACAGCGTAAAGTTATCCAAAACAGGAGTTCAATGTGTCAAATGAAAGCTAATTTTTTTACCAATTTAACCATTTAAAAATAATTGTAATGGTATATAAAATTAAAGAAATAATTAAAAAAATGTATAATACAAATTACAGACGATACCGTTTAAATTGTAACATCATTAACGACTTTTTAGACACACCGACCACTGAGATTTAGGAATGTAAGTATGTAATACGACGTAATTTCCACTTTAGATCTCGAGCGTAATGGCCGATTACCACCTTTTTCAAGGAAACTTTATAGCTAAAGCTTAGCAGTATCATGCACTAATCACTATTTTAGAATCCTATCAATGAAACATATTTTTTTTTATGTAACCATCGTAACAGACTGACCTTATATTGTAATTTATTTTTATTTTTAATCATTTTAAACAGTTTTTTATGATTTTTATTTTTTTCTATTTTTTGTTAATTTGTATTAAGTATTAAACTTTGCAAACAAAAATAAAACAGACAAATCCATAAAAAAATAAAAACATTATGCTACTTTAACTTGAATAAATTCATATAATTTTTATAAACTACTTTTCAGCTAACACTACTTTATTTATTAACTACAAAAAATTTATAAGCAATTCTGGTTGTCGATATACAGGAGAGAGCAATATTCAATGTTGCAGTTTTAGTTTTCATCAAAATCGGCCCCGTGTGTCCCTTTGAGTGTTTTCGCTATTCTTCATAGTGTCTGATTTGACCATTCACGCCCACTTGGAAAACTCAGCCTGTATAGTGTATCCAGGTACAGCAAGCATTAACATAATTTAACGATTAACTTATTTAATTTTAAATGTTGGTACTGACCAACGTCTAGAATTAAATAAGTTAATCGTTAAATTAATATAATAGAATTAAATAACAGGTAGATGTTAAATACTTATAAAAAAGGGAAAAAAAAATCTACAGAATCATAGGTTCTGCTTGCCCGCGAATTGAAGATACCACTCTATCTTAAATAGTATCTCCAGGTAATTGACATTCCTTAATTATGCCATTAATCATGGGCACAACATTTTAGGACGCTACACATGGGTACAATATTTTATACTATGTATTATGTCCTTCCATTTGGCGCTAATACATTCTGGGCCCTAATATATATGCTATGTATAGCTGGTCGGGGGTGTACCATGGTTTTTCTGCTGCTACCCGCGAGCTTTGGTTAATAATTATTACTACTCAGTTTTGCTATTGCTATTGATTGGGAACTTGAGTCTTTTAAATTGAAATGGAAGATCAGTGGAGATTATTGGGATTCGACTAATGAACACGCTTTTCCCTTTTCTCATACCTGTTAATATTGTGGCATCTATTATTTATTTTGCCCTTAATGTGTAAAATACACATTAAGTCGCATTTCATAATCAATATTTCACATAAACATAACCGGTACTCTTAATTTTCCCATAAAACTATAGTACCCCACTTCAACCCCTTTTAGGAGTAGATTGAAAAAAATAATATGCAGTCCTCAATAATTTATTGCCAAAAACATTTCTGCAAAGTTTCAACCAAATCGCAACCCACAATAAAAAAAATACATACAAAGTTCAGCTGCACCCATTTCCCCCCTTAAAATTTAAATATACAAATATCTTTTCTTTGCTAACACGCGCTGAATAGTCCAGCAGGCCAATAGGACCTGTACCGGCTTGCTAGAGCTAGGGAGAAAAGGGAGATGAGAGATGTCTGTCAGATAAGATGTTTAAAATATGAGGCTGGAATTATTCTTTCTGATGATGAAAAAATTAAGGATAGGTGGAAGGAATACTTTGAAAAACTGATGAATGTGGAAAATAACTGGAGTGGTATAGCTAGTATGGAGGAAGTAAGAATAGCAGTAAATGGAATGAAGAATGGTGAGGCAGTTGGTCCGGACGGGATACCAGTTGAAGTATGCAAGATATTGCGCGTCGATGGATGGTCGTGGTAAGCTTTATTCTTCAATAATTTGTTACGGGAAGAAGCTATATCTGATGAATGGTGCAATAGTTCACTGGTGCCCATCTTTAAAAACGAAGGTGATGTGCTAGAGTGCAACAACTATTGAGGAATAAAGCTAATGTCACATAGTATGAAAGCTTGGGAGAAAGTTATATAAAGGCGGCTGAGAGAAGAGAGTGAAATATCGCATAACCAATTCGGTTTTATGCCTGGTCGGAGTACAACGGATGCCATTTTCGCAATCCGCCAGTTGTGCGAGAAATACAGAGGTGCCTTGGTGACCTTGAGAAGGCATACTAGCGGGTGCCCCGTGAGGTTTTGTGGTGGGCCCTTAAGAAGAAAGGTGTACCTGGGAAGTATGTACAGTTTGCGTACTTCCGGTCGACCTTGAAGTGCAGCGACGTGCTGCAATGTACTATTCCGCACGAGAGACCACGGACGCGAACTTTTTAACGCGGAGTGACCGTGAGAAAATCTCTAGATTATTTAAACCACCTATTGACGTCTGGGAGGAACTTTTATCCGAATGGCAATGTAGGTGGGATAATTCCATCAAGGGCCGACATCTCCACCAATTCTTTCCATCCGTTCGCGTTCGGCTGGCCAGGACGTGGCTGGAGGTGGATCACTGTGTTGCTCAATTTCTCACAGGGCATGGTAACTTTAAAAGTAAATTGTTTTCCTTCAAGCTCGTTGCCTCGCCTTTATGTCAGTGTTCTACATCTGACTGCGAATATGTACAATCTGCACATCATATCTTATGGGAGTGTATTCTTTGGCAGAATGAACGTAATATTATGTTGAATAATGTAGAGGCTACCTCAGGAGTTGTTTACTATACGGACCTTGTGGAAACTAGAACAAATTTCCGTGCGTTCAAGCGTTTTTGCCATACCTATTATTGGAATCAAACATAGCAGGTCACAATGTTAGGACCCATTAATTATTAATTCTTATTTTTATCCGTGGTGCTAGGCAACTGGGCTTATCCCAGTTGTAAACGACCCTTTGTGCCTAGTGGCCTTGTTTGTTCTGTCTCCTGCTTGATATGGAGGGAAGTGGAAATTTATGTTTTTTCCTACTCCTCCGTTATTCTTTTCTGATTAATTTCGTTGCGGGATCCAAGACAGTTAAATTCATTCTCCGGGACTTCGTCGAGCTTCATTGCCTCGGCGCTTTTCTGGTGGTCGCCACTGTTGATTCTGGCTTTCAGGAGTTGCAGTGGTTCGGGAATAGTGCGGTGGGTTTGTCCCAAAAAAAAAAAAGTATGTACAGTTGGTCCGAGGGATGTACAGTCGATGCAGTACCCCAGTCCGATCTACAATGGGCACTACTGACAGCTTCAGTGTGGCAGTCGACTTGCACCAAGAGTCGGATCTCAGTCCTTACCTCTTTCTGATGATAATGGACGCTCAGACGTCGGACATACAGGAAGAGGCTTCCTGATGTTTGCCGACGACATTGTGCTGGTTGCCGAGAGTGGCCTAGAGGTCCAGATTGGAGGTTTGGTGGTACAGACAAGAGAGTGAAGGGTTGGCACAGGGCTGAAAATTGAGCAGAAATAAAACAGAATACTTGTTCTGTGATTCTGGCGATCTCTCGAGTTCCGCGGATGGTGAGATAGACCGAGATGTTACGCACCGAATCAACTCGGGAAGGAAGAAATGGCGACAGGTCACTGGAACAACTTGCGACCCACGGATGCCCCATGATGAGAAAATTTACAAGAGCGTGATTAGACCTGTCTTACTGTATGGATCCGAATGTTGGGCTATGAAAAAGATGGATGAAAAGAGATTGCATGAAGCAGAGATGAGATAATGTTTAGATGGATGTGATGAGTGACGAAAATGGATAAAGTGAGAAATGAGTATATTAGAGGTACTTTGAAAGTGGCGTCAGGAAACCGTTTATTCTCGTATGGCATGTGATGAGGAGGGATGAAACGCATGTTACTAAAAGAGTTATGAATATAAATGTGGATGGAGAGGGAGGAGACGGTCAAAAAAAAGATAGACGGATTGTGTGAGGAGTGATATGAAAGAAAAGGAAGTCAGTGATGGCGTGACAGGACTGTATGGAAGAAGAAAACGTGTTGCGTCGATCCCAAGTAACATGGGTCAGAGGCAGGAAGTTGATGAAGATGATTAAACTACCCATCTGCCAAATTTCAGCTTCATGAAGAGAATTTCTACATCTTATCTTTACAACCCCAACCTTTCTGCGTATTTCGTTCAGCGTAACATGACAATACGTCGCCAGGGCTACAATAAATTTACGGGAAGAAAGGCGTAATAGCTTGTACAGAATAAAATCTCTCGTGAATACATTGTATTAAGTGTTTACAGTTTATTGATATAATAAGCTTATTTTCATAAACGTGGTTAAATATATTACTGTTTCTCATCGTTTACAAATTTAGTGTAAAGATGTTTACTGATTGTTTGTGTTATGTTTCTTATAGTAATGCAATAATACATAACTTAGTTATAAGAGAATTTCCCATGCAATAAAGTCGTTATTTTCATTTATTTTACAGGAATATTAATAAAAAAATCCGAAAAAAATTGGAGTGATAGATTGATACTCAGAGAAGCCAAAAATCAAATAACATTAAAAAGGGCGTAACCGGCGATTACCGCTTTATTGCCCGGGGCCGGCGAAATGCTTCTTTATTTTTGTTAGATACTGTATATTAGCTGATTTGATTTTTATGTTTTGGGTGTATTTTATTTAAATTCAAAATTATACGTTAACGTCGCGTAAAAAGTATTTTTTTTTAATGTCCAATTAATTATTATAACCTTCCATTTCATCAAAAATAGTTATCTGATGTTTAAAAAGATATATTGTATATAGATTAATTTACACGAGGTTCTTCATAACTGTATAGTGAAACAAACATGTTTATAATTTTATAAAACCATGGTACAGTACAGAAGAAACTTTTTACTATCGCGAGTGCTTTTTCTATTCGATCCAGTGAAACAATACCGAAAAACGTAGTTGAAAATGGTTTACAATCAGTACTAAGACCATTAAATTTAATGCTCGCTCCTTTTTTCTTATCAAAGTACATCCGTGATAACTATACCAAACGGAATAGTTTTGTGTACAACTTGTTTGGAGTCTTTTGCATGTTAACATTACGAATTGTCAATGTGTACATGTTGATACTCAGATCTTTTTACTTTGTCAGGTCTGAAACGGCCACATACCTTTATGTGAGCAACATATTTGATTGCTTATTTCACTCAGCCAGCTATATCTTAAACAGTTTTATTAATACTATCGAGACACAACAATATTTACTGTTTGGACAGTAAATCTTACTGGAATATAATGTTTGATGTGTATCAAAATATTTTGGTAGCCTATAAGATCATCGTAAAAATATTCAAGTTAATGGTTACCAACTACCGAATTTTAACTTTAAATTTCAGTAAGGTTAAGCTTACAGTGTACGTGGGCTATAACTTCAAAAAGGTTAAGCTTATTATTAAACTACGAGTATTTATAGAAACTGACGTACTGTATTCAATATTGTTCAATTTTTTTTGCACTCTTTCCAATAACGAGAGTTATTGTAAAGAGTGCATGATGACCTTCTTGTCCTTATCCTATGTTACTTGAGGTCGGCTTATCATGTTTTCTTCTTCCGTCACACTAACATTCAATCCATCCATCTTTTCTTTGGGCTCCCACTGTATTATACCTCCACGATTATTATTCCTTACTTGTTTAGTATCAGGCATTTCATCCCTTTTCAAAATATACCATGTTTCTGCACTACATAGCTTTCTTTTTAAATTTTAAAACAGCTGACAGTTCATAAAATGAGCCTGTCGCACTAGATATGTGACAATTTATCAACAAAACCGTCGTGATAGCGATTGAAAAAATTTCAAACATGTGTGGGATTTTTAAGACAAGTGCTTTTGAAATGTCAAGTGACTAAACCTACATATTTTGGCATTTCAACCATCGCCATCTCTGACATCAAATGACACTTGCTTGATTATCATACGTTAATTGACACGCTGTCTAGTGCGACTTGCCCTTTAATTGTGATTAATTCAGTGAGCCTCATATACCATGGCATATCTTGCCATGGTATATTAGGCTCACTGAATTAAAACACTCAACATCATTATTTCAGCCACTGCCTACAGCTGGACATAGATTCCCAGCGGATTCCCGCGACCTTCACGGTCACGTAGCAAGCTTACACCCAGAAAATTGGGTGTAAGTTAAGGGTCGGTAGCATGTAGCATAGTTATTTATGCTACAAGTGCGGCAGGTAGGTGATTTCCGATGAGTGGATAAATCGACACGAGTCGGAAATCATCTTACGTACGTGTATCATACAACATTTTACTATGCACTGTGCGAGAAAATAAAAAAATATATCTGAACCAAGCAAAAATTAATAAAATGGCGGGCTTATTCTAGCGCCCTCAGCATACCACAGATTAACTAATAGTTCCTCGGGCATATCTCCGGCGCATGTTCAAATAGCTGTCACGTTGTAACGCAAAAAGGCACGAGTAAAATATACGTTCTGCCAAAAATATTTAATGAATATTTAAAATTAATTTGTGGGTCAAAATCTAAATCTAGAGTAATTAAAAACGCCTTTAATGAAGTATTAATTTTATTTTACCTTTTATATGAATGATAATCTATACTTAACTAATTTGTAAAACTTTTCTCAAATAATAAAAACTCTATGCGTCGGGCTGACGTTGGAGTTAAAAATTTAAAAAATACAGAAAAGTAAAAAGCACTAGTTAAAAAAAGTGACACTTTCCGCACATTTTGGCTGCTTGGAAAACGCTCTATTCGAGGACATGCATTGTAAAGTAATTTTTACTCAACACCGTTTCGAAAATTAATTATCATTATTTCATTCATCTTTTCAAGGAGTAGTACTTTTTGGTTGCGCCACAGACGCATTTTGAATCGGAGTTAATAAGAATAAAAGTATAGGAATAATATGTTCATTATTGTACTAAATAAAGTAAAATAAGTACTTGAAAGGTTCGCGAGATATTTAACAAAATCGGTGGCGCGGCCAGAAAGCATGCTTCCTAGCCGCGCCACCGCGTACACGGCATTAAATAGACTATTTATGTAAAAACTCAATGGTAAATAATAATACGTGTATTGTTTGTTATATTGATGATGAGAAATATCGCAAAAGTCATTACCTACATAGTAAATTTAATATCGAAACTAAAATACTACTTCGACTATAGTTTGTTTACCATTGAGTTTGTATATAAATAAATATTCAAGTACTTATTTTACTTTATTTAGTACACATTACAGTAATGAACATTTTATGTACATTTATTATTATTAACTCCGATTCAAAATGTGACTGTGGCGCGGCCAGAAAGTACCACGCTTTTCAAGTCTTATTAAATCGATGGAGATATTTTTTAACCGTTTCATTTGATTTATTTTTCAGGCTATAGTGAGAACAGTTTTATCTCAATTTTGGATACTAAAGAACATATTCTTACTTCTATGTTTGAGTGTATAATGTTAAAGATTGTATACTGCAATAAGAGATATTCATAGTAATTGTGTTTTGCTGTTGAACTCGGAAAATAGTGAAGGTAAACTTTTTTTAATAAACGACAGTCCTATTATAACAAGAGTTAAACAAATCTTTACATAATTTTGCCAAAAATTTAAATATGTTTTCACCATTATCATCATCATATTAGCCGAAAGACGTCCACTGCTGGACATAGGCCTCCCCGGCCGGCCCCGTGCGAGTAGTGCGGTTTGTTAAATATGTTTTAGTAGACTCAAATAGAATACATTTTATTTTACACCAAAGTTCACACTTATTTAATTTTCCACAGCTGCTAATAGAAGGGTCTTTAACAATATCCAGCGTTTACAAGAATCATCATTGACGAAGAAGAATGGCTGTGGCTTGATCCTCATAGATTCGAAGCTTCATCTTCAATTGTCTGGTTTTATCATTTATTACACCATTGCGTTACTACAGTTTGCATTCTTGTAATTGTGTTATTTGTCTTCAGTAGTAGATGGTATATATGTCGCAGGTTAATGACAAAATCAGGTTTTTGATCAAAAACCGGAAGAAGACAAAATTATTACTTTATGTTATCATAAACCTGAGAAAATCCAGTTATTTTTATCAAAAACCGGAACCTGCTGTGTGTGACATTTATATACCCTCTGAAACGCACTCATTACAAAATTAATTTGATAATGCATTCATATATATTACGGAAGTACAAGTACGATGTTAAGTTACCACTTATGTGTAAATACAATTAGGAATATTAATGGCAACTTTAACAAGGATGCGATAAAAAAAAAAAAATAATGAAAACATGAATAATTATCTCGTCATTCCAAACTAGTTTGTAAGTCATCAAGCAACGGGCAAAAATAGTTTATAAATTCATTCACAATGTCCCAGGAATATAAAAAAAAATCATGCAAAGTGTTGCTCAATAATAGACTAGGTAAAGATATACAGAAAATAGTGCAACCTTATAACATTGTCCTCAACCTTTTCCTGCTTTCAAAATATAATATGGGAAATAATCATATTTATCCAAATGGAAAAAAAATATCACATGATCGCGTACTGCCTTATGCTATTCATAAATGTTTTATATATCTATCGAACTTGCATTACAGAAGTCGATGATAACATTAATTATTTAGAAAAAGGTTCTTACTGGTTATTTTCTATTATCTATGGCTCTACTGTCGTGATTAGGGTCACGATGGTGTACATTCTGAACTTAGTGCATAATAACAACAACGTCTTATTTATTTTAGAGATCCAAAAAGTTCATAGAAGCTTCGATTTCGGTGATGATATTCGGTATTATATTATTTGGAACTGGATCTCTACTATGACTACTATCTTTGCGAACATCATTTTTAATGTAGTTTACTATGAAACTATAAAAACTTATGACACGGGTGTCATACTTGATATTGTAAGTGACATTGTGTGGAACGCTCTGGATATAAATTTTGTCATCATTATTAGGATAATAATTTTATTGAAGATATATCGTGAGAAGTGGATTAAAAATGTTTTGCTGATGGATAATATATACGACAATGATGAATAGTGTCTTAAACTGCTTCAGATATACAAACATATTTTGAAAGCTTACAATCTGTACAAGAAAATGTTCGTGGTGTCGGTAAGTTCGACTTCTTATTAAAGTTGTCTGGTAGTTATCGCTTTTAGTGAAAATACCGCTTTTGTGGCCATAGTGTTAAGTTTTTATAAAATACATGTGTAACTTTTATGGTTTACAATTAAATAAAGTATATTCTATTCTACTACATTCTTCGATACCTCACCTATTAAAATACATAACTTATACCATAATACATATCTTCTGCTGCCAAATATATGTTTGGTGTTGACATTACTTGTGTAATGTCAAGACATGTCACATGTCTTGTCTTATGTTGTTCAACATTTAAATATTATAAATAAACGTCTTTAAGAGAGATAAAAGAGCAGCATAAAATAGAAATATATAATGTGATATTGTACGGCGTTCAATAAGTTATTCACTTGTCTTCTAATTTAGGCTGAACTCTTATTGTGCCTCTCAACCACTCTGGTGCCCCACAGGCCCCACCCGCTCCCGGCTCTAGTGCCCAAGGAGCGTCCTTCGTCAGGACCACAAAAGTGGCCCGTGCCATTTCCAATTAAAAGCTTATTATCTCGTAAATTACTGTAAAATTAAAGAAAATACGTGTGTAGCTAAAACTATACAAAATTGACCTGTGTGAATATTGAATTACAACAACTAGTTCTAAGTAATAAAAAAAAAAAGTAAACTTAAACATATGGGTATAATATCAGTAAATATTAAATAAATAATTAAATTTACCATTAATTTTGTAGTTTCCGTCAATTAAACCTATTTATAATTAAACTAGACTATATAAGCTTTTTTTTGATATCCCTAAGTCATTATCTGGAGTTTTAAGAGATGAAAAATAAATTAAAAAAAACCCATTCCCTCATCAATTAGTGTTATTTTTTATGTTTTTCATTTCGCGGTTTATATTTCTCGTTTCAACACACTTTGAACCTACAACATTTATAGATACTCGTTACTATAATACTTTTTAGGTTAAAAGTCATTTGCAATAAACAACATAGCTTAATTTTATCTGATATAGTTACAAAGTTTTAACATTAGTTAAGTTTCAATATACTGGGAATAGTCTGGCATACATTTGGTTACCTAATACTTTTACATTGCATTGATAAACCTGACACTGTGTTTTTGTTTCAGGCTTTATTTCATACATTTAACACGTTTTTCCGCACTATTTCAATCTGCAACCATATAATTTATTTTACAATGCATGTCCTCGAAAAGAGCGTTTTCCAAGCAGCCAATCTGTGCGAAAAGTGTCACTTTTTTTAACTAGTGCTTTTTACTTTCCTGTATTTTTTATTTTTACTGCAACGTCAGCCCGACGCATAGAGTTTTATTATTTGAGAAAAGTTTTACAAATTAGTTAAGTACAGATTATCATATAAAAAGTATAATAAAACTAATACTTCATTAAAGGCGTTTTTAATTACTCTAGATTTAGATAAATAAATAAATTTTAAATATTCATTAAATATGTTTGGCAGAACGTATATTTTGCTCGTGCCTTTTTGCGTTACGACGTGACAGATATTTTTTTATTTATTTTTGAACATGTGCGTTAGATATGCCCGAGGAACCATTAGTTAATCTGTGGTATGCTGAGCGCGCTTGAATAAGCCCGCCATTTTATTAATTTCTTGCTTGGTTCAGATATTTTTTTTTATTTTCTCGCATAGTGCATAGTAAAATGTTGTATGATACACCTACGTAAGATGATTTCCGACTCGTGTCGATTTAACCACTCACTCGCTTCGCTCGCTCATGAATAAAAATGCCACTTATCGGAAATCACCTACCTTCCGCACTTGTAGCATAAATAACTATATCAAAAGTATCTACAAAAGTGGAAGAAGGTGTAAGCGCAAAATGAAGTTCTTTTTTCTTCGTTCAACTAAAAGAGAAATCACATTTGTAGTGTCTTTGGTGCTACTGGAAATGGACCTCCCCAAGCAAAACCAACGATATGCGCGTTTTTAACATCCAGTGGCTTCCATAGTAATTGAAGGTACTCTTTACGCCTGGCTTGGCAATTCCTTTCTTTATTTCTATAAATCTATCTGCCTAGCCATTCCCAATAACGTTGAAATCGACATCCTTTATAATCGGATGCAGCCGAAGACCAATCATGGAGCTGCTGAAAGCACTATGATCAAACTGCCGCGTCGTTAATAGCTATTTGTTTGTGTAACTTTTAGGGTGTACAATAAAGTATATTCTATTCTATTACTAAATTATTTGAATAAAATTCACGTTTATAATGTATCTAACTTTTATTAAACTAATATTTATTACATTTTTCAGACTTTGCTTCATAATTTTGCTCTCTTGATAAGGGTTGTAAAGGATATCCTTTTAGTTATTGTACATAGTGTATACTGTGAGAAGTTCTATGTAACTGTGGATGAAGTTGGGACGGCGTGTTTACAGCTTATGAGGAACACAACATTTTCAAGTAAGAATTTGAATATATCAATACCTTGAGCTTTTATTGGTAGACAGAAATAAATAGCGATAATGACGAAAAAATTGTAAATGAATGTTAAGAAACGCAAAATGTAATTTATGTTTTATTGCAGGGACTCAAAAACGTATTTACAAGAATATGATACAGTCGATTCGATCATTCAATAAGATGACCGCGTGTGGCCTGTTTTATATAGACGCTACGCTACCTATGTATTTGGTGGGAGTCATCAGTAATTACGTTATTATGCAGATGCAATTCTATTTTGTGTGAATAATAATTATGTTATTTTTATGAAATAGTCCTGACTTATTTATTATTTTCGTTTCTGTCTGGCTTTCAGTATTGTGTGGTATTCAGCAGTACAAATCCACATCTTTTAGTCTACTTAAGTTTTATATACAAACCACTCCTTTTTATCTTTTGAAATTGTATTAACTCATGTGACTCACATTTATGTATTCTTTGATACTGTTAGCACTTTAGTTATCTCTGATATCCTCAACTTATTGTGTACTGCTAATTTGTAAAATCTTAGAATATTTTATACTCTGTTATTTTCATCTGATCTGACATCTGTCTGTCCAATTTTTTTTTTTTTTTAAGCCATAAACATAACATATAATGGACACTTTTCTTCTACAAATCTCGTTGTACTTTATAATCTTCAAAATAAGGGCAACGGCAGACTGCCCCCTATGTAAACCATTTTTTATTCGTTCTGGTCATGATTTCTTAAATGAGATTTGAATTTGAATTTCAGAAGATATGAAACAGAACGAGGAAAAACGGGTGTCAGTTTTTTATTCGGGTTCTGGCAGTGAACACCAAAAGATGATTTATTTATCTAGAATTACCAAGTGTTTGGTCTTATCCGCAAACCCGTTTAGTCTGTATTATAACCAGTTGTTGTATGAGTGTTTAATCACTGAAGTGTATTAATTTAAATATATTTTGTGTGGTATCTTAAAGAGAGCATTATTTACTGGAACTTTACACTCAACAGTCATCTCATTGCATCAAAGGGCTCGTTGTTTGGAGTATTCAGCTATAGCACGGCCTCCACACCCTTGCTGCCTACGTACTTACCCGTTTGCCTGTCTATCCGTCCTACTGCCTACTCTACTGCCTACACACCCGAAACGTGGTGCATAAGCTGCAGCTGTTAAGTCTAAGGCGGCGCGTACGGCCACAGCGCGCCGCCAGCAGCACGCGCAGGTTGCGCACGCCGTTCACGTCAGCCCACTGCTCACGGTAGTGTTTCACCAGCCGTCCCGTCGCGCCGTACCACGACGCACTGGTGTGGTAACTCATTCGCCAACTTGAAGAAAGCGGGCGCTTGCACCTACGGCCACAGCGGATCTCATAGTTGGACGTGTTGCAGGGGTGATACGTCGTACGAAGCCAGCCCTAAGTTTTATAACCATTTTTTATTCTTAATAATTCTTATTCTATTAACGTGGTTTATGTTTAGCTCAGAGAGCTAAACAATACAAACAACAACAACAATTGAACTACAATTTCATAATTATATTAAATGCATCCTTGCACTGTCCTACTTATTAAGACGAAATGTGTTTATAATTATTGTCAACACAATTTCATTCCTCCTTTAAATTGTCTCATTACATTCTGCCACAATGTCTCAAATAGAAAATTGTTATCAAATAATCGACTGAAAAAAGATATAGAGGCGATTTCTGAATTGAGTTTTTGTAGTTGAAATGCCAAAGTTTGACAGTTGTTCAAGCTACAATAGAGATTGACAAATATTCAAATTCAAATTCTTCAGAAATCGAACGATACAAAGAATAGAGTATTAGCTTAAGTATTCACTTAATATTTTCTTGACAACACAATTTAATTTACGAAACAACCATAATTATGTAATGGAAGAAAATATCTTGGGTTTGCGTTCATTTTAATGTTACTCATAAACATCATTTGTATATTTAGGATGATAACCATGGAATTTATAATGGATTCTAAAGTCCGGGTTAGGTACGAATTTTTTTCTTCTTTTTACATTATGTATTTTACCATTTTTTGTGGTATTATGCTGTAAATTAACACATATTTTAGTCTATTTACGTTTTATAATACTTTATAAACCACACCTTTTGGCCTATTTAACTATTGAAATCGTATCAACTCATGTTACTCATTTTTCATTAAATCTTTAACACTGTTTCCTCCTGAAAAGTATAATTTTAATTATCTCCGATTGTTTTTACCATCCAAAGCTTATCTTATACTACTTATTTTCCCTCTTTGTAAAAAACCTTCATGATCATCATCATATCAGCCGAAAGACATCCACTGCTGGACAATCCCAGCAACCTTCACCAGGTCATCGGTCCACCTGGTGGGAGGCCTTCCAACGCAAAGTCTTCCGGTTCGCGGTTGCCACTCCAGAATCTTTCTGCCCCATTGGCCATCTGTTCTGCGAGCAATGTGCCCTGCCCACTGCCACTTAAGCTTGGCAATTCTACGGGCTATTGTAACACTTTTTTTGTGGTAGATAAAATTTTTGTCAAAAGAAAATTAATTACCTCCTTCTCGCCGTGTTCTCGTCCCGTTTTATATCGCTCCCTCGCTCTAAAACCGCCGCTGGGTGGTGGAACCACTTTGGAACCGCACCCTGGGACGGTGAGTTCCCCATAAACACTCTCATTTCACCAAAATAACTTAAAATCACTTGATATCCGTGCACCGAAGCTGTATTTTTGTTTGTTTTGACGGACTGCAGCTGTCATTTGGACGTACAGCGTTTTCGTTCGGAAACGCGCCTGTCTCCGCTAAGACTGGCTGAATTATTTCTTTGGACTAGCACACGGGTAGGATTCGAGTTTGGTTTTGGGATTGCGAGGACGTTGTCCCGCTTCCGTTGGCGTGCCTCAAGGAATTGCTTATGTGAATGGTGGTAGCCTTTGGGTTCAGAAGATTCGAGAACAATCGGATTTTCTGAAAGAAACGCGGCAGCGGGGTGCGTTCAAAACTCTCATCCGGGCTGTCAGGGATTGATAGTGTTTTGTTGTAATCTGATTTTAAGTCGGGTTTTGGGAAGTTGTAGGATGAGATGTAGGCCTGGGGGAGTGTATTTCTTTGAGGGAAAATTGTTCCGCGTAAAAACGGAAATTTTAGGAAACAGTTTATGGGATTCGGTGTTTTGGGTTTTCGGTTCGAGAGTTGTAGTATGAGAGCGCGCCCGGCGGAATTTTTTTTGGCGACAAGGGCGAACTGCGTAGCAGGCGTTTTTTTCTTGGGCTGACCGGCTTGAGCAGAGCCTGGAGATTGCGAGTGGGCTGGAATTATCACGAGGGTGTCGGCCTCCGTGCGGCGGAGCGTTTCCTGTTTGTGCCTGCCGTGATTGAACGGAATCCGTGAAGCCAAAAATAGCCGGTCGCCGGTGACCGCGTGCGTGGTTGTGGATACGCGGCCTGGAAGTTGCATGTAACCGTCGTGGTGTGATCCCTGGCGTGATTGTGTTCCCAAGTTGGGCTCATAATCCCTCACGGTAAGTCGCTTTGCACAGGGGATTGACCCCATCGTATTTCGTTGTGAGTTCTGTCTGCTGACTTGCTGGTTTCTTTCAGAACGACGTGACGTCTGGTCGAAATTGGGCCAACCTATCTACCCTACGGGTTTTCCTTCCTCCGAAAGGTACGTGTTTGACTTTCTAAAGGCTCTGTCAGTTGGTATTCGGTTTCTTAGGGCGGCCGATACATTTATATTATTTGGGCTGGCCTACCATTTGTGGGTGTTTGTGGACAGGCTCCATATAAATATACATATTTACATCTCTCTCATACAGGATCTTTATTATTTATTATTTATATTAATGACATGCCCAGAGAAACACATCACCCGATGGTTTTGTTTGCTGATGATAGCACGGTCGTTTTTAGTGGTAATAATGATGCGACGACACTTGAGGGAGAGATAAACAAATTTCTCAAAGTATTAATAGAATGGATGGGCGTGAATAATTTAAACATTCATATTGGCTTAACTAAAATAATGATATTTGAGCAAAGGACCAACCATAAAAACCTGAAATAAAATTTCGAGACAATATAATTTCAGAAACGACAACTACGAAATGCCTGGGACTGGAACTAGACAGAGACATGTCGTGGAAAACTCAGACGGACAGTATATGTAAACGCCTGAGCCAACATTCATATGCTTTGCGAAATCTCGCAAAGGAGGTACACCACACGTACATTATTTACGCATTTGTTTTGTTTATTATTATGACATTTTACACTCTAAAATTATTCTGTGATCTCAATCTATGACATTGTATATTTGAGTAACAGGTTATGAAGCTGTATAATTTGAATGATATTTATGATATGGTATAATTTTATTGTAATTTATGACATTCTATAATTCTTGTAATAATTTATGGCATTGCACATTTTTAATAATGATTTACGACATGGTATGATATTAATAATAATTTGTGACATTGTTTTTTAAATAATAATTTTGCATGCCTAAACTGGTACAACACAGTGAACTGCGCATTCACCTAACATCTGGCAATGTATAATTTTATACTGTGTTGAGCAATAAAGATTTGAATTTAAATTTGTATGTGCTAAGAATGCAGCCGCAAACTACACCTTCGGTGACGTATTGTTTTGGTACCGCCAAAACAGAATGCAGTAGTTAAGGCGCTGAAGGGCTTCGCGTCTACATGGCAGTCAAAGATAATCTATCCAGGAAAAACGAGGGTCCGTTTTAAGTAGTAGTCGAGTTTTATGCAACTACCCTCAGGAACATGAATAATGACAGTACCAAAAATCAGTCTGGAATGGAACAGCAAGGAGGCAAGCAACAACAAGTCAGGTGGACAGGGCAAGGAGGAGCACATGGACGTGTGGAAAGATCCATACACACGGGTTTTCATGTCAATCTGGTGAGTCGTTTTCAGAACAAGTGTTCTTTATTCATAATTCTGGTTTTGTGTACGGTATGGCCCAGGTCAGGTCATAATCTCATGTTAGATATCGCTAGTCAAGTTTTAGTGTTGTTGAAGAATTATTATTCTACCATTACTGACGCCGTTGGCTGGCTATTATTTTTTGAATGATGACAGACTAGCAGTTCGCAGTTGGTAGTCGAACGTTATGACTACAACTGTTTAAAAGCGCGCAAGGTTGGAATGATGATGAGGTTGGAGGATTGCTTGGTGGCACAAATAAAAAATTATTATTTTAATTACTAAGGCTTAGAGGCACCTTTTATTTTCGAGGCTTGTTATAGTATTTCTTTTTTATTAAATTATTGTTAAGTATGCGTTTCCGAAATAATGGCGTCAGGAGTAGCTAAGCGTTGTGACAACTGTAAGCATGTGTGGCAACTCTACGTATTTGTAGCAAGTATAGGCCTGTATCGTACCTGTAATCTGTAAGTCTGGTGTGAAAATATTCGTGTAAGGCCGATCGCTCACACGAACTGGAGTCGAGGTGGCTACAAAGCGCGGGCGCACAAGTGGCGCGCTGTATCTACGTTTTCTTTAGGAAAAAATGGCAGTGCGCTCATATGCTAGGGTCGCGGCACGGTCGAGGCGTGGTCTCTATTTAGAATGGAGGAATATATAATATATGAAAGGAGCGGGTGGCTATGCTTCCTTCAAGCATGTTTTTACTGTAAATACGTTTACTCACGAAAGAAAATGACAAAATGGCGAATGAGAATTCAGGGCACCCCGACACGGATAGGTTAGGTTCAAAGGGACGGGAGCTGAAGTGACCGAGCAAAGTGAGCGAACTTAGCTCCTGTTATCTTATTCATGTTAGGTTACTTAAGACCCTGCAGACAGAAAAAGGAGCCCCGTCGACATACTTTTATTTTCAAGTCGCTGTTTAAAACATTTGTATTCGCCCACTGTTTGTCGCCCACTTAGTATTTCAGTAAGCCGTATTTATTATTTGACCCTTAAACTATGTAAGTTTCTCTCTTCTTACTGATATCTTAATACTAATCTCCCTCTTACACTCTTTTTAGAGCCTCTGTGGACTACGGACAAAATAATAAAGCCTAGGCCACAGTCTCGTCCTTCCCCAATCCTTTAGAACCCCTATGAACCACGTAGTACAAGATCGCTCAGCACCACAGCATCATTCCCGTGAGTTTTTATCAACAAAGTTGCAATATAAGTTTTCAGAGCCACCGTGGACCACGGTCAAAATAAAACCTAGGTCACAGCATCCTCCTTAGCAAATCCTTTAGAGCCCCTGTGGACCATGGCGTACGAGACCGCTCAGCACCACAACATCATCCCTCTCTATGAGAAATCAAATCATGCATGTATGCGTGGAGCATTTGCATTGACATAATCCCTCAACGGTAGCGATACCAGGGTGTGACCATAAGCTCATAGATCAAGGTTATTTTGAGTGTGCGTAAGAGATATTATAGATGTATACAAGTCATAAACCTCTGTCCCTTACACACCCTCAAAATAACCTTACTCTAAGAGCTTATGGTCACTCCCCTGAATCAGACCAACAAGATATTGTAGTAGCTGGGAATAACGTTTGAGTAACAAACACTAAATCCACGCATAGGCAGACGACAAAACTCAAGTATACTGCTCAAACAATACAATAATGCATTGTCATGTCCTCTTTTACCATCAAAAAAGTTTGAACGTAAACATACAATTGTATACCATGTCCTAACGAAGTTGTTATACCATTTTTTTTTGTTTTCAGTAATGCTTATGCATACTGCACAAACACGGGGAGATAGTGCAGTTATGTGGGACTCTAACCCACTAAAACTCCAAGGTGATCTCCTGTGCCGCTTATGGTCGGAACACGGGTACGCGTTAGCACTCACCGCGAACCGAAGCCGCGGCTGTCCGTCACCGGACCCTCCTCGGGGGAGTAACCCCCAACACCGGCGCATCAGAACACACTGTGCGCCGTGACCACCCCAGGGACCAAACCAGTACATGGGTGCCAGACAATCCCGTGTATATACGACTAAATAATGTAATTGAAGATGATCTACAATAATCTTCAATTACATTATTTAGTCGTATTTTCGCGTTATTATGTAGATAAGAGTGTTGATTTTTCTTCAAAGTTCTCTCTGACTTGAAAACGTTTTCGAAACTTGAAAACGTTTTCGAAACATGAAAACATATTTTTTAATAGAAAGTTTGATGTTGATTAAAATAGAAAATAAAAGTCAATCGATATGCCAGTAATTTACTAAGTGTCTAATATTTAAGTGTTTTAATATTAAGTGTGTTTGTTATCATTTTAATATATTAACATAAGTAATTTAAGGGTTTTGAAACTTTTATGGAAGCTTGCACACTTAATAATATATTGTAACATGTCGGTCGAGAGTGTAAAATAAAAAGTACGGGGATATGGTAACCGAAAAGTGTCGTTTTGCCAAGATATTTGGAGGCAAACATATATCAATCGGCTTTACCTTTTTCCAACTAAGTTGGGATCGGCTCGTCCTTAATATTCGACGATCTCACTAGCTAAGATCTCCGCATCCCTTGACTACCATCTCATTCTACGCTAACCATTTTAGTGTGTGTGTATACATTGAAATATATGAGTAAAACAACGTGTAGCTAGTAATTCGGTTTATTCCGAACGGCGATGACAGGCCACACCCGTGACACACCACCGACAAGACAGATCATAAACAATAAGTATAAGATTACCATACACACTTTCACCCTTAATCTAGAACCTTTTACATTTTAACAATCAATAAATGGCTTTCAGAGTTTTAAAACTTAACTCATAAAAACAAAAGAAACTTAATATGATAATATGGCTTCTATACCTTCACCATAAATTATACCTAGCTGGCTTTTCAATTCGGCATTGACGAACGGGACGAGACTGGGGCGGCTCAGGTGAAGGCAAGAAAGGCTGTGTTGTGCTCTGAACCGGCTGTTCTACGCAGTCTTCAAAAGACTCTCCTTCTCCTTCATCCTGATGTGTGGTCGCTGCGGTCGAGCCTTCACTCCGCGGACCGCCCGGACTGTGCGCTCCCTGTTCCTGCGTTACCGCAGGAACCAGAATCAACCGTCTCGGAATTCTCACTGATAGGGCTAGAGTGAGAAGGACAGATTAGTGAACTCCGTATCCGTGACTTCAGCAGATCTACATGGTTGTGGGATTGTCTACCTAAAGCATCAACTAACTTATTATCAGTAGTCCCCATCTTTTCTGCAACCTTTTCAGATACACATTTATCTTGTCCACGATATTGACGCAGCCAGACCTCATCCCCCGGGCGTGGTTGACGCAACCCACTTGCACCGTAGTTTTGTTTTTTGTTGACGCTCCTGAGCACCTCTAACTCTCTATCTACAATTGTATCATCCATGAGTGCCTTACCACTTTTAATAATAGTCGTGGGTACGTTGGGTTAGAAAATCCAACTCCTAACGATATTATATTGTCATAAGACCAGCCAACTTGTGCAGAACTGTTCAATGCTGAGTGCACACAGCTAAATCAATCGAATCGTGTAGATGACTTACTATCGTGATTGCGTACGGACCACCTTAATGCAGAGGTAAAAGCTAATCTCCTAACACTTTGTCCCCGCTACGCAGATGTATTTTACCTTGATGGAGAACCATTGACATTCACCAACAAAATCAAACATCCCATAAGAACAACAGATGTAACTCCCGCTTATACTAAGAGCTATAGATACCCTTTCGTTCATCGGGAAGAAATAAGGAACCAAATCACCAAAATGCTAGACCAAGATATAATAAGACCTTCCGACTCTACATGGAGCTCACCTATTTGGGTTGTGCCCAAAAAAACTGACGCTTCAGGGAAATAAAAATGGCGTATCAATTACAATTTATTTATCTAAGTAATCACAATCACAAAAAAACGTTATCTATACAAGTCGCAGAAGAAGCTGTTACTCTGGTTGGCTCCATAAACACATTTGCCAGATTAAAAGATTTAAAAAGATCCAATAACCTGATAGTGTTAGATTTATTCTTTAATAAGTTTATATTAAAATCGCCACATATGACAATTTATTTACGACTAGTACTAACTTTTTTAACACATCTACCATTACAGAGTCAAACACAGATAGATTCTGGTAACTTGGAGATCTGGCAAATGTCAGTATAATGTAATAAATGTCAATGAGTGCCAACGGGCTGGAATCAAGAAATAAAAATGCAAGTTGTCCGATCCAAACCACGTCTATTAGAACAATAAATTAAATATAGATACAAATGCATCATCAATGCTCTGCTTGCTGCTACTCCATGATTGACATAATTATCGAATGAGGGTGGCACGTGTAAGTGCAAAGGTGCGAGCCTAATTATTGCACAACTCCTTACTTACTAAACAATTTTAAAAAGTACGTGCACCGTACAACCAATATCTATTTTCAGACGGAAATTTTCGCTATTAAAATTATCGATCTTCTGGTGTGCGCTTTCTAGTTCTAAGGTTAATATTTTTATTGTATCGTTTAGATCTAAGCTATCTTTTAGATCGAAGGTGGTGTCCATCGAAGGTGGTGTCTAAACTATCTTTTGTGGAATCGTGTTTATCGAAGGTGGACACCACCTTCGATCTAAAAGATAGCTTTCATTCAAGGATGTGCTCGGCAAACTCATCATAGTAGTATCTAGCAACGTGGAATTATCATTGAAAATGTTGTCAAATGAGGTCGATTTATGTGGTCTACGAATAGTGATGTGATCTAGATCCATTTCAATTGTCAATATTAAGAGTGAGTTCTCTAAACAGGAAATGATTTTCAGCATTAAAAAACAAAAAAGTATATACTTCGATGGGGTTCGAACGTACGGATACTTCTTCGGTAAGCCGCGTCTGCAGCCGTTACGCTACGGCGTTACGTTTATGATACTTTGAAAAACGGCAGGTTTATTACGTATCTTGCAAGAGCAAAACGATAGCAATATATGCTCTTCAATCGCGAATCCGAATTATGTATCAGCGACAGAAAAACCAAAAAGCAATTTTCGACAGTGCTGTCTCTATGGAATTAGATAAAAAAACCGGCCGAGTGCGAGTGGGACTCACGCACGAAGGGTTCCGTACCACTGTCGCAAAAAACGGCAAAAAAATCACGTTTGTTATATGAGAGCCCCACTTAAATACTTATTTTATTCTGTTTTTATTTTTTATTATAGCTGCAACAGAAATACATCATCTGTGAAAATTTCAACTGTCTAGTTATCACGGTCACAGATAATATAATACTAGCATACAGATACCTCATCCCATACAAAGAAACCGTGATAAATAGTGCCGACGTGCCGACGTAACTAGCGTTTTTCGACTGCTTATTCTGGCAATTTTTTGTACATCGAACGCATTCGGTTCTGTTTCACGGTGATAGATAGATGGTGTTAGCAGCGACTTGCAAGTAAAAGGGTTTACTAGGCTCGTGAATGTTTTTTCTTTAAATACAGTGAAGGTTTGTTTTCTAGTATTTATTTGCACGTTTTTACAGTCTTTTTTGCACCAAAATGTGTTAAAATGCAAACTTTAACAATCGAGTAGAATGCCTCAGAAATTTAAAAATGCGCCATCTATTGGCATCAATTTTAAATGATCCGTCTAATAATCTTTGAAATGTGAATTAAAAGCCCAATATTCCATAATTTTGTACTTAGGAGAGTTGATTAAACAAGAACATACAACTTTTGTGTTCAATTCCAGAAAATGTTAATTTTACGCACATTCAGTATCAGATAGGTGTATACCGAGGTGCATATCGCGCCATCTAGTGAGATTTATTTGAACCAAATTTTCTTTCTTAGCAATGAGACCCCGTGTCACGGTTCATGAGATACAGCCTGGTGACAGACAGACAGCTTTTTTGGGGGCTGAGTCACCCTCGTCCGTAGGAGAGCACCCCATACGATTCCCTACACGTGGCCCCCGGGTGGTGCTAATCAGGTGACATTAACTGATGGTAGGTTACGGCCGAAGGCTTGCGACCACCCACCGGGCAAAGACGTACCGCCAAGCGGGCTAGCTGTGTTCCGGTACGATGCTCGGTGTAGCCAACTAGAGGAGTTGGGTCGAGATAGCCTTTCCACTGCAGGCGGACCGGTCTGACGCGCGCTGTTATGGGCGTATCGGGAGACTTGTCGCGAAGGGTAGCGGGATCCGAGGCACGGTGCGCCGCTGGCCGACCGCAGGTAGTTGGGGGCCCAAGTAGTGTGCCAGCCACACACGAAAGGCTGCCCCGCCAACTGTCGAAAAATCCCGGAATGCACCATCGTGCTGGTTGGCGACCAGAAGACAGGGCCCGATAGACATTTCCGGGGGGGCTCGGGCGTCCCCACAGTCTCCAGACAAGTCCCCCATTGATAGCGTCCTACCAGTGCGTGTCTGTGGGTTGCCAGCGTAGAACCTCGTCTCACTGCCTTTTCCTCCCTTTTTTTCACTCAACACTATGCCAAGGAAAAATAAAGGAAAAGCTGTACAGCGGCAGCACTCCCTGTCACACAAAGTGTACCTCAGCAACATAAGAGGACTGCACTCAAATCTCGAAGCAATCGATCACTACCTGGAGACTGATAGACCAGCTCTTCTTTTCCTTTCGGAGAATCAGATCGGATGTCCGTCAGACGTGTCGTACTTATCATACCCAGGGTTTACCCTGGAGCACAATTTTAAACCACGCGCGGGTGTATGCATGTACGCCCGAGACGACATCTGTTATCGGCGTCTCCGAAACCTTGAGGACTCAAGGTTTTCCGTGCTCTGGGCACTGGTGGACACAGGCCGGATAAAATTATCTACGCCTGTGTCTACCGATCGCACAGTGGCGATCAGGAGACAACCAGGCTTACAGAGCATCTGTGTGAGGCGGCTGATGCGGCACAGCAGCGGTACCCTTCTGCCCAATTAGTGATACTGGGGGATTTCAATGCCCACTACCGGGAGTGGCTCTTCCCATACCAGTGCACTGATCATGCTGGGCGAGAGACGCGAAAGCTTGCGCTTGCGTTAAATCTCGCCCAGCTAGTCCAGAGAGCAACGAGGGTGCCGGATGTTGATTCGCACACTGCCAATTGCTTGGACCTTCTGCTGACAACAGATCCAGACCTACCTTTGGGTAGCTCCGACCATTGTCTAGTGAAGTCTGTATCCGTCTTCTCCCCGCCCGATCCCAGTCCAAGAGGCACTCGGCGGGTTTGGCGGTACAGGTCAGCAGGTTGGGATGAGATGCGTTCGTTTTTCGCTTCTTATCCTTGGCGGCCCACTTGCTTTTCAGCTGATCCTTCGTCGTGTGCGGACGCCGTGACCGATGTGTTGCGTCAGGGAATGGAGTACTACATTCCATTCTCTGACGTAGCAATGTCTAGCGTTGACCGGCCATGGTTTGGCGCCGAGTGCAATCGCGCCAACACGCTTAAACATGAGGCGTACCTGATATGGGTCGACGCTCGGTCATGCAAGGCTAGCGACGTGAGCCAGCGGAAGAGAGCCTTTAATAGGGCTGCCAAGTCCTGCAAGAGGGTATTGCGAAGGGCTCGGTTTGACCACATAAGCCGTATTGGGACCAAACTTGCTTCCTACCCAGCCGGTAGTAAAGCGTTCTGGTCCCTGGCTAAGTCGGTTGAATCGAATTTCTGCCGTCCCTCACTACCACCACTGCTGAAATCCGACGGAACACTGACCCACTCCGCTGAGGAGAAAGCAAACTTTTTTGCCTTTTTTTTTTGCGGAATCCTCACGCCTGGATTCTGGTGACACGCAGCCCCCTCCTTCTCCTGATGGATGCGAGACGAGTATGTCGGTCGAGTATTGTTTTATCGATCAATATGTGGGTTTGGTATATAATATAGCATGTAAGTTTTGATAAGGTGTGTATTTTTTCGATGATAAAGTTGTAATGTAAACTTAAGGGGTCTGGATATCAATAAAAGGGTTGGTCGAGTTAAATTTTTCCTGTTATTATTATTTATTTATTCATATAACAATTCACATTGTGTTTGAATTTTGTAGTACATTCAATAATTTATCACAGCTCAGAACATAAATTATAAATTTCAAACAGTAAATTTCACCAAAAATAATCAATAACATATGATTAAATATTATGTCAATAGATTGTAAACAGTTAATAAATGAATGGTTGTAAAAATTATCATGTCAAATGTTTTTAAATTTATTCTATATAATACAAAAAGTCTAATAATGCGTATATTTTATGTCATGAATAAATGGTGGATACAAAAAGGTAAATTACTAAATATAAAAACTATTTACCATCCTTTGTCTACAATTCAGATAGAGAATATAAACATTTATTCAACAGGAATTCCTTAAGTTTAGCTTTAAATAGAGTACCCTTGTAAATCAATGATCTTAAGTCGGAAGGCAACCTATTAAATAATTCTACCGATTGGTATTTAGAGCAATGTTTAGCAATATTGAGTTTAGTTGCAATTTTGTTTTTTATAACGTTTCTTCTAGTGTTCTCTCTAAGTTCACGTTCTTCTTGTGATTCGTGCTCGTGAATGTATTTTGCAAAGTGGCTGAGTAGTACTAAAACATATAAACTTGGTACTGTTAATATACCTAACTTTTTAAAGTATTCTTTACACGACTCTCGTTGTGGGATTCTGACAATCGTTCTCAATGCACGTTTCTGTAGTATGAATGCTCTTTGGCAATTATACCCGTAACTGCTCCGCCAAAACATAATGCTATATCGTAACCTGGATTCTACCAATGCATAATATACTGATTTTAGCTGCTTTAGATCAATATCGTCCCTGAGGTTTCTTAGCGCGTAACAAGCTGAAGATATTGAGGAATCGATGGTGGTGAGCTCCTTTTTCCAGTTTAATAGGGAATCTATATAGACTCCTAAAAATTTAACGTCGTTTACTAGTCCAATATTATCCCTTTTAAGCATGACATCTATGCTATCGTTGTTACGTGACGTAGTTTTAAACAATATAACATGGGTTTTATTTGGGTTTATAATTAAGTTATTTGCTGTAAACCAAACAGAAAGATTTTCTTAACACGTATTTACTTTTTCTGTCAAGTCATTTAAGTTTGACGACCCTATTATGGCGTTCGTATCATCTGCAAACATTACAAGCCCTGCGTCGGGTTGGATATTATTCATAAAATTAAGTAAATCATTAGTAAAAATTATATATAATATTGGTCCCAAGATTGAGCCTTGAGGCACACCGCGGCTTATTTTGGTCATTTTTGACTTATATATTACTTCACTCACACACTTTATGTCACAATTGTTTGCATTAATGTCTTTTATTTCTACGTACATTCTACGGTTTTTTAGATAAGATGTCAAAAGTTTTAACGCTTTACCTCTAATGCCATAATGCTCTAGTTTAGCTAGAAGTAGCTCGTCGTCTACTGTGTCAAACGCAGAACTTAAATCAATAAACAAGCCAGCCACTTTCATTTTGTCATTCAATTTACCAATAATGTCATTAACAAGATTATTTATCGCATCTAAAGTGCCAACTCCCTTTTGGTATCCAAATTGTCTATAGTTAATTATTCTATTTAAATTTAAGTGCGCCATTAACCTAGTCTTCATAATAAATTGATATAATTGGTAATAAGGATATTGGCCGGTAGTTTTTGGGATCCGTTCTTGTACCCTTTTTGTGTAGCGGAACCACCTTTGCCAATTTAAGTTGTTCTGGGAAAACAGACTCTTCAAAACATTTATTAATGAATTCAGATAGGGGAAACGCTAATATTTCTATGTTATCCTTGATCACCGATATAGGCACTTCATCGTGTCCACAAGACTTTTTGTTTGCCATCTTACGTACAATTTTTGCTATTTCCTGTGGTGTCGTTACATTGAATGTCATCTCACTTTCTGCTCTCGGTGTTGAGTTTCTTAGGAAGGATATCGCTCTTTCTTTTTCTGTATTTAAAAGTGATGATTTATACACAAATATATCAACAAAAGTATCTGCTATTTCTTGTGGATCTGTAACCACCCTTTTGTCAATGTTTAGAACAAGTTTTCTTCTAACTTTGTTTTGCTTTCTCTTTGTCTGTTCATTTACAATCTTCCATGTCTCCTTTGATATGTTTTTGGCTTTGTTGAGATGACATGATATGGCTAACTTACGTGCGTGCTTTAAAACTCTTCTATAGATTCTTATATAATTGATTTTGTAGTTATAAACACTAGTATTATTGATGGTGCCCGAACATAATATTCTTTTCATTTTGCTTGACACCTTAATTCCCTTGGTTATCCACTTTATCTGATTATTATGCATCAGTTTTACTTTCCTATTTTTCTTTGGGTAACACTCACGAAAATTTTTATTAAAATAATTGAGAAATGTATTGATACCTACGATATTATTACTTTTATTTTGAAAGCTCCTTTTAAAAACAACATTATTTTTTGTGTTAAATGTTCTTTTATTAATCAATATGGTATGTTCAGATTCATTTGTCTTTTTATCAATCCTATCAAGAATTATGTTACAAAGAAGGCCACCATGGCCATCTGCTAAACCATTGTGATCTTGTTTATTACCAGAATTTTGAAAGAATTAAGGGTGGTGAAAAAAAAATTATGATCCATTTAAGGGGGTGTGATGTAAACAGTAAATGGATCATTATTTATTAGTCAACAATTAACTCAACCAAGCATAACTTTTATTAAATTTTATATTATTGAAGTTTAAGGGAACCTTAAGTTTTCTATTTCTGAATTTTATTGTGATATAAGGTTTAATTTGTTAGTTACTTATTTTCCTTTGTTTGGTTATTGAATTGATAATAATGTTATGGAGGAAAATATGATGAATCGAGTGGGAGAATATGATGAGTTGAGAGGGAGAATATGATGAGTCGAGAAGGAGAATATGATGAGTAGAGAAAGAGTTATAGAATATAATATTTGTGATGATGAGTTCGAGTAGGAGTTAAAGAATATAATATTTGTGATGATGAGTTCGAGTAGGAGTTATAGAATATAATATTTGTGATGTTGAGTAGAGAAGGAGTTATAGAATATAATATTTATGATGATAGGAGTCGAGTAGGAGTTATAGAATATTTTTATATGATGAAGTTAAGTAGATGATGATGAAGTAAGTTTTGTAATGATGAAGTTGAGTAGTTTTGTATGATGATGAAGTTGGGTAGGAATTTTGTATGATGATGAAGTTGGGTATAAGTTTTGTATGATGATGAAGTTGGGTAGGAGTTTTGTATGATGATGAAGATGAGTAGGAGTTTTGTATGATGAAGAAGTTGAGTAGGAGATTTGTAATGATGAAGTTGAGATGTAGTTTTGTAATGATGAAGTTGAGTGGATGATGATGAAGTTGAGTAGGTGATGATGTAGTTGAGTAGGAGTTATAGAATATTGAAGAGATGTTTTAGTTAGGAAGATTTTTGAGATATTAAATATTGGATGTTGTTGTTTCGAGTGGTAGCTTAATTAAATATAATGTTTAGTTTTTATTAATACTGATGTTAGATTAATGTTCAAATAATTTAAGTAAGACATATTATAGGGTTGTTGAAATGTTTTAGAATATTGTTGGAATGGGAACTAAAATTAATGTTAATGAGTGTAATATGTTGAAGTTTATTTTATGCAAGTGGTTTGTGGTTTTTAGAGACAGTGCAATTGATTGAGGGGGTGTGTTGAGATGAGGTTTTGAATAACAAACTCTTTCAAGTACTGGCTGAACATAATACTTCATTTATTGTCAATCAACAGCACTGTCAGAATTCTTTGTGTCTGCTGATGTCATCTTCATGACTTCAGCATGAGATCGTACCAAGTGTTTAGCTGTAAAGCATTTACCTAATTTTGATAAGAATATTTTTATTACCACTCGGACTCTGTTATGATTTACATGAATATATGGCTATCCCAAACCCCGCACCTGGATGTTTCTTGTACAACACTATACGAGTAATTATTGATGGCCGCTCATCTGACCAACTGGATATCAATGAAAAAATCTCTCAGGGATCGGCACTCTCATCAACATTGTTCTTGCTGCACATAAATGATCTGCTAAAACCTCCTAAAACCTTTGGGTATGCAGACGACAGCACTGTTGCTGAGAGATACTTATCCGACGCGCGCTACTGGGCCTCAGATCCGGTCTCTCCGGGAATCGCTTAAATCTGTCCTTGAAGGCAGTCTCCGAGTGGGGCGATGCCAATCTGGTCAGGTTCAATGCTACTAAGACCCAGGCGTGTCTTTTTTCCGCTAAAAACCCATCCGATCGCGATCCATCGCGATTCCACCTGGCTCCTTCTTTCCGTGGTGTGGCCGTGCCGATAACGGACCATCTTGAGCTTCTTGGCGTTACGTTGACATCGACCCTCAATTTTGGTCCATTCATTGAGGCAAAAGCTCAACTAGCTTCCAAAAAGTTGGGGATTCTTGCGAAGGTGAGACGGTACTTCACGCCAGAACAGTTGCTCAACTTGTATCAAGCGCAAGTTCGGTCATGCATGAAGTACTGCTCTCATCTCTGGGACGGATCTGCCAAGTACCAGCTGGATGCACTAGAGTCGATCAAAAAAGTCCAAGAGCCTCATCGCCAATGAGATACTGGTCGAGTCTAGGCTCCAGAGCCTTGAACATCGGCTCCAAGTTGCCAGTCTGCGGTTTTTATCGGTTACATTTCGGGGAGTGTGCGATGGAATTGCATGAACTAATTCCTCCTAGCCCGTTCCATCTTCGGACTACAAGACGTACGGCGATGCGTCATCGGTACATGGTGGACATCCCACCCATACGCACCAAACGTTTCGGGAGTATTTTCATGATGCGTACAGCTAAAGAGTGGAATTCCCTGCCAGAGTCTGTATTTCCTGATAGCTATAACCTGGGAGTCTTTAAGTCAATAGTGAATAGGTTTCTTCTAGGTAAGCGTGCTACATCGTCGACCACATCATCACTTACCATCAGGTGAGATAGTGGTCAAGCGCAAGCTTTTCAATAATAAAAAATAAAAAAAGACGTGTGGCACTCGGGGACTGCCGCGGTAAAGCTATTGCATAGCATTTTGTATCAACTTATGCAATTATAATTTTTTTTTATTTATTAATTTTATTCATGCGGTATTGCTTTTTCTTTGATATTAATTCAAGTTACACTTTTTGAGCGTGGTGACCGATAAGAAAACAAATTTTTCTATTATTAAATAAATAAAAAAAGTTAATATTGTTTATTAAACGAAAATATCTAGGTATAAATAATAGGTATAAATAATTAGGTATAAATAGTGTAATGACACACCAAAACAATATTCATTTATAAAAAAAATAACAATATTAAGAAGTGATTATCGAATTTCGCGCGATGTACATTTATATAGATATAATATCATATATACTTTCTCTGCGCGGCAATCATGTGCATTATCTATACACCAAAAACAAGTTTCGTAGAGTCGTACAATACGTCTAATCGCACACAACGCCGTGTCGAAGACTGCCGAACTGAAACGACGTTAGACGATGCACGGCCTTCAAGCCACACCTCCTTGCCCGTCGGAGTGGGGAGCGTGAGGTTTTTTCGTTACGGAATTTCTGGATTCGGTCCCCGCGCTCAAGGCCCGCGATAGAAGCTATGCAATAGCTTAAAAAAAGACAGACGGCCAGTGGAGTCTTAGTAATAGGGTCCCGTTTTTACGCTTTGGGTACAGAACCTTAAAAAGAGTGATCGCGTTAATGGCGAGCAAATTTAGCTGTCAAATTGTGATTTCTTTTTCTATTGTTGCTGGTCGATTGTCAACCACTCCCAAATTGCTAAGTATCTGAAGTTTTAGAGTCTGGCTATTTTTTTTCTAAATAATTACTTTTGACAAACAGCTAGCGATGAGCAATTAATTGGTTAGGTAAGCCCGATGTTTATGACATATAGTGATAAATCGCGCGTTGACTGCGCGATCGCTGCCCAATTATTGCAAATTGCTGTTTTATACGTAATAAGCCTACCGATCTAGTAACTTGACAACTGTCTAATGATTCAGCGACAACGGGTCAACTTGTAAACATATTTGGTAATAAGTCGCTTTGCGCACTTGTTATGATGAGTCACACTGAGTCACCAGTTCACGAATCACTTTGTAGATTTTGTAGTAATTGTTTTTGTTGTTTATTTAAAAACTATTCGATTTATCACGACAACTTGTTTTGACAACACGTAGAATTACAAGTTTGGCTTCCGATTAGTGTAAATATTATAAGAATTAAGTGACATTTGTAATTAATGCAATTTTATCAACGTAACTATCACTATGTGTGTGCGTTCAACGGAGGCGTGCGCGGGGACATGAGCAACGAGTAAACTATAACATTAATGGTTAAAAGGAACTACAGATATTTGAACTGAATCAGAACAATAGTGTAGGTGGTGATAAAACTGAAGAGTCGTAAAGACATCATGGCGTTCACAACGAATAAGCCGCATACGTTCATTTTCTTTAACGAAGCCCTCTGCAAACGTTGAATATTTTTACATATGGAGAGTGTATGATCATCTGTGAAAAATAAATTAACAATGTTACTACACATATAAAAACTATTAAGTATATATTCAAAAAACCGGCCAATGGCGATTCGGACTCGCGCACCGAAGGTTCCGTAAAAACCTGTAGGTTCCGTTTTTTCCTTTCGAGGTACGCCTAAAATATGTGATGTAACTAAAAATTTAAGGTTTTCGGAATTTTTCCTTTATATGTGCTATAAAACATTGCTTCATGCTAAATTTGAAGATTATAGGTCGACTGGAAGTACCTTTTAGGTTTTGATTCCCTTGCGAGTTTGAAAATATGCGGAAATTTGCGGCATATACGGCTGTATCTTTTGATTGCGTTGGTTTAGAAGTTTGATTTTTCACAGTTTTAAGGGACAGTAGATTTGAGTATTTGATATAAATTTCAGCTTGATACCTCCACGCATTCCTGAGAAAAAGGGTTTTGACATACAGACGGACGGACGGACAACAAAGTGATCCTATAAGGGTTCCGATTTTTCCTTTCGAGGTACGGAAGTCTAAAAACATAAAAATATTTAAATCTTTTGGATCGAATTTCGATCACGGGGCCGTTCTCGCAGAAGCTCTAATCAAGTTAGATTTTGATTTGAGCTTTGTGACTTGTGAGGATTGATCACGTGATATTCCGATAGCGCTCGGCATTCCCATATATTTCTGTCATTTCTTCGACGCTTTCCTTGATAAAATTTCAACTGTCTAGAGTCTCAGGGAGAGATAGAGCGCGCCAGTAACTTTACGTGCTTTCCTTGTTGCTTGTAAAATACATAAAAGGATGTATACCTGAGCATCTGCTTGAATACATCAGTGGTATAACTGCATCCTGGACACAATCCATAGCCTTGTAGAATCTCTCACAATTAACGCTCAAAGTTGTTAGAATTAGTATATTTTTTATCAACAGTACTTGTGAAACAACTATCAGTAAACTGAACTGGAAAAGAAATAAATGATCAAATTAAATTAATTGCGAGTATACAGTATATACCTATTTAATCCTTATGAATGAGAAAACTAATAAACTTTGGGAAATTATAAGTCTAGCCACAAAATTATTTATTGGACACGTGATTAAACTTCTAATTTTATAACTAAGCAACGGGAAAATGACATAGCCTCTAATAAACTAATTCGTCTTTTTTGCAACGCCAACTAAATATTCTACAGAAAGCGTCAAGTAAAGATCATCAATTATTGTGACTTGTCCTTCTTATTTATACATTGCCACGTAATTTACTAACTCGGCCACGGATTTTATATCTTGTCACCATTTTACGTTTTACAGCTTCAACGCAATATCCTCAAAAAAATATAATTCAAGCTTCTATCGAAGAAAGAAAGAAAGCATAATTTATTATAACTTAGCATGTAAAACAATACATCATATTCTTTTATCGTGAAAATAGCCACTGCATGATTTGGCGCGAGTACGCGAGACGACAGCGACCGGCCATTTGCACCAATCAGAGAGCGCCATTCGATTCATGTGACGACGAGTTGAGTTGATCACATGTAATTGTTTATTGTCGTTCGTGCGTTCGTATTGGAATTGTTTTCGCTGTAATTAAATTAAAGTTTTCGATGAGTAATAATTAGTTATGACGTTTAAAAGTGAAAATGAAGTACCACTGTACTGTTCTGACGAGGAATTTTAAATAATATATTATATTTAAAATAATAAATGACGGTCAATGAATAAGTCCAAGAGCGAGCGTAGCGAGCTCGGGAGCTTAGGGCACCCCGACACGGACAGGTTAGGTTCGAAGGAGATGACGGGAGCTGAAGTGAGCGAGCAAAGCGAGCGAACTCAGCTCCCGTCATCTCCTTCGTGTTAGGTTACTTTAAACCCTGCATACAGAAATAGGAGCCCCGCGCAGCGGGGCTCCGTCGACTCTGTCGCATAAATACTAATCCAACTTGCACCTATTCTATATTAAAACCAAAAAATAAAGTCTTTTATTTTGTCTCTCCTCAATAGCTTCTGGTAATATTAGTGGCCAATATACTATTTGATGAAATGTTTTTGCAATTTTTTTACGATCAATTAATATGGGATGAGTTACATTTTAAACGTACTGAGTTAAAAAATTAGAAGCTAAATAAATATATTTTTTGATGTCATTTAATAGTATTTTAGAAATTTACTGTTAGAATGCATGTTAAAAATTTTGATGCTAAAAAATAACCATCATGCTGAGTTGTATTTAGAGTGGTTTACATAGAAGATAACTAGTGGCTAACATAGTATTATTTAGATGCTCGTTAATTGTGGCTGACTTAGTAATTTAGAAGGCAACATACATTTTTGGGGGCGAATAATGATATTAAAAAGAAGCCTGTTTAATTAGCACCCATAAACTTTACGTTGTCAATTAGTCATAGTGTCCTTCAAGGGCGTTGCCTTAAAGCGCGTCTTCTGACATCTGTCAAAAAAATACTTTTTGACTTTTCACTAGACTAGTAAAGTCTAAATTATATGTAAACCTCTCATATCCTTAAGTATATCTAAATTTCAAAGGTTGTATGAAGGAGAAACCGCTTATCTATGATAACACGCCCATTGTGCCTATTTATGAATTACTTCGTCATGTCTTGGCTTCTATCTTGCAACACAATAAAGACTTTATTGTGTTTCAAAAGACAAGCCTCAGTTCTTAGCCTTCACTCACTTAGTGAGCGTGACACAATTATGGTTATTCAAAAAAATCGTTAAGGAAACACTTACTAAACTACTATTAAATCGCAGTGCTTGTATCTGCAATACCGTGGCTACGCTTATCAGCCCATGGCTCGCTGTACTTATTATATTGAATGCAATCTGTAAATATAATAACATTATCAAATCCATCATCATCACTATCATGATTTCAGCCGAAAGACGTCCACAGATGTACATAGGCTTCCCGCAAGTGTGACCACGTTGACCAGTCTTGTGCGTCTCGCATTCAGCAGATTCCAGCAACCTGAACCAGATCATCGATCCACTTATTGGGAGGCCTTCCAACGGAACATCTTCCGGTACACAGTCGCCACTCCAGAACTTTTCAGCCGTTCTACAAGCAATTGCACCTGCCCACTGTTGAATACAGGCCTTCGGATCACAAAGCCAAGACGCAACGCTGGAGCCCATAACAGCGCTGCTACTCTTCCTACTAGGTCTATAACCACGAAACTGCGATACGCAGCATCGGTAAACTAGGGATTTCTTCGTTGAGATACCGATTCCTGTCACCAAGGTGGAAGGTGAGACACGAATGGTACAACTTACAAATAATAATCACGTTTTTTCCCGCGGTGGTCTCCTCGTCAGTCCCGTGTGGTCGGGGGTTATAGGAAGAAAATATATATAATAAGGAAATAAGGGACAACCGACGTGATCTGAAACAGGGTTTTTGGCAGCCAACAGACACCTAGACACGTTTCCGATACAAAAATACTTAGCTGCGCGCGAAATATTTGCACAAACAAATGCACGGGCGACCCACAATACCACTCGCGAATGACGACCGTAATTTCGAGTAACGGTGGGTTGATTATCTATCGATAACAAAATTCAAAGCAAGACCAAACCGTATTATGTCTAGCCATTTCAAAATTATTATTACCAGTAGCTGTCACTTCACTCAATCCAAAACTGTCAAAACGATGACAGCGAGCGAACACACACTTAGTAACAAAATAACAAAAAAAGGGAACGGAACGTTTTAGTTCAGAACACCCACTGTTTCGCAATTCTTCGGGATGTGTCGGTAAATTTGGTCCTTCTGCGGATATACTCATTTCTGAAGTGATCACTCAAGAAAACTCCACTTTATCATATTACACAACGTAAACACGAGGCATACCTGGCATAGGTGAACGCTCGAATGCGCAAAGCGAGTGACGTCTGTCAGTAGTAGAGAGCTGTTGAAATCTCTCACTCGCCTCAACTGGGCTGCCAATTCCTACAAGAAGGTGATGCAAAGGGTTCGGCTTGACCACATTAACCGGAAAGGGAACAAACTTGCTTCATACCCAGCAGGTAGTTAAGCGTTTGGTCCCTGGCTAAGTCGGTTGAATCGAACTTCTGCCGCCCCTCACTAACCCGATGGGTCGCTGGCCCACTCTGCTGAGGAGAAAGCAAACTTGTTTGCCTCTCTTTTTGCGGCATCTTCACGTCTAAATTCTGGTGACACGCAGTCCCCTGCTTATCCTGATAGACGAGAGTCGATTATGTCGGAAATTCGTATCCACCAAAAGTACGTCCGTAGGGTGCTGCGTAACCTTGACGTGAACAAGGCCAGTGGCCCTGACGGGATACCAGCAATTTTACTCATGCCATTCACATCTGGAGTGAGGCACGCAGAAGCGCTGGCCATCTCCCTTGACATCTCGAAGGCTTTTGACAGGGTCTGGCACGAAAGTCTCATTGGTAGTCAGATCCAGTCTCACCGGGAGGTCATGGTTGAGCGCTTGGACCTGTCCTTGTTGGCAGTCTCCAAATGTGGTGATGCCAATCTGGCCAGTTTCAATGCTGGTAAGACCCTGGCGTATCTTGTTCCGCAAAAAATCCACCCGGCGCCTTCTTTCCGGGGTGTCATCGTTCCGATAACGGACTATCTTGAGTTTCTAAGCAGGCATGCCCCATCGTCGACCACATCATCGCTTACCATCAGGTGAGTAATAGTCAAACGCGAGCTTATCAATAATAATAATAAAAAAACATAATTGGAAAAGTGTACTTACAAGCTCACGAAAGGTTTTCTCAACTAGCTTATATGCTTTCATAATGTCGACGTATACATCGTATTTTATCTTCCAATAAGACTCTCTTTCAAAATCTGAAATATTTTCTGCTCTCTGGACATCTTCGACCCACTCTATTAACAGTTTATACAGTAGTTTCATTACTATCGAAGTGTACATGACATTAATATCAAAAATGATGAGGCTGTAATTTAAAAGCGTAATAACATAACTAATTTTAGTAAAGTTACTAAACAAAAATATGAATGTTGTTATATAAACACTGTTGACACTTATGACAGAAATCCAATTGTAGATTTTCAAAAATCTGAGGTCATTGTTATTAATTTTAAGGAGAGTAAGTGCGTGCTGAATTTTTGAAACTAATAATACATTTTTGTAGCTATATTTGATATTACTGAGGTGGTTTAAGATGAACCCAAATGAGTAAAATAAGTTGTCATAGATATCTGTCCAGTTAAGGAGCATGTAGAAACCCTCTCCGAAACCGACAAATGAGCTGAGAAAATGATAGATCGAATAGCCTCGGAATATGAGCATGCAGAAGACTCCAATAAAATTGTAGGTGAAACTGTTAGGAGTGATGGACTTGTCGCGAATTTTGTACTTAGAACAGATGAAAAGGGCTTGAATCAGATTCAGCGGCCTTAGAACTGATTTTAATTCGTTTTCAATTTGGTTGTTGTGCAAAACTTCACTGTTGTACGGAATTATTGAAGCAGCTTCTATTGTACCCGAGTTTAACCCTGACTCTAATCTGTTCATTGTTGGGAACATGATTGTAGTACAACAGTTAATGTAGCTCTATACAAACAATTGTACGCCGTTACATTTAATCAATACTTCAATAATTGAATGGATTTGTTAGTGTGTTTAGGCTAATTCGTTTCGATAGTTATCTTAAGTGCCTTTACACACGTTCTATCGTTTGTTAGGCTTCATGTATTGGCCACCGGCACGGTAAATGGAAAAAACCCTTTTACAAAAAAATACAACCGACTTCCAAATAAAAACACTACAAAGTAAAAATAACTTCAATTTCGGAAGTTAGTGTTCCTGGTTTTCGTTTCTTCGTTTTTTGACACCGACTGCCGAAATTTAAGTTATTTTTTTGTAAAAGTATTTTTTATTTTTCTTCTCATAGTTGTGGTACATAATGGACCAGTTCTAGGTACTTATAATTTCTGTTAATTTATTTATTTCTGTTTATTTAAATAAAAAACGTTGCCCCACACTAGGCATTTCTTCCTGTATCGTGGGTGCGTTTACAAACATATAAACTCACATACACAAACACCCAGAGCCGGAACAACTACCTGTAGGTCATACAAATTTTTGTTCCGTGCGGGAATCGAACCCGCGACACGCAGCGCAGCTGTCAATTGCTCAACCACTGCGCCAACCGTGCGCCCAAATAATAATACCCAAAGTGATGCCAGAATAGATTAACCCAATAACATGCAACTTAAACAAAACTGGTAGAATGTGAAATATACCAGGGTGAATTGTTCACACCTGCATACCCTTTAGAGCGTACCAGTGTGATGTTATGATGAAATGGTGTAAACAATAAACAGACTTGCGATTGCAGCTATCGCAAATGACTGCCCGTCATTTATTGAAGAGTTCTGATATATGTCTTCGAAGTTCTTCATCAGATATTGACAAAATTCAAATGAAAAAAAAAAAAAAGGCACATAAAAATAAAAAAACCGGCCAAGTGCGAGTCCGACTCGCGCACGAAGGGTTCCGTACCATTATCGCAAAAAACAGCAAAAAAATCACGTTTGTTGTATGGAAGCCCCACTTAAATATTAATTTTATTCTGTTTTTAGTATTTGTTGTTGTAGCAGCAACAGAAATACATCATCTGTGAAAATTTCAACTTTCTAGCTATAACGGTTCATGAGATACAGCCTGGTGATAGACGGACAGACAGACAGACAGATAGACAGACAGACAGACAGACAGACAGACAGACAGACAGACAGACAGACAGACAGACAGACAGACAGACAGACAGACAGACAGACAGACGGACGGACAGACAGACAGACAGACAGACGGATCGCGGAGTCTTAGTAATAGGGTCCCATTTTTACCCTTTGGGTACGGAACCCTAAAAAGCACAGTTGAACTCATAACCTCCTCCTTTTTGGGCAGTCAGTTAAAAATGGTAAAATTCATCGAATTAATCCCTTCGAATACGAAGACAATGCTTGTGCAGACCTTAATTTATCTTTATTTACCATGGATTTACGAAATTGCCAGCTAAAGTCTGGAAATTTCGAAAGTCTTTCCATCAGCTTGAAAAGAGGCCAAAATCACTCCTTTACCCAAAAAGGCGAATCCTACTATCTTGCCTTTCCTCTCCAAAGTCCTTGAATGCCTTGTCCACAATCAGCTTAGTGCTTTTCTTTGTAAGAATAGTCTGCTGAATCCTTTTCAATCTGGATTTCGTCCTGGTCACAGCACAGCTACTGCCTTAGTGAACGTTACGGATGACGTACGGCTAGGCATGGAACGAGGACATCTGACGGTTCTTTGCTTGTTAGATTTTAGTAATGCCGGTGTACCTCAGGGTGGCGTTTTATCTTACTCTTCGCAATATTTATAAACGCTATCCCCAACTGCCCTTGCAGAGTTAGCTGATGCAATTAATGCAATAAATAAGGATTTGGCTACAATTTGTGAATGGAGTCAGGCAGATCGCCTTCAGGTAAATCTGTCGAAGACCCAGGTCATAGTTGTTGGCAGCTCTAGGATGATTCCAAAAGTAAATTGGACACAACCTACTCTGGTACAATTTAACGGAACTACTATTCCAATATGTAAGATGGTTAAGAACCTTGGGGCAAGGATCGAGAGATATCTGTCTTGGGGTCAGCAGCTTCAGGACGTAAGCCGCAAAATTTTTGCATCTGCCAGGTCCCTCGACCTGGTCACTACTTCGGTCTTAGCGGGGCGCAGCGCGGCAAGCGGGGCGGCGGGCGTCGGTAAGCGGTGCGTTTTGCACGCCACGTACCCTTAGTAGCGGTTAGATGCAGCGGCCGCGGTAAACGTATTTAGGTAGTCAAAACGTGCATAAAATCATGGCGTTATCAAAATTATCCCTTCTCTGTTTAGATTAGGTTAGGTTAGTCTGTAGGTACCTACCTACCTTCATACGTAACTACTGATATGTTTCCAAGTGTTTTGCCAAGTAGGTATCTACCTACTGACAGAGAAAAAAAGAAACATTAAAAAACTTGTCAACTACCTACCTACATTACGTAAACATACCAGTAGTTTTGTCAACTTATTAGTAACTCCGTTTGGTAGGTAACTAGGTACTATGTTTTTGTGTTATTAATTCAAATTAAACTTACCATCATATTCCGGAAAACATTGTTTAATTTCTTCCCACAACCTTTTTATAATGTTTTTACATTTATGTTGGGGATGTTTTGACATCCATATAGGCAGTCGATTTAAAATTACGTTGATAAATGCCTCGGTATCCATTAATCGCCACAAAATCGTCTATTTTCTTTTGTTTTCAGCTACGCCGCTGATGGCCCGTTCACGACCTTGCCGCTGTGAGTGGCAGCTTAGCGCGGGGCGGCGAGCGGTAAGATCAAAAGTATAAAAATGTTTGAAGCACGTCACGAGACACCGCTCATAGCGAAAACGAATCGCTACAGCGGTGCGGGGAGCGGCAGGAACCAATGTACTAGTGAATGAGTGCTACGCCACGAAACAGAGCGGCATGGACAGCGGTGTAGGAGTGATGTACTCAATACTCAGTTCAAGTGGTGCGGTTGTGGAATGCTTTGCCCGTGTCAATAAGGCGTGCTCAATCTCTGCCCATTCATAAAACTATGGTGAAGAATCACTATCTCTCTCTTTAATAGTACTAGCGTAGCGGTTGATTACCTCGCTTTTGAAGGGAGAGGTGCGAGTTCAAATCTTGCATCAGACGAATATTGTTCGTTTGTTGAGATTGTTTTAACTTTTTTTATTATTGTTAGTTAAAACCTAATCAATATAAGAATAGCCTTTTGTATATTGTATAAAAAAAGTTAATTCAAAAAATCTAAAATTCCGACTGCTTTAAAAGCGATTCGCGAGATAGCTGACGAAAACCAGATGTATCCTCCGACTGCAAAGCATGATTTTCTCCTTGTTTAAGTCTTTTTAGTTCGCTTTTAAAGCAGTCGGGATTTTAGATTTTTTGAATTAACTTTTTTTATTTATAACTTTTTAATTATCTTTTTTTAAGATTTAGGTACATTTAAACATATAAGTGTTATATATTTTTGAAATCACCTCTTAAAACCCTTTATTTTGATACCCCACACGACGGGTTTGGAAGAAAAAAATATAATTTTCCTCCGCAATATGGCGCCCAAAATCCGCCATTTTTCTATTTTCCAATTTTAATGTAGCCAGTGACACTCGCAGGGTTAAGACGAATCGATTGACGTATGAATCGTCAAAATCGGCCTACGCGTTTGGTTTCTAGAACGCCACATAGGAACAAACATACATACATACATACATACTTACATACATACATACATAGACTGATAAACACATTACCCTCCTTCGGCAGTCGGGTAAAAATACTTCCTACCGATATTTTTTCTACTGAAATGGAAAATATTACTTGCCGCAAACCACCGAGGTCAAGTTCAATGGACAGCATTTTTAATGTCAACTTGAACACAAATTCAACACTACTAAATGCAACGATGATGAGTCTGCCAAATACGTCACTAAATGACAGCGATGCTATTCTTAATCTTAAAGACATCATTAATAGGCTAAACATGGATCTAAAAAGTGCACATATAGAAATTGAAAATTTAAATAGCGAAAATTTTCACCTAAAAATGGATATTGGGCACTATCAGAAAGTCATAGAAACTTATAAGAAAGTAAATATACTAAACATAAAGAGTTTTTCACCGAGATCTGCAAATAAAAGAAATAGACTACGAACGAGCGGCTCCTCCACGCCGACTAAATTATGTCTCACTCCCTTGGTGACTCACCTACCAGATTCTGCCGCACAAACGCAAATAACAGGCGATATGATGGACGATTCTTTGAACTCTGCTCTGTCAATCGGCAGCTCAGAACCAATAGTACTCAATAAGTCGCCGTCGAACATCGTACAAAAAACGGCTCGAACAAAGATAAAAATAACCTCGACCCACAAAATAAAGGGGAGTCCATATCTGCCTCTATCCGAGGCATGTTTTGAAAAATGGAGGTATACAGGCAAATGACGTAATAAATACATGCCAACTCTTGCCCGAAAATCAACTAGTCCCAAACGTAACGGACACCTGTAATAAAAAAAAGAATATTCGCCCGAAAAATAAGCAGTTCCCTCAGCTGACTAAGAATCAACAAAGAAACATCACTGAAAGGCACAAGCTTTGTATCTTAAGTAGTAATAAAAACAACAAGATACTATCAATTGCAGAAAACTCTTTCCCAAATTATGAAGCCACAACTTAACACTTAACTGTGGGATTAAGAAACTTATCAACAACATTGAACAAAAATTGAAAACTTATTCAATGAATGACTATTGCCTAATTTTAATTGGCGAAGAGGATTTTCGACGAACCAATAACTACGTCGACTTAACAATTTCCATACGTGAAACCCTTTTGAAAATACAGCGCACAAATGTTGTAATTTGCACCGATATTCAAATTGAACGTCTACTCAACGATGTTCAACGGAAGAATAGAGACATTTAACAGCCTGTTATACCTAGATGCTTGTACTCATAATTTTGCATACTTGTTTGATTCAAATTACTATCTTTCATACAATTTCCAAATGTTTTGGAAAAAAGTGGATCTGTTAACAATCACGGCATCTCTAATATGGTTCTAAATCTTAGTTTAATGATAAACGAATTTGTATATTGTGATAATGGAAATATTAACCACTCAACTGACGCGGACCCTGGAGAGTCTCCACGCATTGGCACTACAGTTCACGTGAATGATTTTTTTCTTTTGTAATCACATACATCTTTTGCATCAAAACATAGCTGGGCTTCTTAATAAATCGGACTTATTAACAGTACATACCCAGGAATTGTTACAACAGAAAATAGAGGTAGATAAATAGAGGTTATACAGATCACATAACGGAACATTTTATAATAGCTGGTCATGAAAACTTAATTAGCATTCCTTACTTTAAGGTAGCTGCGTGTTATGCAAGAAAATCACAAAAACGTGGAGGTGCCCGCATCCTAATAAAGAATAGCTATGAATATAAAGAATTAAAGAACATTTCAAGCTTTTCAGTGACGGGGGCAATAGAATGTTCTGCGTTAGAACTAATTAAACAAAAGGTAATCATTATATGCATATATCGTCCGCCCAGTATGTCTAACATAAGTCTCTTTTTTGATAACCTTGATTCTCTATTAAGAACATTGTGCACTACTTCAAATAAAAAGGTAGTTTTGTGTGGGGATTTTAACATAGACGTAATTAAAAGAAATAGATTTACGTAGGACTTTGAATCTTTACTTCTCAATTACAATCATAAATTGGAAATAAATCAACCAACACGACTTATGAGCAAAACTTGCTTGGATAACATAGCTCATAACTCTAAGCAGGAATGCAATAGCGAGATAATAGATCTTGCTTTATCTGATCATACAGCTCAACTACTGAAAATGCCAGTTAAAAAAACATGTGTTATTAATTCTTGGCGAATACGAAAATGCAGGATTACAAAAGAAAATTTGAACAAATTTAAAAATTATCTACAGTGTCTTACTTTCTCAGACGTATTTGGTACTGTTTGAATAAGTGTATGTGTGCGGGACGCAGCGGGTGATCTTCAATGATATTTATATTTTAAAATGAATTCAAAATTACTTTAATCATCTTAAGTAGGTACATCAAATCGTGATGATACATAATAATTTAAAAAAGGGTAAAAACGTATAAGGACGTCGTTCGTCCAGAGGCTCTCAGTCGAAGAGTGAAGCGACGGAAACTGATGCTGAAGACAACACGGTGACCACAGGATATAATGTTCTGTCGCGACGACCAAGAGCGCGCGGGATTTGAATCGAAGCCAGAATTGTCCGTCGCGCTGCAGAGATGGCGTCAGCAGTCGGTTCTTAACAGGTACCGATTATCTCCTACGCGTAAAAATAAATATATTTTTAAAACATATTCACAGAAACTAAAAAAAATTATCAGACTCACACAAAAAGCTCAAAATAACTATATTTTAAATAATTCTGCGAATAAGACCAAAGCAGCATGGCAAATAATTAACAACACAAAATTCACTAAAGATCCGATTTTACAAATCAACAGGCAGAATTATATAATTAAAGACCCTCAAGAAATTGCTGAATCTTTCAATAATTTCTTTGTAGACCAAGTACAAGATGAATCAAACGGAAAAACAGAATCGGATAATATCACTAGAATAGCCAATAGCCCGAACTCAATGTTCATGCCGCCAGTAGTTCCACAGGATATAGCTAGAGCAATAAGAACACTAAAAAATAAAAAACGTCATGGCTATGACGGTGTTACAACTTCTGTGGTCAAATTTGTGTCTGATATAATTGCTGTTCCTCTAAGTCACACCATGAATATAAGTATTCGCTCAGGTACCGGTAGGTACCTAGTAGGGAGCTAACCAACAGTCTTAAGAAAGTAATTATAAAACCACTCCATAAAAAAAATAGAATGCAAGACATGGCTAATTATAGGCCAGTGGCCTTAACTCCAGTGTTTTCCAAAGTTTTTGAAAAAAAATTCTACGAGACAGTTAATAAGTTCTTAACTAAAAATAATATCTTATGTGACGAACAAAAAGGGTTCAGAAAAAATAAAAATATTAATATGGCAATATATGACCCTGAATATTGCCCTGTGCGATAAGACCGCCCATTGAACACTTGCTTTTATGTTTTTTGTCCTGTGTATATATTTTTGTGGTGTACAATAAAGAATATAATAAATAAATAATAATATGACCTACTAAATAACGTAATGCCAAGTGTGGACCATAAAATACCTGTATGCGCCATATATACTGATATGACGAAAGCATTCGATTACGTAAACCATGAAGCTCTTATAAATAAACTTTACACACATACGGCATTAGAGGAAACGTCTAAAATCCAATAAAGTCATACCTTACTAATCGAAAGCAATACACAGAAATATCAAGGATATGTGTGAAAACTAAACGAGAATATAAATATCTATCAGGATACAGAGAAGTCAAGTATGGCGTCCCACAAGGGAGTGTACTTGGACCGTTATTGTTCCTTTTATACATTAACGTCTTGCCTCGTCATATTCAACAACCTATGGTTTTATTTGCAGACGACAGTATGAAACTGACATTGTTAATAGATTGAAAAACATAATAAATTGGCTTAATGAAAATAATTTAATATTAAATATACAAAAAACAAAAGTTATGCATTTTCATCAGCGTCTAGGAGCTGAAAATTATAATATTGAATTCAATGGACAAAAAGTAGACTCGACAAATGTCACAAAATTCCTTGGTATTCTAATTGATAACAAAATGACTTGCAAACCCCATTCGGAGGAAGTATGTAAGAGGTTAAGCAAGTCAGCGCACGTACTTTATAATCTGGCAAAAAAAGTAAGCATTTGCACTATGCTAGAAGCTTATCATGGTCTAATTGCGTCAGTTTTGAGATTCGGAATTATATTCTGGGGTAACTGTACTGAGAGGGAGAGGATTTTCAAAGCCCAAAAACGTTGCATAAGATCAATGACTAGTCTTAAAAATACCGACAGTTGTGTATCTCTGTTCAAGTCTCTAAAATTACTCACCTTTCCTTCGTTGTATATACTTGAAGTTACAATGTTTGTTAGAACAAACAAACACCTTTTTACCCTAATGGGCGATATTAGAACACGTCCGGGACCTGTTAGATCGCAGTACAAAAATCTAATGTTTACAGGTAGATACAAAACGGCATTATTAAGAAAAAGCTTTCTATCAATGGTACCCGTTATCTATAATAAAATACCGCATGCCTACAAAGAAGAGTCATTAAGCATATTTAAAAAGAAGCTAACATCCTTACTAATAGATAAATGTTATTATTCTATACAAGATTTTTTGAATGATAATAACGTAGCATGAAATAATGATAAAATGATTATGTGATGATAAAAAAAGTAATGATAATGAATTAATGATGTGTGATATAATGTTATATTAATTTATTATATTGTTTCAAATATTATTATGTGCCTTGATAATGTATGCAAAATAATAAATTTAATTTAATTGTAAAATATAGAATTAAGATTGTTGTTTTTGATGTTTAGTTTATGTAGGAAGATTGTAGATCAACAAACCTGTACTATTTTCGTTTTCTTATTATTTATTTGGTATATATAAATGAGTAGATATAAATATGTTTTACTTTATGTTTTACTTTTGCATGCCGTAAGGTAGAGTGTGTTGGAACTGTTTTTATAATGCTTACAGCCTATTTTGTACCCACATTCATTGCAAAATAAATGATTTCTGATTCTGATTAATAGTTGATTTCTTGATTTCTATGTTTTTGTTCCTTACTATGTTTTAGTACACCAAAGACTAGCTACAGTACTGTTTTTCCTTTCATTTTTAAAATTCATCCAAAGGTATTTTTACTGTATCTATCTATTTAAAAGTTAGCAAATATTTAAACTCACATACACTAACAGTCAGACTGGCACAATTATCTGTAGCTCAAACAATATTTGTTTCGTGCGGGAATCGAACTCGCGACACGTACCGTGGCCGACAATCACTCAGCCACAGCGCCAACTGTGCCGTCAAAATTAATGATTTTACCCGTACTAGCGCTATCTATCTGTCTAATATATTTGAAACTATATAGACATTTTTTGTTTCCGGCGTCCGGAGTGTGTGACAAGGGGCTTAGTTTTACATCAAAACTTAATTTAGAGCAGGGGGGTGACCATAATCTTAGAGTAAGGTTATTTTAAGTGTGTGTAAGTGACAGCTGTATATGACTTGTTTAAATCTGTCACTTATGCGATCTTTTTTATCGATAACTATTTTAGCCTGTTTTTATAATTTCCTGACTACAAAAATGGGGATTTGTCATGAGAAATCAATACGCCGGTAATATGACCTTCGTTTTTTCAAGCATTTGAAATGTCGTTGACAAAAAAAAAATATTCGTGAAAAGCATTTATTTTAGTAACAAAGCACCTACACCTATAAATAATTCGTATCGTTTTTCTTTCGCTTACTCCAATTTATATTTAACTGCCGGTTGTACCAAACATGCCGTATGTAAAACATAACCGTTACTTAAATAATAGAATTGCCGTCGTTGTAGAACAAGTAAGTGAATCTAGTAAAACAAATGAGCCCAATAAAATCAAGACAACTGAAGAAACGCTATATAATGATGTAGTTGAAAAATACATGCAATCAATACAACCTATGAATGCAAGCGTTATTTGTCTGTTTAAATAAAAAATATTTTTTTTTTACAAAAAAAACTACCGACTTCCAAATAAGAATGATAAATGATAAATGATTTATTTTCTGTAAGTTGGTTTGTACAAACACTTTCACATGTCGATCATATTTTTTAAAACTAGATGAGGTCGGCGTTTCCTGTCTGACTACTCTGAGAAGAAAGGCCGAAACAAACTCAGAGGTCACAGTCTCTTTTAAAGTCCAGACAAAAACTTGGTTAGATCATGTGAAGACCATGTAGACTGATGTCTGAAATGGTCTTTTGAGAAAAGAACCAGCCAGATTGAGTGGACCTGTCCAGTCAGTGCACGCATTTGTCAATAACCGTGCAGCTCAACTTAGAATTTAAGGAGCTCAACGAATTGACGAACAATACCAAAGAAAGGACATTCGGGTAGGCCGCATAAATACTCAAACTGCCAGACCATGATTAAAAACTAATTAAAATTTAAAAAAAAAAAGAATAATCCACATAGTCTTCACATTCACAATAATTAAAATAAAATAATATAATACTTTAAAAAGTAAATATTCTTGTCATTGCAAGAAAAATTAAAAAAAATAAAAATATAATTAAAAACTAAATCCACGAAGCAAAATAAAAAAAAATAAAAAAACGAAATTAATTGGAGCAGCTCAATCCCAAGCCTTTTTGTCCTCAATGTAATCTTTAATGTTATAAAACGCTTTCTGGCACAACTTACGTTTAATGAATGATTTGAATTTATTAACACTTAAACCTTGTAAGTCGCTTGGAAGCTTATTATAAAAGCGTACACATTGACATCTAAACGAGCCACCTATTTTCTTGAGCCTTGTTGTAGGTACTACAAATTTGTGTTTGTTCCTAGTATTTATGTTATGGATATCACTGTATTTTTTAAACAATTTTATATTTTTATGGGCATATAAAAGATTTTCATAAATATACTGAGAAGGCACAGTCATTACATTAATCTCCTTAAATTTCTCTCTGAGAGAGTGTCTCGGGCTTAATTTATAAATTGATCGAACAGCTCTTTTCTGCAAAACAAAGATAGTCTGGATGTCGGCGGCATTTCCCCACAACAGAATACCATATGACATTACACTATGAAAATAGCTAAAGTATACTAAACGGGCTGTCTCTATGTCAGTTAAATTACGAATCTTTCTAACAGCATATGCTGCGGAGCTTAGCTTCTTTGACAATTTATCTATATGTGGGCCCCACTGAAGCTTAGCATCCAAAGTTAGGCCTAAGAATACTGTGCTATTTTCAGGATTCAATTCTTCGCCCTTTAACATCACATCAGTTTTTACCTGCCTAACGTGAGGTAGGGTAAACTTAATGCATTTGGTTTTTTTTCCATTTAAAAGTAAATTGTTAACATTGAACCAGTGAACTACTTTTGAGATCGCGCTATTTACATCGTCAGTAACCAGCTGCTGACGTTTAAGTTTAAACAAAAGTGAAGTATCATCCGCAAACAACACTATATCATGGTTATCCTTTATGAGGTAAGGCAAGTCATTAATATAAATAAGAAACAAGAAAGGGCCAAGAATTGAACCCTGCGGGACTCCCATTGTTACTATAGATCCGGGAGATCTTTTTCCATTAACATCAACGCTCTGAATCCTATTACTCAAGTATGAAGTAAGAAGAGCCAGAGCGCCGTTCCGGATCCCGTAGTGGCGGAGTTTCCTGATTAGCGTTTCATGAAGAACACAATCAAATGCCTTGGACAAATCACAAAATATTCCCAAGGCATCGCACTTATCTTCCCATGCATTATAAATATGTCCTTAAAGCTCAACACATCAGTAGTTGAACGACCCCTTGTAAAACCGAACTGTTTGCTATGTAATAATTTATGTTTATTAAAAAATCTTTGCAATTGCTCTAAAATTAATTTCTCAAATATTTTACTAAACGTAGGTAGTACTGAAATAGGTCTATAATTTGTAGGGTCTGAAGTTCTACCTGATTTAAACAAAGGTATTATTTTACTATTTTTCATTAGGTCAGGAAACTCCCCACTGTCGATACAATTATTAAAGATAATAGCTAAACTAGGTGCGACAATGTCAATAATGGACTTAGCAACTTCTACAGAATGTCCCCACAGATCTGCAGTCTTTTTAACATTTAAAGTGTGAAAGGTTTTAATTATGTCTCTACAAGTAATATGTTCAAAAATAAATTCCGAATCACAAACATTAACATTTTCTTTTAGTATAGACTCAGCAACAGAAGGTGACGAGTTTAGGGATTTAGTAGTTGAAATGGGAATATCTGAAAAGAAATTTTCAAAAGCCACTGCGACTTGTGAGTCTGATTTTATGATGTTGTCATTAATAGATAGGCTGTAGTCAATATTCCGGTTACCAGATCTTCCCGTTTCACTATTAATAATATTCCAAGTCGTTTTAATAACATTACTACTACTTTTAATCTTCGAACTCAAATAACGCGACTTGGCCAAACAACAAACTTTTTTAAATAATTTTGAATAATTTCTAACATATAAATTAAATTCAGCAGTGCTTACATAAGTCCTTTCACTGTACAGCTCATAAAACCGTGTTCTGCTTTTATGAATACCAATGGTAGCCCAATCACCGAATGAAGCATTACTATTAACCGAGATAGTTTTGGGAATAAAAGTGGAATTAAATTGTCTACAGTATATATTAAAAAAATCATCATATACATGATTAGGTTTAGAATGAATTGCCAATATTGGTAATTCATTAATAAGTTTAACTTTAAAAGCTGCCAAGCGACTTGCAGTTTTGGGGTTAACAGTGATATCCTTTTTAGCCACTTTGTTATTTTGGTTTGGTATAGTAATCCTCTGCCCGCAATGATCAGAATCTAGTAAATTTATAATTTCTTTGTGGACTGGTATAACATTAGTATAAATATTATCTAAGCATGTGGCACTAGTAGGGGTTATTCTTGTGGGCTCCAAAAATAGGTTTACAAGATTGTAGGACTGAAACAGACTTTTTATTTCACAACAAGAACCTGAGTTTTCTAATAAATTAACATTAAAATCACCACAAGTGATAATGGATTTATTCGAGTTACAAATCTTGTGTAACACTTCATCCATTACCTTTTCAAAGCAGTCATACAATCCTGAAGGGGGTCTGTATACACTTAATACAATAAACTGCTCAACAATGAAAACAGGAAAGTGAAAAATAACTTTATTTTTGAAAGTTGTTTGGTAGGTACCAAATTTTTAAGTTATGGACACCGACTTCCAAAAATAAAATTATTTTACACTTTCTAGTTTTCTTATTTGGAAGTCGGTAGATGTTTTTATTAAAAAGTTTTTAATTTTTCACTTTTTAGCTGTACCCACCTAATAGGGAAGTAGTTAAGTAAGTACCTATAACGATAGAATAGATTGCCCGAATAACATGATACTTGAATATAACCGGTGAAATGAGATCTGCATACCCCTTTCGAGAGTACTGGCGTGATTTTATGTTATGAAATGGTATAAACAATAAACAGACATGCGATTGCAGCAATCCCGAGAGATTTGCCGTTATTTATTGAAGAGTTCTGTTGTATATCTCCGAATATCTTAATCAGATCTTCACCAAATTAAAATGGGATCAATTTCGGAATATACTCTTTCAAACAAAAAAATAATTTTCAAAATCGGTCCACAATTGACGGAGATATCGGTGAACATACATATAACAAAAAAAAACATCATAATGTTGAACATAGAACCTCCTCCTTTTTTGGTAAGTCGGTTAAAAATTCGGGACAATATAATATTCCATCTCCCTGAATACATTACAGTGGCGACGAGTTGGACAAAATCTGGACAATTTCGCGTGTGAAAATACGGATTGACGAGTGGTTGTAACTGTCGAGTGTTTAAAAACTCGAAAATTATGACGATCGGAAAAATAAAGGAGTTCGATGTAAAATCCGGCACGTGGTCAGTGTACGTGGACCGCGTAGAAATGTACTTCAAAGCAAATAAAATAGACGACGACACTAAATTGCCGACGCTTATAGCTGTTATGGGAGATGAAGCGTATGAACTTTTGTGTAATTTGTCAAGTCCACACAAGCCAGCGGAGTTAACATACGTCAAAGTGGTTGAATTGCTACATCAACATTTAGAACCAACGCCTTCGGTGCTCGCCGAACGTTACCGGTTCAGACAGCGGAGACAGACCAGCGATGAGAAAGTAGCAGCGTATGTAGCCGAGCTTAAGAAACTTGCCCGACATTGCAAGTTCAAAGAAACCTTGAACGAGAATTTACGCGATCAATTCGTCTGCGGTCTGCGGAGCGACATAATTCGGCAACGATTATTTGCGGAGGCCGACACTATATCGTTCACGGATGCTGTGAGGCTAGCAAGTGCACTGGAAGCGGCGGAGCGGGACGCAGCCGCGGTGGAGTCGATGGTGACGATGGGCAGCAGGGGTGACACAGTAGATAGCGGGGCACCGGAACAAGCGGTGCACGCGCTGTTCAGCGGACGGGACGGCGGCGGCGCGCAGCCCCGGGCGCAGAGGGATGCGCGCGCGGCGCGCGGAGGAGCGCGGGGAGCAGCGCCCGCGGGACGGCCGCGCACGGCTGGCGCCACGAGACAGCATGCTGGCGGGATCGGCGACGCGGGCGGTAGCAGGGCGGATCGCTCAACAAATTGTGCGGGTTGCGGAGCCACAGAGCATACATATGCAGGTTGTCGGTTCCGTAACTACGTATGTAGTAGTTGCAGATGCCCAGGACACTTGCGGCGGGTATGTCCAAAGAGGGAGGCCAACGCGCCTGGCGAGCCGGTTTCCCAGCGTTCACCTATGTATTTCGGGGAGGCTAGTGCAAGTTTCCACGATATTGAGGTGCCATCGGAACAAGATTTCCACCATCTATGCTTAAACGACTATAGAGCGGTAAGCTTGCCTATATATATAGACAATTATAAAATACCTATGGAGGTAGATACGGGTACAGCTATATCGTGTATCAGTGAAGAAACGTACAGAAGGTTTTTTAGGAATCATGAATTAGAAACCAGTGATATTATATTGAATTTTTATGACGGTACTAAAATAAAACCCCTCGGAATGTTTAAGCCCATAGTAACGTATGGAAGCTGTAAGAAACAATTAGAATTATTTGTCATAGGAGCGGGTACCACATCTCTGCTCGGCCGTCAATGGTTAACAGAGTTAAAAATTAAAATACCAGTATTTAATAACTGTTACAATGTTAGGTGTAAAAATGTTAACCTAACTAACGATATTAACGGATTGTTAAACAGGTTTAAAGAACTATTCAGCGGCGGTTTGGGGCGGTACACTGGAGGCAAGGCGACGCTGCGCGTGCGCGACGGAGTAAGGTCGGTTTTCCACCGCGCGCGGCCAGTGCCGTACGCACTGCTGGGCCGGCTCGACGATGCGCTCGACGCCATGCTGCGCGACGGTATCATCGAGCCGGTGGACTGCTCCGACTGGGCCTCACCTCTGGTGCCGGTAAATAAACCTGACGGCTCACTGAGAATCTGTGCTGATTACAAAGCGACGGTGAATCCTGTATTACTTACTGACCGCTATCCATTACCTAGTGTAGGGTCTTTACACCTTTTAATGATGGTAGTTTGATTAATACGCAAGAGTACGTAATAATAGAATTTTAATTGAATGATAATGAGTGCACGCGATTTGAGTGATAATTGTGTACTAAAGTATAGACCGCGCGTAGCGAGTAAAGTGCTGACACAATGATGTCAAATTTGTGCGTGCTTTGCACTGTACATGCTCCGGGGCCCGAGAAGATGTGAATGAGATGAAGGATAATGATTTACAAGATGATAATTAACAATTTTGCTTACAAACTTAAATAAACTAAGCTTAAGGTATTTCATTGAATTGAGTCCGAGCGGATGGCGAAGACCCTCTGCTCGTTGTGGCGATGGTAGGGCGACCCGCAGAGGTGGCAACGGGAGCTACATAGCTCACGCTAGCCTCTGCCTGCTCCGTTGTGGCCTCTGCTCGCTCAGCTGTCGGAGGTGCGGGCGCTGGATGCGGCTGGCGCGCTCGTACGCGTTGCCATGTGTACAAGATGATGCAAACCACGACGACTCCACCCAAGATGTAGATGGCGACGTAATGATGAATGTCATGGAATGTCACTTGATCTGCCAGTTCCTGATTGGATTTCATTTCTTTGAGTGCTTTTTCAATCGCCTTTGTGTCTTCCCGTTGTTCGGTGATATCGTCTGTCTCATTCAGTGGAGCGATGAGAGGTATAGACAGATTAATTATGTGGTTTATTGGTGGAATTTCTATGTTCATGACATCGATCTTCGTTTTAATTGTGTTTGATAATGCTCTGTGTGCATAAATCGTAAACATTCTGTCTTTGATGACGCAGCTGTCTCCCAGTGTAATGACACCTGTTTTGCTGAGTTGCTCGATCGTAAAATCGTCATCGCATATGACTCGCACACTGCATTGTCCGCAACAAAAGTAAAGATATGAATTAATTAAGTTCAAGTCAATCCAGGTATCGCGACATTCTCTTGTTTCAGTTTGACATTGATTAGATGCTTGATGTTTCAGACATAAGTTGTTGTCTGACGTCATTTGATAGACTGGCCTTTTCAGTGGGCAAATGTACTCGTCGGTGTCGTAAGGAATACATCTTTGTAAGTCGCTTGTAGACACTGGTATGTAAGAGTCTTTATGTGTATTGATAGCCAGGTATTTTGCTACAGGCACTATATTGACCATGCTTGCGTTGACTTGTTGTGGAATCTGTATGAGGTTGTAAAGCTCATAATCTTCCCTGCTCACAAGAGGAATTCTTACTTCGAAAATCAGGAACTTTCTGGTAGCTCTTGCTTTCACTTTCAATAGGTGATAGATCTTCGCCAAGTCAGTCTGAATATTATTAATCGGTAAGGCTAAGTCCTTTGAGATTTGTCCGGTTATAACATTCAGTTCGTTTTTCAACTGTGCCGGCGTCAGCAAGTGAAAGTTGAACTTTTCATAGAAAATGTTAGCCACTGTGTCAACTAGTGTCTCCTGGATTTCTTTAAGATTGGTCATGATGTTATTGGCTATGAACGTTGATAATGTGAATTCCGCTTTGTTGTCAGTGTGTTGGATTTCTTCTTTCAGTTTGCTTATGGCCGCGTTGCAATTGGTAATGTGTTGGTTGATTATTTTGTGCTGCTTGTCCAGGGTATTTTCAATCCTTTTGATGACATTTAGTTCAGCCTCCACTACTGAAGTTTGGTTTTTCCACAGATTACTGAGATGTTTTTGATTGCTTCTGATTAAGGCAATATCCTTCTGATATTGTTCGGCGAAAGTTTCATCCAAAACTCCAAACAAACTATGTGCGATGTAGCCGATGCCGTTGATAAGCCCGCGACGTCGGCGAACTTGACCTTGCTGACCAAGTAAAACATTGTTGTAGTGTTCAAATTCGTTGTACCCGTGAAGCAGTTGTAATCGGACTACGTTGCATTGTGGTATTTGATCCCTTGAACATATGTTGTCCAGATGAGTGATAAACTTGTCCAGAAGGTTAATTCCTTGCCAATACGGAGCCATGTCGCAATAAACGACGAGTTTCCATTCTTCACGTTCCAATTTCATATTTGCGAGTTTATCAAAAAATATGTTTTTATTTTCTGCAACTTTGGAAATTTTGTGTTCGCACGTTCCTGAGCAAATAAACATCAGAAGTACGAGTGTTGTAATTATGAAGTTGCACAATTTTGATGAGGTTGGCTTGGAATATTTATTGTTTGTTGCTTGACCTTCTTTGTTTTCCTTTTCTGTATCGTGGCTTTGATTATTGTCGTTGATCGGCAAGACGGATAATTTCGTAATTGGTCTCTTGAGTGAACCATTTTTCGTCCGTAGAGTCACTACTCTGACGTATCCGTCTTTCCCTGGATGAAGTTCAATAACTTTGCCCATGGGCCATTTTCCCGGGGGAAGATTAATGTCGTGAATGATGACGATGTCATTGATCTTCAAATTCTGATGAGGTTTGTGCCACTTACTGCGAGCTGATAGTTGGCACAGGTACTCAGCTCGCCATCTCTTCCACAGATCATCAAATATTTTTTGTGTGAGCTGCCATCTTGTTCGCAAGTCTCTCTCTGTCTCGATGATAGTTAGTGTCGGACCACTTGCCAAAAAGTGAGACGGTGTGAGACAGTCTAAATCCTCGGGATCTTCGCTGAGTGCGCACAATGGTCGGCTATTCAAACATGCTTCTATTTGAGCGAGTAACGTCGAATATTCTTCAAACGTCAACTTCTGATCTCCTATGACCCGCTTGAGATGGTACTTCAAACTCTTGACGGCGGCTTCCCAGAGGCCTCCGGCACTAGGCCAGGAAGGGGCATTAAAATGCCAGTTAATCTCCATACTGGTAATAGCCTCGAAAAAACTGTCATCCAAAGTGTTTTTGATATTCACGAACTCTTCGTTGAGTATTCTACTCGCTCCAACAAAGTTCGTGCCATTGTCACTATAGACATGGCCTGGGGTGCCTCTCCGAGCTGCCATCCTCCGCAAAGCTGCTAAGAACGATGATGAGGTCAGGTCCGATACTAGCTCGATGTGTACAGCCTTGGTGGCCATACAAACGAACACGGCGATGTACCCTTTTGTGGTTTTGATACCTCGGCCCTTGCTTGCTTTGACGTCGACAAACCCAGTAAAATCAACCCCTGTATGATAAAATGGTCGTGTTGGATTGCTGCGTGCAAAAGGAAGGTTGCCCATGAGTTGTTCGTGTTTGATTGGGTCGTGTTTTCGGCACTTGACGCAGTTTCGTAAGCGCTTCTTGACAGCTCGGTTTCCTCCCAGAATCCAATATTGTTGACGCAGCCATGCTTGAGTAACTCTCGCTCCCCCATGGAGTGTCATCTGATGTCCTTGTTCGATCAATAAGTCACTGAGGTGTGTGTTGTTGGGAACGATGAGAGGATGCTTCATGTTCTGACTCATTTTCGCGTTGTTCAATCTGCCACCGACTCTCAGTAGGCCGTCTTGATCCAAAAACGGGTTCAGCTTTAGCAATTTGCTCTTCGCGTCTATTTGCTTCTGATCTCGGAGACTAAATACCTCTTCCTTAAATACCGTCAGCTGTACTTGTTTGATAAACAGATGTTTAGCGATTTTTATTTCGCTGACAGTCAGATACTTCGGTTTGTGTTGATTGCGAGATATGGCGCGCAAAGTCCAAGCAAGAACACGCGCTGCTCGGTCGAAGTTGCTGAATCTGCTCAATAATTTTAAAATAATATCTTCATTTTGTTGAACTACATTACTTTTTATTGACTTCCTGATTTCTTCATATGTAATGTAAGTTGGTATGTCTTGATTGTGGTTTACTTTGAATGTTGATAGCCAGGTTGGTCCGTGCCACCAAAGAGGATGATGATGTAGTTGATTCGCTGATAATCCTCGGCTCGCGCAATCAGCTGGATTTTCGGCCGATTTCACATATCGCCAGCTTTTTGTTGGTATTATCTCCGTTATTTGTGCTACTCTGTTAGCCACGAATGGTTTCCAGCGATTCGGTTCACCATTGAGCCAACCTAGTACTGCTGTCGAATCGGACCAACCGTATATTCGTAGGTTATGGGTTGATAAACAGTTCTGGACAACTTTCATCAGTTTTGACAACAAGTGCGCAGCGCAAAGCTCCAATCTAGGCAGAGATACTGATTTGTTGACAGGCACGAGCTTTGATTTCCCTGCTACTATGACCACAGGGGGTTGACACTCCGCCTTTTCCTGATTGATAATTCTGCCATAAATTACGCATGCATATGCCTTTTCTGATGAGTCACAAAACCCATGCAACTCTATGTTTGCATTTTTTGTAGTTTGAAGCCATCTTGGCACATTAATATGTTCGATTTGTGGTAACTCCTTTTTTATTTTAAGCCATTCTTCATTGATGTTTGTAGGTACTGCGTCATCCCATTGAAGATTCAACGACCAAACTTTTTGGAACAAAAGTTTCAGTTTGGTGGATACTGGAGACAGCCAGCCGAGCGGATCAAATATCTTTGAAATGTCAGATAATAATGATCTTTTGGTGGATGGTGTCAATGATGATGTGTCTATCTTAATCTGGAACTTGAATTGATCGTCCCGGGGGTGCCAGCGCAGTCCCAAAGTTTTGGTTGATTCTTGATGCCTGAATTCGAATGCTTGTTCCTTGTCTGATATTGATTCTTGTATGTTAATGTTATTTGATGACCATTTTCGCAAATTAAATCCACCAGACTTCAGTAAATTAATTAGGTCATCCTTGAGTTGTTTGGCTTCCTCTATACTGTGGTGTCCTGCCAGAAGATCATCCATGTAGAAGCATTGTTCAAGTACCGCTGATGCTGTAGGGTATCTTGAACGTTCGTCTTCTGCTAACCGTTTCAACGTCATCATGGCCAGGAATGGAGCTGCTTTGGTGCCATAGGTGACTGTAGTCAACTCATATTCTCTAAGCAATTGGGTAGGTGAGTCACGCCAGACGATTTTCTGATACTGAAGGTCCTTTTCATTACATAAGATCTGTCGGAACATTTTCTCGATGTCGGCTGTGATTGCATATTCATACTGTCTCCAACTCAGAATCAATGTAAACAAATGCTGTTGTAAATTAGGACCGCTGTACATTAAATCATTGAGACTGTAGCCCGTCGAAGTTTTCGCTGATGCGTTAAATACAACTCGCAGCGATGTTGTTGCCGAGTCCGGGCGTAAAACGCATAGGTGAGGTAAAATGCAATCCGGCAGAATTTTCTGTGCGCACTTGCGCATGTGACCCAATTTGATATATTCGTTGATGAATGTTTTGTAATCTTCGGAAATATTTTTATTACTTGAAAACTTTCTTTCCAGTTGATAAAATTGTGCTACGGCTCTTTGTTTTGATTCTCCCAATTTTTCTTTGATATCTGGCTTCAGTGGCAGTCTAACCACGTATCTACCATCATCTCGTCTTACTGTTTCCGATTGATATTGTTGAAGGCATTGATGATCCTCAGAGGACATATTAGTATCGGGTTCGGTGACATCTTCAATGCTCCAAAACCTTTGTATGTCTTGTATATTGTTCATGATAACGTTGCATTGATAGGACTTGACATTGCCGCTCAAAATCCAGCCAAGTTGAGTCTGTTGTGCTATTGGCAGAGATGAGTTTTCCTTGATTATGCCAGACATGATGATTTCCGAGTAAACTTCTGCTCCCAACAATAAATCGATAGGACGACAAACGTTGAAATCTGGATCTGCTAGTTGAATGTTTTGAAGATATTCCCAAGATGGTTTTGCAAAACTGTGGTTTGGCAAGTTGTTAATTAATTTCTTCATAATAACAACTTCTGTTTGGAATATATAATTCGAGTGTACTGATGACGCTACAAGACTGATAACTCCCTTACAGTTGGTTTGATTGGCACTGACTCCAACTATGACGCCTTTGCATGCTCGGCGCGGCAGCTTCAGTATTTGAGCTGCGTTCTCAGTGATGAGGGAGGCTTGAGAGCCTTGATCTATGAGAGCCCTCATTGTGTGATATTCCCCATTAGCTCCTTGTACACGGACAAGTGCTGTGGCTAGCAGAATTTCAACAACAGATTCCTTGGAAACATGTGTCACATTGCTTTGTGTGTAGTCTTCACATAACGTAGACGGTGACATATCCATGTTGCTGGACACTGCGTTTGTCTGTAGGGCATCGTGTAGTACGGTGTTATGAGTTCCATTACACACCCTGCATCTTGATTCAGAACGGCATGATTTATTTTTGTGATCAACCAGGCAATTTTTACACAAGTTGAACCTTTGCAATGTGTTTCTCTTTTCTGCTGACCCCGATTCTAAAAATGGCTTGCAGTAGAAAAGTCCGTGGCTGTCATCTTTGCATAGTGGGCAATATTGTGTTTTCGTTGCACAACTTTTTATAGCTGAACTACGCAAAAACGATTTGTTAGAATCGTTTTTGTTGTTTAAATTATTCGATTTTGATTGATTATTTTTGCTGAATTGATGTCCTGAATCCTTGCTTCTACTCGGAGATGACGACGAGGTTGATTTGGATGAATAATGTTTTCGCCGTGTTGACTCGAGGGCAGTATATTTGTTCTCTAAAAATTTCAGAAAGTCTGCTAGAACAGGCAAGGCTCTTGGATTTTCTAATGATTGAGTGTGTTCACTAAGCGTCTGAGTATCCAGCTTCAGTGTTAGTAAATGCACAACCATTGGTCCCATGGCGGCTACATCTATACCAAGATTTTTCAAGGCGTTCATGCATTCATTGATAGTGTCGAACATGTTCTTGATCTGTGTGTCGACTTGGTTTTGCATTGTAGGTAATGACAGGAGTATGTTCATGTGTGAGGTGAAAATTAGCCTGTCATTGTTATACCTGTGATTCAATATGTCCCAGCAGATTTGGTAATTTTCGGAACTGATGTTGAGATGTTGAATGATCCTTTCTGCTTCGCCTTTCAGCTTACCTTTTAATAACTGCATCTTCTGGGCGCTTGGGATGCTTTTGTTGTTATGGACAGCCTCTTGGAATAAGTCCTTGAATGATATCCATTTGTGATAGTTCCCTGAGAAGGTAGGAATATCTATTTTCGGTGTAAAATTTTCCCGATATGAAACGGAATACATTTTGCTATTGACCAACTTTTTGATGTCAACGTACCGTTTTTCGTAGTTGCTATATTCCTGTTCATACTCCTCATCTTCTGAGTACATCTCACTATCAATTTCCCAGTGCAGGGAATCTATGGTTGACCATTTTGCTTGAATGGTTCTGAGCACATCTTCGAATTCCCATTTTTCGGTGAGGCTCTCTATATCCACGCTCCTGATTGCTCGTGATAAAGCCTTGAAGTTACTCTTCTGCTTGCGGAGCATTTCTTCTAATTTACTGGCATTACCTCGAGAGACAATCTTCTTGAACAATGATGTGGATGGGGTGCCAGTTGGCTTGATATTTGGTTGATCTGGATCAACTGACAACATGTCCGTTTGCTGTTGCTCATCCGCAGCTTCTTGATTGCGAGTATCTGATATACGCATTGATGAAGCGCTAGGCAACTTATCCCCTTGACCCGTACTAGTAGACGGTTTGTAATTTTGAATGATTTCCTGAGCTTCATTGTAGAAAATTCTTGCTTTTTCGTACATGTTTTCCGAAAAGTAGGTATAACCACGATCTTCAAACTCACACAATTGAGCATGATTTTCTTGAAACTCCCTCCAGTATGAATCCAGGATTTGCAAACGTTTTTTGATGTTAGCCGGAGTTTTGCGGTCCGCAGAATCCTTCTTGAAATTCCGCAGTTGCTGCTCCATGGCTTGAATGATTCGATCTTGATTGGCCAAAATGTTTTCCATGCTGGCGCTCATGATTGTTGTTGTATGATAGATTTTCAGTCGTTGAGTTGCAGCAGACGGATGTTACTCTATCCACCGGTCGTAGTCACAGGAGCTGTACTTCCGTGCTCACAGTTTAATCACACTGTTATGAACGCGAAATAGTCCCGCATATACGGATGCTCGAAGGACCAAAAAGATGTAGGGTCTTTACACCTTTTAATGATGGTAGTTTGATTAATACGCAAGAGTACGTAATAATAGAATTTTAATTGAATGATAATGAGTGCACGCGATTTGAGTGATAATTGTGTACTAAAGTATAGACCGCGCGTAGCGAGTAAAGTGCTGACACAATGATGTCAAATTTGTGCGTGCTTTGCACTGTACACCTAGAATAGAGGACTTAATGGTTAACCTCAGTGGAGCTACGTATTTCTCAAAAATAGATTTAACACAGGCTTATAATCAGATCGAGCTAGATGATACAAAGGCATATACCGTCATAAATACACATCGGGGTCTGTACAGGTATAATAGGCTAGTTTATGGATTGTCTTCAAGCCCAGGCATATTTCAACGAATTATGTGCAATTTATTGAAGGGTATTCCAAATGTAGAAATATTTCTTGATGACGTAATTATAGGGGGTAAAAATAGACGAGAACATTTACAAGCATTAGAAGAAGTTTTTAGTAGATTACGTCATTCTGGTCTTAAACTAAAAAAGGAAAAGTGTGTATTTTTAGTAAAAGAGGTAAAATATTTGGGATACATCATTAGCCAAGAGGGAATTAAAACAGATCCGGCGAAGGTTGAAGCTATAGTTAGGATTCCGTGACCCGCGAATGTATCGGAGTTAAGATCATTCCTAGGAATCATAAATTTCTATGGAAAATTTGTTAAGAACATGAGTAGTAGATTAGTACCGTTTTACGAGTTATTAAAGAAAGGTAAACAATGGAGTTGGACCACGGAATGTGAAAAATCTTTTATAGAAAATAAAAATGTATTAGCGGGCACGGAAGTATTAGCGCATTACGAACCTGATAAGCCGTTAATATTGACCTGTGACGCGAGCGCACGGGGTATAGGGGGGGTACTGTCGCAGGTGGCGAGCGGAGCGAGCGGCCGGTGGCCTACGCGTCTCGCACACTTACCGATGCAGAAAAGAACTACTCACAAATACATCGAGAAGCATTAGCAATAATATTCTGTGTTAGTAAATTCCACCAATATTTATATGGCCGGAATTTCACTTTGCGCACAGATCATAAACCACTGGTATCCATATTTGGTCCGCATACCGGTATACCGACAATGATCGCGAGCCGTATGCAGAGATGGGCAATTATTTTATCGGATTATACATTTACTATTGAGTACATTCGCACCGATCACAACGGGGCGGATGGTTTTTCAAGGTTACCGCTAACGAGTAAACAAACTATTGCGACCGGGCAGCCGGAGCAAACGCATTTGCACTTTGTACAACAATCATTATTGCTAGATTATAATGACATAAAACGTCAAACAGGGCGGGACGTAGAACTATCAAAAATTCTAAGTTATTTGAGATATGGTTGGCCAAATGAATGTGAGCTTCAAAACTTAAAACCATATTTTAATAGGAAGACAGAACTTTATGAAGAACTAGGATGCGTAATGTGGGGTCATAGGCTGGTGGTGCCGCAAGCATGTAGGGATAGGGTGTTATCGATGTTGCATGAACCTCACATGGGCATAGTGAAGTCTAAATCTTTAGCCCAAAGCTACGTATGGTGGCCCGGGGTCGATGAGGCAGTGGAGAACATATGCCGCGGATGCGGGGTGTGTGCAGCCCAGGCGGATTCACCACCACAACAGTCGCCGCGCATGTGGGCCTGGCCAAGTCGGCCTTGGAGCCGGATCCATATCGACTACTTGGGACACATTAGCGGAAAAACATACCTAGTGGTAGTGGATGCCACTTCTAAATGGTTGGAAGTATTTAATGTATCAAGCACAACCGCGTTTAGTTTGATCGATAGATTAGCAGAACTATTTAGTAGATGGGGGCTACCCAAACAGATAGTTAGCGATAACGGTACTCAGTTTACATCAAGGGAGTTTCACGATTTTACAAAAGCAAACGGAATTGAACACATATTTACGGCCCCTTACCATCCTTCATCAAATGGTTTAGCGGCAGAATGCAGTTAGGCTTGTAAAAAGGGTAATAAAAAAGGCAATATTAGAAAAACAAAACATAGATAGGGCAATATGGACATTTCTAATGTATTATAGAAACGTAGAACATTCAACAACAGGGGAAAGCCCAGCTACTATATTTTTAGGTAGGCGCCTACGAACTAAGCTAGACATTATTAAATCAGATAGACAAAACAAGGTGCTCCTAGCTCGGCAGCGACAGGTGGAAGCGGTAGGTGGGGCGAACAGGAATGTTGGGGGAGAAGGAACGGATATATGGTATCGACAATTCCTAAAAGGCGAGAGATGGGTTCCTGGTCAAATAGTGGAATGTCTAGGACCTAGCAACTACCGGGTCAAAGGTCAAAGTGGGTAAACGGTGCACAGGCACATTGATCAGTTACGTAGGAGAACAGGAGGAAGGCCATCCTTGGTATCCAGTGGTCCTAGCACTTTAGAGCGGTCAGACACAGATTCTCAGGGGTCAGCGGCAAGGGACGCTGGTGGGAGTGGTAATCCACCTCAGTCGGAGAGGTCACCGGAACGGGAGTCGAGCGAGCTGCCAGCGGCGCCGGCTCAGCCCTTAAATGATACAGCAACCGATGCACAAGCTGCAACAGAAGCTCCGGTCGCCTTACCTCAAGTGACACTTTCTCCATAGCGCGCGCTTAGACAATGTAGACTTAAGAATATTAATTATAAGGTTTAGATGGTTATGTACCTATGTAAGTTAAGTTTTTATATTGTAGGTGGCCCTTAATTTAACAGGGAGGTGTACTGTTGGTAGTTGTAAATAATGTTTTAGTTATATTTTGAGTATGTAGGTAGGTTAAGATCCTGTATGTAATGGCAGTTCAATTATAGCTGTGTCGTAGAACGCCTGGTTTTATTCCATCTCCCTGAATACATTACACATTTTCTAACAGTTTATTGGATACTTGGATACGTTTAGATCTGAGGGCACTAGCTACGGACAGTGGTGGTTTTCAGGCTTATATATAACTTACATAGTTATATATGTAGATACATTTAGTATAGATATATTTCCATTTTCTTTCTATCATTATCTGAACTAATGTTATAAAGAAATAAACATTGTTTGCATGTTTATATGCTCTAGAATCTAAATCTCTATAAGTACTGCTAATACAATTGCGAACATTCTTTTAATGATAGTAAGCTATAATTCTGTTTTTGTTGCGTTAAAAGTGGTTAATTATATTTTGTCTTTACTAACTTAATTTAAATTTACTTATACTGCCGTTTAAAGTTTAGATTAAACATAATTTATGTATAGGTATAGCAGTTTCTGTGACACACTACTTACTATCAGTGGGTAGGCACACCTTTTCTTTATTTCTTTCTAAGCAGTTTCCATATGAACAAAATACCAACCTGGCTATTTAAGAGATATTAGATAACCAACTTTATATATTATTTAAAACCGTTTTCTTTATTTCTGTCATTTTATTTAAAAAAAAAAACTGTAATCCTTTAATAATAAAATAAACTGTAGTTTTGTTTTAGTATGCCTTGCTAGCATTTATATCTCTTACGTGAGTGTTGCAGAATATAGCGCTTATTGTATCATTGAGCGTAGAGTGTGAGAAGTTCTACTCGGGTATGGCAGAAGTTCAGAGTACCTGCATACAAATAATTAATTCGGCAAGATTTTCAGGTAAGAAAAAATGACAGCTTTTATAATCACGGTTGGGTAAGCAAACGAAGCAGAAAGGGGCCCCCGGTGCCAGTTGGAATCGCTAACCACATAACCGGTCGATATGGTGTCATTTGGAAGTCTATGTATTCCCATTAGTGGACGTAAAAAAAAAAAAAATTAGCCTCTATTGCTGTTTCTTTCTTACAATTAATTATTACATAGGCATGTTTACTAAAACTAAATTTATTTAATCTATTCTAACTTGCATTTGCGTGATCGGCAACTGGGTGTTTATGTGAAACAGCTTGTCTATCGACAAAGTGGACGTATTTTGGTTTAAATGACGACGATGAAAAGGCTTGCCATGATAAATGCAAAACTTGCAGCAGGCGATAAAAAAAATATATAATTCTGTGAAAATAATATATATAAATATGTGAAATCTATGTCAGAACTGTCACATTTTTCACAGAAACTCGGAAAATGTTCTGCAAGAATATCTAATGAGTTCAGAACGCCAACATCATGAAGATGTGTGTGGCCTGTTTACGATAGATGCCGAGATGCCCGTGCATTTGCACGGTCTCATCACTACTTATACCATAGTGCTGTTACAGTTCGAGTTCTTGTATGTTATTTAAGCCACAACGACTGACTGTCCAGCGTAGCAAGGTTTACTTGACTGCAAAAGTTTAATATCTTTTCAGGCAAAAATAGTAGTTATGCAGGTAAAATATAGTTTGACAGAGCAGCTTAAATTAATTCTTTATATATATTATTTTCACAGAATTATATATTTTTTTTATCGCCTGCTGCAAGTTTTGCATTTATCATGGCAAGCCTTTTCATCGTCGTCATTTAAACCAAAATACGTCCAATTCTTGATTCAGAAATTAAGTGAGAGACTAAAAAAAATATCTAAAATGACTTGAACAACGCGCAATGTTTCCAACGCGCTACAATAAAAGTGGCCACCTTCTTGGCCTACGATGATAAGAAAAGAAGAAGAAGATTGACTATTTTTAGTTTTAGACAAAAGTGTTTGCTTTCGTACTAGGTGTAAAGCCTATTCGGTTATATCTTATAGTGGGAGATCTGGTAAGGAGCGACTTTAACCCATCTGTTTAATGGATGAAACAAAATTTATATAAAATTTAATATGTTAAAGAATATATTGCGAGTTGTCTGAAAAATTCCTGTCAAGACAATATTTTATAAAAAAATAAAATATGAATTAGATGAGTTAAGATAAACCAAGTAACAAACAGCAATGTAATCCGCTCATATTTTCTGTAAGGACTACTTATGTTCTTCATTTTATGTTAAAGAATCTCAATATATTTGTAACATATTAGATATGATAAAAAAAAACCGGCCAAGTGCGTGTCGGGCCACGCGCGGTAATAGGGTTCCGTAGTTGAATAATAATGCGGACTAAGAAGAGGATTTTTTGTTGTTACACGAACATTAAAACGGTTTCAGCGGCTCATAACGTCTAAAAACGGGCCCACATAGGACGATGGCAACTGAAGAAGGAGTTATAAAATCTTCAAAAAGTTCACAAGGGAAATTACAAAAAATATTATCATTTTGAGTACAACCACGGGTAGAAGCAAGCGTTTGTAATAAAGTTTTATAACAGTTTTTTTTTTAAATGTGTATCATTTTAATTTATTATGACAACTGGTAATCTATACTAATATTATAAAGAGGAAAGATTTTTTTGTTTGTTTGTTTGTACCGAATAGGCTCCGAAACTACTGGACCGATTTAAAAAATTCCGCCAATAGAAAGCTACGTTATTCCTGAGTAACATAGGCTATTTTTTAATCCCGAAAACGGGTCCTGTGGGGTGGCCCACGGGAGCGAAGCCGCGGGCAACTGCTCGTTTATTATAAATGCGCGGTGCTATGCCTAAAACGCTTTTACTCATTAAGACAGTCTTACAACGCTGATTGCTTAGGCGTTGGCCACATAGAAATGGCGTCGGGCGCGGACATGGCTCGGGCGGCTTCCTATTCCATTCAAATTTTATACAAAATGCATGGAAACAAAGCGCAATTTGATCAGGCGCGGGCTCCGAAATGGCGCGTCATAACCACGTCCGAGCAACGACATACCTGGTGTCCTAAATTGCGCTTTATTTCCATGCAATTTGTATGAAATTTGAATGAGCAGTGGTGGCCCATTGGTATCGGCCGCGTCTTACAAGTTGTAGGTCGTGGGTTCGAGCCCAGGCAGGCGCTTTACTTTGTGTAAATTATTTCATCACCACTGCTCTCAAAACGGTGAAGGAAAACATCTTGAGGAAACCGGCATGTCCTAAAACCAAAAATTCGAAGACATGTGACATCCCCGCACCAACCAGTGCGGGTGCACTGGGCCCGCGTGGTGGATTACGGCCCATTCCCTCTCACAGAGAGGAGGCCTGTGTCCCAGCAGTGGGAACTTTAATAGGCTGATGATGTGATGTAATGATGTGTGAATGGGAAAGAAAGCCGCCCGTGCCATGTCCGCACCCGACGCCATTTCTATGTGGCCTGCGCGTTAAAGTCGGGACATCTCGTAACGTTGACACTTTGTCGAATAACCTCATGTTTGTTTTGACGAAAACACTAATTTCAAAAATATATAAGTATTTTCAGCGATTTAAATAGTACACAGCTATCATCAAGTTTTAGACCACACATTTTTTGTGTCTTTAAAGGGATGTTTTTATCAGTAGAATTGCCCCAAAAAATAATACCATATCTCAAGATTGAAGCTACTAAGCCGCTACTAGTTGCGAATCCATATTTATTTTTCTAGCAATTTGTAAAAGTGCGTATGCTGATTTATTTATTTTCTTACTTAGGTCATCTATGTGGGCCTTCCATTTAAGCTGGTGAAAGTGCATTATTTTGATTTTCTATAAGTTTAAAACTCAATTATTTTTGTTAAGCCAATCATTTATGTCCGATAGTGCATTATTTATGTCATCTTGATAAATATTTCGATCAATACATTTCACTATTGCAGTACTGTCGTCTGCAAATATCACCATTTGATGTTGAGTCACTTTTGGCAGATCGTTTATATAGATCATGTACGCTACCCTGTGGAACACCAAACTTTATTAATCTAGAATGAGATAAAAATAAACTTTTCAAATTTTGTTTTTTTCGCATATTCTTGCAATCTCTGTTGGAGAGAGAGGATTCGAGAAGTTTTAAAATGTTTCCTCTGATACTGTAGCAATGCAGTTTGTTTAATAAGACCTCATGCTTTACGTAATCGAAGCCTTTGGTCATATCTGTGTAAATAGCACAAGTAGGGGCTTTTTGATCATAGATAAAAATAGCCATGTTGATCATGGTATTCTTTCTTTAAAGCCATTTTGTTCCTTACACAATAAGTTAAATTTATTAAGATAGCAATAAAGCGACTTAAATATAATATTTTCGAAAATTTTAGAAAATACAGCAATTTTAGCTATTGGCCTCTTCATATCACATTTGTCCTTCAATTTTATGAAGTGGTTATGGTAATAACTTTTTTCAAGTATTTAGGATAAACTCCGTCAACAATGCCAAGGTTCATAATATACGCTAATACGGGTGCTATAAGTTCATTTACAAATTGTATCACCTTTGTTGACATACCGTCAAATCCTACAGTACTTATATTTTTATTTGAGCCGAAACAATGTCGGTTGTTAGAACAGGCTGCATAAACATTGATTGCCTTGTTAAATTGTCCAATTTACTGGCGAATTCCATATCAGTTTTAATAATATACTCGATTTCATCAATAACATAATTATTAAATGCATTTGCAATGTCAATAGTTTTTGAAAAGGTCAGGTCAAAATTAGTAATGGTTATTATTTGTTCATTATGAGAGTAATTTTTTGGTATATTGACTTGATTTGCCATGTAGCTTTTGAATTAATCTGCGAGGTTTTTATAAAGTAATAATTTAAGCTTGTTGTGTTACTCTTATATTTTTTTTTATTATATTGTGAAATTATTTTTTCATCGGGTGAAGATAAAATATCTAATCGGATGATTATAGAAGCGTGTAAAACAGCCGGTGATCCGATTTTGACCGTTTACAACCGTTGTATTGCGGAGGGCGTATTTCCTCGTATATGGCGACGCGGATTTTTACGAATCATCCCGAAAAATGGCGACAACCCCCCGGACGACCCTAAGTCGTACCGGCCCATAACATTACTTCCATCTTTGGGGAAACTCCTGGAGCGCCTTATCGTTCCACGTTTGCTACCGTACGGACCAAAATTTCATAACTATCAATTCGGTTTCACTACTGGAAAATCTACCGTAGATGCGGCCCTTACTGTTAGGCAAATAGTTAATACATCTGAACATAAGTACGTAATTGGGATTTTTCTAGATATTTCTGGAGCTTTTGATAACGCATGGTGGCCAATGCTACTACTTAAAATGAAAATTCGGGGCTGCTATAGAAATATATATAATCTAGTTTACTCTTACTTTTTAAATGGTTCCGCGAAACTCAAACTCAGCCATCATTCCATGTCGAAGTCTCTCACCATGGGATGTCCTTAGGGTTCGGTTATTGGTCCGCCTTTATGGAATTTAGGCTTTGATGATTTCCTCGCGATTCCTCTTACAAACGGCTGTTCATTAACCGGTTACGCGGACGACGCTCTTCTGCTCATTCAATCAAGTACTTTTTTTTTTTATTTTTATTTTTTTTTATTGTTGATAGGCTTGCGCTTGACCACTATCTCACCTGATGGTAAGCGATGATGTGGTCGACGATGAAGCACGCTTGCCTAGAAGAAACCTATTCACTCTTGACTTGAAGACTCCCAGGTTGTAGCTATCAGGAAACACAGACTCCGGCAGGGAATTCCACTCCTTTGCTGTACGCATAATAAAAGTATTCCCAAAACGTTTGGTGCGTATAGGTGGGATGTCCACCATGTACCGATGACGCATCGCCGTACGTCTTGTAGTCCGATGATGGAACGGGCTAGAAGGAATTAGTTCATGCAATTCCAACGCACACTCCCCGAAATGTAACCGATAAAAAACCGAGAGGCTGGCAACTCGGCGCCGATGTTCGAGGTTCTGGAGCCTAGATTCGACCAGTACTTCATTGCCGATAAGCCTCTTGGCCCGTCTTTCGATCGACTCAAGTGCATCCAGCTGGTACTTGGCAGATCCGTCCCAGAGATGAGAGCAGTACTCCATGCATGATCGAACTTGCGCTTGATACAAGTTGAGCAACTGTTCTGGCATGAAGTACCGTCTCACCTTCGCGAGGATCCCCAATTTTTTGGCAGCCAGCTGAGCTTTTGCCTCAATAAATGGACCAAAATTGAGTGTCGATGTCAACGTAATGCCAAGAACCTCAAGATGGTCAGTGATCGGCACGGTCACACCACAGAAAGAAGGAGCCGGGTGGAATTGGCTCCTTTTAGCGGAAAAAAGACACGCCTGGGTCTTAGCAGCATTGAACCGTACCAGATTGGCATCGCCCCATTCGGAGACTGCCTTCAAGGACAGATTCAAGCGCCCAACCATGGCCTCCCGGAGAGACTGGATCTGAGGTCCAGTAGCGCGCGCGTCGGATACGTACCTCTCAGCAACAGTGCTGTCGTCCGCGTACCCAAAGGTGCCGGGTTTTAGCAGATCATTTATGTGCAGCAAGAATAATGTTGCTGAGAGTACCGACCCCTGAGGGACCCCGGCATTAATACCCAGTTGGTCAGACGAGCGGCCATCAATAACCACTCGAATGGACCGGTCCCTCAGGAAGTCTGCAATCCAATCGCACAGACCACTGGGCAGACCGAATGAAGGAAGCTTACCAATGAGGCTTTCATGCCAGACCCTATCAAAAGCCTTCGAGATGTCGAGGGAAACGGCAAGCGCTTCCCCGTGCCTCTCGATGGCCTCACTCCAGATGTGAATGGCATACGCTAGAAGATCCCCAGTTGACCGGTTTTGGCGGAAGCCATATTGGCGGTCACTGAGGATGTCGTTAGCTTCTAGGTATGCCAGGAGCTTGGAGTTGAGCACTCGTTCCATAGTCTTGCAGAGAATGGACGTTATTGATATGGGTCTGTAGTTGGCTGGGTCAGCCCGACTGCCCTTCTTGGGCACAGGCTGAACGTTAGCTTGCTTCCAAGCATTCGGCACTTTTCCCGTCTCATACGAAAGGCGAAACTGGCGTGTCAGGATCGGAGACAGTTCAGGCGCACAGGTTCTGAGTACAATTGCCGGAATCCCGTCGGGGCCACTAGCTTTGTTCACGTCAAGGTTGCGCAGCACCCTACGAACGTCCTTTTGGCGGCGGTTCGGATCGGACGTGTTTTTAGTAGTGTGACTGTTACTTGAATTGAAACATTATTTTATTTATTTTATTCTAATTTAAGTATTTCTTTAAACCGAGTGACTCGCCACCTAAACTCGGGCCCTCCTTGTCTATCTTGTGGGAACGTCCATTGAGTGCGGCGGCCATATTGGATTGTGTCGGAAATCTCTCTCTCACAATCTGATCTGTCAACGAGCGCGCCATCGAAGAAATTGCCAAGGCTGGATAAACCATTACTTCGAAACTTCGAAAAGTCTCGGAGTCAACTGGTGAGATTTGAACCCGGGCCGCGACGAGCGCGCATCGAGCTTGTAGCCGCTGCGCCGAGTCAACGTGTGCGTCACAGCGCGAAATTAGTCTCCTGCCTACGAATAATTATTCTACGTCGCGCACGCTGCTACGGTTCCGCATCGAGTGCTACGCTGCTACGCTGCTACAGTGCTACGGCGGCCGATGCTTATCTGCTACGCGATACTTCACGCAGGGGCCTAGAAGTGATCGTCTACGCCGCTTACGCATTGAATAATATTACATTTTCGTAATCGCACGGACTTGTATTGCATCTTTGTTATACGAATTTCCAATTAACAAGATGACCTCGCTGATGAATAAGTCTTCCTCAGAAACTGAGATTGACCGAATGGCAACGGATGAAAATCGAACGCCACCTAATTTTGTGACTCAGAGGTCTAAGAGGAGCCGGGAGGACTTTTTCATTTGTGAACGGTTTGATGACTTCAAAAAAGAAATGAAGGAAATGTTGGCTTTTATGTTGACTCAGCAGATACAAGAAGTCACCTCAACTTTAAAGGAAATACAACTAACTAATCTAAACATAGAAAATACGGTCACACACCTTATGTCACAAAATAAAGACTTGGAAAACAAAATATCTGTGTTAGAAAACCAGTCGAAAGAAGACAAGAAATATATAACGCTTTTGGAGAATAAAGTAGAAGAAATGGAAACAGGAAGCCGTAAGGCCAACTTTGTAATAAAAAATGTGCCGAAAATAGCTGGCGAAACTAAAGAAGAACTTATTGGCTTAGTTATGACCCTTTCCAAAGGTATAGAATGCTCCCTCACCAAATCTGACATAAAGGACATTTATAGAGTGCGAGGGAAAAATGACATCCAATATACACCCATTGTTGTAGAAACTGGATCCACTCTTATAAAAAATGAAATACTAAAAAAGGTAAAGTCATTCAATAAAAAAAACAAATCCAAGCTATGTTGCAAACATCTCGGTTTTAAGTCTCAAGAAGAAACCCCTGTCTTTCTGTCTGAGCATCTAACGGCTAAGGGATCTCGTTTGTATTTCCTTGCCAGAGATCTTATAAAAACTGGAGAGTATAAATATTGCTGGACTGCATATGGCAAGGTATATATCAGGAAGGATGATCAAGCGCCAATCATAACTATAAGAAGTGAAGAACAAATCCATCAACTTATAGTGAAAACATGACTTTCTGTGGAGTACTTTTCTAGTCATGCATCATTTATCACGCGCTATCTCTTGCCATCCTACCATAGTATTATCTTCGTAGCAATAAGGTACTTATCTATAATTTCTTCTATGTTTTTAAAAACTTTTTGTTATCCGAACCTACACAAACACTCTGAGCACACACATACATTCAGTATTTACGAACTAAACATACTTTTCAATCATACAAACTCACACAAACAAACAAAACATAAGTTATCTATCTACACCATAACACAAAAACAGTTCATGAAGCGTGCACCAAATCTTTACATAACACATATGAATTTGGAAATATACACTAAAATATTCGACCAATTTCATAAATATATCAATTATACAAAAGAACTAATGACTAAATTTAAACATTCGAAACCATTCTTTCATAGAAACACCTTTGAAAATATCAACATAATTACCTCGTTACTTTCTCTCATGGTTTACTTTTATTATATGCATATATATCAATGTGGTATTTACGACTGCCTTGTGATGACCTCAGTAATATCTGGTATCTTTTATGAGTAATACATTGCAAACAGTTAATGACATAGACAACATTGAAATATCGAGGACAGTTGAATGTGATTCTTCAAATCTTTCTGATCATATATACGTCAATAGAAATGATTTCACTATTATATCTCAGAACATAAGAAGTATATACTGCAACTTTGATGACTTCGTCGTTATGTTGTCTACTTTAAAATTCGAAACAGATGTGATAATATTAACAGAATGTAGATTACATAAGAATAAACATATACCTCAACTCAGCAATTATCAGTCTTTTGTATCAACAAGACAGATGAATCAAAATGATGGAGTAGCTGTATTTGTTAAAAAAACGTTAAAATCAAGAATTCAAGAAATTCATCTAGATCAGGCAACCTGTCTACAATTAGACATACTAGATAACACTGTTCTGTGTATATATCGGTCTCCATCCAACACCAACCTTGATAGGTTTATGGATTCACTCGGCCAACACTTAGATACGTTACCTACACAAAGAAATATAATAATAGCGGGGGACATAAATATTAACATTAGAGCGAAAGATGTAGAAATGTCTCATGATAAAAAAAAATCGATTAAACTATCTTAACATGTTGTCCGCGTTTGGTATTTTACCTGGTCATACATTGCCGACCAGAGAACGGAACTGTTTAGACCATTTCATGTTGAGGATTCATAAAAAAAAGACATCAGCTTCAATTGCTATCTTAAAAACTACAATTACCGATCACTGTACTACATTTTTATCACTTTCCAAAATAAAAAGCAAGGAATCCGCTAGTAAAATCACCACGACCATAAACATTGAAAATGCACTAAAATATTTACTGGAAAAAAATCTTGCAGACTTACTTTTTTGTGACGACCCAAATTTGCTAACAGAAAAACTTATTCAAAAACTGATTGATTCTATTAAATATAACACTAACACAAAAGCTATCCCTAGCAGCAAACGTATAATTAAGCCGTGGATCACCCCAGGATTATTAAAATGTATTAAAAATCGTAATAAATTACAAAAAAGCTATCGATTAGATCCGTATAATAACATTTTAAAAATAACCTACAGCCGGTACAGAAATTACTGTAATAATCTTATAAAAAAATTGAAAAGAAAATTTGAACGAGAATTACTTGCTAAATCGGTTACAAATACAAAATTATTATGGAAAAATATAAAATCAATCACCTACTCAAATAAACCTAAAAATCAGAGTACTGAATTATTAAATATCTTGCCCTCTCCAACTGCATCGGTGAATTCTGCAAATAACTATTTTGCTAATATTGGAAAACAACTAGCCCAGCAAATACCGATTAACAAAACTTCTGGCCGATCTAACATTCCACCTCCACAAATTAATTCTTTTGTGCTATTGGACACTGACTTCAAGGAAGTAGAAAGTGTTCTGAAGAGTTTGAAATCCGACAGTGCTCCAGGATGGGACAATATTCCAACTAAATTCCTAAAATATATTAGCAAGGAAATTGTTCCTATTATTACTCATCTGGTAAATCTCTGCTTTAGAAAAGGTATCTTTCCAACACTACTGAAGCAATCCATTATTACACCGGTTCACAAGGGAGGGAACAGCGACGATGTCAATAACTACAGACCTATTTCTGTATTACCAGGTTTATCCAAGATTTTAGAAAAAATAATTAATATAAGACTTTTAAATTATCTAAATAAATTTAAAATATTATCATCTACACAATTTGGTTTTAGACAGGGAATATCAACTGAGGATGCAGTTACTGCAATCAGCTCGCTGGTAACTGAGTATGTCGATTCAGGGAAAAAATGTCTTGCTGTATTCCTTGATCTAAAAAAAGCCTTTGACACCGTTTCTGTTTCAACCCTTGTGTCCAAGCTAGAGAGAATTGGGATTAGGGGAAACCCTCTTAGTTTTTTTAAAGATTATTTATCAAACCGAAAACAGAGGGTTAAGATAGGGACATATATAAGTAATGACGTGGAGGTATCATTCGGCGTACCCCAAGGAAGCGTATTAGGACCAACACTTTTCTTAACGTACATTAATGACCTGTGTAACTTAAAAGTAGATAACGCTAAAATCTTCTCTTACGCTGATGATACATGCATTGTCTTTTATGGGAATAACTGGACCGAAGTAAAGCACAAAACAGAAACAGGTATGGCTCAAATTGCTAATTGGCTTAATGAAAATCTCCTTACATTAAATGCAACCAAAACTAATTATATATGTTTTACAATTAGAAATCGCTCACAACCAGATCAAGATTTAAACATCAAAATACATTCTTGTAATCGAGCCATAAATTGTGCCTGTACATGTCCTATGATTAATAAAGTGACACAAACAAAATATTTAGGTGTCATAATTGACCAACATTTAAGTTGGTACTCTCACCTCGAACACGTTTCTAATAGAATTCGAAAATTGGGATGGATATTTAAATCATTGAGATACGTGGTCCCTGCAAGTATAGCCACAAAAGTGGGCTCTAACAGAAATCTTCTGAATGAAATCTACATAGCCCTTGCGCAATCTGTGATAGTCTACTGTATACCTGTTTGGGGTGGGGCAGCAAAATCTAAATTTATAGACGTAGAACGAGCACAAAGAGGTCTAATAAAAATTATGTATTTTAAGAAACGGAGATTCCCAACTGAAGGTCTTTATGAGATCAGTGGCCTGCTATCTGTTAGGAAGCTATATATCTGTGCCACAATCTTAAAAAAGCATAAGACACTTGCGTATGATAAAAGTATAATTTTAAAAAGAAGAAAGGATATTATTGCGCATGTGCCACAATCTAAAACCAATTTTGCTGCTATACAATATAATAAGCAATCGGCACGGTTATATAATAAAATAAACAAAAGCATATACATATACACTAAACATCTTCATGAGGGTAAGAAAATGATAATAGAATGGTTAAAATCACGCACGTACGCAGATATTGAATTACTTTTACAATAAGTAGAAATTAGTTATACTTGCACCGCCACACTCACACGTACATCATTCCTCATACACACATCCACACCACCCAATCACACCCCACATATCTCACACACTGCACACACCGCACACAACCCACACCACGCACACTCGACACACCTTACACACACCACACACATCACATACTCCGTAACCCTAACACACCCACATTAATGTATTTATTTTGTTTAATTCACGAGCAAGCAAGCGTGTTTAAATTTATAATAATTGTACTACAGTTAAATGGAATGCACACAACACGCGCTTGTGTTTTTTTTTTAATTTTTTAGTTCAGTTTAATTTCTATTATTGTCTAGTGATAACGAAAATAGTAACTTAATAATTTTGTAAGTTGTACAAACATCCAAAGCTGTGGAAGAGCGGAGTCTCCTAACACAGGCATCATCATGCTTAAAGGGAGGCTCCAATCATAAACTAATGTATACTAGTTGGTACAGAAATAAACAATTTGTATTTGTATTTGTATTTTGGTGGATGCGAATGTCCGACATACTCGTCTCGCATCCGACAAGAGAAGGAGGGGGCCGCGCGTCACCAGAATTTAGACGTGAAGATTCCGCAAAAAGAGAGGCAAACAAATTTGCTTTCTCCTCAGCGGAGTGGGCCAGTGACCCGTCGGGTTTCAGCAGGGGTGGAAGTGAGGGACGGCAGAAGTTCAATTCTACCGACTTAGCCAGGGACCAAAACGCTTTACTACCCGCTGGGTAAGAAGCAAGTTTGGTCCCAATACGTCTTATGTGGTCGAACCGAGATCTTCGAATCACCTTCTTGCAGGACTTGGCAGCCCTGTTGTAGGCTCTCTTCCACTGACCCACGTCGCTTTTTTTGCGCGTCCGAGCGTCGACCCATGCCAGGTAGGCCTCATGTTTAAGCGCGTTGGCGCGCTTGCACTCGGCGCCAAACCATGGCCGGTCGACGCTAGACATTGCTACGTCAGAGAACGGAATGTAGTACTCCATTCCCCGACGCAACACATCCGACACGGCGTCTGCGCATGACGAAGGATCAGCCGAAGAGAAGCAAGTAGGCTGCCAAGGATAAGATGCGAAAAAAGAACGCATCCCATCCCAATCCGCTGACTTGTACCGCCAAACCCTCCGAACGCCTCTTGGGCTGGGATCGGGTGGGGAGTGGACGGATACAGACTTCACCAGACAATGGTCGGAACTACCTAAAGGTGAAGATACCGAAACCGAGTAGCGGTCTGGATCTGTTGTCAGCAGAAGGTCCAAGCAATTGGCTGTGTGCGAATCAACATCCGGCACCCTCGTTGCCCCCTGGACCAGCTGGGCGAGATTTAACGCAAGCGCAAGCTTTCTCGTCTCTCGCCCAGCATGATCAGTGTTCTGGTACGGGAAAAGCCACTCCTGGTGGTGGGCATTGAAGTCCCCTAGTAACACTAATTGGGCGGAAGGGTACCGCTGCTGTGCTGTATCAGCCGCCTCACTAAGATACTCTGTGAGCCTGGTTGTCTCCTGATCGCCGCTGTGCGAGCGGTAGACACAGGCGTAGACAATTTTATCAAGGCCCGTGTCCAGCATAACCCACAGCACAGAGAACCTAGAGTCCTCAAGGTTTCGGAGACGCCGATAACAGATGTCGTCTCGGGCGTACATGCATACACCCGCGCGTTGCTTAAAATTGTGCTCCAAGGTATACCCTGGGTATGTTAGGTACGATACGTCTGACGGACATCTGATCTGCGTCTCCGAAAGGAAAAAGAGAGCCGGCTTATCAGTCTCTAGGTGATGATGGACTGCTATGAGGTTGGAGTGCAGGCCTCTAATGTTTGTGAGGTGCACTTTGAGTGGGAGGGGGTGCAGCCGCTGTTCAACTTTGAACTTTCTTTTCCCTTTCATTTTGCGAGTGAAGTAAGGTGAGGAGAAGGAAGTGAGATGCGGTTCCTCGCTGCTAACCTTCAGACACGCACTGAAGGAACGCCATCATTGGGGGACTAGTCTGGAGACTGCGGGGACGCCCGAGCCCCCCCGGGAATGTCCATCGGGCCCTCCCTTCTGGTCGCCAACCAGCACGATGGCGCATTCCGGGATTTTTCGTCAGTTGGCGGGGCAGCCTTTCGTGTGAGGCTGGCACACTACTTGGGCCCCCAACTACCTGCGGTCGGCCAGCGGTGCACCGTGCCTCGGATCCCGCTACCCTCCGCGACCAGTCGCCCGATACATCCATAACAGCGCGCGTCAGGCTGGTCTGCCTGCAATGGAACCGCCATCTCGACCCAACTCCTGAAGTGGCTACACCGAGCATCGCACCGGAACACGGCTAGGCCGCTTGGCGGTACGTCTTTGCCCGGTGGGTGGTCGCAAGCCTTCGGCCGAAGCCTACCACCAGTTATTGTCACCTGATTGGCACCACCCGGGGACCACGTGTAGGGTATCATATAGGGTACTTTCCTACGGACTTGGGTGACTCGGCCCCCTAAAACCTTTGCTCCGCACAAAACTTATCAACTCATTTTGAAGGGTATTCTTAAATCGTGTCCTACTATTAAATTTAACAACGTTCCTGTAAAAAAGAAGCAGTCCGTGTGCTATCTTGGTCTCGTGTTAGAGAGGAATTTTGCATTTATAGATCATATTAAAATAGTCGGTGAAAAAGCAAAAAAAAAATTCTATGCCTTAACGAGAATATCTAAATCTACGTGGGGTCTGTCTTTTTTAACTTTAAAAACTATTTATGGGGCTACTTACTTGGGTTGTATTTGCTATGGGGCGCCTGTTTGGGCTGATAGGGCCACCATAGGGGCGGTGCGACGTAAGTTGCTTCAGAGTCAGCGTTTAGCTTTGATATTCTTATGCAAAGCGTACAGGATGGTTAGTACTAAGGCCTTACCGGTACTTGCTGGCGTACTTCCGGTCGACCTTGAAGTGCAGCGACGTGCTGCAATGTACTATTCCGCACGAGAGACCACGGACGCGAACTTTTTAACGCGGAGTGACCGTGAGAAAATCTCTAGATTATTTAAACCACCTATTGACGTCTGGGAGGAACTTTTATCCGAATGGCAATGTAGATGGGACAATTCCATCAAGGGCCGACATCTCCACCAATTCTTTCCATCCGTTCGCGTGCGGCTGGCCAGGACGTGGCTGGAGGTGGATCACTGTGTTGCCCAATTTCTCACAGGGCATGATAACTTTAAAAGTAAATTGTTTTCCTTCAAGCTCGTTGCCTCGCCTTTATGTCTTTTTTTTTTTGTTTTTTATTCTTAACACTAATCCCCACCAACGAAATTGGCGCCTTATGTGCTTAACCTCTGCCATTCCGGTCAATCTTTTATGCTTCTCGTACATTCATTCCTCATACTAATTCTTTCTTGCATTTACCATCATGCATGCTGTGATGAAAGTCCCACTTTTATTGATCTAGTCTAAGGGCATAATTTATTACTTATAAAAATAGGTAAAATACAATAGTATACAGAGGTGCTATTAACAATTTGAGCAAAAGGTGCTATTATTAAAAATTTGAGCAAAAGGTGCTATATATTACAGTTTGAGCAAACAGTGCTGTTTATAATTATAAATATACAGTGGTGCAGGTTATCACAAAAAAAAAATTAAAAACACAAAATATAATAATATATATAAAAAACAACATATACATAAAAATAAACAAACACAAAATATATATAAAAATATTTTTTTGGTAACTGTAGTTACCAAAAAAATTATCAAAGGAGTCGTACACATTAGAAACTTAGGTACTAACATGAAATACTGCCGGCTACACGTGTACCTTGCTGCATTCTGTGCTTACATTGAAATATCACACATAATACTAATGAAGCACGGTGCGCTTCAGGTTTTATGCCTATGTATAACCGCAGTGGCTACTCTAATGCAGTATTCTATGAACTTTTCCCTGTGTTTCTTGTCCATGAGCCCATGCAGGCTCTCCCTCGTTATTTTCGTGTCCAGCTCACATTCAAGTCGGTAGCGTTCCCTGATAAAAAACGGGCACTCTACAAGTATGTGCTGGACAGTCTCTGCCACGCCTGGATCGCAGACGCACGATGGGCTGTCCTTACACTTGAAGCGATTCAAGTATTCAGAGAACCCACCGTGCCCCGTCAAAACTTGCGTGAGTAAGCCTTGGGGCCGCACCTGTTGTACAATACGGAAGGCCGCTATTGCATCCGGAAGAAACATTTTCGTCACAGAAGCAGTCTCGCCCGACACATATCTTCGATTCCATTCATCAAGCGATTCCAAACGGATCTGTCGCTTGATAAATGAAATCGGACACTGGTCGTAGTCAGGCTTCCTCCGTAACGACAATGCTGCCTCTTTAGCCAACTCGTCCGCTCGCTCATTCCCCGGCAGGCCCGCGTGGGCCTTGATCCAGAACAAAGACACAGCTTTGCTCTGGCCCAGGGCGTGGGCCAGGTTGGCGCGCGCGCGAACCGCCAGGGGATGGAGAGAGCCATGGTTTGCCAGCGTCTGCAATGCGGACATTGAGTCGCTGTACAAACCATAGCTCGCCTCTTGCCGCTTGAGGATCACTTCGGTCGCTTTGCAAATGGCCAGGAGTTCCGCCTGGTAGACTGTGCAGTACGCGGCTAGGCTAAGTTTGAGGTTCCGGACTTCGCCATCATTATCCCAAATGGATAATGCGGCTCCGACCTTCCCCTCAATCTTGCTGCCGTCGGTGAAGATTCGCACCACCTGCACATTGTTACTGTCTAGTAACTCTTGATCTTCCAGGCAGATGAACTCCAGGGGCATTTGTGTTGCTGGATGAGGGGCTTCCGCAAACCTTACCGCACTCTCGATCTCCCTGTCTCCTGGCGCAAACCGGGATGACCCTCTCCTCGCTTCATACAGGGCGGCTGCCTCTTGTATGCGCAAGTCTAGAGGTAGTATCCCAGACAGCGCCAGTGCCGAGTTCAGAGAGACAGTACGGTAAGATTTGCAGAGCTTCTGAGCAAATCCTCGTTGAACAGAGCCTAGCTTCTTCCGTATACCCAACTTTTTTGTAGCGGGTGCCCAGGCTGCGGCTGCGTACGTTACTATGGGCTCAATCGTTGCTGTGTAAATTGTGTGTATGACTTCCGTGTTTAATCCCCAGCTCACCTTTGCAGCTCGGGACACCCACTTGTACACGTTAGCTGCCCTCTTGCAGACGTTCGCGGCATGCTCATTAAAAGTGAGCTTTTCGTCTATGGTTAGACCCAGCAACTTCATTTTCTTGACCATACCGATGCCGACCCCGGCCATGCTCAGTATTGGAGTGTCGTACTTAAGCTTATTGGTTATGGTCATCGCACAGGTTTTGTGCGGTGCAAACCTCAGCTTATTTCGGACGCCCCAACCCTGAACATGGGCGAGGGCTGCATTGGCAGATCTTGAGACTTCAGTCGCCGTGTCCCCATCCACGACCAAGACTATCATCCGCGAACGCCTGCACGAAAATTCCACGCCGCGCTCAAGGTCCTGCAGTAGTGGGTCGAGAACGAGGTTCCACAGGATTGGACCACCGATCGACCCCTGGACACAGCCCTTGCTAGTCTCTCGCGTGCATTCCTCCCCGGCCGGCATACCGAACCTTGACCTTCCTACCGTCGAGATAGCTGTCTATCAGCCTCCTGACGTTAACCGGGCACTTTTCCTCAGCCAGTCTGACCTTTATGGCTGGCCACCAGGCGCTATCGAAGGCGCCCTCTATATTCAATGACACCAGGACAATTAGCTTCTTCAGCCTCAACTTGTCCTGTACGTGCTCCACTAGCGTATAGAGGGCGTCCTCGGTGCTCCTCTGGGGCATGAAGCCAAACTGACGAGTACTAAACCGCGGTACAAGCTGATATTTTAGACGCACTACGACCATCCTCTCCAGGATCTTCCCCAGAACAGGCAGTAGACCGATTGGTCTGTATGCCTTAGGGGTGGTATAGCTATCCTTGCCCGGCTTTCTGAGGACTACGACTGTAGCCTCCTTCCAGATGGTCGGGAAGTGTGCCAATTCGAGGCACTTATTGTAGAGGGCAAGGAAAGCGTCCGGGTCCTGGTGGATCTCTCGACTGCAGATATCAGAAGTCAGTCCATCCCCTCCTGGTGCCTTTTTGGGATTAAAACCCGCCACGGCGGACTTCAGCTCCAGCGTCGTAAATGGGGGATCATGATGTTCATCATGGGCCCACTCATTTACTCGGCTGGCTGCCTTTATGTCAGTGTTGTACATCTGACTGCGAATATGTACAATCTGCACATCATATCTTGTGGGAGTGTATTCTTTGGCAGAATGAACGTAATATTATGTTGAATAATGTAGAGGCTACCTCAGGAGTTGTTTACTATACGGACCTTGTGGAAACTAGAACAAATTTCCGTGCGTTCAAGCGTTTTTGCCATACCTATTATTGGAATCAAACATAACAGCTCACAATGTTAGGACCCATTAATATTAATTCTTACTTTTATCCGTGGTGCTAGGCGACTGGGCTTATCCCAGTTGTAAACGACCCTTTGTGCCTAGTGGCCTTGTTTGTTCTGTCTCCTGCATGATCTGGAGGGAAGTGGAAATTTATGTTTTTTCCTACTCCTCCGTTATTCTTTTCTGATTAATTTCCTTGCGGGATCCAAGACAGTTAAATTCATTCTCCGGGACTTCGTCGAGCTTCATTGCCTCGGCGCTTTTCTGGTGGTCGCCACTGTTGATTCTGGCTTTCAGGAGTTGCAGTGGTTTGGGAATAGTGCGGTGGGATTGTCCCAAAAAAAAAACAGATGGGTACTGTGGAACAATGGAAAACTGAAAATGGTTCGCAACTCTTTCATAAAAAGATTTAAGTTTTGCAAATCATTTCCTATATGCATAGATGGATTAGTTATACCTTACAACAAAAGTTCTAACAACTAAGTATAATACTACACAGGTTATTGTATTTTTAAATTGTCATTTGCGAAATATTAAATTTAAGTTCATAATTTTGCGCCTACATATTCGAAATAATAAACTCTGCCACCATACAAAAGTTTAAACACTATATATATGTGCTATGCCTTTAGTTTAATAAATCAAATACAATTTGGGTATTGCGGGGCGCGGTGTAGGTATGTACGATCAGTATAAATTCTTTGAACAGACCACAGAGGCCCACATCATAAACGGACTCTTCTGATGATTTTTAGAAAACATTACCGCGCAAATTCTTATTTCAAACTGGCGTCTAGTATCTGACATATCGTTCACTGTTATTTTGCCTATGAATGCAATCTTATTGCTACGAAAATAAAGATGACTAAATAGATAATCTGGCATGTCTTATACAAGCATTCCCTATGCGAATCGAATAAATATTAAAATTATGTCTGGTACTGTACGACTGCCCCATATAAGAACGCAGTAGGTGATATATTTTTATAATGGTTTTATACCCTGATAATCTTATTTATATTCAGAGAGTTTGTATAGTAACTAGAGATAACGTATTTACGACGAAAAAGGAACTGTCAATTCTCTCGTTCTTGCTTATAGAAAAACTCTATGAAAAAAAAAGAGACAAACATAGACAAACGCAACCATCCTGAACGTCAAAGAGATAACTTTTTAGTCACTGTTGTAACCCATCGGTTAGCAGCTCTAATTAAAGTGTTTCGCTGTTTTCACACCTTTGTTTCGTTTATATCAGGAAGAATTTTGTTGTTTAATTATCTGCATGAACCATGTCGTGTGTGGCTATCAGTTGCAAGAGTAGAATGAGTGTATTAACAGAAAATAATCAAAGGATATCTTTCCACAGGTGAGTTATCGACTAGCATACTGAAATTATTGTGCAGGGAATAGATTTCATAGGCTGTCAGGAATAAAGCAATCTTAGTTCTAAACACGTCGAGCACGTATAGTATCATTTAAACCATTCTATGTAGTGAAATAATTAACTTTTATGCGTTCGCTAATAGAGCTATGACAGTTTACGTACTTACGTTCTGATGTTAGAGATGTGGCAAAAGTCACAAGAAAGATTTATCGATACTGTATTTTTATTTTACTTACTTTAATGTATTTCTTAAATTTTATTTGCTATTTGTTATTATTAATCTAATATTGATTGTGCACAGGGTTTCTAAGAGTAAGAGAGTAGTATTTGTAGTTTAAGAAATAAGTGGATCAAGAATATAAAACATGCTAATTGGACACCTTCACCATATTCTCGCTTGTGTTCACTGCATTTTATTGAATCGCTATCGCTATCCCTCGACCCATCTATGGATAAAGGTTGATGAATCATGTTTATTTTCGTATTTTAATTTTTCAAATTAAATAATTATATGTGAACCATTTTATTATTATTTATTTTGTTACTTTTATACTTATATATACTCGTCTGTAAACTTTATTTTCAGTCTTGCACAAGAACTAGCTTATTATATATCAGTATATTGATCAGTACCTGTTTGTACATATAGTCGTACGTGTGTACCAAAAACTGTACTTTGTCTCATGATGTACCTAATTTTTGCACAAGGTATGAATAAACATTATTATAAAGATTCCCTAAAAAAACGTAGATAACATTAGCCGCAGTCAGGGACGATTCTTACAGATATTTGAACAAATTTGTAGAAAATCCTCCTAAACTAAACTCGATAATATCGATATGACAGTGGCACAGATCTAGTTCTGATATATGTCTATAGATAAGTATCTATAGCATCCTCGGTCACACTGGCAGAAAAGATGGCATAGACAAAAGTATATCTATCTCTTTTTGCTTTTGACGTTATCTGTTAGTGCGAAAGTGAATACCGATGTTGAAATTGCGTCTTAAATATGTTACCTCTAGGTTAATATACAAACTCTCTGTTTATATTATTTTAATGAGTTTTACTATGCTGCGATGGACTGTGTAATTTTAACCAGGAAATTTAAAATTTGAATTGAAATTTGGTGCTTTAATTAATCAATTTTATCATTATTTACAAGAGGAAAGTCCCTTTAAATTGTAAATCACCTTAAATTAGCAAATATCCGGTAATTAATAGGTATTGAATTGTCTTATTTAAAGATATGTAAAATATTCAATAAATTTAGGACACTGTTAATATAATTTGTGTTATTACGTACAGTTTAGTGTTGTTTAGTACTCGCTTTTATTTTCGTTTAGCTATCACAAAATGAAATTACATAGGCTAATTAAAATAATATGTTTGCGCTATACTGGCATATAATATTTTAAGGCATTTACTTGGTTTTGATGTACAGCAATCGTGTGGTAAGGTCACGTGGTGCCGTTTTTTCGGTTTAATAGAGTTTAAAAACAAAAAATAGGGCGCAATAGACACGATTATGTAAATTTTTTCTACCTTTAAAATAAAACATACTCTAAGTGTTGGTAAGCGTATCACAAGGGAACGGCTGAACCGATTTGTTGTTTTTTTACCCGACTGCAAGGAAAGGTTTAAGATTTTCGTATCAGTATGTATATATGTAATACCACAAAATAGAAAGTTTACAGATGGACCACTCCCGCCATCCTCAGAAATTGTAACTTGCCGGACTCATTAGGGTTGCTACAATATTGGTTTTGAATTAAAAAAATGAGTTGGTAATATTTTACAAACATAAAATACATCGATTTCTTTCTTTAAAAAAAAACGTTGCCCCACACTAGGAATTTCTTCCTGTATCGTGGGTGCGTTTACAAACATATAAACTCACATACACAAACACCCAGAGCCGGAACAATTATCTGTAGATCATACAAATTTTTGTTCCGTGCGGGAATCGAACCCGCGACACGCAGCGCAGCAGTCAATCGCTCAACCACTGCGCCAACCGTGCGCCCAAATTTGCCTAAACATGCATCATATCATGCTTATAGTGTTATCCACTAAGGCTTAATGGGTAACAATGTCTTTATTGTATTAGGTCTTAGGTCCAGCGATGCAGTCAATTTACTTATGTGACAGTTGCACCGTTTATAAGATGTTTGATATTTCTACAGTCACATCTGGTTGGAAAAGGCATTTGCTTGGACTTTTCCCTAATATGTTGGGGTTGATTTCCACTGTTTTGAGTCAAACCAGAAGCATCTGAATACTAGTGTTTTATATGAAGTGACTGCCTACACTGCAAACCCAGATTATACGGTAATCATACTGGATAATACGGTACCCTTTTGTTAGGATGGCCGCAGACTTTCGGGTTTCTGACGACCCGTAACGACTGTCAAAGATTCACGATACGGAGATTTTTTTATTTCTGTCATCTCGAGACACTGTCAGTACGGCAGGTACGACCATTCCAAGTTCTGTGGATATTTAATAAATATAATTTATCTTACTTATTCATTACTTTTAATCCCTTTACCTGTCAAAAATTGTCACAACATGGCTGCTATCTTTCGGATTTCATCTAATTAGAAAAAAAATATACTAATCGACATCTGATTAGTTAAAGTAATTGGATGAATAAATAGATAAGAACAAGACGGCTGATGATCCATGTTACTAAGCAAAAATGCTTATAATTTTGTCTCAAAACGTTTATAGTTATTAACTGACTGCCTCGTGGTCTAGTGGTTGCAAGCGCTGATTTTGAGCATGAGTTCGATTCCCGGATCGGGTTTTTTTTTTTTTTTTAAATCAAGCCCCTTTTCGGTCCCTCATGTTTGAGGATCGTGGTCAGCATAAGGGTTGCATCTGGAGCGGATGATCTGACTACACCGGTTTCTGTCCAGTGCGTCTTTTACAAAACTGTAGAGTTTGGAGGACAACGAGTCATTCACTTGATTAGTCCATCTTGTTGGTGAATTACTGCGTGATCTTTTGCCTTTGGTGTTCCGTACCACGATCAATTTTTCCAAATTCTCGTCGCCTCTGTCTATTTGTGTCGGATTTGTGACGTGGAATTTGTGTAGTTTAATGCCAATAAGTCATTCTATTTACATGAAAATTAAATATAAATGGTGTAATTTATACTATAGATACACTTTTGTGTTAGTCAGAGTTGAACCAGATACTGTACTCCCTTTGGCATGATACTTTGTTAAGGCGACATAAACACGAACTGCCACTGTAAAAAAACATAATTCGCGATAACTCCCAGCAAACATATTGGTAGCGCAGCGTCTACACAGAACAGGCCACACGCGCTCATCTTACTGAACGATTTGTTTATCTGCAGCACGTTCTTACAAAGATGTTTGTGACTGTCTGTAAGAAAAAAAACAACCCTTAAGTTCAAATTATGGCACACAATTATTTATTCAGTATGCAATCAAGTCAGCTTAGAAACGAAAATAATTGCAAAAATGTAACCTATCGCCATAGTTGCAGAGTTTGACTGAATGAGATTTTCAACAGCGTCTTGCATAACTATGTAGACTTGCGTTTAATTTGTGGCGCGTCGAAAATTTCATTCCTGAAACCCGGGTCAGTCACATTCTGAACTTCGAACCCTTTTATTATTTATAGTCTTATCATTCTTACTTGGACAATTCTTGTTTGTCATAAGCTGTATATGTATACAGCTTATGACAAACAAGAATTGAGGGGTGCCAAACCATAACGTTTTAAATGCCATAAAAGTAAGTTTTCAGTAGACACAAAAAACTGTTTTAATTGTTAAATAAAAAGCGATTTAATCTTTTTTATATATATTAATAAACTGGAATTCAATACACGTAATTAACATAAGGATTTATAATCTTCCGAAACACAGAAATAATTTTAATATATTTTTGAAAAACTAAAAAACGACAAAACGTTTTAAGTGCCATCATTTATGCAAGTCATTACGTTATAAGCGTATTTTTACTTGCAGTTGTAGGATTACTTATTTTAAAAAGTTTTCAATAAAAAAAAATGTTTTCACCTGCTAAACAAGACAACGTGGCACTAATGTCTTTCTTTTTCTCTGCAGATTTCTCTTACGTCTTGATTTCCAAGCCCTCGAAACTCGCCTTAGTGATTTCAGGTTTAAGCACTGAAGTTGCAATCCATGTAGCATGTAGGATTTATCGTGCGTTGTTTAAACATTGTAATGATATTTCACTGTTCTTTCTTTAAAACTTATGCTTGACGACAATTTATGTTGTAAAGCAGTCTGAAAATGAATTTGGGTACATATAGATTTATCAGTAAAAGTAATAATCTCTATCGAGGTTTATTGATACTCAGACTACATGATTAATGCTGTTTGACGAAATGATTTATCTTCTGAAACACATAATATGAATATGTCGGGATTAGTCAATAGTACGGACGTCAAAACAAATCGCAAACACGCCATCTGGCGGCAAAGCAAGAAAAAATACGCATTGGCGCGCTTTTTCTAACCGCTTGCGTGGTAGGGACGGCAGTGTATGCCTGTCAGTGGATCTTCGGGGTGACCCGTGTCAGGTCATAATTTCACTTTAGTTACAATCGATTGTCAAGTTTTGGTGTTTTTGAAGAGGTTATTCTACTATCACTGGCAATAACCCTTGAAAGGCCTTGGCCGACTATTTCGCGGCCGATACCACTGGGCCACCACTGCTCTCTGGGCCGATACCACTGGGCCACCACTGCAGTTGATAAACCGTTACCATTTTGTACCCATTGCCGTTGAGACCATGGGCGGTTGGGGCACTGAGTCTAAAAAGCTCATTAGTAAGATAGGGCACAAGCTCCTTGATAAAACGAGTGATCCCAGTTCCGGCTCGTTCTTGGTTCAAAGGTTGGCCATTGCCATCCAACGCGGCAATGCAGCACGCGTTATGGGCCCCTTTGCGGCCGGTAACAGTTGCGGGCGGGTTATTTGATTAATTATAGGACGTGTCGTGGTAGTTATAGATTGTTGTATTAATAAGGTTATTGAAATGTTTGGCATATTTAGCATAAAATTTATTTTGTTCTGTATTAATTAATACCATAAGAATATTAAACAATATTGTTCTGTTTTTTTTGTTCCCGATACCGTTGGGCTACTATTTTTTATATTTTTAAATGTTTTCCTTTTTTTGTGTTTTATAAAAATATTTAAAGATGAAACAAATAAGAAAGAAATTAAATAAAGACCATAATAAATAAGAAAGACCGCCTTTTAATTAATATTAGTATTGTTAGCGAGATAAAATCGAGTCTACACAGCACTACTCAATCGAAGACGCGTGCCCGTCACTACAATCTGTCACTTGAGACTGGATGTACTTTTCGCGCGGTTGTTTTCGATGCCAAAAGATTGTTTTTCTCAATTGTAATTAATTAAATGTGTTTTTAAAACTATTTGTGTTTAATAAAGTTCAGAAGTGTGATAAATATAAACCCACAAACTATATTTTGTACTATTTAACAGTAATTTCAGTGTTCATGTGCATGAGACGCTACCTACTGATGTGTTGTATAAGTTAATTATTTTGCTTATATTTTGCACAAATTGATGCTTTTCAGTGAAAATAGTGTATTAATTGTTGTAATGCATGTGTACTTATGGTTTTCTTTCACATTTATTGCAAAACTAAAGTGTAAAATACTTTTACTTGAAACAAGTTCTGATAAGTTTGTGCAGTGACTGGTTTTGTTGGTAAATGATTTTAGGCCCTGGAATAACTATACAAGGTCAAATAGATGTTGACCCTGAGGTGGAAGGATGCATGTGCATGAAATAACAAATCTTGAAATTTGCAATGACTGTTCCTGCTTTTTGGTGAGCTGTATCATTTTGATTTATTTGTCTGGATTTAATTGACATTAAAGTGCAGTGAAATTACATTATGCAAAACTAAAGACATTGTGTATGCAACATAAAGTTAATTCAGAGCTATAAAGTTTTCCAGACTCACATAATATTTTGAACAATTTACATTGAAAAACTTAATTTTAATTATTTTGGTTACTTAGAGTAATTTGTATGGCTTTCTTGTAACTGTATGTTATTGAACTATATGTGCTGTTTATAGAACAATTGTGTGTGTGTAAATTTAAGTACTTTTGCTTGTGCTATAATGGGTCGGTCAAAACATAAGAAACGGTCACATAGCACTTCAAGTTCATCTTCCTCATCTGATAGAGGAAAGAAGAAGTACAAAAGAGAACTGAAGGATAAAGATAGGCGTATTGATGCTCTGGAGAGTTTGATTAAAGAGTTACGAAAGACAAGTAATTATTATAGTGAATCAACACTGTCACCACCAGTTTCTGTGTCTTCAATAGCATGCGTGCCACAGACTAATTCTAGTGAAGTGACGTCAAAGCCAGTTGTGCGTTATGTAGGGCGTAATGACTTTATACCTGAGTTCAATCCACAAACTACATCAGTTTCTGTAGAACATTGGATTCGCAATTTAGAAAGTACGGCTAAAATGCATGGATGGGATGAGCGTACCTTGATTTGTAATTGTACTGCAAAGTTGAGTGGTTATGCTAAAGGGTGGTATGAGCAACAAGCCTCTTATGAGATTAGTTGGACGGAGTGGAAGGAAAAATTAATTAAAGCTTTTCCATTTACTAAAAATAAATTATCACAGTTTAGTGAGTTAGTGAATCAAGTCAGGTTGCCTAGCGAAGAACCTATCGAATTTTATTATAGTAAATTGGGCATAGGCATGTCATGTCACTTGAGCGATGAAGTGATCACAGAAGTTATTATTGGTACATTTGGTAACAAACTGTTAGAAGTTGGTGCGAAGTCAGCCGGGTGCCGCGACACCGCTTCTCTTCTTCAATACCTGGCCAGTATTAACAACTTGGATGCTAGTGTAGAACAGGACCAAGCTGTGACGTCATTGAAAAGTGTCAGCTCTAACAAAAATATAAAATGTTATACATGTGGCAAATTAGGGCATAAGGCATATAGATGTTGTAAGAGCAAGGAACACAGACTGACACCAAAAAATAATGAGAATAAGAAATGTTCCTTTTGTAACAAATTAGGCCATGTGGAATCAACCTGTTATAAAAAGAACAATCTTAGTAAACATTGCTCATTTTGTAATATTGATCGACACTCATTAGAAGAGTGCCGAAAAAAATCAAAGACGGGTCCTCAGAATAGATTAGTTCGAAAGATTCAAACTGTGTGCTGTGACTCTTCTGACAAAAAGTAATTTAAAGAGGTACTTGTGAATGGGGTTTTGGCAAATGTTTTTCTGGATTTTGGCAGCTCCTGCAATGCAATGACACAAAGTTTTTATCAGAAACAAGACTTGGAGTTAAAACCTAATAATGATGTAGTAATAAAAGGATATGGTGATGCATTCATTACACCTGTAGGTACAGTTACTGCTACTCTTGTGGTTGATGGTGCAAAGCAGGAAAATTTGTTTACATTGTTCCTGATCATGTTCAGAATGTGGATGTTTTGATAGGACAGACATTCACAAAGTCTCCAAATTTAGTGGTTGTGAAGACTGCCACTGATTTGAATATTTATGAGGGTGAGATGGCTTTTCAAGTGACTGAGTTATGTGATAGTTTTGATAAGGTTTGCTTATATCCTCAATCTGACACAAATCTAATTCCTGGCGTGAATAAGGTTTTGGTACGACTGGATCCTGTTGTTGATGGTTTTATGAATGTCAAGAAGACTGAGCAGAGAAAACCATTGAACGAAAAGGATGTTCTTGTTGACAATATTGAGTCATCTGATGGGTATGCTGTCATTAAGCTGGTAAATAGAACAAATTCAGTCTTAAAACTTAAGGAAGCAGATTGTGTAGCAAGAGCGGAATTAATAAAACCAGATTTAGGGATGGTAGATAATGTAAAGGTGGGTGCACATTTGAATGAAGATGAGAAAGCTGAATTGAATGATCTTTTAGCTAAATATGAGCATTGTTTTTCTGGAAATGGAATGGAACTAGGAAACTTTAGTGTAGAAATGAGCATCAAGTTGACGGAGAATAAGGTGATAAACTTCAAGCCTTACCGAATGTCTTTCCATGAGAGGGACATAGTGAAAAATATTGTTGATGACCTGCTAGATTCTGGAATCATCGAGAAGTCTACATCCCCTTTTGCTAGCCCAGTTCTACTGGTGAATAAAAAGGATGGCGGACGTAGATTATGCGTGGATTATAGGGCGCTAAATAAAATTACTGAGAAAGAACGGTATCCCTTACCGGTAATACAAGACTTGTTGGATCGATTGGTGGGTAAATCAGTATGCTGTTGCCTAGACCTAGCAAATGGATACCATCAGATCAGAAATGCCGAGGAGTCAAGACCGCTTACTGGATTTGTGACACCTGATGGCCACTATCAATATAAAATGATGAGTTTCGGTCTTTGCAATGCTCCTGCAGTATTCCAGCGAGCTATGAACGAAATATTGGAACCAGTAATTCATGCTTGCGCTGAGGTATACATTGATGATGTAATTTCATGGGGGGTTGACACTAGAGAATGTCTTGCTAATCTGGAGAAGGTGCTAAGTCTGATTGAGAAAGCGGGCGTTAAATTGAGGAAAAGTAAATGTTCTTTTCTCACTGAAAGCGTCGAGTATCTAGGTCATGTTATCTCAGATGGTGAAATCAGACCCTCAATTCATAAAATTACAGCTGTATCAAGTTTTAAAGTACCTTCAAATGTTCATGAATTACGCCAGTTCCTCGGTCTTGCGAGTTATTTCCGCAAATTTATCCAAGGCTTTGCGTCTATTGCGCGACCACTTACCTCTCTCACGAAAAAGACTGCAGAATGGCATTGGGGATCGGAACAAGAACCAGGATATGCAAACCCTTAAGCAAATACTTACATCAGATCCAGTTCTGGTCATTTACGATCCAGAAAGAGAAACACAGGTTCACACAGATGCATCAAAACTTGGACTTGGCGGCGTTCTCCTTCAAAAGCAGCCTAGTGGAGATGCCAAGGTTGTTGCTTATGCGAGCAGACAGACGACCGCCACCGAAGCGAAATACCACAGCTTTGAACTAGAGGCTCTCGCAGTGGTATTTGCCATTCAAAGATTTAAGGTGTATCTGTCCGGAATCAAGTTCCGAGTTGTAACGGATTGCTCAGCGTTACGTATGGCCTGGCTGAAAAGGGATTTATCGCCGCGCATTGCTCGTTGGTGGCTCGACCTTCAAGAGTACAACTTTGAAGTGGATCACCGCCCAGGGAGATCCATGGCACACGTTGATGCTCTCAGCCGGAATCCTATATTAGTACAGCATATTGTGGAGAAGGATATGATTGATGCGTTACAGGAAGGAGATGAAGAAATTCGGGGATTAATTGAAAATTTAAAACTGGAACAAGAGGCTAATAAGAAAAAGAATAATGGACTTTCAAAGGACTATAAGGTTGTTGATGGCAAGTTATGTCGTCTGGTAGATAACAGCTATAAGCCTGTTTTACCTAAAAGTGCAAGATTCCATATACTGAAGTTGTACCATGACGAAAACGGTCATTTAGGAACAGAAAAGTGTTTGGAAGCTATACAAGCTAAATATTGGTTTCCGAAAATGCGAAAGTATGTCGGGAAGTACGTTGCAAGTTGTATTGGATGCCAATTTACGAAGAAGCCTACTGGGAAACAACCTGGACTTTTGCATCCGATTCCTAGAGTATCCGTACCGTTCCACACATTGCATGTAGATCACCTGGGCCCATTTTGTAAAAGTAATGGGAAGACTTATATCATAGCTATTATTGATGGGTTCACGAAATTCGTCTGGTTGGAAGCTGTCGCTAGTGCTAACGCTAAAGGAGCTATCACAGCATTGACTAAACTAAGTCAAGTTTTTGGTCACCCAGATCGAATTATCAGTGACAGAGGTACCGCTTTTACTGGTAAGGAGTTTGAGAGTTATTGCGCAGATCACGGAATTAAGCACGTATTAAATGCTGTCGCCTCTCCGCGGGCGAACGGGCAGGTGGAACGCCTTAACCGCACAATTCTCAGTTCGTTGTCAGCTCAGATGGGTGAGGAGCAAAAAGGTTGGGATGCCTATCTGCCAAAGGTACAACTAGGCATCAATTCTTCAGTCAGTTACGGAACTGGTAAGTCACCCTTAGAGTTGTTGTGTGGCCTTAGACCTAGACTAGCCAATGATTTGCAAGGTGCAGTTTACAGTGACGATATTGAGGCACTCAGAAATGAAGCTGCACAGAAAATCGAGACTAACGCTTCTAAAATGAAAGTACGCTTTGACAAAAGTCGTAGAGAGGGTGCTCCTATATCAGTCGGGCAGTTAGTCATGGTTGAGCGTAAAATTTTACGACCTGGATTGTCCAGTGGGAAATTAGTTCCCAGATATGCGGGACCGTATAAGGTAACTGCCGTGTTGCCAAACGATCGCTTTGAGGTGACGTCGTCCACGAAGGGAAAGCGAGCTTACAAAAACATTGTTGCCCGTGACAAAATTAAAGTGTGGTGTCACAGAGATGAAAGTTCATCATCTGGTGAAGATTAATTACATGAATACACAGGTTTACCAGATCTAACATAGAATACACAGGTTTACAGGTTTACTTTATCTTAAACTGCTTTCGGAGCCTTATACCACTTTTACTGTTAATCCTAAAGAAATTTAACGCTTGCCTTCGGGGCCTACACAGCTTGCGGTGCTTGCTTTCGGAGTCTTAATGCACCCTGACTTATTTATGTGTGACTTGTTGATGCGCCTTGCCTCCGGGGCCTCAGCGTTTACTAGTGCTTGCTTATGGAGCCTCACAGCACTCAACCATAAAAGAACGCTTGCTTACGGGGCCTACACAGCGTGCGGTGCTTGCTTTTGGAGCCTTAACGCACCATGACATGTTGCGGTTGATGCGCTTTGCCTACGGGGCCTTAGCATTTGCTCAATGCTTGCTTACGGAGCCTCACAGTCACAGAACTTAACCATATACAAGGTTGATGCGCTTTGCCTACGGGGCCTCAGCATTTGTTTAGTGCTTGCTTATGGAGCCTCACAGCACTTAACCATATACAAGTTTGATGCGCTTTGCCTACGGGGCCTCAGCGTTTGACCAGTGCTTGCTTACGGAGCCTCGCAGCACTTAACCATATACAAGTTTGATGCGCTTTGCCTACGGGGCCTCAGCGTTTGACCAGTGCTTGCTTATGGAGCCTCGCAGCACTTAATCATATACAAGTTAACGTTTGCCTTCGGGGTCTACAGCGTTGGTTTAGTGCTTGCCTTCGGGGCCTATACAGTGCTAGTCAGTGGTTGCCTTTGGGGCCTTGCCACTATCAGATTATTCTCTTCTTAGGAAGAGAACGACATCATCCTTGAAGATCACAGTGACGAGGCGCGGAGCACGACTACGGTTGCGACAAGACGCCGCTCAATCAGATGCTCCGCCAATGGGACTACCTTCTTCTCTTCTTCGGAGGACCGAAGAGTTGCAGGATGGCCGAGTTGTTAGCGAGATAAAATCGAGTCTACACAGCACTACTCAATCGAAGACGCGTGCCCGTCACTACAATCTGTCACTTGAGACTGGATGTACTTTTCGCGCGGTTGTTTTCGATGCCAAAAGATTGTTTTTCTCAATTGTAATTAATTAAATGTGTTTTTAAAACTATTTGTGTTTAATAGTATATACCCATTAATTTTTATTTTTATTATACCTACTTCCCCTCAACCCGCTACACCCCTCTATAGCCATACAGTGCTGCCTAAATATGCTGATGTTGGTTAGCGCATGTCAATTTTGTATCAATAACAATTATTGTTAAATGTGTATCTTGCACGAATTACGTTTACCACAGCCGGGGGATTGGAAAGAAACCCGAAATGATTCTAAACTTTTAATTATTAAAGTTAATTACAATTAATTATCCTAAAACTGACCATTCCAAGTCGAGGTTGGAACATGGAATGGTTACAACTACTAACTACAACTAGCTAACCTACAGATGTCCATTCCAATCCGATATTAGGACATGGAATGGTTACAATAATTAAATAGACTAACTACAACTAACTAGCCTACATCCTACTCGATGTAGGAATATGGAATGAACACTTCTTACAAGAAATGGTCTTAAATATTAGTTCGGCATCGATCGATTCCTTGACGTCATGGCTGCATCGGTTTCGAAGTAATTGCAGCGTCGGTAACTTCCTATATTGATGCTACGTACGTTTCTGTGTCAGCGAATGTGTATTATATAAATACGTGCGTTGGCTTTACGGTAGCTGCGTTGTCAGCAAAGTCTAAGAATACTTAGTGTCCACAATGTCAGCAGATTCCTAGGCGTACGTAACACCTCCACCCTTAGAACGGCAACTATTTTGGCACGTTGAGTGAAAATGTGAAATGAAAAAAAAAAAAACCCCGAGAACTTTCAGCTCGAACTCCAGAATCGTTTCGAGTGCCTAGGAAGCTCCGTGGACGATTACAGCGATGGGTTCGTGGAAGCTGTCCATACGGTCGGGTCTAAGTTTTTCAAGACCCGCCGTACAGATAGGAACAAAAACTCTCTGATCCTACTCTCAAGCTAATGAAGGAGAGGCGTGAGATGATCCTGCAGTCTTCAGACGATGCGGTGAAATACCGGCAGCTAAATAGACGGATCTCAAAGTCCTTGAAAAGCGACCTCCGCCGCTTTAATACTGAGCGTATAAAAGACGCGATTGAGCGGAATAAGGGCTCCAAGGTCTTTGCAAGAGATTTGTCTATAGGGCAGAGCCAGTTCACGAAACTGAAGACCGATGATGGCAGGATCGTTTCCGCCAAACCAGAGCTTCTGAGGGAGATCGAGAGATTCTATGGGCAGCTGTACACGTCAACCAGTAAACCCGTCGCGAATGTAGCGAATAACCCTAGAGCTAGATTGACCCGACACTATACCGAAGACATTCCGGACGTCAGCCTGTATGAGATTAGGATGGCTCTGAAACAGCTTAACACTTCATTTTTTTCATTAACATTAACATTCACTTCCGGATGCACCACTTGGGTATTGACAGTGAGTCAAGGATTTTAATAAACCGTGCAAGCACGTTGGGGTAACTATAAAAAACCGGGACAAGGCGAAGGGCCTTAGAAATGGTAGATGGTCGTGCTGAGCCATATCTAAACTAACCAAGTTGCCTAATTCTAGCTTATCTAAAAATATATCTCTACTAATATCTATAGTTCGTCGGCGGGCCTGACGTGATGCAGTTCCCTGCGCACTAGAGGTTCTGAGATGGTAAACCCTGAAGGTTAGGATTTAGAAGGGAGCAACACGAGAATAATTCAAACGTACTTACAGCTATTTCACTTCTGGTTTCTCCCCGTGAATCAATTTCTAGATTCTCCTCTTGGTCTGCAGCAGGTCCGTAAGTTCAGGATATCCGGAACGGTGCTTGATAGCCACCCGGGTGACACGAGACGTGATTATCGATGTGTGATGTGTCCCGACGTCTCCCGCGGATATTCTACCGACTGCGCCAATTACTTTTACAACAGCCGGGGGAATGGAAAGAAACCCGAAATGTTTCTAAACTTTTAATTATTAAAGTTAATTACAATTAATAATCCTAAAACTGACCATTCCAAGTCGAGGTTGGAACAAGGAATGGTTACAACTACTAACTACAACTAGCTAACCTACAGATGTCCATTCCAAGCCGATATTAGGACATGGAATGGTTACAATAATTAAATAGACTAACTACAACTAACTAGCCTACGAGAATCCATCCTACTCGATGTAGGAATATGGAATGAACTCTTCTTACAAGAAATGGTCTTAAATATTAGTTCGGCATCGATCAATTCCTTGACGTCATGGCATGGCATCGGTTTCGAAGTAATTGCAGCGTCGGTAACTTCCTATATTGATGCTACGTACGTTTCTGTGTCAGTGAATGTCTAGCTACGTGCGTTGGCTTCACGGTAGCTGCGTTGTCAGCAAAGTCTAAGAATACTTAGTGTCCGCAATGTCAGCAGATTCCTAGGCGTACGTAACACCTCCACCCTTAAGTCGGCAACTATTTTGGCACGTTGAGTGAAAATGTCGCCGGAGTCTCGTCGGGATCTGAGTTTTTTCAGGATTACGGTCGGAGGCAGCTGGTTCTTGTGGTATGACAGGTGTTCTTTTGCGCGTTGCCCATTTGCACGGGGTTCTGCATCATAATTCTGTCCTGGATGCCGTGTAGTCCCTGAAGATCCACGGTGTACAAATTGATGTGAGTAGTTGACGTAGCTCGTTGCTCAGAATCGAAGAGTATCCTCATCATTTTGCGAGGTTGGCCTTTGATTTCATCGTCAGCATCTACTATTGTGAACTCTTCGGTTTTCAGCCGACATCCAACAGGAGTTGTAGCGAAATAACTTCCTTGGAGCGATGTGTAGTCTTTTTGGTGACAAGTAATTTGTACATTCGTTTGCTGAGGGGATGACAGGCCGTAGTGTTACGCCTAGGAGGCGTACGTAACACACGCTTACTTGTAGAATCGATGTCAATAACTACAGAAAACTAACTTCATTGTGCTCACAGAGATGGCGCGCACGTGGCGCACGTAAAAGTCTTAGTATATCCTCCTGCCCATAGATGTCGTTTTTTATACACTCTAGGGGGTGAAGTTTTTCTGTAGTTTTTTGTACCTCTAAATGTGAAGGACTGTGTGGCCATTTCATTATATAAATATTTCCTAAGCTGCATACAAAAAATCATCAAGAGCAGTGGTGGCCCAGTGGTATCGGCCGCGACTTACAAGTTGTAGGTCGTGGGTTCGAGCCCAGGCAGGCGCTTTACTTTGTGTAAATTATTTCATCACCACTGCTCTCAAAACGGTGAAGGAAAACATCGTGAGGAAACCGGCATGTCCTAGAACCAAAAATTCGAAGACATGTGACATCCACCAACCCGCACTGGGCCCGCGTGGTGGATTACGGCCCATTCCCTCTCACAGAGAGGAGGCCTGTGTCCCAGCAGTGGGAACATTAATAGGCTGATGATGTGATGTGATGTGATGTGATACAAAAAATCTGCTGTTTATTAATATTTTTTATGACCTGGTTATTTGCCATCACTGGGGTGTCGTTCAGCGGTGTCGTTGGTAACAAACGGTTTATTTAATGTGGGTAAGGTGCCTAAAATATAAACGTATGATATAGTACAGTTTTATAGTTTAACTAGCTGTCCCACGCGGATTCGCTCCCGTCAACTGGCTACCTACCCTACATACATGAATGTTGCGTCACTTCAATCGCTTACGCAGCGCACGCAACGCAAGCTCTCAAAAAGGAATAATTTTTCCCGTTTTTATCCTCCGCTCCTATTGGTCGTAGCGTGATGTTATATAGCCTATAACCTTACCTGTCCTAACCTAGGCTGTACACGGGCAGTCTATGTCGGGTCAATTATACTAAAAGATCGCTGGATGCCCTGCGCGTCTAATATAACAATGCTTTCAGGATGTTGTTGAGACTGTCCCGTTACTGTAGCGCGTCGGAGATGTTTGCGCAAGCCCGTACAGACGGTTTCTACGCGATTATACGTAAACAAACAGCGTCGCTACTGAGGAGAGTGAGGTACAGTCAAAACGGCATCCTGAAAACTGTAGCTGAGAGCTTCGGCTCTCCGATTATGCAGCAGTTTGTGCGGAGGTTGATTGTTACTAACATTAGGTAATAAGTTTTTCTATGATACTAACACTAGGTAATAAGTTCGTTTATGTTACTAACACTAGGCAATAAGTTTTTCTATGTTACTAACACCCTATGTATTTTTGCGTCCGAAATAAAAAAATTATATTCTATTCTATAACCTTCCTCGATAAATGGACTATCCAACACAATAATAAATATTCCATTCTAACCAGTAGTTCCTGAGATTAGCGCGTTCAAATAAACAAACAAACAAACTCTTCAGCTTTATAATATTGGTATAGATTATGCAAAAATCATAAGTGTTTGGTAAAACTTGTTATTGAAAAATAAAAATCAATTAATAGAACTAAGTAAATGGACCTAATGGCCCATTCCCTCTTACAAATTGGAGGCCTGTGTCCCAGCAGTGGGTATATAAAAAAAAGGCTGATGATGATGAAATGGACCTAATGTTGGTTTTGTTTCGATTTCTACACTTTCAACGAAACGATTTAAATAAACTGTAGAGTGCTAAATCAAAACTAAAGCAAAGTTAAAACTAAAGGAGATTGAGTTACAAAGTTAAAGTGTGCTATAATTAAGAAGCGTACTGGGAAGATGCTTTCAAGACTGCAGAATACTTAAAAAATACGTCACCACATCAGGCTCTTCAAAGAAAAACACCATTTGAAAAATGAAATGGCAATAAGGGTTATTTGACCCATTTGCGTGTGTTTAGGTGTAGAGCACTTATACAAGTGCCCGCTTGTCAACGGAAGAAACTCAATCTGAACCCTAAAGAAGTAATATTTATTGGATACGCAGAAGATCCAAATGATGATGATCCTGATATATGGCATTTGGCAATGACTGATGAACACAATTGTTTGTTAAAATTAAAAACCTGGAAGTTTGTTGACCGACTCAATGGAAATAAAAAAGTCATACCTTGTAAATGGGTATATAAGTTAAAGATGGATGCTGACGGCAATATTATGAAGTACAAGGCAAGACTAGTGGTTAAAGGTTTTAGACAAGTAGAAGGTGTTGACTACAATGAAACGTTTGCTCCTGTAGTTCGTCATTCTTCACTCCGTACATTGTTTGCTTTAGCTATAGAAATGGACCTACAAATGAGACACTTGGATGTTGATACAGCTTTTCTAAATGGAGATCTTGAAGAGGAAGTTTTTATGGAAAATCCTCAAGGTATCCTCGCAAAGAAAGGACAAGAAGCTCAAGTTTGTCTGCTGCAGAAATCCTTAAACGGGCTCAAACAAGCACCACGAGTATGGAACAGGATATTGGATAAAACACTGTTAAAGTTGGGTTTTGAAAAAGTCCTTCGGAACCATGCGTGTACAAAAAAACTTGAGGGGTGTCAAGGGACACCCGGATGGAACGTAGTTCCTTTCGATTAATTAGTGAAGGAATTGTATTTTTTTTTTTTTTTTAAGTTATAATAATATTTTTTGGAACGAAGTTCCTTATCGCGCGCAGCGTGCGCGTGTTTCTCTGTCTGTCTCTCTCTCTCTCTCATAAAAAGCAAGCCAGTTATTTTAATATCAACTGAAACTTTACAAGCCAACAACTACAACAACAACAACAACTCAACAACAACAACAACTTTGCAAGTCATCTCAATAGCAAAGGATATAATAACTGGATCTAAAAATCAAGAAAAAGAAGCTTCTATTAGATTACAACTACACAAAATTTCTGTAATCGATACTGGGGGATTACCTTACCAAGTCACTTTTGTAAAAGGAAAGTATTACCTTACCACAACAAACATCGATGTATATAAACTTAATGTAATGTAATATAAACTTAATCAATAGGTGTAAAGGGGGTTGCGTTGACTGGAAGTCGAGGACGTCACTCGTTCCGGCAGACAGGAAAACTCCAGGGTTTTGCAGGACGATTTATTCAGTAATTTCCAACAGTCATACAATAGATAGTGATTAAACAGTACTTAGGCTTCCGCCAGCTTCCCCACGCCCGCTTGGACGAGGGAGACGATAGATGACCTCTAATCCAAAAAATAAGTAAAAGCACGAAAACTAGCTAGCCAGAGAGTCCTACGCACTTTTCCAAGTAGGATGAAGTGGTTGGTGCACTTGGTTAGAAGTAATCTTCAATAAAACATATAAGTAATCTTCAATAAAACATATAAGTAATCGCTGCGTCCCCGTCCAGGGACGCGGCGGGCGGATTTTAGGTTGTGCCTTCCTTCTGCGGAGTTCTATGCGTGCCCGTTACAATGGGCACGATTCATTTATGTATGCCTATTCTTGGCTTGTGAAAATGAGGCAGTAGTGTATACACTGCCTGCTAATTGTGTAGTTGCTATGTTACAGTGGGAGCGCCGCGACGCTGTCGTACAGCGCCGCTTTTTCACGGTTAGACTAGAGGCGAACCGCTAGAAGCCGGGCGAGAAATAGTCAGCGACTAGGTACCGACTATGTTGGCGAGCCCAGCTGAGGGTGTATGATCCCCGCCTGACACGCTTCCAGAGCTAGCCGGTTACGTCCCAGGCTGAGGGACCGTCATGTGTATTTGAACGGTATTGTATTGCGTAACACCGGTCATGTATATAACAAAGCACGCACCGCGCGCGGCTTATGCTTGTTATGTGAGTTATACGTATGTAAAGTCATGATTGTGTGACCGCAGTGTACATAATGCCTATATTAACTTAGAACACTATTTACACCGCATGTATGTATATCAGTGGAGTATTATTGTATGAACGAGGCGCGTGTTATGGTGTGCGGCTCGCTCAAGCGTCAGTCCGGTAATGAGGCTGCGGGGGGGAAGGTGTTGGGGGGCTTGTGGGCGGGGCCTATGCATTACACAGGTCGCGCGGAAGGCGACGGGCGTTGGGAGGGCGTGCGTGCCATGGCGCTATCTGCTTGATATGTGGGTGAGCAGAGGCGTCGGCACGCACGAACATATTTGTGGCGAGGTGGGCGCAGTATGTATACAAGCTCTCAATCTTGAGGTCCCGGGCTATGATGTCGTTCCTCACGTAGCGAGGGGCATCCGTTAACCGGCGCAGTGTCATGTTCTGCTGCGCACGAATACGTTTTTTGTTTGTCTCGCTAGTGAGGGCGAGCCAGGCTGGGGCGGCATATGTGAGAATTGGGCGTATATAGGTTTTATATACGCCCAATTTTGCACGCAAGGGGAGTCTAGACAAGAGCACTGGATAGAGCGCGGCGCGCACCGCTCTTACCTTAGCGACGACCTGTGTTACATGGCCTCCCATGGTGAGCTTCCTGTCAATGGATACTCCCAGGTATTTTGCCCGGGGAGTCCACTCGATGTCTACCACCTGCAGCCTGAGGGGTGGTGGGAGGTGGGCGCACTCGACTAGGAGTGCCTGCGTCTTACCCACGTTCACCGACAACCGCCATTTCGACAGCCATTTGGGAAGTAACTCAAGCACGCGCTGCATTTCGACCGCCGCGTGACGCGCGTTTATGGACGTGCAAATGTACGCGGTGTCGTCGGCATACAGCGCGAGCGTAGTTTCCTGCGTTGAAGGGATGTCGTCGGTGTAACATGAGTAACACAGCGGCGAGACGCATCCGCCTTGTGGTACGCCTGCGGCAATGGTTCGGGCGCTTGAGAGCGCACCGTCGACTACCACCCTGTATGTCCTGTTCTTCAGGTAGGATGAGACCACTTTTACAATACGACGGGGCGCAGATTACTTCGTCATTTTGTATAGTAGGCCGTCGTGCCATACGCGGTCGAATGCCTCCTCCATATCGAGAAATACTGCGACTGCGTGCTCCTTTTTGTTTAGCGTCGCTGTAAGTAGGTGCGTACTACAGAGAGTACTTCTCGATAACTGAAGCGTCGTGCTATGCTCCGCCCGGAACCCGAACTGATCGGGTCTTAGAGCAGCAGGATTGTTTCGAACACCTTGGAGATCGTGGGTAGAAGTGTGATGGGCCGATAGCTCTACGGCTTCAGGAAGTTCTTGTTGGCCTTCAATAAAAGAATGTTTGTAGCGAGGCTCATTAACTCGCGGTAATTCTTAACAGCGAGTTTTAGAAAACAGTTGTAAGCGAACAGCGACATCTAGTATTAATCTTGCGAACTATGTACAATGCAATCAATGATATTAACACAGTTAGTTGGCCACGCATACTTATTGGTAATAGTTTACAGCTTTATACGCAGATGGCGTTAGTGGTAGTAATTAGATCTGTTATATAGGCTCAATTTAAGTAATAATTGGCTTGTGGTAACTGAAGTAGGAAACATATGTTTGGGATTCTATTTTATTTAAATGTCTTGAAAAAACTACATCGATGGTAGTATTATATTTTACGGTTGATTCTGCTGGATTATTGTTTATTCTTAAATCAAATTCTTCCTCTAGCAACTGTAGCAAACGTTTTGATTTTTCATTACTGAAGTTGATGTTAAAATCACCGGCCAAAATGAGTGGAAGTTTATCAAAATTTTTGTTGAATCTGCTAAGCGTTCGAGATACATCTTTAGAATACTCTAGCAGTGCTCAATGAATGAACTTCTGAATATCTATTAATTTGTTATTTGGTGAGACATATATGACTGCCATGATTAAGGTAACGCCGTTTTCCATTATATACTCTGCTGCACATAAATCTGCAACAGTTGTACTTCTTACGTGCAAGTCCTGAATATTGTTCATAATGACCGAGATATTTGGTGTTACAAGATTGGTCGTATCATTTGTGTTGTGTTATATCGCAACTCCACCTGAACGAACAAAATCACGTTTAAAGTGGGTTATACAATTAAAATTCGGTATATCACATTCTTCTTGATTGTCCAACCATGTCTCTGATAATAACAAAATGTTTGTTTTTTCTGTAATATATATATATTACAGAAATATATATCTCACCAACGGCACCATTAACTAATCCATCACATACATCGATGTTTGATGTGGTAAGGTAATACTTTCCTTTTACAAAAGTGATTTGGTAAGGTAATCCCCCAGTATCGATGACAGATTTTTTGTGTAGTTGTAATCTAATAGAAGCTTCTTGTTCTTGATTTTTAGATCCAGTTATTATATCCTTTGCTATTGAGATAATTAAGTCCGGTGGCAGCGGAAGATGCAAAAAAAACCGATTTATTTTATAAGAATTTAATTAATATAGAATTACAATTATATTTTAAAACTAAAACTAAAAGATAGGTATCATTCAGTCGACGATTGACCAAAGAATATTCACGTGGATTACGGAATCGAGTCGCTCGCGTCCGGTGTCGTCTTCATGGCGACACGAGGCACGTGTGCAGCGTCAGCTTCTAGGTATTGCGCAGTGTTGTTGCTGTGGGAAATCAGGGCGATGCATACTATAGCGATTTGCCTCGGCTATGCTTGCGTAACACCTCCCCCCGAAGAACAGCGACTATTGAAGACCTTGGTCGTAAATTGCGCTGGGAGATGATCTGTTCTATCCCTTTGTGTTGCTGGTATAGAGTAGATTATCTGCGGTCGATCTTCCTTGTCATCAGATGATTCTTTCTTAAGGTCAATCTGTTTCGGATGACATCTTCGATAAATGAAGTATGCAGTTAGTGCACATGCACTGAATAGTAACACGTACATTGGTATAGTGGTGTGATAGATGCTGCTATCTGAATGTGTATCGAACTGTATCGGTGACTGCAGCGAGATCTCCTTATTGGTAGCGTGGAGATCATCCAAGTTAATAGAGTTGAGATTGAACAGTGGGCGTGCCATTGGGCTAAGTACATCTTCTCCAGGAACATCCATTATTTTCAAAGCTTGACCTTTCAGTCGATCATTGGAGTTTGAGATGATGAACTCTGCTGTCTGGATAAAACAGTTGTGAGGAAGTATGGCGAGGTAACTTCCTTGCAGTTGCTTATGGAGATCTTGCTCGCAGGATAGGCGTACTTTCGTCGGAGTCGGGAAGCTGATGGTATAATGACGGTCGTCGAGTTTCTCGTAGGCTGGTTTTTGAAGAGATGTTGTGACTGGTTTGCATTCAGGAAGTCTCTGCTGCGTGGTGATGAAGGCTCCAATGCAATCGGGCGATGTTCGGCTTAGTACGTTGTGTATCTCTTCACATAGATACCCTTTGGTGGACTTCGGGCATTCAGCCTCTATGTACTTGAAATCTTTCGGATGGATTGCTAGGAATTGGGAGTGGGGGACGAGAATTTCATGGTTTTTATTAGGAACTATGGATATCTTGTATAGGTCATATGTCTGGGGTAGAATAATCGGGAATTTATAGACTATAACTATTTCATTACCTATAAAATAAGAACCTAACTTTATAACATCATAATATTCTCTAGCTCCTATGTCTAATACCTTATTACTACCATATAACCTAGTCAATTTGCTTATTATAGACCTAATGGTATCTAAACTAATGACGTCATGGTGTGCCGTTGACGTTCTTATAAATGCCAGTACGTTCTGTAATTTCGATATCTCTCGTGACACCCGGTCAACGTTATCACTAACTATTAGAATGGTTTGTCCTAGATGAGCATACTGAACTAACTCATGATTCCCCTTATCCAAACTCTCACTAACATTTCTAACTAAGGCTGTTAATTTGTTCTGATTGTCTACCATGTTATCTAGTAATTTAGAGTGTTGAGTTACCCAAGTTTTGGTCAGGCTCACGTGACTGTTAAATTCTGTTAATAACTTGTTTTCATTATCTTGAAGAGATTTTATAGCATTATTGAAATGAACTGCATCTGTATAATCAAGGTTACCGGTTATGCTTTTGACAACAGAACCGAGTCCATCTACGAGACCTCTTTTAGAACGAGTAGTTTCAAATGACTGTAATTGGTCTAGGACGGCCTGAAGCTGATCCTCTAAGTATTCAATATGGGGCCTGAATAAAGAAAGGCTTCTGTTATTAAGGTCGGGGCTTATTTCTCTTAATTGGTTATGAACGGTATTAACTTTATCTTGCAACTCCTGAAGATTAACATGTTGTAGAAATGAATGATAGTGAGTTACTATACTACAGGGGCCTAATTTAAAAGGTAATACACCGGGGCCATCGTCAAGATTTTCAAGTTTTATCTCTTGTGTTAGGGCCGAATTCAGGAGCAGATGAAGTACAAGGAGGGTCCTGTAACAATTGTGAACTTTTAGGTACTCTTTTCAATCTTGATTTAGCAATGGGGCCACGTTTTTTGCGGGTGTATATATGTATTGGTAGGTCAGCCATAACAGTATCGTGCGTATAGCGAGGTACTATCTTTTGGCGGGAGGCTAAGGGATTTTTCACGAATATTTGTTGTTCAGGTGAGTATTGGTTTTCTGTCTCTCTAGATTTATTACGTGCATCTATTAAATCTTTACGTTGGGCCATACTAGACTCGTGAATTAGATTATAAGCATTAGTCATTTTGTTTTTATGTTCAACTGTATACTGTTGTAATAAATGGATAGTCAGATCTATGTCCAGTGGGTCTCGTGGGTCGAAATGTCCAGTAATAAGATCGATTGGTCTGCATCTAGTCAAGCTATGTATGGAGCTATTATAAGCCAAAAGGGCATAATTTATTAAATTTAAAACGGATTCATTCTTTTGTTGTACTTTCAAAATACGTAGGTGTTCTAAGATTGTTGAGTGGAATCGCTCGACAATTCCATTTTCGTTAGGGGTGTGAGGTGCTATTTTATGGTGTTGGATTTTATGTAGCCTTGTGAACTCGGCGAACAGTTGGTTGGTGAACTCTGGTCCATTGTCTGTCACTACCGTGTAAGGTACTCCGTGGTGGGTACAGAATTTTAATAACGCTTGCACTACACTTACTGCTGTCCCATCTCTTAAGAAATAGGCTTGGGCATACTTCGAGAAAGCGTCTACAATTGTTAGAAACTTTTCACTTTGGATAGTCAACAGATCTAGATGGACGGTTTCGAGAGGTTTACTAGGTGGAGGAACAAGACGAAACTGTTGCTTTATGGGGTTGCGGTCGTATTTAGCCTGGCCGCATACTGTACATTCATTAATAAATTTGGAAATGTGCTCTCTCATTTTAGGCCAAAAGTATCTGTTAGACAGGGCTAGGTAGCACTCATTTATGCCTCTATGGTTCGTTTTACCGTCGTGATATTTGTTGATTATTTCTTGCTGTCTTAAGTACTCTCTAACATTTTCTAATTCGGTTTTTGCTAACGCTAAGCTCATGGCTGAGTTCTTAAAGGTTTTTTGGATTATGGGAATAACTTTGTACATTGCCAATGGTGGATTTATTAACAAGCCCGTTTTAATTTTGGGGTGAACATACTCTTTGATAGCGTTGATGACATCTTCCTCTAAATTGGACTCTGAAAGTTGAACGGCGGTACGCGTGTGCGTTTCGAAGGGCTTTGTGACGGTTGGCCTTCCTTTGATGTCGCCTACTATAGTTAGTACTAACTGTTTGGTAAATTTGTTGAGTGGTTGTTCAGTGATGGGGACTTCTAAAATGGGATTTTCGCCGTCTGTATGGACTGTTAGAGTGTTAGAGTCGTTTGCGGCCTCCGAGGCTGTAATTGTTCTAGAATCGTCAGCTGATTGGTTCTTTTCAGACGGGTTTGCAACTATTGAACTTACTTCTTCACTATGGATTTCTAGGCGAGATAGGGCGTCGGCATTAGTATTTAGTTTGCCTTGCTTATAAACTACCGAAAAGTCATATTCTGATAGCTTTAGACGCCATCTCGTGAGTCTGGAATTAGGTTCTTTGAGACTCATAACCCATTGCAGAGGCTTATGATCGGTAATAATTTTAAATTTTCTGCCAAATAAATAGGGTCGGAAGTACTTGCAAGCCCAGACGATAGCTAATAGCTCCTTCTCGATGGTGCTATAATTAAGTTCACTAGAATTTAGAGTTCTGGAAGCGTATGCAATGGGTTTATCGGAACCTATCGGACCTTGCGATAACACGGCCCCTAATGCGACATTTGAGGCATCCGTTGTCAATAGAAATTCTTTGGTGAAGTCCGGGTATTGCAAAATTGGGTCATTTGTTAGCAATGTCTTACAATTCTCGAAACAGCTGATGTAATTTTGGTCACAAATTATTTTGGATCCCTTCTTTAGACATTGGGTCATGGGTTTTGTGATACGTGCGAAATCCGGTATGAATTTCCTATAATATCCAATGAGACCGAGGAAACGTTTAATCTCCGTAGTGGTTTGGGGTAACGGATAATTATTTATAACACTGATTTTATCCGGATTTGGTTTAACCCCGTCTCTACAAACGACATGTCCTAAAAACTGGGTTTCCAGCTTCAAGAACTCGGACTTGTCCATTTGTATCTTGAAGTTGGATTCCCTCAATCTTTTGAAAACCTTTTCTAGATTAATAACATGCTCTTGCAGGGATGTACTGAACAGGATGACGTCATCCAAATACACTAAGCAAATGTCTTGAAGGTCTCTTAGGATATTATCCATTACACGCTGAAATGTTGCCGGAGAGTTTTTCAAACCCATCGGCATCCTTAAAAATTCGTAGTGCCCATTTTCCACATTAAAAGCAGTTTTGTGTATATCAGAAGGGTCTAACTCGACTTGATAAAATCCGCTGGCGAGGTCAAGAGTGCTGAAGTATTGACATTTGCCTAGCTTATCTAGTATGTCGGAAATGTTCGGAATGGGATACTTATCATTGATAGTTTTTTCATTAACTTTACGAAAATCTATCACAAGGCGCAACTTGGTCTTACCCGAAGCGTCTGCCTTTTTGGGGACCACCCAAATGGGAGAGCTCCACGCAGAATCCGAAGGTCTTATTATATTTTGCTCGAGCATTTTACTAATTTGATCTTTAACTTCTTGTTTATGGATGTATGGGTATCTGTAGTTTTTAGCATGGACAGGGATTTCATCAGTCGTCTTAATCTTATGTTTAATTTTGTTCGTAAATGTTAAAGGTTCTCCTTCGAGGTAGAATACATCTGAGTACCGTGCGCATAAGGCTCTGAGATTTGCCAACTCTTCTGGATTGGTCTCTTAGGTGGTCGGTTCGGAGACGCGATAAAACTTCCTGTGTACGGTCAGATAGTTGTTCTACAGGTTCGCTCTGTGCGTTAAATAGTTCGGCAGTAACGGGACGGTCCATGGAAAAGATTACGTCATTTGGTGAACTATTTGAAACTTCTACCCAACCTCTGCTATTTTGTACTGTAGTCAAGCAATCAGAAATTAAGCAATTACTAATTATCTGGTCAGGAACAAATACCTCACCATCGTGGGAATTTATGGGTAATCTTACTAGCTTAGATGTTTGAGCTGGTATGATTTCTTCATAGAGATTAGCATTGCGAGAGTCATACATGGTAATGGGTATCTCAGTATTTCTGGTGACTAGTTTCTTGTCTCTTAAGTCAATGTTAGTACCCCATGAGTCCAATAAATCGAAGCCAATGAGGCCATCAAAATACTTATGGAAATCTAGGATGAATAAGGTCATGTCGCCTTCTTCTTTAAATTCGGGAAAGCTAGGCAGGGTTATTGAATAATTATTTTTATAAACGGTGCGCACGTTGGTTACTTCAAACGGGTTATAGTTAAGAGGCACATTGGAAAAGTATTTCTCAACAGCTTGAGGTGAAATAAACGACTGGTTGGCTCCAGTATCTATAAGGAATTTTAAGGGTGGGTTATGGATTTGTATGTACCCGAGTTGTCTCTGAATGTTAAAATTTACATCTATTTTGGCTTTTCTAATTTCGGTGCCTCGGGAAAATTTCCATCCGATTCCCGGTTTTCGGTACCGGTTTCGTCTGCGTTTGATTTGATTTCTTCTATGACTGGGGCTTCATACAGCCCATAGTTAGTGTAAAAATCTAAGTACTCTTGGTAAGCATCGTAGTCTTGGTTATACGCTGCACAGGCTAAGTCATAATAGGGATCAAATACAAAGTCATAGTTATTAACCTCGCGCGTTCTAAAATAGTTGCTGGGTGGCGGGTTACCAGCTGTACGCCAGTCGTGTCCAGTAGAAGGTAAAGGTCTAGGCACAAAGTGGCTGACGCCACTCATAGGCCGCGGCGTGTTATTAGAATTAGTGGGCTGCATGGGTGATACATTCGGGAGTCTAAAGGCATTGCCTTGAGCGTTATAATTTGGAGGTGGTGCTCGGAACATCTGTTGAGTCCGAGTAGGGCCACGTGGTTGTTGTGGTTGGGGTGCATTGTGCCGCCAACCTTGGTAAGGTTGAGTAAAGAATTGCTGGGGACGTGGAAGACCAGGCATGCTGAATATCTGTGGTTTTGCGGGACCGGGCATGCCCATTACAAAAGGTTGCTGCATGAAATTATTTAGTGGCAAATTGGAATTAGGTTTAGAAGGCTGCTGATTATTATCTTTCTTACTAGACCCGCCTTCGGTGCGTTGTTGCATATAAAGGGTGTTAAGCTCTTCCTGAACGAACTCGAGAGCCTTTTCCATCGTTTCGGGACGCATGCAACGGATCCTAGAACCTAAGGGATCTCTTAAACCGCGTAAGTAACATTGTAGGGTCAGTTTCTTGTAAAGGTCGCGTTTCGCTGTAACTGTAGTAGCCACGGTTTCATGCAATGTGACGTATGTCATGATTGTACTGAATAAATTCTGGCAGCGTTCATAGAATTCTTGTGGGGTTGAGGACCCCTGGGTTTGCAATGACAAATCGTTATACAAAGCGGTCTCGTCGCGATGGTCAGCGAAGTTATTAATTAATGCATTCCGAATACCAATCCAATTTTCGGGGATGCCGTTAGTATTTATCAATCGAGCTGCGGAACCCGTAACCTTGTTCAATATGCCATTTATAAGAGCCAAATTGGTTAACTCATTACCCGGTTCTGTATTAAAATATGCTATTACTAGTTGGTCACAGAGGTTTACAAAACGGGTTAACACGTGAGGGTTACCATCGAAATCGGGCACAATCCTAAGCGACTTTAAGATATCTTCTATTTTACCCTGAGCCATATCTGCGTCCAGTAGTGCTGGTTCACCTAACTGCCTAGATTCGTCTATAGTACTAAGCCTATTCGATCTACTACTACCTAAACTAGGGTTACGCGATTCTCTTGGGTGAAAATTTTTGAAAGCTATATTAAACACTAAATTGAATCAAACACACAATATTTAAATTATAAGATGCGTAATTGCAAGAAATAAAAATCTGTAAACGATAGGGAAGGATCTAAGTTAGATTAAAAATAGGGAAGCAAGGACTTGAAAGATTCAAAGTACTTACAACATAGTTTTTCTTGCCGAATCGATGTCTGGATTCACCTCCGCTGGCGCCGCACGATGTAGATTCGGGATACTCGGGAATCGGTAAGTCACGCGGGACTTCGGTCCGATTTTAGGGGAAATCTTGACGCGTCACGTACCGAATATATCTCGATGTATCCTACCGACTGCGCCAATTAAGTCCGGTGGCAGCGGAAGATGCAAAAAAAACCGATTTATTTTATAAGAATTTAATTAATATAGAATTACAATTATATTTTAAAACTAAAACTAAAAGATAGGTATCATTCAGTCGACGATTGACCAAAGAATATTCACGTGGATTACGGAATCGAGTCGCTCGCGTCCGGTGTCGTCTTCATGGCGACACGAGGCACGTGTGCAGCGTCAGCTTCTAGGTATTGCGCAGTGTTGTTGCTGTGGGAAATCAGGGCGATGCATACTATAGCGATTTGCCTCGGCTATGCTTGCGTAACAAGATGACTTGCAAAGTTGTTGTTGTTGTTGAGTTGTTGTTGTTAAGTTTTTGTTGTTGTTGTTGTAGTTGTTGTTAATGTTGTAGTTGTTGGCTTGCTAAGTTTCAGTCGATATTAAAATAACTGGCTTGCTTTCTATGAGAGAGAGAGAGAGAGAGACAGACAGAGAAACAAGCGCACGCCGCACGGCTTACAACTATAGCAAAAAGTGTCGTTACAACTTTTGGTCTTAAGATTTTCCGTCTAGCCCCCTTTCGCAACGCGCGATAAGGAACTTCGTTGTAAGATCTCGGATTAAATATCGATAGTCAAAGAACATTTATTTCAAATTTGCTGAAAATTTTGGTATGGATCATTGAGGTAATATGTACTACGTACTAGTAAATTATTACCTCAATGGTGTGGATATGTGCAAGATGGTTGAGACTCCATCAAGCTTGAAGAAGCTGAGTACTGCAAATGGTTAAGACGAGTATCCATTTCAAAGTGAAATTGGATCCTTTATGTTTTTGGCAGTAAACTCGCCCTTACATAGCATTTGTGACGAGCTATCTCAGTCAGTTCAACACAAAGTTCAATAAAGAACATTGGCTTGCAGTAAAGAGAGTGTTGCAACATTTGAGAGGTACTATAGATTATGCTCTTACTTACAGGAATACTGGAGAGTTCCTTAAGGGATACACGGACGCAGATTGGGCTAACTGTATCATGGACCGAAAGTCATAAACTAGCTACTATTTTACGCGGGCTGGAGGTCCTGTAATGTTGCAGGCTAAAAAACAGCAGACGATTGCTCTGTCATCTACTGAGGATGAGAATATGGCGCTAACCGCTGCGGCTAAAGAAGCGTGTTACTTAAGACGATTTGAATCGGAAATAACCCCGGAATAAGTTTAATGCACAACCCTGTTCATCACGAGCGAACGAAACATATAGATAGAAGATATCACTTTATACGGACGAAGCTATCTGACGGTATTATAGACATTAAATTCGTCAGATCAGATTTAAATGCTAACGAAACCGCTAGAGCATATTGTACATAAGAGATGTGTAGCTGGTTTAGATATAGCATAGGTTTTGATAATGTGGGATATTTTGAGTTTTAATTGAGGGCGGATGTTGTAAATGTACACTATTATATACCTATAAAACCTCCCTGATAAGCTAAAGAAGAAATTACTAGTTTAAAAATGATGTTTTAATTCTATATTTTGACAACTCTGAATAAAATTTTCACACATTTAAGCCGTATTTTTCCCTGGAAATTCCGATAATAACATTATTTTTTTCCTTTTGTTGCAATATAAGGACGTAAATTTTTTGCCTCTCGAAGAGGTTTTTAATGTATTGTTTTAGAAATAAAAATAAATGTGTTCAAGGTCTGTTCAACCCAAGAAAGCTTTCAATATATAACCCTGCGTAACCAGCTCATTTATTGCTCACAATACACTATGCACTGTAGTCCTTCAGGTTTTAAACCTTAAAGTATGTATGCTAGTATTAAAATCATTTGAGTTGTTATAAACCGACTCATCAGTATCAGCCAAGTTGTCTTGTTTACCTGACTTGATTGTTGTTATTGTTCTAAATAATGTTTGACAATCCAACTAATAAATGCTCAGTGAATCAGTGGCAGCCAAAATAATCTTTGCTGTAGCCAAAAAATCACAACATTTTATTTAGTTTATATAAATACAAGATTATACAAAGTTTTCTTGTGAAGACTGTCCTTTCAAAAAGGAGGACCATTTTTTTTGTATAATTAAATATGTTTCAGATAATAAATCATTTCGTCAAACAGCATTAATCATTTGAAAGAGGTTCATTAACTAATGTAGTTTGAGTATCAATAAACCACGATAAAGATTATTACTTTTACAGATAAATCTATATGTAACCAAATTCATTTTGAGACTGCTTTACAACATAAATTTTCGTCAAGCATTAGTTTCAAAGAAAACACAGTGAAAGATCATTACAATGTTACAACAACGCACGATTAATCCAAAGCCCTCATTCCAAGTACTACCAAGTAACAGACTTGAAAGTGAAGTTCAAACAATAGCGAATTTTTTTAATGTTCCACTTCATTTGTTTTTCTCTTCAAAATATTTTGTACAATACAATCATATTTATCCAAGAGGAAAAACGTATCAATTATGGGCATTCTGCTACATGATACTCGTGAACGCAATTTGGGTTTATAGATATTTTTCCGAAGACTTGATCGATGTAAAAATGAAGTATACCGAAAATTGCTTTATCTTAATCTCTGCTGTTTTTTATTGCATCGCCCATTCGATTTGTTTCACAATGTTATTCTTTATGGACATTATTCACAAGCATAACTACGTCTTTCTTATTCTGGAGATTCAAGCTATACATAAAAACATCGATATCAGTATGGGTATCCGGGATTATATCATTTGGACCTGCATCACAATATTTAGTTCTGTCTGCAGTGGATTCTATTTATATTTTATTTACTTAACTTCTTATTTTGTTAACAAAAAAGGCATCAACATTGTTATTGGCTTCTTGTGTGAAGCCACATTTATCTCATTAGATGTCAATTATATAATTGCCATCCAAGTTATAATATTGTTGAAAAAATATATTAATGATTGGATAAAAAATGTCCTGAAAATGGATGGCGAACACGAAAATAGCGAACTATGTATAAAATTGTTCATGGTATACCAGAATATTTTGAAAGCTTACAATCTGTATAAAACAATTTTCCAAGTATTGGTAAGAAATTTACGGTCTTTTTTTTACAATAAATATGTTATCCGTTGTGCAATTTTCCGCCCTAATGTTCAAATCATGTTTCACTAAAATATTAACTTTTTACAGACGTTAATACAAGTACTTGTTAAATTTATTCGGATTTTACTATGGTTTTACTTTATCATCTTTTCGATAAAAAAAACTGTACTGGGCAACAAAGTAAGTATAAAATATCCTTTCCGTTTCGTGAATCCATTTACTATTATCATTTCTTACAATATTTTTAAGCCTGTTTGATGAAAATATCTGTGTTTAGGGAATATTTTATTCCAATATTGAACCAAGAGTGTAGGATTTGTTTCTTTGCGTCATTAGTGAACTTGAACGTTCTAATAAGAAATAAACGTTTTGTTTCCAGGCCTCACAGTTTTCTCCAGTAGATTCATTATTTTTATTTACGAATTTAGTACTTATCATTCTACACAGCATATATAGTGAGTGGTTCTACATATCTGTTGAGGATGCTGAGACGGCGTGTATACAGCTTATGACAAACAAAAATTGTCCAAGTAAGAATGATAAGACTATAAATAATAAAAATAAACTTTAAGGGGTTCGAAGTTCCGAATGTGACTGACCCGGGTTTCAGGAATGAATTTTTCGACGCGTTACAAACTAAACGCAAGTCTACATAGTTACGCAAGACGCTGTTGAAAATCTCATTCAATCAAACTCTACAACTATGGCGATCGGTTACATTTTTGCGATTATTTTCGTTCCTAAGCTAACTTGATTGCATACTGAATAAATGATTGTGTGCCATAATTTGAACTTAAGATTTGTTTTTATTCTTACAGACAGTCACAAAAATCTTTGTAAGAACGTGCTGCAGATAAACAAATCGTTCAGTAAGATGACCGCGTGTGGCCTGTTCTGTGTAGACGCTGCGCTACCAATTTTTTTGCTGGGAGTTATCGCGAATTATGTGATTTTACAGTGGCAGTTCATGTTTATGTCGACTTAACAAAGCATCATGTCAAAGGGAGTACAGTATATGGTACACCTCTGAATAACACAAAAGTGTATATTTAGTACACATTACACCATTGATATTTAAGTTTCATGTAAATAGAATGAGCTTATTGGCACTAACTGACACAAGCCAACGTCACAAAACCGACACAAATACACAGAGGCGATGAGAGTTTGGAAAAAGTGATCGTGGAAGGGAACACCAAAGGCAATAGATCGCGCAGTCGTTCACCAACAAGATGGACTGATCGAGTGAAAGTCCCGTCGTCCTCCAAATTCCATACTTTTGTAAAAGACGCGCTGGACAGAAACCAGTAGAGGCAGATCATCCGCTCTATATACAACCCTTATGCTGACCACGATCCTCAAACATGAGGGACCGAAAAGAGGATTGCTTTGAAAATAACAAAGACACTTTTTCCAATTCAGGAATCGAACTCATGCTCAGAATCAGGGCTTGCGACCACGAAACAGTCAGTGAATAACTTGTTTCGAGACAAAATTATAAGCATTTTTGCTTAGTAACATGGATCATCAGCCATCTTGTTCTAATCTATTTATTCATCCAAATACATTAACTAATCAGATGTCGATTAGTCTATTTTTTTCTAATTAGATGAAATCCGAAGGATAACAGCTATGTTGTGACAATTTTTGACAGGTAAAGTGATTAAAAGTAATAAATAATAAAGATAAATTATTTCTTTTGATAAATGAAGAGCATGTCATAAGGAGAATGTTAAGAAATAATGTACCTTTAAGAATATATGGATGGATTTTTTGAAAGAAAATGATATTATTATAATGGATAGACACGATATGAACACTAAGTTGATAATTGATAGAAATGGATGGAACTAACAGATATACTGCATAAAGCCTAAACTCGACAGTTAATTAAATATTTTGCGATAAGTATGTTTAAATAGATCATTATTAATCTTTTGCACGACTATTCAAAAGTTCCTTTAAATGGTTTAATTGAAATAAATGGTTTGAGATTTAGTTTGAATCACTAAAAATGAGATTAGCTTCAGTAAATATTTGCCAATATAATTTTAGAGCAATCGTTAAATTAACGTATTCCATGTTAGTCTTTTCCGATACACCTTGCTTAAGAACATATTGAAAGTACTTTTTAATTTACATAATGTGACATTGTAGTATAACATAAAAATTAACTTAAAAATTTAGAAAACTGCCGACATAAAAACCTCTCTAAAGCAAAAAATAAGTCTCGTACTTGCGTCGGGGAACAGGTAATATTTACAGCAGTTTATTTTATTTACTTAGCGGTTCCCCGACGCGTGTACGAGGTATATTTTTTTAAAACAAAATTTAATTTTTATTTCATGCTTTTTAAACTATACATATAATCCTAGCAGTAATTACACGCTTCAATCGTTGTTATAGCGGCAACAGGAATACATCATCTGTGAAAATTTCAACTGCCTAACTATCACGGTTCATTAGATACAGCCTGGTGACAGACAGACAGACAGACAAACAGACAGACAGACAGACAGACAAACAGACAGACAGACAGACAGACGGACAGCGAAGTCTCAGTAATAGGGTCCCGTTTTTACCCTTTGGGTACGGAACCCTAAAAACTACAGAACAGAGAAGACAGTAGAAATCGTATATGGCTTCATTAGTAACGAAACCAGCGTACCCAAACTCTAGGTCTAGGTTAATTGTATTTCGTAACACTAAGAAATCTTTGGTGTGATTGGTAGTTTGAAAGTAGGAAATATATCAGTCGTCGCTTATTTGAAAATAAACCACATTTTAATGATCATAGAGTTGTTAATTGACTACTCTTTTTAAGCATGTATTACATTTCCCGTTAAAAGCGCACATGGAAATAAGCAAGTTACGCTACCCGCCGCTAGATGTCACTATACTAAATGCAATGCAATTTTAAGCTGTATTTCGTTATTCATAAGATTTATATTTGCGTAATAAGGTCATTACAATTCGTTTTCCTATAGAGATGTACCACCGTCGTTGACTTATTTATCAACAATCCGTTTTATTTTGAAACAAAACAAAATCAACAGCTAGATTCGATAAATATTATTATGCTTGAAATCAAGTGTTTATATACAACTGAATATTTCTAATCTTATGACTAATAACAAAACAAACTTACAAGCAAAGGGGAGAGGGAAAAGGGCTCATAGCGCATCAAAAAATTCGTCCACATCGATGTCAATGGGAAACGTGCCCAAACGCTGGCAGCATTGCTACGTTGAATGGCAATGCTGATTCTCTGGCTGAAGAAAAGGCCAGCCCTCTGGTCACGCGAACAGTCAACTAACAGTTTACTTATGTCTCGAAACACTCGATGAGCACAGGGACCCCATGGACCAAATGTCTCAACCCCAAACGGGTCAAACATATAACTGCCAATAAGGTTGTTATATTTGCGCCGTTTGAGGTATTCTGCACCAGCAGCAGCTGCCCCAGCACAGCCCGCCGTGCTAAGGGATGGCGCAAGGGTATCGACACATGCTGCATCTCACACCAAAGGCCTACCCAACATCCAAGGCATTATGGCCATCCCATCCGGTCTCTACCCATCGTCGCGTGCCAAGCCATTGGGTTCTAAAACAGCTGGCACCCCGGCGGTGACAAGAGCTCGACATATGATGTCATTAATGACGGCGCCGGCGTCCGCAGCTGCGCCATCTGCAGCCCACCTCGCGCGACGCCCAGTTTAAGAAGCGCGAGCCTTTCCTTTCCAGAAACCCAAGAGCAGCTCCGTTTTCTAAAGTAGCGACCACTGTACTTGTAAGCTCTTCGGAGTCCTGCCCAAATTGGTCTCTGAGTTGCTTCACGATACCACGCATCGAGGCTCCCGCCGTCATATATATATTATTTAAAAACAAAGAATTCAAAATAGAGTTTATATAAATTAATTCTTATACTTTCGATTTATAGAAAATATAAATAAGAATTGTTATGTTAGACTACTATTCCGTTTTTGAAAATCATTCTATTGATAGAAAAATACACCCTGTGGCGATTACGCGATATATATTAAACTATAGACTAATTTTTAATTTCGTAGACTAAACTGACATCTGGAGGTTGCCACTTTATCGTTACATTAAAATATTAATTATTCGATTAACCTTTTTTTATTAGAATACTACTAATAGATTACCCATATCCATGCTTTATTTATTTTAAACCTTAACCAATAAGGCAGAATTCGAAAAAAAATGATTTGAACATGGAAATGTATTTGATTACTAATACTGAATCACAGTTTCAGTTGAATCAGAACCATAGTTCTGATTCAATTGAAACTGTGACGAAGGAAGCTCTATTGCTTCTTCAACAAAGTTGTGAAAGGGTTATAAATGATATGTCACTTACGCCTACTACACCCAAAGAAATAACACAAATAATTAAATCCATGACTAACAAGCACTCCAGTGGATATGACGAAATCCCTATTGCTATTATTAAAGAGCACAGAAAAATATTGGCTGGGCCACTATCTACATTCTTCAACAACTGTCTTGAGCAGGGTATTTTTCCGGAACAATTAAAAATTGCAAAGGTGGTGCCAGTTCATAAAAAGGGTTCAAAAAAGGACCCTAAAAATTACAGACCAATTTCGCTTCTACCCACACTATCAAAAATCTTTGAAAAAATATTGAAATCTCGACTATTGACTCATCTTCATTTAAATAAAGTTCTACATGAAAGACAGTTCGGTTACCAGAAAGGAATTGGCATTGGAGATGCTATTTATAAGCTTTTAGATGATGTGATTAGCAAAATAAATCAGAAATTAAAGGTTGCAGGTATTTTTATAGATTTGTCGTCCGCATTTGATACGATTGATCACAATCTACTTATTGCTAAACTAAATTATTATGGTGTTAGAGGCAGAGCCCTGCAATTATTTACATCGTATTTAAGAAATAGGAAAATGTACGTAGAAACCAGCACTGTAGAACAGAATGGGCAACGGAAAACATACCAATCATCCATGATTAATATTACCACTGGCGTACCACAAGGTTCCATATTGGGTCCCATTCTGTTTATTGTTTTTACTAACGATTTGATAAACTATATTAAAAAAAGTACCAGACATTAATCTCGTAGTCTTTGCCGATGACACTAACGCTGTAGTTGGGGCGAAAAGTATTAGTGAACTGACAGATAAAGTCAATACTACGTTGGCAGCATTTCAGTTTTGGTTCAATACTAATAGATTAATAATAAATATTAAAAAAACGAACATCATGTTGTTTCGAACCACTGCAGGCAATAAAGAGAATTTGGACATAACACTTAACAATGGAAAGATAGAATTAGTTAGGGAAGTCAAATTTTTAGGTATCCATTTAGATGATTTGCTAAATTGGAAAAAAGAACTAGCACACATTGACTCTACTATATCATCTGCGTGTTATGCGTTGAGGAAATTAAGAGACGTCATAGATACGAAACAGTTAAAGATGGTATATTATGCTCTTGTCGAATTCAGACTTCGATACAGTATACAGTTCTGGGGAAAAAGCTACGGTTATAATTCTCAGCGAGCCTTCATTCTCCAAAAAAGAGCAATACGTACAATTGTCAGAATTACACAAAGAGAAAGCTGTCGATCTCATTTTCAGCATTTACATATACTAACGTTGCCCAGCTTATACATACTTGTGTTGTTAGTTAATTTTAAAAAATATGTCCATGTATACGAATCTGGGGAAGAAAGAATAGACAGGGAAAACACTCGTAGAAAGGATTTTAAAAATAAAGTTGTACCTAATTTCAACATTGTCAAGCATAGCCCTCATTACCAAGCTGTACAAATTTTTAATAGATTGCCGGCGGATTTAAAAATGCTGTTATACACTAGCTCTTTTAAGGCTAAACTAAAAGCATTTCTGTTGGATAGAAACTTGTACTCAATAGAAGAATTGTAATTTAGAAATAATATTGAAATTTTCTATGTAAAAAAAGGTATTTATTGTAATAGTTGGTTATGTTGTATTAGTTTTAATTTTATTTTTATTTTATGTGCATGTATTTTTAGAATTTATATTAATATTATTAATAATAATGAATGTAATTTAATGTTAAGTAATGTATCAAACACAATGTAAATTGTTCCTGATAAATAAATAAATACCAAAAAAAACCGCACACTGTTTTATTTCTTTTCAGATATATCATAGAACACAGAGAACATTGTAAGTTTAAAATATCGATAACTCATTATCGATAACGGCAATCTCTAATTGAGTAGCTGACTGTGACATGTGCATAGTTGGAATCTTCGAGAACAATATGTTTGAATTTAAAAGAAAGTAGACTTTAAATTTAACAACATAAAATCAACTTTTACTTGTCCTGTTTAATAAAATATAGTTTTTAAAATTTATATCGAGTTAACATCAATTAATATTGCCCGTGCCGTATGGTGCCGGCCGTAAAGAATTCCACCATCCCATGTCTTCCCGTGGGTGTCGTAAGAGGCGACTAAGGGACAAACCAGAGAATGGGCAGCAGCGTTCTCTGTGCTTCTATAACAACCATACTGCGATCGCCAACCCGCCTGCCAAGCGTGGCGATTATGGCAAAACCCCCCCATGAATAGCACAAATAAAAAATGTGCCCGGCAGCCTGCCTACCCTCGACTACGGTAGCGGTCGAGGTTACGGCATGGCAAGGGGTGCCAAGAATCTCCGGACGGGATCCGGCTACCCCAACAAACACCGACGACTGGACCTGGCAACATACAACACGCGCACACTTCGGACCGACGAAAAGATCACCGAACTCGAAGAGGAATTGAGCAGGTTGCGATGGAGTATTGTAGGGTTATCTGAAGTCCGAAGAGAGGGGGAGGACTCGATAATCCTCAAATCCGGCAACCTGCTCTATTTCCGAGAGGGTGACCGGCAGTCCCAGGGTGGTGTCGGGTTTATCGTCCACAAGTCCCTTGTGAACAACGTGGTGAAGATCGAGAGTGTGTCGACCAGGGTGGCGTACCTGATACTCAGAATATCCGCAAGATATTCGCTGAAGGTCATACAGGTCTACGCCCCAACCTCGGCACACCCCGACGACGAGGTAGAGACCATGTATGAGGATATCTCCAGAGCCATGCATGGTTTCAAAACTCACTTCACCGTTGTCATGGGGGACTTCAACGCGAAACTGGGCAAACGAGACGAGGATGAGCTGCAAGTGGGGCAATTTGGAGTTGGACGTCGGAACCACCGGGGTCACCTACTGGCCAGTTTTATGGAGAAGGAGGGCCTCTATATGATGAACTCCTTCTTCAAAAAGCGTGAACATAGGAAGTGGACCTGGCAGAGCCCCGATGGTGCAACAAAAAATGAGATCGACTTCATCATGTCAACCAGGAAGCAAATGTTCAATGATGTCTCTGTGATCAATTCGGTAAAAACCGGGAGCGATCACCGCATGGTAAGAGGCACATTGAACATTAATATTTAGCTTGAAAGGTCTCGACTGATGAAGTCCACGCTCCGTCCAGCACAGATTCAGGTCCAAAACCCCGAGAGCTTTCAGCTCGAACTCCAGAATCGTTTCGAGTGCCTAGGGAGCTCAGTGGACGAATACAATGACGGGTTCGTGGAAGCTGTCCATACGGTCGGGTCTAAGTTTTTCAAGACCCGTCGTACAGATAGAAACAAAAAGCTCTCTGATCCTACTCTCAAGCTTATGAAGGAGAGGCGTGAGATGATCCTGCAGTCTTCAGATGAGGCGTGCAAATATCGGCGGCTCAATAGACAGATCTCTAAATCCTTGAAAAGAGACCGCCGCCGCTTTAACACCGAGCGTATTAAAGACGCGATTGAGCGAAATAAAGGCTCCAAGGTATTTGCAAGGGATCTGGCTATTGGGCAGAGCCAGCTCACGAGACTGAAGACCGACGATGGCAGGATCGTATCCGCCAAACCGGAGCTTCTGAGGGAGATCGAGACATTCTATGGGCAGCTGTACACATCAATCAGCAAGCCCGTTGCGAGTCTAGCAAACGACCCAAGAGCTAGATTGACCCGACACTATACCGAAGATATCGGACGTCAGCCTGTACGAGATTAGGATGGCTCTGAAACAGCTTAAAAACAACAAGGCGCCGGGTGATGACGGAGTCACGGCTGAACTCCTGAAGGCGGGTGGAAAACCGGTCCTTAAGGCCCTTCAGAAGCTGTTTGATGCCGTCATACTCGAGGGCAAAACGCCACAGGCATGGTGCAGGGGTGTGGTGGTACTCTTCTTCAAGAAGGGCGACAATGCCAAACTGAAGAACTATAGGCCCATCTCACTTCTTAGTCATGTCTACAAGTTGTTTTCAAGAGTCATCACGAATCGTCTCGCGCGCAGGTTTGACGATTTCCAACCTCCCGAACAAGCCGGATTCCGAAAAGGCTTTAGCACCGTAGACCACATACATACGCTGCGGCAGGTCATACAGAAGACCGAAGAGTATAACCTGCCTCTCTGTTTAGCGTTTGTGGACTACGAGAAAGCCTTCGATTCGATCGAGACTTGGGCAGTACTGCAATCTCTCCAACGGTGCCAGATCGACTACCGGTACATTGAGGTGTTGAAGTGTTTGTACAAAAACGCCACCATGTCAGTCCGTCTTCAGGATCAGACCTCGAAACCAATCCTTTTCCGGCGCGGCGTGAGACAGGGAGACGTAATTTCTCCGAAACTGTTCAATGCTGCGCTGGAGGATGTCTTCAAGGTTCTGGATTGGAAGTCGCTTGGCATCAACGTTAATGGCGAGTACATCACTCACCTTCGGTTTGCCGACGACATAGTGGTCATGGCTGAGACCATGGAGAGCCTCAGTACAATGCTCGATGACCTCAATAGAGCTTCCGAAAGAGTGGGTCTTAAAATGAACATGGACAAAACCAAGGTCATGATGAATGCCCATGTAACACCCACTCCTATCAAGATCGGAGACTGTTTACTTGAAGTTGTAGATGATTATGTCTACCTGGGACAAACGATCCAGTTGGGTAGATCCAACTTCGAGAAAGAGGTCAACCGTCGAATCCGACTCGGCTGGGCAGCGTTCGGGAAGTTGCGTGGTATCTTCTCGTCCAATTTACCGCAATGTCTCAAGACAAAAGTCTATGACCAGTGTGTGTTGCCAGTGATCACCTATGGGGCCGAGACGTGGTCGCTCACAATGGGCCTTATCAGAAAGCTTAAAGTCACCCAAAGGGCAATGGAGAGGGCTATGCTCGGAATTTCCTTGCGTGATCACGTCAGAAATGATGATATCCGCAGGAGAACCAAAGTTACCGACATAGCCCGAAGAATTGCCAAACTTAAGTGGCAGTGGGCAGGGCACATTGCTCGCAGAACGGATGGCCGTTGGGGCCGAAAAGTTCTGGAATGGCGACCGCGAACCGGAAGACGATATGTTGGAAGGCCTCCCACTAGGTGGACCGATGACCTGGTTAAGGCTGCGGGAAGGCGCTGGATGCGAGACGCACGGGATCGGTCAATGTGGCGACGCCTGGGGGAGGCCTATGTCCAGCAGTGGACGTCTTTCGGCTGAAATGATGATGATGATGATGAATATTGCCCGATGGTATGTTATACCTCCATTTGATAAATCTTTGGTTCTGCTATCGTGTTTACATTCTAAAACAGCACTATAAGGAATTTTTGTATTTCTTTCAAGTTCTTTTCACAGTGACGGTTGCGACAAGACTGATGTGCGTTGTGTGGGCGGAGCAGCAGACATATGCGGAATTGTGCAAAACTCGGGGTACGCGGGCTCCGCCTACTTGCGACTTCTACTGTAGAAGGCGTTTTTTCTGTTCTGTGCTAAAAACAGAATAAAATAAATATTTAAGTGGGGCTCTCATACCACAAACGTGACTTTTTGCCGTTTACACATGTGTTTAATATAAACCGGGTAATACTAAATTGAATGTGAGTGTCAGGGTCATGGCAACAGTGGCGATTACTTTTTGGAGACTATTAAATCCATTGGCTCTAAAGATTAACAACGTAAAGACCTTGTATCCCACAACAGGTGGCCTACCCCCATCTTTTACAAAACAACCTCAATTTGAGTGCACTTTCTTTCGAGCTCTTATTGAGAACTCTCATTATCGTACCCTCACCTTAGTTAAACGATATCAATTTAATGCCGGGTAGTGTTGGGAAAGAACGAATGATTTGAAATATTTATCTATGAACCGATATAGGATTGCTTTCGAAGAAAAAAAGGTTTTTAGGATGTCGTTTTTGCTATCACTAAAATTTAAAATAAAAATTATCATGAGATGTTTATTTCATATAAAATCTAAATAGAATTATATACTATACTATACATTTGTGTATTTTACAACAATATAATAAGTTTAAAGACAAAAAAGTAATATTAAAATCAAAATCAATAGCCGACATTATAAAGCATCTCAAAAGCCTGTGTCTGATATAATTTATTACCTGTGGCTTGACTTTCCACATTATTATGTAAACAAATTAAAGAGGTTGCACTCGTAACTAAATGTAACGTTTTTACGTTGTAAGCTTGTGTTTTTAAATATGTCGGATTATTTATAACCTGACATCTTGGTCATATGAGCTCTGTTTACAAGCGTGCTTTGTTATTTTCGTTGTTTTAAAGTAATTTACAATAAAGTTGTTGTGTGGTTGTTGTGAGTTGTGTGACAAAAGGATTGCCATGTATTCTATGAATAAAGAGACTCTTACAAATATCTACAAATATGTAATCGTGACCTAAAGATTGTTAACCAAAACTGCCGCTATCACAAGGTTATCACGAATTACTCGTCTTCAAAACTCTCCGTGGTGAGAAAGAGGAGTAGCCTAGACGAATTGGCAGATATGGATTTTGGAGCAAAGTCAATGTTTTATTTTTTAAATAATGATTTGCCTAAAATTTTGTTTGGATCCTGTAAATAATTAATGATTTGTTGCCAAACTTCAAGAGAGCGGCACCTACAAATAATGAAGAAGCTGTAATTGGAAATAAGTTAATCGCAACCGGAAAAGCTTGACAGAGATGATATAGTCCTCTGGCGTGAAGAATAATTTAAGAACATTGTGCTCCTTTCAGCTCTCATTTTGGCTGAACTGAGGAAAATTTATTATACATATACATATGAAACTTGGCTTAAAGAAGGTTATCTATATTCCTATTCTTAATAGTTTGATTATTTTGTAGAAAATAAAACAATATACTTACCTACTCATTAATTACATACACCAGTTTTTGGTTAATACCTAACACAATATTATAATTTTGTTATAGGATCCACTATTATCAAAGTATGGAAGGACCAAACCATAATTATGTTCTGTTAAACACCCCATTGTAAAGACTTATCCACAGGATTAATAAATCTGCTATTACTGTATATTGGTAAGTTTTTATTAATATTATTATGCAATTTTAAATGCAAAAACTTACTTTAACCCCTTGAGTGCTAATTAGCAGACACAATAGAAAAACAAGTGCCTTATAGGAACATTGGTTCCCAAGACAATCACCATAATATTGGATGTAATAGTTTACATCTTGTAGGTACCATCGGTCTGGGGTTTCTTCTTCAGGGTGCCAACTGAAAAATAGTCTGGGTGTCTGACGAACAGCAAATGCTGAGTTGGTAACCCTTTCAGTATGGCCATGTTTAGTGCAATTTGTCTCTGTATTTCATTACTGTAATTTACTCTGTTGCTAGTGGATTTTGACTGTCAAATAAATGTATTTCTATTATACATAGCACCTGCCTACTCTACAAAACTCAGAACTCATATTTTATTATTTGTCTACAGGATCAGATACTGGCTTTTTGAATGGCAGTGAGTTGAAGGAAAGAAGCCATCTTCTTCATCATTCACCATTGATTATCAATCAGAAATGGAATCCTTTAAATATGAAAAATTGTTCACTGTTCACCACAATTTTGCCATCTGTTGCATGTTCTATCTTCCTTCGAGTGTAAGAAAACAATGATACGTGTGCAGCATGGAGCTTGTTGATTATGTTAGTTTAACTAAGACTTGTTCGGTTGGAGTGTAGCCTTAGGGGCACTATGGCACGAGGACTTAAAAAAATATTGATTTTTTTTGTTGGAAATTTTCCAATTTTATTGCAGTTTCGGGTTAACCTTAACCATAAAAACCATTTAGGTTCTTGGAAGCATAGCCCTACGATGCATTGTTGCCGAATTATGGGCCTCCGAATATTATTATTTATATATCCGAATATCTCGAAAACGGTGTGTCCTAGGCAAAAAATAACTAAAATTTAGCTCACCCTATGGTACACCCATGCTAGCAGCATCCCAACATGAACACTATAGTTACTACCATTTTGGAAATATAGACCTTTTTATATAAAATACAATAAAATTCGGCGGCCCATAATTCGGTAACGGTGCGTCATAAGACCATGTGTCTCAGAGCTTAAATGGCTTCTATGGACAAGGTTAATTGAATTGTGTTAAATAAAAATCTTCGAAAATTTGACTAAGTCCACTGCCCCTATAGCTACGCAAGGAGGAAGGATCGACACAGAAAAATTTCCCAAGTACTTTTTTTTTTCAAATTTTCTCTGGTTTTCTTACATCATCTCATGTTTATCGACTAGAGCAAGAATTACTTTCCTGAAAAGATTTTCATCCGAGCTACCATTTTGGAAATATAATGCGTTTTATGCAAAATAAAATAAAATTCAGAGGGCCATAATTCGGAAACGGTGCGTCGTAGGGTTATGCTTCTCAGAACCTTAATGAGTGTTATGGTCAAGTTCAACCCGGTACTGCAATAAATTTGGGAAATATCCGGAAAAAGAAACATTTCATGAAAATTCACTAAGTCCAAAAAACTTTTTTCAACCAAAATTTTTTTTTGGTTTTCTTTGCTGCTTATAGTGCCCCTAAGCGTATACTCCAACTCCTAAAACTCCGCCCCTAAGATGACCCACTGACCACTTGTTCCCTTAATCAGTAATGCATTTTCTATTCAATGTAGACCTACCTAATAAATAATTTTGTTTAAAAACAGTGTTATGTTTTATTTTATTGAAGTATTTGTAGTTTTTGATGTAATAAGACAACATTGTGTTTTAAAAGGTGTGCTTAGATGGTTTGGTCATGTTTACAAGATTTGTTTATATAATAAAACTTCATGCGACATACAGGACCATAGGTGGACTTAATACCCAAGGCATTCTCTACCAGTCAACCAAAGGTGGTGGAGACTGTGACGTGGGGGTGTCTTTGGTACCTGTTATTTTCCGTTTTTCGACACCGACTTCGGAAAAGAAAGCCCAAACACGACCAGGATACATTGTTAAATTACTAAGTTCCAGTGCCTACTTTCTAGCTTCATCATTAGATCCGTTTCTATGGTACCATTTTTATCATAAACATCATAATGGCGGGACCAACTCTTGTAATTGAAAGATTCTACCACGTATATTTAGCACCCATTTAGTACTATTTTGTACCGATCCTGAAATTTTTGTACGTCACACGGCTTAAGTGGCATTTCACGATAACACTGGTCCCGCCATTATGATGCGTCATAATGGCGAGACCATGCCTGTACTACAAAACTAAAAATAATTTCATAATTCTGATTAAACCAGTATCTAGTACCGGATTTAGTACCTCCAAAAATCAACAGTGGTTGACGGAAATCCAATTAGCCTCATTGCAAAATATTTTTTTCATTTTTGACATTTTCTATGCCTGATTTATTTGACGAGCAAAAATACCTCAAGTAAAAAGTTGCAGCTACATTTCGTGTAGACAGACGCTTTATTATTAATTATATTGTTGTGAAACATGTTACTAGATAACGGTTAGGCCAAGGCAGGTAAATTATTATTAAACATAAATATGTTATTATGTACAGATTATTTTTAGTAATACCTTTATAAAATTATAAAGGTATAAAAAAAGGTATAAAGGTGTAATATTATAAAGGTATTACTAAAAATAATCTGTACATCCTACTTATTAAATATGTTTAACTACCTTTTTACGCGAGGGCCAGTCTGCAATATAAATCTTAATATAATTTAATTTTTTCTACCTATCTATGTCCTTTACAGACTTTGAAACCATCCAACCGATGAGCCCAAACCAGTTTAATTAGAAAGGCAATAAAAATGCCAAGATGCATAAAGACCAAAAAAAGCAATGAAGCGCCTGTAAGAATGTGGCTGCAACTTTTTACTTGAAGTGCTTTTGATCGTTTATTTATTCAGGCGTATAAAGTGTCAAAAAATTAAAAAAATATTTTCTAAAGAAACGACTAGGATTTCCGTCAACCACTGTTGATTTTTGGAGGTACTAAATCCGGTACTAGATACTGGTTTAATCAGAATTATGTAATTATTTGTAGTTTTGTAGTACAGGCATGGTCTCGCCATTATGATGCATCATAATGGCGGGACCAGTGTTATCGTGAAATACCGCTTATGCCGTGTGACGTACAAAAATTTCAGGATAGGTACAAAATAGTACTAAATGGGTGCTAAATATACGTGGTAGAATCTTTCAATTACAAGAGTTGGTCCCGCCATTATGATGTTTATTTTTTATCAGTACCATTTATTTCTAGGTATTTGCTTCATCATAGTCGGTTAACTATTCAAGATATTATCTTATACCCGTAACATACTTAGCATTAAGGAGTTCTATTGGCTATCTGTGGTCTTCTTCATCAGTTTCTCTTCACCAAATGGTACTTTTGATTGCAAATGAATGCATTATTTATGAATATTCCTAAATCGCTATGTGTATGCCTATAATATTTGAGGAGTTCCCTCGATTTCTCTTAGATCCCATCATCAGATCCTGACCTGATGACGATGGGACCACCTGGAAGTACACCCTTTTAAACAAAAGAAGAATTTTTGAAATCGGGTTCCGTACCTTTATCGCAAAAATCACGTTTGTTGTATGGAAGCCCCACTTATATATTTATTTTATTCTGTTTTTAGTATTTGTTTTTATAGCGGCAACAGATATACATCATCTGTGAAAATTTCAACTGTCTAGCTATCGCGGTTCATGAGATAAAGCCTGGTGACAGACAGACAGACAGACGGACCGCGGAGTCTCAGTAATAGGGTCCCGTTTTTACCCTTTGAGTACGGAACCCTAAAAAAGATGCCGACGAATTGAGAACCTCCTCCTTTTTTGAAGTCGGTTAAAAATGTGTACACAAATCTATACTTCTATACTAATATTATAAAGAGGTAAAGTTTGTGAGGTTGTAGGGAGTAATCTCTGGATCTACTAAATCGATTTTGAAAATGATTTCACCAGTATAAAGTTACTTTATTTCTGAGTGGCATAGGCTATAATTTATATTCAATAAAATTAGAAATCCTTATGTAAATTTCAATAATGTAACCCAAAGTAGTAGTAGTAGTAAAATTTTGCCTATAAAATTCATTATTTGGCATGCGCTGAGAAAACTATTGATGATACATAAAAATGATGTACTACATGATTAAAGTTACATATTATTACCTACAAAAAAGGCTGCCAGATAATATATCTAACTATCATAGCTAAGTCACAATAGCAGCTTTTATGTTCTAAATTTTATTAGATCGCCGGTAGAAACAAGTTGTTTACATTCGTATTGTATAGGTACTTAGTATTAATTCTTATTCAAATAAATAGTTTAACAAATTGGTAGGTAGGGTAGGGTAGGTAGCCAGTTGGCGGGAGCGAAGCCGCGGGGGTCAGCTAGTATATCTATCTATACTAATATTATAAAGCTGAAGAGTTTGTTTGTTTGAACGCGCTAATCTCAGGAACTACTGGAATTGAAAAATTATTTTTGTGTTGGATAGTCCAGTTATCGGGGAAGGTTACAGGCTATATAACATCACGCTATGACCAATAGGAGCGGAGCATAAATGAAAAATGTTGCTAAAACGGGTTTTTTTTTTCCTTTTTGAGAGCTTTTCTGTTGCGTGCGCTGCGTAAGCGGTTAAAGTTACGCAACATTCATGTATGTAGGTAGGTAGCCAGTAGACGGGAGCGAAGCCGCGTGTGACAGCTAGTACTATATAATATCTATACTAATATTATAAAGCTGAAGAGTTTGTTTGTTTGTTTGAACGCGCTAATCTCAGGAACTACTGGTTGGAATTGGAAAATTATTTTTGTGTTGGATAGTCCATTTATCGAGGAAGGTTATAGGGTATATAACATCACGCTCGAAGGAGTGGAGCATACATGAAAAATGTTGCAAATACGGGCAAAATTATTCCTTTTTGAGAGCTTCCGTTGCGTGCGCTGCGTAAGCAGTTAAAGTTTTTACGCTACATTCATGTATATAGGGTAGGTCGACGGGATCGAAGCCGCGTGGGACAGCTAGTATAAGTATATAGTTAAAATAGGCATACGTATTATAAAGTACCTATCTATAGTAAATACCTATAATAAACCTACCACCTATAATACCTATATACATATTATGAATAAAAGGCGACTAAGAAAAGGTATTTACCAAGGCAGATGTGAGTGAAAACACCACCCGGGAGGGGACGTCCTAGGTCATACACGGATCTAATTGGTAATGTTCTTCAGAAAGGTCAGGAGCGCTGTCCTCTTTACCGGTGTGCTCTTATGACTAGATGTATGCATGTAAATGAAGCAAAAGGAGTATGTAAGGACCGTAGCAGGTGGCGTTGTAGTTGCTGCATATTCAAACAAACTCACGCCTTTTTCCCATGTGGGCACACATGGGAAAAAGGCGTGAGTTTGTTTGAATATTTATAGGGTTAGTAGAAAGGAGTTTGATGATAATAATAAATAATTTCCAAAACGTGGGCTTTATATGTAGGTATTCTATTGATTCTCCAGCTGAAAAATCATTTATTACAACACAATAGATAGATAGGTACACATACACACAATATTGTTAACGCAGTTGGGTAAAAAGATGCAGATGGTTATCAGTTATTACCATTGAGATTATGTCCATGGATATCACACTTATCACACATAATGGTACTAGGCAGTCATCACAAGCACATTAAGGATTAATACAGCAAAGCAGCCATAAGCAATAAATAACGTGAGACACTAGCACAAGCACCACAAAACACCAAATGCTAATAAAATGCATTCTTCTTCGTACGTAGGTTTTACAGGTTATAACCAATCATTCACATTATTATATTTCAGCTCCCTCAGCTTCAGGATGGGTTTGTTGGCTTCTATCAGCTTTCTTTTCTTTTTTATTTATCCTCGAACTGGAACAGTATTATACAATGCCGTGTCTTTAATGCAGTGCCTTTAATTACATCATAGTGTCGGTAGACACAAGCTGCCGGCGCGGCGGTAGTAGGTTGCGATGGCTCACGTAGCGTCTGCACTGCCCTCCATGATTTCATGGGTTTATTCGCCATTAATAATGCATTCGTCATCTAGAATTAAACAAGAAATTCAGTCCACATGCACTAAAATCGCATGAGATACACAAATCAATCGACAAGTTTCCCTACGTAGGTAGGGAATAACATCATGATGCCTGTAGCTCTGTAGGGCTTGGCAGAGGTTATGAATTGAATAAATGCGTAAATAAATACGTTTTACTTACCGGTTGTATCACGGAAGTGATATTTTTTGTATATATTTTGGAAAATGATAGTAAATCGAGCCCGCCAAAGCAACTTTTATTAACTGTCAAACAAAACCAAAAATTGTAGTAAAAACGATATCGCTAGTTGTCAAAAAGCACGCTGTGGTTTGAATTTTGAATGAACTATAAGACAATCGGCATACAAACATTATCAAAGCCTAAACAAAAACAACTTCGTAGCGTTATCAAAGTGAGCTTTCTTAAACGACGTCATGGTTTTTTTTTTTTTTTTTTTTTTTTATTTGATATAGGTTCGCGCTTGACCACCATCTCACCTGATGGTAAGCGATGATGTGGTCGACGATGATTCGCGGTACGAAAACGCGACATAAGGTCAAATTGATACCGCTCTAAGAGCTTGTGGTCACCCCCCTGATCATATTTAAAAATCAAATTCAATATCGATTTTCACTTTCGCGCTAACAGATAACGTCATAAGCAAAAAGAGATAGACATACTTTTGTCTAAGCCATCTTTTCTACCAGTGTGGCCGAGTAGGCTGTAGATACTTCTATTTTAACATATATCTGGGGGGTGACCACAAGGTCTTAGGGCGGTATCAATTTGACCTTATGTCGCGTTTTCGTACCATGACGTCGTTTAAAAAAGCTCACTTTGATAACGCTACGAAGTTGTTTTTGTTTGGGCTTTGATAATGTTTGTATGCCGATTGTCTTATAGTTCATTCAAAAATCAAACCACAACGTGCTTTTTGACAACTAGCGATATCGTTTTTACTACATTTTTTGGTTTTGTTTGACAGTTAATAAAAGTTGCTTTGGCGGGCTCGATTTACTATCATTTTCCAAAATATATACAAAAAATATCACTTCCGTGATACAACCGGTAAGTAAATAGTATTTATTTACGCATTTATTCAATTCATAACCTCTGTCAAGCCCTACAGAGGTACAGGCATCATGTTATCTTATTCCCTACCTACGTAGGTAAACTTGTCCATTTATTTGTGTATCTCATGGGATTTTAGTGCATGTGGACTGAATTTCTTGTTTGATTCTAGATGGCGAATACATTATTAATGGCGAATAAACCCATGAAATCATGGAGGGCAGTGCAGACGCTACGTGAGCCATCGCAACCTACTACCGCCGCGCCGGCAGCTTGTGTCTACCGACACTGTGATGTAATTAAAGGCACTGCATTAAAGACACGGCATTGTATAATACTGTTCCAGTTCGAGGATAAATAAGAAAGAAAAGAAAGCTGATAGAAGGCAACAAACCCATCTTGAAGCTGAGGGAGCTGAAATATAATAATGTGAATGATTGGTTATATAACCTGTAAAACCTACGTACGAAGAAGAATGCATTTTATTATAGCATTTGGTGTTTTGTGGTGCTTGTGCTAGTGTCTCACGTTATTTATTGCTTATGGCTGCTTTGCTGTATTAATCCTTAATGTACTTGTGATGACTGCCTAGTACCATTGTGTGTGATAAGTGTGATATCCATGGACATAATCTCAATGGTAATAACTGATAACCATCTGCATCTTTTTACCCGACTGCGTTAACAATATTGTGTGTATGTGTACCTATCTATCTACTGTGTTGTAATAAATGATTTTGCAGCTGGAGAATCAATAGAATACCTACATATATAGCCCACGTTTTGGACATTATTTATTATTATCATCAAACTCCATTCTACTAACCCTATAAATATTCAAACAAACTCACGCCTTTTTCCCATGTGGGCAAGCAGAAACTACAACGCCACCTGCTACGGTCCTTACATACTCTTTTTGCTTCATTTACATGCATACATCTAGTCATAAGAGCACACCGGTAATGAGGACAGCGCTCCTGACCTTTCTGAAGAACATTACCAATTAGATCAGTGTATGACCTAGGACGTCCCCTCCCGGGTGGTGTTTTCACTCACATCTGCCTTGGTAAATACCTTTTCTTAGTCGCCTTTTATTCATCATATGTATATAGGTATTATAGGTGGTAGGTTTATTATAGGTATTTACTATAGATACTATATAATACGTATGCCTATTTTAACTATATACTTATACTAGCTGCCCACGCGGCTTCGATCCCGTCAACCTACCCTATAAACATGAATGTAGCGTAAAAATTTTAACTGCTTACGCAGCGCACGCAACGGAAGCTCTCAAAAAGGAATAATTTTGCCCGTTTTTGCAACATTTTTCATGTAGGTATGCTCCACTCCTTCGAGCGTGATGTTATATACCCTATAACCTTCCTCGATAAATGGACTATCCAACACAAAAATAATTTTGCAATTCCAACCAGTAGTTCCTGAGATTAGCGCGTTCAAACAAACAAACAAACTCTTCAGCTTTATAATATTAGTATAGATAGATATACTAGCTGACCCCCGCGGCATCGCTCCCGCCAACTGGCTACCTACCCTACATATCAATTTGTTAAACTATTTATTTGAATAAGAATTAATACTAAGTACCTATACGAAAGTAAATAACTTGTTTCTACCGGCGATCTAATAAAATTTAGAACATAAAAGCTACTATTGTGACTTAGCTATGATAGTTAGATATATTATCTGGCAGCCTTTTTTGTAGGTAATAATAAGTAACTTTAATCATGTAGTATATAATTTTTATGTATCATCAATAGTTTTCTCAACGCATGCAAAAGAATGAATTATATAGGCAAAATTTTGCTACTTTGTTTACATTATTGAAATTTACATAAGGATTTCTAATTTTATTGAATATAAATTATAGCCTATGCCACTCAGAAATAAAGTAACTTTATACCGGTGAAATCATTTTCAGAATCGATTTATTAGATCCAGAGATTACTCCCTACAAACTCACAAACTTTACCTCTTTATAATATTAGTATAGAAGTATAGATTTGTGTATACATTTTAACCGACTTCAAAAAAGGAGGAGGTTCTCAATTCGTCGGAATCTTTTTTAGGGTTCCGTACCCAAAGGGTAAAAACGGGACCCTATTACTGAGACTCCGCGGTCCGTCTGTCTGTCTGTCACCAGGCTGTATCTCATGAACTGCGATAGCTAGACAGTTGAAATTTACACAGATGCTCCCATACAACAAACGTGATTTTTGCGATAATGGTACGGAACCCTTAGTGCGCGAGTCCGACTCGCACTTAGCCGGTTTTTTTTTATATTTATTACCCGATTACTCAAAGACGCCTGGACCGATTTAAAAAATTCTTCTTTTGTTTAAAAGGGTATACTTCCAGGTGGTCCCATCGTCATCAGGTCAGGATCTGATGATGGGATCTAGGAGAAATCGAGGGAACTCCTCAAATATTATAGGCATACATATAGCGATTTAGGTATTTTCATAAATAATGCATTCATTTGCAATCAAAAGTACCATTTGGTGATGAGAAACTGATGAAGAAGACCACAGATAGCCAATAGAACTCCTTAATGCTAAGTATGTTACGGGTATAAGATAATATCTTGAATAGTTAACCGACTATGATGAAGCAAATACCTAGAAATAAATGGCAGTACATAAAAATGGTACCATAGAAACGGATCTGATGATGAAGCTAGAAAGTAGGCACTGGAACTCAGTAATTAAACAATGTATCCTGGTCATGTTTGGGCTTTCTTTTCCGAAGTCTGTGTCGAAAAACAGAAAATAACAGGTACCAAAGACACCCCCACATCACAGTCTCCACCACCTTTAGTTGACTGGTAGAGAATGCCTTGGGCATTAAGTCCACCTATGGTCCTGTATGTCGCATGAAGTTTTATTATATAAACAAATCTTGTAAACATGACCAAACCATCTAAGCACACCTTTTAAAACACAATGTTGTCTTATACATCAAAAACTACAAATACTTCAATAAAATAAAACATAACACTGTTTTTAAACACAATTATTTATTAGGTAGGTCTACATTGAATAGAAAATGCATTACTGATTAAGGGAACATGGTCAGTGGGTCATCTTAGGGGCGGAGTTTTAGGAGTTGGAGTATACGCTTAGGGGCACTATGAGCAGCAAAGAAAACCAAAATAAAATTTTTGGATAAAAAATTTTTTTTGGACTTTCATGAAATGTTTCTTTTTTCGGATATTTCCCAAATTTATTGCAGTACCGGGTTGAACTTGACCATAACACTCATTAAGGTTCTGAGAAGCATAGCCCTACGACGCACCGTTTCCGAATTATGGGCCTCTGAATTTTATTTTATTCTGCATAAAACGCATTATATTTCCAAAATGGTAGCTCAGGATGAAAATCTTTTCAGAAAAGTAATTGTTGCACTAGTCGATAACCATGAGATGATGTAAGAAAACCAGAGAAAATTTGAAAAAAAAATACTTGGGAAATTTTTCTGTGTCGATCCTTCACCTTGCGTAGCTATGGGGCCAGTGGACTTATTAAAATTTTCGAAGATTTTTATTTAACACAATTCAGGCATTTTTTTTTCGCCAGCTTATTAACCTTGTCCATAGAAGCCATTTAAGCTCTGAGACACATGGTCCTATGACGCACCGTTACCAAATTATGGGCCGCCGAATTTTATTGTATTTTGTATAAAGGTCTATATTTCCAAAATGGTAGTAACTATAGTGTTCATGTTGGGATGGTGCTAGCATGAGTGTACCACAGGGGGAGCTAAAGTTAGGACACACCGTTTTCGAGATATTCGGATATATAAATAATAATATTCGGAGGCCCATAATTCGGCAACAATGCATCGTAGGGCTATGCTTCTCAGAACCTAAATGGTTTTTATGGTTAAGGTTAACCCGAAACTGCAATAAAATTGGAAAATTTCCAACAAAAAAACGATAATTTTTTTAAGTCCTCGTGCCATAGTGCCCCTAAGGCAACCGAACAAGTCATAGTTAAACTAACATATATCAACGAGCTCCATGCTGGACACGTATCATTGTTTTCTTACACTCGAAGGAAGATAGAACATGCAACAGATGGCAAAATTGTGGTGAACGGTGAACCATTTTTCATATTTAAAGGATTCCATTTCTGATTGATAATCAATGGTGAATGGTGAAGAAGATGGCTTCTTTCCTTCAACTCACTGCCATTCAAAAAGCCAGTATCTGATCCTGTAGACAAATAATAAAATATGAGTTCTGAGTTTTGTAGAGTAGGCAGGTGCTAGCTGATAAACAAGAATATAATAGAAATACATTTATTTGACAGTCAAAATCCACTAGCAACAGAGTAAATTACAGTAATGAAATACAGAGACAAATTGCACTAAACAGGCCATACTGAAAGGGTTACCAACTCAGCATTTGCTGTTCGTCAGACACCCAGCACTATTTTTCAGTTGGCACCCTGAAGAAGAAACCCCAGACCGATGGTACCTACAAGATGTAAACTATTACATCCAATATTATGGTGATTGTCTCGGGAACCAAAGTCCCTAAAAGGCACTTGTTTTCTATTGTGTCTGCTAATTAGCACTCAAGGGCTTAAAGTAAGTTTTTGCATTTAGAAATGCATAATAATATTAATAAAAACTTACCAATATGCAGTAATAGCAGATTTATTAATCCTGTGGATAAGTCTTTACAATGGGGTGTTTAACAGAACATAATTATGGTTTGGTCCTTCCATACTTTGATAATAGCGTATCCTATAACAAAATTTTAATATTGTGTTAGTTATTAACCAAAAACTGGTGTACGTAAATAATGAGTAGGTAAGTATATTGTTTTATTTTCTACAAAATAACCAAACTATTAAGAATAGGAATATAGATAACCTTCTTTAAGCCAAGTTTCATTTGTATACATATGTATAATAAATTTTCCTCAGTTCAGCCAAAATGAGAGCTGAAAGAAGTACAATGTTCTTAAATTATTCTTCACGCCAGAGGACTATATCATCTCTGTCAAGCTTTTCCGGTTGCGATTAACTTATTTCCAATTTCAGCTTCTTCATTATTTGTAGGTGCCGCTCTCTTGAAGTTGGGCAACAATTCATTAAGTATTTACAGGATCCAAATAAAATTGTAGGCAAATCATTATTTAAAAAACAAAACATTGACTTTGCTCCAAAATCCATATCGTCCAATTCGTCTAGGCTACTCCTCTTTCTCACCACGGAGAGTTTTGAAGACAGTAATTCGTGATAACCTTGTGATAGCGGCAGTTTTGGATAACAATCTTTAGGTCACGATTACATATTTGTAGATATTTGTAAGCGTCTCTTTATTCATAGAATACATGGCAATCCTTTTGTCACACAACTCACAACAACCACACAACAACTTTATTGTAAATTACTTTAAAACAACGAAAATAACAAAGTACGCTTGTAAACAGAGCTCATATGACCAAGATGTCAGGTTATAAATAATCCGACATATTTAAAAATACAAGCTTACAACGTAAAAACATTCTTCTTCTTAGCGTGTCGTAACGTAATTTAGTTACGAGTGCAACCGACTGCAACCTCTTTAATTTGTTTACATAATAATGTGGAAAGTCAAGCCACAGGTAATAAATTATATCAGACTCCGGCTTTTGAGATGCTTTATAATGTCGGCTATTGGTTTTGATTTTAATATTATTTTTTTGTCTTTAAACTTATTATATTGTTGTAAAATACACTTAAGAAAATAATAGTTTAAATGTTTGACATGAATGTATAGTATAGTATATTATTCTATTTGGATTTTATATGAAATAAACATCTCATTATAATTTTTATTTTAAGTTTTAGTGATAGCAAAAACGACAACCTAAAAACCTTTTTTTTCTTCGTTAGCAATCCTATATCGGTTCATAGATAAATATTACAAATCATTCGTTCTTTCCCAACACTACCCGGCATTAAATTGATATCGTTTAACTAAGGTGAGGGTACGATAATGAGAGTTCTCAATAAGACCTCGAAAGAAAGTGTACTCAAATTGAGATTGTTTTGTAAAAGATGGGGGTAGGCCACCAGTACTAGATCTGCGCCACTGTCGTATCGATAATGTATTGAGTTTAGTATTGACGCTTTCTAAAAATTTGCTTAATTAATAGTATGTAAGAAAAGACGGCAAGACGGCGGAGAGCAGTGGTGGCCCAGTGGTATCGGCCGCGACTTACGCTTTACGCGACGTTGTTGGTCGTGGGTTCGAGCCTAGGCAGGCGCTTTACTTTGTGTAAATTATTTCATCACCACTGCTCTCAAAACGGTTAAGAAAAACATCGTGAGGAAACCGGCATGTCCTAGAACCAAAAATTCGAAGACATGTTGGATAAACATTAAGCCTATCCTTCTAAATATCCTATCCAACATGTTTCCCTTCCTAATTTAAAATTGGCGCCATTCCACTGGCGCCACGCTAGCGCCTCACTGCGGTGAGAGTGAAAACTGGGACTTGAAAAAATGGCGAAAAGCAGATAACTGTCCCCGCGTTGTGTCCGTTTAAAAAACAGGGTTAAAATATACTCAAAAGGCTTCGCTAGAAATTGATTGACTGATTGGTTCTCGTAACCCTCCTTGTGAAGTGAAATCAAGCAAAACGTGAACTTGTAGTGCATATTGAATAACCACCACGCCGGCCGGCCCAGTAGTCCCGAGTGTAGCTAATACCCTCAATCCCTGCCTATCCAGGTGAGTGTTTATACTTTTTCTCAACGCAAGGAATCTCAGGGTTGCGACATACTATCATCAGGGAAATGCAATTGTTTCTGCAGACGAAGTCCAATCACATGTGACATCCATCAACCCGCACTGGGCCCGCGTGGTGGATTACGGCCCATTCCCTCTCACAGAGAGGAGGCCTGTGTCCCAGCAGTGGGAACATTAATAGGCTGATGATGTAATGTGAAGAAAAGACGGAAGGGAGGTCTTTGCCCTGCATTGGGACATAACAGGCTCATAATAATAATAATAAAAACGGGTCCCGTGGTACTAAGGAGCTACTCCTTTTAGATATGGCCAACAGGTTCGGCGTTCCCGAAAGGATCTGTCGACATAGATATCGATCCTATGACTCGGCGCCTCATACATGGCTCATGAGGGTGCTAGAATTGTATAAAATAGATAAAACTCTACGCACCTTCCTGATGTCGTGTCAAAAAAATCCAGAATGTCAAAAAATCCAGAGGAATAGCAAAACTGTAAGGATCGAGCGAGGTATATTCCAGGGCGATAGTTTGAGTCCACTTTGGTTTTGTCTAGCCCTGAATCCTCTAAGCATGCCGCTGGAGAATTCAGGGCTGGGCTATCGTTTGAAGAGATGTAGTCAGGTTATATCTCACCTCCTTTACATGGATGACCTGAAGCTCTTTGCCCCCTGCAATCTTCAGCTGATGGAGCTACTGAAGGTAACTGAAACTTTTAGTAGCGCCATCAGGATCGAGTTTGGTGTGGACAAATGTGCGGTCATGCATGTGAAGCGAGGAGAGATTGTGGAATCCGTGTGAATTTAACTCGCGGATTCCATAAACCTGAGATCCCTCTCTCCAAACGAAACCTATAAGTATTTGGGTATGTCGGAAGCGTTATCAGCACTACTGACATGAAGCAATCGTTGAAGGAACGCTTCTTTGGCCGCTTGAATAAGATCTTCAATAGCGTGCTTTTGGGTGGAAACAAGGTGCGCGCCTTCAGCGGTTGGGTCATTGGTTGGGTATTTATGTAATCTTTCGGCATACTCAAATGGACTCAAACGGAACTCGATACCCTGGATAGGCAGGTCCGAACATTGCAGACTGCATATAGAATGCATCACCCACGATCGTCAGTCATGAGATTTTATATCCCGCGGTAGTGGGGAGGCCGAGGCTTTTTAAATGCCAAAAACCTCTACAACCGCGAGATATGCAATCTCAGGGAATATTTTTTAAACAACGACGTGGGTATGCATCGAGATGTAGTGTGCATTGGACAAGGGACTCACGCCGCTCTCCTTGGCGAATGAGAATGAATGACAAGCCTTTAGTGCTTGACAATAACGACCGTAGGTCGGTATGGCAGAGTAAGGAGCTTCACGGACGCTTTTTCCGGGCCCTACACGGGCCCGAAGTACGTCAATCAGCGTCCGTAACCTGACTCCGTTTCTGATCTCTTTGGGGAATTTTCTCTTAATTGAAAAACCCAAGAATATCGACAAATGTTCTTGGGTTTTTCAATTAAGGGAAAAAAGGGGCTGCCATTAAATTAACAAGTTTTGCAGTTTTATAGTAATTGGAGATTTTTTTGCGCTATACTTACACCCTTAATGGGTAGGCCGTGCCCCTACAGTGGGGACCTTTAGAAGTTGATGATGATACTTATTTTTATGAACGATGAAATTTAAAATAGTGATGGCAGCCCCCGACGGATATTCTTGTGTTTTTAAATTATTTTATTTATTTATTTATTTATGTACACACAAAACAATTAACAGAGAAAGAAGGAATACAGATAGAAGAGCACAAAGGTACTGCTTATTTCAGTAGAAATTTCTTGCAGCAGACCTGCGACAGGAAAGTTGGATGATAGACGAAGACACAGTGTGTAGAAAGAAATAAAGAAACTTAAAATAGACAATAATAACCTAACTAAATATATAGAAATTACACATATACCTTAACAACATATATAAAACATAAAATACATATAATATAATAATATATCAAATTACAAGATAGTGGAGAGGTAATGTTCTTTGACCTGTTTCTTGAATAAAGATACATTTTTAGAGTCACGGATTTTCCTAGTCATTTGTTATGTACCACCGATTTGAAACCTGAAATATTAATTGGTCAGGATAACTATCACTTAATTATACCAAATGAAATTAATATAGGTAGTTCAATAGAGCCGTTCGCTTCACTTACCCCCCTAGGTTGGTGTGTCCATGGTAAGTGGCACGTGCCGCGGAACGCATCCAGGTGCGCAGCCGCCGGCACCGCCCACGCGACGCTGCTAGTGTCGGACGCGGCGCATGAGTCAGCGCCGTCAGCTCCCTCGCCGCTCACAGCGCGCCAGCCAGACCAGCAGCTGCAGGATCTCCATGATGAGGTGAGGCGATCCTTTGCCTTGGACTCGATGGGTGTATTCGGTAAGCCACGTCAGAATAAAAATGACTTACTTGCTGTAGCCAAGCTGGAGAAGACCGCCGTACTCGTCGATGGTCGCTGGTGGGTGGGATTGCCGTGGAAGGACGATTACTGCCGAATGCCGGATTTCTATCCGACAGCGCTGAAAAGGCTGAAAAGTATAGAGAGAAAGATGGAAAAGGACAAAAGTTTCTCGATAAGGTACAGGGATAGGATTAAAAATTTGTTGGAAAATAATTTTGCCAGGGAACTGACAGACACTGGTGCTACTACAAAGACGTGGTACTTACCTCATTTAGGGATCGACAATCCCAACAAAAAGAAATTGCGGCTGGTGTTCGACTCGGCTGCGAAGGTAAATGGTTTATGCCTCAATGACTACCTAAATACAGGTCCGGACTTGTTGCCATCACTGTTTGGTATAATGCTGCGCTTTAGGGAAAATTCTATTGCAGTAACAGGTGACATTCAAGATTTTTTCCTCAGAGTCAAAATTCAGCTGGACGACCAGCACGCATTCAGGTTTCTATGGAGAGACAGCCCCACAGAAAAGGTAAAAACCTACATTATGACATCTCTCTTATTCGGTGCAAACTGTTCTCCTTTTGTTAGCCACAGGCGTAGACAGTTTTATCAAGGCCTGTGTCCAGCATAACCCACAGCACAGAGAACCTAGAGTCCTCAAGGTTTCGGAGAAACCGATAACAGATGTCGTCTCGGGCGTACATGCATACACCCGCGCGTTGCTTAAAATTATGCTCTAGAGTATACCCTGGGTATGTTAGGTACGATACGTCTGACGGACATCTGATCTGCGTCTCCGAAAGGAAAAAGAGAGCCGGCTTATCAGTCTTTAGGTGATGATGGACTGCTATGAGGTTGGAGTGCAGACCTCTAATGTTAGTGAGGTGCACTTTGAGTGGGAGGGGTTCAACCGCTGTTCAACTTTGAACTTTTATCTCTTTTTCATACTTATGCGAGTGAAGTAAGGTGAGGAGAAGGAAGTGAGATGCGGTTCCACGCTACTAATCTTCAGACACGCACTGAAGGGACGCCATCATTGGGGGACTAGTCTGGAGACTGCGGGGACGCCCGAGCTTCCCCGGGAATGTCCATCGGGCCCTCCCGTCTGGTCACCAACCAGCACGATGGCGCATTCCGGCATTTTTCGTCAGTTGGCGGGGCAACCTTTCGTGTGGGGCTGGCACACTACTTGGGCCCCCAACTACCTGCGGTCGGCCAGCGGTGCACCGTGCCTCGGATCCCGCTACCTTCCGCGACCAGTCGCCCGATACGTCCATAACAGCGCGCGTCAGGCTGATCTGCCTGCAATGGAACCGCCATCTCGACCCATCTTCTGAAGTGGCTACACCGAGCATCGCACCGGAACTCGGCTGGGCCACTTGGCGGTACGTCTTTGCCCGGTGGGTGTTCGCAAGCCTTCGGCCGAAGCCTACCACCAGTTATTGTCACCTGATTGCCACCATCCGGGGACCACGTGTAGGGTATCATATAGGGTACTTTCCTACGGACGTGGGTGACTCGACCCCCAATCTAATAATAATGTAATAATAATGTTATAATAACTGAAGGTTTTGTCTGTGTAATTATAGACGAAGTTATCCTGACAAATAACTACCGGAGACATATAATGAAGGACGGAACGGTTGACATATGTCGGGCATGCCACCGTCCGGGTGAATCCATCAGACATATATTATTATCTCTGGTTGTTCTCGTCTGGTTAACGACGAGTACTTACACAGACATAACCAAGTGGCCAGGATTATTCACCAGCAACTTGCTTTGAAGTACAATCTAGTGGAATCTGAGGTTCCATTACAAGTATGTGCCCGACCCAGTTCTCAAAAATGACCATGTCACTTTGAACTGGGATCGGTCTATCATCACTGATAGGACTATTGTTGGCAATAAGCCAGATATAGTGGTGATAGACCGATTAGCGTGCCGCACAATGATAATGGATGGCACCATCCCGCATGACGAGAACCTCGTGAAAGCTGAGAAAGAGAAACAAATCAAGTATCTTGACTTAACACACGAGGTTGTCTACATGTGGAATGTGGACTCGGCGATTATTGTGGCGATTATCGTTACGGCCAACGGCCTGATGGCCTCGACGACAATCTGTCGAGGCTGTCATTGGGCGGTTGGATCAAGGGTCTGATACAGAAGGCAGTACTCCTCGATACGGCTCGCATTGTGAGAAGGTTCCTGTCTCTGCATCCCTAACCACTGGTAGCTTGGACCCTGTTCCCGATACCGGTTGGCCTCTATTTTTTATATTTTTAAATGTTTTTAAGTTTTATTTTTTTAATATTTAAAAATGTACTAAATAAGAAAGAAGATAAATAAAGGAAATGTAATAATAATGTACTAATCATATTTCTGGATAATAATGACATTTAAACATAAATAATTTGCACTCTTGCTTGCAGGCAGAATACAATGACTTTAAGGCTGTAAGATCTTCCCTTGTAAACTATATATTTTCTTGCAAATAAACATTTTGGAGTAGTAGTTTTGGAGAAAAATGCCAACATGGATTTAGAGTACTTTCTTGCGTGTGTTCTGGTGGTCAAATGAAATAACAAGTCACGATAAAATAAAACCGTACTATATTGTTCTCTCATAACACTTACAACAATTACATAATTAAATTTACTCTAAACTGATATAAAACCTAACTTAACAGTATGAGTGCGTACGAACGACTGGCGTCCTGTGTCGTCGTCGTATGTAATGTAGCGCCTGCGTTAATGTAAATAAACAAACTTATCACGTCAGCAGGGGCGCTACAATGGATTTGCACAAACATCCTCTCACCCCAAACGATTATACCGTCTCCGTTCCATCGTGGGTAAAAACAAAACAAACGCGTTAAAACAGCGAAAAACTTTAATTATAGCAGGAATCGAAATGACTACCACAGTGACTCAAAAGTTGTCACTCTGCCATTCAAGATGGTAGCGTTTGTCTATGTTTGTCTCTTTCTTTTTCATAGAGTTTTTCTATAAGCAAGAATGAATGACGTGACAGTTTCTCTTTCGTCTTAGATACGATCAATCCAGGTATATAACATTAACCTTGGATTAATTGATTACCATTGAAACGTAGTGTCTCAGCCGTTCGATATTCCGTTATATACCAACCTAGAAAATAATTACGAGAAAAGGAAAATGAAAAACATTAACTGTTCATTGAGCGCTGCTATGATCAGTACATAACAAACCTTATTAATGTGATGGATCATTGGAACAATATCTGGCATTTTAAGTCAATATTTCGACCAAAAAGCAGTACAAGACGATAAAAATGTTACAAAAACGTAGAATAATTCGAAGTCCTACATTTCAAGTGCTACCCAATAATATACTCGATAGAGAAGTTCAACGGATAGTGTGTTCATTTAATTTTGCAAACCATCTTTTTTTTTCTACAAAATATCATGTCCAAGATAATCACATTTATCCTAAAGGAAATAAATATTTTTTTCTGTCATTCTGCTATTTGCTGTTTGTACTTTCGTTGTGCATACAACGATTACGCAACTTGGACTTTTTTCAGTTGGATTTAAGAAGAGATCATTTAGGAAATTGCATCGCAGTGTTCGTCACCTATCTTATTTTCATCAGTACTTCAATTGGTTACACAATGATGTTCATTCTGGACATTGTACATAAGCACAACAACGTTTCTCTTATTTTGAAGATTCAAACTATCTATAGAGGCTTTGTTTCTAGTAAGAGTATCCGAAGTTTCGTTGTTTGGAACTGGATCTCCCTCATATCTGCTATAGTGTGTGATAGTATTGTGAGTGCTTTACATTATATCTCATCGACCGACTTTTCTAATTTGGAAAAACTCATACCAGACTTGCTATGTGACTTGATGTACATCACATTCGACGTCAACTTTGTGATCGCCATCCGAATTATAATACTGTTGAGGACATACCTCGATGAATGGATCCATGAAGTCCTAGTGATGAATGATGAACAGGAAGACGGTGGTCACTGCTACAAACTCCATGAGAAACAACATCAAAATATTTTAGAAGCTTTCAATATGTATAAAACAATTTTCCAAGTATTGGTAAGTCTTCTTCTTTGCGTGTGAGGATGTGGCCACCTCTGGTGACAGAGTTAATTAAGCGTCCTTTGGGAACCCCAAATGCCTCTGACTTGGCTGTTTCAGACTTACATTAACTATAAATGTCCAGGTTAGGGTGGTATTGGTAAGTGAATGTTATAATTAATACTTGTCTTAAACAATCCAAGGGTGACTTTTTAATGTTATCTTACTTTTATACATTACATAAAGCCACCTGCTACGATCCTTGCATACTACTTTTGCATCATTTATGTTCATACATCTATTCATGCACGCACCTAGCCTTCCTGAAGAAAATCACCAATACAATCCGTGTATATGTCCTTCGGGGCGAATAAATAACAAATTATTTTATTTTCCAGGCATTATTTCAAATACTTCAAGCATTTTTCCGTACGATAGCTATGTTCGATTTGGCTTTTACTGCGCTGACTACGCTACCAGAAGCACAACAAAAGTCATTATCGAAAGGCCAGGTATGTCTCAGTAAAACGATTTTACAATGAATCAGATTGTACATGCAAAATTAATCATCGAAATGGTCCAGAATTGCATACCAAGGGGGTGACCATAAGCTCTTAGAGTAAGGTTATTTTGAGATAGATTAAGTGACAGTTGTATACACGTCATATACATCTGTCCCTTACACGCACTCAAAATAACCTTACTCTAAGATCTTATGGTCACCCCCCTGGACCAGTCCTGGACCGAAAGAGCTGTAAGTCATGGGGAGTGGTCTTTACCCAGATTAGGATGATAAAAACTAACAGTAAGCGCTAGTAATCAAATTGTACGCTAACTGCGCAGTCAAATCAAATCAAATCATTTATTTGCGGAATATGGGTAGTTTACAGGGTGACATTTTTATATAAGTTCTTTAGACCATATGGTATGACCATGGCAGGTGTGCAAAATATTACAATGCAATGAATAAAATATTACAATATTATTTAACAACTGCATCATCTATACATTATACATATTATTGAAACAATTACTCTACTTAATTATTACATCAGTTTCTCATTTAAATAATCATTGACAGAATAATAAGCTTTTTGAATTAAATACTTTTTAATAGGTTTACTGTACAGTGTACTGGCAAGTCTGGCACTTTTTAAAGTTCCATAATTACTTAAGTTAGTTCGTATGTCCAATGCTAGTTCATAGATGTACAATGATTTGAAAGTCTATATTTTTAAATTAGTAAAGTGCGGTTTACATGTTTCAGTTGATTTTAATGCATAAATCGCTCGGATAAATTTCTTTTGAGCTTTAAATATGGCTTCTCTCTCAGTGGCATTACCCCAGAACATTATACCATATCTAAGTGTCGAACCAACATATGCATGATAAGCGAGGAGCACTTTGATTTACAACTTTTCGAAGCATATAAATGGTATATGAATAACGGCTTAGTTTTGTGCATATTTGTTCAATATGTGTCCTCCATGTCATGTCTGAGTCTATAGAATAGTAGTCCTAGAAATTTTGTGTTGTTGATATTGTGTATTTTTATTTGTTCGTAATTTAAAGTGCTATATTTTGAATTTCTATTTTTAAATGCCATTACATATGTTTTAGTTAAATTTATTTTGAGATCATTTAGATTTAACCAGTTAACAATAGATGAGAGCGTACAGTCTGTCTGTCTGTCTGTCTGATTTCTTTGCCGCTATAACAAAAAAATAATAAAAACAGAATAAAATAAATATTACACAAACGTGATTTTTTTGCGATAATGGTACGGAAACCTTTGTGCGCGAGTCCGACTCGCACTTGGCCGGATTTTTATTTATTTAATCATTTAAGAACACGAATGTACAGAAACGGACTTAATACCTTAGGCATTTTCTACCAGTCAACCTTTGGGTGATGCAGAAATAAATAGTGGTAGGTGCAATAACGATAATTAATGGATTTAAATATAAATACAATACATAAATATAAGCCAGAAATAATAAATAAATACAATACAATTGTTAGGAAAACCTTTTGGAATCAGCTGTTGGTTCTCAACAAGGTGACCCTCTTGGGCCAGTCATTTTCAGTTTGGCAATAAACCCAATCATTCGGCAACTAAATTCTAAATTCAATGTTTGGTATTTGGATGATGGAACCCTAGGAGGTGATGTTGATACAGTTTTGAACGATTTTACTTTTTTGAATGATATATTTAGCTCTATTGGGCTAGAACTTAACCTTTCGAAATGCGAAATTTACCTCCCCCAAACTACTGACCGACAGACTACTTTAGCAAAATTCAATGCCATAGCATCTAATATTAAAATTACCGAGAAAAACTCTCTTCACCTCCTGGGTTCTCCTATTTTTGATGAATCCTTTCCAAATTTCATTAAACAGAAAATAAAAAAAAATAACGATGTCTCGGAAAAACTTTTCATAATTAACATGCATTCAGCCTACACACTTATCAGATATTGTTGCTTTGGACCAAAATTTACTTATAGCTAGAAAAAGTAGACCAAATTATAAGGAACACACTTTCAGCTATCCTAGATGTGGCCTTGGACGACTGAGCATGGCAACAAGCCATGCTTCCCATTCGCTTGGGCGGCCTCGGTGACCGCAAAATTTCAAGTATAAGTTTACCAGCCTTCCTCTCCTCGGTCTACGGTACTGATAAAATAACCAGGAACATCTTATCTTCATCACTGGTTAATTTTGAGGTACCGTGTTTGACCGATGCGTTGAACGCTTGGAAAATGGCTTGACCCAATACGGATCTACCCGACAACCTGTCCTCCCAGAGACGATGGGATGTGCCGCTCTGCATAAATACATCGTCTAGTACTGCTGAGCGTGCGCGTCTGCTGGCTGTGGGGGAATGGGAGTCGGGTTTGTGGCTTCAAGCACTCTCGTCATCCACCATAGGCACTATGATGGATAACTCTTCGTTTCGGCTCGCAACCTGTCTACGCTTAGGCACACCTTGTGCTGCTCCACATCGGTGCCAATGTGGTGAAGCTGTCGGCAGCCTTGGGCACCATGGCCTGTCTTGTTGCAAGAGTGCAGGACGCATAACACGGCACGCCAGCATCAATGACATTATTCGTCGAGCCCTTATCACCGCCAGCGTACCAGCTGTTTTAGAACCTAACGGATTGGTACGTGACGATGGGAAGAGACCAGATGGCATGACGTTGGTGGTGGGTAGGCCTCTGGTGTGGGATGCAACCTGTGTCGACACCCTTGCGCCATCTCATGTTGCTAGTTCGGCGCAAATACTGTAACCTAATTGGTAATTACAGTTTTGAGCCGTTTGGGGTCGAAACGCTTGGGTCATGGGGCCCGTGTGCACGTCTCCTTTTTAACCGACTTTCCAAAAAGGAGGAGGTTTTTAACCGACTTCCCAAAAAGGAGGAGGTTTCTCAATTCGACAGTATATATGTTTTTTTTTTATGTGTGTTCACGGATAACTTCCTCGTTTATGTACCGATTTTGATGATTCTATTTTTGTTGGAAAGGAGATATCACAAGGGTGGTACCATGATAAGCAAACCAAGATCTGATGATGCCATCCTAGAGAAATCGAGGGAACTCATCAAATATTATAGGCATACATATAGCGAATTTGGTATTTTTATCAACAATGCAATTATTTACACTCAGAAAGTGTCATTTGGTGAAATAGAACTGATAAAGAAGACCATAGATGGCCACTGGAACTCCTTAAAGTATGTCACGGGTATAAGATAATATATCGAATAACTAACCGACTATGATGAAGCAAAAACTTATAAATAAATGATACTGATGAAAATGGTAACATCGAACTGATCTGATGATGAAGCCGGAAGATAGGCACTGGAACTCCGAAATAAAACAATGGATCCTAGTCGTGTTTGGGCTTATAGCAATCGTCGTGAGATTTACTTTGGCTATAAATGATATTCATGATTTTGGAGGTACCTACCAAAACTAAAAAAGAGATAAATAAAAAACTTTTTAACAAAAAAATCAAACCAACTTCCAAAACAAAATACTACAGAGCGAAAAATAACTTTCTTTTACGAAGTCGGTGTCGAAAACATGGAAAACAATAGGTACCTACCAAAGACACCGACTTCGGAAAAGAAAGTTAGTTTTCGCTTTGTAGTATTTTGTTTTGGAAGTCGGTTTGATTTTTTTGTTAAAAAGTATTTTTTAAGGAGATCTCTCGCCACTCGATCAGTGTCGATCGACACTGTGCGTGACCAGAGGGCTGGATTCTTTGCGCAGAGAATCAGCATTGCGATTCAATGGGGTAATGCTGCCAGTCTTCTGGGCACGTTCCCGGATGACAGCGATGTGGAGGATTACTTCGACGCCTAAGTGTACCTTTCTTTTGTATAAAGTATAAGTAGTTAGTTTAAGTATAATTTTGTATATTTTTCTTTTATAAGTATATACAATTATTCAATAAATATTAATTGAAATATAGGAATATATCTAAACAATTAGTAGAAACAGAGAATTGGAAAAAAACTGGCGCTGTGACGATACTGCTGCCAAATTCTTGCTGAATGTGTTCGCGAACTTTAACTTACTAACTACTAGTTGAATACTAATAAAGAGTAAAGACTTGACCAGATACCAGATTCAGACCCTAATGATAATATTCCATGACCATGTTGATATTTTATCTATAAGCAGCCAAAAACCGAAAATAATATAATTTAGTCCTACGCACCAACACAATAAAATATTTTCCAAAGGCTGAAAGACGGTAAAGTCAAAATTTATAAAGATATAAAATTAAATCATACCGACCTGTGCAGGTCGCGCGAATCTACCGAATGCGAGAAGCTCAGGATTGGTCGATTTGACAACATTTATGGACTGTTTTGGGTCTCTTTCAGCTGAAACAACGATTAAAATAATTAACTTTACTTTCCAGACTATGTTCCTCGGTTTCATGTTTGCTTCACATATAGTAAAGGGTATAATTTTCGTAGTTATACAAAGTATTAGCTGTGAAAAGTTCTACATAACTGTAGAAGAAGCTGAGTCAACGTGCTTACAGCTTATGAAGAACGGGAAATGTTCAAGTAAGAATGAATCACGAGAGTCTAAGAGTTAGGTGCTCTTGAGAAGAAGAGGTGTTGTTACCTAGAATTAGTTTCCGACCGAATCTTTGGCTAAGACTTCGCTGTCTTTAGCCAAAAATATTCACCTCCGGCCAGATCTCACTGACCTCTCTTTGACCAAAATGGGCTGAAGTTTTGTCCAAAGCCGAAGGTTTTTAGCAAGTGCCGCAATTTAACGAACTGTTACGAATGCGCAAGACACCGATAGAAGATGAAATAGGCGGGTGGTAGGGACCATACTCCATTGCGCCGGCCAGTCGTCATGGCCAGAAAATAGTTACATCAAAAACCAAATAAAATAAGACGAAATAGACCATTTTGTTACGTTCCACTTTTTGACCTGGTTCCCTTATATTTTTTCGGTGTGATTTTAAAGACGTTTCTTGCCAATGAATTGAATTTTATAGGGCTACTAGCTGACCCGGCAAACTTTGTTTTGCCATAAAAACACCAAACATTCATCTACCCTACCTACCCTACCCTAACAACCCTACCCTACCTACCCTTCCTACCCTACCTACCCTACCCTAACTACCTACCCTACCCTACCCTACCTACTCTACCTACCCTACCTATCCTACCCTACCCTACCCTACCCTACCCTACCTACCCTACCCTACCTACCCTACCCTACCCTACCCTACCCTACCCTACCTACCCTACCTACCCTACCTACCCTACCTACCCTACCTACCCTACCCTACCTACCCTACCCTACCCTACCTACCCTACCCTACCTACCCTACCCTACCTACCCTACCTTCCCTACCTACCCTACCCTACCCTACCCTACGCTACCCACTTAGGGGTATGAAAAATAGATGTTAGCCGATTCTCAGACCTACTCAATATGCTCACAAAATTTCATGAGAATCGGTCAAGCCGTTTCGGAGGAGTACGGGAACGAACATTGTGACACGAGAATTTTATATATAAGATTTCACCTTCGCCTTTTGTTTTGGCCATAAATCGGCCTTCAGTCGGACACTAGTTTGAATCATCATCATCTTGCTGCCCTTGTCACATGTTACTTGAGGTCGGCGCAACACGTTTTCATCTTCCATACCATCCTGTCAACAGTCACTCATACTGTCCATCCATCTATAGCACACTAGCTTGAATAATTTCTAGTAAAATTTGTCTTTTTTACAGAGAGTCAAAAACATTTTTGCTTTAACGTGATAATGGCTACTCAATCGTTCAGTAAGATGACAGCGTGTGGCCTGTTTAATGTCGACGCGACGCTAGCGGTCACTTTGATAGCAGGAATCATTAATTATGTTATTGTACTTCTGCAGTTCTTCTTTCTTTAAAATATTTGATTTCATAATAATTAAAACGGTGAAATAAACCCAACGTTTAGACTTTTATTGCAATTTAACCACGTATACATAAAATAATAAATTAAGAAATGAAATAGCAAGTAAGTTGGGTACCCAATGGGAAGGTCCATTTGTTATTTTAAATGATTTAGGTGTAAATGTAGAAATATAAAAAAATAATAAAACCTATTTAATCCATAAAAATAGAACCAAACCATTAGTAACATAAGCTTATAATTAAGTTACAAAAAAAATGTAACAACATTTTTTTTTTCTATCTCACCCCCGATGTGAGGTCTAGTATGTACCCTATCCATATATGTAATCTGGCTTCTAATAATATATAACACTCATGTACTCTTTAGTCAGTAATAAAAGGTAATCGCTTGAGAACAGTTGTTTGACTAACACAATATCCCCACAATTTTGAATGACCTGACCTTGTTTAGTAGTACTCATAAATAGAAAGCTTTTTACAAATTTTCAAGACTCAATTTTATTCAATTTTATGTTTTTATTTATGTTTTTCGTGAGGTAAAAAAATGCGAGTCCAAGAGCGAGCGAAGCGAGTTCGCGAGCTAAGGGCACCCCGACACGGATAGGTTAGGTTCGAAGTAAGGTTACTTTAGACCCTCCTTACCTTACTTTAGAGCGCCGTCGACTTTGTTGCTTAAATAGTAATTGTATAAACTTTAACCATAGATATCTCCATTACCATGGGATTCCGTGGGATGGGGATGGTACAGTGAGGTAGCCCCGCCACCCCCCTTTTCCTCCCCCCCTCCGCGCCCCTAAATCGATGGACTTAGAATTTTTATTCCAACCTGAAAACTTTAACCATGGATACTTCCATAACCATGGGGCTCCGAGTGGTGAGGATGGTACTGGGGGGTAGCCAAACGTCGCCCCCTCCCCCTCCACATTCCCCGTGTCAAAAAACAACGGCCCATAATCGAAATTTTAATCACTTCGTGGCTTAATAACGCTTTAACAGAAAGCGGGTAGGTGTAAAATAACAATAGACGTAGAAGTAGTTGGGATTCCCTTTTCCGCACTTACACTCCCATTTGGTCCGTTGTGCGTGGGGGTGCTGGCTAACATAGCCAGCCCAGCTCCGCCCAAAACCACAAAAGATTCCTGGGAGCTTCACCGGCTTCACGGAGCGACCTCACTGTTCCGAGGATTTCTTCGCGTTTAGAAGCCACGGACTAGCATTCCAGAATTACGTGGGCCTTTGATTCTTCGGCGTTAAAACATCCCCTGCAAAGTGGGCTGTCCGTAGCGCCTATGTGAAATAAATGTTAAGAAGGTTGTGGCCCGCTATTGTCCCTATAATTATTTTGAGGTTTTTTCTACTCAACCTGAGGAGTTTTTTAGAGAGACGTGGGTGTACTTTTGGGAAAGCCATTTTTGACTGTCTGCAGTATGTTGCCCGTGAACATCTATTATTGTGTGGTTCTGTTGATCTTTGACGAATCCACGCACGAAATTGCGAGAAAGGCAAGGGGATAAGTAGGTACGGGCCTAGCACTAACATCTCGGAGCCCCTTTTCGCAAGTTCATCCGCGGCATCATTGCCTAGGTGGATCCCTAGGCTATGCCCCCTGATCCACTGGAGGGTGATTCGATAGGATTTTGATATACTCTCCAGGGTGAGGTGGCACTCAAAGATTAGTTTGTTGTTAGTCAGTTTGTTTCCTAAATGTTGAGCACAGCCAGACTATCAGATAGGAATCTGATTCCGTAGGCACCTAAACGCTTTACGGTTTTTGCGGCTTGTGTTAAGGCGACACATTCACATTGAAATATCGAACTGTGTGTGTCTAGCGGTATGTGAAAGTTAATGTTGAGGTCAAGGGAGTGTACGCCAGCACCTGAACCGTTATTAGTTTTTGAGCCATCTGTGTAGATTCGCACTTTATTGGCTCCTGACTGATCCCTTTCTTCCTCTATTGTTTGTATGTTATAATTTTGTTGAACATAGGTTGTTTTTGTATTCTATCACACGGAGCAGCGATGTGGGGTTGATAATCAATCGCTCGGTCCAGGATTTTAGCGTGTGGACTTGTGAGGTTTTTGCCCCATATGCCTAGATGCTTTAGCCTGATGGCAGCTAGCACCATCTCTTGCTGTATGTACAGGTCCAGGAGAGTTATTTCTAGAGCTATCTCCATAGCTGCTGTTGGGGTGGTTCTCATACAGCTGGTGATAGCTGAACAGGCCTGTCCCTGGAACCGTTGGAGTTGGGCAATGGTGGTCGAGAGTTCTGTCCTCGTCCACCAAACCAGAGCGCCATAAGCCAACATTGGCCTGATCACCGCTGTGCATAGCCACAGAGTAATCCTTGGAGACAGCCCCCATGTTTTTCCTAGCATTTTCTCACACTGATAGAGTGCAATTGTGAATTTATTGAGTTTGTAGTCAAGATGCTTGTTCCAGAGCAATTTGCTATCAAGGATTACCCCCACCAACAATAGACGTATTTTCAAAGCATATTTTTTTATTTTATATTAAAATTAGAAAGACATAATTAAAGTGCCTGATTTATTTAAATAATCACTGCTTAACGTGCAGTGTACGGATACTCACGTTTGTAGTACATTTATGTGACTCCTAGCAATAATTTTGCACCACCTGCCAGCACATCATTTGCACTTTCACTGAGAACTAGAGGATCACAATGTCTCAACTTGACGAGATTGCATAAGCACAAAAAAGCCTTGAGGACTGCTTTATCCGGAAGATGAAAGAATTGGAAGCTCAAATCCAGTACGCGGGCCCTAGCAAGGATACTGTAGCGAGGGTTGCTGACGAGTTTCGCACCTTCAGAGAGCTAATCTTCCCGTAGACAGTTTAGCGAGTGTGCCAATCAAGTTGATGGGTTGGAGACCAGACATCATCGGAGGGCTCTGATTTTCCAGGGCATTGCAGAGGTTGACGGTGAGGTTAGCAGTACAGTCATCCTGGACATTATAAATAAGAAGCTGGCCCCTAAGCCATTGACTGCATCTTCCATTAAGTCCTGTCATAGACTCGGTGTAGCCAATAAAGACCATCATCGGCCAATACTGGTGAGATTTTCTGATTATGACGATAAATCTGCTGTCTGGAAAGCCAAGTCCCGCTTAAAGGGTTCCTTCATCTCAGTCAAGGGGTTCTTCAAGGACAAGGATACCATCTTTGGGAAGGCGCGGCTCCACTTCGGGATGCGATCTTGTTGGACTTAGGGACAAAGACAGACTAGAGTAGACACAAGTTAACTTCATTCGACGAACTGAGTCCACTGCGAAGTATCCCAAGATCCAGGGTGGCGATAACCTGCGATATAAGACGCGTTAATCATGGTATTTGGCTACTTATTTTATTAATTAATAATGTGTTAGCTACTTATTTTATAAATTAATAATGTGTAATACGCAATAGAAAATAAAATTTAACTTACCGCAGCAATCTTGTTGCCATTTTGTGTACTAAACTATCACTTTTCCTCTTATAACTAGTTATATTCTCAGAACCCACCACGTCGCTGTGGTACAGCAATAATATAAGACGCAGCACTTTTGCCCTTATCAGCCAGACATGGCGGATGTGCTGTCGCCAGTGATCGCCAGCTCAGTTTTAAGACCTAAGCATATAATTAGAATTAGATAGAATTAGTAGTCTTACATCGAACTCTCTAAGCGCGGGTCGTTTATTCTAATAAACTTTTAGTTACACGAGCCCCAAAATTTAATTTATAACCGTCGCTACGCTCCCGAAATTTAACTGGTTTTAATTTAGTTTGTAGTGAATGTTACATTAGTTTGTGACTTTTTAGAATTATAATTTTGAATTTTAATTTTAAAGTGTTTTAAGTGAATGTTTATCTTTTGCGATTTTATTAGATTACTTTTATAATTAAAAATTATGCAAGACCAAAACCCCGTACCCGCTACGGTTGGTTGAGCCCTGTCGGCTCGGACCGAAACACCGTTTTCTATGCAATTTGCCGACTCGATGATACCTCGGGATGTTTTAAATTTAATTCCTGAATTTAATGGCGAAACTTATTTACTTAGTTTATTTTTACGGAAGTGTGAATATGTTATCGGAAAGTATCAAGGGACTACAGATTGAAATGCGTTTTTAATGCAAAATATCACAAGTAAATTAAAAGGTAAAGCGGCAGCCTTAATTAGTGAAAGAGGTGATTTTGAAACCTATACAGAATTAAAGTCATTATTGATTCAAGATTTTGGTGATCCCAGGAGTGAGGAATAGCTACTTATTGAGCTGGAAACTCTAAAATTAAATAAAGTGAGTCATACTTACAGTTTTGCAGTCGAATTCAAGACATTCGTGCTATATTAATTTCAAAAGTGAATCAGAACAGCTCTGTGACCTTAAAAGAAGCTAAAAAAATAATATACAACAATACTTCGCCTAATGTCTTCATGTAAAGATTATTCGAATTAAAAACCCTACTTCCCTAAAGGAAGCTTTAAAATATGTCCTTGAAGAGGTTAATTTTCAGGAAATATAATTTACGTAGTAAGATGTTGCAACACCGACCCCAAGGTCATACGTTACCAACACACAATAAAGGGTTTGTTTTTAGTTCACTCAATCTGAAACCTTTTGTCACATTGCCTCCAATTCAAAACAATAATTTCAGACCTCAAGGTCAATTTAAATTTGGTATACTTAATCAAAACTTTGTACGCCCAAATATACCAAATCAACAGATGGGCTTACGACCGCAAATGGTTCAATTTGGAAATAAACCACTAGTCACTGGTAATAAACATCCCCGCAACTCGGCTACAGACCTCAAGTAGGACAATTTGGCTACAGACCCCAAGTAGGACAATTTGGCTATAGACCCCCAACAGCACAATTTGGTTATAGACCCCCTCAATCTTCGGCTTATTCTCCACTTAATAATTTCTACGATAATGTTGTCACAATGAGAACTGCTTTAGCACCCGTTAAGCAACCACAAGGTTTTTCTGTGAATGAACTTTATACGGATGGCGAACAATACTATTATGACCCCACTTACGACGAATACATGCACAATATGACGACGCACTGTGGTTATGATTATACAAATATGTACAATAGCTGTTGCCCGCGGCTTCGCACGCGTAGACTACATGCTTCTCCTTATCATATTTTAACATTATGTAGAGAAAAAGTAAAAAATAATGTAATGCGAAAGTGTTTCTTAGGACAGACTTATACTTACCTACTTTATCATCAATACGCTCTATCTTTGTCCCGTCCCTATCCCTTCACTATTTCTGTGTTTATCCATGACTAATAATAAGTAATCATACGCATAAGTAAGTAATTAAATTAAAGTATTTCCTTATAAACAACATTTTAAACCATTTTGCATGTCCACGCCAATATCGCCAGACTATTTGATGAGCTAACACGTGAACACGCTACATAGAACTGTCCAGGGTAGGGTAGGTAGGGCAGGGTAGGTAGGGTAGGGTAGGTAGGTTACGGTAGGGTAGGTAGGGTTTTTTTTTTTTTTTTTTTTTTTTTTTTTTTTCTTAACACTATTCCCCGCCAACGATATTGGCGCCTTATGTGCTTAACCTCAGTCGTTCCGGTCAATCTTTTATGCCTCTCGTACATTCATTCCTCATACCAGTTCTTTCTTGCATTCATCTTCTTGCATTCTGTGGGTAAGGGTCCCACTTTTATTAGTCTACTCTATGGGCATGATTTATTTCTTAAAAAAATAGTTAATAATACAAAAATACAGTGTGCTATAATTACAACTGAGCAAAAAGGTGCCATTAAAACAATTAGAGCAAAAGGTGCTATTACATCATATTGAGCAAAGGTGCTGTTTATCACAGAATATACAGTAGTAGTTTATCACAGAAAATAGGGTAAAAACTATATAACAGCTAGGGATAGAAACACAACAGTGTAACTATCACACAATTAACACAGAAATTAACATTTAATAAACTTAGGTACTAACATGAAATACTGCCGGTTACACATGTCCAGGCTGCATTCCGTGCTTGCATTTAAATATCATAAATAATACTAATGAAGCACGGTGCGCCTTAGGTTTTATTTCGATGTATAACCGCAGTGGCTACTCTAATACAGTATTCCAAGAATTTTTCCCTATATTTCTTGTCCATGAGCCCATGCAGGCTCTCCCTCGTTATTTTCCTGTCCAGCTCACATTCAAGTTGGTAGCGCTCCCTGATAAATAACGGGCATTCTACAAGTATGTGCTGGACAGTCTCTGCCACGCCTGGATCGCAGACGCACGATGGGCTATCCTTACACTTGAAGCGATTCAAGTATTCAGAGAACCCACCGTGCCCCGTCAAAACTTGCGTGAGGACGCCTTCGGGCCGCACCTGTTGTACGATACGGAAAGCCGCTATTGCATCCGGAAGAAACATTTTCGTCACCGAAGCAGTCTCGCCCGACACATATCTTCGATTCCATTCATCAAGCGATTCCAAACGGATCTGTCGCTTGATAAATGAAACCGGACACTGGTCGTAGTCCGGCTTCCTCCGTAACGACAATGCTGCTTCCTTAGCCAACTCGTCCGCTCGCTCATTCCCCGGCAGGCCCGCGTGGGCCTTGATCCAGAACAAAGTCACAGCTTTGTTCTGGCACAGGGCGTGAGCCAGGTTTGCGCGCGCGCGAACTGCCAGGGGATGGAGCGAGCCATGGTTTGCAAGCGTCTGCAATGCGGACATTGAGTCGCTGTACAAACCATAGCTCGCCTCTTGCCGCGCGAGGATCACTTCTGTCGCCTTGCAAATGGCCAGGAGTTCCGCCTGGTAGACTGTGCAGTACGCGGCAAGACTAAGCTTGAGGTTCCGGATTTCGCCCTCATTATCCCAAATGGATAATGCGGCTCCGACCTTCCCCTCAATCTTGCTGCCGTCGGTGAATATTCGCACCGCCTGCACATTGTTACTGTCTAGTAACTCTTGGTCTGCCAGGCACATGAACTCCAGGGGCGTTTGTGTAGCTGGATGAGGGGCTTCTGCAAACCTTACCGCACTCTCGATCTCCCTATCTCCTGGCACAAACCGGGATGACCCTCTCCTCGCTTTATACAGGTCGGCTGCCTCTTGTATGCGCAGGTCTAGAGGTAGTATCCCAGACAGTGCCAGTGCCGAGTTCAGAGAGACAGTACGGTAAGATTTGCAGAGCTTCTGAGCGAATCCTCGTTGAACAGAGCCTAACTTCTTCCGTATACCCAACTTCTTTGCAGCGGGTGCCCAGGCGGCGGCTGCGTATGTCACTATGGGCTCAATCGTTGCCGTGTAAATTGTGTGTATTACTTGTGTGTTTAATCCCCAGCTCACCTTTGCCGCTCGGGACAGCCGCTTGTATACGTTAGCTGCCCTCTTGCAGACGTTCGCGGCATGCTCATTAAAAGTGAGCTTTTCGTCTATGGTTAGACCCAGCAATTTCATTTTCTTGACCATACCGATGCCGACCCCGGCCATGCTCAGTATTGGAGTGTCGTACTTAAGCTTATTGGTTATGGTCATCGCACAGGTTTTGTGCGGTGCAAACCTCAGCTTATTTCGGACGCCCCAACCCTGAACATGGGCGAGGGCTGCATTGGCAGATCTTGAGACTTCAGTCGCCGTGTCCCCATCTACAACCAAGACTATATCATCCGCGAACGCCTGCACGAAAATTCCACGCTGCTCAAGGTCCTGCAGTAGTGGGTCGAGAACGAGGTTCCACAGGATTGGACCACCGATCGACCCCTGGACACAGCCCTTGCTAGTCTCTCGCGTGCATTCCTCCCCGGCATACCGAACCTTGACCTTCCTACCGTCGAGATAGCTGTCTATCAGCCTCCTAACGTTAACCGGGCACTTTTCCTCAGCCAGTCTGACCCTTATGGCTGGCCACCAGGCGCTATCGAAGGCGCCCTCTATATCCAATGACACCAGGACAATTAGCTTCTTCAGCCTCAACTTGTCCTTTACGTGCTCTACTAGCGTATAGAGGGCGTCCTCGGTGCTCCTCTGGGGCATGAAGCCAAACTGACGAGTACTAAACCGCGGTACAAGCTGATATTTTAGGCGCGCTACGACCATCCTCTCCAGGACCTTCCCCAGAACAGGCAGTAGACCGATTGGTCTGTATGCCTTAGGGGTGGTGTAGCTATCCTTGCCCGGCTTTCTGAGGACTACGACTGTAGCCTCCTTCCAGGTGGTCGGGAAGTGTGCCAATTCGAGGCACTTATTGTAGAGGGCAAGGAAAGCGTCTAGGTCCTGGTGAATCGCTCGACTGCAGATATCAGAAGTAGGGTAGGTAGGGTAGGGTAGGTAGGGTAGGGTAGGTAGGGTAGGGTAGGTAGGGTAGGGTAGGTAGGGTAGGGTAGGTAGGGTAGGGTAGGTAGGGTAGGGTAGGTAGGGTAGGGTAGGTAGGGTAGGGTAGGTAGGGTAGGGTAGGGTAGGTAGGGTAGGGTAGGTAGGGTAGGGTAGGTAGGGTAGGGTAGGTAGGGTAGGGTAGGTAGGGTAGGTAGGGTAGGTAGGGTAGGGTAGGTAGGGTAGGGTAGGGTAGGTACGGTAGGGTAGGGTAGGTAGGGCAGGGTAGGTAGGGCAGGGTAGGTAGGGTAGGGTAGGTAGGTTACGGTAGGGTAGGTAGGGTAGGGTAGGTAGGGTAGGGTAGGTAGGGTAGGGTAGGTAGGGTAGGGTAGGTAGGGTAGGGTAGGTAGGGTAGGGTAGGTAGGGTAGGGTAGGTAGGGTAGGGTAGGTAGGGTAGGGTAGGTAGGGTAGGGTAGGTAGGGTAGGGTAGGTAGGGTAGGGTAGGTAGGGTAGGGTAGGTAGGGTAGGGTAGGTAGGGTAGGGTAGGTAGGGTAGGGTAGGTAGGGTAGGGTAGGTAGGGTAGGGTAGGTAGGGTAGGGTAGGGTAGGTAGGTAGGGTAGGGTAGGTAGGGTAGGTAGGGTAGGTAGGGTAGGGTAGGTAGGGTAGGGTAGGGTAGGTACGGTAGGGTAGGGTAGGTAGGGCAGGGTAGGTAGGGTAGGTAGGGTAGGGTAGGTAGGGTAGGTAGGGTAGGGTAGGTAAAATTCGAAGATCCTAACTTCAAAACTGACCGACTTTCATACAAACTTTCATCCCCTATTTCACCCCCTTAGGGGTAGAATTCACAAAAATCCTTTCTTAGTGGATGCCTGCACAGTATAAAGTATCTATGAGCAAAATTTCAAGTGTTTAGACGATTTAATTATTCCCATAACTTCATCCCCCTTTTCACCCTCATGGGGGTGGAATTTTCAAAATTGCTGAGACACGTGTAAGTCATTTTTTAATCTTCAGCCTAAACCCAAAATATGAAGATCCTGACTTTAAAACTGACGGATTTTCATACAAACTTTCATCCCCTATTTCACGCCCTTAGGGGTGGAATTTCCAAAAATCCTTTCTTAGTGCTCACCTACACTACCAAAAGAACCTAAGTACCAAGTTTCATGATTGAAGCTTCAGCCGTTTGGCCTGTGCGTTGATGGTAAGTGAGTGAGCTTCGCTCCCGTGGGCCACCCCACAGGATCCGTTTTCGGGATTAAAAAATAGCCTATGTTACTCAGGAATAACGTAGCTTTCTATTGGTGAAAGAATTTTTTAAATCGGTCCAGTAGTTTCGGAGCCTATTCGGTACAAACAAACAAACAAACAAACAAACAAACAAACAAAAAAATCTTTCCTCTTTATAATATTAGTATAGATAAGGACGATTTCGCAGAGGAGAAGCCTATTGTTGGACAGATTGAAACTGCTGGCAATTTGAGTTTACCTGAAAATAACGGTGATTCGGCAGTTGTTCAAAATTTTCAAATAGATTCAATACGAATCAACCAGAAATGATAGAACTTAATTTTGACGCCAATCTAAAACATCCATACATATACATACCGGAAATAAACGGCAAAATCATGTTAGATAAAGGAAGTACACGATCTTTTATAAGTCCCAAGAAAGCTTATGAATATTTTCCCCATTTAAAATTCTATGAACCATTTACAGTTACAAGCACACACGCGACTAGGGAACATTATGAAGTAGCTAAAATCCCTCTATTTTCTATTTTTAATGATAACAGGTATCATAAATTTTATATTTATGATGTGGACAACAAATATGATGGATTGATTGGAATGGACCTTACGAGTATGTCTCACCTTAATTCTGCCTTATCGTTTAAGGATAAGATTTTAAAGACAAACGGCGTCAACATCCCTATAAGTTATTTCACTGACCTTGAAATTAAACTAGAACTGCGGACTGAACATCAAATAAAATTGTCCGTAAATCAAAAGAACAAGCATTTTCATGAAAGCGTTCGAATGCCAACTGCAATTGTTAAATGTAAAAATTACTTAGCCTCCACTGTTATACAGAACGCAACTGATCTTGAAATGAGGTTGACTATAACAGCCCCATTCAAAGTTACCCATTTTTCTAATGAGTGCATAGTAAATAACTTAACTGAATTAGGCGATTTCGAGATTGACTTGATTAACAGAAAATTTCAAGAAATTGCGACTTGATCATCTTAATCAAGACAAAAATAACCTTATTAGTAAGTTATGTCACGAGTATAAAGATATATTCTATTGTGAAGAGTTGCCCTTGACCTTTACAAACCAATTTAAACATAATATACGCACCACTAATGCAAACCCAATTAATGTTAAACCATATCGGCAGCCACCAGCACAAGCTGAAGAAATCCAACGACAGGTCGAAAAGCTTCTCAAAGACAATGTGATCCGCGAGTCACACTCCCCCTGGAGTGTACCTGTGCATTTGGTGCCCAAAATGGCTGATGCTTCCGCTCAGGTGAAATATAGAATGGTTATAGATTATCGTAGACTCAATGACATAACAATCGACGATAAGTACCCACTTCCCAACATATCGCTGCTTATAAACTAAAGTGCCACAAATCCAAATTTTGCAAAATAGCTTTTATTAAAAAAAAAGTGGCAAAAATCATCCTTATTTTCATATTTCACGAAGACACCTGTCAAAATCAGCCTCTTTATCACAAATTTATGCATGCGCCCTTTTGGCATTTTCACGAATCGATGGTTAAGTTCCGAGCAAAGCGGCCATCTTTTGAGTTGCGACCTGACAGGCCCATTAAAGACAGTTTTTCATTGCCCAAGATTGACGACACGCTGAATACGTTAACAGAAATGAAGTGGTTTTCTACCTTAGATCTAAAAAGTGGCTACTGGCAGGTCTAAATAGACCCTCGAGATAAGGATCCGAATGGGGGCCGAGTCACCCACGTCCGTAGGTGTACCCTTTGATTCCCTACACGTGGTCCCCGGGTGGTGCAAATCATGTGACAATAACTGGTGGTAGGTTTCCGCCGAAGGCTTGCGACCACCCACCGGGCAAAGACGTACCGCCAAGCGGCCTAGCCGTGTTCCGGTTACGATGCTCGGTGTAGCCAACTACAGGAGTTGGGTCGAGACAGCTGTTCTACTGCTGGCAGACCAGCCTGACGCGCGCTGTTATAGACGTATCGGGAGACTAGTCGCGGAGGGTAGCGGGATCCGAGGCACGGTGCACCGCTGACCGACCGCAGGTAGTTGGGGGCCCAAGTAGTGTGCCAGCCACACATGAAAGTCTGCCCCGCCAACTGTCGAGAAATCCCGGAATACACTATCGTGCTGGTTGGCGACCAGATGGGGAGGGCCCGATGGACATTCCGGGGGAGCTCGGGCGTCCCCGCAGTCTCCGGACTAGTTCCCCAATGATGTCGTTTTTTCAGTGCGTGTCTGAAGGTTAGCAGCGTAGAACCTCGTCTTACCTCCTTCTCCTCTACTCCATTCACTCTAAAATTATGAAAAGGAAAAAGAATACTGGGGTTGAACAGCGGCTGCACCCCCTCCCCCACAAATTGCACCTCACCAACATTCGAGGTCTGCACTCAAATCTCTCTGCAGTCCACTACCACCTGGAGACTGAGAAACCAGCGCTGTTTTTCCTTACGGAGACGCTGATAGCGAGTCCATCAGACGTGTCGTACTTATCTTACCCAGGGTTTACCCTGGAGCACAATTTTAAACCGCGCGCGGGTGTATTTATGTACGCCCGTGACGATACTTGCTATCGGCGTCTCCGTAACCTTGAGGACTCCAGATTCTTAACGCTGTGGGCTTTAGTGACACAGGTTAGGATAAAATTATCTACGCCTGTGTCTACCGTTTGCACAGCGGAGATCAGGAGACAACCAGGCTCACAGAGTACCTCAGTGAAGTTGCCGACGTGGCACAGCAGCGGTACCCTTCCGCCCAATTAGTGTTACTGGGGGACTTTAATGCCCACCACCAGGAGTGGCTCTTCCCATACCAGTGCACTGACCATGCTGGACGACAGATGTGTAAGCTTTCGCTAGCGCTAAACCTCACCCAGCTGGTCCAGGGGGCAACGAGGGTACCGAACGTTGATTCGCACACGGCGAATTGCTTGGACCTTCTGCTGACAACAGATCCAGACAGATACTCTGTGTCGATAGCTTCACCTTTGGGTAGTTCGGACTAATGTCTGGTGAAGTCTGTGTCCGTCTATTCCCCCTCAAGAGGCACCCGGCGGGTTTGGCGGTACAAGTCAGCAGATTGGGTTGGTATGCGATCTTTCTTCGCATGCTATCCTTGGCAGCCTACTTGCTATTCTTCGACTGATCCATCGTCGTGTGCGGACGCCGTAACGGATGTGTTGCGTCAAGGAATGGAGTACTACATTCCGTTCTCTGACGTATCAATGTCTAGCGAAGACCGGCCATGGTTTGGCGCCGAATGTAAGCGCGCCGACGCGCTTAAACATGGGGCGTACCTGGCTTGGGTCGACGCTCGATCGCGTAAGGCGGGTGACGTTGTAACACTTTTTTTGTGGTAGATAAAAGTTTTGTCAAAAGAAAATTAGTTACCTCTTTCCGCCGTATTTGTATTGCTTATTCGCCTTAAAACTGCCGCTGGGTTGGTTTTGGGATTGTGAGGACGTTGTCCCGCTTCCGTTGGCGTGCCTCAAGGAATTGCTTATGTGAATGATGGTAGCCTTTGAGTTCAGAAGATTCGAGAACGATCGGATTTCCTGAACGAAACGCGGGAGCAGGGGTGCGTTCAAAATTCTCATCCGGGCTGTCAGGGATTGATAGTGTTTTATTGTAGTCTGATTTTAAGTCGGGTTTTGGAAAGTTGTAGGGTGAGGCGTAGGTCTGGGATAGTGTATTTCTTTGAAGGAAAATTGTTCCGCGTAAATTCTTCGAAAACGGAAATTTTAGGAAACAGTTTATGGGATTCGGTGTTTTAGGTTTTCGGTTCGAGAATGATGGTATGAGAGCGCACCCGGTGAGAGAGTTTTTTCTTGGCGAAGGGCGAACTGCGTAGAGGCGTTCTTTTCTTGGGCTGACCGGCTTGAGCAGAGCCTGGAGATTGCGAGTGGGCTGGAATTATCGCGTGGGCGTCGGCCTCTGTGCGGCAGAGCGTTTCCTGTATGTGCCTGTCGTGATTGATCGGAATACGTGAAGTCAAAAATCGCCGGTGACCGCGTACGTGATTGTGGATACGCGGCCTGCAAGCTGCATGTAACCGTCGTGGTGTGATACCCGGCGTGATTGTGTTCCCAAGCTGGGCTCATAATCCCTCACGGTAAGTCGCCTTGCTCAGGGGATTGACCCCATCGTATTTCGTTGTGAGTTCTGTGTGCTGACTTGCTGGTTTCTTTCAGAACAACGTGGCGTGGGGTCGAAATTGGGCCGACCTATCTACCCTACGGGTTTACTTCCTCCGAAAGGTACGTGTTTGACTTCCTAAAGGCTCTGTCAGTTGGTATTCGGTTTCTTAGGGCGGCCGATACATTTATATTATTTGGGCTGGCCTATCCTTTGTGGGTGTTTGTTGACAAGCTCCATACAATTATACCTATTTACATACACCTTAGGCATGATTTCCATATACTCAGGAGGGCCATCCATTATGTTAGCCTATGTAAAGCCCGGTATTTAAGATAATATTCCCCGTATCCCAACGATTTGTCTGATCTGTATAACAATAAAATCTGTGTGTTTAATCATGAAGAGTGCGGGACAGCTCATCCATTGTGCTCACTTATGTAAAGCCTGTGTGTAAGATAATACCTTCCATGTGTAGCGAATTGTCTGCTCCGTCTAACCCTAAATTCTGTGTGTTTAATCATGAAGAGTGCTGGACGGCTCACCCATTGTGTTCGCCTATGTAAAGCCCGGTGTATAGGATGTTGCTTTCAGTGTTTTAGCGACCTGTCTGTTCTATATACTCAAAACCCTTTGTGTTTAGTTTGAGTTTTTGTGCTAAGAAGTTTTTATTCTGTAACTTCAGGAGGTGTCTGGTTGGGGCTGATTGTCTGGTTGGGGCTGATTGCCTGGCTGAGGCTATCTGCTCGAGGCAGCTCCTTCCAACCTTCCGAGATGTAACCGCTCCAATAACTGACCGTCTCGAGCTTCTTGGCGTTACGTTGACACACGCAATGCTTCCGGACAATACGAAGTAGCTTTACCTTTTAAATTCAAACCCGACTTACTTGGTAATTCTTTTGAGATTGCCAAACGCAGATTCTCATACTTAGAGCGTAGGTTTAATGCTCAGTCCAATCTGAGAGAGGCATATGACAATGTCATAAGGGATTATATAGATCAAGGTTATTTATCTGCTGTAAACACGATCGATACGGATTCTCGACACTTTTATATGCCACATCACGCGGTTTTACGGGATGACAAAGCAAGTACACGGGTCAGACCTGTCTTGGACGCAAGTGCTGAGTCTAGGAGTGGATTTTCCTTAAATGACCTATTACATGGTGGTCCTAATCTCCAACGTGACCTTTTCACGATCTTGTTGAATATGAGATTATTGCCTGTTGCTATCTCAGCTGACGTAAGACAGATGTATCTTAGAATAGGCGTTCATGAGCAAGATCGTTGTTTTCAGCGAATCTTATACCGTTTCATTTCAGCCCATGATGATTCACCTGTGGGCAAATTTGCAGATAACCAAAACCCTGTAATGACGTTTGAATTCAATTGAGTAGCCTTTGGATTGAAATGCAATCCGTTTTTACCACTACGCACTGTCGCACAACCAGCACAAGACGAGGGTCATCGTTTTCCTATCGCGAAAGAAATTGTCCAGAGAGATCCTTACATGGATGATAAAGCTAGTTCACTAATGAGCTCTGATCAAGCTATTGCAGCCTTCCAGGAGATGGTCGAGCTGCTCAAAGCTGGGGGTTGCCGCCTAGTCAAATGGAGTAGCAGTTGTAAAAGGGTACTTGAACAAATTCCTGAAGATTATCGTCTTTCACAGAATGTCAAATTTGATAAAGATGAGATGACACTCTGAAAATATTAGGCCTATGTTGGCATCCATATGATGATGAGTTCGCTTTCAAAGTGACGTCAGATGATCGTCCTTGTACTAAGAGGAACATTTTGTCCTCTGTTGCATGTTTGTTCGATGTTCTTGGTCTAGTGGCACCGATCATTTTGTACGTCAAGCTTTTAATCAAAGAGCTTTGGATTGCCAAAATTGACTGGGACGATGTTCCCCCCCAACGGATTATACGATTGTGGAATCAGTTCCAAAAGAAACTTCCCGAAGTTGTCAAAATGAGATTTCCTCGACACATTAGTGTGGTGGTGGGTTGTTTAGTGACCATTCTTGGTTTCGCTGATGCGAGCGAGAACGCCTACGGTGCTGTCGTTTATATCCGAGTAGACACTGAACAGAGTCAGGCAACTGTCATGTTATCGTGCGCAAAATCAAAGGTTGCACCTTAAAAGGTTATCTCTTTGGCACGTCTGGAATTATGTGCAGCCTTATTGCTTTCTAAATTGATAAAAAAGCTTTTTGAAACTTATTCGAGCAGATATCCAATCAATTCTATATTTGCATTTTCGGATTCGACCGTAACATTATATTGAATCCACTCTTCACCTCATAGATGGCACACGTTTTTTGCCAATCGAGTTTCAAAAATTCAGGATAATTTGTCGTCTGATCACTTTTGCCACGTTAAAGGCAGCGAAAACCCAAGTGACTGTTTGTCCCGCGGGTTAACTCCAACACACCCTCTGTGGTTGCATGGACCAGTTTACCCAGGCATGAATGGTATATAAAAGCGTTCGTTCCAAATGATTCTCCTGACATACCAGAGCTTAAGTCACTTTCACTGGCAACCTGTTAGTGGGGAACCCTTTTTCTATGAACTGGCGGGTAATTACTCGTCGTGGCAAAAGTTCCTAAACGTCGCGAGTAACGTTTTCAAGTTCATGAAAAAACTGCCCGCTGGGCCTATTGTTGTAACGAATTTGGAATTTACGGAACGCGAAATAATTAAAGAGGTCCAGTTAGTTCATTTTGGTGATGATATTCAAAACTTAAAAAAGAGAAATTGTTGTTCTCCACCTCTTATAAAATTAAATCCATTTTTAAAGGATGGAATTTTACGTGTGGGTGGCCGCCTGATAAACTCAGATGAGAGTTTTAAATTTAAACATCCTATTCTGCTTCCTGGCAAGGATTATGTGATAAACATGCTTATACGTTTTTATCACTGGAAATATTTGAACACAGGTTCTGGATTATTGACATCTGTTCACCGTGCTAGATACTGGATATTATCTGCTAGACGAGCAATTAGATCCATTGTCGCTAAATGCAATGTGTGTTTTCGATTTAGGCCTAGAGTGCTAGCCTCGAGTGAAAGTTGCTTTTGTTCATACTGGCTGCGATTACGCCGGTCCAATCCAAGTAACCCCTTATCGCAGCAAAGGCATAAGAAGTCGCAAGGCTTACATCTGCCTATTTACTTGTCTCACCACACGAGCAGTACATATCGAGCTTCTAAGCGATCTAAGTACAGCTTGTTTCCTGGCAGCAATGAAACGTTTTCTGGCTCGACGTGGATCTGTTTAATGTTTTTATACAGATAACGGAACTAATTTATTGGTGCCCGTTCTTATCTGCGCGATTTATACACTTTTCTAGAAAATGAATACAGACCAATTTGGAAGAAGGAGTTAGCCGAAAATCGTATTCAATGGAAATTAATCCCTCCAAACGCTCCCCACTTTGGTGGTTTCTGGGAGAGTAACGTCAAGTGCATAAAAACTCATTTGTATAAGGTCATCGGCCACCAGATTTTAACTTTTGAAGAACTTCAAACTGTTTTGGCACAGATTGAGTCATTACTAAATTCGCGACCACTGACCGTGCTTACCTCTGATCCTTCAGATCCAACGGCTTTGACGCCAGCTCATTTTTTGCGGCTCCTCTCAAATTTCTGCCAGCATCTGATATAGTTGACTCGATTCCACATCTTTTAACGCGATATGAGCTCTTGGATAAATTAGTACAGTCATTCTGGATACGATGGCGAAGGGAGTATCTGCATGACTTACAAGTTCGTCAAAAATGGAACTCACCATCCGTTCCTGTCAAAGAAGGAATGTTTGTAGTTATAATACAGGATAATGTCACACCCTTGCATTGGCCATTAGGCGTCATAGTACAAACCTTTAAAGGCAAGGATGATGTTATCCGCGTAGCGACGGTAAAGACTAGGTACGGTATTTATCAAAGACCAGTTGTTAAACTGTGTCCACTACAAACTCAATAGAAACTATTTAGTAAAACTTAAGGCAGTCAGGTTCTAGTTAGGTAGTGTATTATAGTAATAAGTTATTTAACGTACAAGGCAATAAGGTTCATGTCAGTAAAAAATATATCACATTATGTTTTCTTTTTCTTTGAAAGATTTCCTTTCAAGGCTGGGGGAAATGGTTACGCCAGTTTTATTAAAATCATTATTTGCTTTTATTTTTAAATTATAATAAATACTCATAGTTTTTTATGTCAAAATTACTCTGGTTTGGATGATTGTATGTTACACGGGTTAATGTGACCCTTGCTCGCCATTGGCCCGTTTGGATTGCGAACCCCGAACTGTCATACATCATCAACCAATAAAAAGTCTTCTAATGTCGGCGCTCGCGAGCAAACGCATTTTCCGCGCGCTCCCGTTTTTCGGTTGTTTTTTCTGAAGATTCTACGTAAAAGGACTGTGTGTGATATCAAACCTGTGCGCCTGTGGTTCCTGAAGAGGTACATGGAGGCAGGAGCATTCGCCTTCGGGATATGCAAGTACGTCCAAGCCTAGGTACAATTGTCCAATGTGCAACTACGAGGCAGTCAATCAGCACCTATTTTAAATACAGTCCACAACTTAGCCATTTCCATCATTCCCTTATTATTTACGCACCAATAACAAACAGGTCTCAATATAAAGCTTCCAGTGAGGTAAGTATTTTAATATGCGTTTTATTTCAGGTAAAATGCTGCTATTATTAACTTCGTAAGTACCTAAATAGGTAGGTACTTAAAGAAAGTTCACAAAACATGTCAAAGGTATTTTTCAAAAAATGCAACAAGGATGGATTCGAATCACTTAACTTAATATTAGTAGTCAATCAAATCCTACTAATATTATAAATGCGAAAGTTTGTGAGGATGGATGTGTGTATGTATGTATGATTGTTACTCTTTCACGCAAAAACTACTAAACGAATTTGGATGAAACTTTACAGTAATATACGTTATACATCAGAATAACACAAAGGCTACAATTTAAAATGATTTTTTGTTATAAGGTCATAATATAACGATATATATCAAGGAAGTCGGAAAATATTCTGCCATCTGAGAGCTAAACCGTTGGGGATACACAAATATAATGTACCGTGGGATTGTTTGTCTTAAATAGTTGTCCGCGACAGCATATATCTACCTTTTATGTGGAAGCCACTATGATCAAAATAGATAACCTTAAATACAATTAAATTGTATACTTTTTTACAATGCACATTTTAGAATATTTATCAAACTCTTATCAAAATCGACACATTTGTCGCTTTGAATATTTAATGTAGATAAACTTTGTCTTTTACACGTAAGTGTTTGGAACCAAAACGTTTGGTTGCAACACTGAATCCGCCGGCTGTCATTCGATTTGACAGCTTTTTCTTGAGTTAACGGTTGACAGTTGACATTAGTTTGGAGTCTAGAAAAAAAGGGTGAACTGGTGCAACGCGAAAAATAGGGGTCACGTGTGAGAACACATATTTCGCGCGTAGCGAGGTTTTTTTTTATTTTTTTATTTGATATAGGCTCGCGCTTGACCACCATCTCACCTGATGGTAAGCGATGATGTGGTCGACGATGGATCGCGCTTGCCTAGAAGTAACCTATTCACTCTTGACTTAAAGACCCCTAGATTGTAGCTATCGGGAAACAGACTCCGGCAGGAAGTTCCACTCCTTAGCTGTACGCATAATAAAGGTATTCTCAAAACGTTTAGTGCGTATGGGTGGGATGTCTACCATGTACCGATGGCGCATCGCCGTACGTCTGGTAGTCCGATGATGAAACGGGCTGGGCGGAATTAGATCATGCAATTCCATCGCACAATCCCCGAAATGTATAGTATTTTGACGGGAGCGTGTCTAGGAGTCTGCAGGGAATCATCTCGCCCCAGGCCACGTCCATTATTTCCTTATTATATATATTTTGCCCTAACACCTCGACCGGATGATCTCCTCATCAACATCACGAGGATACCGGTAAGTGCCCCGTTTATGTACCGCCTTCCACCTGTCTGACAGGAATAGGTATTCTCAACTAAATCCCTAGCGACCGCTGCCACGAACGACGGACGAGATAGGATCCAAGATCCGCAACATTGCTATGGGCTCCAGCGTAGCCTCTTGGTTGTAACCCTCAAGCCTGTATTAAACACTAAGTAAGTTAAACGCATAGTTTAAAAGTTATCACGATAAGATTGACATGAATGGAGTTCGAGCGACATAAATACGCGCGTCGGGTAAAGCGGCGGAGCGGGGGGAAGGGCGATGTGATCCAAGTAATGACGCGTACATATTTTCGCTGAACGTAACAAATCAAGTAACATAGTTTACAGGAATATAATGCAGTAGGTAGGACCGCCAAAACTAAAGTCACATTGATACATTACCTACCTTATATTATAAATTATTGTAATCCTTTCAGTTTTGCTCGTTGCTGCCGAACGAAGTAATTCATTTAAATAAATTCAATAACATTACATACTAATCCTTGACTGACACGAGTAGTAAAAGAAAGTAACCTTTGATGGTCCCGTTTGTTAATCAGTGTCATTGTATATTTCATGGCTGTGCTGATCTGTTTTTGATGAAATTTGATATTGATAATCTCAAGCCTGGGGAAGGACATACACACACAGGCGAAGTTTATAATAAAACTGTAACTTGATTGACTAACACACCCAGCGGTCGACGCACAACCGAAACTAATTATGAGCTTAAATGAGCACTAAGAAAGGAATTTCGACAATTCCACCTCCAAGGGTGGCGCCCTTATTGGTGGGTTGGTAGGTTCAAAGATTGTATGGAATCCGCCAGTTTTGAAGTTAGACATCTGAAATTTCTGATACGAGTACAACATACAGAAAAAAAAATGGTCTTCGTGAGTAGGCTCAGTTTGACGAGACGCCCAAGATTTCCTCTGTGAAAATTCTCGATAGTGGTAGCTATTGTAGTTCCTCTCGGGAATAAAGTGTAGAAATAATATTATTTTCAATATTCTTGTAGGACCAGCAATATATATATCCATTTTTGGTACGACGCTGTTTGATTTAAACAAAGAATGTACTAACTGAATACGTGTAATCTTTGCCCTACTGTTGTTAATGAAAAAAGTCTAAGGTACAAGTTCGTAGCCGACTGCAGACAGCAGCAGCAGACGACGTGTCGCTGCGACACTACTGGTTTCTAAGTATCTCTTTGCAATACCTTCTGCAGCTAGCGACAAGTCACCTGACTATATGTCGCACGATCGCAAACGCCGTGTGGCCGACCGCAGATCAATAGTGACCAGTAGTGAGTGAGTGTAGTTAGATATCTTGTCTCACGGAACTCTCAGAACCAATAGGAATACGGCGCTGCCGTCTGCTGCTGCCGTCTGTATTCGGGTTTGGAATCATGACTGCAGCGACATGATGCAGCGACACCGCATTCACATAGAGAGAAGTCACGAACGCGATTTTCTTCAAAAAAAAAAAAAGACGTGTGGCACTCGGGGACTGCCGCGGTAAAGCTATTGCATAGCATTTTGTATCAACTTATGCAATTATATTTTTTTATTTTTTATTTTTTTATTCATGCAGTATTGCTTTTTCTTTGAGTTACACTTTTTGAGCGTGGTGACCGATAAGAAAACAAATTTTTCTATTATTAAATAAATAAAAATAGTTAATATTGTTTATTAAACGAAAATATCTAGGTATAAATAATAGGTATAAATAATTAGGTATAAATAGTGTAATGACACACCAAAACAATATTCATTTATAAAAATATCTAGGTATAAATAATAGGTATAAATAATTAGGTATAAATAGTGTAATGACACACCAAAACAATATTCATTTATAAAAAAATAACAATATTAAGAAGTGATTATCGAATTTCGCGCGATGTACATTTATATAGATATAATATCATATATACTTTCTCTGCGCGGCATTCATGTGCATTATCTAAACACCAAAAACAAGTTTCGTAGAGTCGTACAATACGTCTAATCGCACACAACGCCGTGTCGAAGACTGCCGAACTGAAACGACGTTAGACGATGCACGGCCTTCAAGCCACACCTCCTTGCCCGTCGGAGTGGGGAGCGTGAGGTTTTTTTTCGTTACGGAATTTCTGGATTCGGTCCCCGCGCTCAAGGCCCGCGATAGAAGCTATGCAATAGCTTAAAAACTGGAGTACAACAAAAGCCTACGCGGATTCTACAGAGGACGGATACAACGGTTCTAGATACTTTTTGTATGGGTAGAACCAAGTTTTTGATTTTATAGTAGGTTGTACTGCCCTCTTCCTACCAGTGGAATTCCACTGATCCTACCATGAACATAGAAGGTTGACTTTTGGCAAGTTCATTAAGTCATACCCCTGGTAAGAATTGTGGGCGAGGTTAGCTGTAGCTAACGAGCAAGCATCCTTGGCCTTAGCCAAGATGTCTTAACATAAGCGCATTTGTTGCCCTTAATGACGCAGTGACTAGGTATCCAAAGTAACTGAACCTCTTTTTGACTATTAGCGCACAAAAATAAACATTTTTTAATTTATGAAATTAGGTAGCTCTGCAATTTACTTTTGAAGGGGCTTTGAACCAAAGCTTGTAGGCAGCTAAGGGAGTCTGTGCAAATAACGGCTTTATCAATGATATGGTGTGATGTGACTCTATAAAAGACATTATTATTATTACACATACACAAAAGACACAAGCACTCCGGATGATTCTTGGATGTTTGTTTTGGTACAGCCATTTGGTCAGTGAAAATTGAAGAGAAATGAGAAGCAAAAAGGTTTGCAATGTCATTTCCACTATCAGCTACTGCATCGTCCATGTGCATACTGGCTGGAATCAATGATTTAATGTTTCGTTTGTTTTTAATGTAACGGCAGAATAATTTGGTTTTTTTTTGTTATTTCTCTCTCAATGTGTTGTTTATAGTCGCTATAGTTTTGGTTGATTATTGTATGACAACGGCTTCTTAGTAAATCATAGGTCAACTTGTCTCAAGGACAAGTTGACCTATGATTTATTTTTTGTATTTTCGAAATTTTCAACGGTATTTTTCTTTTTCAGATAGTGCTTTTATGAGAGCTTTACTAAACCAGGAAGGATATTTTGAGTTTTTACAATTGTGTTGAGGTATGTGCTTATCGATCAACTCTTTTAATTTTGTATAGAATACAGACACTTGATTATTAATATCATTGGAGAGCGAAAATTCTAGATCCCAGTCAATAGCTTGCAGGTCAGACATAATTTTTACATAGTCACATTTGTAGAAGTTTGGGTGAATTTTGTTATTTGAACGCAAACATTTGATATTAACATGTGATATGGAAATTATTAGTGCAGGGTGTTTAGGATCAAGTCTAGTAAGAAGGTTGGAGGTATGGGTAACATAAAGATTGCGCATATTACTTATAACTATATCAAGTGTTCTTTTATCAATGTTACAAACGCAGTTATTTGGATAGAAAATCAATAAACGTTTCCCCTAAAGCATTACTATAGTTCTTAGGACTAGTATAAGTTTGTCCATCTAACGGTGACCAATTAATGAATCCGAGTTTAAAATCTCCGAGGATAAGAACTTCTTCAACGTTGTTTACAGTATTACTTACAGTATTTTGAAAAAAATATAAAGACTCTACTTTAACAGGAGCAGGTAAATATGTGACAAAAATGGCTATATTTTTTACAATGTTATTAAATTTTAATTTAACAGTCACCCAGAGATCTTCAATGTCACTTTCCCAATTGGGTTGTTGAATTTAAAAAAAAATACGATTTTTAAAATTTATTTTGATACTTTACATATCATAAATTACATTGTCGTTGCAAAAATCTCTTAAATATTTTTTTTCAATTTATTATAAGCAATTGAAAATCGATAAATTTTTAAAAAGAACCACCTGTCTACGAACGGGCCATGATTGGTCGCCATGTTGGTGACGTCATAACGTTCAAGGAATTTCACCATAGTACAGTGTCAAGTAAATTGACTAAAAATATCCGAAAATTAGTGCAAAAATATTATTTATAACAGCAAATTTTATTTAGACATGTGTGATAAAGGATTCATAAAGGCAAATTTCGAAAAGATATCCATCTGATGGACGATTTGGAAAAATTGAGCATAAGTAAAGTTATCGTAATGAATATTACGTGATAGTGGACCGCGACCGATGTTTGTCATTGTTGTTCATTGTACACATTACATTTAGAAACATAATTGTCATAATGTAATTGTTGTTACATATGGGTAGGTGATATTCGTGTAAAATAAAAAGCTAACAAACACGATTGGCGCGCAACTTCGACTTTAGATATCAAAAAACTTCATAGGTACCACTAAATATTATACAACCCGAAATCTTTGGAGCCTTTATTTTTATTTATTTTTTGCATAACATCCTTAAAATTTTCGGTATTTTTAATTATTTGCATATCCCTTTATAATATTAAACACAAATATCTATATAATATAATTACAAACACTAAAAAACTTTGTAGAACAAAAACGTGAAAATATTAATTCGGTACATTTTCAAATATCTCTTAAATGCGTCGACCGATTTTCACAATTCAAACAGAAATATTAGTTTTACGCCTATATCCGTCATTTAAAATTAAAATAATGAATATATCTCCATAAACAAAAAATCATGTTTTCAAGTTACGTAATTATACAAAAATGTCAACTTTGCTCGAAAGTTCCCTTAAAAATTTACTTTTCTCAATCTTTAATGATCAAATTAAGAAATTAATCAGAATCTAATACTAAATTAGAACAAGATAACAACATAATTAACATATTTTAATTGGAATCTAGTTAGACATAGAACATTTCTCAAATCTTTAGTACAGTTTGCTAGGTTGGGTATTGCGCGAATCACATAATAATGGGGAGATATTTGTAATATTCGTACATAATGATGCGAAGCAAGCACGATAATTTTCAAGGTTCGATATTTATGATCAATGTATTCGATATTCATCAATATATTGACGATAATAACGAGATGGAATTGGTTATAAGTCAAAACACAGTATAAGCTATGTGCCACAATGAGTAGAAATGAACGTTGTGACGTCACACGGGCTCGGCTTTGTTCGGAAAACTGTCGGGGTGTTTTCGGTACTGGATTCAAAAAAATATTTTCGATTGGATTTTACTTTGTAATTACAATGAAAAAAAAAAAACTAAAAATTGTTTTGTATGAAAACTTATATATGATCTTTCCATTTATTACAAAAAAAAAGTTGGTTCAACAAACCAATTGTGGACTCTGGCTGAAGGAACATCCCGAGAAATAGCTAGGAGAACACCGCCGCCATATTTTTTAGCAGTATTATGGCATATTCTATCGCGACGGTAAACAGTATACCTAGAATCAAACAACTCGCTATTCAGGATGTTTGAACTCTGCCAAGTCTCAGTAAAAACTATTATTTTATATGTCCGGAATACGTGCCCCCGATTAAACTCAATGGGAATGAGTTGGAGCGAGTGTACCAGTTCAAGTACTTGGGGCACTATATCACCGACAGCCTTGATGACCAGGTAGATATCGAGAGGGAACGTAGGGCGCTGGCAGTTCGTTGTAACATGTTGGCTCGCAGGTTTGCACGGTGTAGCAAGGCAGTAAAAATAACACTTTTTAAAGCTTATTGCCAAGTATTTTACATTTGCAGCCTGTGGACCAACTACACTCAGCGGGCTATCAGCGCCTTACGGGTCCAATATAATAACGGGTTTAGGATGTTGATGAGGCTGCCCCGTTTCTGCAGTGCATCAGGTATGTTCGCGGAATCTCGCGTCGATGATTTCCATGCCATCGTCAGGCAGAGATCTGCCTCTTTGCTCTGCAGAGTGCGGCTAGTTCCAACTCCATCCTAAAAACCATAGCCGGGAGGTACGATACTCCGTTATTAGGGGATGTTGTTCTGAAATGCATTCGGAACATCAACCTCGTTACTAAATAATATTTTTAAGAAATTAAGAGTGTACTAACATAGGTATAAGTTTTCTCGTTTACTAACCCATATGGATGTTACTTGTCCGAAATAAAGATTATTTTATTTTATTTATTTATAATCGTTCAGCAAAGTGTTTTGGTACAGTTCGTTTGTTTTCGTTCTTAAGCTTCTTACATTTTGATGGTAAATATCAAGCATAAACAACAATAATAACTAGATAAAACAACCAGATATGATTCTAACCAGAAACATTGTCTTACGAATGTGTGCTTTTTAGATACTCAAAGTGTTATGTGTCAGTGATCTAGTAAAAGTGACTTTATTTCAAGCTTGTGAGTGTTGTTAATCGCTCGTGTATTGGTGTGTGTTTGAACTTATTTACAACATTATTTGTATCATTGATAAAAACTGGCTACGGTCAGCGAAATTCAAGAAGAAATTCAGAACGTACTGCGTTCTGAAGTAAACAACGTGATTAAATCTAAATCGAGTGCTCTTAAGAACCAGCTTGAATTATTGAAGAAATCTGAGAGAATTGACATCACACAAGTCAACGACTTCAAGGCTGAGCTCAAGAATGTGCCACGAGAGAATAATGAACTTCGTACAAAGTTCTCCGAAATGATAAAGACTGTAAGTCAGCTGAATGTGAATATGAACTCCTTAGACCAGAGTATGCGTGAGGCGAATATAGAAATTTTATAGCTTACCGCAATTGGAAAATGAAGTACTACCAGCCATCGTAGTAAAACTGGGCAGTGTTGTGCCCTACGAGCTATAAGACTGTGATATCCTGAAGTGCGTCAGAGTGGTCAACCACAGGCTTCACCCATACTCCGTAGTAGTGAAGCTGCGTAATGCTAGTTGTCACGACGAGTTGTATGCTGCAGTCATCAGGTACAACAAGTAACGCCCTAATGATACCTTGAACACGACTGTTTTGGGTTATGGTGGTAGAAAGTCGCCGTTTTATGTAACCGAACATCGCTCTCCGATGTAAAATCTTAACTCACTGCGGCACGATTTAATGCCAATGAAAAATCCTATTAGATTTCAAGTTGCCAAGATTTTAGAAAGCAAAAGTGCCATATTAGTTAAGATAAGAACAAGTTATATTTTAAGAATGTCGATAAAATAAAAATCATTCGTGCCAATAAGTCTTGTTTTCTTTTTGTTTTTGTCTTCGATCACATTTCTTAATTCTGTCAAAAAGAAAGGAGTGTTAAAATTTAGACATGAAATTCTAATGTCAATTTAAATTCTGAGTATGGCATAATGGTTATGTCTGAAACATAGTTGAAAGTTTATAAAGATTGCCAAAAAATTGATGACTGCCTACTGCTTCAAGAAGATCTTCACAGACTTAATACCTACTATATAGACAACAAACTCTTTCTTAGTCTTCCAAAATGCCACAGTATATCATTTACTAAAAACAAAAATAAACTAAATTATAAGTATACTTTGAATAGCCAACAATTAAATATAGTAGAATCCGTTCGCGACCTTGGTGTAACTATTGATTCATGTCTGCATTTTGACTTGCATATTGAAAACATAATAAATAAAGCCTTTCAAATGTATGGTTTTGTCATGGGAGCCTGTGAAGACTTTGTGCGACCCTCTACCTTTTTGGTATTATACAAAACTTTAATAAGGTCTCAATTAGAATACGCCATTCCTATCTGGAAACCGTTTTACCTTAAGTATAACATTAAATTAGAAATAGTGCAGAAAAAGTTTCTACGCACAATGAACTATAGATGTTATCATTCGAGGATTCCATACACACAGTTGTTACAGCGGTATAATATTTTAAGTTTAGAGTCTCGGCGCTTACTTTTGGTGGCCATGATGCTGCATGGTTTGTGTAACAATAGATTCGATTGTATTGAAATCACAAATAAGTTACGCTATACAGTGCCCCGAAATTTTATAAGAAGGGCGGCTCACGTGCCCCGGTTGTTCCATGTGGATTCATGTAGGACCAACGCCGGGGCACGGGTGCCTCTTCGTCAGCTTGTGGAAACCTATAACGCACACTTCATGGACATAGATATCTTCTCCCTTTCTAGTAAAACATTTAAATATCTGACTATAAAAAATTTATCTCCATAATCCATATATAAGATAAATTAACGCGATGAACGATACTCTTCCGTTTCCTATTTGTTCATATATTAATCCGTGGACAGTGGTGTGGGTTATGTGTTTGCCAATTTATTATGTACTCATTGTTTTGTATAAACTTTAACATGTAACTGTTTTTCTGTCCCTAATAAATAAATAAATAAATAAATAAATAAATAAATAAATAAATAAATAAATAAATAAATAAATAAATAAATAAATAAATAAATAAATAAATAAATAAATAAATAAATAAATAAATAAATAAATAAATAAATAAATAAATAAATAAATAAATAAATAAATAAATAAATAAATAAATAAATAGTAGGTATTTCGCCATGGCTCTAATGGCTGAAATGACAATGCGCCGGCCATATTAGCCGTAGAAACGATGGATTCTTGATTGGATCTGGTAAACGTAGTGTGGGCAGCCCCGAACTGGGTGTGGGGACAATATGAGTAAGGAAGATTGTAGCAGCTGGATGGCGACAAAACGTGTGGGTATTGTTTTTGAAATCTACCCACAATGTTATAAAGTTTAGGTGAATAATATATGATCAAACGAACTTCTTAAGTGAATTTCGATCGATATAATATGAGTGGTTTCATTTGAAGATATAAATAGTAGTCCTTTCACCTACAAGGCAACACTCGCACGCTTTTAAAAGTTATTTATAATCAGATTTAGGAATCGATTTCTTTAAATAATAATCGATTTAATAATCGACTCGTCTGCTACACTATACTTGACAGTTGACAGTGACCTCATTCTTTTTAGAGTTGCGACTTGAGTTCAAGTCCTCTCGTGTTATAGTAAAAATAAACTGGGTTCTGGGGGGGTTGGGTATTTATATCTTCAAATGAAACCACTCATATTATATCGATCGAACTTCACTTAAGAAGTTCGTTTGATCATATATAATATTTCGTGGTTTCATTTTCGATATAAATAAACAGGTAGATGTTTAGAGACTGTGTTATTTTTAAGTCTGTTTTATGTCTCTTGGATAGGAGTATAACAATCAAAACACGAGATAACATAAAGCATAAACTTCTTATAATAAATGATTCAATAAACAAATACATTACAATCACTTGATTCGTAGCTATTCCAGCATCATTCTTAGTTATGTGTCTAGTTATTTAAACAAACAGATTTTGCAAAATTAGATTTTTTTACAATAGGCCGATTATAAAACCTAGCAAAGGCTTGGGAGGAGGAGGTCCAGCCGGCGGTTTTTTGGATGAGATCAAGACTTAGCCCAGCCGCGCGCGCCGTTGACGAGGCAGCATGGCGGGCGCTATGTGCGCCGTAAACTGACACGTCAATGCCGCTCGCACACAACGTCTGTTTGATCCACCTGCTTATAGTCTGTGCTGTCGCGTTCTTATAAGGACGCTTCACAGTAATTAAGAGGTGATCTGTTTCTGAAGGCCTTTAGGCCTTCGTTGCCGCCATATAGTCGACCAGCGTTGTGGCTGGACAAATAGAAGGATTTTCAAGAAAATATGGTAAATACAAAACCGGCTGGTCCCATCCTATACCTGAGTTTTTAATGATATCCGTTATAACAATCTCGGTACCGTTTGAATTGATTTTAATATTACTTATTTTAATTAATGAAAAAGTTTGTACTCTGCGAGCAGTGCACAAACCCAGTAAAACAACAAGTTTTTTAGTATTTTTTTCTAAATTAAGCTGAATATGTGGTACCCATTCCGAAATATGGTCCAATACTATCTGAGGGTCCCAAGTAGTTGAGTATTTAGGTAAAGATGGTCTTAATTTAAATACCCCTTTAAGGAGGCGTTTGACGCACTCGTCTGACGCTAAGTTGTTTCCTATGAGCAAGGATAAAGCTGAACGGTGGCTGTTAATCGTGCCGTAAGACGCACCTTTATCATATTGTTCAGTTAAAAAATTTACTATGTGAGGGCTAGAACTCTCGAACACATTACACTGATTATCCTTGCAGTACTGCCACCACAGCTTGTAACAAACACTATATTGCTTCAGTGTACTTTCTGATAGTGAGGCGAGCATGAAACGCAGGGCCGCTGGCGGCGTACCGCGGCGGGAGAACGCGAGCCTGAGAGCAGCGCTGCTCCCAGGGAAAGCGTCTGGTGGAGCGGGTGTTGTTGTCTGAAATGCGACGATAGTAATTTTGGATGCGGTTCTAAGACAACAATATCACCGATTAATAGATCTCTTAACATCGGATACCAAGCCTGTGCAGGCCACATTGGGAAAATCAAGATACCGGTAACTTTATCCTGTATAATCTTTTGGATGCAATTTAGCAACAGAGAAAATGGTGGGAAGGCATAAAATAGTTTTGGGTACCAACTTATCGTAAATGCGTCAACAGCTATTGCATCTGGGTCCTGTTTCCAGGACACGTATTCGTGACACTTGGCATTGATGCGAGAAGCGAATAAGTCGACCTCCGGTTGACCTAATCGTTTTACAATATATTTAAATGCAGATTGTGATAATTCCCAATCGACGTCAGGGTTCACCCTGCGAGACTCTTCGTCAGCCTTGACATTGTCTTTTATGTTTATATACGAAGCGAATAACCACAGCTTTCGCATCTCGCACCATTGCCAAATATCACGAGAAAGTGCGCTTAAATGTGGAAATTGAATACCGCCCATGCGGTTTATATAGCTTATCGCGGTAGTGTTATCCACCCGAAGCAGGATAGCACGGTCAGTTTGGTCCCGAGCAAGACATTTAAGGGCGAAAAATACGGCTAATAGTTCCAAATAGTTAATATGAAAACCAATTTCAGTTTCTTTCCAAGCACCATTGACTCGTACTCCGTTACTAAATGCACCCCAGCCTGTGCGTGACGCATCAGTGTATATTCCAGTGCATAACATTGGGACTTTATTGGATTGTTTACTTTGTAAACGTTCTGAGACCACCAGTTCAAATCATTTAAAACGTTATGAGGAAGTTTAACTTTTACGTCAAATGTACCGTATTGTTTTAGAAACAAATATTTATTTCTTTCTAATATCTTTGTATACAACCAACCGTAACGCGCCGCTGGGCACGCTGCTACGAGTACTCCTATCAGTTGGGCGAAATTTCTAATCGAAACTGTGGGTAGTTTGGAATGTTTTTGTACTAAACAGGCTATCTTGTTGCGTTTGTCTAGAGGTAACGATAAAGTCATATCAGTGGTGTCATAAATGAATCCTAGGAATTTGCATGACGTTTGAGGTCGCAAATTGCTTTTTTCGTAATTTATTACGAACCCCAAACATTCTAGTAATGCTACCGTTTCTTTTACATCACGAAGATATTTTTCGTAACTGCTCCCTAAACAAAGCAGATCGACTAAAAAAGATACAGATAGAAAACCGCGATTACGTAAAAACCCTACAACCTCTCTGACAATCTTAGTAAAACACCTAGGGGCTATGGCAAGTCCATAGGGTAGTGCGTTAAACTCATAAGTTATTTTTCAATACAGTTGTTAAACATGGCGTACTTTCAGAGGCTATAATTATGATTCGAAAATTAAATCTTACGCACAGGCATCTTTCTATTACGCGGTCGTGACTTTTGTTTACGAGCTCGATCATTAGTTTTGCAGTTTAGTTTTAAATTTATAAGTCAATTTAAAAAGTTTAGTAGCAAAGAGTTTTCATACATAGAATAAAATGGGATAGATTTTATACGAGGAAAAATGAATGATTCCGTACGGTTTAGCATTGAACTATCAAAAGTCTTTTAAATGGTTGTTTAATATATTTAATTACCAGTTTTAATTTAATTATTTTCACAACAAAATTTGTCTAAAATCAAATAGGCTGTATAGACTTTTTTCGTTGTAAAAAATGTACAGTTGCAAAAACGCGCCTTTAGTTATAAGTCAATTTAAAAAGTTTAGTAGCAAGGAGTTTTCATACATAGAATAAAATTGGATAGATTTTATACGAGGAAAAATTAATGATTCCGTACGTTTTAGCATTTAATTCTCAAAAGTCTTTTAAATGGTTGTTTAATATATTTAATTACCAGTTTCAATTTAATTATTTTCACATCAACATTTGTCAAAAATCTAATAGGCTGTTTAGGCTGTTTTCGTTGTAAAAAAAAATGTCCAGTTGCAAAACGCGCGTAAATTTTATTTTTTTGTGAATTAACAAATCTAATTCTTTGATTTGTTTTTACTATTTCCCACAACTGTATTGAAAAATATCGTGTGATACACGGGCGTGTAGGTTATTGCAAACTCGTGTCATTAAAAACTTGTTAATGACAGCTCGTTTGCAATAACCTACTTTCCACCCTTGTATCACAATGTACTATTTTCGTTCGAGTTTTGCGCGATATAGTGGAATCGAAGGTATTTTCTAAATTGCTTAGCAACAGGGATAAGAAGATATGCTTCCTTCATGTCTACGGTCGCCATATACCAGTTAGATTGTACTAACTTACAGGCAGTCCTATTATCCTCCATTTTGAAATGTGTTTTAGGGATAAATTGATTTAGAGATTTTAAATTTAGAAATTTTACCACCGTTGGACTTTGGGGCTAAAAAGGTACTAGAGATAAACTGATCTGAACTGGGCTGAACCTGTGAAATAGCACCAAGTTCAATTAAATTCTCAATAGCCAATGACATGTCGCGCTGTTCACTCAATGACCACGTTATTCGAGGGATACACGTTTGAAATGGTTCGCATAGAAACGGAATAGGTATTCCCTTCACGATCCAATTAAGAATATTGTTATTATTAGTAATGTGGGTGCAACAATTATAAAAATGTTGTAGGCATTTGTATTTGATTTTGCTGGTAGTGGCATAGTCTTTTTTATCTGTAGTCCCTGTTTTTCTATGGTTTTAGACGCTTTTATTTTATCCGGTAAAGTGGTACCGAAGATAAGATAAGATATTTATTTTGTAAAACATGAGTACAGTATGAAGGTCTTATATTAAAATGAGGTGGCTACATGTTTTGCCATTTATGGCGTACAAAATTAGTTACACTGGACAAACAATAAAAAAACACAATATCAAAATTAAATTAAATAGAAATAACAACGCAAAAATTTAAATTCTTTAAAAAATACTATATCAAAATTTAAAAATTAAATTACATTATCAAAAATTTTATTCAATTAAAAAGTACTATGTCAAAATTTTAATTCAATTAAAAATCAGTATGTCTAAATTTAAATTCAATTAACAATCAATATGTCAAAATTTAAATTCAATTAAAAACCAGTATGTCAAAATTTAAATTCAATTAAAAACCAGTATGTCAAAATTTTAATTAAAATCGAGTTATAAAAAAATTATAATAATAAAACATGAGTATACAATAAAATAATATGGTCTTAAAATAACAGAGATATCTGCATTTTTTGCAAGTAAAGGCGTACAAAACATCATAATTTTGGTTTAGAATATAAACCATAAGAAAAAAAATTTAGTCCACACAGTAAACTATAAAATTAATAAATAATTAAAAATAATAAGAAAGTATTGTTTTAACAGATTTAGATATAAAAATGTCGTAATTATAGGAATCAATTCAATTAATTGCGGTCATTTAAAAATTCCGATATGGTATAATAGCATTTGGCTATGAGATATTTTTTTAAATGTATTTTAAACAGAGCAGTAGTCATTTGTCTAATAGGTTTTGGTATTTTATTATAAATGATTGGTGCTAAACAAAAAATACTTTTACGCATCAATGTCGTGGTCGATCTTGGTACGCACAATGTATTATTATCCCGTCGATTACGAATAGAAACGTCTGATTGTTTCTTAAATAGATTAGGATTGGTTCGTACAAAATTAGCTATTTCATAAATAAATAAGGAAGGTAGACTTAAAATGTTATATTTTATAAAATACTGTTTGCAACTATCAGTTATTTTCAAACCAAACATAGCCCTAATACACCTTTTTTGTGACTTGAAAATTATTTCCTTATTAGTAGAGTTTCCCCAAAATATAACTCCAAATCTCAATAGGGAGCCGACAATACCATGGTAGGCAGTTATAAGGGCATGGGTACTTATAATAGGTTTTAGCTTATAGAGGGCATAGGCAGAAGAACATACTTTTTTATTCAATTCTTCTGTGTGTGCCTTCCAATTCAGACGTTTGTCAATAGTTACACCTAAAAATTTAGTTGTGTCTACTTTTTTTATAGCAGTTAATTTGTGTTGAATATTAATATTTGGTGCTTCTAAACGTTGACTAAAGAACATAATTTTTGTTTTTTCAAGATTAATTTTTAAATTATTGTTATCTAACCAGTTAATTATTGAATTGATTGTATTATTAATTTCATATTCATACCTATCTTTATTTATAGAATTAATAGTGACTGTGCTGTCATCGGCAAAAAGTGATACTGGATAATTAGTTACTAATGGCAAGTCATTTATATAGATTATGAACAACAATGGACCTAATACGCTCCCTTGCGGGACTCCATATTTAACTATACGTTTTTCCGATGCATATATTTCTTCTTTTTTGGTATTAGTGTTTATTTTAGAAATTTCTGTATATTGCTTACGATTTTTCAAATAAGATTCTATTAGATTCAGTACATTTCCTCTAACGCCATAAGCTTCCAGTTTACGGAGGAGAATGTCATGATTAACATAATCGAAAGCCTGGGTCATGTCGCAGTAAATGGAACATACCGGCGTCCTTTTATCCACATTAGCCATGACGTTATTTATAAAGTCAAAAATTGCCATGTTTATTGTTTTTTTTTTTGCGGAAACCTTTCTGGTCTTCTGTGAGGATGTTGAATTTTTCTAAATAATTGTTAAGTTGATAATAAATATATTTTTCAAAAACTTTCGAAATTATAGGAATAAGTGCAATGGGTCTGTAACAATTCATACTCTGCTTATTGTCTTTTTTGAAGATGGGTTTAATAATGGTAGTTTTTAGACTTTCCGGGTATGATCCAGTGGATATACACATATTAATGATGTGGCTTAGGTGGTCACAGATATAATAAGCGATATACTTTAAACGAACAACGTGTCATCTCGCTCGCTGTCCTGTATGACATTGAGGAAGGGCTTCGCTAGCCCGGGTGTAATCATTTTTATTCGAGCCTGGGTTTCGGAGTGATGTAAGTCACATAAAATGCGACAGCCATCACTAAGAGTTTTGATCGCTTCAATCTTGTTATCACTAGTTAGCAATGACGTCATCGCCTTGCTAATCGCGGTAATACCGGCACTCAAATGCTGTTGAGATGTCTCAACTTTTTTATCGCGCAACCTTACCATTTCTGGAACAGCGGCTGCGATCTCAATATTTAATTTTGGCGCTTGAAGTAGCGTACAGTTACTGGGTATGAGATACTGTTTTAAAGTTTTGTCTCGCATTTCTTTAACCATGCCCTTTTTGAGCAATGGTAACCATAATTGGGTTAGGTTATTATGTATTTCCTGCCCCCATATAGGTCCTTCATCAGTTGCCTCACCAAGGGCCGACAGGATTTCTGGATCCAACTGAGGTTCAGGAAGTTCCGGCAGCGGTAGCGGTAGTAATGACTTCAAACCATCCTGCTGAGTCGAAATAGGCTCTAGCAAAATATCAGGCTGAGGTCCGTCGGTATCAGGTATAACGACTGAGTCTTCAGCCCCAGGATCAGGTTGCGGCTCAGGTTCTATCGGTGGTTCTAATACATCCCACAGCACCGTTTCATCTCCTTAAAAAATAAAATAATAAACGTAACGCAACTAATGTGGGTAGGAGGTGCCTTAAAAAGTAACAGTTCTAAATTCGAATCTATTACTAGTGACGCCTCGTTCGCTATGGAATCTATGGCGGGTAGAATATTTGCTGCGTTCAAATTTGAATCTATGGCAAATTACCAATACCAAGACTGTCACTTAGACCAGTACTTGTACGGTAATGATGACAATGATAAATATTAATTAACCTTGTTGATTTTCGTCATCCGAACATGAGGCAGAATATTCTCGACGGCGTCGTTTGTGACGGTGTTTTTCTTGTAATCTCTCCATCTTCTTCATGTAATAATTGATACGTTCCTCATACGACCTTTTAGGCATCGTGAATACGAAGAATCACAGATTTTAAATTCGAAAAAGGAACAAAACAATCGAAGGTAGGAGCGCGTGCACTCGTTGCCTCGCACGGAAAAAGAATGAGGTCACTGTCAACTGTCAAGTATAGTGTAGCAGACGAGTCGATTATTAAATCGATTATTATTTAAAGAAATCGATTCCTAAATCTGATTATAAATAACTTTTAAAAGCGTGCGAGTGTTGCCTTGTAGGTGAAAGGACTACCTGTTTATTTATATCGAAATGAAACCACGAAATATTATATTCTTTTTTGAATCCTTTACATTTGGTTTTTATAAATTATTTTTTTATCTCAGATAATAGTACATTATGGTACAAGTGGGTAATGTTGGTGATTACCGCTGAGGCGCCATTGAGACCCGAGCCGTTGGGTCTCTTAAGACCCTCACCTGAGGATGGTAATCAGCAATACACACGTTTTTCAACACACTTGTGAAGAAAATAATACTAAAAAATCATTTTCAATAGTGACAACGAGTTGTGAATTTTTTTTCGCAATGGTGGGCAAAAATTATCAGTTTTCCTATGCGCGCGCATCTAACAATGGCGATCGGCCATAGACTATAAGAATGAGGTTTCTTTTTAGGGTTCCGTACCCAAAGGGTAAAAACGGGACCCTATTACTGAGACTCCGCGGTCCGTCTGTCTGTCTGTCTGTCTGTCTGTCAACAGGCTGTATCTCATGAACCGTGATAGCTAAACTGTTGAAATTTGCACAGGTGATGTATTTCTGTTGCCGCTATAACAACAAATACTAAAAACAGAATAAAATAAATATTTAAGTGGGGCTCCCATACAACAAAAGTGATTTTTGCCGTTTTTTTGCGATTACGGTACGGAACCCTTCGTGCGCGACTCCAACTCGCACTTGGCCGGTTTTTTTGGGTTTTCGCGGATAGAGTTTTAGCCACGTACAAAATGGGGTATTTCAAGTTTTCTTTATTACAGAGAAAACAAAAGTTATATTTGAGTGAAAGTTTTATTTATTAAACACGTACAAGTGGAAATTATCTATTTAAATACGAAGTTACATGAAATGAGCAAGCAATAGGTATATTCATTTATTTGAACTATTGAGCACGATCTTTTTTGTACCGAAACTTTTTTAAGAACAAAGCAACTCAACCAATTAAATTTAAAAAAATATTCTATAACTCACTTGTGAATAATAGCAATGAAAAAGTCACAGTTTGATTACAGGTGTCATTATGTGCCTAATTGCGGTGAAATTAGAGCGACTTTATGAGCAAGTGTGTTGAAAAATCCATTAAATTAGCTTACGACTTAGAAACCAGTTTTATTAATTTATTTCTACAACACTTAACAGGTTATCGCAAGTAGAGATAAGCATAATAAATTACAAAATATTAAGGCTGCCAGTATCAGTCACAATACACCCTGTGCTAGTTGGTACTGTATTACAGTGGGGTATTATTCCTCATTACTGTGACCCAAAAGACAACAAACTAGTCAACACTGAGATCTTTTAAACATAGGTTATTTAGACAATGAAATAAAAAAACCGGCTAAGTGCGAGTTTGACTCGCACACGAAGGATTCCGTACCATTATCGCAAAAACGGCAAAAAAATCACGTTTGTTGTATGGGAGCCCCACTTAAATATTAATTTTATTCTGCTTTTAGTATTTGTTGTTATAGTGGCAACAGAAATACATCACCTGTGAAAATTTTTAACAGTCTAGCTATCACGGGTCGTGAGATACAGCCTGGTAACAGATGGACAGACAGACAGACAGACGGATCGCGGAGTCTTAGTAATAGGGTCCCGTTTTTACTCTTTGGGTACGGAACCCTAAAAAGAAAACACAACTAAAATCTTAACAATAATAATAGTTGGTGATAGACCGACTAGAGCGTCGCGCATGGTGATAGACCGACTAGAGCGTCTCGCAATGATTGTTGATATAGCGGTCCCCCATGACGAGAACCTCGTGAAGGCTGAGAGAGATAAGAAAAGCAAGTATCTTGATCTGGCTCGCGAGGTTGTCGACATGTGGGATGTGGATACAGCAACAATTGTGCCGATAGTCGTGACGGCCAATGGCATAATAGCCAAGAGCCTCGACGAACATCTGAGGAGGCTCTCGTTAGGCTGCTGGATCAAGGGCTTGATCCAGAAAGCGGTACTCCTGGACACGGCGCGTATAGTCAGGTGGTTCCTCTCTCAGGAGCCCTGACCACTGGTAACTTGGACCCTGTTCCCAATACCGGTGGGCTATTATAACACCAATTTGGCTTAACTGGCGTGTATGTGAGTGTGTGTATTAGAAGGTACCAGAACGTATGTAGGTGTATGTAATGAATGTAGTTTATGTAGTGTAAGTAATGTATGTAGTGTATTTATTGTGTTTAATTTATATTATGTAATGTATGAAGGCTTGCTATGTAGGGATTTTAAATGTGTCTTCAGTACTATTATAATTCAAGGTTAGTAGGTGTTTTACTATAATTTCGAAACCGTAGGATGGCATTAAACTTATTATAAATATACGGAGCTAGGAGCAGTGTTAGTATGACTTCCAGAAAAAACTACTAGAACTATTTAAACCACAGACGCGTATGAAAGAAGAAAGAAAGAATAAAAAAATTGTTTGATACCAGGGTATTGATCATTTTTAAATTCAGGAATCTGCATCCTAAATGCAATATTGTATTGAACGCTATATGCCCTCTGCGTGTAGTTACCCACAGAAGTAACATTAACATTGTATAGACTAGCAACTAATAATAATTGATAACATTTTAATACGCTCTAAACAGCGTAGCTTTTACATCAGTCGAGTATACTGCAAATCTACGAGTCAACATATTGTGGATAGCCAACACCCTGCACTCACACTCAATATCAGGATTTAAGGTCTTTGGAGAACCAGTGGACCAAATCCTTGAAACTTGTGACTTCAATGTGCTGGCTGAAAAGTTCTGGAGTGGCGACCGCATACCGGATGTCGCTGCGTTGGCCTCTCACTAGGTATACTGCTTACCTGGTTAAGGTTACGGGAATCCACTGGATGTGGGGGGGAGGGGCGAAGGGGGGCTATATTCAGCAGTGGACACCTTTTGGCTGAAATGATGAGGATGTGCTTACTTTAAGGGACTTCCGCAAAGTTTCAACTGTAGTACAATCGGGTAGGTTTTAGTGCCTGCCTTAAAGACTGGTATCTCACTTTTCTTAACATAATTATTTGAACTCATAGGCGTTCGCCCACCTCTCACATGTCTTAAGCAGACTCATCGTTGTTTTAATCGAAGAGCTTAGTAACACTATATCATCAAAGTAACTGATAATGTTGACGCATCCGTCAACGTAAACAGCCGCAATCTCATTATCGTAGTATATTCTGGGCATTCCCAAAACATGAAAACAATGAGTAATTATAAGTACGTATAACCCGGTTAATTAAAGAAACAGATCTAAAATGGCGGTGCTTATAATCTTCTCTCATTTGCACACTAGTGTCGTCTAAACTAACTCACGTATACCGTAGGCAGAATAGTATATAGTGATACAAGGGTGGAAAGTAGGTTATTGCAAACGAGCTGTCATTAACAAGCCCGAGCCAAAGGCGAGGGTTTTTAAAGACACGAGTTTGCAATAACCTACACATCCGCGTATCACACGACATTTTTCAATACAGTTGTGGGAAATAGTAAAAACAAATCAAAGAATTATATTTGTTTTTTCCATAAAATAAAATTATCGTAAGTCGCCATATATCTTACTCGAGATTGTGGTAATCTTGCCTCAGATAAAATATCAGGTGGAGTTAATTAATTCCATTTCATCACTTGTACTTGAACTCATATTAACAAAAAATAAATAATCAATTTATCACAAAAATATCAGAATTTTCAACAAATGCCGCGTTTTTGTAACTGGTCATATATTTTTTACAACAAAAACAGCCTATAAAGCCTATTAGATTTGTGACAATTTTTTATGTGAAAATAATTAAATTAAAACTGGTAGTTAAATATATTAAACAACCATTAAAAAGACTTTTTTTTTTTTTTACTATGTATAGGCCTGTGTGTTGTGTGTGTGTGTTGTGTTGTGTGTGTTGTTTTGAGAATTCAATGCTAGGACGTACGGACTCATTCATCCTTCCTTCATATTCAAAAATCTATCCCAATTTATTCTATGTATGAAAACTCCTTGCTACTTTTCAAATTGACTTATACATTTAAATCTCAACTGCAAAAATAATGATCGAGCTCGTAAAAAAAAGTCACGACCGCGTAATAGAAAGATGCCTATGCAAAAGATTTAATTTTCGAATCATAAATATAGCCTCTGAAAGTACGCCATGTTTAACAATTGTATTGATAAAAATTTGCATTCGATATGAAAATAAAAAAAAAACTAATATTTCTGTTTGAATTATGAAAATCGGTCGACGAATTTAAGAGATATTTACTGACGAATTAGTGTAAGGAAAATCTACCAAGTTAATATTTTCACGTTTCTGTTCTACAAACTTTTTAGTGTTTGTAAATATGTAATATAGATTTATTTATTTATTTATTAGTTTACCCTCGCACTGGAACGCCTTGCAGCAATTACACCAATGGAGCACAATCTTATAATAAATTCACTATAAGTTCAGGTTTCCTCACGATGTTTTTCCTTCACCATTGTCAGCGATGTCCAAGACAAACTTAGAAAGTACATATGAATTGAAAAAGTCACATTGGTACTTGCCCGGATTCGAACCCACGACCTCAAGCACGAGAGGCGAGATCTTAGCCACTGGGCCACCACGAGATAGATAAGATAAGTCTTTATTTGCCTTAAACATGGTATAAAGTTGTTATAGTCAGGTATTAATATAATGTCCACATGTTTACCTATACAGGATATCTATCAATTGCATGCAAAATAAATAAGTATTAGTTAATTGCTGTTCAATGTCACAGATAAGGTCAATAATAATAATAATGTTCGTCATCATAACTTCGTCCATAATCGCAAAGACAAAACCTTCGGTTTCCCCGAAAAGGTCACCAAATCGAAGCCAGGCCACGGACGCTAAAAGATCTACATCGGACCCATGTAGGACCCGGTAGAAGCGTCCGTGAAGCTCCTTGCTCTGCCATACCTCCCTGCGGTCATTAGTATCTAATACTATAGGTTTGCGCCAGTTCTCGTTAGCCAAGGAGAGCGGGGTAAGGCCCTTGTCCACCGCTACCACATCTCAATGCATACCCACGTCAGCGGCCTGGAAGTATTCCCTAAGACTGCATACCTCGCGGTTGTGCAGGGTCTTAGCATTTAAAAAGCCTCGACCCCCACACTTCCGCGGGATATACAGTCTCATGACCGATGACCGTGGGTGATGCATACGATTTGCGGTAAGCAGCGTGCGGACTCTCCTATCCAGGGCGTCAAGTTCTGTCTGAGTCCATTTGAGTATGCCGAAAGAATACATCAAGACCGGCATGACCCAGCCGTTAAAGGCGCGCACCTTGTTTCCGCCTGATAAAAGACTATTTAGTACTTTATTCAGGCGGCCAAAGAAGCGTTCCCTCAACGACTGTTTCACGTCACAAGCATTGATGCCTAATGCTTCCGACATACCCAAATACTTGTAAGTTTCGGTTGAGGAAAGGGATCGAAGGTGTATGGAATCCGAGAGTTGTATTCCCACGGATTCCATAATCTCCCCTCGCTTTACATGCATGACTGCACATTTGTCCACACCAAATTCCATCCTGATGGCGTCACTGAAGGTTTCTGTCACCTTCAGTAGCTTCATCAGTTGAAAGTTGTTGGGGGCAAAGAGCTTCAGATCATCCATGTAAAGGAGGTGTGATATAACCTGACCACCTCTTCTCAACCGATAGCCTAGGCCCGAACCCTCCAGCAGTGTACTGAGAGGGTTCAGGGCTAAACAAAACCACAGAGGACTCAGACTGTCGCCCTGAAATATGCCGCGCTCAATCCTTATAGGTTCGCTGTTTTCCTGAATCTGTCGACATCCTGGATAGTGAAGGACCGTCCTCCACTGCCCCATACATGACGTCAGGAAGGCGCGCAGTGTTGCATCAATTTTATACAATTCCAGCACCCTCATGAGCCATGTATGTGGCACTGAGTCATAGGCCTTCTTGTAATCTATCCAACATGTCGCCAGATCCTTGCGGGAACGGCGAACCTGTTGGCTAATAGCAATGTCTATGAGGAGCAGCTCCTTAGTACCGCGGGACCCATTCTTACATCCATTCTGAGAAGCAGACATGATGGAGTTATTGTCAATATGTTGATTAATTTTCGCTCTCAGAATGGATGTAAGAACTTTATAGACCGTCGGTAAACACGTTATCGGTCTATAATTTTTAGGTTCCGCAGTACTACCCGATTTATGGAGCAGGTGGGTTATTCCTGTCGTTAGGAACTGGGGCAGCGACCCTGACTCTAAGGCAGACTGGAACTGAGATGCCAAACGAGCGTGCGAACTTTGGAACCACTTAATCCAAAAGTTTTGCAGTCCGTCTGGCCCTGGAGATTTCCAATTGGGCAACGGACGGACTGCACGAGCCAGATCTTGGGGGCTGATGGTAATTGCCCCCATTTGTGGTATCGGATCGCACGCTTGCTCGACCTCCCGAGTCCAGTCACCCTCGGTGTGACTGACAGGCACCGACCAGATATCGCGCCAAAACGAACACATGGCGTCATTATCCGGTAGGCGCATGTCAGTCACACCTTGGTCGGGTCGCTCCCAAGCCCTATAAACCCACCTTTCGTTGCTCTGGAATGTGCGATTCTGAGTGTATCGCTCCACTCGCCGCTTGTACCGACGAATACGGCTTGCCAAGCATAGATCTTCTGCTTCAGAAAGTCGATACGCTCTGTGACGCGGGACAGATAATCTCGAGAACTGATATCAGTCCCCGAAAACGCCCGCCTCACAAAGCGCATCACTCTAGGGCGAGTGTTGCCCTCCCTGAAGCAGATAAGCTTGCCGATGAGTGCTCTAGCCTCACCGATACGATGCTCAATCCTGTACTGCCAAGCTGGTATAGCTGGTCGTGTAGCTCTGTCAGTTTTGGGAAACTTGACGTTAGCTACACGACATGCCGCTGCAGCCGCACAGTACAAGATCGAGTGGGTATCGGCAAGGTCTTTGCTGCTATCAAAAACATTTGATAGCTGCGAATCTAGAGCACACACCAGCGCCCTATTTTTCTTATGCATGGGCAGACGAGGTAGTCGAGGTCTAAGCTCAGGCGGTGTGGAACGATACTCTCGGAATGCACACTCTAAAGCGCTCCTCAATCGTGCATTGCATTGGGTACTCACGGATATAGCCTCATCATCGTCATCCTCACCAACATGGTCGGGTCGCGGTGATACACTGGGTTGCAGTTGCACCGCGGCCGGAGGCAAGGCAGGCGAGACACGGCTACTCCGTGATTCCTCACGCAGTCTACCAAGTACGGTGTCATCCAGCATATGGTTACGCTGGATGACCCGCACCTGATCCGATAGACGTTGGGCCGACACGTTGACAGCTGGCTCAAGCACCTGAAACAGAGAGAGCATCCGACCACGGTACGCAGTCAGTTTACTTCCCCCCTCTGTAGCCCCAAAGTATGCGCGCATGACGTTTTCGTTGATCGATTGCGTCCATCGCATGCGCTGCACACTTCCACCGGGAGCGGGGACCCTGTCAGAGGCCGATGGGCCTTGAGGTCCCAGGCTGTCCGGCGGCCGGCGTCCTCCCCGTCGACGCGCAGGTGGTGGTGTCGTCGGCGGAGAGAAGTACTCGTCGCTCGAGCTCGACGCAACTGCCACGGCCGGTGTCACAGCACTCACGGTGGGGCTGGTTTCCGGCGGCGGCGAGGCGGAGCTGGGCGACGAGGCCGGAGGTGGTAGGCGTGTGTTTTTGGCTCGGGCCTGGCTTCTTGTCAGCATTCCTGCTTAAGTTGACATTGTGTTGTTTGCTTCATTATTCCGATTTTTACTGGGTTCTCCTTCTTGTTTTTTGTCACATTATCTCCGGTTGTTCTAGTCTGGCTAACGGAGACTATTTGCATAGACACAACCTTGTAGCCAGGATTATCCATCAGCAACTTGCTCTTAAATACAATCTTGTGGAATCGGAAGTGCCTTACTATAAGTATGTGCCCGACCCAGTTCTCGAAAATGGCAATGTCACGCTGTATTGGGATCGGTCTATCATCACTGACAGGACTATTGTTGCCAATAAACCTGACATAGTGGTGATAGACCGACCAGAGCGTCGCGCAATGATTGTTGATATAGCGGTCCCCCATGACGAGAACCTCGTGAAGGCTGAGAGAGATAAGAAAAGCAAGTATCTTGATCTGGCTCGCGAGGTTGTCGACATGTGGGATGTGAATACAACAGTCATTGTGCCGATAGTCGTGACGGCCAATGGTATAATAGCCAAGAGCCTCGACGAACATCTGAGGAGGCTCTCGTTGGGCAGCTGGATCAAGGGCTTGATCCAGAAAGCGGTACTCCTGGACACGGCGCGTATAGTCAGGAGGTTCCTCTCTCAGGAGCCCTGACCACCGGTAGCTTGGACCCTGTTCCCGATACCGGTGGGCTACTATTTTTGTATTTTTAAATGTTTTTATTATTATTTTTTATATAGAATAATATTTAAAAATGTAAAAATATGTATCTATACTAATATTATAAAGTGGAAAGATTTTTTTGTTTGTTTGTTTGTTTGTTTGTACCGAATAGGCTCCGAAACTACTGGACCGATTTAAAAAATTCTTTGACCAATAGAAAGCTACGTTATTCCTGAGTAACATAGGCTATTTTTTAATCCCGAAAACGGGTCCTGTGGGGTGGCCCACGGGAGCGAAGCTCACTCACTTACCATCAACGCACAGGCCAAACGGCTGAAGCTTCAATCATGAAACTTGGTACTTAGGTTCTTTTGGTAGTGTAGGTGAGCACTAAGAAAGGATTTTTGGAAATTCCACCCCTAAGGGCGTGAAATAGGGGATGAAAGTTTGTATGAAAATCCGTCAGTTTTAAAGTCAGGATCTTCATATTTTGGGTTTAGGCTGAAGATTAAAAAATGACTTACACGTGTCTCAGCGATTTTGAAAATTCCACCCCCATGAGGGTGAAAAGGGGGATGAAGTTATGGGAATAATTAAATCGTCTAAAGACTTGAAATTTTGCACATAGATACTTTATACTGTGCAGGCATCCACTAAGAAAGGATTTTTGTGAATTCTACCCCTAAGGGGGTGAAATAGGGGATGAAAGTTTGTATGAAAGTCGGTCAGTTTTGAAGTTAGGATCTTCGAATTTTACCTACCCTACCCTACCTACCCTACCTACCCTACCTACCCTACCCTACCTACCCTACCCTACCTACCCTACCCTACCTACCCTACCCTACCTACCCTACCCTACCTACCCTACCCTACCTACCCTACCCTACCCTACCTACCCTACCCTACCTACCCTTGCCCCACCTACCCTAGCCTAGCCTACCTACCCTACCCTACCGTACCTACCCTACCCTACCTACCCTACCCTACCTACCCTACCCTACCTACCCTACCCTACCTATCCTACCCTACCCTACCCTACCTACCCTACCGTAACCTACCTACCCTACCCTACCTACCCTGCCCTACCTACCCTACCCTACCGTACCTACCCTACCCTACCCTACCTACCTACCCTACCCTACCTACCCTACCCTACCTACCCTACCTACCCTACCCTACCCTACCCTACCTACCCTACCCTACCTACCCTACCCTACCTACCCTACCCTACCTACCCTACCCTACCTACCCTACCGTAACCTACCTACCCTACCCTACCTACCCTGCCCTACCTACCCTACCCTACCCTACCCTACCCTACCTACCCTACCCTACCCTACCCTACCTACCCTACCCTACCTACCCTACCCTACCTACCCTACCCTACCTACCCTACCCTACCTACCCTACCCTACCTACCCTACCCTACCTACCCTACCCTACCTACCCTACCCTACCTACCCTTGCCCTACCTACCCTGGCCTACCCTACCTACCCTACCATACCGTACCTACCCTACCCTACCTACCCTACCTACCCTACCCTACCTACCCTACCCTACCTACCCTACCCTACCTACCCTACCCTACCTACCCTACCCTACCTACCCTACCCTACCTACCCTACCCTACCTACCCTACCCTACCTACCCTACCCTACCTACCCTACCCTACCTACCCTACCCTACCCTACCTACCCTACCCTACCTACCCTACCTACCCTACCTACCCTACCCTACCTACCCTACCCTACCTACCCTACCCTACCTACCCTACCCTACCTACCCTACCCTACCTACCCTACCCTACCTACCCTACCCTACCTACCCTACCCTACCTACCCTACCCTACCTACCCTACCCTAAAATGAAAGGAAAATTTAGAGAATGTAGTAAATAAATATATAAAGGCTATTACAGAAGCATGTAATGAGGCTATCCCAAAAATAAATATTAAAAACAAACTTACCTGTCCGTGGTGGTCCGAGGAGCTCACTGTGAAGAAGAGGGAAGTGATGACAAAAAAGAACCGCATCCGCAATGCCGCGCCGGTCCGGCGAACGAGGGTCGTTGGCGAGTACCTGAAGGCAAAAGAAGAGTACGAGATGCAGGCAAAGAGTGCCCAAATCGCCAGTTGGAAGGAGTTTTGCCGGAGGCAGGATCGTGAGGGAGTTTGGGAGAGTTTCTACAGGATCATTCGTAGGACCACTAAAAGGCAAGAAGAACTGACCCTATGCAGCGATGGCGCATTCCTCAATCCGAGTGAATCGGCCGCCCTACTAGCGGATACGTTCTACCCCGAAGACAGAGTAGACCAGGATAACGCTGACCACAGGCGAATAAGAGAAGCAGCCAGCCGAGTAAATGAATGGGCTCATGATGAACATCATGATCCCCCATTTACGACGCTGGAGCTGAAGTCCGCTGTGGCGGGTTTCAATCCCAAAAAGGCACCAGGAGGGGATGGACTGACTTCTGATATCTGCAGTCGAGCGATCCACCAGGACCCGGACGCTTTCCTTGCCCTATACAACAAGTGCCTTGAATTGGCACACTTCCCTACCACCTGGAAGGAGGCTACAGTCGTAGTCCTCAGAAAGCCGGGCAAGGACAGCTATACCACCCCCAAGGCATATAGACCAATAGGTCTGTTGCCTGTTCTGGGGAAGGTCCTGGAGAGGATGGTCGTAGCGCGTCTAAAATATCAGCTTGTACCGCGTTTTAGTACTCGTCAGTTTGGCTTCATGCCCCAGAGGAGCACCGAGGATGCCCTCTATACGCTAATGGAACACGTACAGGACAAGTTGAGGCTGAAGAAGCTAATTGTCCTGGTGTCATTGGATATAGAGGGCGCCTTCGATAGCGCCTGGTGGCCAGCCATAAAGGTCAGACTGGCTGAGGAAAAGTGCCCGGTCAACATCAGAAGGCTGGTAGACAGCTATCTCGATGGTAGGAAGGTCAGGGTTCGGTATGCCGGGGAGGAATGCACTAGAGAGACAAGCAAGGGCTGCGTTCAGGGGTCTATCGGAGGTCCAATCCTGTGGAACCTCGTTCTCGACCCACTACTGCAGGACCTAGAGCAGCGTGGAGTTTACGTGCAGGCGTTCGCGGATGACATCGTCTTGGTCGTGGATGGGGACACGGCGACTGAAGTCTCGAGATCTGCCAATGCAGCCCTCGCCCATGTTCATGATTGGGGCGTCCGAAATAAGCTGAGGTTTGCACCGCACAAAACCTGTGCGATGACCATAACCAATAAGCTTAAGTACGACACTCCAATACTGAGCATGGCCGGGGTCGACATCGGTATGGTTAAGAAAATGAAGTTGCTGGGTCTAACCATAGACAATAAGCTCACTTTTAATGAGCATGCCGCGAACGTCTGCAAGAGGGCAGCTGACGTATACAAGCGGCTGTCCCGAGCGGCAAAGGTGAGCTGGGGATTAAACACACAAGTAATACACACAATTTACACGGCAATGATTGAGCCCATAGTGACATACGCAGCCGCCGCCTGGGCACCCGCTGCAAAGAAGTTGGGTATACGGAAGAAGTTAGGCTCTGTTCAACGAGGATTCGCTCAGAAGCTCTGCAAATCTTACCGTACTGTCTCTCTGAACTCGGCGCTGGCACTGTCTGGGATACTACCTCTAGACCTGCGCATACAAGAGGCAGCCGACTTGTATAAAGCGAGGAGAGGGTCATCCCAGGTTTTGCCGGGAGATAGGGAGATCGAGAGTGCGGTAGGGTTTGCAGAAGCCCCTCATCCAGCTACACAAACGCCCCTGGAGTTCATGTGCCTGGCAGACCAAGAGTTACTAGACAGTAACAATGTGCAGGCGGTGCGAATATTCACCGACGGCAGCAAGATTGAGGGGAAGGTCGGAGCCGCATTATCCATTTGGGATGCCGCATTATCCAAGGCGACAGAAGTGATCCTCGCGCGGCAAGAGGCGAGCTATGGTTTGTACAGCGACTCAATGTCCGCATTGCAGACGCTTGCAAACCATGGCTCACTCCATCCCCTGGCAGTTCGCGCGCGCGCAAACCTGGCTCACGCCCTGTGCCAGAACAAAGCTGTGACTTTGTTCTGGATCAAGGCCCACGCGGGCCTGCCGGGGAATGAGCGAGCGGACGAGTTGGCTAAGGAAGCAGCATTGTCGTCACGGAGGAAGCCGGACTACGACCAGTGTCCGGTTTCATTTATCAAGCGACAGATCCGTTTGGAATCGCTTGATGAATGGAATCGAAGATATGTGTCGGGCGAGACTGCTTCGATGACGAAAATGTTTCTTCCGGATGCAATAGCGGCTTTCCGTATCGTACAACAGGTGCGGCCCGAAGGCGTCCTCACGCAAGTTTTGACGGGGCACGGTGGGTTCTCTGAATACTTGAATCGCTTCAAGTGTAAGGATAGCCCATCGTGCGTCTGCGATCCAGGCGTGGCAGAGACTGTCCAGCACATACTTGTAGAATGCCCGTTATTTATCAGGGAGCGCTACCAACTTGAATGTGAGCTGGACAGGAAAATAACGAGGGAGAGCCTGCATGGGCTCATGGACAAAAAGACAAGGGAAAAGTTTCTGGAGTACTGCATTAGAGTAGCCACTGCGGTTATACATAGGAATAAAACCTGAAGCGCACCGTGCTTCATTAGTATTTTGTATGATATTTAAATGTAAGCACGGAATGCAGCACAGGCACGTGTAGCCGGCAGTACTTCGTGTTAGTACCTAAGTTAATAAACTGTGTAATATAACTGTGATAATTTTGATAACTGTGCTTGTGTTTTTATCCCTAATTATAATATGATATTGTATACATATTTCTGTGATAAACCGCTCACTGTATACCTGTGATAAACAGCATTGTTTGCTCAAACTGAAATAAATAGCAACTTTAGCTCAAATTGTATTGATAGCACCTTTTGCACATCGTTAATAGCACCTCTGCACACTTGTATTTTACCTATTTTTATAAGAAATAAATTATGCCCTTAGATCAGATTAATAAAAGTGGGACTTTTACCCACAGAATGCAAGATGATGAATGCAAGAAAGAGTTAGTATGAGGAATGAAAGTACGAGAGGCATAAAAGATTGACCGGAATGACAGAGGTTAAGCACATAAGGCACCAATATCGTTGGTGGGGATTAGTGTTAAAAAAAAAAAAAAAAAAAAAAAACCTACCCTACCCTACCTACCCTACCCTACCTACCCTACCCTACACTACCTACCCTACCCTACCTACCCTACCCTACCTACCCTACCCTACCTACCCTACCCTACCTACCCTACCCTACCTACCCTACCCTACCTACCCTACCCTACCTACCCTACCCTACCTACCCTACCCTACCTACCCTACCCTACCTACCCTACCCTACCTACCCTACCCTACCTACCCTACCCTACCTACCCTACCCTACCTACCCTACCCTACCTACCCTACCCTGGACAGTTCTATGTAGCGTGCTCACGTGTTAGCTCATCAAATAGTCTGGCGATATTGGCGTGGACATGCAAAATGGTTTAAAATGTTGTTTATAAGGAAATACTTTAATTTAATTACTTACTTATGCGTATGATTACTTATTATTAGTCATGGATAAACACAGAAATAGTGAAGGGATAGGGACGGGACAAAGATAGAGCGTATTGATGATAAAGTAGGTAAGTATAAGTCTGTCCTAAGAAACACTTTCGCATTACATTATTTTTTACTTTTTCTCTACATAATGTTAAAATATGATAAGGAGAAGCATGTAGTCTACGCGTGCGAAGCCGCGGGCAACAGCTAGTATAAAATAAATAAATGCAATAATAATAATAGTGACAGGGTTACAAACTTAAGTACCCAGTGCAATGAGGAATTGAGGAGTGCTTTGGAGTGTGCTATTCGGGAATATCGCTATATGGCTCCCGAACTTAGGCCACGATTACCTCGTTTGCCCATGCATAACAAAAATAGGGCGCTGGTGGCTGTTCTGGATTCGCAGTTATCAAAATATTTTGATGGCTGCAAAGACCTCACTGATACACATTCGATCATGTACTGCGCGGCTGTAGCGGCATGTCGTGTAGCCCACGTCAAATTTGCAGATGACAGGGCTACACGACCGAAACCAGCCGTGCCGGCTTGGCAGTGCAGGATCGAACGTCGTATTGGTGGGGCCAGAACACTCATCGGCATACTAATTTGTTTCAGGGAGGGTAATAATCGCCCAAGAGTGATGCGCTTTGTGAGACGGGCGTTTTCGGGGACTGATGTCAGTCCCCGAGACTATATATACCATATCACAGAGCGCATCGACTTCCTGAAGCAAAACGTGTTTGCATGGGTAAACCGTATTCGTAGGTACAGGCGGAGAGTGGAGCGATACACCCAGAATCGTACATTCCAAAGTAATGAAAGGTGGGTTTCTCGTGCTTGGGAGCGACCCGACCAAGGTGTGACTGATACGTGCCTGCCGGATGATGACGCTATGTGTTCATTCTGGCGCAGCATCTGGTCGGTGCCTGTCGGTCACACCGAAGGTGAATGGACTCGGGAGGTCGAACGAGCGTGCGATCCAATACAAGAAATGGGGGCTATCACGATCAGCCCCCAAGATGTAGCCCGTGCAGTCCGTCCGTTGCCGAACTGGAAATCTCCAGGGCCGGACGGGCTGCACAACTTTTGGATCAAGTGGCTACAAAGGTCGCACGCTCGTTTGGCATCTCAGTACCAGGCAGCTTTGGAGTCTGGCTCGCTACCCAAGTTCCTTACAACAGGAATAACCCACCTGCTCCACAAGTCTGGTAGCACCGCGGAACCCAAAAATTATAGACCTATTACATGTTTACCAACGGTCTATAAGGTTCTTACATCCATTTTGAGAGTTAAAATTAATAAACACGTCGACGATAACTCGATCATGTCGGTCTCTCAGAATGGATGTAGGAACGGGTCCCGCGGTACTAAGGAGCTACTCCTTATTGATATGGCCATTAACCAACAGGTTCGGCGTTTCCGAAAGGATCTGTCGACATGTTGGATAGATTATAAGAAGGCCTATGACTCGGTGCCTCATACATGGCTCATGAGGGTGCTAGAATTGTATAAAATAGATACAACTCTACGCACCTTCCTGAAATCGTGTATGGGGCAATGGAGCATAGTCCTTCGCTATCCAGGATGTCGAAATATCCAGAGGAATAGCGAACCTGTAAGGATCGAGCGAGGTATATTCCAGGGCGATAGTTTGAGTCCACTTTGGTTTTGTCTAGCCTTGAATCCTCTAAGCATGATGCTGGAGGATTCAGGGCTAGGCTATCGGTTGAGGAGAGGTGGTCAGGTTATATCTCACCTCCTTTATATGGATGACCTGAAGCTCTTTGCCCCCAGCAATCTTCAGCTGATGGAGCTACTGAAGGTAACTGAAACTTTTAGCAGCGCCATCAGGATGGAGTTTGGCGTGGACAAATGTGCGGTCATGCATGTAAAGCGAGGGGAGATTGTGGAATCCGTGGGAATTCAACTCGCGGATTCCATAAACCTGAGATCCCTCTCTCCAAAAGAAACCTATAAGTATTTGGGTATGTCGGAAGCGTTAGGTATCAGCACTACTGACATGAAGCAATCGTTGAGGGAACGCTTCTTTGGCCGCCTGAAGAAAGTATTCAATAGCCTACTTTCGGGCGGAAACAAGGTGCGCGCCTTCAACGGTTGGGTCATGCCGGTATTGATGTACTCTTTCGGCATACTCAAATGGACTCAAACCGAACTCGACGCCCTGGATATGCGGGTCCGAACATTGCTGACTGCATATCGAATGCATCACCCACGATCGTCGGTCATGAGATTGTATATCCCGCGGAAGTGTGGAGGCCGAGGCTTTTTAAATGCCAAAAACCTCCACAACCGCGAGATATGCAATCTCAGAGAATATTTTCTACACGCCGACGTGGGTATGCATCGAGATGTAGTGGCAGTGGACAAGGGACTCACCCCGCTCTCCTTGGCAAATGAGAACTGGCGCAAGCCTGTAGTGCTTGATACTAACGACCGCAGGGAGGTATGGCAGAGTAAGGAGCTCCACGGACGCTTTTTCCGGGCCCTACATGGGTCCGATGTAGACCAGTCAGCGTCCGTAGCCTGGCTGCGTTTCGGTGACCTCTTTGGGGAAACCGAAGGTTTTGTCTGTGCAATTATGGACGAAGTTATCATGACGAATAACTACCGGAGATTTATTGTGAAGGATGGCACAGTTGACATCTGTCGGGCATGTCACCGCCCAGGTGAATCGATCCGCCACATTATCTCTGGTTGTTCTCGGCTAGCTAACGAAGAGTACTTGCATAGGCACAACCTTGTAGCCAGGATTATCCATCAGCAACTTGCTCTGAAATACACTCTTGTGGCATCGGAGGTACCATACTACAGGTATGTGCCCGACCCAGTTCTCGAAAATGGCAATATCACATTGTACTGGGATCGGTCCATCATCACTGACAGGACTATTGTAGCCAATAAGCCTGACATTGTGGTGGTGGACCGAATCGAGAGGCGTACAATGATTGTTGACATTACCGTCCCGCATGACGGGAACCTCGTGAAAGCCGAGAAAGATAAGCAAATCAAGTATCTTGACTTGGCTCGCGAGGTTGTCGACATGTGGTATGTGGACACAGCGATCATTGTACCGATAGTCGTGTCGGCCAATGGCTTAATAGCCACGAGCCTCGACCAACACCTTAGGAGGCTCTCGTTAGGCGGCTGGGTCAAGGGCCTGATCCAGAAAGCAGTACTGCTGGACACGGCTCGTATTGTTAGGAGGTTCCTCTCTCTGGAGCCCTGACCGCCGGTAGTTTGGACCCTGTTCCCGATACCGGTGGGCCTCTATTTTTTATATTTTTAAATGTTTTTTTCTTTTTTGTAATTTATGTTATAAAAATATTTAAAAATGTAAATAATAAGAAATGTACTGAATAAAGGAGATAATAATAATAAGTTAAAAAACTTTACAAAAAATAATAATAATAAAGCTTATTTATTCCTTACACATAGTTTACATTAATTCTATACATTATTTGTAGTGTTATTATTATACTTATTCTAGTTTGTTAGTATATGTTATGATACTGCGTTAACGCGTTTTGGTGTAAGGACCGCTCTGGCGGTGAAAGCCTCCTCCATTTCCTTCCATTTCTCTCTGTCTCTTGCCAGTCTGCTCCAGGTATTTCCCACCGTGGCAACTATGTCATCACTCCATCTTTTGAATGGCCTTCCTTTCCGTCTTTTTTTGTGAATAGGGTACCAATTAGTGACAATTCTGGACCATTTGATCTCAGGTGATCTTTGGACATGCCCAGCCCATTTCCATTTTTGGGTCATTATGGTTTTTGCTATGTCTTTTGTCTTGGTAAGGTTGGATAAGGTCAATACAATAATATAATAATTTACCTGAGCATTATCCGCAACGACAAAAGATTATTTTAAATTTATTGTTAAAAAATATATTTAATGTCATAAAACAATTATGTTCTTTCAGCCATTTCAATAATCTGTTTTTAAATGAGTTAATATTATATAACAATTTAATTTCTTTTGGAATTCTATTACAAATGCGTATACACATGACTAGGAAACGTTTGGCATACTTGGCTGATTTAGGAGTAGCAATACAAGTCTGCATGGATCTCTAGTTCGTGAGTTAATTTGATAGGCTTTTTTAAACAATCCCTTATTATTATAAACATAATTACATATTTCGCAAATGTAGAGTGACGTAAGAGGTAATATACCTAGCTTTTTAAAGAAAGGTTTACATGACTCGTCAGGACGGATACCAAAAATGGCTCTGATGCATTTCTTTTGCGCAATAAATGCTCTGCGTCTATCCGTGCTGTTACCCCAAAAAATAAGCCCATGTCGTAAGATGGATTCTATATAGGCGTGATATGCAGTTATTGCTGTTTTTATGTTGGTTATATTCTTTATTTGTCTGAGAGCATAAACAAACTTATTAATCCTACCGCACAAATTATCCAGATGTACTTTCCAATTCAGATCTTGATCTACGGGTACTCCTAAGAATTTAGTTTGTGAAACTTCTTTTAGCCTGTCAATATTAAGTTTGAAGTTAAATTTAGTATTATTTATTATTATTATTTATTTATTTATTTTATTAAAAATACAGAGTAGACTTCTAAGCTACGCACACTCCCGCAAAACTGCACATACAGTTTGACTGCGGGATCAATCATACTCGCTTACACATAGTAGGTACATAATTACGCAAGCGCATAAAATTAGAATTCAGGTAAGTAAGTAGGTACTTAATGCAAATAATTCAGGTAGTGCTTAAATAATTTACGCTTAAATAAATTCTTTTTGTTTCTTTGGCAATGTCTGCGGGCAAACTGTTGTATGTTTTGATTTATTAAACTGCATATTATTAGAGTTATCTAAATTGATTTTTAAATTATTTGTCTGTAACCATTTTATAATGTCGTCAATAGTATTATTAACGTCCATCTCATGATCAGATTTCGTTTTATACTTTTCTGCAAATAATACACATTTATGTTTAGTCACTAGTGGTCAGTCATTTATGTATAAAAGAAACAATAAGAGTCACAATACACTCTCTTGGGGGACGCCGCAGTTATTAACTCTATAGTTAGAAGAATACGAGGTTAATAGATTTTCATTTCCTTTATTAATAACAACGTATTGCTTTCGGTTGCTTAAATAAGACGCGATCCACTGTAGTGCTAAACCTCTTATTCCATTTTTTTTCTAGTTTTTTCAACAAGATATCATGTGCCACAAAGTCAAAAGCTTGTGACAGGTCGAAGAATAGTCCTGTCGTTAAATAATTTTTATTTAGGAAATTATGAATATGTCTTAAAAGCTCAGCAATTGCTAGAGTTGTTGACTTGTGCTTTTGAAATCCTTACTGTTATTTTGTTATGATGTTTTATTTGCTACAGAAGTCGGAAAGTCTCTTGTGCATACATTTTTCAAATAATTTAGATACTATGGGTATAAGAGTTATTAAGTGATAATTTTTAACATCATTTCTATCGTTTTTTTTGTATAGAGGTTTAACGACTGATAATTTTAGGGCATCAGGAAAGGTTCCAGATGAAAATGATAAATTAATTAAATAAGTCAATATAGGAATCAATTCTGTACTGCAAGTTTTAATTACTTTTGTACTAATTCCATCGTAACCTTCTGAGTTAGTGTTATTTAAAGCTATTAATTCTTTTTTTATCTCGTCTTCAGTCATAGGGCCAAGAAACATGGAATTGGGTATACTCTTGGTTTTATTAGGCTCGTCATTATCATTTAAATTATTAAATTTCACAGTGTTAGTCGAATCAATAAAATAATTATTTAAAGCATTTGCTATGTCAGAGGGATTAGCCAGTATTCTATTATCTAATTCTAATTGAGATATATTATTGTCACATTTTATATTTCCAATTTCACGGTTAATGACTGACCACGTTGCTCTGCATTTGTTTTGACTTTTATTTATGAAATTAATGTTCGAATTCATTTTGGATTTAAAGATAAATGTTTTCAGTATTGATGAATATTTTTTATATCTAAGTTTGTACGTTAGGGTTTTATTTTATATAGATATTAGTGTTTAATTAATATTAACTAAATAATAACCCTTAATAATTTAAGGGATATGTAAATAAAGTGAATTAACGAAAATGTTATGTTTATGTGTATCATATTTAGTGGTATCTAATTAATTTTTTTGATATGCAAAGTCGAAGTTTCGCGCCAATCGTGTTTGTTTACTTTTTATTTTACACCAATATCTCCTACCCATATGTAAAAATGATTACGTTATGACAATTATGTTTCTAAATGTACCTGGTAAACAACAATAACTAACACCTGTCCACTGACACGTAATATTCATTACCACTACTTTATTTATGCTCAAAACTTCCAAATTGTCCATCAGGTGGGTATATATCGACATTAGCCTTAATGAGTCCTTTATCACACATGACTAAATAAAATTTGTTGTTTAATAATATTTTTGCACTAATTTTCGGATATTTTTAGTCAATTCACGTGCGGTTGCCACTATATTATCGTGAAATTCCTTGAACGTTATGACGTCACCAACATGGCGACCAATCATGGCCCGTTTGTAGACAGGTGGTTCTTTTTAAAATTTTAATCGATTTTCAATTGCTTAAAATAAATTGAAAAAAAATATATAAGAGATTTCTGCAACGACAATATAATTTATGATATGTAAAGTTTCAAAATACATTTAAAAAATTGTATTTTTTTTTTAATTCAACAATCCAATTGCATAATCTAATTCCTCCTGGCCCGTTCCATCATCGGACTACAAGACGTACGGCGATGCGTCATCAATACACGGTGGACATCCCACCCATACGCACAAAACGTTTTGGGGGCACTTTTATTATGCGTACACCTAAGGAGAGGAATTTCCTGCCGGAGTCTGTGTTTCCCGATAACTACAATCACCGTCGACCACATCATCACTTACCATCAGGTGAGATAGTGGTCAAGCGCAAGCATACAGAAGAAAAAAAAAGGCTACTCTTTTAGCAGTCTATGTATGTATGTATGTTTGTATTTACGTATGTACCTCCGTACTGCCTTAACTATTCATCCGATGAATAAGGTGTCAATTGATTCATTATTATGGCCCGGGTAAAATTGGATAAAATATAGATTTTAATTGTTACAATACAGTGACATAAGAAACGAATTGAATCCATAGATAATAAAACGGTGAGTTGGGAATGGGAGCGTTCGGCATCGGAATCATTTTTATTTTGAACATTTAAACTTTATGTGACGCCCTCAGGTAACCAGGAAAAATACACACAGTTTTTATTTAACGATTTTATTTTAAAAAACTTATATTTAGAAACTTTTCCTTACTTAAAAATACACCTTTTAAAATAAATACGAGATCGCATTTAAAAACAATTTTTGTGAGTAATATGATTTTATGGCAAAACTACACATTGTTGATATTATAAGGTTATCAAGGAAAGTTAAAAAAAAATATTATAAAACCAATTTTACAATAAAATAATATAAGATTGAGTGTTTTCTCTACATGCTCTTATTAAAGTTTTCATCCACCTTGACATGTTGAGAATAATTTTATTCAATGTTTCCTGTGGTAGTCTCTACCATTTCTAAACAATTACGTTTCGCATTTCACCCACATTGACAGGTGTAGGGATTATGATTTTTATCTTTGTTTTAGCAGGTCCTAGGCGTGTTCTATCGGACGCATATCTATTGGCCTCGCTGACGATTCCAAAACTGCGATATTGACATTATTACGAGGGGCTGGAGTTAAAAAAGTGTTATTCGGTCGAGCATTAACCTGAATCAATACAAGATGACCATAGATAAAGGAGCAAATAGTACCACATTTTAATTTTAAATAACTTTTATTGAGCAATCTGCAATAAGATCATTTCCATCTATCACGACGAAGTTCGTACGAGCTCCCAAACATATCCAACCTGAATCCAATATTGGTCTTCTACCATATGCTACTGTAGGTTAAAATATTGACTGATAATATTGGTTTTGTTCATGTTTACACATTCATTACAGTTCGTCAACTCGATTTAAATTAATTCCATACTCATCAATAAGCCATATTTTACGGCACTAGTCTGTGGACCAAAGTCGATGTTCCCGAGCAAAAATTATTCTTTTTCTATGATGTGTACCCCAAGTTTTGGACCTTCGGCGAATACTTAAAAGCCAAAACCAGCTTTTTTAACCTCCTTCGTACCATAAGCTCACATACTCTCGCACCTCGAATTTCCTCTAGGTCATTTTTGGCTTGAACGACCTTTAAATGCGGGTTTTTGCGAACGCGAAACTGAATGAAACGATATTCCTGTCAGAAGTACATGGTTTTTTGCCTTGCACTGATTATCTCTCACAAGCATTAGTGTCTCTAAATCATTGGAAACTGAAATAAATGATTAGCATAGGCAAACGATGAATCAGCACATCATTCTGTAGCTTTAATCATTTCCATTTCAAGTGCCCTGACCCTCTCCGCTTGGGTTCAGTTGGGCACAATAAAGTCCTTAGATTAAAAAAAGATCTAATAGTTAAAAATAAAACAAATAACTCAGCATGTTAATGAAAAAAAAAGTTTATTAAAAAAATCAAAAAACCCGACTGCTTAAAAAGCAAACTAAAAAGACGTAAACAAGAAGAAAATCATGCTGTGCAGTCGGAGGATACATATTCGCTAACTGGCGGACCAAAACCAGATGTATCCTCCGACTGCTATTTAGTTTTTTTTTTTTGAATTAGGTACATTTAAACATATAAGTGTTATATAGTTTTGAAATTGCCTCTTAAAACCCTTTATTTTGATACCCCACACGATGGGTTTGGAAGAAAAAAAAAATTTTTTCCCCCACAAAATGGCGCCCAAAATCCGCGACTTTTGTTTTTTTTTCAATTTTAATGTAGCCAGTGACACTCGCAGGATTAAGACGAATCGATTGTCGTAAGAATCATCAAAATCGGCCAACGCGTTTGGTCTCTAGAACGCCACATAGGAACAAACATACATACATACATATACATACATACATACATACATATACAGGGTGTCCCAGAAATCGACGTCAAGCCGTAAATGGGTGATAGACCAAGTTATAACAGTTCTCAGAAAAATACGAAAAAAATCTATCTCATGTTTTAAAAAAATTATGTTCACTTTAAAAATTTACAAAAAAAATCAATCCCTGTAAGGGTTCTTTAACTCCAATTGCTACAAATCCCATAATTTATCAATTTTTTTTATTATTATGTAATCTTGAATAATGCTTGTGTAGATTTTTGCCTAAAATTTAAAGCCAACTCCTCCTACTTAGAAGAAAATTAAACTTTTTCAAAACCAAATTATTCAAATTTACTGTTTCGCCCAACTTTAACTGACTGTACTGAAAAAAAAATGTACTACGCTAGTTTGGAAAGTAACATGAAAAATTGGCGCATTTAATAAGGATTCAAAAATGGTGTAACACTTGCTAGATTACGTTTTCAATAATTGGTCAAATTTTTTTTTGTAAATAGTATCGGTTTTTACCCAAAATGTCCATACTTCCTTAAAATGACTTTAGCTTACCTAAAGCTTTGCTAAACTCCGTTTCTAGTTCGATAGAGACGGAGAGAGTCATTTTACGAAGTGTGAGCGAGATAAGAAATCGAAATTTTACGTAATTTAAGAGCAAAGTTATGATAGTGACTCAACCTTTTTACTTTAAGTCAGGACCAGTTTTCTCATCTTAGAAAAAAAAACAAATTATCAGATTTTTTTTTTTTTTATTACAATAAATGTTCAAACTGCCTTCCTTCGACGGCAATGCAAGCACGACATCTTCTTAAAAAAGATCTGGTTATTTTCCGGGCAAATCTTCCCCTATTTACAAAGACAACGGCTTCCGTTATTCTTTCCCGCAGCTCGGCTAAATTCTCTATTGTTTTTGAGTACACTTTCTCTTTTACCGCTCCCCAGTTAAAAAAAATCTAGGGGATTTAAATCAGGCGAACGGGGTGGCCACAAGATTGTCCCACCGCGCCCTATCCACCTGAGCGGGTATTCTTCATCAAGATATTCTCTTACTAAACGGGCATAATGCGCTGGGCAGCCATCTTGCTGGAACAACATTTCCCTGTAAACGTTCAGTGGCACGTCTTCTAATAAATCTGGTAAAGTATTTTGAAGAAAATCCAAATAAACTGCGCCATTCAAAATCTCTGGCAGCTCAAAAGGTCCAATTATTTTGCCATTTAGTATCCCGGTCCACATGTTTACTTTAAATCGATACTGTGACTTATCTTGCCTCATCAAATTTGGATTTTCTACATGCCACTCGTGCAAATTGTGCAAATTCATGTAGCCATCTTTTTTAAATGTTGACTCATCGGTCCATAAAATCTTCTCTAAGAATCGAGGGTCTTCTCTGTGCATTTCTAGCACCCTTTGGCAAAACGCAACTCTGGGAGCGTAATCCCGTGGCAGTAATGATTGTACTCGCTGTACATGATACGGGTGGAACTCGTTCTTTTTTAAGATTCGGTGGGCGGTACTCTTAGATACACCTGTGCATGCTGAGATAGGAGCCTTTTTGGTCTCGCACGGGTTTATTTATTTTTATTTTTTTTATTATTGTTTGTGTTTTTCTTATCTCGTGTCTCCTGTGCGGGTCACAAATAAAAATGTTTTCTTTCTTTCTTTCTTTCTTTTGTTTCGATTCCACGTACAGAAGCACTTGGGTCTTCTTGGACTGCTTGTAGTACGACGTCTTCGTACGGATTACGATGTTTTCCTTCACCATGTACTTGGTTAGGGAATCGTCCCTCTGATAGTGAACGGTGCACATTAATAAAAACTCGATGATCTGGGTGACGATTGTTCGGGTACCTCTCACGATAAAGTCTAGCGGCTGCATTGGCATTGCATCTGCATTCCCCATAAACGAGGTGCATGTTTGCATATTCCAATGCAGTGTTGTAATATATGTAGCGTTCTACAGTGGGTAAACCAGTAATAAACTAGCTATTGAGTAAGACGGTCGTTTCCTTGTACCTCGAATACATATTATCTGGCGACGAAAAAAAAGTACCCGCGAGTTCAAATAAAAACAAAAATGCCAAGTTTTCTCGGCAATTTAGGCGTTTTTGACTATAAAACACAAGAGTGGGAAGTGTTTTATGGTAAATTGACGCAATTTATCAAGTTGAACGACATTAAGGATGCAAATCAAAGTGCGGTTTTGTTGACGCATCTGTCAGACGATTCGTACCGTCTGCTTCGGAACCTGGTTCATCCGAAGAAACTCGAAGACGTTACCTACAACGAGCTAGTTCTAGTACTCAACAAACATTTCACGCCAAAAAGGTCGACATTTGCTGATAGGGCAAAATTTTATGAAGCAACAAGATCCGACGGTGAAAGCATCGAGGAGTGGGCAGCACGGCTGCGAGGGCTGGCCGTATACTGTGATTTTGGCACAGAACTGGAAACCGTACTGAGAGACCGGTTCGTGCTGGGCTTTAAAACAGGACATGAGCGTGACAAACTTTTTGAATGTGACTCCAAGACCCTAACATTCGCAAGTGCATTGGAGGTCGCGCAGAAGGCGTCATGCGCAAGACAGGCGCGCGTGGTTGGCGCAGGCGCAGGCGACACCATCAGCGCAGGCGAGGTCGCAGTGAAGGAGGAACCGGTGTTTTACGTGCGGGTGGGAGCTGGCGCCGCAAGGGCTGCGTCACGTCAAGCGGGCTCCGCCGGCACGGCCGCCGCGATGGATGGCAACGGTGGAAACCAAGCGCGTTGTACAGTGTGTGGTATGAAGAACCACGTTGCGGCAAAGTGTAGATTTAAGAACTACAAGTGCTTAGTATGTGGACAAAAAGGGCATTTAAAAAAGTTGTGTACGGTTAAAATGTCAAATGTGCATAATATTGGTACGGAGGAAATAGATACATTTCAAGAGGGTTGCAGGGAATGTCAACTTTTTAATTTGAGGTATGTTGACATTAATCCTATAAGAATATCAGTGGTGTTAAACGATATAGAAATGTGTATGGAGTTAGACACAGGTTCAGGCAGTTCAGTTATATCGAAAAGCCTATATTTACAGCATTTTTCTAGTAGTAAACTGTTAAAGAGCGATTTGAAAATGTGTTTATATAACGGTCACAAAATCACGCCTGTGGGTTATTTTATTGCAACGGTTACATATTTAAAATCATGCCAGAAAGTTAAAAATTATGTTTTAGAAAATGGTGGCCCCCCACTTCTAGGTCGTGATTTCATGACTAAATTCAAAATTTATTTGACTTCTGATAATTATAATATAAGTACTTATAAAAACCCTGATGAAGTGCAACGATTCTTAATAGATTTCCAAAGCCTATGGCGAGACGAATTGGGTTGTTTCAATAAGTTCGAAATAGACTTAAAGTTAAAAGAAAGTGCATCGCCTAAATTTTTCAAACCGCGTACCGTGCCTTTCGCGCTCAAGGACAGAGTTAGCAAAGAACTAAATAGGCTCGTCAGTTTAGGTATACTTATACCGGTCAGTTATGCAGATTACGCAACGCCAATTGTTCCAGTATTGAAGGAAAACGGTAAATTAAAAATTGCTGGTGATTATTCGTGTACGCTGAACAAAGATTTAGAGATTGATAAGTATCCCTTGCCCCGTATAGAAGAGGTCTTTTCTAGGATAGGGGGAGGGGAGCATTATTCAAAAATTGATTTGAGCAATGCGTATAATCAATTTAAAATATCAAAACCGTCTCAAAAACTGTGTACAATTAATACGCACAAAGGCCTGTTTTCTTATACACGGTTGGTCTATGGTCTGGCCTGTGCGCCCGCGATTTTTCAGAGGGCTATGGAGACTTTGTTGGCAGGTATTGAAGGGATTAGCGTTTGGTTGGATGACATCTGTATTACGGGGCCCAGTAAAGAAATACATATGTCTAGATTACGACAAGTTTTAGAAAGATTACAGGATGCCGGTTTACGGCTGCAGAAGGATAAGTGTTGTTTTTTTAACAAAAGCGTAACGTATTTAGGTTACGTCATCGATAGAAACGGTTTAAGAACATGTCCTTCAAAAGTTGAAGCTATCTTAGACGCGCCGGCGCCTACTGACGTATTAGGTGTTAAGCGTTTTCTGGGGGTAGTTAATTATTACAGAAATTTTATACCAAACGCATCGGCTTTATTAAACCCATTACACGAACTACTTCGTAAGGGTGCAGAATGGCAGTGGGGAGAGCGCCAGCAGACTGCGTTCGAGAGCGTAAAAAGGCAGTTGAGTAGTGATCGCGTACTAGCGCACTTTGACCCAGAGGCGCCGCTGATGTTGACTGTAGACGCCGGGCCCGCCGGCCTCGGCGCTGTTCTCGCGCACCGAGACGCGGACGGCCGCGAGCGACCGATAGCTTTCGCCTCGCGTTCCTTATCAACTAGCGAGAAGAACTACAGTCAAATCCAAAAGGAAGCAACTGCTATTATATTTGGTGTAAAGCATTTCCACCAATACGTGTACGGCCGTAAGGAACCGTTTATACTAAAAACAGACCATAGGCCGTTGTTATCGATTTTCGACAAAAACAAGGGGGTTTCGGTAACCGCCGCGTTACGTCTGCAAAGATATGCCATAATTTTATCCGCTTATAACTATATACCTAAATATATAGATGGTAAAAGTAACGATGTGGCAGATTATTTCTCCCGCGCACCGTTATCAATGTCAGCCAGCGAAGATAAACCCGATGCTAGTTCTAAGTATTTTCTGTTTATGGAGGAGAGTGTAGAACCGGTTTTATTTAATGATTTAAAAAATGCAATCGTTTCTGATAAAGTAGTGAGGACAGTAATTAAGTACATGAACTGTGGCTGGCCTAGAAAAATTAAATGCAATAAAATTCTACCATATTTTCAATGCAAGGGGGACTTAGAAGTGATCAATGGTTGTTTGTTTCGCGGACACAGAATAGTAATTCCGGCTGTGTTTAGAGAAAGAATGCTAAAGGAGTTGCATTCCGGGCATTTCGGGGTAGTGAAAACAAAGAGCGCGGCTCGTAGTAGGATGTGGTGGCCCGGGATTGACCGTGACATAGAACGATGGGTGGGCGCGTGCGGCGCGTGCTCCGCCGTGCGCTGCGCGCCGCCCGCGGCCTCCCCCGCGCCCTGGCCGCGCCCGGCAACGCCATGGCACCGCATTCATATTGACTACATGTCTATAGGTCAGGCTGTTTACCTAATTGTAGTAGATGCGTACTCAAAATGGCTGGAATGCATCTATATGGATCGTAGTACTTCAACCAGTGCGCTTATTTTAAAGTTAAAAGAATTGTTTTCTCGCTTTGGCTTGCCTAATGTTATAGTATCTGATAACGATGTGAAAATAAAATCTGCAGAGTTTATAAAATTTTGTCGTATGAATGGTATTGAATATCTGACGTCACCTATCTATCACCCAGCTAGTAACGGCCAAGCAGAAAACTCCGTAAAAACTTGTAAAAAAATGATAAAATGTATACTTTCTGATAAACAATTGTGCCAAAAGAGTACTGTAGATCAATTGCAAGGTTTTCTATTTCAATATAGGAATACAGTTCATTGTGCTACCAGTTCGACACCGGCTATGTTGATGTTAGGCCGTAATTTGAGGTGCAGGTTGGACCTCGTCCTACCACAAAAAAAATATGACCTAGATAAAAAAAACGAAGCAGCGTCATTACCACGTAATCGATGTTTTAAAATAGGTGACACAGTTTGGGCGAAGTGGTTTATAGCAAGAAAAAGCATTTGGAGCGCAGCAATTGTAAAAAAAATAATAGGATCAAGAATGTTTGAAATTTATTTTAAAGATTACGATTGTTACTGTTACAGACATATCGATCAAATGAGAAAGTTAATAAGTAAAGATGGTATGAATAATAGTGACGCTGGGAAAACGGACGGAATAGGTAGCTCATTGTTGCTCGGACCGAGCGTTTCACCAGCGCCACCGCTGCAGAATCCGCCCTCTCCTCTCAGTCAGAGCCAAGCACCACCCGCGACGACAACGCCGGTATCTAATTCACCGCCTTCTGTTTTGGCCACTGACGTGGGCGGGGAAGGGGTGCCGGTCTTGACAAATAGTGAGGAAATATTGGTGTCGGCAACAGATGACAATGGGTTAATGCCACAGAGAGATGATGACAATGAGGAGTGGGCAGAGGCATGCGAAAGTGTCAGCAATGATTTGGTTTTGGAACCAGCTGAGGTTGTCGTTAGTCCCAATGTTGAACCTAGCTCTAGTTCTGCGAAAGTTCCTTCGATTGGACGCACCCAGAGATCGCGTAAACCTGTTAATTATAAGCAATATTTCTAAGTTAATTATAAGATCGCTTTGTAAAATGTTTTGTTATTGTGCATATATTTTACCTATTATTGTCCATTGTTACAGGTTTCCAAATTAATGTTGGAGGGATGTAATATATGTAGCGTTCTACAGTGGGTAAACCAGTAATAAACTAGCTATTGAGTAAGACGGTCGTTTCCTTGTACCTCGAATACATATTAAGTGTACACAGCCATGGTAGTACTACACAATCACAGGATCAGCAACAGTCCAGAGTAAAGCACAGGTCGTCAGAAAGAGGAATTAAACAGTCCAAATCACAAGCAATTAAGTCCAGAAAACAACGCAAAAAGTGGTAAGTACGGAATCAACATGAACGAATACGGAGATGCGCAGTAAACAAAGCAGCGTAACGTACTGATTTGTAATTGTGTGTGCGTCTGCGCTTACAAAACAGAACAATAACTACTGCTGTCTCATTCGCACTCATCGGTAAATTGTATCTCCGTTTCATGATAAAGGTTGTGTCACTGATAAAGGTGGCGTCACTCTCTGTCTCGCTCACACTTCGTAAAATGACTCTCTCCGTCTCTATCGAACTAGAAACGGAGTTTAGCAAAGCTTTAGGTAAGCTAAAGTCATTTTAAGGAAGTATGGACATTTTGTGTAAAAACTGAGACTATTTACAAAAAAAAACTTGACCAATTATTGAAAACGTAATCTAGCAAGTGTTACACCATTTTTGAATCCTTATTAAAAGCGCCAATTTTTCATGTTACTTGCCAAACTAGCGTAGTACATTTTTTTTCAGTACAGACAGTTAAAGTTGGGCGAAATAGAAAATTTGAATAATTTGGTTTTGAAAAAGGTTAATTTTCTTCCAAGTAGGAGGAGTTGGCTTTGAATTTTAGGCAAAAATCTACACAAGCATTATTCAAGATTACATAATAATAAAAAAATTAGATAAATTATGGGATTTGTAGCAATTGGAGTTAAAGAACCATTACAGGGATTGATTTTTTTAGTAAATTTTTAAAGTGACCATAAATTTTTAAAAACATGAGATAGATTTTTTTTCGTATTTTTCTGAGAACTGTTATAACTTGGTCTATCACCCATTTACGGCTTGACGTCGATTTCTGGGACACCCTGTATACATACATACATAGACTGATAAACACATTACCCTCCTTCGGCAGTCGGGTAAAAATTCGAAATTTTAAAACAAAACCATAAAGTGACAATAGGAGAAATTCTCTCAAAATGATGCAATCTATCTAAATATATAAAAGAAGAAAGTGACTGACTCACTCACTCACTTACCATCAACGCACAGGCCAAACGGCTGAAGCTTCAATCATGAAACTTGGCACGTAGGTTCCTTTCGTAGTGTAGGTGAGCACTAAGAAAGGATCTTTGGAAATTCCACCCCTAAGGGCGTGAAAAAGGGGATGAAAGTTTGTATTAAAATCCGTCAGTTTTAAAGTCAGGATCTTCATATTTTGGGTTTTGGCTGAAGATTAAAAAATAATTTACACGTGTCTCAGCGATTTTGAAGATTCCACCCCCATGAGGGTGAAATCGTCTAGAGACTTGAAATTTTGCAAATAGATACTTTATACTGTGCAGGCATCCACTAAGAAAGAATTTTTGTGAATTCCACCCCTAAGGGGGTGAAATAGGGGATGAAAATCTGTGTGAAAGTCGGCCAGTTTTGAAGTTAGGATCTTCGAATTTTGGATCTGGGCTGAAGATTAAAATCTAACGCAAATTATGTTTTTTTGGGAATTCCGTCCTTGGGGGGGGGGCGGATCATGGGGGATGAAATGTTGTGTACAAAAGTCCTTCTTTTACAAAGGAAAAATTGTTAAAAATACTTTTAAGTCTTTAAAGTCTGTTGATAACTATAATCTTCTATCTTTATCTATCTTCTTATCTAAACGAAAGTGACTGACCTACTCACTGACCATCAACGCATAACCCAAACGGTCGAAGCTTCAATCATGAAACTTGGCACGTAGGTTCCTTTGGTATTGTAGGTGAATACTAAGAAAGGATTTTTGGAAATTCCACCTCTCATCATCATCATCATCATCATTTCAGCCGAAAGACGTCCACTGCTGGACATAGGCCTCCCCCAGGCGTCGCCACATTGACCGATCTCGTGCGTCTCGCATCCAGCGCCTTCCCGCAACCTTAAACAGGTCATCGGTCCACATAGTGGGAGGCCTTCCATCGTATAGTCTTCCGGTTCGCGGTCGCCACTCCAGAACTTTTCGGCACATCGGCCATCCGTTCTGCGAGCAATGTGCCCTGCCCACTGCCACTTAAGTTTGGCAATTCTTCGGTTTATGTCGGTAACTTTGGTTCTCCTGCGGATATCATCATTTCTGACGTGATCACGCAAAGAAATTCCGAGCATAGCCCTCTCCATTGCCCTTTGGGTGACTTTAAGCTTTCTGATAAGGCCCATCGTGAGCGACCACGTCTCGGTCCCACAGGTGACCACTGGCAACACACACTGGTCATAGACTTTTGTCTTGAGACATTGTGGTAAATTGGACGAGAAGATACGCCGCCCAGCCGAGTCGGATTCGACGGTTGACCTCTTTCTCGAAGTTGGACCTACCCAACTGGACCGTTTGTCCCAGGTAGACATAATAATCTACAACTTCGAGTATAGTCTCCGATCTTGATAGAAGTGGGTGTTACATAGGCATTCATCATGACCTTGGTATTGTCCAAGTTCATTAAAAGACCCACTCTTTCGGAAGCTCTACTGAGGTCATCAAGCATTTTACTGAGGCTCTCCATGGTCTCAGCCATGACCACTATGTCATCGGCAAATCGAAGGTTAGTGATGTACTCGCCATTAACGTTGATGCCAAGCGACAATGCCCGGCTGAAGAACTATAGGCCCATCTCACTTCTTAGCCATCTCTACAAGTTGTTTTCAAGAGTCATCACGAATCGTCTCGCGCGCAGGTTAGACGATTTCCAGCCTCCCGAACAAGCCGGATCCCGAAAAGGCTTTAGCACCGTAGACCACATACATACGCTGCAGCATGTCATACAGAAGACCGAAGAGTTTAACCTGCCTCTCTGTTTAGCGTTTGTGGACTACGAGAAAGCCTTCGATTCGATCGAGACTTGAGCTGTATTGCAGCCTCTCCAACGGTGCCAGATCGACTACCGGTACATTAAGGTGTTGAAGTGTTTGTACAAAAACGCCACCATGTCAGTCCGTCTTCAGGATCAGACCTCGAAACCAATCCTTCTCCAGCGCGGAATGAGACAGGGAGACGTCATTTCTCCGAAACTGTTCACTGCTGCGCTGGAGGATGTCTAAAAGGTTTTGGATTGGAATTCCACCCCTTTTTTTTTTTTTTTTTTTTTGGGTGGGAAATCATCCAATGACTTCTCCCGCTCTGGGTGAGGCGGGAGGGCGTGTCAGACTTTTACTGACTAAAACCCACCCGTGTTCCTTCAGTTGCTTGAGCCAGGGCCGCGGTAACTCTTTTTCAAATTTATCCGCGACCCAGACAGGCATCGGCCCTCGCGGACCCCGTCAGTTCTGCTGACATCTCTTTGAGGCGCGCGTGGAACACAACGCGCCGTCGACTCGGGCCTGGTCCTTATCGGACGGCGAGCTACCCATTACTCGCCGTCCGCAGGCCCGCGCCTACGGTGGCCGGGAATCGGCTTGCGACTCCCGACGCCCAGGGCGTCTCCTGCGGTGGCGAGGGGCGTGAGGGCGTCTCCGTTGCATCTCCCTCACGCGTTCCGCCTCCTCCTTTGCGAGCATTACTGCTTCGCAGAAGGAGGAGACAGCTTCCCATGCCCTCTCGCTCCGTAACATGGCCTGAACCAGGGCCGGACGCGAGAGGTTGCCATCGCCGATCGCCTCCACGAGGTGGAATTCCACCCCTAAGGGCGTGAAATAGGGGATGAAAGTTTGTATGAAAATCCGTCAGTTTTAAAGTCAGGGTCTTCATATTTTGGGTTTAGGCTGAAGGTTAAAAATAATTTACACGTGTCTCAGCGATTTTGAAGATCCCATTAGGGGGGAAAAGGGGGATAAAATCATGGGAATAATGAAATCGTCTAGACTTGAAATTTTGCACATAGATACTTTATACTGTGCAGGTATCCACTAAGAAAGGATTTTTGTGAATTCCACCCCTAAGGGGGTGAAATAGGGGATGAAAGTTTGTATGAAAGTCGGTCAGTTTTGAAGTTAGGATCTTCGAATTTTATGTTTGGGCTGAAGATTAAAATCTAACTTAAATTAAGGTCTTTTGGGGATTCCGTCCTTGGGATCATGGGGGATGAAATGTTGTGTACAAAAGTCCTTCTTTTACAAAGGAAAAATTATTAAAAATACTTTCAATACTTTAAAGTCTGTTGGTAACTATAAAATGGCTCAACACATAAATATAAGAATTAAATAGGGACGGGAAAATCTTCTTCGCCATGACAATTAATAAGGCTCAAGGACAAACTTTGAAGTATGCTGGTGTAGATTTGAGTGAGAATTGCTTTTTCCATGGACAGTTCTTTGTAGCGTGTTCACGTGTTAGCTCATCAAATAGTCTGGTGATATTGGCGAGTATGCGCGATAATGTTGTTTATAAGGAAATACTTTAATTTAATTACTTACTTATGCTTATGATTACTTATTATTAGTCATGGATAAACACAGAAATAGTGAAGGGATAGGGATGGGACAAGGATAGAGCGTATTGATGATAAAGTAGGTAAGTATAAGTCTGTCCTAAGAAACACTTTCGCATTACATTATTTTTTTAATTTTTCTCTATATACTGTTAAAATATGATAAGGAAAAGCATGTAGTCTACGCGTGCGAAGCCGCGGGCAAAAGCTAGTCTATATATATAAAAGAAAGTCGTGTTAGTTACACTATTTATAACTCAAGAACGGCTGAACCGATTTGGCTGAAAATTGGTAGGGAGGTAGCTAAGAACAAGGAGAAGGATATAGGATACTATTTTTATCCTGTTTAGGGTAGGGTAGGTAGGGTAGGGTAGGGTAGGTAGGGTAGGGTAGGGTAGGGTAGGTAGGGTAGGGTAGGTAGGGTAGGGTAGGGTAGGTAGGGTAGGGTAGGGTAGGTAGGGTAGGGTAGGTAGGGTAGGTAGGGTAGGGTGGGGTAGGGTAGGGTAGGGTTTTTTTTTTTCTTTTTTTTTTCTTTTTTTCTTACCTCTAATCCCCACCAACAAAATTGGCGCCTATTAATTGCAAACACATCCGTACCATTCCTCTTTCATTCCTCTCGCACTTTTATCCTTCATACCAAGGTTCATCTTGCATTCATCCTCTTGTATACTGTGTGGGTTCATTTCAATAACTACGGGCATGTTTTATTTATTTATCACAGTAAACTTAAAATACAAAAAGAAAAATATACAAGAGTTCTGTTTATCTCAGAAATACAATCGTGCAAATAGTGCTGATTAAGAAAAATATAGAATACAAGGTATCACAAATTGTGCAAAAGTGCAGTTTATCACAGGAAATACAAAAGGTGCTTTCTATCACAAGCGTACATTATTGCTAAGGATATAAAAACACAAAAGTGCAGTTTATCATAACAATCAGTCTTACACAATTTAGAAACTTAGGTACTAGCATGAAATACTGCCGGCTATACATGTCCTTGCTGCATTCCGTGCTTGCATTTAAATATCACACAGAAATATTAATGAAGCACGGTGCGCTCAGGTTTTATTCCGATGTATAACCGCAGTGGCTACTCTAGTGCAGGGTAGGGTAGGGTAGGTAGGGTAGGGTAGGGTAGGTAGTGTAGGGTAGTTAGGGTAGGGTAGGTAGGGTAGGTAGGGTAGGTAGTGCAGGGTAGTTAGGGTAGGGTAGGTAGGGTAGGTAGTGCAGGGTAGTTAGGGTAGGGTAGGTAGGGTAAATGAATGTTTGGTGTTTTTATGGCAGAACAAAGTTTGCCGGGTCAGCTAGTTTCGAATAAAATTAAAACAATCGCATGAGAGATAACGTTCAATTATTTTATCAATAAGTAATAATTGGTTTTATAATAAAACAAAATAAAAACTACCATACAAAGGTGATAAAAAAAGTTCTACGATCATTTTTACTTAGTACACTACAAACATTTATGTAGTATCGGGATGTTAAGATATTGGAAAAGAAATTACAGGGCAAGGAAATAATCTAAATGTATTTGATGAACAGAAGTCTATCCTACATCAACTATTGTTTTGGACTACTTTTATAACATCGTACAACGGGATATCTCGCCTTTTACCTGCGTGGCTCAACCTAGCTCAATTACTCGCCGGCTCAAATCCCAGCTTAACAATATCTTACAAAGAACCGCAATTTTACAACTACTATTCCCACACAAATAGTCATTCTAGAACTATTTAGTACCATCAGAAAAAATACTTTACCCTACAAATATTGATAAACATCTGTTTGCTAGATGTTTGATAGTATTAACAACTGTAGTTTTACAATTTCTTAATCCCTGCCATAAATTACACTCTAATACGATAATTATATAAATGATTCTGTTCGCGACGAAGTGACACATAGCTTATAGTTTATATACTCGCCTATATACCATTGAAATACTTAAGTTATTATAAGTAAGCAATGTATGTAATAGCATAGGTAAATAAAGAATTTATTTATTTTCGATTAGGGGTCCCCAAAAAAGCGGGAGCGCAAGTAGCGCAGGGTGCGATCTACTCACGCACCAATTCGTATTATTTACCTTACACACATTAATCTGTTAGGAAACACAATCTAGGTGTTCTAACTTAGATACCCTAAGGCTATGACTGAAAAACAATACATAACAACAGTACATAGCTAGGGATTGTAGAGTTTCTCCCTGGAACACTAGATACATACATATTTTCTCTCAAGTAAGTGGTAAGATAACTCGTTATAAGCGATTCAGCGCTTCTAGGTAACCTAGATATCTGCCTAGGTCATGTAAACAGATAGTACTCACATAGTTCTAGTACATAAAGGCCACTTGTTTGGGATAATGTGTTTGTATGCACAAAACATAAGGGTTTCGAGCGCTTGTCAGCGGGCCCACGCGCCTTCAGGTACCCTTTGAACCTAAGGGGTTATAGATTTGCTTACTGGAGCAATACCTTCGGGATCTGGCAGGTAGGCGCCCGGATTTCTTCATGGGCCCCAGGTCCTCTGACCATCGGGCGGGTCATGGAATCTGTGGGTTTTTCTGTGGGTTTTTGTGGGTTGTGTTCAAATATTTTCCCTTTCGGCCGCTTCCCGGCACCCAAACCACCAGAAGGGTTTGTGGTACACCCATGATACACACACCATTCGATTCCTTGTTTCTTTGCCTTCCTGACCACACTTCTGTAAGGAGCCTAGCTCTGGTGGCCAGGGAGGTAACCCCCGTAATGTGTTGCCTGATCCCGGGACACTCTCATTTTCGGACACTCCAGGGTGAATACTGCTTCGAGGGTTGAAGCCACGCCCAGCAGAGTACTACCATAGGGTAGCCTGTCGTGATGGCTACCGACTGATACTTGGTGGGTGTGGATTCCACAGGTAACCTGAGTACAAACTAACTTTATGTCAGAAATTAATACCTTTCACTTTTCTTACACACTTCCAGGCGACCACACGCCTGAAGACTATATATACAGCTATAACAATACTAGATTTCTATAGCATAGGAAAAGGGCTTCAGAACCCTTACCATGAAACTACCAGAAAAAATTATATTTTGTCATAAAATAGCCTTAAGTTCGGAAAACCAACAGAATTTCCCTTAATCACTCTCTCTTCCTGGCAGAACTCCTCGGAGAAGGTAGTCAGGGACCTGGTCGAAGGTCCATCGGATGGGCCATTTCAGGGCGCATCCAACAATATGGGTCATGCTATGATCCCTACACAGGGAAGGGAGGTTCTGTTGATTTATAGCATAAGTTTATGATGAAAATATTTGTAAATAAAAATCTTGTGCGAGCGTGAAATCAGGGTCCTCGTTACGGTAAAGTTTAGTAGTACGATAGTTCGCAGGCGCGTTGAACAATTCGGTAGCCAAATTTGTATTAGAAGAATCCACGCAACTTTGTGTCACGAAGACCTTGAAAAAACATCGCAAAACGTTAAGAAGAATAAAGTCTTTTATTTCCTGGACATCATATCTTAACCTACGAACATCTGGCAGACCTCAAGCAGCTCACAGGGACGAGAATTCTTGAAGACAAGATAAAGATAAAGATAATTTATTTGCCATAACATGTCTTACATACCTTATGCATGCAAGATGTTGACTTAATATATAGCACATACATGTTTTGCCTATCGAGGCGTACAAATATAAATTTTATAAAATTGTTTTTATTAATTAAATTGATATAAAGAACATTTTAAACAAATCACAATAAATTGATACTAGGTTAATGTCAGAAAAACCAAAAAAGATAACAATAGATCATCTTTATCAAGTCATAAATCTATCACAAAAAAATCAAATTAAAAAAAAAATATATAAGAAATGTCAGAGAGGTATAATCAAAACATAAAATGTAATTGAGAATTGTGGTTAGTAAAATAAAATACGGTCAAAAAAAAATACAATAAAATCATGAAATGTCATAAAAATAAGGGTTGATAAAAAACGCAAAGAATAAAATGTCAAAAAAATACAATCTTCTTTTTATCCTGTTTAGGGTAGGGTAGGTAGGGTAGGGTAGGGTAGGTAGGGTAGGGTAGGGTAGGCAGGGTAGGGAAGGTAGGGTAGGGTAGGGTAGGGTAGGTAGGGTAAGGTAGGTAGGGTAGGGTAGGTAGGGTAGGGTAGGGTAGGTAGGGTAGGTATTTTTTTTTTTTTTTATAAATACTAATCCCGCTCAACAAAGTTGGCGCCTATTCTGTGCAAATTCTTTCATTCCATTCCTCTTTCATGCCTCTCGTACTTTCATTCTTCATACCATGGTTCTTCTTGCATACGTCTTCTTGTATACAGTGGGTGGGACTCCCACTTTGTATAAATACTTAAAGGCAACTTTATTTATTTGGTGTAAGGTTAAAAGAAAAAGTGCTACATATACAAGAATACAAAAAAGTGCTGTTGATCACAGTAAAATATGCAAAAAGTGCTGCAGATCACAGGTAAGGTACAGAAGTGCTGTTTATCACAGGGAATATCACAATATAAATAATGCCTTACATTTAGGGATGAGAAGCACAACAGTGCTTTTCACCATACAGACAATCTGTTTTTTTAGGTACTACCCCAGTGCAGGGTTCGTCATTGCAGTTTTGTGCGTGCTATTCTATGCTTCTTACAAATATTCTTATAATACTAGTGAAGCATAGTGCTGCTTCAACTTCGGTTTCGTGCAATGACGGTGGAGGCCACATTAACACAGTACACCAGGAACTTTTCCCTGTGTTGCTTACTCATGAGCCCATGCAGGCTCTCCTTCGTCAGTCTCCTGTCCAGCTCACATTCGAGTTGGTAGCGTTCCCTGATAAATAACGGGCAATCTACAAGTATGTGCTGGACAGTCTCTGCCACGCCTGGATCGCAGACGCACGATGGGTTATCCTTACACTTGAAACGATTCAAGTATTCAGAGAACCCGCCGTGCCCCGTCAAAACCTGCGTGAGAACGCCTGTGGGCCGCACCTGTTTTATAATACGGAAAGCCGCTATGGCATCCGGAAGAAACATCTTCGTCACAGAAGCTGTCTCGCCCGACACATATCTTCGGTTCCATTCATCAAGCGATTCCAAACGGATCTGTCGCTTGATAAATGATACCGGACACTGGTCGTAGTCCGGCTTCCTCCGTAACGACAATGCTGCCTTCTTTGCCAACTCGTCCGCTCGCTCATTCCCCGGCAGGCCCGCGTGGGCCTTGATCCAGAACAAAGAAACAGCTTTGCTCTGGCCCAGGGCTTGAGCCAAATTGGCGCGCGCGCGAACTGCCAGGGGATGGAGAGAGCCATGGCTTGCAAGCGTCTGCAATGCTGACATTGAGTCACGGTAGGGTAGGTAGGGTAGGTAGGGTAGGTAGGGTAGGTAGGGTAGGTAGGGTAGGTAGGGTAGGTAGGGTAGGTAGGGTAGGTAGGGTAGGTAGGGTAGGTAGGGTAGGTAGGGTAGGTAGGGTAGGTAGGGTAGGTAGGGTAGGTAGGGTAGGTAGGGTAGGTAGGGTAGGTAGGGTAGGTAGGGTAGGTAGGGTAGGTAGGGTAGGTAGGGTAGGTAGGGTAGGTAGGGTAGGTAGGGTAGGTAGGGTAGGTAGGGTAGGTAGGGTAGGTAGGGTAGGTAGGGTAGGTAGGGTAGGTAGGGTAGGTAGGGTAGGTAGGGTAGGTAGGGTAGGTAGGGTAGGTAGGGTAGGTAGGGTAGGTAGGGTAGGTAGGGTAGGTAGGGTAGGTAGGGTAGGTAGGGTAGGTAGGGTAGGTAGGGTAGGTAGGGTAGGTAGGGTAGGTAGGGTAGGTAGGGTAGGTAGGGTAGGTAGGGTAGGTAGGGTAGGTAGGGTAGGTAGGGTAGGTAGGGTAGGTAGGGTAGGTAGGGTAGGTAGGGTAGGTAGGGTAGGTAGGGTAGGTAGGGTAGGTAGGGTAGGTAGGGTAGGTAGGGTAGGTAGGGTAGGTAGGGTAGGTAGGGTAGGTAGGGTAGGTAGGGTAGGTAGGGTAGGTAGGGTAGGTAGGGTAGGTAGGGTAGGTAGGGTAGGTAGGGTAGGTAGGGTAGGTAGGGTAGGTAGGGTAGGTAGGGTAGGTAGGGTAGGTAGGGTAGGTAGGGTAGGTAGGGTAGGTAGGGTAGGTAGGGTAGGTAGGGTAGGTAGGGTAGGTAGGGTAGGTAGGGTAGGTAGGGTAGGTAGGGTAGGTAGGGTAGGTAGGGTAGGTAGGGTAGGTAGGGTAGGTAGGGTAGGTAGGGTAGGTAGGGTAGGTAGGGTAGGTAGGGTAGGTAGGGTAGGTAGGGTAGGTAGGGTAGGTAGGGTAGGTAGGGTAGGTAGGGTAGGTAGGGTAGGTAGGGTAGGTAGGGTAGGTAGGGTAGGTAGGGTAGGTAGGGTAGGTAGGGTAGGTAGGGTAGGTAGGGTAGGTAGGGTAGGTAGGGTAGGTAGGGTAGGTAGGGTAGGTAGGGTAGGTAGGGTAGGTAGGGTAGGTAGGGTAGGTAGGGTAGGTAGGGTAGGTAGGGTAGGTAGGGTAGGTAGGGTAGGTAGGGTAGGTAGGGTAGGTAGGGTAGGTAGGGTAGGTAGGGTAGGTAGGGTAGGTAGGGTAGGTAGGGTAGGTAGGGTAGGTAGGGTAGGTAGGGTAGGTAGGGTAGGTAGGGTAGGTAGGGTAGGTAGGGTAGGTAGGGTAGGTAGGGTAGGTAGGGTAGGTAGGGTAGGTAGGGTAGGTAGGGTAGGTAGGGTAGGTAGGGTAGGTAGGGTAGGTAGGGTAGGTAGGGTAGGTAGGGTAGGTAGGGTAGGTAGGGTAGGTAGGGTAGGTAGGGTAGGTAGGGTAGGTAGGGTAGGTAGGGTAGGTAGGGTAGGTAGGGTAGGTAGGGTAGGTAGGGTAGGTAGGGTAGGTAGGGTAGGTAGGGTAGGTAGGGTAGGTAGGGTAGGTAGGGTAGGTAGGGTAGGTAGGGTAGGTAGGGTAGGTAGGGTAGGTAGGGTAGGTAGGGTAGGTAGGGTAGGTAGGGTAGGTAGGGTAGGTAGGGTAGGTAGGGTAGGTAGGGTAGGTAGGGTAGGTAGGGTAGGTAGGGTAGGTAGGGTAGGTAGGGTAGGTAGGGTAGGTAGGGTAGGTAGGGTAGGTAGGGTAGGTAGGGTAGGTAGGGTAGGTAGGGTAGGTAGGGTAGGTAGGGTAGGTAGGGTAGGTAGGGTAGGTAGGGTAGGTAGGGTAGGTAGGGTAGGTAGGGTAGGTAGGGTAGGTAGGGTAGGTAGGGTAGGTAGGGTAGGTAGGGTAGGTAGGGTAGGTAGGGTAGGTAGGGTAGGTAGGGTAGGTAGGGTAGGTAGGGTAGGTAGGGTAGGTAGGGTAGGTAGGGTAGGTAGGGTAGGTAGGGTAGGTAGGGTAGGTAGGGTAGGTAGGGTAGGTAGGGTAGGTAGGGTAGGTAGGGTAGGTAGGGTAGGTAGGGTAGGTAGGGTAGGTAGGGTAGGTAGGGTAGGTAGGGTAGGTAGGGTAGGTAGGGTAGGTAGGGTAGGTAGGGTAGGTAGGGTAGGTAGGGTAGGGTAGGTAGGTAGGGTAGGTAGGGTAGGTAGGGTAGGTAGGGTAGGTAGGGTAGGTAGGGTAGGTAGGGTAGGTAGGGTAGGTAGGGTAGGTAGGGTAGGTAGGGTAGGTAGGGTAGGTAGGGTAGGTAGGGTAGGTAGGGTAGGGTGGGGTAGGGTAGGGTAGGGTAGGTAGGGTAGGGTAGGGTAGGTAGTGTAGGGTAGTTAGGGTAGGGTAGTTAGGGTAGGGTAGGTAGGGTAGGTAGTGCAGGGTAGTTAGGGTAGGGTAGGTAGGGTAAATGAATGTTTGGTGTTTTTATGGCAGAACAAAGTTTGCCGGGTCAGCTAGTTTCGAATAAAATTAAAACAATCGCATGAGAGATAACGTTCAATTATTTTATCAATAAGTAATAATTGGTTTTATAATAAAACAAAATAAAAACTACCATACAAAGGTGATAAAAAAGTTCTACGATCATTTTTACTTAGTACACTACAAACATTTATGTAGTATCGGGATGTTAAGATACAGGAAATAAATTACAGGGCAAGGAAATAATCTATCCTACATCAACTATTGTTTTGGACTACTTTTATAACATCGTACAACGGGATATCTCGCCTTTTACCTGCGTGGCTCAACCTAGCTCAATTACTCGCCGGCTCAAATCCCAGCTTAACAATATACAAAGTACCGCAATTTTACAACTACTATTCCCACACAAATAGTCATTCTAGAACTATTTAGTACCATCAGAAAAAATACTTTACCCTACAAATATTGATAAACATCTGTTTGCTAGATGTTTGATAGTATTAACAACTGTAGTTTTACAATTTCTTAATCCCTGCCATAAATTACACTCTAATACGGTAATTATATAAATGATTCTGTTCGCGACGAAGCGACACATAGCTTATAGTTTATATACTCGCCTATATACCATTGAAATACTTAAGTTATTATAAGTAAGCAATGTATGTAATAGCATAGGTAAATAAAGAAATACAATCAAATCATAAAATAATGTCAAAGAAAAATACAATAAAATCATAAAATTATGTCAAAGAAAAGTACAATAAAATCATAAAATGTCTTGCACAATTAAAATTTATAAAATCAAATGTCAACAAAGTACAGTAAAATCATAAAATGTCATAAATATCAATTAAATATAAGAAACATGCTGTCAGGTACAAACCAAACAAAAACAAAACGTAAATTAGTTTAAATGTCATCTCAATTAAATATTACGATGACTTAAAAGAAAAAAAAACAAATAATAAAAGAAAATAATGTTACATTATTATATTATCATTCAAGAAGTCACGTATATGGTAATAAGATTTGTCTGTTAATAAATCTCGCATCTTTTTTTTTAATAGGTTTGCTGGCAAAGCTTTAAATGATTGCGGTATTTTATTGTACATTTTAGGCGCCATACAACTGAACTATAGGTGCAAGGGTGTCAACGCGCTGGTGCCGGTCCAGAATCCCTATCTACCGCCAGCGATCACGTCCACCCCGTACAGATTCTACAAACTATTTTTCCAATTCCACATTGATAAAAAGTTAAGTGTATTCAAAATAAAATTAATTTTACAGGAAATTACATTGTAACAGAAAAACAACGTATTTAGTGGAAACTTTTAAGAAATGTATAGGTAACGCAGCATCTATGTAGAACAGGCCACACGCAGTCATCTTACTGAACGTTTGATTAATTTGGACAATGTTCTCGCAGAGTTCCTTTTGGCTTTCTGTAAAGAGAAGACACCAAAATAAGTGAACAAAGTATAAAATAAAATTTCAGTTGCAGTTTATAAACTAGAATTCTTTTTAGGGTTCCGTACCTCAAAAGGTAAAAAAGGAACCCTTATAAGAACACTCTTTTATCCATCTGTCCGTCTGCCCGTTTGACACCACCGATTTACTCAGAAACGAGTGCACCTAGCAAATTAAATTTATACCGGACACTGAAGTCTATAGTCCATATTAGGTGTATAAAAATTAAGGTCCTGAACCAACACGATAAAAAGATATGGGCAAGTTTAGATTTTCGCGAAAACTTGTAAGTACCAAATTTACCTTAATTTTCAACTTTACATTTTTTGGAATTTTCCCTTTACTTGTGCTGTAAGACCTTGCTTTTAACCAAAATTGACAATTCTATAGAGTAAGATCCCTGGGCCACCAGACGTTACGTATTTACTGACGAAGGAAATGTGGACGATTGAGTAGTGTTAGTATGTACTAAGAACGCATGCCACCTGCTAGCTTGCTTAGACGGCCAATTTTCAGGTATCAGGTAATCTAGGTACATAAAAACATTACTTACTTTACGTAAATTCTCCAAGCTGATTTTTACGTATATTTTAGGCAAAATCGTTAAAAATAAGTCTCCAATACTCCCAGACATTTTCCGTCGGCCGTGTTGCTTTGCAGACGCTTTAAAGCTCCCAAAATAATTACTTAACTTCACGTAAATTCTGATGCTCCATTTTTATGTATACCAGACAACTATTTTAAAACCTCTTACAAGAAGACAGACCGATCCAAGGGGCCAATCATCCCCTAAACTCAATTTAAATGCCTCTGTGAGTAGGAGTGCGAGGGAATTATCTACGCGTATCTAGTACGTACTCAGAGAGATCTGTTTGGGTGAATGCTTGGTATATCGATTGATCACGAAGTGGATATGTCCAAAATCTTAACATACCCCATAACTTCGATGCCATTGTCCATGTGTCATTTCGAGGGTGGCATTTGTAAGACTCAAAAATCCGTATTAACGAAATCTTTGGAAAAAGCGTACAAGACGATCCACCTTCTCGCATTGATGTTTTGATTATTGATAGTTTTTTCTTGCTTCATACCATGAAAAACGTTTACAAAACTTTTGAAAGTATCTCAAAAAAAATGTTACAAATGGTGACCAATAGAAAGCAACAAGATATAATTTCATTTTTGACCAAATTATTTCCCCTTCTATAAAGGATTATGAAAGATCTCGTCGACATGAATCATCATAACTAGAATTCAACATTACTAGACCAGATCAAGTTCGTCCATCAGATTTCGCGAAAGAATTAAAAAACATCCATTTCAAACAGTCTCTTGTTGAATTTTTTATACTACACTGGGCTACTGATAAGATGATTCCATTCATTGGCAATAATAAAAAATTTATACTTTTTCGACAATGCCACTATTTCATCGTGTTTAATAATAAAGTTATATCTGAAATCCATGAAGATTTATTGTATTCCTAGCATGAGGAAGCTGTACAAAGATCGTGTACCATGTACGAGGATGCAACATCGATACGTATACAAACGTTTTTCATGGTATGAAGCAAGAAAAAACTATAAATAATCAAAACATCAATGCGAGAAGGTGGATCGTGTTGTACGCTTTTTTCCAAAGATTTCATTAATACGGATTTTTGAGTCTTACAGATGCCTCCCTCGAAATGACACATGGACAATGGCATCGAAGTTATGGGGTATGATAAGATTTTGAACATATCCACTTTGTGATCAATCGATATACCAAGCATTCACCCAAACAGATCTCTCTGAGTACGTACTAGATACGCGTAGATAATGCCCTCGCACTCCCACTCACAGAGGCATTTAAATTGAGTTTAGGGGATGATTGGCCCCTTGGATCGGTCTGTCTTCTTGTAAAAGGTTTTATAATAGTTGTCAGGTGGAAATATATAAAAATGGAGCATCAGAATTTACGTGAAGTTAAGTAATTATTTTGGGAGCTTTAAAGCGTCTGCAAAGCAATACGGCCGACGGAGTGTCTGGGAGTATTGGCGACTTATTTTTAGGGATATTGCCTAAAATATAGGTAAAAATCAGCTTGGAGAATTTACGTGAGGTAAGTAATGTTTTTATGTACCTTGATTACCTGATACCTGAAAATTGGCCGTCTAAGCAAGCTAGCAGGTATGCATGCATTCTTAGTACATACTAACACTACTCAATCGTCCACATTTCCTTTTTCAGAAAATACGTGACGTCTGGTGGCCCTGGGATCTTGGACCACTAGGTCAACTGGAAGTACCCTATAGGTTTTGGGTCAAAAATCTATATGGTAGTTCCCGTTGACCTAGAATTACGAAATTTGGCAAAAATTAAGGTCTTCAAGCACAAATAAAGAAATATTAAAAAAAATAAAAAAAGTTGAAAATTAAAGGGTGTCCCCATACATACATAGTGGACGCCACCCTGGGTGCGTTGACATCGACACTTAATTTTGGCCCATACATTGAGGCAAAGGCTCAACTGGCTGCCAAAAAGTTGGGGATCCTTGCGAAGGTGAGACGGTGCTTCACGCCGGAACAGCTGCTTAAGTTGTACCAAGCGCAAGTTCGATCTTGCATGGAGTACTGCTCTCACCTCTGGGATGGATCTGCCAGACGGGCCAAAAGGCTTATTGGCAACGATGCACTGGTCGCCTCAAAGCTCCAGAGCCTCGAACATCGTCGCCGAGTTGCCAGCCTGTCGGTTTTTTATCGGTTACACTTCGGGGAGTGTGCGACGGAACTGCACAATTTGATTCCGCCTAGCCTTTTCCATCATCGTACTACAAGACGTACGGCCATGCGCCATCGGTACATGGTGGACATCCCTCCCATACGCACAAAGCGTTTTGCTAATTCAACTCGCACTTGGCCGTTTTTTTTTATTAGTAACGATAGGCTCGCTCGCACTATCTAACCTAATGGTAAACGATGATTTGGTCGACGGTGAAGAATTCCGCGCATGCATAAGCATAATCAGCCTATAATGTTTTCACTGCTTGGACACAGGTCTCCTTTCTGTGAGAAAGAGTGGCTGGCTAAAATCTACCACGTCGACCCGACGGTTTAGAGTAGTCACATGTCTTACATATTTGACTCTAGGACATGTCGACTACCTCGCAAATTTTTCTTTGCTTTTGGGAAATCATACCTGGATAATGCCTGTTCTTCATAAGCTGTATACAAGCTGTCTCAGCTTCTTCAACAGTTATATAGAACTTCTCACAATAGATGCCATGCATAAATACCAGAACTGAGTTCTTTGTTAGCCACAAAAGTATCGCAAAAATATTAAGCACTGTCTGTAAATGATTAAATTTTATTTTATTTTCAAGTTACCAAATTAAATCACCTTGTAAATTTCACAAACAAATAGAAAAAGGATGATTAATTTAAAACTTTAGGACTTTAAATGGTAATAGATTAGGATAAAAAAGATGGGTTGTGTGAAACACGATATGGTTCATCAGGATATCTCCAAGGTGCTGTTTTATTTTATGTAGAAAATAAAACAGCTGCGCTGATCCCAAATGATCGGATAGGGGCAGTAGAATTATGTTGATGCTGTTGGGTCACATGGATAGTCGAATTAATAAAAACTACATATATACAAAGATGAAATAAGTGATATGTCTATGATTTCAGAACATACGCTAGTAAAAATATTTTACACTTACTTCGTTTTTAAATTCTTTAGGTCTTTTCAACGCGGAGAATATTAATTGGAAATACATAAGATTACGGTAAAATGATCCACACGTGTGATATAAAACCTACAAATAAATAAATACATTGTGGTGGTTATAATGGACGTATAACTTATTCCCGACGATAAACAAGAGCGTCAAATTCTCAATGAAGTACACGATAAACAGTTTATTTGCAGAATAAACTGCATACCAACCAACTAAGCTACTAAGTTGATCGATATAACTAGCCATGGCTGACTATAAAGGCATCTGCCATGTTACGAAACAAAATCCGGCTGTCTTCTACATCCAATTGGTCCTAGTTAGCTTTTATGAGTACACACGCCGATTGGTACACTTCTTTTGAGCACTCGTTTTGTTTAATTGCCATCGCTTCTGTAACACACAATGCACTGACGACTTCATCATGTATTTTCATAAATAGAGAACGTCAATTGTTACAGAGCTTACTACTATTATGCTATTATTATATTATCTGTGCTACTATTTTTACTTCCTCCATATATCTTGGAAGGATTCTAACTTACCAAAACTTGAAAAATGTTCTTATACAAATTGTAAGTTTTTAAGATACTTTGGTATATACCAAGTAATTTTAAGCACTGTTCCTGATCCCCGTGTAGATCTTTCATTTTTAAAACAGCTTCAATCCACACGTCAAGATATTTTTTCAATATAATTATGATTCGGGTGGCCATAACAAAATTTATGTCCATTACGATGAATAAGATGTTAATAATATTATCAAGAATTAATTCAATGACATTGGGGTAGTAACAGGTTAAAAAGTACGAAGTATGTATGAAAATATTTATAAAAAATATGGTAATCACTGACATCCAATTCCACATAACAAAACTTGGGGTAGTTTTACTAAAATTGATGCTGCCGTGTATAGCTTGTATCTTTAAAATAAGTAAGACGTTGTTTTCTTTATGCACAATATCCAAAATGAACAAAATTGTGTAACCCACTATAAAGGTGATGAAGTACAGAGTTAAACTCACTGACAAGAAGTCTTTTTCTACACTTGACATTTTTGAATTTACATCTCTGACATTCACCACGTCCATTCGATAGATACAAGACGCATTCATAAAAAACATACAACAGAATGAAATAATTTTACTTGTTATTCCATTTGGATAGATATGTTTATTTCGCACATTATATTTTGGATTCAGAAACATATTGAGCCCGAAGTTGAAAGAGCGTATTATTGTTTCAACATCTTTTTCTAGTCGATTGTTGTTTAACACTTTGAATGAAATCTTTGAATTGAGTTTTTGTTTTACGAACATATTTTTAAAGTTTTTCTTGAACTTTTCCATTGTTGGATGAATAATGAGTGTATAATAATATTGTAATAATGAGATAAACTTCGACAAATACATAACTGCGTTGGTTAAATATTAATAAAACCGATCGTATCAATCAACTCTAGGTTGGTGTTCCAAATTGTCTTAATACATTAGAGAAATAATGTTATTGAAGCTTCAAGATATTATCATAAAATAGTCTTGTGAACTATAAAATAATGTTATTATGTGTGAGTAAGTTATCACACGCGTTTTGGTGTAAATTGAGGCTCAATTTTGGGGCATTTCTTTTTACAGACTTTAAAAAAAAGGAAGTAATCAGTTCGACACGGATGTGTTGGAATTGTAATTGTGCAATTCCAAACAACTTGATAGGCTGTCGAAGGCCGTTGAAACTCTTCTGCGCGGGGAGCAGGCGGGTTTCCGTTCTAGCTGCTCATGCATGGACCAGGTCAACACTTTTCGTATCATTCTCGAGCAGGCAACAGAATGGCAAAGGAAAATTTATCTTACTTTTGTCGACTTCGAAAAGGCCTTTGATACGTTGAGATGGTCCAGCATCTGGTCCCACCTGTTGGACATTGGAGTGCCGCGAGCGCTTGCGCAAGTGCTTGGTAGGCGTACCAGTGCGAGGACAAACGAATAAATAAATAATAAATATAACAAAAACATTTTTTTTTCGTTGGAATCGTTCAGGTGCGCTAAAGAAGTTTGCATTTTTAATGAAGAAATCTTTTTCACCTAATTGTAATGTTTGCAGTAAACCAGATGATGTTCAACACCTCCTTATGATGGAATGTACTCGAAACAATTAGAAAGTTAAACGATTCAAATTTATTTATTTATTTCAACCTTATCACATAAAATCTTTACAGGATTACACCCAATACAATAAATTAGGGATAATATAATAATACAATATATTAGGGATTACACATCCCTAATAAATTGAACTCATTCCCTAAAAACTGAATAAAATCATCTTTTTTGGATTCATATAAGGGCACACCATGATAATTCCAAAGAATTTAACTTGGTCTACTATTTGAATCTTGTCTTTTTTTTTTTTTTTTTTATCTATTGTAGACTCGCGCTTGACCACTATCTCACCTGATGGTAAGCGAAAATGTGGTCCACGATGGAGCACGCTTGCCTAGTAGTAACCTATTCACTCTTGACTTAAAGACCCCTAGATTGTAGCTATCGGGAAACACAGACTCCGGCAGGGAATTCCACTCCTTAGCTGTACGCTTAATAAAAGTATTCTCAGAACGTTTAGTGCGTATGGGTGGGATGTCCACCATGTACCGATGGCGCATCGCCGTACGTCTGGTAGTCCGATGATGAAACGGGCTGGGCGGAATTAGATCATGCAATTCCATCGCACACTCCCCGAAATGTAACCGATAAAAAACCGACAAGCTGGCAACTCGGCGACGATGTTCAAGGCTCTGGAGCTTTGACTTAACCAGTGCCTCATCGCTGATGAGCCTCTTGGCCCGCTTTTCAATCGACTCTAGTGCATCAAGCTGATATTTGGCAGATCCGTCCCAGAGATGAGAACAGTACTCCATGCATGATCGAACTTGCGCTTGATACAAACTGAGCAGCTGTTCTGGCGTGAAGTACCTTCTTTTTTTTTTTATTTTTTTATTTGTTATGGGTTTGCTCTTGACTCTAGCCTAGGTCAGAGATGACGGAGACAAAGTCGACGATGGAGTGAGCTTACCCAGAAGAAGCCTGTTTACTCTAACTTTGAAGAGATTCGGGTTGTATGCGTTTGGAAACACAGACGCAGGTAGTGAGTTCCACTCTTTTGCTGTGCGCTTTATGAAGGATGTTTGGAAGCGCTTGGTGCGAATTGGCGGAATGGCAACTAAGTGAGGATGGTAACTTGCAGTGCGTCTAGATGTCCGATGGTAGAAGGGGGCTTCTCACCTTTGCAAGGATCCCCAACTTTTTGGCAGCCAGTTGAGCCTCTGCCTCAATGTATGGGCCAAAATTGAGCGTCGATGTCAACGTAACGCCAAGAAGCTCAAGATGGTCAGTTATTGGCACGGTTACATCTCGGAAGGTTGGAGCCGGGTGAAATTGGCTCTTTTTAGCGGAAAAAAGACACGCCTGAGTTTTAGCAGCATTAAACCTGACCAGATTGGCATCGCCCCATTCGGAGATTGCCTGCAAGGACAGGTTCAAGCGCTCTACCATGGCCTCCCGGAGAGACTGCATCTGAGGCCCGGTAGCACGAGCGTTGGACACGTATCTCTCAGCAACTGTGCTGTCGTCTGCATACCCAAAGGTGCCGGGTTTTAGCAGATCGTTAATGTGCAGCAAGAACAAAGTTGCTGAGAGCACCGACCCCTGAGGGACCCCGGCATTAATATCCAAGCGGTCCGACGAGCAGCCATCGATAACCACTCGAATGGACCGATCTCTCAGGAAGTCCGCAATCCAATCACACAGACCACCGGGCAAACCGAATGAAGGAAGCTTACCAATAAGGCTTTCGTGCCAGACCCTATCAAAAGCCTTTGAGATGTCTAGGGAGACGGCAAGCGCTTCCCCGTGCCTCTCAATGGCCTCACTCCAGATGTGAATGGCATACGCTAGAAGATCCCCAGTAGACCGATTACGGCGGAAGCCGTCTTATTAGATTTGAACAGTATATTATCGATAGTTTTATTTTATCTAGCCGTTGAAGTGCGACTGTTGGACAAAGGCAAAGACAAAGCACTTACAGATATTCTTCATGACGTAGCTCTATTGTATATCTTGCATTCGGTTATATTGTTCCTTAAAAAACTAATTAAAATGCGTGAACTTGTCTCTCCATAGGCGGATTTAGTGGTGATAATTATTTAATGGTCATAATAAATAAATAATAGTTTAAAAAAACACGCTTTAATCGAAAACCAAACTAAAAAGTATAAAATATTTTTCAATAAATTTAAACTAAGATTTAAACTTTTTTTATAAAAGCGTGGGGTGATTTTTAAGATATTTTCAAAATTGCTTTATTTTTACCAATATCTGTCAATAAAATATTATAACAATTAACATCAAGCACCCCACGCCTTTTTAAAATAACATTTTTTTTGTTAATCAAACTATTCTTAATTTAAATTTATTGAAAATGATTTTTAACTTTTTAGTTGTTGTTGGTTTTCGATTAAAACGTGTTTTTTTTAAGTCTTTTTAAACTTTTATTTATTTTTTAGTGCAATCGCTAATCTTAAAGATCCTGGTCAGGATAATGGGACAAACTATTTAAAATATTGCATTGTCATCGGTCCTTGATGAGTGTTAAGTTTCCCATTAATTCGACGTTTTGAAAGGGGGGAAAATCACGTTCAAAAATTACGTTACATAGATTCATAGATACATTCATACCAAGCTAAAAATAACTCACTTCTAAACCTAAGCTAAGCTATAGATAAACAAATTGTAATAAAACAACAGTATAAGAAGCAATAAAGCTTGACAACTGTAGAGGTAGCTCGGCGTCAATGATGAATAAACCATACGCGCTCATTTTTTTTAATGTTGCCTTCTGTACACGTTGGATGTTCTTGCAAACCCTTCGTTCTGGGTCTGAAACGTTAAAAGCTTCGGTTTAAAAACATACCTACATATATCAGAGGGGGGCAGGGGTTTGGTATACTGTTGGTGTGTATAGGTACATTTTTGGCAGGCGGCACTTAGTAAATTGCCGTTTTATTACACGGGTTACTTTGGACTGTGATTACTATGGAGTTGTATTTTAAATTTAAATAAACTTTATAATTATTTAAGGCATGTTAATACGCTTAACACTACTTAGTAAATGATAAATTATTTTATTTCTTTGGTTTGGTTCTTAATTAATTTGGTTTCTTCAAGCACTTTTACATGTCGATCATATTTTTAGTTTCGCTCTGTCCGTCTGTCCGTCCGCAGCTTAGTTCAGGGAATCTAAGTCCTAAAAAGCTATAATTTGGCATGGATATACATATTTATAATTCCGACAAAGTGGTAAAATAAAATCATGAAAAATATTTTTTTTTGGGGTTCCTCCTATAGACGTAAAGTGGGGATGTTTTTTTTTCTCGTCTATCCCATGGTGAAAAAATTCACGGCAGTAGTAAATAAATAACAAAATTAAAAGGAAAACTATCACAGATAAGTAGGCTTTACAAGTTTACGAGTAATAGTCGACCAACTTATAAAAAGTACTTGTAACACTAAAATTTTGTACAAATACCATTGAAAAATTACTTAAATAACGTTGTTAGCTGTGTAAAATAGAGAAACTATATGCTTATGAACCATGTAAAATATACAAAAATAAAATCATAACAGACTTTACAAGTTTACGAGTTATAGTCGACCAACTTATAAAATGTACTTGGCACAGTAAAATTTTTGTACAAATGCCATTGAAAAATTACTGAATAACGTTTTTAGCTGTGTAAAATAGATAGTAAATATATGCTTGTAAACCATGTAAAAATATACAAAAATAAAATCATAACATCCTTAATAATAATCATTTCTAAATTAATTATGTTTAAGCTCGAATAACGCATTGGAGTGGCCGGAGTCGTTGAGCGCGGTGGAGTCTATTTTGTTTTAGTGCAGAAGTTTGTTTTGTCGATATCCATCTATAAAGTCAATATTCAACCCGACTACATCAATAATTGAGTAGGTAGCGTAAAACTTTCGAACGTCAAAAAAATTAATAGTGAATACCGCAGATTTGAGGTGAATACATACTATTTTTTTTGAAATTCCGAAAGAGAAATAAACAAGGAGCGTGCGCGCAAGGATCCAGGAACGAACCATACCATTCCCCGTGGCTCTTACGCGCGCTCGTATCGGCTCCTTTCACAATTCGCACTTCAGTTGAGAAGTTGGATTTTATAACTCCTTCTTCAGATACCAGTTAGTCCTTCTTTAGTTTAAGTTAAGAGTGAATAGGTCAGGGTTCTAGGCCAGTGTGCTTCACCGTAGACCACATCATCGCTTACCATCAGGCGAGGTAGTGGTCAAACGCGAGCATTTAGATTAAAACAAACATTATCCTCCGTTTTTAGACGTTGTGTGCCGCTGATTTTTTTTGTGTTATGTTCAATGAATAAAAAAAAATAATATTCATGTAACAACAACAAAACCCTCTTCTTAGTCCGCATTATTATACAACTTCGGAAACCTATTAATGCGTGTGTCCTGACACGCACTTGGCCGGTTTTTTTAACTAGATGAGGTCGCCGTTTACTATCTGATTACTCTGAGAATAAAAGCTGAAACAAACTCAGAGGTCAGTCTCTTTTAAAGTACAGACATAATCTTGGTTAGATCATGTGAAGACCTTGTAGATTAGTGTCTGAAATGGTCTTTTGAGGAAAGAACCAGCCAGATTGAGTGAACCTGTCTAGTCACTGCACGCATTTGTCAGCTACCGTGCAGCTCAACTCAGAATTTAAGGAGCTCAACGATTCGACAAACAATACCAAAGAAAGGACATTTGGGTAGGCCGCATAAATTACTGAAAGACCATGATTAAAACTAACCGAGATAATAAAAAATAAAACAAAAAAAAGAATGAATAAAAAAAAATCACCTACCTAACGTTAGGTAGAGTAAACTTAATGCATTTGTTTTTTTTTCATTAAAAAGTAATTTTTTAACATTGAAGCAGTGAACTACTTTTGAGATCGCGCTATTTACATCGTCAGTAACCAGCTACTGACGTTTATGTGTAAACAAAAGTGAAGTATCATACGCATACAACTATATCATGGTTATTCTTTTTGAGGTAAGGCAAGTCATTAATATAAATAAGAAACAAGAAAGGACCAAGAATTGCCCAGTGGGACGCCCATTGTTACTATAGATCTGGGAGATCTTTCTTTTTAGGATATTTTTTATTTGTTCATGAACATCAACTGTCTGATCTATTACTCAAGTATGAAGTAAGAAGATCCAGAGCGCTGTTCCGGATCCCGTAGTGCCGGAGTATATACATCAAGAATCATTTCCGCTAAGACATGCATATTCTACCGCAAAGTTACTGGATTCGTGTTTCAAGCCCTGATTAAGCTGGAATCCAACACTAAATGTGCAATCTTGATTTTTTTTTATATAATTACTATTACTTACTAGAACAATGTCTTGACATGAGCAATACGCAAGTACTCTGAATATCTCTCATTGCTGCATAGAATCTCTCACATTCGGCGCTTAAGCATATAATTATGATAATATTCTTTATGTTCCACGTTTGTGTAATGAATACTAAGATGTAAAACTGTAACAGTATTAAGATTTTTTTAGTCGAGCTTAATCCAAAAACAAATAGATCGGGTTTTTTTATGCCTCAATAGCTATTGATTTGACCATGTGATCCCTATTTACAAACCCAATAAAATCAACTAAATAATTCGTCATCTATTGAACGCTGCCAGCAGCAGGCAATAGGCCATGCCAATCTCACGCCATTTATTTCAATTCATCTCTTTTACCATTTATTGGCTGCTTTGATTCGTCATCATCCCCTTACCCTGTACACATCTCTATTAGTCGTCGTTTTTGTATATTTTATACATTTCATACAATCCAACCAACTTTCTACTTTCAACTGATTTACTAGTTTGATTCTGGTGACACATATTTTGTATCAATACTTACTCTTGTGACTCCGGTTATTAGTAAATATCTAAAAGTGAGCACCATTGCCAGATTCCGCAAACTTAAGTAAGCTGCAAATATTGTGTAGAATAAAATCTGCAAATACCGAAAATATACGAATATCATATTATTATTATATCAAGACGTAAATCACATAGTTAAATTTTAACTTATCATAGATATCTTACCATTTGTCGAAATATTGTCTCTATAATCATGTATGTCTCCTGTATATTCAGATATGCATCAAACATAATATTCCAGTATTCTCCTTCCGAATCCTCGGCGTTTCTTGGTGTTTGGACTGTTTTAATCCACACGCGAAGCATTTTTCCCAATAATTTCAAAAGTAACAATGAATATACAACGTTAATATCGAAAGTGATGCTGGTGTATAGCGTTATGATATTTATAATATTTATTTGGAAAACAAGATAGTAACAAACGACGACAGTGAGACAAAAAATATTTAGCATAACAACATAAGTCCAGTTGCAGATCTTGAGTCCTCTGAGTTCATAACTCTTTATTTGTAGAACTTTGATTACATGTTGGATTTTCAAGACAAACAATATGTTAAAGTAACTCTGCATGATGATCGAGATGTAGTTAATTAAATCCCCGGTGAAGTAGAAGAAGCAGTCCAATAAAAGGCTTCCAACATGGTCTAAACTCTTGTAACCCCAGCGTTTATAATGTACGTCGAAAATATTGATCGTATTATAATATACAAAAGCACACCGAAATATGAGCACCCAAAAGACTTGTATAAAGTTGTAAACATTACTATTAGCACTGATAATGTTGTCACGAACAGAATACTTTGCGCAAAAGAAAAGACTTTGCATAAGATTCAGCGGTCTTAGTGCTGCTTGTAAATCTTTTTCAATCACATTGTAAAGTAACATTTTGTTAGATGACAAAATTTGTATATTTTCGATTGAAACGGCGTTTCTGTTACATTTGAAATAGTTTTTCAAATACGAAAACATGTCTGTTACACGAGGTAGTTTGATTAAAGTATGAAACTATAGTCAATCGATAGGCGAGTAACATTTATTTAAGTAAATGTAGATTAATTTTACATGACACGTTATTCAAAAAAATATCTTCGATCAAATAATTATTGCTTTTCCATATAATGTCTTTTAAGACAGCCACGTTAAATTACTTTATGTGTATTAGAACTAATAGGATTGTGTTAGCTTAAAACGAAATGTTTTCGCAATTTCACAATCCGTACAGGGCCATCGATCGCATTTTTTTGGGTGCCGTACCCAAAGGGTAAAAACGGGACCCTATTACTAAGACTTCGCGGTCCGTCTGTCTGTCTGTCTGTCGGTTCAAGGGTAATTCTATATACCGTACGGGACTCTATCAGACTAGCGCTACTCGATAAACAAATACAATAATAACAGTTACGCAAATTTAATCTTTAAAATGTTAGCGTCAGGATATTTTACCAGTTGTCAGGAGATAGTTAAGTAAAAAAGTATTCGGGTTGAATGACATATATTTTAGGAGCAGGTATATACAATTCGTTTCGTTTATTGTGTGAATGTAGGGTAGGTGATCTACAATTATATTATGCTACCCACTTATTGAAGTTATAGATGAGCGGGTCGATTTTGCACGAACTATAAATACCGCGCGTCGTTACACAACGGTAGTTATGTGTCCGCGCGCGTAGCGCGTAGATGTTGATGCCGGCTGCTACATAGCTTCTCCCCAGCGAAGCGTCCGTATAATGCGTGTAGTGCAGAGTGGTGTCTCGACTCGCTGCGAGCGAGCGCCTAGGGCTGCGGTGACGCTAGTGCGCGTGGGCGCAGTATTCGCGCCTTTCACTTTTAGTGTGCGGCTGTCCCCCGTCTCGGTCGGATGTATGTTCTACAGGGCGAAGCGTACGGTGGGTCTTGTAGTGTGGCCGGCTCGTGTGACGTATGGTGATTGTTTACATGAGTGACTGGCTGTTTCTTCGGTGTTAGGCAGGAATGCAGGCTTTAGTCGGTCTATGCTGATGTTTACTTGACGATCTTTGATTTTCACTGTATACACCTTGTTTTGTCTCTTTAAGACACGATACGGACCTTCGTAGGTCGGCGTCAGCGGTCGGCGGTAGGCATCGGTACGTATGAATACATGCGTACATACGTGTAGGTCGTCGGCGTCGTGTATAAACATTGCGCGGCGATCGGTGTTACGGCGAACTGCTTGCATCTTTTTCATTGCGTTGGTTATGACGTCGCTAAAATGTGTATTAGAGTTCGCATGTAACGTCGTTTCTCCACACATTTCGCCGGGTAGTCGTAGCGGTTTACCGTATAGCGCTTCTGCTGATGACACATCCGTGTTTTCTTTAATTGCAGCGCGTAGCCCTAGCAGAACAGTTGGTAATTCTTGTGTCCAGCTGGAATTATGTAGTCGAGCTGTCAATGCTGTTTTAAACGATCGATGCCACCTTTCAACCATTCCGTTTGCCTGTGGGTGGTAGGCAGTGGTCCGTGTTTTCTCGATGCCCATTCTATTCATTAGCGTTTTGAATAAATGTGATTCGAATTGTCTTCCTTGATCGCTTGTGATTCTTTCTGGGCACCCAAATCGCACTATCCACCCTTCGTAGACGGCCGTGGCGATAGTGCTGGCTTCCATGTCGCTGACTGGGAATGCTTCTGGCCATTTAGTTGCTCGGTCTATGATTGTAACGCAATACCGTCTTCCCTCTGATATGGGTAATGGTCCGACGATATCTACATGTATGTGCGACAGTCGATCTGCTTGTGGGTATTGTTCTAGCGGCGATACTGTGTGTCGCTGCACTTTTGTTCGTTGGCAGGTTATGCAACATTTGGTCCACATACTGATGTCTTTGTTCATGCTTGGCCAGAAGAAACGTTGTGTGATCATTTTCCTAGTTGCTCGAGTGCCTGGGTGGCTCAACTCGTGTATGGCGTCGAATGCTTTTCTTCGTAGCTCTGGTGGCAGGTAAGGTCGTACGTGGCCACTTGATGTTTCGCACAAAATTGTTTGACTTGCGTTGTGTGGACGCAACCGTTCAAATCGGAGCGAATTGTTTTTCGTGACGTCAGTCAGTTGCCTGTCGCTGTGTTGTAGACGAGCCAGCTCATCGTAGTCGATCGGTGATGGGGTAGATATTGCTTCGATTCTTGATAGTGCATCGGCCACAACGTTGTCCTTTCCTTCAATATGGCATACGTTCATTGTGAACTGACTTATATAGTGCAAGTACCTCGTGCGCATTGGTGTTTCTGTCTTGCTGTTTAGCCGCAGTAGTGCATGCGTTAGCGGTTTGTGGTCCGTGAATACCGTTATTTCTCTACCCTCAAACATGCGCCGGAAGTGCCTTATTGCCAGGTAGATCGCCAGTACTCGGTCAAACGTGCTGTATTTCTTTTGCGCTTCTGTCAGTTTCTTTGAGTAAAAACCAAGTGGTCTCCAGCTGTTTCCTACACGTTGCTGTAGCGCAGCGCCGACACACGTGTTTGAAGCATCACACATCAGTGATAACGGTGCGTGAACTGAAGGGTGTGACAGAGTGACGGCGTTTTTGATGTTGTTTTTGCAGTGTTGAAATGCTTCTTTATCTTCACTGTTGAAGTTTACCTTGGTCTTGTCGTTTTTCTTGCATGTTCGAAAATATCTGTATAGCTTTTCCTGGACGTGTGCAGCGTGCGCAATCGTCGTAATTCTTGAATTGTCGTAGGTTCAGGATAATCAGATATTGTCTTCACACGATCTTCTGTTGGTTGGATACCGGCTTCTGTTAATATGTACCCAAGGAATTCTATTTTTTTTTGTCCGAAAACGCATTTCGACACGTTTATTTTTAAACCATGCTCTTTAAGTCTTTTGAAAAGATCTTCCAGGTGTCCTCTGTGGGTTTCTTGGTTTGGTGAGGCGACGAGAATGTCGTCGACGAATGGGAAAACGTTGTCCATGTTGCTGAGTACGCTGTTGATGTGTCGTTGGAAGGTTTGTCCGGCGTTGCATAGTCCGAAACACATTCGTGGGAACTCAAAAAGCCCAAACGGCGTAATGACTGCCGTCTTTTCGATGTCTTCTTCGCGTATTCTTAATTGATTATACGCTTTCCTTAAATCAATCTTCGAGAAAATTTTCATCCCTTCGAGATGGTACGTGAAGTCACGAAGTCGTGGTATTGGGTACCGATCTGGTTTGGTTACGGCAGTCTTCGGTAATCGCCACATGGTCTGTATTCGCCAGTCTTCTTCTCTACGAGGTGGAGTGGACTCGCCCAGGGTGATTTTGATGGCCGACATATTCCTTGTTCTAGCATAACTTGAAACTCCTTCTTCGCCGCTTGATATTTGTGAGGTGGCAACGGTCGTGCCTTATTGTACACGGGCGGCCCGTGTGTTACAATATGATGTTCAACTTCGCTGTTCTTCATGTTGTTGAAGTTCGAGGAAGTTATCTCGGCGTACTGTTGAAGAAAGTTGTGGTAAGGGTCGGTGAGGTTGATAGTTAGCACCGTCCTTTGTCACTTGTTAACCGTCGATTGTCAGTCCTGTTTTCTTATCGACGAGTTTTCTAGCACGTAGGTCGACGAGAAGGTCGTGATGACGCAAAATATCGGCGCCCAATATCGGTCGTTTCACGGCAGCGACAATAAACTGCCATGGTAAGGGGCGGCGTAGACCAAGGTCGAGTTCCAGCTTCTTCTCGCCATATGTGTGTATTGGTGTGCCATTCGCTGCGTACAAAACTTCTTCTACCCACTTCATTCCTTTTGTGTTGGGAATGACCGACACGTTGGCTCCGGTGTCCACAAGAAATCTCAAGTGATTTTGGTAATCGCAAACGTGTAGACGGTATGGTGATATTTCGTTAACCTCGGGTCCCGTCGTAGCCAAGGTCGCGGCTAGTTTTCCTGCTGCTTGTACTTGCACGGAGAGCTGCAGTTGCGCGCTTGTTTACCGTAACGAGTGTGGTAAAAACAAATATCGCTTGACGTTAGCTGGTAATAATTCGTTCGGCCTCGGGATTGTGTACGTGATCTTGAGCGAAATGATGATCTTCTTTGTCTTGTTCTGTCAATTTTCATTGCCGCAATTTCTCGCGTGAGCTGCATAATAGCTTCTCGAAGATCTGGCTCTGGCTGCGAGTGACTGCTTCCGTATCGCGAAGCAAGCATTGGCGGCTGTTTGCATGCACAAACCGAATGGACTTCTCGGGTTTGCTCTTGCATCTTGTCGAACATTTTCAGTGTTCGTCTTGTGTTCGTCGGGGTCACCACTATACCAGTTGTCAGGAGATAGTTAAGTAAAAGAGTATTCGGGTTGAATGACATATATTTTAGGAGCAGGTATTTATATACAATTCGTTTCGTTTATTGTGTGAATGTAGGGTAGGTGATCTACAATTATATTATGCTACCCACATAATGAAGTTATAGATGAGCGGGTCGATTTTGCACGAACTATAAATACCGCGCGTCGTTACACAACGGTAGTTATGCGTCCGCGCGCGTAGCGCGTGGATGTTGATGCCGGCTGCTACAATATTTATAATTACTTGTTATGCGATTTTGATTGTTATGCTATAATACTAAAACTTTATCAGAGTATTGTAATATAATTAGTGTCATTGCTACTAATAGCTTATTTTAAATCTTATGTACAAGTAGATCTGGTCTCGTAGTCGGTATATAAGGCTGTGACGATAAAGATGCGAGTTCAAATCCTGTGTCAAGGATATTGTTTTGCTTTCTATTTAGAATTTATTCAATAAGTATTTCTTGCATTATTGTAAAGAACTATTGACGGACACAATCTTCAAATAAGTGGGTAGTCAAATATGCGTATTCATTACAAAACTGGTATTCAAATGTTACGAAGGTTAGGTTGTATAATAGTAGTTTATGCAATGGTCATATAATAGGGGTTATTAAAACACGAGTGTGGGTTTATCACATGAGGCGAAGCCGAATGTGATAATAATAATACGCGAGTGTTTTATTACCTAATTGTATGCCGTTGCAAACACTACTTTATCTTCACTCATACAGTTGAAATAAAACAAAAGTGGAAACGGAAAAAATATGTGGTATGGCGGGTAATTTAGATTCTCATTGCGCATGACTGCGCAGCGCGCGCATCCATAGACATTGACACTAATTTTCTACATTAACTTAATGAGCCCATACATGCTAGTAAATGAAAAAGTAAAAGTGTGCTATAATTTTTTTTTTTTTTTTTATGATGCAGTTGTTTAAAAATATGGAAAATGATGCACTGTAATGGTTTTTTTTATTTTTATTTTATCACGAATATAAAGTACGTGTTTATGCTTATTTTTTGAATTCTTATATGGAACATTACATTGTGAGTGTACTCGTAGATAAATACATTTTCTTATATATGCACTATTCCAATTCTGCCGAATTGGACTCTTCAGTTCGATAATCCCTTGCTTAATTTTGGTTGCTGGGTTTTTTGATAACTATGAACTTATGTGAAATCAGTATTTTCAACTGCTGAGCTGTTTCGATTAAGCTTGTGGAACCACAATTTTTTACAGTTCTCACAGTCGAAATGTTGATTCTGCCGGGCATCTCAACTGCAAGTTTTTATTAGGTGCCATTATTAGGTAGACCAATAATCACTAGCTATCACGTTCAGTGGTTTCCCACTTCTTATCTTGTAGAGGGGCCGAGAAATAACTCGGACATCTCCCCAATCTCGCTGAAAACTCTTTTCATGAGTTTTACAACGAGACTAGGAGATATATGAGCCTAAAGTCTTCTGGTTTTGGATATCCAACCCCTAGGAGACTCATTCGCTTACCAGCCAGTGCATCGCATGTGCACAGAAGGTGCTCCATGCGTTCCGTATATTCTCCAAATAAACCTGCACATGGGTGTCGCGGTTAGACCCATCTTCATGAGCATGTCGTTGGTTCCAAAGTGCCCAGTAAAGGCCCCAAGCAGGTAGTGGATTTTCCCTCTACTCATCATTCGCTTACCAGCCAGTGCATCGCATGTGCACAGAAGGTGCTCCATGCGTTCCGTATGTTCCCCACACAACCTGCACATGGGTGTCGCGGTTAGACCCATCTTCATGAGCATGTCGTTGGTTCCAAAGTGCCCAGTTAGGCCCCAAGCAGGTAGCGGATTTTCCCTCTACTCGTGTTCCAAATGCATTACCGGACTTTGAACGTAGAGCCTAGGAATTTCTTGGAGTGTTGTAGACCGGTATTAGACCAATAAGTTGGTTGTCTGTGATCTGCAAACTCCCTAAATGCGGCTTTTACGAGACACGTCGAAATGCCTACACATGGTTCTGGACCTGAGCTGGAGCTGAGCCCTCTCTTGCCAGTTTATCTGCCGCTTTGTTACCATGGATTCCTTTGTGCCCAGGGACCCACATCAGTCTTACTCTGCTGTGCTTCCCATGCCTGTTTAGGGATTGGATTGCATCCAGAATAAGTCCGGAGTCCACTTTGTAGGATGCCATGGCTGTAGCTCGACTGTCACTAAGAATATATATGGATTTACCTCTGGTTCCTCTATCTATATTCTCTTGAGCACAGGTTATTATGGCATATGTTTCTGCTTGGAATACAGTTGCCATCTTCCCTAAGCTTTTGCTACATTTGTAACCTTTTGCGTATATTCCCGCTCCTGTACCTGATTCCATTTTGGATCCATCAGTGTACCACACCAGACTATCTTGTTCTGGTGGATCGAGTCCCTTCGTCCAGTCCTCTATTGTAGGGATTTGGACCTTGAAATACCTTTCAAACATAAACATAGTTTGCATTTTATCTGATAACATGCTTGTTACCCGATCCAGGTCTTCATTCTCATCGAACTTTGTATTGTTAGTCTTTGGCTTAGAGGCATCCCATAGTCCAGCAACAGCAAGACGATGTAATGTCTTCCTTGACTCGAATTCAACCATCATATGCAGAGGAAGGATATTGAAGTATCTCTCAATCGCTGCCGTAGGTGTTGTCCCGAAAGCACCCGTGATGCCGAGAAACACTGTTCTTTGTAACCTGGTGAGTGGCGTTTTGCACGAGGCAAGCTTTTTTCTTGGCCACCACACTATGCAGCCGTATGCCATAATAGGTATTATCATTTTCCGGTATAGCTATCGTATCACTTTGGGCTTTAGCCCCCAAGTTTTACCGTAGGTGGAATGACACATGCCGAACACTCGTAAGGCCTTTGTCGTAATATTTTCCACATAAGTTTTCCACCTGAGTTCTTTATCAAGCGTTACACCCATATAGGTATTTAACTTCGGTGGACCAGGGCAGCTTTATTCCATTGAGGGAGAGATCTCCTAGGTTTCCTAGTTGTCTCTTCGTCGTAAATGGAATAATGACTACTTTGCATGGGTTGATAGAGAGGTGGTTCTTTGTACACCATTACTCTGTCATCCTCAATGCCTGTTGTAATAATCCAGAGACTATGTTCGGGAATTTACCATTGATCATAATACACAGTAGGCTATGTCATCTGCATAGCCTACTGTGTATAATGGTCCGGTATTGAGTTTGGTAAGTAGCGAGTCTACTACCCAAGCACCACAATAATGGTGACAGCACTCCGCCTTGCGGACAACTTCTTGTTGTTTTTGCACGAAGTGTGTCTCCCATCAGTTCCGATCTGACTATTCTGCTTCTCAGCATATAATCAATCCAGTTGCACGTGGTATCGTTGATGCCATGTTCCTTTGCAGCAATGCGTATGGACTCAAATGTTGTCTTGTCAAAGGCCCTCTATGTCGAGGAAAGCTCTGACACAGATCTCTTATACCCCTAGCGCAGCTTCGGCTCGAATCGCAACATAGTGCAATGCCGTTTCCGTAGATTTGACAGGGCTGTAGGTGCACTGCAGTTTATTTAGAGGGAATACTTTAAGTGGTCCCTCTCTTAGGTACCTGTCTACCAGTTTCTCCAGAGCTTTTAAGAGAAAGGATGATAGACTGATGGGCCTGTAATCTTCAGCTTCTTCATAAGTCGGTCTTCGGAAGGTGGGTACCTTCGGTATAAAGGTGACTTTGACCTCCCTCCATGTCTTGGGTACGTACCCAAAGGCTATACAGGCTCTGTAGAGCTTACTCAAATGGGGTTTCAAAACAGATGCCCCTTCTTGCAATAGTATTGGGTAGATGCCATCCGGACCAGGGGATTTGAGAGGCTGGAAGCCCGCAATGGCCAACTTCAGTTTATTTTCATCTACCACTTTCATTGCCGTGAGCCAGTTATTTTTGTACGTGTGCCTTGTGAGCTCGTCCCTTGTGAACTGGTTCCTCTTCATCGCTATTGCGCAGTATACATTCTGGGAAGTGGGTCCTAAACATCACGCCCAGAGTGTCCTGTTCAGTTTCCGTGAGATACCCATTCTCATCCTTTACAGATGATAGTGGGTTTGTCTTAGTCATGGACATGCTTGCATGCTTTGCACAACCTCATTCCATGAAAGTGCAATGCTGCCGCCAATTACATTATATTATATTATATTATATTATATTATATTATATTATATTATATTATATTATATTATATTATATTATATTATATTATATTATATTATATTATATTATATTATATTATATTATATTATATTAATATATTATATTATATTATATTATATTATATTATATTATAGCAAAACTCTGTTTTGCTATTTGATAATAGTATGAGTAGAGTAGAGATACTAGTAGTAGATTTTTGGGTTGACCATCGCCAACGCTTACATGGAATCTATCTCAGTACTCTATTTAAAAACTGAACGTATTGTTTTTTTACAGAGAGCCAAAGAATATCTATGCAAGAGCGTGATATCTGAAAATCGATCGAACAGTAAGATGACCGCATAAGTCGACGCTACGCTACCGATACATTTGCTGGGAAGCGTAATTGCACTGCTGTAATTTAATTTTCAATAAATGAAAATTCTACTACTTAAACATTGTTTATGTAGAGAGACAATTATTGTGTTATTTCTGTAGTATTATTGTTTGCTGTATCTATTGCTTTATATTATACACTTTATGTGGAGCAATGGTGGCGCAGTGGTTATGACCCTAAAGAACGAGTTGTAGGTCGTGGGTTCAAACCTGAGCAGGCGCATTACTTTGAGTAATTTATTTCATCTCCACTGCTCTCAAAACAGTAAAGGAAAACATCGCGAGAAAACAGGCATGTCCTAGAATAAAAAAATTGATAACATGTAACATCTACCAATCCGCATTAGGCCCGCGTGGTGGATTATAGCCGACTCCCTCTCTATGAGAGGAGGCCTGAGTCCCAGCAGTGGTAACATTAAAAAGGCTGTTGATGATGATGATGATAGATTCCATCTTTATTAATATTATTGTTTGAGGCTAAAATCATAGTAATAGTTAAAGGCTTATGTTTAACAAACCACCAAATCTAGTAATATACTGACAAAAATAGTAAATGATCACCAAAAATAGTAAATGATCACCAAAATTAAATTTAGAATCGCAACAGAGTCGACGGAGCCCCGCTGGGCGGGGCTCCTATTTCTGAATACAGGGTCTAAAGTAACCTAACACGAAGGTGATGACGGGAGCTGAGTTCGCTCGCTTTGCTCGCTCACTTCAGCTCCCGTCATCTCCTTCGAACCTAACCTGTCCGTGTCGGGGTGCCCTTAGCTCCCGAGCTCGCTTCGCTCGCTCTTGGACTGATTCATTGACCAAATCACTAGATTTGATATCTTACGGTTTTAGCACTTATGAAATTTGGTGATCAATTTACTAAATTTGGTGATCATTTACTATTTTTGTCAGTATATTACTAGATTTGGTGGTTAGGGGTTATCGTCACAAAGTTTTTTTTGGTGGTCATTATATTTATTCCCATAGTTAAACGAGCCCATAAATAAATAATGTTGATGGATTCAGAGGAAGAGGATGAGCATAGCAAAATTGATAATTATATTGTGAGAAATGATATGCAAGCAAAAGAGAGTGAAGTATAGCGTGATGATTGACAGGAGCCAAGTAACATGAGACAAGAAGATGATGGTGTACGTTGTGTTTATATGTAGGATAGATGGCGACGATCGCGTAGCTTTGAGCATATGAATGATGTTTGGAGGTCTACTGACATCTGAAAACAAAAAAGAATGGTAAAAATAGAGATGTGGCTTATGTACTTGCAATTTGACGTAAAATTTTGTTAGAATATGGGTACTTAATCATAAATAAATAATTCAGTAACCAAATTCTAAATTCTAATTCATAATAGTCCAGATCAGGATCTACAAGGCTAATAATAATAAATATATCAAGTATAACAAGTCGTATAAGGTCCATTACATTCGTTTTATTGATGATAAGATCAAAAGATCTACCCAAAACACAAAAGTCATTACGTTAGCGCTTGTCAAACCCATATATTTTAAACAATTTGACAATTGTTTTAGTTGATAAAATGTCACTTGTCTAGACCATAAATACGAGAAGCATTTCATGCAAATTATTGCTAAGTTAGGCTGACGTTCCAATATAAAGCTAGGTCCAGTAATCTAATATTTAGGCAGGCAGTTGAAGATGTTAGCAGTGTTCAAAAAGCATAAAATTGTTCCAAAACAATTTTGCCAAGTGCTACCAAATAATCGGCTTGATAAAGAAATTAATGACGTAGCTCGGTCTTATAACACTGTTCTGAAGATTTTTCTATTTACAAAGTACAATGTACATAACAGTCACATTTATTCGAAGGAAAATAAGCTTCAATTGTTTTTGTCATTATGTCGTACTGTTTTTTTGGTTTCAATGTGTTTCTATCGGATTGTCACTGTCGGAGTATTCAAAGCAAATCTTGTACAAAGCAGATATGCCGCCTTATTCTTGTTTGTTATAACTTGATTCTGTTTAATACACGCGTTCTGCTTTGCAATGATGTTTATTCTGGACATCGTGCATAGGTATAACATCGTGGTTCTTATCCTGAAGATCCAAACTATCCATAGGAGCATCGATTTCGGTAAGAGTATCCGGAGTTATATTATTTGGAATTGGGTCTCAATATTGATAACTATATGTATTGATATTTTTCTTTTTACTTCTTTCTACACAATGCATTATTACATTAATAACTTTGAACTAATTCTCGACTGGTTTTGTGATATAACGTTCATTGCATTTGATATCAATTTAATGGTTGCCGTCCGAGTTATAATACTATTGAGGCAATATCTCGATAATTGGACTAAAGATATCCTAAGGATGAATAATGAACACGAAAATGATGAGCGATGCTTAAAATTGCTTGTAATATATGAAGATATATTAGAAGCTTATAATCTGTATACAACTATATTCCAGGTTTTGGTGAGTTCGTAATCATTTTACTTGAACTATTATGACAGGCCTCCGTGATGGACGATCCGCGTGTGTGTTGTTATGAGGGTCGTCCGCCTGAAAGTAGGAAACCACGTCTGTCACGAATTTCTGCAAAGTAGTATTTTAATAGTGGTTTACAATGCAATGTTTTCTTTTTCAGGCGCTACTAATACGCTGTCACGTATTAGATTCATTTTCTCGATGTCTATTTTTTATGGAATTGGCCTTTATCAAGATGAGTGGGATTATAGAATTAAAGGAGTTTGTAAGTAGAAACAGTTTTTATTGTAAATTAATGGTTATCTCTTCTTATTCGTTGTCTTAATTTCTGAAAGTCGTGCCGTCCTGGAATGCTTTGACGGAGTCACTGACAAGTTACTTCCACGTTTGCATGGTTACTTTCTGATTTATTTATATAACGCAGCCGCAATAATATTAGCAAAGGGTGCATTTATGGAAAAAAAGGGTTTTGCTTTTGCCGGTTTGCCAGCGCCTACAGGTGCCGAATGGCAGATATTGTTATCGCTGGACGTAAGCAGTTTTCATACTTTCTGTGCAAACCGATGACAACTAGTACGAACATTTGAAACGGTTATTGTTCCTACCTTCTTTCAACGTTCCTAGGGATAAGGCGTGAAATAAGAAGAAGGCGGAAACCATTTAACAAAAATATTTATTTAAGAGAACCAGTCAAGCCGGAGGGGCAACAAGGTGGTGTTCGGGCCGTTCTACAAGTAAGTGCTGAATTCTATTATCCCTCAGTGGTCCAGTACTGTCCTGAGTCAAGCCGCAGGTGGAAGCAGGTACTCGACGAGTAGTCTGGAGTAGAACGTAGGCTGGTCGCTGGAGAATCCAGTTGGAAGCGCCACGGGGTATTCCTCTAACCCGGACCTTGAACCCCAATCTGGGGTTGGAAAAACACTTAATAGCTTTAACCACTTCACAATATATTGCGAGGCGAACAATATTTTAATGTGACGGTTACGCGCAAAAAAAGAAAACTGTTTAGCTAGCGTAGCAGAGACCGTCATATACGAGCGTTCGTCTTAGCAGCCGGGTGGCGTATGTCTCTCTCGCTCGGTGGGGAAATGCGGGTGCGGCGCGGTGCGCCTGCGACCGTTATCTATAGTGATGACCGTAAAGTGATTAGTCGAGTGCAGACAAAAGAACGTCGAGTTTGCGAATATGATCAATATGCGTCGTATTGATGAATTTATTCTTACTCTGATGATTTAATATATTTATTTATTTTTGTGAAGTGGTAAAATATGAGTAATTATATAAAATAATGTACGTATAACGTTACATTACCCCCCTCGTCACGGAAAGGGTTTTATTCCTTAAGAAAACCCGACCGCTTACCTCAATTTGCAATTAACACTACTTATTCATATTTCCTCTTTCTCTCAACCTAACAAACCGTCATCTAGTTAATAAATAAACGGCAACAACATAATAAGAGTGTTGTTAACGTGACCTTTCATGCAAAAAAAAAAGATCATCTGTGATAATTGCACAGGTGACTAAAATGTTAATTACAATTTGAAGAAGTAAAGATAATATTTTATGATTCCACGTACATATTTGAATTAATTTTACTTGTTTTTATTATTAACTAACTTTAAATCCTTGATATGCCAGACGCCTATATTTTTACCGGACATATCTTCTAAAACATACACGAGAGGTGATCGCTTTTCGATGACACGACATTTTAAAAATTTCGGTGCAAGTTTTTTACTAAAGTATTTATCTTTGTCGCTTAGAATGAAGGTACGTTTAAAAACAATATCACCAACGTTAAATTCTGCGGGTTTCCTACGTAGATTGTAATGTGCAGTATTCTTTACATGTGCTTGCCACAATGAAGCCTGCACATCATTAAATACTGATGAAAGACAACCTAGGTTTTCGGCATACAAATCGCGCGGTAAGAAAAACACTTCATCGCCTAGATCACTATCCGTGTAATGCGATCCACACAGGACGAGTTCTCTACCGTACACAAGGAAAGAAGGTGTGTAACCGGTGGCTTCATTGACTGAGTTGTTGATTGCGAACTGTACTTTGGGAATAAAAGTGTCCCAAGTTCTATGGTCGTTTTCAACAAATGTCGCCAAACTAGTTACGGTCGTCTTATTGTATCGCTCAACGGTGTTTATTTGCGGAGTATATTTAGGTGTGAAGTACACGTTTGGGATTTTATATTTTTTGAATAAGGCATCAGTCGCAGAACTGATTAACTGACTACCGTTGTCCAAAAAAATGGTTTGTGGAATACCATGAACTAGAAATATCAAATCCTCTAGTATTTTAATCACCGCATCCGAAGCTGCGCGACGTAGAGGAAAGGTATGGCAAAATTTCGAGAAACAGCATGTGATCACGAGCATATAACTGTTCTGCTTGCGAGTAACCGGAAGGGGACCAACAAAATCAATTGAGATCATCTGGAAAGGCCTTGAACATTGTTTAGGGCGACCCATTTCACCCAATGTAGTGTGATTTTGTGCCTTGTAGGTTAAACAAACAGAATAGGAACCAACAAACTTGGTGACGGATTGGTGCATTCCAGGCCAATAGTAGTTAAGTGATAAACGCCTATAAGTTTAAAAAATGCCAAGATGTCCAGCTGTTGGCTCTGAGTGATTCTCAGCAATTACTTGTTCTCGAAATTCACTTGGGACAACCTCCTTCCATGTGAATTCAGCTGTAAGCGGCGATTTATTTTTAGAAATCCGAAACAAAGAATTATTTTTAATTAGAAAATTTGGGAAATGGCTAGGATCATTAAGACAACCATTATATATATTTTTATACCATGTGTCGTCTGTGTTTACAACAGCGTTGGCAAGACAGACGGCGGCATTAGGAAAAGCACGAGAAAGTGCGTCTGGAATGACATTGTCAACTCCGCGGCGGTGTTTGATTTCAAAGTTGAATGATGACAAACGCACACCCCAACGAGCCAATCGGCCGGTCGGATTATCGAGCGAAAGGAACCATTTTAACGCGGAATGGTCGGTATACACCTTAAAAGTCTGTCCGTTTTCAAGATAGCAACGCCAGTGCTCGAGAGCAGTCAACACAGCGAGAGTCTCCCTTTCGGTGATGCTGTAGTTTTTCTCGGCACTGGTTAAAGATCTGCTCATGTAGGCGATGGGGTGTTCCCTTCCATTTAGAGTCTGCGTTAACATGGCACCAACTCCATAATTGCTAGCGTCGGTGTGTACTTCAAAGGGCATGTCGTAAACTGGACATGAAAGTACTGGTGCGGTAACAAGACATTCCTTTAAAGCATTGAAGGCCGCGTCAGCTTCTGGAGACCACAGAAAAGGTGGTGCTTTTTTTCCATTAGCTGTTAATTTATTTAATGGTCCAGCGACGGTACTGAAATTAGGAACAAAACGTCGGTACCAGGTAGCTGTACCGAGAAAGCGTTTTAGTTCTTTTCTACTGGTAGGGGTAGGGAAGTTAATGATAGCTTCTACCTTTTCCGGGTCTGTTCGCAAACCACGTGCATCAACGACGTATCCCAGATATTTAAGTTCACTTCGAAAGAATTTGCACTTTTCGAAATTTACTGTAAGATTTGCCTGTCTTAATTTATCCAAAACACGTAAGAGACGAGAAACGTGTTCTTCAAATGTGGAACTGATGATAATAATGTCATCTAAGTACGCGAAGGTTTTAAATTCCATGTCATTGAAGAGCATATCTACTAAACGCTGTTGTGTAGCAGGCGCGTTAGTCAGTCCAAAAGCGGTGGTCTTAAAACGCAGAGTTCCTCTACCGGGTACGTAAAATGCGGTCTTGTCGCGATCCTCTTCTGCAATAGGAATTTGCCAAAAAGCCTTAGAGAGGTCTACGCTCGAGAGGTACTTAGAGTCACGAAGGCTGTCAAGAATTTCAGCGACATATGGCAAACGGTAAGCGTCGCGCTTCGTGACTGCATTGAGCTTTCTACTATCAAGGCAGAACCTAGGTTGACCGTTCTTTTTATTTACTATAAGGACAGGGGAGGACCAGGCACTTTCGCAAGGCTCAACCACATCAAGAGACAGCATTTCGTCTACTTGCTCCGATAGAACGCGCTGTTTCTCGGGCGACATTCTGTAATATCTCTGTTTTATCGGTTGGGCGTCGCCAGTATCAATTCGGTGAGTAATCATATTTGTTCTACCTAAACCCTTGTCTTCAGTTGATATTGACTTGAACTGTGATATTATGTTGTTTGCTATTGCTTTTTGTGATTCTAATAAATTGTCATAAGAATGTATGAACGTTTCATTATTGTTCGTTTTAATCTCTGCCAAAGAGATATTGGACAATTGAATACAGCCTAAATATTTAGGGCTAATCTGAAATGCGCGCCAAAAATCTACACCTAAAATAATCGAGGTGTCTACTTCTGGAACGACATAAGCCTTTATAATGTGAAACTGGCCTTCAAATGTAATTGGCAAATTTATATAACCAATATCTTTCAATAATTGGCCGCCAGCCGCTATCATTTCAATGTGGTGATCCTGGTGCAAAGTGCAATGCCGTAAATTTAAATGGGAATTATTGCCCAAAATTGTAACTGCAGCTCCAGAATCTAGCAAGGCACAAGCGTTTATGTCGTTAATTTTAATTTTGACATAAGGTCTAGGATCATTTATAGGTTTAGTTTGCAGAATTGTAGATACTTTGTAGGTAGAAGAAAAAGTTCTAACAAAATCAAGCCAATTCTTCCAATCTTGCTTGTCAGAAGAAACATTTCTACAATTCTGCTCATTTAGTTTTTTGAATTTTCAGTCTTATTGCAGTTAGGACATTCAGGTGTTTTCACATCTTTCCTACCGCACTTGAAACAAACAATATCACGTTTAGCTTGACACTGACGGATGTGATGTGAGTTACTACGACATCTAGGACAGTAAGGCTGGTTTTTATTTACTTCCACGGCATGTACATAGTTTTGATTTTTATTGTTATTATTATTATTATATTGGTTGTTATTTTGATTCCTCGAGTTGTTTCCCTTATTATAGTTATTATTGTTGTAATTATTATAATTATTAGTAGTTCTATTACTTGCCCTACTTAAATCTTTAGAGTAAGCAAATTCAGGAGCTAGAGTGTCTGAAGTAACCTTAGGAGGTTCTTGGAATTGTGACAGGCGAGCCTGAATGGTCTCATAATTACGACAAAGAGAACGCAAGGTATCTATCGTCGAGATTTGAGCCGCAGATGCTAACGTGCTGGCATAGCATGGCCTAATATTGTGGAGAAGGATTTCTAGCTGATCCGCTTCGGAAAGAGACCTGGATAAACGCGAGAACATCCCATTCATAATCGAGAGATAAACGGTAATGTTTTCGCGTTCTCCCTGAGTACGAGAGCGAATTTCGGAAATAAGGCGATAGTCGTAGTCATACTGATCAAAATCCTCCTTCAATAGGACAACGAGTTCTGACCAAGAAGAAACTCTGTCTTTCACTGCACGGAACCAATGAAGAGCATCGCCTTGAAAAATTTCGGTAGCGAAACTTATTATTTTATTTGACGTTATATTTCGAGCTTCGATAAATTCATCAACACGCTGTATAAAAGAACGCACACAAGTTGTACCGTTAAATTTTAATTTACTTAAATCAGATAAGCTCCGATCACATGTTACTGAAATCGCGTTCTGTACATCCGAAGCTGGAGGTACGGATTCATTACTAGAACTGGTACTCGTGCTGGAAGATGCACCAGTTACTGGTCTTTTAGCTTGAAGAGCGGAAAATCTTTGAGAAAGCAACTTGTAACCTTTGACTGTGTCGTCATATTCCTTTTTGCATTCGTCACCAATTGTTATCCTCGCAATACGGTTGTGCAAATGGTTCAGCATATTCTGAATCCGCATCATAGTAGGTACACTAGGGTCAGGTGTATCAAGATTACCTTGTATTTTAGTGAGGACCTCTAAACAACCCTTAAGATCCTGTCTTACATCAAGTGGAGACTCTAATATGTGATCGGATGGAAAATCTGGAGCTAATTTTACGATTTGTTTTCGTAGCTCTTCAACAGTAGTCGCAGCAGTAACACCCCTAATCCGAACCTCATAATCTAGCTCAGATTTTTGCAAGGACAGAAACTTAACTGGCAACATGATGAAAATTTGTTATACAATTTACCAGATGGATAAGTGGTGCAATGCAAAGAAAATGAATTATTAAAAAAAAACAATAACGTTCTCCGTGCTGTTACAATACAATTAAAGAACGTCTAGTTTTCCTTTAATGAAATTAGCAAAAATGAAAATAAAATCTAAATTAAGAAAAAAGCAAAAATGTGCTACTAGTGTGTACTATCTGTAGCAAAAACTATAACTTTGAAGCAATAGAAATTTTTAAAAACAAAATATTATTATTAAGTTTTACAAAAGCGCCAGAATAGGCACCCCGATGCAATATTTTCTTTATGACTAGATACGCTTCAAAGTAATAACAAATAATGTTTTAACAATAAAATATGGTATAAAGACCAAAATTTACTAGTAATTTATATTTACCTACAATACAGTTACTGTACACCTTAGTAGCATTGAAAACCAAAAGCAAACAACTACGTTTTACAAAAAAAACAACCACAACATACACTAACTACAACCAAGAAGAAAAATAGAATCAGCAATGTATTTTTACCACGTTAGAGGGCGCCAGTGAAACGGTTATTGTTCCTACCTTCTTTCAACGTTCCTAGGGATAAGGCGTGAAATAAGAAGAAGGCGGAAACCATTTAACAAAAATATTTATTTAAGAGAACCAGTCAAGCCGGAGGGGCAACAAGGTGGTGTTCGGGCCGTTCTACAAGTAAGTGCTGAATTCTATTATCCCTCAGTGGTCCAGTACTGTCCTGAGTCAAGCCGCAGGTGGAAGCAGGTACTCGACGAGTAGTCTGGAGTAGAACGTAGGCTGGTCACTGGAGAATCCAGTTGGAAGCGCCACGGGGTATTCCTCTAACCCGGACCTTGAACCCCAATCTGGGGTTGGAAAAACACTTAATAGCTTTAACCACTTCACAATATATTGCGAGGCGAACAATATTTTTAATGTGACGGTTACGCGCAAAAAAAGAAAACTGTTTAGCTAGCGTAGCAGAGACCGTCATATACGAGCGTTCGTCTTAGCAGCCGGGTGGCGTATGTCTCTCTCGCTCGGTGGGGAAATGCGGGTGCGGCGCGGTGCGCCTGCGACCGTTATCTATTGTGATGACCGTAAAGTGATTAGTCGAGTGCAGACAAAAGAACGTCGAGTTTGCGAATATGATCAATATGCGTCGTATTGATGAATTTATTCTTACTCTGATGATTTAATATATTTATTTATTTTTGTGAAGTGGTAAAATATGAGTAATTATATAAAATAATGTACGTATAACGTTACAAGCTTGTACCTAAGATGATGATGATTAAGGGGCTCGCTTTTCCGCACTTAGAACCTTATTCGGTCCATTGGGCGTGGGGGTTCTGGCTAACAAAGCCAGCCCAGCTCCGCCCAAAAGCACAGAAGCTTCTTGGGAGCTTCTAGGGTTGCTAGTATATTTTTGTCCCATGTGACAGAGATGAGCCTTTTCCCATGAATCGCGTATAAACCTGCTATTATATTCTAGGCAACGCCATAAATAAAGAATCAGTTTTTAAATCGCAAAAAAGTTACGTTCGCGCAATTGCTGGAATCTTTGTTCCTGAATCATGCGAACCATATTTTAAAAAGTTTAAAATTTTAACCTTTCCATCAGCTTATATCTATGAATTTGCGGTATTTGTTAAAGTAAATAAAAATCTATTCGGTGAACTAAAATCAAAAAAGTATATACTTAAAATATCAAGTATAACATTTAGAACTGCTCCTCTGGGCAAAAGTCTTTCCGGAATGGCATCTCAAATTTACAATAGGATACCTGTGGATATTTTAAACATAAAGGAACTTACACTATTACAATATAAATTGCGTAATTTTGAATTGGCAAAGCTTACTACACGATTCAAGATTTTCTTAATAATTAGTACCTACTAACTACAATCTACCACTATGCACATTCTTATTTTGTAAGATATAATTTTAGAATTAATATTTGTTTCGGGATATTTACCATGTATATTTTGATTTTGATTGAGAGCTCGATATTTCGGCACCGTTACAAGCGCCATGATCACGAGAACTGAAACAAATATTAATTCTAATGATTGTGACCATGTCAGCTTAAAAACTTAAGATTTGATTTATTGTAATACCAATGATTTTTTTATATTGCATGTTGACATAATTATTGTATGCCTACTAGGCAGGACATAATGGAACTATAATAACCTAACATCTATCTGTATAACCTATAACACAACAATAAAAAGATTTGATTTGATTTAAAATCCAGTCTATGTGCAACTGCTTAAAAAATACAGATGGTAAAACATAATAACATGCTTTATTTTCTAGTTTGTGCCGATTGAACTTGTGACACATTCATGGTTAATTAAATCTATGGGACTAGTAGTTATATATAGCCTATATTGTGAGAGGTTCTATGTATCTGTTGAGAAAGCTGAGACTGCGTGTATCTTGCTTGTGAAGAATAAGAACTGTCCAAGTAAGAATTACAGTACATATTTGTCAGATTATTAAATTATTTATATCTGGTCATCCTTATCTTCCTGCCCTTATCACATGTTACTAGGGGTCGGTGCCTCACGTTTTCTTCATTTCTGATCAGAAACCATTTAAAAAATGGTCAGATTAGTGGCCGCTGCTGTAAATGCAACCCCTTCGCCCTTACGTATCAAAGGATAGGCACCCATGCTTACCTCCGCTGCTACAGCTCGCACGGGTGCCTATGCATTATTACAGTGAGTGAAGGCTGCCCTCCCTTCACACCTCCTTTTTTAGGGTTCCGTACCCAAAGGGTAAAAACGGGACCCTATTACTAAGACTTCGCGATCCGTCTGTCTGTCTGTCTGTCTGTCTGTCTGTCCATCTGTCTCCAGGCTGTATCTCATGAACCGTGATAGCTAGACAGTTGAAATTTTCACAGATGATGTATTTCTGTTGTCGCTATAACAAAAAATACTAAAAACAGTATAAAGTAAATATTAAAGGGAGGCTCCGATACAACAAACGTGATATTTTTGCCGTTTTTTGCTCGATATTAATAACGGCAACAGGTAGACGCTTGAAATATTCACAGAATGTTTAGTGTAATATTTACTTCAAAAAATAATAATTAATAAATTAAAATAAAATAAATTAAGGGGGGCTCCCATACACCAAACGTGATTTTTATGCAGTGTTTTGCGATAATGGTACGGAACCCTTTGTGTGCGAGTCCGACTCGCACTTGGCTGGTTTTTTTATATATACTCTAGGGGTAGTCAAAAGACCACGTGCAGTCGGGGTGACCCAATTCGGTTCTGGAACAGATTCGATCCATTTTAACTTATTAACTACTAGCTGTTCCCCGCGGCTTCGCTCCCGTGGACCACCCCACAGGACCCGATTTCGGGATTAAAAATAGCCTATGTCACTCAGGAATAACGTAGCTTTCTATTGGTGAAATATTTTTGTTAAATCGGTCCAGTAGTTTCGGCGCCTATTCGGTACAAACAAACAAAAAAATCTTTTCGCTTTATAATATTATTATTAATTAATTAATATATGTAGTATAGGTTTAATGAGTTCATCTGTATTTTGAACATAAATACAGCAATGAAAAAGTTCCACCCACAAAATGCCGACAAATAGCTTAATTTAATATTTTCACTTTTAATTTAAAATTTGAACTCAATATTTACGTTTTTAGTTGGTAATATTCTGATGCGCTATTAAATGTACTTCAATATTGCAGACAGCGTCATTAAGCTAGCCTTTCCCGTTTAGGAGTAATTTGATGCTGTCACTGGAACTTTTTCATTGCTCGCGAGTTTATAATAAACTTAAGTGTATTAAATGTTGGCATTTTAAACTTGGGTATAATGACTATCGACATTTATTTTTCAATCATTCGGTATTTAAATCACTCGGCATTTCAATCTTAGACATTTTAAGCTTAGGTTATTACAATTTTCGATATTTCGATACAAACGATATTAAAATTTTCGATGTTTTGAACATTGGCATTTTACCCGTAGGTATTTTAATTTTCGACGTTCAAATATGTACCAATAAAATTATTATGGCGAATAAATATTATGCCTTATATATTAATGCAACTCCAAATTATGCCAAAACAATTTCACAGTATTACTATGCTAATAAAAGTTATTCAAAACGTTTTGCCAAAATTATGCCTAAAAATTTTATGCCAAGAGGGGGATTCCCAAATAAGCTAACCAATGGTTTCAAATTTGGGTAAAGTCGAGACCATATTGGATATATAGGACCATAATATATAGTATACAATAGGACTTCATGAACTTATTTCTTGGTAAAAAATTTAATATTTTATTTGCTTAACAGTTTCTCTGTCCAATGCATCATATATGATTTATTATATTGTTTTACTAATTGAACAGTGAACCTGTTAAAGCGAGATTTTAATTACATATATCAGTTCAGTAATAAATTTTTATGTACGTAAGACGTCGTAGGTGAGTATCACAATAAAAGTCTGTTGAGGGTACTCACGTTTTATATTGTCTTTTACACACAAAATACGTAACACATATAATAGATAGTTGGAAGGAGAATAGACGAGAGAGTAACAGTAACAAGGATTAAATGTTCACAGCACAATACACAGAAACACAGATACAATTCTAGATCAGATCGTGTTAACAATATTTTTGCGGGAGCGCGGTAGCTGTAGCGGGAGTTACAGACCGACTAGCGGTGCATCACTGCGGGTGGCAGCATATAGTTGGAGGCTAGCGGTGCAGTACCGCCACAGCGGTTGCGGTAACGTTCAACCAGACATCAGCCGACATTATATCGTATACGATATAATATGCCGTGAATGTCTGTCGACGGTGTGTTACTGTTATTGTAATAATATATAAATAAATGTAACGATATTGTATGTGTATCATGTATGTTTGTGTATTAAAAAAAAGTTAATTTAAAAAATAAAAACCCGACTGCTTAAGAAGCGAATTAAAAAGCTGTAAACAAGAAAAAATCATGCTGTCCCTCCGCGACAGCCCTTCTTTAGAGGTCTTCAAGAGGAAGATTAAAGATCATTTCCTTGCACAATGACATAGTATTAGTATATGTATTTATATTGTTAGGTTTTTCTTTGATAAATACATCTTTTATTTGTTAAGAATTAAATTATTTATATTATTTGGCATGTGACGATGCACAGCATTTGTGAGAGGGCGTTGTATACTTCCCGTCAGTTGTTAACCAATCACAGCTCTCGTGACGTCACATCCTCGACCAATCAGCGCCGAGTTCCGGTAGTCACGTGGTCCTAGGTGTGTTGTTCGCTAATGGCGGACCTTTACCTCATAGCGTCGTTACTTCCCGACTAAGTAACATCTTTTAAAAGTTTGCGGCTACTTTTTAATATTTGAATCTTATTATAGTTCAAAGTAATAAAAAAATTATAGTTAATATGAGTGAAAATCAAAATAGTGCAAATTCGGATCGAGAAGTGCAGGTAGGCGACGACTCGATGTCTACATCCAGCCGTAAACGCCGGTTGCCACGAAGCGATTCGAGCTCTTCGCAATCTGATTCTTCGGACACTGAGGTAAAACGGCGGAAATGCGGTGAGTCATCAGATATTTCAAATCTTATAAACCATGTAGCTGTGTTAACTAACCTGTTAATGCAAAACGTGGGTACATCCGTTTCGACTCCGAATAACTTTTCAGCGGCACAAATGTCTGAACCAGTTCCTGGGCCTAGCACAGCGATACCTTTAGACTTTAATTTGAACCACCCGCCGGTGGCTACAAATAATATGTCGAGTCTGGTTCCGCGTTTAAATTTAAGTGTGGTTAGTACATCGCTTAAGGACCCCAAGGTGCCACGCTCTAATAGCAGCGGTCAAACATCTGTCACGGAGGATCTGAAATGGTGGGTCTCAACTTTAGAAAAGCCTATAGTTTGGAGCAGCTTGCATCCGGACTTAATTCACCATTTCATGACCATGGATGCTGCAGATTATGGGTGGGGAGCACAGTTAGACGATCTTTCGGTTTCAGGAAAGTGGAAACCAGACCAGCGGTGCTGGCACTGCAATCGAAAGGAAATGTTTGCCATAATAGCAGCGGTCAAACATTTCCGATCTCGTCTTCGCGGTCACCATGTGAGCCTGCAATCGGACAATCGCACAGTTGTTTCCTACGTTCGAAAAGAAGGCGGAACACGATCAGCGACCCTACTTCACATGACTTACCAACTCTTGAGCCTTCTAGACAAAGAACATATCTCCATGACTGCGGAATATATTCCAGGGAGATTCAACGACATTGCAGACAGGTTATCTCGCGGGAAACAGGCGGCAGAGTGGCACCTACTAAGACCAGCTCTAAACAATGTCTTTCGCAGATTTGGAGTTCCACAGGTAGACTTCTTTGCCACCAGGGACACCAGGGTTGTGAAGAAGTATGTTACCAAAGATTTTTCAGACTCATCAGCCCACTTTTACAACGCCTTCAGTCGCCAGTGGCGATTTCAGCTGGCGTGGGTTTTCCCGCCTCCGAGTCTCATCCCTCGAGTTCTTCACCATCTGAATTCAGCTCAAGGCGTCTTCTTAATAGTGGCTCCAATGTGGAGGAGAGCCTATTGGTTACCGGACCTTCGACGTCGAGCACTCTGCAGACCGTTGAGAATCATCAACCTAGCCCGAGTTCTAATAGATCGGAGCACGGGTCTTCCACCTACTCGAGTTCAAGACATGGAGCTCTATGTTTGGAAGATAGCGGGTGGGGCGAAATAACTAGTAATTGGTCAGAAGCTGAAAGGTCCCTGCTCCGATCTAGTTGGAGGGAGTCCACTCTTAGAACTTACAGACCGGCATGGTCACGGTGGGTTAAATGGTGTAAGAATAACGATTTTGACTTCAATTGTCCCAATAATATTAGTTTGACAAGATTTTTAGCATTCCTATTCATTGAAGAGAGATTCGCTTATTCTACCATAAATAATAATAATAATAATAAAGCCTTTTATTCGGACAAAAGATATACAATTATGTTTCTTAAACTACTGCACTGTTATAAATATAAATTTTACATAATTAAAATTATTCGCGTATTTGCTGTTTTTTTACTTTCTGTAAGTCCGTTTGCCAGTTGGCAAAGGCCTCCTCCAACCTACTCCATTCTGATCTCTCTCTGGCCACTCTATTCCATGTTATGCCGGCAACCTGCCTGATATCATCGTCCCATCTTTTTTGTTGTCTACCTCTTTTCCTTTTACCTTCCCTTGGGTACCATTGTGTAACTATTTTGCTCCACTTGTCCTTTCCTCTGATCATGTGTCCCGACCACTTCCATTTAAGCCTTTTTATTTTTAGGGTTACGTCCTGTATCTTAGTCTTTTTCCTAATGTTGGTGTTTCTTATTCTATCGCACCTCCTTACTCCCAGCATGCTTCTCTCCATTGCTCGTTGGCAAATGGCAATTCTATTGGTTGTGTTTTTTGTTAAGGCCCATGTTTGGCTTCCATACGTTAAGATTGGTAGAATGCAGACATTGAATAATTTGCTCTTTGTTGTTATATGTAGGTTTTTGTCTTTCATTACTTCCTTCAGGCCCCAATACCTCTTCCAACTGTTTGCAATCCTTCTTTCGATTTCTTTGTGTACGTTATCTTTAGGTGATATTAGCTGTCCGAGGTATATATATTCTTCAACATAGCTAATTTGTGACTCGCCTACAGTTATGCTACTTTTGTTTCCATTGGTCATTACTTTTGTTTTTTCGGGATTTAATTTAAGTCCCACTTTTTCACTCTCAGATGCTAATTCGTTTAACATTATATTTAGGTCTCCTGGCGTTTTTGCGAATAACACAATATCATCGGCAAATCTTAAGTGTGTTAGAGTGCGGCCGTCGATATTTAAACCCAGATTTTCCCATTTAAAGCTTCTGAAGATCATTTCCGAAACTGCGGAGAAAAGTTTTGGAGAGAGAGGATCTCCTTGTCTTACTCCTTTTTCTATCTTAAATGAATCTCCTTTCTTTTCTAACTGAATGCATGCCGAGCTGTTTTTGTATACATTTCTAATCAATCTTATATATTTTTGTTCTATCCCTTGTTCTCTTAACGCCTCCCAGATAATTGTATGTATTAACGAGTCGAATGCCTTGCTATAGTCGACAAATGCTAGATAGTATATGAGTTGATATTCCGCATATTTCTCGATGATTTGCCTAACTGCATGGATATGATCTAGTACTGAGTAGTCTCTTCTAAAACCTGCCTGCTCTATTGGCTGCTGTTCGTCGAGTTTTCCTTCCATTCGCTTGAGTAAGATCTTTGCAAATATTTTATACAGGTTGGACATCAAACTTATGGGCCGGTAGTTTCCGATATCGTACTGATCACCTTTTTTGTACAGAAGGATTATATTAGATTTAGTCCATTGCTGTGGAATCGTTTCTGTGTTGATGATATCATTGAAGATTTCTTTGAGAATAGGTGTTATTGTCTGTTTCGCTTGTTTCAGTACTTCGTTGCTTATTCCGTCGGGTCCTGGAGCTTTATCGTCTCTTTGGGTTTCTATAGCGAATTCTATTTCTTCTTGCATGATGCTGGGTATGGATGACATTTCTAACAATTCAATTTCTTTCTCCACTCTGTTACTTTCGTATAGTTTCTTGTAGTATGATGTAGCAATTCTCAATATGCCTTGCCTTCGATTCTCCTTCAATCTATTACTATCTTTCATCTGTACAATCCAGTCCTTTTTGTTCGTTAACTCCTTATTTGCCTTTTTTATTCCTCCTGTCTGTAAAATGTGCCTCTCTATTGTTTCCATTCTTCTCTGAGTTCTATCTTTTCTAATACTTTCTTTTATTTCTTTGCTGAATTTTGCTATTTGCTTTCGACTGTCTTTAGTATTTTTTCCAATGATTAGTTCAGCTCTTTGATTAAGAAGGTTAATGGTTTTGTTAGTCATCCACTTGTTAGATAGGTCTTTGATATTAGTTCCTTGCTGAATAGATTTTTTGATTGTTCCTTCTAACCAGTTGTATTTTTCTTGCACCTCCATGTTTGTTGTCTCTTTATTGTAATCCATAAGTGTTGTCGTTATGGAATTGGCTATTTGGGCTGTTTGGTATTTGGTAGGTTTTGTATTCGTCATATTATTTCTTGGCCTTGGGTTTTTTGGTGGGGTTGTCATCAGTTCGGCTCGAATCATTCGATGGTTGGTATTAAAGTTGAAATTGCTTATGACTTTCATGTTTGAGAAGTATCTGCTTTTACTAGTCATTATGAAATCTATTTCGTTTTTTGTTTTCCCGTCTGGTGATATCCAGGTCCACATCTTACTTTCTTTCTTCTTGAACATTGTGTTTAAGACTCTCAAGCCATTCTCCTGTGCAAAGTTAACAAGTTTCTTTCCGTTTCTGCTTCTGGTCTTTCTTCCATATATAAATGGTCCCAGGACTGTGTCTTCTTCAGGTTGTCGTTCTCCAATTTGGCCATTGAAGTCTCCTATCACAACAAGGTTTTTGTGGGCATGGTCATGGATTGTTTTATTTAGCTCTAGGTAGAATGAGTCTATTGATTCTGTATCGGATTGTTCTGTAGGCGAGTATACTTGTATGATGGACCATGAATCGTTGTACCCTGGTATCTTGAGATTCATCACTGCTATACGCTCTGATACTCCTATAAAGCTCTCCACATAATTTGTGAGGTGTTTTTTGATGATAAAACCAACCCCATGATGACCTGGGGTCGTTCCTATATGGTATAGAAGGAAGTCTGGATGGGAAATAATTCTTTCGCCCATTCGCCTTACTTCACTCAGGCCGACGATGTCCCATTTGATCTGTTCTAACGCATATGTTAATTCTGTAAGGTTTTCATCGTTTTTCAGTGTAAGTACATTGAGGGCTGCAACATAAATTTTTGATGTTCTGTGATTGTTTTCGCAATTTCCTTTCTGTGTTGTTGGAGGGTTGTGGTCTCGATCCCCCACGAGGACCAGTCGGCTTGGGGGAGATTGTGTTATTTGTCTTGTTTGGTTTTCGTATTTTGGTTTGATTATCCGTTTGCCGGTTGCTAATTGCTATTGGTTCTTATGTGTAAAGATGTCTGTGAGAGAGTTTGATCGGGTTCTCATCAAATCGAAGGCATTTGTTCTGTTAGTTTTAATAGAACTTATCGTTTGTTGCTTTTTATGTTTATTGGTTGATGTCGACTGTGGTGAAGAAGAGGGTTCTCTTTTCCTTTTGTCGGTGTTGGGTTCTTTAACTACTAGTTTGTCATATTTCAGAAAAGCAGTATTTCCCTTTTTCTTCTCCTCTAGTAGCTGTGGTAGCAAAGCCTTCCTCTTTTCTAAAACTGCCTTAGAATAGTCTTCCGATATATAGATTCCCTTTAAACTCTTTTTATTCTTTATAATTAGGTCTTTTTTCCACCCGTTTGTAAATGAGAACAGAACAGGTCTATGTTTGTTCACCACTTTATTTCTTCCTAGACGGTATAGTCTGTTCACTTCATTTTCTTCCACAGATAAATTTAAATCCTTTTTAAAGATCTCCTTAACGGTTCGGTTCGGTCTCTAATATCGATTTTTCGCTCTCTTCTAATCCATATATAACTATGTTGTTACTCTTCTTTTCTTTTTTTAAATATTCTATCTCATTTTCCAGGTTGCAAATTTATTGTTTTAATTTCTCATTTTCTTCTATCATAGGATTTAGTTTGTCATCTATCCGTTCCATTATATTCTTCGTAAGTGATTCTTTTAGTTCATTTGTTTGTTTCTGCATTTCTATCTTCATTTTGTCGAATAATAATTGAAATTGCTCATCCATTGTTGCATAAATCTGTAGTTCTAACCTTTGGACGACCGTTCTGTAACGAAAATTTGAATTCAAACTTCTTAGTAAAACATATTCTTAAAGCTATCTCCCTCCAATCTCCTAGAGCAGAGAAACCCCCAATTTGGGACCCGAGTGAACTGATTGCCTGGATGTAGACGAATCCTCCGACAAACATTACCTTGTTCAGAGCGTCGCGTCGATTGGCTTGTCTGTTGTTGCTAGCGTCAGGAAGACGGGTCCATGACCTTACTCTACTCAGAGTCTCTTCAAATAACTACATCGATCGGGGTGATCACATCATTCTGTACCCAGTGTTTGGGTCAAAGACGGATACGGCTGCGTACAGACAATCTGGCTGGAAACTGTCTCGTCATGCTAACGAAAATGTTTGTCCAATTAATTGGTTAAGGAAAGTTTTGGAATTAGGAATAACGAGACGTACACCCGAATGTAATCACTCATTGTTCGTATCAATTCGAGGTCCCACGCAAAGTGCATCACGGACTGTTATAGGTAATTGGATAAAAAGTTTACTGAAAGATGCAGGTATCTCTGCATCTCCAGGCAGTATGCGCTCAGCTGTGGCTTCTTTGAATTGGTACAAAAATTTTTCAATTGAAGATATTCTCTCTCGCGGTAACTGGCGTAGGCCGAACACTTTTGCCAAATATTATTGTAAGCAGATTATAGGTAAAGTTGTCACTTCACCAAGTGCGAGTAATCTCTCGAATAATTTTGAACCAATTTAAGATAAAATCGACGCTCTCTTGATCGTTGTTAATTTGATTAATTCTAATTTTCCAGATTATTACGTTATCTTATTTTAAATAATGCAAATTGTTAATAATTTTAGGTACCTACCTAATTTGATTGGTATAACTAGAAGTACAAAAGTATACTGATTTGTACAATAAATACATATTTCTATATATGGTTTTATTTTTTTCAGTAAATATTATCATATTCTCACATAGCGTCGTCGTGGTCACCAGGAGTTATAAACACGTCTCTCACAGATGCTGTGCATCGTCACATGCCAAATAATAGTGAAAGTTTTACATAAAAATTAAACTTGTATTATTAAGCAGAGACGATGCACAGCATCATTTAAGGCCTCCTGGTGAGAGACTTCTATGAGGTAAAGGTCCGCCATTAGCGAACAACACACCTAGGACCACGTGACTACTGGAACTCGGCGCTGATTGTTCGAGGATGTCACGTCACGAGAGCTGTGATTGGTTGACGGGAAGTATACAACGCCCTCTCACAGATGCTGTGCATCGTCTCTGCTTAATAATACAAGTTTTATTTTTATGTAAAACTTGCACTATTTAACATCAAATAGTACTTAAAAGTTGTTAAATTGATTATCCTAGAAAATATTCGAATGTCAAATGTCGTCACATCTAATGACAGTTGTCGATTGGAGGGGGATTGTTCGGACACGAGGCGCGTTGAGTCAGTTCGTCAGTCTAGTCTGGGCGGGCTTGAAAGATTGTACTGTTGACATAAGTGGATATATTGTATGGAGTTGATGGTAACTTAGGGTGAAATGGTAAATAAATAATAGTTCAAAGTCCAAACTGTGTGTTATTGCTGAATTACCAACTACACGTAAGTATTATCTATTCTTGAGTATTTTTCTATCCTACTGACCTACCGCTTTGTACTAGATCTGTTGTTTATCTAGTGATCTATTACATTTCAGAAGCTTGAAGTACACGCCTATTACGAAATCAAGTGCTTTTGATTACGATTTTATTAAATTAGTTTTAAATGTCTTATTAAAACTATATTTAATGTATTTTAAAAATATGAGGGTAGAACAAAAAACAAAAAAAAATTGTGACTAAGTATCTTGTCCCTTAAGCGGCGTTTCTTAAAGGGTTGTGAAAATTTGGTTATTTTTTAGCTCAGACGCACCGTTTCAGAGATATTTTCAAAATACCCTGCATACATTTTCAAATATATTTTATATTTATTTAAAGGTAATTTATTTTTCAAAACAGTTGTTATACATTGCGTACTTTCAGAGGCTATAATTACGATTCGAAAATTAAATCTTTTGCATAGGCACGAAAATTAATTCTGTTACGCGGTCGAAACTTTTTTTTATGAGCTCGATAATTATTTTTGCAGTTGAGTTTTAAATGTATAAGTCAATTTAAAAAAGATTAGTAGCAAGGAGTTTTCATACATAGAATAAATTGGGATAGATTTTATACGAGGAAAAATGAATGAGTCCATACGTCTTAGCATTGAATTCCCAAAAGTCTATTAAAAGGTTGTTTAATATATTTAATTACTAGTTTTAATTTAATTATTTTCACATAAAAATTTTTCAAAAGACGAATAGGTTCTATATGCTGTTTTCGTTAAACGCCATTTCTAAAAAAAATAATTTTTGTTTGATAAATTGATTATTTTATTTTGTTTATATGAATTCAAGTACAAGTGATGAAATCGAATTAACTCCACGCGATATTTTATGAGGCGAAATAGCGCAAGATGAAATTATACTCCCAAAATCTCGAGAAAGATATATGGCGACTTACGATAATTTTATTTTATGAAAAAACAAATGTAATTCTTTGATTGTTTTTTACTATTTCTCACAACTGTATTGAAAAACGTCGTGTGATGCACGGGTGTGTGGGTTGTTGCGGACTCGTGTCGTTGTAAACCCTCACCTTAGGCTCGGGCTTGTTAGTGAAAACTCGTTTGCAATAGCCTACTTTCCACCCTTGTATCACAATGTACTATTATGAAGGTACTCGTAAAGTAATGAGTATTTCCAAGTTTTTATAAAAATTTAATTAGCGACGAGGTTTCCAAGGTTCCATAAGCCTGTAAAATTGCAAAGAGCAGGTTTTCTAGAACTATTTGTGGAACACACTCTTTCTGATATTTCGATGAAAGTTGAAATGTTTTACTTGTCTTTTGTCTTTACTAAGGGCATATTTTTGGTTTGCCTATGAAATACGTGTAATCATAGTCTTCGATAATAGCTTCTTTTATTAGATGGACTTCAGTCAATCCCAGTATGTCATGGGTAATATTTGTAGCGCTATTTTAGCTCAATATGTTTTGTTTTGATGATAGTAATTTAACACTAAAAGTGCAATGTTTAAATCACTATTCGGTATTAGTGTCTTTGGAGGGTTTAATACTAATACTCCGCTGGCAGAACGCCGTAGAGGTCATATATGGAATTAGTATGAATTGTAATATTAACCTTATACTGAATGAGGTCTTGCTTGAAGAGTAGTAGAGTGCGGTCGAAATTGTAAAATTTAAATGTTGTTGGAAATGATTTGGTATGTTTGCCAAATTTTTTATGTCTGTGATTAAGTCGCGGGGCTTGCCTATAGGCGAATAAATAGCAAGAATTGCCCTCAGGTGAATAAAATCGCAGTACTATTAAATTTGAGAACAAGTTGTGGGCTTACCTACAGGCGAATAAATCGCTATATGCGAATAAGTCGCGGGTTTGCCTACAGGTGTATAAATCGAAGTATTATTACATTTGCGAATAAGTCGCGGGCTTACCTATAGGCGAATAAATCGCAGGACTTGCCTACAGGCGAATAAATCGCAATATGCGAATAAGTCGCGGGTTTGTTTATATGCGAATAAGTCGCGGGTTTGCCTACAGGCGAATAAATCGCAGTACATGTTAATTTGAGAATAAGTCGCGGGTTTACCTACTGGCGAATAAATCGCGGGACTTAACCACAGGCGAATAAATCGCTATATGCGAATAAGTCGCAGGTTTGTCTATATGCGAATAAATCCCGGGTTTGCCTACAGGCGAATACATCTCGGTACATATAAATTTTAGAATAAGTCGCGGGACTTGCCTACAGGTGAATAAATCGCAATATGCGAATAAGTCACGGGCTTGTCTATATGCGAATAAGTTGCGAGTTTGCAAACTAGCGAATAAATAGCAGATGTTGTAAGTATATGAGTACCATGTTCCTATGTATCGAATGGATAAATTTAACTGTTAATGCTTTGTACCTAAGCATGGTACAACCGTGTTGTTCTTGATGAATCATGCTTTAAAAATTACTCACGTATAATGTAACGAAGTAGCCAAATTTAAACGTTACAATTGATTAGATTTGTTTCCTAATTTTTGTAAGTCTATATGCGAGCAAGTCGCGAACTGATATATATGCGAATAAGTCACGGGTTTCTATACAGGCGAATAAAATGCAGATTTTGTAAATATGTGAGTACCATGTTCATATTTATCAAACGAATCAATATAATTTTTATTGCTTGAAATACTTTATATATATATACATAGAATAGCCGTTTTATTCTAGGTGAATCATACTTCATAAGGTACTCACATATAATTAATGAATTAATAATGAAAAAAAATATTTAAAAGAGGTTTTTTATTTTAAAGAAAAGAGTAAGTGTGGAGTTTCTTGTCCATTCTTCTCCATAGCAAACTACTTTTGCGAATGGACAGTAGAATCATTTTTTTTTGTGACTTTGAACTTTTTACATTCAAAAGTGCCATTGAATGGTTTGATAGTGGATTTGATTTTAGAAAACTGACTCAACAGGCCGAGTGTTAGGTTATCACCGGATACGTGTATGGGGTCATACACGTTGTCAGGATGGTCGAGTGTTAGGTTTTTCTTTGATAAATACATCTTTTATTTGTTAAGAATTAAATTATTTATATTTAACATCAAATAGTACTTAAAAGTTGTTAAATTGATTATCCTAGAAAATATTCGAATGTCAAATGTCGTCACATCTAATGACAGTTGTCGATTGGAGGGGGATTGTTCGGACACGAAGCGCGTTGAGTCAGTTCGTCAGTCTAGTCTGGGTGGGCTTGAAAGATTGTACTGTTGACCTAAGTGGATATATTGTATGGAGTTGATGGTAACTTAGGGTGAAATGGTAAATAAATAATAGTTCAAAGTCCAAACTGTGTGTTATTGCTGAATTACCAACTACACGTAAGTATTATCTATTCTTGAGTATTTTTCTATCCTACTGACCTACCGCTTTGTACTAGATCTGTTGTCTATCTAGTGATCTATTACAATATATATAGGTATATGTATTTAAGTAAGTATATTTATGTTTTAATTTAATTCGTCATAGGTTATTTTAATATTGTACACTGGATCCTGCCCTCTATATTGTCATCTTTCTCTGTCACCATAGGGTTTGCTGTAAGAGAACTCAACAATGAGTTAAGCTCGCTTTTGTACATGTACTTTATTATCACACTGTAAGTAATGTTGTTTTTTTTTTTGGTTTACAATTAAGTATGAAGATGCTGTGCAGTCGGAGGATCATGTGTTCAGTTCGCGAATATGTATCCTCCGACTGCACAGAATGATTTTTCTTGTTTACAGCTTTTTAATTCACTTCTTAAGCAGTCGGGTTTTTGTTTTTTAAATTAACTTTTTTTGTTTAAAACTTTTTAGTTATATTTTTTTTTTCGTATTACTTTTACTTTAGTGAATTACTATTACTTTAGTGAAATGTATTTTTGCAATCAGCTCTTGAAACCCTTCATTTTGATACCCCACTCGATGGGTTTGGTAAAAAAAAAAAAATTGGGACTCGCACAATATGGCGCCCAAAATCCGCCATGTTTGTTTTTTTTTAACTTCATCTATCTAAGAACACTTGGGCGGTCTTAATTATAAAAATCCGTCAAGTGGTTTAGAAGATACGAGATAATAAAGAATATTACATACATACAAACATACATACATACAAGATACGCGCGAAACACATAACCCTTTCCTTGCAGCCGGGTAATAAATAAATAAACTATGTGGGTAGATAGTGTACCCTACAAATGCGTTAGAACGTGATCAATAAATGTATAGGAATTGATCGAATGACATGCCAACCACATCGGTGTCTCGAGCCAACAAAATTGCTTTGTCTCGGAGACTTTAGGAGGGTACTATTTTGGTTCGTTTTAGTAATTACTTCTTTTTTGTAATATAAATTCAGAATCGGTCTATATTAAATCTTTCGTTACAGAAAGTCAACAACATCTGTGCAAGAACGTGGTCCTAGCAAATCGACCGTTCAGTAAGATGACTGTGTGTGGCCTGTTATCTGTAGACGCTGCGCTACCAATTTATTTGATTGGACTTCTCACTAATTACGTCATCATGCTGCTGCAATTAAATTTTCTGTAAAATGAGTATTCATTTGTGTTTAATAAATATAGTTTTAAAAGAACCATTCAATTTTCATTTTGCTTATATTATAGCGCGAAATAATAAACCTTCGCGACAAGTTCGCACTCCGCAGCCCCCCTCTCACCCGAGCCGGCGCTCCGCCCGATTACGCGCTAGAGTTGGTGACGCGCAGTCTTAGCGCGTCACTCAAACAGTCAAGTAGTACACCAACTAGCCGCGGATATAGACGTACACGCGCTCCGGCCGCGCGCCGACTCGATCATTCGTTTGCCTTAAGTCTGTGCTACACGTGTTCACTGTTCTATTTTATACTTATGTGTTTTATATTTACAATATACCTACATAGACTCGATATACGTAGTTTAATTGCTCCTTCCTTACACTATAACTGGCAGCCTAACGTGGAGCTGAACCGTGAGTGAATCAGTGAACTAAGTACATTTTAAAGTGCAAAACTTTCGCGTGTTAGATACTGAGTGTGTTATCTATTATTAACACGTCTTTACCTATCGAAAAATGTTGGTATAGACTGTAGGTATCTATACGAAGCGCGCGAACGGCGAGGCATAACTCCGCCCACTTCGTGAAGTATATGTGTGGCCGCGCTCGTGTGACGCTCAAAACTCTGCAAGACAGACAGTGCACCCGGCACCGAGTAGTGCAATTCACGCATCGGACATAAGCGTACGTGTGTTCGTAATTTGTACGCTAGGTTTTGTCGCGGGTAAAATTGTTTTACCTGACCCTAGATTACGGACTATGGCGATATGAACTTGTGACTTGTGTAGTAGTGAATGTACATTAAAATTAATTGACTGTTTAATCGTGTAACTGAGAAATTTTTGGCCCTAAGGAAATATCTAAAACCTAAGTGTGTTCAGTTTGTATCGCGAAGCGATCGGCGTCGAGTAATAACTGTTTAAGTGTTGTGAGACTACGAATAGCCTTAGTGCTCAGGTAGAAAGTAGACTACCTAGGGTATCTAAGTTTGTGTTTCATTCGTTTGTGGACTGTTTCACAACCTCGTTTGCGTATTTTCTTATTAGTTTACGAACTGTGATTAAGTAATAACCGTGGTACTGTTGTGAGACTGCGAACAGTCTTAGTGCTTAGGTGGAACCTAGACTACCTATAGTACCTAAGTTGGTGTTTCGTTCGTTTTGTGGACTATTTCACAATGGTGCTAACGAGATCACGCGCTGCTAGTCCTGCTTCGGTTGGTGCCTTGTCAGAGGGCATGGCGCCGCCCGCACCCGTGCCTGAGGAGGCTCCGCGCGGCGCTGCCGCCGACACTGCTGCCACGCAGATGGCCGCGGTGAATCCGCAGCTGGCTGCTGCCGCTGCAGCGGCTCCGGTCACAATGTCGACAGAGCAACTCCTATTGCTGATAAACAGGCTAAGTCGCAGCGATCCTGTAAGTACACCAGTTTATTCCAACCTCGGTGGCCATTTCGCCAAGTGTACGGCGCGTTTCGACGGCGAGAAAGCAAGCAATGTTTTGGCGTTTATTGATGCTGTAGAGACTTATAAAGAGTGTGTTGGCGTCGATGACCACAATGCTCTCCGTGGTCTACCCATGTTGTTGACGGGACTTGCCGCTACATGGTGGCAAGGAGTGAAAGATACCACCGCCTCCTGGCAAGTTGCGGTAGAATCACTAAAGCAAACATTTGGACCACGATTGCCGCCGCATAAATTGTATAGAAAAATATTTGAGCGGGAACAACGAGTAGACGAAGCTACGGATTTGTTTGTGTGCCATATTCGAGCCCTGATTGCTCAGCTACCACCATTCCTGCTTCCAGAGGTGGTTCAGGTGGACATGGCATATGGGTTGCTTAACCATCGCATCCGAGAAAAACTTCCACGCACCGCTTTTAATACTTTTGCGGAAATGTTGGCGCAGGCGCGCCGCATCGAAGATATTCTTGATGAACTACAGCCGCGCGTCCCTGCGGATAGAAAACCGCCGACGTCGGCGTCGTCACCGATTACACCGTCTATTGCTGTGCCTAGTGTGCCTTCTACAAATAAGATTAGGCCCCATTGCAATTATTGTAAACAGTACGGTCATGTTATAGAGTCTTGTCAGCGGCCGGCGAAGCAAAAGAAAGCCAAAGATGGTACCGTAGAGGGACATTCGCCCAAGCCAGCTTCTTCGATTACTTGTTTCGGGTGTGGAGCACCCGGCGTCATTCGTTCGAACTGCTCGACGTGTAAAGAGAAGAAACCTAATACGTTTCCCATTCCGTTTCAATCAGTGTCCGCGTGTGGTGTTAAATCATTAGAACCGCGTAGTAGGCCAAAGCTAAACATTAAAATTCACGGTGAAAGTGGTAGTGCTCTTTTAGATACCGGTGCTAAACTATCGATAGCTAGTGTTAGCTTAAGAAATGTTTTAGTTAATAATGGTCAAAAATTTGTAAAAACCTATTCTGAAATTAAGCTTGCTGATGGTTCCATAAATTGTTTATGTGTAGAGACTGCGATTGTTGATGTCCATTTTTGTAATAGGGTTGTACCCACGCATTTTATCGTGTTACCTGGGGCTGTCGAGTCGTTGCTTGGCATAGATTTCATTAGGGATGCTGGCATGGTACTTGACTTCCATAAGAATACTTGGTCTTTGGAAGGCTCACAGGTAATTTATCCCATTTGGTATGAGGAAGGGCGTGTTGAAACCGCGTGTGCCGCTTTATGTCTCCGCAATGACGAGGGCACTCTCCTGCAACCATCTGATCGTAGTAAATTGGCCAACCTCCTGGAATCCAATAAGGATATCTTCGAACCAGGGGGAGGACCAACTAGTTTTGTTTTACATAGGATAGACACTGGGAATAGTGCTCCAATTTCAGTGCCACCGTACAGGGTGACACCCGCAAAGAAAGAAATCATTAGAAAAGAAATTGATAAAATGTTAGAAGAGGAAATCATAGAGGAAGCGGAATCGCCGTGGGCATCCCCAGTAGTGCTGGTGCCTAAGAAAAACGGTGAAGTGCGATTCTGCGTTGACTACAAGGCCTTGAATAAGGTAACGAAAACTGATAAATACCCCTTACCTGTTATTGATGAGGTTCTGCAGTCCACTAAAACTAACAGTGTGATGTCAACCATAGATCTGAAGGCTGGATATTGGCAAATCGAAGTAGCGCCTGAAGATAGGGACAAAACAACTTTTATTTCACCCTTTGGAATGTTTCGTTTCCGACGTATGCCGTTTGGCTTGAAGAATTCCCCGTCGACCTTCCAACGCCTTATTGACAGATTTCGAGCTGGCCTGATGAACATCATTGTGGTAGCGTACCTTGATGACATTCTGGTGATTTCCGAGGATCTAGAATCCCATGTGAGGGATCTGCAGCAGGTCTTCGAGCGCCTCCGCCTTTTCAATCTGAAAGCAAACAGAAGTAAATGTGTTTTCGCTAGGGATCGAGTAACTTACCTGGGACACGTCATTTCGGCAAGTGGCATCGAGCCTGATCCCACGAAGGTTGAAGTGGTGGTGAATATGAAGCCACCGACGAACCTGAAAGAACTGAAGACTTTCTTGCCAACCGGTTCTTGGTTCCGTAAATTCATCCCGCAGTTTTCAGAGATAGCACATCCTTTAACGGACCTTACCAAGAAAGATCGACGTTGGCAATGGGGAGCAAATGAGCAAAGAGCTTTTGAAGAGCTTAAATTACGGCTCGCAACTAGTCCCATTCTTCGTCAACCAAGCTTTGAGGAACCATTTGTACTGCGCACGGATGCAAGTAATTATGCGCTTGGAGCAGTTTTGATGCAAGGCGAGAATCCTACCGAGGAAAGGCCTATCGAGTACGCGAGTAGGTTGCTGACATCCGCCGAGCGTAACTACCACACGACAGAGCGCGAAGCTCTTGCGGTTGTCTGGGCTCTGGACAAATTCAGAGGATATATAGAAGGAGCGCAGATTCGTGTGGCTACCGATCATCAGCCATTGAAATGGCTCTTATCCCTGAAGACACCCAGCGGTCGTTTGGCCCGCTGGGCAATGAAAATTCAGTGTTACAACCTAGATATTGATTATACACCTGGAAGAGTCAACTTGGTCGCTGACACTCTCAGTAGACCAGTGAAAGCCGATGTTGAAGAGCCGAGCTCTACTTGCAGCATTTGTCCGGTTATCATTGACTTGCCTCAAAGGAACCCCGAGGATATCCGTAATGCTCAACTTAAAGATCCCGAGGTAAATAAAATCATAGAGGATTTTGAAAGTCCCATTACCCCAGACGCAGCCCTACGCTGGACGGATAGAGGTTATTACCTTTCACAAGGGGTGTTGTACCGGTGTGACCCGGATGGTTACTCCGAAGAGCCTCAACTAGTTATTCCAGAGTCGTTACGGGCAGAGCTCTTGAAGGAGCTGCACGATGCGCCCACTGCTGGACACTTGAGTTTGGAGAGGACTTTGAGGAAGATAAAAGAGAGATATTATTTCAGAAATATGAGAACTTACGTGGCCCAGTACTTAAAGTCCTGTGATAAGTGTCAGCAGTATAAAGCCACAAATCTCAAGCCTGCCGGTCTACTCCAGACCCCAGTGCTACAGCAGCGTTTCGAAGTGCTTGCGATGGACCTTTTTGGTCCACTTCCCGAAAGTAATAAGGGAGAGAAGTGGGTTCTCCTGGTGGAGGACACCGCTAGCCGATGGGTAGAATTGTTTGCGTTGTGCGAGGCGACTGCTGAGTCGTGTGCGAAAGCACTTATCGAAGAAGTGTTCATGCGATATGGCTTTCCACGTCGTGTAATTTCTGACAATGGGACACAGTTCGTGTCAGCTGTGATGCAGAAGGCCATGCACGTCCTTGGAGTTCAGCAATCCTTAACTCCCGTCTATTACCCCGAAGCCAACCCCGCTGAACGAAAAAATCGAGAGATGAAGAAAATGTTAGCAATATTGTTAGATCCGCAACATCGCCGTTGGCCAGAAGTGTTGCCCGCTGTAAGGTTTGCCTTAAACACAGCTTATAATCAGGGCACTGGCCACTCCGCCGCATATTTGACGTTTGCGCGCGAGTTGCGGGCTCCGACGGACGTAGCTCACGACCTGCGAGCTATCGTTGAGCAGGAGAATTACGTGCCGCAAATATCACCATATTTGCGCGACTTCGTACACCGCTGGCAAGAAGTAAAGAGGCAAGTCGAACACCAACAAGACATACGTAAGGAAGCAGCCGACAAACAACGTCGTCCTGGACCCTGTTATCAGGAGGGTGACCTCGTCCTTGTGGAAGGTCATCGCCTTAGTAAGGCAGCAAAAGGCTATACTAGCAAGTTCGCTCCGCGACGCGAAGGTCCTTATCGTATCAGTAAGGTAGTTTCGCCGACTACCTATGAAGTGGTCGACAAAGATGAAGTACCTCGGGGTAGGTACCATGCCAGTCTCCTGACGCCGTATGTAGGCAATACATACGTAATCGCTCACAGCCGGAAGAAGGGCCGTCCGCGTAATGTATTAAGTTCCAAGCCAGCTCCAGAGACTTCTGCTGACTTGGAGGGGGAGATTATAGCGCGAAATAATAAACCTTCGCGACAAGTTCGCACTCCGCAGCCCCCCTCTCACCCGAGCCGGCGCTCCGCCCGACTACGCGCTAGAGTTGGTGACGCGCAGTCTTAGCGCGTCACTCAAACAGTCAAGTAGTACACCAACTAGCCGCGGATATAGACGTACACGCGCTCCGGCCGCGCGCCGACTCGATCATTCGTTTGCCTTAAGTCTGTGCTACACGTGTTCACTGTTCTATTTTATACTTATGTGTTTTATATTTACAATATACCTACATAGACTCGATATACGTAGTTTAATTGCTCCTTCCTTACACTATAATATAATAGTTCAGTATTTCATGATTTACTTAAATCAGAAACCGGCCCTAGAAAAAGTTCTTATGACAGAAAAATTTCCTGTGGGAATCTCTATAATGATTGAAAATGCTAAGTTAGTGTGCTAGACTAGATAATTATATATAGATACCTGTATGCAGCACAGAGCAGTGGCGGCCCTGTGGTATCGGCCACAATTTACAAGGTGTAGGTCGTGGGTTCAAACCTACCAAAATCGAGTTAAGCGCATGCCTGATGCGCTTAACTTTGTGTAAATTATTATATTATCAATGCTCTCAAAACGGTGAAGGAAAACATTGTAAAGTAACCGGCATGATCTAAAACCAAAAATTCGAAGACTTGTGACATCCACCAACCCACACTGGGCCCACGTGGTGGATTACGGCCCATCCCCTCTCACAGAGAGGAGGCCTGTGTCCCAGCAGTGTGAACATTAATAGGCCGATGATGATGATGACCTGTAGTTTACATAGAGCGTCCACCTATCTGACTTCCACATCCCAGTAACTGCGGGTAACACGATTCCCCTTGGCAAGACTGGTATCAGATTTCAGATTGTTATCAGACATACAGTTTTAATATGATGCATGTTTCCAGAATGGATATGAACAGGTTAGACTTAAGTTAGCTAAGTTACAAAAAGTTTGGTGTTTATAACAAAATCTTTATTTTACTAACATTTTATCATAAGTTCTGGCTGTTTGTGTATATGAGATTAGATGTTTGTAAACGCACCCACGATACAGGAGTAATTTGTAGAGTAGGACTAAGTTTACCTTAGTCTATATTTCCTGATAGCTATAATCGAGGGTGTTCAAGTCAAGAGTGAATAGGTTATATCTACCATCAGATGATATACTCAGACGTTAAACGCGAGCCTATCAATAATAATGATAATAAATGTATAATGTATGTATGTATCTTTATTATAAATAGTCTTTTATCAGGTAGGAACAAGGTGTTCAACGGCTGGGTCATGCCGGTCTTGATGTACTCTTTCGGCATACTCAAATGGACTCAGACAGAACTTGACGCCTTGGATTCCTCCCTAAGGCGTCAAGTTGTCTGTTTGAGACATTGCTCTGACACATTGCTTACCGCAAGTGCGGAGGTCGTGGCTTTTTAAATGCTAAGACCCTGCACAACCGCGAGGTATGCAGTCTTAGCGAATACTTCCAGGCTGCCGACGTAAGTATGCATCGAGATGTGCTAGTGGTGGACAAGGGCCTTACTCCGCTCTCCTTGGCTAACGAGAAGGGCCAACCGGCGCAAACCTATAGTATTAGATACTAATGAGCGCAGGGAGTTATGGCAGAGCAAGGAGCTTCACGGACGCTTCTACCGGTTCCTACATGGGCCCGATGTAGATATTTTAGCGTCCGTGGCCTGGCTGTGATTTGATGACCTTTTCGGGGAAACCGAAGGTTTTGTCTTTGCGATTATGGACGAAGTTATAAAGCTACAAACAACTACAGGAAATACATTGTGAAGGACGGCACGGTTGACACCTGTTGGGCATGTCACCGGCCGGGGGAATCAATCCGACACATTATCTCCGGAAAACAATATACAATATGTTTTAAGGTTAATACATTATCTCCGGTTGTTCTAGTCTGGCTAACGGAGACTATTTGCATAGACACAATCTTGTAACCAGGATTATCCATCAGCAACTTCCTCTTAAATACAATCTTGTAGAATCGGTAGTGCCTTACTATAAGTATTTGCCGGACCCAGCTCTCGAAAATAGCAATGTCACGTTGTATTAGGATCGGCCTATCATGGGGTGCAAGTTGAAAGCCTCCACGCGGCGCACCCTGGGCAACGTCAGCTCCAGCTGCCCACCCGCGTTGGGTGGACAGTTGGGGCGGGCGGCTAATTTCAACACACGAGGAAAGGTCACGGTTCTAATTACAGATCATCATCCATGATGGTCTGTGAAGGGAACCGGGCTAGAGGCGGGACGGCTAGTCCGTCGGCCATCTAACGCCTACTCCCCCCTCTTCTTACAGAGGGACGGTCGAGTGGGCGTGCAGTGGAGATGGAACCCAATCCCAAGGTCTCGCGTGCCGAGGGGATGAATGGGAACGGGATTGTATCCGGTCCCTAGCACTGGGAGAGGGACCGTACCCTTTAAAATAAAGGAAAAAAAAAATGGATATAAGACTAAAGGAAAAAAATCCTCAGGCGGGTACCCTTGCGCAACGCAAGGACGAGTCCCGCCCCTCTATGGATCTCCTAGAGGGCAGCCCCATCGTATCTGAGGGGGGCACCAATAGTCTTGCAGGCCGGCAGACCACCGCCGACCTGCGCCACGAGCGAGAAAAGGAGCTCCAGCTTCATCTGGAGCAACTGCGCGGCGTGGATGCACCGCTTGCCGTCGCCGACGGCAACAAGAGCCGAGGAGGCTCAAGTCCCCATGTGGACGTACCTCTTGTCGTCGTCGGTGGCAACAAGAGCCGAGGAGGCTCAGATCCTGAAGGCAACTTGTTTGACCAGGACTCGCGTGGCACCTCCAAAGTATGGAGGAAGCGTCCGCGCAGTAAGGACTCGGGGTCGCTGGGTCTCTCCTCGAGTGAGGAGAACCTGTTGGCCCCGAAGGTATCAACGGGACGGAGAGGGTGGGGTCACGCGGTGGGGGCCACCGCTCTGGTGCCGGAGCGCGACGTGCGGGGCCGCTTCTTGCCTCGGCCCGAAACGCCTACCCCTACAGAGTGCGTGCAGAGTGACCCTGGGCACATGAGTGCGGACCAGAGCGGTGGCTCCACTACGTCCCTGCTAGGGACAAACAAGGCGGAGGCAAATGCCGCAAAGTGGGCACAGCGACGAGCTGTTGCGGTAGACGAGGTCAGCGAGTTGGCTCGACAGGCCCGAGAGCGGCGCTCAACTCGGACAGCCGATGCATCGGCGGTGGCACTCAGACGCCCAGTGACAGACGGCCTGGATGTCGTTCTGAAGGTTGCCACTAAATCGGGCAACCTGAAGGGCACGTTCACGCGTGCCTTGAAGGACGCGGTGGATAGCATCCAGGAAGCGGTTGAGGTCCTCAGTAGCCGCACAACCACGGAGGAGACGGCGAAGTTGTGGGAGGAGAACAGCCGTCTCCGATCCGAGTTGGAGAAACTCAGGCGGCAGTTTTCTGCCCAGAAGGCAGCTACCGGTTCGTCCGTCACGGCCCCATCGCTGGCCCCGTCGTCGGTTCAATCTCCGGCCCCATCGTCGGCCTCTGCACTTGCGGATGCGGAGGTCGTAAGGATCGCACGCATCTGCATGATGCAGTGCGGTCAAATGGTGGGTGCCCGGTTAGACGCCATAGAGGCAAGACTGCCGGCCGAAACCCTCCGCCCACCGCTTGCTGCGGATCAGCGGAAAAAGGAGGCGCCCGCAAAACTGGACGCGGCGGCCGCAGCAGGTGAACTAAGAAGAGCCAGGCAGGCGGCCAGCATGCCCGCTAAGGGTAGGCCCGCGCCTACTTCCCAGTCGGCGGCTGCGACCCCACCGACACCACCTGGCCCCCTCACGGAGGCCTGGACAACGGTGGTCAAGAGGGGCCGCCGTCGAAAGAAGAGGACGGCGCCGCCGGCAACCGCTGGAGCACCCGCACCGGCATCGAATAAGGCCGCGGGACCGCCTAAGGTCAGAGCCCCACGCTCCGCGGCTGTAGTGATCACGCTGCAGCCCGGAGCCGTCGAAAGGGGCGTAACTTACAAGACGGTCCTGACAGAGGCGAGGGCCAAAGTCGCGTTTCCCGACCTTGGAACACCGTCCAGCTTCAAAATGAGGCCGGCGATTACGGGGGCGCGGCTGCTCGAGGTGTCGGGTGCCTCTAGCGCCAAAAAGGAGGACATTCTGGCCGCCATGCTGCGGGAGGTCTTCAAACCTGAGGACGTCCGGGTGTCCAGGCCGATGAAGACTGCTGAGCTGCGGATCGACGGTCGACTCGACGACCCCAGCTGAGGTCATGGTGGCCATCGCCCGAGCCGGCGGATGTCCGTCCGATGACGTACGAACGGGCGAGATCCGCGCCGATGCTACCGGGCTCGGTATGATTTAGGTGCGGTGCCCGGTGGCGGCGGCGCAAAAAGTCGCTAACGGTGGACGACTGCTGGTGGGGTGGGTTGCAGCGAGGGTCAAGTCGCTGCAACCCAAGGCATTGCGGTGCTATCGTTGCCTGGACATTGGGCATGTCAGGGCACGATGCACCACCGAAACGGACCGCAGCGAGCAGTGCTATCGCTGCGGTCAGCCCGGCCACAAGGCGGCCCAGTGCTCCGCGGCGCCAAACTGCAGCCTCTGTACAGCTGCAGGGAGGCCCGCTGGGCACAGAGCGGGCGGAAAGGCCTGTGGCACAACCGCGCAGCAGCAGAAGAGGAAAAGGAGGGCCAAGGTTGCCGAGGGCTCTTTACCCCCCCGTCAGTCTGGCTGCTCTTCGGCCGACTCCCGGCCTAGGAATGGAGCGGAGGGAATGGATTGCGCATAATGGCGCTCTATCATTTCCTCCAAGGCAATATCAACCACTCTGCCAGAGCTCAGGATCTCTTGCTCCAGAGCATGGCAGAGTGGTCGATTCACTTGGCTGTGATCGCCGAGCCGTATTTCGTCCCACCCAGGGATAATTGGGTTGGAGACCTCGACGGTTTGGTAGCCATCATTGGCGGGGCTCTAGTCAGCCCGTCCCGAGGTCATGGCTGGGTGGCCGCCCTCGCGGACGGCGTTGGCATAGTTGGTGCGTATTTTTCGCCCAATAAGAGTCTCGCCGACTTCGAGAGTTTCCTTGTCAAGTTGGGCGCCGTCGTAGGCCGACTCCACCCTCGCCCTGTGCTGTTGCTAGGGAATCTCAACGCCAAGTCTTCGGCGTGGGGATCACCGGTAACCGATGCTAGGGGTGAGGTGCTGGAAGAGTGGGCAGTCACCACTGGCCTGGTCGTCCTAAATCGGGGCTCAGTCCAAACGTGCGTGCGACAGCGGGGCGGTTCAATAGTGGACGTATCATTCATTCTCATTCATTCATTCTCTTAGACGTCGCGGGGGGAGGCCAACACCTCACTCCCCCCCAACCCGAGGTCGTGGCCCGCAGGGGCGGGCCGGCACTAGCTGGGGGTTGCGGAAGTATCGTTGTTCCCGCGACCCCCAGCGTAGGTGTGAGTTGGAACACCGGGGTGGTTTTTAGTCAGTACGAGTCTGACAGACCCAGAGGACATCCAATGAGGATTTTCCACCACAAAAAAAAAAAAAGAAGTATCGGCCTATCATCACTGACAGGACTATTGTTGCCAATAAGCCTAACATAGTGGTGATAGACCGACTAGAGCGTCGCGCAATGATTGTTGATATAGCAGTCCCCATGACGAGAACCTCGTGAAGGCTGAGAGCTTGTCTTGTCTTGGGCTTGCGAGGTTGTCGACTTAAGAGATGTGAATACAGCAGTCATTGTGCTGATAGTCGTGGCGGCCAATGGCATAATAGCCAAGAGCCTCGACGAATATCTAAAAGTAGGCTCTCGTTGGGCAGCTGGATCAAGGGCTTGATCCAGAAAGCGGTACTCCTGGACACGACACGTATCGTTAGGAGGTTCCTCTCTCAGGAGCCCTGACCACCGGTAGCTTGGACCCTGTTCCCGATACCGGTGGGCTACTATTTTTTATATTTTTGAATGTTTTGTTTTTATTTTATTTTTATAAGTTAATATTTAATAATGTAAATAATAAGAAATTTAATGAATAAAGGACAATATAATAATAAGGATTATCACTATCCATTAGCAACTTGCTCTGAAATACACTCTTGTGGCATCGGAGGTGACGTACTACAGGTATGTGCCCAACCCAGTTCTCGAGAATGGCAATATCACATTGTACTGGGATCGGTCCATCATCACTGATAGGGCTAATATAGCTAATAAGCCTGATTTAATAATATATAATTCGGTAGTGGACCGAATCGAGAGGCGTGCTATGATTGTTGACATAACCGTCCCACATAACGGGAACCTCGTCAAAGCCGAGAAAGTAAGTAAATCAAGTATCTTGACTTGGCTCGCGAGGTTGTCGACATGTGGGATGTGGACTCAGCGATCATTGTACCGATAGTTTTGTCAGCCAATGGTTTAATAGCCACGAGCCTCGAGCAAAATCTTAGGAGGCTCTCGTTAGGCGGCTGTATCAAGGGCTTGATTCAGAAAGCAGTACTTCTGGACACGGCTCGTATTGTTCGGAGGTTTCTCTCTCTGGAGCCATGACCTGCTTGGACCCTGTTCCCGATACCAGTGGTACTCTATTTTACATATTTTTAATTATTTTATAAGAATGTTTAAAAAGTAGATAATAATAAAAGTAATGAATAAAGGTCATAATAATATAATAATTAAAATGTAAGTTGATGATAATAACAATAAAATAATCACTATTGTATAATGTATATGCGGTGGTTGCCCAGTAGCTAAGACTTCACTTCTTGTGCTTGAGGACGTGGGTCTAAATCCGGGCAAGTACCAATGTGAGTTTTGTAACCCTATACTTTCTAGGTTTATCTTGGACATCGCTGACATCGGTGAAGGAATATATCGTGAGGAAACCTGGACTTATAGTTAATATAAGTTTGAAATCGAGACCCGTCGTGAGCAATCATGGTGATTAATGCTCGTGCCTTCTCTGTATGAGATGAGGCTTTTGCCCTGCAGTAGGACAGTAACACGCTCGTATTATGATAAGTTGAATTGCAACAGGGTAAGCGTGTAGGTAGTGATCACGTTAGATATCTGGAAGGGCAACGTCGCATCTATGACCAGTAGACCGAATACGCTGAACTTCTTGCATGAGGTGATCTGCTGACGTCGGATGTTCTTGCAGATTCTTCTTTGTTTATCTGTAAATGGATGATAAAAAGATATATATCTTTGTCGTTAAATAAATATTAATCGCTTTTTTTCTGAGTATTGAGCCTATTTAAATATTATATTATTTATCTCTGCATCACCCAAAGGATTACTGGTAGAAAATGCCTGAGGCATTAAGTCCACCTCTGTAACTTTGTGTGCTTAAAGTGTGTTTAAAGTGAAGTGTTGTGTTTAAATAATAATAAAATAATATAAAAAAATGCATATTATCGCGGGTTCAATATCGTGAACAATCAATCCCATGGAAGGCGTGCATTTTTCCGAGATAAAAAGTCGCACATAACATACAAGCAATTTTACCTATTTTAAACTTCAACGAGAATTCTACTTAAGATGGAATCCGAAGAACGAACGCAGTGGTATGGTCAACATCAATATAATTATTTTATTTCCAAACTAGCTGTTCCCCGCGGCTTCGCTCCCGTGGGCCACCCCACAGGACCCGTTTTCAGGATAAAAAATAGCCTATGTTACTCAGGAATAACGTGGCTTTCTATTCGTGAATCGGTCCAGTAGTTTCGGAGCCTCTTTCCTCTTTATAAAGACACACATGTGACATCCACCAACACGCACTTGGCCCTCGGGTGAATAAAGGCTCCCTTTCTCTCACAGAAAAGAGGTCTATGTCCAGCAGTGGACACATGGAGGCATATGTTTGTTTAGATTGCTGGTCAGATTAAATAAGGCAATAACAGGTCTCAATTTGACCACTGCCCTGAGAGATAACAGAATGGCTTGGAAGCAGCTCGTCAGTGAATCCATTAAAGCTTTCCAGGATGGGCTGCTTATGCTTACCTGAACATCCTCCTGACTGCAGCAGTGCACAAGCACTTATTACTTCAGTCATGGTTGCATAGAACTTCTCACTTTCGATACATAGCAAGATTTGTAAAGCCGTGCTCTTGACAAGCCACATTTGGGATATTACTGCAAACAGGAAGAACTGAAAGAGAAGGGTTAAATCGATAAATAATTTGATAGAGGTGCAAGTTATAGCTAACAATAATATCACGGTTTGACCATCCCTCAAGCAGTCAGGGTTAAGCAGAGATGTCATGTAGATATGCTATTTTGTTGGTATCGGGGGAAATCGTTCAAAAGGTCTTTTGAAGAAAAATATCAGAGTGTGTGAATTTTTACCTCCATCATCACCATCAGCACATGGAAAGGCCCGTTACCTCATAAAAGTTCACCCTGGAACCCCTTCTATGCAACGCCTGTTAAGGGTAAAGGAGTCTCCCTTGAACCTCGTTGTGCATGGCAGAACGTGATCACTATAAAGGTATGTGTCTACATACCTCCATGATGATGGCATAAATGAAAAGAAGTTTTAAAAGGTCAGTTATTTAAAATATCTCAAATATCTCTCTTTCTATGTTGTTAGGATAGATAGATACCAAAAGACCTATTATGATATCTATGTGGTACTCGAAAAACCCCAAAGTTTTCGGATAATTTTCAGGTTTTGGCTTATAACTTCTTAACGGTGTATACTATTGAAAAAGAAAACAGTATATCTTTAAACTAAATTGCTACAATTTGAGTACAATTTAGCTCTTTAGGTCCAATATGTCGAGAGATACTTCAAATATTGACCTTTGTTCTCAATACTGGCGTAGTGTGTTTGTTCTTTTTTCTAACTATGTAGGTTAGCATCCACCGGAATCGGTGAAGTTACTAAGTTGGAGGTCACCATCACCATAATATCAAATAAAAACATGTCAATTAAGGCAACATTGAAGTAATTACTTTTACTTGGCATTCATAACGAACGATACCCGCACAGGACAAATATTTATATGACCTAGATAGCTGTTTCGGGTTTGCCTGTTTGTGTATGTGAGTTTTAATGTTTGTCTATGCACCCACAATACAGAAAAAATGCCTAGTGTGGCGATTCCAACCAACTTACTTCTTGTCCACAGTTTGTCAACTCTTGTTTCATTTGTAATAATATTGCTACGGTGATTAGTCCGTGACAAACGGTGTGTACTATATAATACAGAACCTGAAAGTTAAAAAAATATAATTTACTAAACAGGGCCGAAATTTGAAAAGGGTATCGTATATATTAATTTTGACACAATGGACTTTTTATTATTTTTTTATTTATGTACACACAAAACACTTAAAAGATAAAGTACATATAAAGATAGAAAAGCACTATGGTACTGCTTATTTCTAGAGAATTTTCTTCCAGCAGACCTACAACAGGAGAATTAGATAAGAAACATAGACACAGTGTGTATAAGTAAAAGAAAAGTTAATAAAACTGTACTAATTTATTGTAAATCTTCACTCATACAAGTCGCTTGCCTTAGGCACTTGTCCCAACGCCGACGATTAGCGAGTAGCAAGTGAAGCTAGAAACTAACAAAACCGTCAAGTGCGTGTCGGGCCACGCGCAGTAATAGGGTCCCGAAGTTGCATAATAATGCGGACTAAAAAGAGGGTTTTGTTTTTGTTACATGAACATTAGAACGGTTTCAGCGGCTCACAAAGTCTAAAAACGGGCCCACATAGGTTTTTTTTTAAACCTATATTCTCGCGTTTGACCACTATCTCGCCTGATGGTAAGCGATGATGAGATCTACGGTGAAGCACGCTTGCGTAGATGTAATCTATTCACTCTTGACTTAAACTATATAAGGACTAACTGGTAACTGAAGAAGGAGTTATAAAATCCAACTTCGCAACTGAAGTTAGAAAAATATTATCTATTTGAGTACCACCGCGGGTGCGAATTGCGAAAGGAGCCGATACGAGCGCGCGTTAAAGCCACGGGGAATGGTATAGATCGTTCCTAGATCCTTGCGTGCATGCTCCTTGTTTATTTTTCTTTCGGAATTAGAAAAAAAGCATTCAAGTATTCACCTCTAATCTCCTCTAATACTGCAGATTAGAGGTGAATCCTCTTATTTTTTTTTTTTTTTTTTTTAATCTATAGGCTCGCGTTTGACCACTATCTCGCCTGATGTTAAGCAATGATGCGGTCAACGGTGAAGCACGCTTACCTAGAAGAAACCTATTCACTCTTGACTTAAAGACCCCAAGGTTGTAGCTATCAGGGAACAAAGACTCCGGAAGGGATTTCCACTCCTTAGCTGTGCGTACAATGAAAGTATTAGCAAAACGCTTTGTGCGTATGGGAGGGATGTCCACCATGTACCGATGGCGCATAGCCGTACGTCTTGTAGTCCGATGATGGAAAGGGCTAGGTGGAATCAAATTGTGCAGTTCCGTCGCACACTCCCCGAAATGTAACCGATAAAAAACCGACAGGCTGGCAACTCGGCGTCGATGTTCGAGGCTCTGGAGCTTTGAGGCGACCAGTGCATCGTTGCCAATAAGCCTTTTGGCCCGTCTGTCAATCGACTCAAGTGCATCAAGCTGGTATTTGGCTGATCCATCCCAAAGGTGAGAGCAGTACTCCATGCAAGACCGAACTTGCGCTTTATACAAGTTGAGCAGCTGTGCAGCCGTGAAGTACCGTCTCACCTTTGCAAGAATCCCCAACTTTTTTGCAGCTAACTGAGCTTTCGCCTCAATGAATGGACCGAAGTTGAGGGTCTTATCTGTGGTATTCACTATTTCATTCTGGAAAGTTTTACGCTACTCAAATAGTGATGAAGTCGAGTCGAATATTGACTTTATAGAAGGATATCGACAAAAGAAAATAAGTAATTTTCTTGGAAATCGAATCTAATTAAACTTTACTTTTAAGTTTTAATTACAAAACGTCGAAAATACATCTGCATTAACACAAAATAGACTCCACCGAGTATGGACTACGTTCTGGTACAGCCAACGACTCCGGCCACTCCAATGCATTATTCGAGCTTAAACATTATTAATTTAGAAATCTTTATTATTAAGGATATTATAATTTTATTTTTGTATATGTTTACATGGTTCTTAAGCATATATTTACTATCTGTTTTACTCAGCTAACAATGTTATTTAAGTAATTTTTCAATGGCATTTGTACAAAAATTTTACTGTGTCAAGTACATTTTATAAGTTGGTCGACTATTACTCGTAAACTTGTAAAGCCTGTTAAGATTTAATTTTTGTATATTTTTACATGGTTCGTAAGCATTATATTTACTCTGTTTTACACAGCTACCAACTTTATTTTAGTAATTTTTCAATGGCATTTGTACAAAATTTTTACTGTTCCAAGTATATTTTATAAGTTGGTCGACTATTACTCGTAAACTTGTAAAGCCTTGTTATCCGTGATAATTTTCCTTTTAATTTCGTTATATTTACTACTGCCGTGAATTTTTTCACATAGCCAAGAGTAACCATTTCGCTCGCAGGGGGAGGGGGGGGGTCAACTTGACTCTAACATAAATTTGCAACTTAAAGCTTAATTTTACGCAAACGAATCTCTGAATCGAAAAATGGTTTTAACAAACCCATAATATTTTTGAATGGTCTATCCAACGATACCTCACACCATGGGATAGAAGAGAAAAAAAAATTACATCCCCACTTTACGTCTATGGGAGGTACCCGAAAAAAAAATATTTTTCATGATTTTATGTTACCACTTAGTCGGAACTATTAATATGTACATACGAGCCAAAATATAGCTTTCTACTACTTAGATTCTCTGAGCTAAGCTGCGGACGGACAGACGGACAGAGCGAAACTATAAGGGTTGTTGACTTCGGAACCCTAAAAACGAGTTGGTGAGAAGCGAGTATGTAGTCCCGATAGTTTTACCACTCGGCTATGAGCGATTCTTTATGTGCGATGGGCGATTACTCGCACGGGGCGGCCGCACTGTAGGTAGAAATGAAAGTTGGTCTCTCGGTGTGAGTTCTGACCGCCAAACAACCAAGCGAACATCGCTGAGCGAGTATAACTTTGATAGCTCTTGTCGCTGCGACAAACTTGTGGTGAGAGTGAACAGTCAGCGATCAACTATTACTATATGTGTATATTTTATTGACACGGGATCTTATATCGGTTGTTCGTTTCTTCAGCGAATTTACGCTTCGTCGCCAGCGGTGTGACAAGTTCTTTATCCGGGGATCAGAAATGAGAAATGTAAAAAAAATACCTTATAAGTTTTATGATACCATTCGAAGGGACTATAACATAATAAAACATCACGCCTGTACCCCGCGAAGGGTTAGGCAGAGGTGCACCTGTAGTAAACTACATTCCGCCAGTTTTGTTTAACCCATGTAATAGGACAATCCCACCGCACTATTCCCAAACCACTGCAATTCCTGAAAGCCCGAATCAACAGTGGCGACCAACGTCGAAGTCCCGGAGAATGCATTTAACTGTCAAGGATCCCGCAACGAAATTAATCAGAAAAGAATAAAGGAGGATTAGGAAAACAAAAACATAATTTACACTTCGGAGAGATGGCGCTAGTGCCACGCACAACATCGTCTCTGAGTATTGATATCGTAAAAAATATTTAAATCGCATCTAAACAAGTAATATCTTTTGAAATGTAAATATAATAATGTGAATAGCAAGTACTATTGTTATCTGAGTGTAGCGTGGAAGTATAGTGTATAAAATATTACTTTTAAATAAAGGGACACAACAGATGTTTACATCTATGATTACAAAATAACGTTTAAATAATACAAGTGCAGTGAAAATATCATCATCATCAGCCTTTTCTGAGGTCCCGCTGCTGGGTCACAGGCCTTAAATATAAGTGAAAGTTGAAACAATAAATTAATTTACAATATATAGTGTGAACAAACAAGGGCAATAAGCACAAAGTGTCGTTTACAACTGGGATAAGCCCAGTTGCCTGGCACCACGAATAAAAATGAACAATAAACTTAAATATATCCGCCAGTTATGTTTAAGTCCCATGTTATAGGACAATCCCACCGCACTATTCCCAAACCACTGCAATTCCTGAAAGCCAGAATCAAGAGTGGCGACCAACGACGAAGTCCCGGAAAATGAATTTAACTGTCAAGGATCCCATAACGAAATTAATCAGAAAAGAATAAAGGAGGATTAGGAAAACAAAAACATAATTTACACTTCCTTCCATATCAAGCAGGAGACAGAACAAACAAGGGCAATAATCACAAAGTGTCGTTTTGCCTAGGCAACTGGGCTTATCCCAGCCAGCTAACACCACGAATAAAAATGAACAATAATATTAATGGGTCCTAACATTGTGAGCTTTTATATTTAATTACAATAATAGGTATGGAAAAAACGCTTGAACGCTCGGAAATTTGTTCTAGTTTCCACAAGGTCAGTATAATAAATAACTCCGGATGCAGCCCGTACATTATCCAATATAATATTGCGTTCATTCTGCCAAAGAATGCACTAAGATATGATGAGCAGATTGTTCATAGTCGCAGTCAGATGTAGAATATTGACATAAAGACGACGCAACAACCTTGAAGGAAAATAATATACTTTTAAAATTACCATGTCCCTGCGAGAAATTGGGCCACACTGTGATCCACCTCCAGTCACGTACTGCCCATCCGCTCACAATTGGTGAAGATGGTGGCCCCTCCTATGTGCTACTTCTGACTGTAATCTATTTCTGTGCCAAATTTCATCCAGATCCGTTCAGCCGTTCTAGCGTATTGAGTAACAAACGTACACACATCCATCCAAACTTTCGCATTTATAATATTAATAAGATAAAACAATTAGATAATAATGGACTAACTTTCTTAATTTTAAATATTGATCAATAATTATAATTTTAAATACTTACCAGCAAACGAAAAGCTTTCTCAAAAATCTTGTAAGCTTGCAGTATATTTAGGTATAAATCATACATTATCTTCCAATGGCACTCACAGTCTACATCGTTTCTTGATAATTGCATGTTCATTAACCACACACTAAGCATTTTTCTCAACAAAGTAATAAAAAACGTTGCATATAGAATGTTAATATCAAAACATATACTGGTATAGTTACTTATAATTTCAACAAAATTGGCAAGAGAGAAATGTATCCAGAAATAGACACTAGCAAAGATATAAGTGAAATTCAAGACGATGACATAAGTCCAGTTGGAGACGACCAAACTTCTCAGATATATGCCATCAATTTTTAGAACTCTATGGACGTGTTGGATTTTCAGGACTAAAACGATATTGTTATTAATGTTCCTAATATTGGAGCAATAGTTGATGATAAAGCCTATGGAGAAGAAGAAAAAGTCATAGACGTTACACCAACCGAGAGTAATGGACAAACCCTGCCAGCGATGCATAATGATAAGAAGATAGTAGAAGATTACAGAACAGAATATAGAAGCAGAAGTGATTCCTAGGACATTGTATCGCGTAGTATTTGAAGTGATAAAGTTGTCACGAATAGAATACTTCGCGCAGATGAAAATACTTTGCATAAGATCTAGTGGTTTTAGTACTAATTGTAAATCTTCTTCGACTACGTTATTTAACAACACTTCTCTATATTGTATTGTTGGTATCATCTTGATTAGTACATTTTTTATTTTTGGTCTACGCTTTTTTTTGGTGCATGAAAACATTTTTGATGCACTCGATAGCTTTCTGTTAGTAAGACAGTTGGTTTCATGTTAAAATATGTGAACGTTAATGAAAAAGCAATCAATTAACTAAGTTATTGAGTTGTCAGTTGGTTAATTTAAAGAAATGGTAATATTTGCAGGTTCTGTAATTAAAAAGTTTGCAGTGACCTCTTGTCACACCGCAGTCACAACGCAGGTGAACGGGCGCCTCCGGAAGTGTTTGACTTGATCGTGAACAAGCCACACACTTCCATCTTCTTGATCTTGGCGTTCTGAACTCGTTGGATATTTTTGCAGAACCCTTTTCGAGTTTCTGTCAAAAATGTGACAGTTGTAACATAGATTTTTTTCATTTTCATTTCTAATTTGTTTAATAAGCTATTTGATTAATTGATGAAATATGAATTGTTTACTTGCAGATTTCTTGTTTCGCACCATTTTCTGCAACTTTTCCAGCACATGTGTCAATTTTTTACCACCTGCTGAAAGTTTTGCATTTATCATTGCATGCCTTTCCATCCTCGTAATTAAAGCCGAAACACGTCCACTAGTGGGAATACATAGGCCTCCAAATGTGGCCACATCGACCGGTTATGTGGTTAGCGCATCTAGCTGGCACCCTTGGCTTTACATTACTGCGTCTTCTCTATTTTTTCTTCGTTAGCTCACACAAGCGCAATTATAAGAGCTATATTCTTTTTTAGGGTTCCGTACCCAAAGGGTAAAAACGGGACCCTATTACTGAGACTTCGCTGTCCGTCTGTCTGTCTGTCTGTCACCAGGCTGTATCTCATGAACCGTGATAGTTAGACAGTTGAAATTTTCACAGATGATGTATTCCTGTTGCCGCTATAACAACAAATACTAAAAACAGTATAAAATTAATATTTAAGGGGGGCTCCCATACAACAGACGTGATATTTTTGCCGTTTTTTGCTCGATATTATTAACGGCAACAGGTAGACGCTTGAAATATTCACTGAATAGCTAGTTGTATATTCTCTTCAAAAAATATTAATTATTAAATTAAAATAAAATAAATTAAGGGGGGCTCCCATACAATAAACGTGATTTTTTTGCAGTGTTTTGCGATAATGGTACAGAACCCTTCGTGTGCGAGTCCGACTCGCACTTGGCCGGTTTTTTTTTACCTGAACATCTTGTCGAAGTAATGATTTGTATGCAGGTAATCTGAAGCTCTGCCATACCCGAGTAGAAGTTCTTACACTCTACGCTCAACGATATAATAATCGCTAAATTAATCAACACCCACGTTAAGGATTTAAATGTTAGCAAGGCATACTGAAAGAAAAGGATAACAGTTATTTTTTTTTAATAAAAGGACAGAAATAAAGGAAACAGTTTGAAATAATATATAAAGTTGGTTATCCAATATCTCTTAAATAGCCATGTTGGCATTTTTTTCATAAGGAAACTGCTTAGAATTAAATAAAGAAAAAAGTGTGCCTACCCACTGATAGTATGTAGTGTGTCACAGAAACTGACATACCTATACATAAATTATGCTCAATCTAAAATTTAAACGGCAGTATAAGTAAACTTAAATTATGTTAGCAAAGACAAAATATAATTTCTACTTTAAACGCAACGACAACAGAATTATAGCTTTCTATCATTGAAAGAATTTTCGCAATTTTATAAGCAGTACCTAGTAATAGAATTCTAGAGCATATAAACATGCAAACAATTTTTCCTTCTTTATAACATTAGTCCAGATAATGATAGAAAGATAATGTACCAACGCATAAAATAGAAAATATCTATACGGCCGCACGGTTGGTGCAGTGGTTGAGAGATTGCTGCGCTGCGTGTCGCGGGTTCGATTCTCGCTGGGTGTTGTGTATGTGAGTTAATATGTTTGCAAACGCACCCACGATACAAAAAGAAATTCCTAGGGTGGAACAACTTTGTTTTTAATTAAATGATAATATGTATATTTATATAATAAATTTATCTACATAATATATAACTATGTAAGTTATGTATAAGTTACCCGAAAATCACCACTATCCGTAGCTAGTACCCTCAGATCTACACGTACCCATGTATCCAATAAACTGTTAGAAAACGTGTGTACAATTAAAAATAAAACCTGCAAGAAACGCCAATAATTCAAAAATAAGAGCAAAGAGCAAGAAAATTCTTAAACACAAACGCAAAAAACTGCGAAATTTAAATTATCTGCATCTTGAACAAAACCTGATCTCCGAAGTTCTTCTATACAGGACTTGAGAGCGTTACAGACGAGCTTGACATTCCGCGTAGCGTAAATCATATTCATCTCGAAACGGATGCAAGTATAACTAATATTAGCAATACCGACTTCATAAAAAGCAGCCAGATACATAACCATACAGATAAAATGGAAGCAATTAAAAGCAATGACGCAGAACCAGTTAGTGATGATGAAACAATTGAAGTAACTGCCGTTAACTTTGACGATCTGATGTAAATTTTGCATTTTTAAGACGAATAATACATTATTGAACTTCTGCTCAAAATTCATAAAGGCGAATCCGCCAAGGAAATACAAGATAAAGTCGCAGATATTGAGTAAGAAATAGTGAAAGACTTCCACTCCAGTTCTGTTGGAAATCATGAAAAACAGGATGTAGATTATATAATATGCTATAAAGGCTAGTATTGGGACTGATTATTTTCTCTTTTGTACTTCTAACAGACAAATAACGCTTGGATCATATAATATTAATCCGTTTGAGTATTGATTGCATGTATTTTCAACTACTTGATTATGTAGCGTTTCTTCATTTATCTTCATGTTATTGTTCTCATTTGTTTTACTAGATTCACTTAATATATTATGTTGGGTATCGCGCTTCGGTGTCCCAAATGTTATAACAACGGATCAGGGGCGTCAATTCGAATCATGCCTTTTTTAGCAATTAATGTGTGTTTGTGCAACAAAAAGAATTCGAATGACGGGCTATCATCCATGTGCGAACGGCATGGTCGAGCGTATGCATCGACAGCTCACTTGACTTACTTGACTTAATGTCCTACGTCCCCTGGATGGGGCAAAGGGCGTCCACAGTAGTCGTCCATCGCGATCGATCCTGAGCTTCACGCTTAACCTCGCTCCACGTCATACCGATGCTCTCCGCCAACACGGTGCGACGCCAGATCTGACGGGGACGGCCACGCTTTCTTTTGCCTTGGGGATTCCAGTCCAGCGCTTGCTTCGGTATATGATCAGAATCCCTTCGCAGCGTGTGGCCAATCCAACTCCACTTGCGACGCTTGATCTGGCGGTCGATCGGGCTCTCGTGGCATTGCTCCAACAGCTCTACGTTGGTGATGGTCTCGGGCTAGTAAATGCCGAGTATGCGACGAAGACAGCGGTTGACGACGACTTGGATCTGGCGTGAGATGTCTTTTGTGACCTTCCACGTTTCGCACCCGTAAAGCAGCACGGCTTTGACTTTTGAACCGAAGATTTTGAGTTTAATCTTTCGGGTCAGCTTCCACGATTGCCAAACGGGTCTCAGCTGCGCGAAGGTAGCTCGTGCTTTGGCTATCCTTGAAGCGATGTCCTCTTCACTACCTCCAGTTTCTGACACGACGCTCCCAAGGTAAGTGAACTTGTGGACGCGTTCCACTGCCTCCGTGCCAATCAGCAACGGTGAAGTATTCTTCACACCAGATCTCATCTCTTGGGTCTGCCGGGTGTTTATTTTTAGTCCCGTTTCTGCCGCTTCCTGACTTAAATCTTTCAATTTAGCTTGCATGTCAGCGTGGGTATGACTCAGTAGGCATAGGTCATCGGCGTAATCCAAGTCCTCTAAGACGTTGGATAATCCCCACTCTATCCCGCGGCGCTTGTTGTCGAAAATGCGAAGCAAAATCCCGTCAAGAACGACTAAAAAGAGAAGCGGTGAAAGGAGACAGCCTTGTCGGACACCTGCGTGTACTGCCATATCATCCGAGATGAGGCCGTCGTGAGTCACTCTACAGGAATAATTCTTGTATATACTCTCCAAGAGACGGACAATTTTCGGTGGCACTCCAATGTCCAGTAAGCGGGACCACTTCAGCGTATCAAATGCCTTTTCGAAATCGACAAAGGTGAGATAGATCTCCCTCTGCCATTCTGATGCCTGTTCTAAAATGACACAAAAAGTGTTGATCTGATCCGTGCACGAACGGTTCGCGCGGAAACCAGCCTGCTCTTTGCGTAGGAGAGGATCTACGGCTTTCGATAACCTATCCAGGATAATCTTGCAGAAAACCTTCGAGGGAATTGAGAGCAACGTAATACCTCTCCAGTTATCGCATTGACTAAGATCTCCCTTCTTGGGTACAGTTATCAAAAGACCCTTGTTCTATTCGTCCGGAAGCTCTTCAGTTGCCCATATCCTCTCAATGGGAGGCGTCAGAACATTGACGGCGGAGGATAAGTCAGCTTGTAGCATTTCCGCAGTTATCAGGCCGAGTCCTGGTGCTTTGCCAGTCTTCAAAGAGAGGACTGCTCTTTCAACTTCCGAAGCTGACGGTGGTTCCGTGTCGATGTCGAGAGGCCGGGATGGTGTAGAACTGACTTGCAGCGCGTCAGCTGCTGATGTAGCTGACAAACGGAAGACCTCCTCAAAGTGATTAAGGCAGCGTAAGAGCAGCCCTTCCGACGTCACTATGAGCTGACCGTCCTTAGACTTGAGCGGCTTCTTCTTAGGAAACCAAAAATAGGAACACCATCTTCCGAAATTGAAGTTATTTTTCACTTTGTAGTATTTTTATTTGGAAGTTGGTTGTATTTTTAACCCCCGACGGAAAAAGAGGGGTGTTAAGTGTTAAGTTTGAGGTGTGTTCCTGTGTATATGTGTGTCTGTCTGTGGCATCGTAGCGTCCAAACGGGTGAACCGATTTTGATTATTATTTGTTTTTGTTTGAAAGGTAATTTTGTCGAGAGTGTTCCTAGCTATGTATGGATAAAATCAATTCAGCCGTTCAAAAGTTATGGGCGTTTCACTGTTTGAATCGGGGTGTTTACGCAAGATATCGTGTCATAATTACGTCTTCAATAGATTGCCGATCGAAGCATATCTACTATGTACCAGATAAATTATGTAGCATGAAATAAAAATGAGCCGGGGGTTTTTTAAATTTTGATATTTTACTTGTTTTGTAAAAAGGCTTTTTTCCATTTACCGTGCCTGCAGCCAATACCTACCAAACGACAGATAGAACGTGTGTAAAGGCACTTAAGGTAACTATCGAAACGAATGTGCCTAATCACACTAACAAAGCCATTCGATTACTGAAGTATTGATTAAATGTAACGGCGTACAATTGTTTTTATAGAACTACATTAACAGTTGTACTACAATCATGTTCCCAGCATTGAACAGATTAGATTCAGGGATAAACTCGGGTACAATCGAAGTTGCTCCAATAATTCCGTACAACAGTGAAGTTTTGCTAAACAACCAAATAGAAAATGAATTAAAATCAGTTTTAAGGCCGCTAAATCTGATGCAAGCCCTTTGCATCTGTTCTAAGTACAAAATTCGCGACAAGTCCATCACTCCTAACAGTTTCACCTACAATTTTATTGGAGTCTTCTGCGTGCTCATATTCCGAGGCTATTCGATCTATCATTTTTTCAGCTCATTTGTCGGTTTCGGAGAGGGTTTCTACATGCTCCTTAACTGGACAGATATCTATGACAACTTATTTTACTCATTTGGGTTCATCTTATACCACCTCAGTAATATCAAATATAGCTACAAAAATGTGTTATTAGTTTCAAGAATTCAGCACGCTCTTACTCTCCTCAAAATTAATAGCAATGACCTCAGATTTTTGAAAATCTACAATTGGATTTCTGTCATAAGTGTCAACAGTGTTTATATAATAACACTCATGTTTTTGTTTGGTAACTTTACTAATATGAGTTATGTGTTGCGGACGTAGCGTGATCGCCTTCCCCGAGAAGGGAGGTCGTAAATCTCCCGGATGGCGCGCTGGACGCCCGAAGAACATTGACTCTTCAGATTGGATCTGGTAACCTCTTTGGAATGTTGCCTCAGGACTTCTAATCAAGCAGGTGATCAAATTCGGTTCGACAGGACCATTAAATGTTCTGAAGGCAGCGTGTCTTTAATTGATTGACACTTGTGAAATTAATTCACACTTGCTTCTTTGAGCTGGATGCAGGGATGATAATTGTTTAATTAAATAAAACACTTCAATTAATTAATACTTGGTACGAATTTAGGGCTCTCAACAAGTAACTACTAATTAAGTTCAAGTGACTTGTTTCTAGTGGCTATGGCCGATGACTACGATTCTATCTTTGGACCGAGGGTGTTTTATACCCTCGGTCGTTACTACTATCGAGAGCCCCGCGATTTTGTGCCGAAAATAATTTTTATTTGCCAAAAAAATCCCTTACCCGACAGTGGGTTTTGGGTCTGTACTATCCCTTCCATGGTGCTATCAACGCCTGGATTTCTGTGTACTGTAGCACAGTAGCACCCCCTATCTCAGTATCTAATCCATACATCTATATCCAGGCATTGATAGCGTCCCTAGGCTATATCTATAGAAAAAAGGGGCAAGTTCCCTTATTTTCATGTCGGAAAGTTGTATAACAACATCCCTAGCCCAGAGAGTACTATAGGTTGGGGTGACCTGCTGACAAATTCAGCAAGTCGTCTATGGGCGGCTTAAAAAAGCTTATTTTCGGACGTTTATCGTGGGATATCATCCCTTAAATACACGCTCCTTAACGTTTTAGACAATTTATTCTATTACTTGAATTTCTACTCAGACCATCCAAGCTATCACCACCGAATATGGGTGGCCTGGTGGCTGAAGGAGAGCACTTTACAGTTCTAGTGCCTCCATAAGTATATATATACATTTTGTACATAATGTACCCAAAAAAGTGTTAGTTCGACAGCTAGTCACTCCCTTTGTGTCCAGCTATCTCCTAAACTACTTAACTGATTCTATATTTTTATGGGACGACACGATGGCGCGTCTATCGGGCCATCGGGAAGTCCCCGAAAATTCCTTATTTTTGGAAGTCTCAGGGGTGTATAGTCCCTGGGAATGCCAAAAAACGGGCCAAAAATCACAAGTCCAGATTACCATGTCTGGATTTGTGCCTAAACTATATGAGCGATTTTCGCTCTAAAGGGATGGCCTGATAGCTAGTCCAACGGGCCATCCGAAAGTACTTCTATAATAAGTACATCTATTCCCTTCAGGGAGTTATTCGACCTGAAGGGTCTACAAATTTCAACAATTTTGTTTGTTTACATTTTTCCGCGCTGAGTATGTCGGAAACTATCCGGGCGATCTTTCTCGTCTAAAGACCGTCTGGAAGCCCCTTCGACGAGCTTTCCAATGGTAGTACTTTTAACAGTACACCTACATATTTTCTAGGTGCTTAGGGCACCTAAAAGAATAGTCCCGTCGAAACTCCCATAAACAGCGCGTTTTACACTATATACCGACATGATATCTCAGGTAAATAGGCTTTATATAAAGCAGTACACTAATTCTGAACTGTATATAGGTTTCCCGTCTTGATCTAGGTCCCCCATATACCCTAAAATGACCTAAATGTCCTAAATTCACTTCCTGAGACATCACGTCAATATTCACATATTAATGGTGGAAACTATACATTTTCCACATTATATCATTCCTATGTACTAAAATTATGTCTAATACATAATATAACCCCTCAAAACATGATTTTAAGCTACCAGAATTTTTGCACGCAAAACGCCAACATATAAAACTACCCGCCGCCATCTGGCGCACCATTCGGAACTAGGCGGGCGCAGCGAACGCACGCATTCACATGAAATTGATTTTACGTTTTAAGTATGAAGACTATAATATTTATATATTTCAATGCTTCTATTCTATTAATCTGGTATTACTAAAACCCAATACGCATAAATAAACGTTAAGGACGTTATATTACTACCTTAAAAATGCGATTTAAAATACCCTTACATACCGAGCTTATAAATAGGACCGACGTGTTTACAACATTTTCATTCCTACTTGGCGCTCGGGCGTGAGCAGACGTATGACTCTAATACATACTTTATTTACAAAAACCATTCAAATGGTTGGTGACTCTCGTCGCGAACATATCTCCCGCCGTGCAGTGCTGTGCAGGCTCGAAGTGATGTCGGCGCGGCGCTGCACTCCCATGGTGAGTGACGAGTGGCAGTCTCGGATGCCGTCGCCAGGCTCACCGAAGGATGATCGCCGCCCCGGCGTCTCTGGTTACTGAGGCAGTGGGACGAGTTTCTTCACCGGACGCTTCAGGATGCCGCCAAGTGTGCGCACCTCAGCAGTCCGGGTTTCTCCGTCGATTCCTGGATACACGGCTACAATGCGGCCTCGAGGCCATGTGTTTCGAGGCAGCTGGCCGTCGGCTATCAGGACGGGGTCGCCCACATTAAGTTTGGGCCCACTACTATGTGGCTCCCGCCGGTTTTGGAGCTCAGGCAGGTACTCTCTGACCCAGCGGCTCCAGAACATATCAGCGAGGATCTGTGATCGTCGCCATACTTTCCTGCTGTCTATATCCTGCTCAGTGAATACGCCAGGTGTAGGTAGTCTGGCTGACCCACCGAGCAGGAAGTGGTTCGGTGTGATGGACTCATCATCATCGCTGTCTACTGACACATGTGTCAATGGTCGGCTATTCACAATGTACTCTGCCTCACAAATCAGTGTGGACAACACCTCTTCAGTTGGGTGTTTTTCTGTAAGTACATTGTACAGCGTGTTTTTTACGCAGCGGACTAGGCGCTCCCAGGCGCCTCCCATGAATGGCGCTGATGGCGTTATAAAACGCCATACGATGCCTCTGCGACTGGCCTCTGTTTTGAAGGCGTCTCGCAGCTCTCTGTCGGCGCCGTGCATGTTGGTGCCATTGTCTGAGTGTATCTCAGCTGGGCATCCTCTGCGTGCGGCGAATCGGCGCAGCGCCAATATGGCGGAGTCCGCGCTTAGGCTGGCGGCGATTTCAAGGTGCACCGCCCTAGATGTGAGACACGTAAATAGTGCTACGTATCTCTTTTGATGCTGTCGACCGACGGTGACGGATAGTGGGCCGAAATAGTCGAGCCCAGTATATGTAAACGGCCTCTTATGATGAGCGAGGCGCGTTTTCGGGTGGTCACCGGTCGCAGGTATTGGTGGCTGCGCCTTGCGTATCCGGCAATGCAGGCACCTAGCGACGACCTTCTTTTTCTTAGACGTCCTGGAGCTGTTCTTCCAGGTTCCAGGCTGGTGAAATTCGGCTCGATTGGACCAATAAATGTTGCGGACGTAGCGTGATCGCCTTCCCCGAGAAGGGAGGTCGTAAATCTCCCGGATGGCGCGCTGGACGCCCGAAGAACATTGACTCTTCAGATTGGATCTGGTAACCTCTTTGGAATGTTGCCTCAGGACTTCTAATCAAGCAGGTGATCAAATTCGGTTCGACAGGACCATTAAATGTTCTGAAGGCAGCGTGTCTTTAATTGATTGACACTTGTGAAATTAATTCACACTTGCTTCTTTGAGCTGGATGCAGGGATGATAATTGTTTAATTAAATAAAACACTTCAATTAATTAATACTTGGTACGAATTTAGGGCTCTCAACAAGTAACTACTAATTAAGTTCAAGTGACTTGTTTCTAGTGGCTATGGCCGATGACTACGATTCTATCTTTGGACCGAGGGTGTTTTATACCCTCGGTCGTTACTACTATCGAGAGCCCCGCGATTTTGTGCCGAAAATAATTTTTATTTGCCAAAAAAATCCCTTACCCGACAGTGGGTTTTGGGTCTGTACTATCCCTTCCATGGTGCTATCAACGCCTGGATTTCTGTGTACTGTAGCACAGTAGCACCCCCTATCTCAGTATCTAATCCATACATCTATATCCAGGCATTGATAGCGTCCCTAGGCTATATCTATAGAAAAAAGGGGCAAGTTCCCTTATTTTCATGTCGGAAAGTTGTATAACAACATCCCTAGCCCAGAGAGTACTATAGGTTGGGGTGACCTGCTGACAAATTCAGCAAGTCGTCTATGGGCGGCTTAAAAAAGCTTATTTTCGGACGTTTATCGTGGGATATCATCCCTTAAATACACGCTCCTTAACGTTTTAGACAATTTATTCTATTACTTGAATTTCTACTCAGACCATCCAAGCTATCACCACCGAATATGGGTGGCCTGGTGGCTGAAGGAGAGCACTTTACAGTTCTAGTGCCTCCATAAGTATATATATACATTTTGTACATAATGTACCCAAAAAAGTGTTAGTTCGACAGCTAGTCACTCCCTTTGTGTCCAGCTATCTCCTAAACTACTTAACTGATTCTATATTTTTATGTGACGACACGATGGCGCGTCTATCGGGCCATCGGGAAGTCCCCGAAAATTCCTTATTTTTGGAAGTCTCAGGGGTGTATAGTCCCTGGGAATGCCAAAAAACGGGCCAAAAATCACAAGTCCAGATTACCATGTCTGGATTTGTGCCTAAACTATATGAGCGATTTTCGCTCTAAAGGGATGGCCTGATAGCTAGTCCAACGGGCCATCCGAAAGTACTTCTATAATAAGTACATCTATTCCCTTCAGGGAGTTATTCGACCTGAAGGGTCTACAAATTTCAACAATTTTGTTTGTTTACATTTTTCCGCGCTGAGTATGTCGGAAACTATCCGGGCGATCTTTCTCGTCTAAAGACCGTCTGGAAGCCCCTTCGACGAGCTTTCCAATGGTAGTACTTTTAACAGTACACCTACATATTTTCTAGGTGCTTAGGGCACCTAAAAGAATAGTCCCGTCGAAACTCCCATAAACAGCGCGTTTTACACTATATACCGACATGATATCTCAGGTAAATAGGCTTTATATAAAGCAGTACACTAATTCTGAACTGTATATAGGTTTCCCGTCTTGATCTAGGTCCCCCATATACCCTAAAATGACCTAAATGTCCTAAATTCACTTCCTGAGACATCACGTCAATATTCACATATTAATGGTGGAAACTATACATTTTCCACATTATATCATTCCTATGTACTAAAATTATGTCTAATACATAATATAACCCCTCAAAACATGATTTTAAGCTACCAGAATTTTTGCACGCAAAACGCCAACATATAAAACTACCCGCCGCCATCTGGCGCACCATTCGGAACTAGGCGGGCGCAGCGAACGCACGCATTCACATGAAATTGATTTTACGTTTTAAGTATGAAGACTATAATATTTATATATTTCAATGCTTCTATTCTATTAATCTGGTATTACTAAAACCCAATACGCATAAATAAACGTTAAGGACGTTATATTACTACCTTAAAAATGCGATTTAAAATACCCTTACATACCGAGCTTATAAATAGGACCGACGTGTTTACAACATTTTCATTCCTACTTGGCGCTCGGGCGTGAGCAGACGTATGACTCTAATACATACTTTATTTACAAAAACCATTCAAATGGTTGGTGACTCTCGTCGCGAACATTATGGTACTGCGCTTTTAAATTACAGCGTCATAATTTTTGATATTAATGTCTTGTACACTTCGTTAGTTATGAAACTATTACATAAACTATTAATAGTGTGGGTCGAAGATGTCCAGAGAGCAGAAAATATTTTAGACTTTGAAAGAGAGTCTTATTGGAAGATAAAATACGATGTATACGTCGACATTATGGAAGCATATAAGCTAGTTGAGAAAACTTTTAGTGAGCTTGTAAGTACACTTTTCCAATGATTTTTTTAATTATAATTTTTGATAGGCTCGCGTTTGACCACTATCTCACCTGATGGTAAGCGATGATGTGGTTGACGACGGGACACGCTTACCTAGACGCTTAAGATGGTCCGTTATCGGAACGATCACACCCCGGCAAGAAGACGCCGGATGGGATTGGCTCTTTTTTTCGGAAAAAGATACGCCAAGGTCTTACCAGCATTGAAACTCACCAGATTGGCATCTTTCTATTCGGAGACTGCCTTCAAGGACGGGTTCAAGCGCTCAACCATGACCTCTCGGTGAGACTGGATCTGACTACCAATGAGGCTTTTGTGCCAGACCCTGTCAAAAGCCTTCGAGACGTCGAGGGAGACGGCAAGCGCTTCCCCGTGCCTCTGGATGGCCTCACTCCAGATGTGATTGATTTTAATGGCAGCCATATGGCAGTCACTGAGGTTATCGTTAGCTTCTAGGTATGCCAGGAGTTTACACCTGAGCACCGAACCATACTCTTACAGAGGATGGATGTTACTGAGATAGGTCTGAAGTTGGCCGAGTCAGCTCGATTGCTCTTCTTGGGCACAGGCTGAACGTTGGCTTGCTTCTAAGCATTCGGTACTATGCCAGCCTCTAACGAAAGGCGATATAGGCGTAACAAGATCGGAATAGTTCAGGCGCACAAGTTCTGAGTACAATTACTGGTATCCCGTCAGAGCCATTAGCCTTGTTCACGTCAAGGTTACCCAGCTCCCTATGGACGTCCTTTTGGTGGATACGAATTTCCGACATGATCGACTCACACCTATCAAGATAGGCAGGGGACTGCGCGTCACCAGAAACTAGACGTGAAGATTCCGCAAAAAGAGAAGTAAACAAGTTTGCTTTCTCCTCAGCCTAGTGGGCCAGCGAACCTTCGGGTTTCAGCAGTGGTGGTAGTGAGGGGTGGCAGAAATTCGATTCAACCGACTAAGCCAAGGACCAAAACGCTTCACTACCTGCTGAGTATGAAGCAAGTTTGTTCCCTATCCGGTTAATGTGGTCAAACCGAGCCCTTCGCATGGTGATGCGAAGGGCAGCCCTGTTGAGTCGAGTGAGTGCTTTCAACAACTCTCTACTTCTGACCGACGTCACTCGCTTTGCACATTCGAGCGTCGACTCAATATGAGAAAGTGGAGTTTTTTTGCGTGATCACTTTAGAAATGAGGATATTCGCAGTAAGACCAAAGTTACCGACATATACCGAAGAATTGCGAAACAGTGGGTAGGTCAAATTGCTGTAGAATGGGTCAATGGGGCTGCAAAGTTCTGGAGTGGCGACTGTGTACCGGAAGACGTTCCGTAGGAAGGTCTCCCACTATGTGGATCGATGATCTGGTTAAGGTTACTGGAATTTGCTGAATGCGAGACGCATAGGACTGGTCAATGTGGTCACTCTTGGGGCAGCCCTATGTTCATCAGTGGACGTCTTGTGTAGTGGATTTGATAATGTTATTATATTTACAGATTGCATTCCACATAATAAATACAGCGAGCCAAGGGCTGATAAGCATAGCCACGGTATTGGAGATACAAGTACTGCGATTAAATAGAGTTATAGTAAGTGTTTCCTTAACGATTTTTTTATATAACCACTAGCACTTCGACCGCGTCTTCGTTCGCGTGATCCGTATATTATCCTACAGATGACTTTTAATTTTCACCCCCGTGATATATGATTTTATTTCTGTAAGTTGGTTTGTACAAACACTTTACATGTCGATCATATTTTTTTAAACTAGATGAGGTCGGCGTTTCCTGTCTGACTACTCTGAGAAGAAAGGTCGAAACAAACTCGAGGTCACAGTCTCTTTTAAAGTCCAGACAAAATATTGGCTAGATCATGTGAAGACCATGTAGACTGCTGTCTGAAAAGGTCTTTTGAGGAAAGAACCAACCAGATTGAGTGGACTTGTCCAGTTAGTGCACGCATTTGTCAATAACCGTGCAGCTCAACTCAAAATTTAAGGAGCTCAACGAATTGACGAACAATACCAAAGAAAGGACGTTCGGATAGGCCGCATAAATACTCAAACTGCCAGACCATGATTAAAAACGAACTAAGATAAATAAAAATAAAAAAAGAATGATCCACATAGTCTTCACATTCACAATAATTAATATAATACTTTAAAAAGTAAATATTCTTGTCATAGCAAGAAAAAAATAAAATAATTTAAAGATCTAAATTCACGGTGCAAAATAAAAATAAAAAACTAAATTAATTGGAGCAGCTCAATCCCAAGCCTTTTTGTCCTCAACGTAATCTTTAATTTTATAAAACGCTTTCTGGCACAATTTACGTTTAATGAATAATTTGAATTTATTAACACTTAGACCTTGAACGTGGCTTGGAAGCTTATTATAAAAGCGTACACATTGACATCTAAACGAGCCACCTTTTTGCTTGAGCCTTGTTGTAGGTACTACAAATTTGTGTTTGTTCCCAGTATTTATGTTATGGATATCACTGTATTTTTTAAACAATTTTATATTTTTATGGGCATATAAAAGATTTTCATAAATATACTGAGAAGGCACAGTCTCGGGTTTAATTTATAAATTGATCAAACAGCTCTTTTCTGCAAAACAAAGATAGTCTGTATGTCGGCGGCATTTCCCCACAACAGAATACCATACGACATTACACTATGAAAATAGCTAAAGTATACAAAACGTCTCTATGTCAGTTAAATTACGAATTTTTCTAACAGCATATTCTGCGGAGCTTAGCTTCTTTGACAATTTATCTATATGTGAGCCCCACTAAAGCTTAGCATCCAAAGTTAGGCCTAAGAATACTGTGCTATTTACAGGATTCAATTCTTCGCCCTTTATCATCACATCAGTTTTTACCTGCCTAATGTGAGGTAGGGTAAACTTAATGCATTTGGGTTTTTTTTCATTAAAAGTAAATTGTTAACATTGAACCAGTGAACTACTTTTGAGATCGCGCTATTTACATCGTCAGTAACCAGCTGCTGACGTTTAAGTTTAAACAAAAGTGAAGTATCATCCGCAAACAACACTATATCATGGTTATCCTTTATGAGGTAAGGCAAGTCATTAATATAAATAAGAAACAAGAAAGGGGCAAGAATTGAGCCCTGTGGGACTCCCATTGTTACTATAGATCCGGGAGATCTTTTTCCATTAACGTCAACGCTCTGAATCCTATTACTCAAGTATGAAGTAAGAAGAGTCAGAACGCTGTTCCGAATCTCGTAGTGGCGGAGTTTTCTGATTAGCGTTTCATGAAGAACACAATCAAATGCCTTGGACAAATCGCAAAATATTCCCAAGGCATCGCACTTATCTTCCCATGCATTAAAAATATGTCCTAAAAGCTATCAGTAGTTGAACGACCCCTTGTAAAACCGAACAGTTTTTTTTTTTTTTTTTTTTTTTTTTTTTTTTTTTTTTTTTTTTTTTTTTTAAAAACGTTGCCCCACACTAGGAATTTCTTCCTGTATCGTGGGTGCGTTTACAAACATATAAACTCACATACACAAACACCCAGAGCCGAAACAACTATCTGTAGGTCATACAAATATTTGTTCCGTGCGGGAATCGAACCCGCGACACGCAGCGCAGCAGTCAATCGCTCAACCACTGCGCCAACCGTGCGCCGTGCGTGTGTGTGTTTGCTATGTAATAATTTATGTTTATTAAAAAATCTTTGCAATTGTTCTAAAATTAATTTCTCAAATATTTTACTAAACGTAGGTAGTACTGAAATAGGTCTGAAGTACTACCTTATTTAAACAAAGGTATTATTTTACTCTTTTTCATTAGGTCAGGAAACTCCCCACTGTCGATACAATTATTAAATATAATAGCTAAACTAGGTGCGACAATGTCAATAATAGACTTAGCAACTTCTACAGAATGTCCCCACAGATCTGCAGTCTTTTTAACACTTAAAGTGTGAAAGGTTTTAATTATGTCTCTACAAGTAATATGTTCATAAAGAAATTCCGAATCGCAAACATTATCATTTTCTTTTAGTATAGACTCAGCAACAGAAGGTGATGAGTTTAGGGATTTAGTAGTTGAAATGGGAATATCTGAAAATAAATTTTCAAAAGCCACTGCGACTTGTGAGTCTGATTTTATGATGTTGTCATTAATAGACAGGCTGTAGTCAATATTTCGGTTACCAGATCTTCCCGTTTCACTTTTAATAATATTCCAAGTAGTTTTAATAACACTACTACTGCTTTTAATCTTCGAACTCAAATAACGCGACTTGGCCAAACAACAAACTTTTTAAAATAATTTTGAATAATTTCTAACATAAATTCAGCTGTGTTTACATAAGTCCTTTCACTGTACAGCTCATAAAGCCGTGTTCTACTTTTATGAATACCAATGGTAGCCCAATCACCGAATGAAGCATTACTATTAACCGAGATAGTCTTGGGAATAAAAGTGGAATTAAATAGTTTACAGTATATATTTAAAAAATCATCATATAGATGATTAGGATTAGCATGAGTTAACTCATGCTAATCAAACTTGGTAATTTGTTAATAAGTTTAACTTTAAATGCTGCCAAGCGACTTTAAGTTTTGGGGTTAACAGTGATATCCTTTTTAGCCACTTTGTTATTTTGGTTTGGTATGGTAATCCTCTGCCCCCAATGATCAGAATCTAGTAAATTTATAATTTTTTTGTGGACTGATATAACATTTGCATAAATATTATCTAAGCATGTGGCACTAGTAGGGGTCATTCTTGTGGGCTCCAAAAATAGGTTTACAAGATTGTAGGACTGAAACAGACTTATTATTTTACTACAAGAACCTGAGTTTTCTAATAAATTAACATTAAAATCACCACAAGAGATAATGGATTTATTTGAATTACAAATCTTGTGTAACACTTCATCCATTACTTTTTCAAAGCAGTCAAACAATCCTGAAGGGGGTCTGCATACACTTAATACAATAAAGATGAATTGAAGATTGAATTTCCAAAAATTCCTTCTTAGTGCTCCCCTACATCATAAAAAAAAGTTAATTAAAAAAAACAAAAAACCCGACTGCTTAAAAAGCGAACTAAAAAGACGTAAGCCAGAAGAAATTCATGGGGTTCAGTCGGAGGATACATCTGGTTTTGGTCAGCCAGCTCGTGAATATGTCGGGATTTTTGTTTTTTTTAAGTAATTTTTTTTTATTTAGTTTTTTTTTTTTTAATTACATAGATTTAAACATATAACTGTTACATGTTTTTATAATCTCCTGTTATAACCCTTTATTTTGATACCCCACACGATGGGTTTGGAAGGAAAATAAAAAAGATCCCCCACAAAATGGCGCCCAAAATCTGCCACGTTTTTCATTTCCAATTTTAATGTAACCAGTGACACTCGCAGGGTTAAGACGAATAGACTGACGTAAGAATCATCAAAATCGGCCAACGCGTTTGGTCTCTAGAACGCCATATAGGAACAAACATACATACATACATTCATACATAGATACATACATACATACACACAAAGACTGAATTTAGATAGACTTTAAAATATGAGAGGTTTACAAATAACTTACACTTTACTAGTCTAGTGAAAAGTTAAAAAGGATTTTTTTGACTGATGTCAGCTGACACGCTATATGGCAACGCCCTTGAAGGACACTATGACTAATTGAATACGTAAAGTTTATTGATTTTGTCATTCACAAGGTTTATGTAGGTACTACTATATAATCGCAACTAATTTAATTTGATCATTTATTTCTTTTTCAGTTCAGTTTACTGATAGTTGTTTCACAAGTATGGTTGATAAAAAATATACTAATTCTAATAACTTTGAGCGTTAATTGTGAGAGATTCTACAAGGCTGTGGATTGTGTCCAGGATGCAGTTATACCGCTGATGTATACAAGCAGATGCTCAGGTATAAATCCTTTTATGTATTTTACAAGCAACAAGGAAAGCACGTAAAGTCACACGCGCTGAATCTCTCCCAGAGACTCTAGACAATTGAAATTTTATCAAGGAAAGCGTCAAAGAAATGACAGAAATGTATGGGAATGCCAAACGCTATCGGAATATCAATTAATAAATCCTCACAAGGCACAAGGGTCAAGATAAAATCTAACTTGATTAGAGCTTCTGCGTATGTGCTGACAATGGCCCCGTGATCGGAATTTAGTCCAAAAGATTTCTTTCCATATTTTTATGTTTTTGAATATAAACTTAATAGTTTTTTTTATAGATAGAGTAACTTTGTTAATTTATTTTTCACAGATGATCATACACCCTCCATATGTAAAAATATGCAACGTTTGCAGAGGGTTTCGTTAAAGAAAATGAACGTATGCGGCCTATTCGTTGTGGACGCCATGATACCTTTACGTCTCTTCAGTTTTATCACCACCTACACTATTGCTCTGATTCAGTTCAAATTTCTGTAGTTCCTTTTAACTATTATTAATGTAATCTACTTTTTCATTCTCCTGCCCTTATAGCCGACGTGGAAGATTGACCTTCACCCATCAGATAACTGGATGAGACATATTTTTTATCAAAAGGAAATTTAATAACGAACTGTATGCTTATGATAACTTGCCTTTCGAAACGTTTCATAGCTATTTATAATTGAATTAATTGAAATAATTTTTCATCACCTTCACTCTTTTGATAACCGAATGAATTTTATCTCAACTGATAGTTTTTAGCACACAGAATATGCCTAGGTAGGCTTGCCTATTTATTTCTGTTCATGGCTACCTGGCAAGCAGACGTGAACAGGTATGTCAATATATGTAACTACACCGATCTGATAACCAATCGAAATTGGAATCATAAGTAAGATATTTAATTACAAAACCAATCGTATAGGCTTGCCTGCAAAAAATCGAACATGAAATATTATTGCCAACCTATAAAGTTTTAGAATTGGAGCTATCCGAGTGCGCATGCTCGTGTACATGTGAGTGACAGAAATAGCATTTGTTTACACTCGACAGTAATTTTGGACTCTTAATTTATTCTCTAATTTCGATCACAATTTTTGTATTATGTCATCTATATATATAATAAAAAAACCGGCCAAGTGCGTGTTGGGTCACGCGCAGTAATAGGGTTCCAAAGTTGCATAATAATGCGGACTAAGAAGAGGGTTAAATTTTCGGCGTTTTTTGTTGTTACATGAACACATCATCACATCACATCATCAGCCTATTAATGTTGCCACTGCTGGGACACAGGCCTTGTTTACATGAACATTAGAACAATTTCAGCGGCACACAATGTATAAAAACGGGCTCACATAGGATGGGGTTTTTGTAATTTATATGATCGCGTTTAACCACTATCTCGTCTGATGGTAAGCGATGATGTATTCTACGGCGAATGCCTAGATGTAACCTATTCAATCTTGACTTAAACTAAAAAAGGACTAACTGGTAACTGAAGAAGGAGTTATAAAATCCAACTTCGCAACTAAAGTTAGAAAATATTATTTATTTGAGTACCGCCAATCTGCCTAGCCTTTTCCCAACTGTATTGGTGTCGGCTTCCAGTCTAATCGGATTCAGCTGAGTACCAGTGTTTTACATGGAGCGACTGCCTATCTGACCTCCACAACCCAGTAACTGGGTAACACGGTATCCCTTGGCTAGACTGGTGTCAAGTCTCAAGCTACTGACTACTCGTAACGACTGTCAAAGATCTTCAAATGACAGCCGGGACCAACGGCTTAAGGTCCTTGCCGAGGCACGGAGGAAACTCGGTATGTTGAAATGGTCATCCATCCACGGGCCGACCTCGTCAAGCGTTGCTTAACTTTGAAGATCGACCCGTGTGGCTGTTATTATTAAGCCACGAGCTCCTCCATCTATTTGAGTACCACCGCGCTGCGAATTGAGCCGATACGAGCGTGCTTTAGAGCCACGGGGAATGGCATGGTTCTTCCTGGATCCTTGCGCGCACGCTCCTTGTTTGCTTCTCTTTCGGAATTATTTTGAAAAATTTCATATGTATTCACCTCTAATCTGCGGTATTCACTTGTGGGGGGAGAGGGGGGGGCACTTGACTCTAACATACATTTTCAATAAAGCTTAATTTTACGCAAACGGATTATTAGTTTTGTATACGGATAGTCAGAGTGCACAAAAAATTGCCATGAATCCTGTTCATCACAGTCGGACAAAGCATATAGATGTTAAGTTTCATTTTGTCCGAGAAAAATGAACGATAAAACTGTTGAACTTAGTTATATGCCCTCCGACAGGTTACCTACAGATGTTTTGACGAAACCTTTGGGTCCAACAAAGCATCGCAGTTGTTTACAAATGATTGGTATATCCTAGTTTTCGTTTTTCGTAATGTTTTTCTATACTAGTTATGAGTGCCTTTGTGTTATGAGTGCAATACGATTAACTTTTTGAGGGAACATGTTGTATATTCAATCTATTAGGTGTTTACCTTTCTACAAAAAGTTATGGTCCTGTACTCTTTAATCTCTTCTTGTCAGATATATATATTTTTTTCTTACTTAGAAAACTGTACTGTTCTCTTGTGGTTCTATTAAATAAATTCTATACCAGTCACTTCTAGTTTATACCTTTAACAGTAGTTACAACAAATACGTTCAAGATGACGTCCCCAACTCCGACTGTGGTTCCGGAAAGAGCAGCATTATCGATGACATCAAGGATTTCTGAATTCTGGACAGAACAACCTCGAGTATGGTTCATCAGGACAGAAGCGACATTGGCACAGTAGAAATTGGAGTTGAAAACTACTCAAAATTCGACCTGGTCGTGTCAAAACTGAACAGCGATAGGCCAGCTAGCAGTTTTTTTGGCAAATCCCCCAGAGGCCTTAAAACATAAGTTATTGAAGATATATGAAGACTCAAAACAAAACAGATAGAGAGATTAATTAACGAAATGGAACTGGGAGACCAGAAGTTGCAATTATTAGTGGAAATGAAAGTCCTCGCACGAGACAAAATGACGGACGGAACATTAAGATTTTTATGGCAGAATCATCTACCAGCAACAGTACGCGCTGTAATCACGGTTAGGTAGCCGCTATCGCCGACGAAGTCAACGAAGTTACCAAAGCTAGAGTAGTTATGTTATGTACGTATCCCCCTTGGTTCCCGAGGGCTCTTATAAAACTGTTGAACGAGAAGGGAAAGCTTAGAAAACGGTTTAAAAAATATAAAAATCCCCGCGATAAATATGAATATAGATTGTTAGGTGAAAGAGCAAATATAATGATAAAAACTAGCTACAATGACTACGTGGGGAAAATCGAAACGGGCTTATCATGAAACCATTTTGGTCATTCGTTAAGGCAAAAAGATCCCAGTCCAAAGACATACCGTCTGAGATGAAGCTTGATAGCTTAATGGCCACTACTGGAGATGGGGTCTGCAAGCTCTTTGCAGACCATTTTTCCTCAAATTTCGTCTCATCGGACAACGTAATACATGATTCACTGCAAGAAGGCCACATGTATCAGCAGAGAAGCTTGGGTCTGGTTGTATTCTCTGAGCCCTATCAGAGAATACAACCAGACCCAAGCTTCCAAAACATCCTTATGTTTTCAGGGTTCTTAAAAAACTAAACGTGTGCAAGGGTCCGGGACCTGATGGTATTACCACCATTATTAGTTAAAAACTGTGCGAGTACTTTAGCCCTACCGATTAAAATAATATTAAACCACTCAATTAAAACAGCAGAATTCCCTTCTAAATGGAAGGAAGCCAACGTAGTGCCCATCTTCATAAAAGGTGAAGCTAACAACATAAAAAAAATATCGCCCAATATCTATTTTATCAGTGTTTTAGAAGGTCTTTGAATCCATGATGTGTCCAATTTTAACATCGCACTTCAAAACAGAGCTAGCTTCCCAACAGCATGGATTTTGCACGAAAAGATCCATCACAACTAACTTATCCCTTTATGTCAATAACCTCAGCAGACTTGTTGACTCTCGGACACAAGTTGATACCATTTATACAGATTTTAGCAGTGGCTTTGACAAGGTAGACCACTACTAACAAGATCCTACTTCAGAAAATTTCAGACCTCGGTATATTCGGCCAGCTTCTCCGGTGGTTCAAATCCTATCTGACTGAAAGAAAACAGAGGGTTGTAGTAAAAGGGAATCAGTCTCCCTTTTATTATTCTACTTCGGGATTTCCACAAGGCTCCCTTAAGGGCCCGATATTGTTTTTGGTATTCGTCAATGACATCGTGAATTGCATAAAACACAGTGAATGTTCACATTCACGTTCAATTTGTCAAGTTCTACAGACAAATAAACTCGACCAGAGATATTTCCTTACTACAAGAGGATCTAGACTCGGTATACAACTGGTGTGTACTAAACGGGACGTCTCTTAATGTTGAAAAGTGTCACCATATGACCTTTACTAAAAAACGGAACACACTTCCATCCTCGTATTCTCTGAACGGTTTAACGCTGCGATGGGTTGACACAATTCACGATCTAGGAGTATGCCTCGACAGTCAGCTCACTTTCGTTCCACACGTAGACAATATCGTCAAAAAGGCAACCAAAATGCTAGGATTTTTGAAACGTATCTGCCATGAGTTTAAGTCGGTGCGCACCCTTAAACTTCTCTACGCCAACCTCGTCAGAAGTGTTCTGGACTACGCATCGCAGGTGTGGAATTCTACCTATAAGGTCCATATCGATCGTATCGAACGTGTCCAAAGAGGATTTACAAGGTATCTGTGGTATAAGTGAGATAGTGGTCAAGCGCAAGCCTATCAAAAAAATAAAAAAATAAGTCAAACATCTGCCCTCACACAGTTACTTATCCTGAAGGGTTAAATCACTTCAAACTAACTACCCTAGAAAACAACAGACATTTTTTTTTTTCAAAATTTTCATTGGCTTGGTCGATGTCCCTGGGCTTCTACTGGGTACGACATAAATATATCTGTCCCCCGCTGTAGTCAACCCAGGCCTGAACGTTGATTTATTTGTACCACTTGCAGCTCGAACAAACCTAGGGCGATCAGCGCCATTGAGCCGTTTCATGAGGACCTATAATGAGAGCCACTCGCGCACCAACGGCATTGACATCTTCTCAAACAACTTGACTCAATTTCGAAGACAACTTGCCTGACAACTTGAGGAAATAAATTGATTAACTGTTTTGTTCCATCTTTGCTTATTCCATAATTATTGTATCTTTGTATCTTTTTATTTTTGATGAAGATTATGTTTATTATTAATGTTTACGATTATTGTTAATATGATTATTATTATTGATTAATTATGTGTTTTGTTTTGTATATTATTTATTATTAATTGATTATTTGTTAATGATTATTGACATTTTTTGTATCTTTTAATTGTTTTTTAGCGTTCCGTACCCAAAGGGTAAAAACGGGACCCTATTACTAAGACTTCGCGATCCGTCTGTCTGTCTGTCTGTTTGTCCGTCTGTCACCAGGCTGTATCTCATGAACCGTGATAGCTAGACAGTTGAAATTTTCACAGATGATGTATTTCTGTTGCCGCTATAACAACAAATACAATAAAAATAAAATAAATATTGAAGGGGGGCTCCCATACAACAAACGTGATTTTATGGCCGTTTTTTGCTCAATATTAATAATGGAAATAGGTAGACGCTTGAAATATTCACAGAATGTTTACTTATATATTCACTTCAAAAAATAATAATAATTAAATTAAAATAAAATAAATTAATGGGGGGTACCATACAACAAACGTGATTTTTTGCAGTGTTTTGCGATAATGGTACGGAACCCTTCGTGTGCGAGTCCGACTCGCACTTGGCCGGTTTTTTCTAATTGATGTAAGTGCTGTGCACACCTATAAGTGGAAAGTTTGCTTTAGTTACTGAAATTGAGATTATTATTTTTGTCATTGTTTCTGTGAACAATCCGTTGGAGTGCCATAATAAATAAATAAATAAAAGTAGTGGCAGCAGTATCACATCAGCCCTAAACGTCGTCTTCAAGCGAATCAAAGAAGACCATTTTACAGGAAATAGCGAAGTTAAGCGCACGTTTCGAAGAAATGGAAAACTGATACAGAAGAAACCGATAACGCAGCAGGAACCGTTATCATGATAAAATATGCCCGAGGCAGAAGCACCTCGCGAGCACGTCGTTCAGAAGAAGATCTAGATTGGCTGTGTTTTTACCATTTCCGTTACGCAGAAAAAGCGCAGAAATGTGTAAAACCATGTGCAGGGAAAAAAGCGGGAAACTAAGTACGGAGCAGGAAAAGGCGGAAATCTACTCCGTGCAACCAGCCATCTGCCTTAGTGTGACGGACAGAAACACAGGTTTGAACTTTCTAGAGGACACAGGAGCGAACGTGTCCGTCATACCAGAAAAAAGAAGAAGCAAAAGTACTCGGACAGCAAGTATAAATTATACGCCGTCAATGGAGCCGAAATCAAAACGTATGGTATAAAGACTCTGATACTGAACCTAAAATTACTAAGAGTATTCAGATGGGACTTCACTATAGCCGACGTGAAACAAAAGCGTATAGGCGCGGTAGATAGTTAATAGACTGAACGATAGTGTACCAACAATTGAAACAAAATAAGAGATTAACTATTTCGAGCTATGAAATTGTTTATGATGCGTTAGTTGGGACAAAACATAAGAAAGTTTAACAGATTGAAAGGTAAAAGTATCAACTGCACATCTTTGTCCACTGTATTTTTAAGGAATGTGCGGCAATATATTTTTTCTTCATGTTGAACATAATTATAATTTTCTGTCGCTGCCTGGCACACAAATACCACAACAGATGATAAAGTATTAAACATAAGCTTTGGCCTCATTATAATAAAACATTTATAGTTCAATATTTTTTCAAGGTTTTCATATACATAACATAGTACCAATCAAACTTACCTAAGCAATACACAACTAGTACAGTGACATTATTATTCAAAAATATGAAGCATATTGACAAAGAACGAATGCCCTTTATTATAACTTCAAATTATCATATTTGAGGAGGTAAGAAGAGTGGCAGTTGTAGCAAAAATTTATATTAAAAAAGTTAATTAATCTACGAGAATATGCCAAAATTGGCGATTTTCTTCGCCACCCTCCTACGGTGCTTCGACGGGGCCTACCTTAAACTTATAAAAACCGGCCAAGTGCGAGTCGGACTCGCACACGAAGGGTTCCGTACCATTATCGCAAAACACTGCATAAAAATCACGTTTGTTGTATGGGAGCCCCCCTTAATTTATTTTATTTTAATTTATTCATTATTATTTTTTGATGTAAATATACAACTAAACATTCTGTGAATATTTCAAGCGTCTACCTGTTGCCGTTATTAATATCGAGCAAAAAACGGCAAAAATATCACGTTTGTTGTATGGGAGCCCCCCTTAAATATTTACTTTATACTGTTTTTAGTATTTGTTGTTATAGCGGCAACAGAAATACATCATCTGTGAAAATTTCAACTGTCTAGCTATCACGGTTCATGAGATACAGCCTGGAGACAGACGGACAGACAGACAGACAGACAGACAGACAGACAGACGGATCGCGAAGTCTTAGTAATAGGGTCCCGTTGTTACCCTTTGGGTACGGAACCCTAAAAATACTTGCCAAGTGCAGGGCAGTTCAACTTAGCATTTTAACCTGACAGGTTTTGTGTTTGTACCATGAGCATTTCCCGTTGACCTGCTTCATGTCAACTTTTGACCTGCTCAATAGTATCTGGTTGCAGTAGTAGTATCTGGTTGTAGCTTGCAGCACAGATTAAATAAAATGATTAAAAACTGACATTCTAAAATACTTTAGCGGTTGTACGGTTTCTATACAAATGAAATATGTTTTATGATAATAGTATAAATTAAAAAAGATTGATGAAGGAAACATTGTTCCGTGGCAAAAAAGGAATTTGAAATTATTTACGAAAAATCAAAATCATTTTTTTTATTTCACATAGACCTACACGGGCACTTATAAAGCGTCGACAAAAGGTGCACGGTTCGGGTTGGTCGTTTCCTATGGAGAAGAACCGGTCCGAAACCGGAAAAGAAACTCCATGTTCACTCTTTTATAATAAATGGTTTGGTTTACAATAATTCCATGTTAAAGCATTAGTATGTATATATGGGGACAACGTAGGCCCGACCATAAGTCATAAGAAACCACAAAAAAAAAGTAAAACGAGATAAAAAGTTAACAAATGTTAACAAGCATCAAGAAATCTAGAAGGCCTACAATGTTCACAAATTCACAACCAATCGGTAAAAGAATCTATACAAAGGTAAAAAAAAAAAAAATATACATGTGGGACAAAAAAGCGGAAAGCGGTATATCCTCTTAAAAAACTTGAAACAATTTGTTTTTCACAAATTTGACGAATCACATTTATTTTCGAACGCATTACTTACATGTCAAAAGATAAAAAGTATAATTTACAAGGTAATTTTAAAATTCAAGTGGATTAGTATTTGTAAAATTTAAAGATTAGCCTTAGAGTATGAACTGAAAGTAAACATTTGTTTTGAGGCCATATCTGTGAGTGGTAGGCAAGTGCAATAAAAAAAGTGTGTGTTCTGTTACTATCGCTTCAAGACGAGTTTCTTACGAACAATTGGAAACCTTCTGGGGTTTTTGAATACTCACAGAGATATCGTTATGGGCTACATGTGCGATTACAGTTGATACTGTATGCTGTGCAATAGAATGTGCATCAATATCACCCATCGGTCTTTGAAAAGAACATTTCGCGTAAACCGATAATGCTATTAAAACCAGAAATCAAGCAGGTACACACACAAAATCAAAATCATGTATAAAATTATGATGATTACCCAGATAAATAGAAGTACCTATAAATTAGTACCTACTAACCTTGACCTCAATCGTCTAATCTGTTGATTTCGTAGGGCGTGGCATGAAAGCTCGTAGCTCATCACAGAGCTCAAATGCAAGCTGGTTAGTGAGCCTACAGCGTTTAAAAAAACCATGGCAAAAGGTTTATTAGAGTTTCGTAAAATATTTCTAAGAATTTTTGCATTTTGTTTAAATCGAGAAACTCATAAATTTAGTCTTCATCACACATCTAAAATAAACGGTAAACACAAAGCTTAGAGAAGTTTTTCTATGTTTTTCAATACTTTGAAATAACGTTCGAAAAAAAATATATATTTACAACAGCTTACGTTTTTGTATTTAAATTGAATTAAAACAGGTCAATAAAAGTTTGTTTCACAAGGCTGCAAATTATGACGGCAGGGCAGTTCAATTGTTAAATATATAAATGTCAAAAAATACTTGATGGTAAGGATAAGTTGCAGGTCAGCCTGCTGAAATGCTGTGACGTAGTCACTCACCGTTTTAGATCACGTGATCGCTGGCCGGCCTGCTACTTGATGCGCTCATGGTACATAAAAAAGTTAATTAAAAAAATCAAAATACCCGACTGCTTAAAAAGCGAACTAAAAAGACGTAAACAAGAAGAAAATCATGCTGTGCAGTCGGAGGATACATCTGGTTTTGGTCAGCCAGCTCGCGAATATGTATCCTCCGACTTTTGTTAATTAACTTTTTTATTTATAATTTTTTAGTTAACATTTTTTTCGAATTAGGTACATTTAAATATATAAGTGTTATATATTTTTGAAATCGCCTCTAAAAACCCTTTATTTTGATACCCCACACGATGGGTTTGGAAGAAAAAATAAAATTGGCCCCCCACAATATGGCGCCCAAAAGCCGCCATTTTTCTATTTTCCAATTTTAATGTAGCCTATGACACTCGCAAGGTTAAGACGAATCGATTGACGTATGAATCATCAAAATCGGTCCACGCGTTTGGTCTCTGGAACGCCACATAGGAACAAACATACATACATACATACATACATACATACATACATACATACATACATAGACTGATAAACACATTACCCTCCTTCGGCAGTCGGGTAAAAAATTAGCATCACAGGTCATTTTCCGTCTAAAATTGACCTGCTATAAGAGTTCATGGTAGGCCCCCAATCTTGCATGCCTGTTCTTCTTCTTCTTCGTATCGATGGTACATTTGATCAAACTTTTTGAGCCCAGTAGGTGGCCACGTGCATGCCTGTGTTAGAATTTAAATATGTGTGACGTCATAAAATAATGAATTTTAATTTTTCAAGTCACAATGGTTTGCTACGTAGTACATACTTGTCATATTTACTAAGCACCTACCGACAAATGTATAAGTACCTACCTAAATTATTATTAAGTTTTAAACTACCTTTAAATGTATAAGAGTACCCACCTAAGTAAATATTGTTGTGTGTACAGGCAATAAGTCTTAACTTATATTTAAGCCACATCGATGATATTCCTATAAATTATTACGTAATTTGTAATGATCATTGTGATGTATCCTGGGTTTTAAATTGCTATTTTAGTTTTATAATTCCTTTGAAACAATTAGTACAATACAGACAGTATTGTACTAATTGTTTCAAAGGAACTTGTTAGTATCAATATTCTTTCGAATATTGATTAAGAATGACTAAATAGGCGATATTAAATTCCTTAATTGTCTTGATACGTTTTAAAATGGTTTTATTACATTAGAATTAATTATTGTTTACAAAATTGTGAGATTATTTAAAGCAATATAGAAAATGGCGGGATACCGCGCCATTGCCTCATATTGGACGTATTGAGACACAGATATACCCGATAATATAAAATATTGTGTCGTTCCATTGTACTTTGTGTAATTCCTAAATGGTTCCAAATAAACGTTTATTATTATTATTTATTATTATTAATTGATAAGCTGATTTGTGACAAGCCAGTAAAGGCCAGATATTGTTATTTAGAAGTCTTAATACTTTGTGAAAGATCGAGATGGTGACATCCCACCCATACGCACAAAACTTTTTGGGGACACTTATTATGCGTACAGCTAAGGAGTGGAATTCCTTGCCCGAGTCTGTGTTGCCCGAAAGCTACAATCTAGGGGTCTTTAAGTCAAGAGTGAATGAGTTTTCCACACCCACCGTCGACCACATCATCGCTTACCAACAGGTAAGATAGTGGTCAAGCGCAAGCCTATAGACAACAAAAAAAAAAAGACTACAGAAGATTGACGTAAGTTATTTGATATTATAACTATAAATAGGCTAGGCTAGGTGTAGTTATAAAACGATTTCAGTTTATGCCACGATAAACACTTTAATACACACAACACTTTGTAAATAAATATTCTTACTCGCTAACGACAGTATATCGCAAACTAGTCGTACAACTAATCTTATAGCTACGACAAGTTTTGGCGAGAACGAGCTAGACCGATCTATCTTGCGTGCGCGACTCAAATCGAATGTATACTGACGCCTGGTCAGCGGGTCAGCTGGCCCTGGGCCTGCGTGGGCGCGGGGCAGGCTGCATTTCGCACATCTGGTGACCATCTGTTAATGTGGTCCTTCTACCTGCGCCTACTCTGACCGTCGGCGTGCACACTGAGCGTTATATAACTTTATCATTGCTAATGGTTGTGTTGCAACTGTATCTATATCATATTATGGCCTTTATTCCTAAAATTGATTTAAGTGCTAGTCTATGTTCTTTGTCTTATCCTTGTTATTTTGATTTTATAATATTGTAAATATTTTTATGTGGTTATAAAAGGTATCGATAAATACTATGAAAGAGCTTCCGTGGAGTTTGTTGCCCTTCTTCTCCATGAGAAGTAGTCAAGCGAACGGGTGGTAAGCTCACTGAGCCTTCTCAATATAAATTAATTGACAAACCTTATTTAAATAAATACCTAGTCTTGTCTTTCTGTGCTTTTATTCATAAATCCCTTCCATTATACACCACTTACATTGGAACTCTGATACACAGTAAATAACCAACAACCATCTTGACATTCAAAGCTTGCTATCTTGGTAGACATTAATAAATTTATATAGAGTTCCATTCATGATTCTAAAATCAGAAGTAGGAATTCAGCTCTAGCTTACAAAAGATTTCTAATGGGTGCCGACTCCACTTGCACCAAGACAATGACTTCACGATGCCGCCCCAGACGACGGCACTGCGAATGAATCAGGATTTGCAAGATTGCGCGACCCTACCATCTTATAAGTTGGTTTCTACTTAAACCATCCAGGTGATGTTCATCATTCATGGATGGTCCAGGGTAAGTGCTAGTAGACTCCCGAGGGGTAATGCTTCTGAAGTACATTATAGAATAAAACTGATAAATTAAAAGTATATTTTTGAATAATAAAATCCATTTGTGTATAAGTACCGAGTGGTTTGTTTGTAAAGTGAGATGGCAGGAGAAAGACAGAGACAAGAGGTATAATAATGCCAGAACGTGCCATTAGCATGGTACAACAAAAAAATACTTTTATTCTTAGTGTTAAGTGACAAAATCCGTAAAAATATTACTGCTAAGAACGGTACAAATCTACGTACGGTACAATTTGCAAAGCTATTGTCAGATTGACCGAGCGATGGTTTGTGTTGGTTGGTGAAATAATATCGAATTATTGATTTCCCATTTATTTTGACATTGATACCACTGATATAAATTATTAAAATGTAATATTATATTGTATTATTGATCTTACCTCGATTCGGTAAATGTAATCAGCATGTTTATTTTATTTTATTTAGCTAGGTAACAAACAGCGATACTTAAAAATATTTTACAAAATATACGTACGAGTATTACAATTTGTATGGCCAATTATAGGTTGCCCTGTGTAACTGGGATAAATGTCTAAAACATGCGAATGAACTAATGCCACAAATTTAAATTAAAAGATGCAATACAATCCAAATTTACATAAGGATAAGTTTTGAGATCCACTCCTCTCAATACCGTCGCGCGCCAGCAGCAGTGAACGAGGGACGCGGGGCAGCGGGGTGCGCATCGTCATATCTTTTTCTTTGTTTACCTTTTAACCGACCGTTGTAAAATACTTTCTTTTCTTCTTCAATATACTTCTTCTCTTGTTATACAGTCCACTCTCTCTTTCATTTCTTCTACCACAACATATCGTCCTTCTACCGTTAACGTTCGAGCCAAACGAAGAAGACAACGTAATTTTCGAATTCAAAAATTAAACGGTTCGACGGTTGAAGAACAAAGGACTTCATCTGAGATCTTCATTCTTCGCGTGTCATCGTTTGCATTGGGCATCGTGAACGCCGATACGGCAACAGCCGTCTTCATCGACTTCAAACCAACGGACTGCGCAAGAAAAGATCGTCGAGACTTCGGGACAAGAAGACTTTAACATTCGGCCACAGTCGTCAGCTCATCATCAGAGGTTGACAGCATAAAACCGTGAGAACGTTCCAATTCCTTTAGTCCCAACATTCTGCTAAATTATTTTTCCTAACTTCAACTTATTAAATAGTTACAATTCCAGTAAAATTCAGTCATTCCATAATCTTCAGCCAACTTGTTTAAACAGTTTCCATTGCCTTATACAGTACCTACACATGTTTAAAATTTAAATAAACCGTTTACAAAAGTGACTCTAATAATTCATTAATAGTAGGTAGGTACCTACCAATCACAATTCCGTTAATTACAATGGTTTTTAAATCAAAATCATCCTTTTTTTAATGATATATTATATATATTGTTATATATAGATATTGCATTATTACAGGGAATTGAATTTGACTTATTTTATTTGTGTAAAGAAAACATTGCATCATTCGCTTAGCATTACTCGTACCCAGCAGATTCGGTCAGAAACGCGCTTTTGTGATAGCAATCTCATCTTTTACTGCTTATAGCTCTGTGCCCACTTCGCAACTTATTGCTAATCGTTTAATATCAGTAATTATAATTTATCATTAAAAAATATCACTGAATAATATCACATTCCCTCTTTTCTATTATTATTGCATTTATTTATTTTATATACAAATTTTTACATTTTTAAATATTATTCTATATAAAAAAATATAAAAAAAACATTTAAAAATACAAAAATAGTAGCCCACCGGTATCGGGAACAGGGTCCAAGCTACCGGTGGTCAGGGCTCCTGAGAGAGGAACCTCCTGACTATACGCGCCGTTTCCAGGAGTACCGCTTTCTGGATCAAGCCCTTGACCCAGCTGCCCAACGAGAGCCTCCTCAGATGTTCGTCGAGGCTCTTGGCTATTATACCATTGGCCGTCACGACTATCGGCACAATGACTGCTGTATTCACATCCCACATGTCGACAACCTCGCGAGCCAGATCAAGATACTTGCTTTTCTTATCTCTCTCAGCCTTCACGAGGTTCTCGTCATGGGGGACCGCTATATCAACAATCATTGCGCGACGCTCTGGTCGGTCTATCACCACTATGTCAGGTTTATTGGCAAGAATAGTCCTGTCAGTGATGATAGACCGATCCCAATACAACGTGACATTGCTATTTTCGAGAACTGGGTCGGGTACATACTTATAGTAAGGCACTTCCGATTCCACAAGATTGTATTTAAGAGCAAGTTGCTAATGGATAATCCTGGCTACAAGGTTGTGTCTATGCAAATAGTCTCCGTTAGCCAGACTAGAACAACCGGAGATAATGTGACGGATAGATTCACCCGGCCGGTGACATGCCCGACAGATGTCAACTGTGCCATCCTTCACAATGTATTTCCGGTAGTTGTTCGTCATCATAACTTCGTCCATAATCGCAAAGACAAAACCTTCGGTTTCCCCGAAAAGGTCACCAAATCGAAGCCAGGCCACGGACGCTAAAAGATCTACATCGGACCCATGTAGGACCCGGTAGAAGCGTCCGTGAAGCTCCTTGCTCTGCCATACCTCCCTGCGGTCATTAGTATCTAATACTATAGGTTTGCGCCAGTTCTCGTTAGCCAAGGAGAGCGGGGTAAGGCCCTTGTCCACCGCTACCACATCTCGATGCATACCCACGTCAGCGGCCTGGAAGTGTTCCCTAAGACTGCATACCTCGCGGTTGTGCAGGGTCTTAGCATTTAAAAAGCCACGACCCCCACACTTCCGCGGGATATACAGTCTCATGACCGATGACCGTGGGTGATGCATACGATTTGCGGTAAGCAGCGTGCGGACTCTCCTATCCAGGGCGTCAAGTTCTGTCTGAGTCCATTTGAGTATGCCGAAAGAATACATCAAGACCGGCATGACCCAGCCGTTGAAGGCGCGCACCTTGTTTCCGCCTGATAAAAGACTATTTAGTACTTTATTCAGGCGGCCAAAGAAGCGTTCCCTCAACGACTGTTTCACGTCACTAGCATTGATGCCTAATGCTTCCGACATACCCAAATACTTGTAAGTTTCGGTTGAGGAAAGGGATCGAAGGTGTATGGAATCCGAGAGTTGTATTCCCACGGATTCCATAATCTCCCCTCGCTTTACATGCATGACTGCACATTTGTCCACACCAAATTCCATCCTGATGGCGTCACTGAAGGTTTCTGTCACCTTCAGTAGCTTCATCAGTTGAAAGTTGTTGGGGGCAAAGAGCTTCAGATCATCCATGTAAAGGAGGTGTGATATAACCTGACCTCCTCTTCTCAACCGATAGCCCAGGCCCGAACCCTCCAGCAGTGTACTGAGAGGGTTCAGGGCTAAACAAAACCACAGAGGACTCAGAGTGTCGCCCTGAAATATTCCGCGCTCAATCCTTATAGGTTCGCTGTTTTCCTGAATCTGTCGACATCCTGGATAGTGAAGGACCGTCCTCCACTGCCCCATACATGACGTCAGGAAGGCGCGCAGTGTTGCATCAATTTTATACAACTCCAGCACCCTCATGAGCCATGTATGTGGCACTGAGTCATAGGCCTTCTTGTAATCTATCCAACATGTCGCCAGATCCTTGCGGGAACGGCGAACCTGTTGGCTAATAGCAATGTCTATGAGGAGCAGCTCCTTAGTACCGCGGGATGGATGTAAGAATACATCCATTCTGAGAAGCAGACATGATGGAGTTATTGTCAATATGTTGATTAATTTTCGCTCTCAGAATGGATGTAAGAACTTTATAGACCGTCGGTAAACACGTTATCGGTCTATAATTTTTAGGTTCCGCAGTACTACCCGATTTATGGAGCAGGTGGCTTATTCCTGTCGTTAGGAACTGGAGCAGCGACCCTGACTCTAAGGCAGACTGGAACTGAGATGCCAAACGAGCGTGCGAACTTTGGAACCACTTAATCCAAAAGTTTTGCAGTCCGTCTGGCCCTGGAGATTTGTAATTGGGTAATTGCCCCCATTTGTGGTATCGGATCGCACGCTTGCTCGACCTCCCGAGTCCAGTCACCCTCGGTGTGACTGACAGGCACCGACCAGATATCGCGCCAAAACGAACACATGGCGTCATTATCCGGTAGGCGCATGTCAGTCACACCTTGGTCGGGTCGCTCCCAAGCCCTATAAACCCACCTTTCGTTGCTCTGGAATGTGCGATTTTGAGTGTATCGCTCCACTCGCCGCTTGTACCGACGAATACGGCTTGCCCATGCATAGATCTTCTGCTTCAGAAAGTCTATACGCTCTGTGACGCGGGACAGATAATGTCGAGAACTGATATCAGTCCCCGAAAACGCCCGCCTCACAAAGCGCATCACTCTAGGGTGAGTGTTGCCCTCCCTGAAGCAGATAAGCTTGCCGATGAGTGCTCTAGCCTCACCGATACGATGCTCAATCCTGTACTGCCAAGCTGGTATAGCTGGTCGTGTAGCTCTGTCAGTTTTGGGAAACTTGATGTCAGCTACACGACATGCCGCTGCAGCCGCACAGTACAAGATCGAGTGGGTATCGGCAAGGTCTTTGCTGCTATCAAAAACATTTGATAGCTGCGAATCTAGAGCACACACCAGCGCCCTATTTTTTTTATGCATGGGCAGACGAGGTAGTCGAGGTCTAAGCTCTGGCGGTGTGGAACGATACTCTCGGAATGCACACTCTAAAGCGCTCCTCAATCGTGCATTGCATTGGGTACTCACGGATATAGCCCCATCGTCGTCATCCTCACCAACATGGACACTGGGTTGCAGTTGCACCGCGGCCGGAGGCAAGGCAGGCGAGACACGGCTACTCCGTGATTCCTCACGCAGTCTATCAAGTACGGTGTCATCCAGCATATGGTTACGCTGGATGACCCGCACCTGATCCGATAGACGTTGGGCCGACACGTTGACAGCTGGCTCAAGCACCTGAAACAGAGAGAGCATCCGACCACGGTACGCAGTCAGTTTACTTCCTCCCTCTGTAGCCCCAAAGTATGCGCGCATGACGTTTTCGTTGATCTATTGCGTCCATCGCATGCGTTGCACACTTCCACTCGGAGCGGGGACCCTGTCAGAGGCCGATGGGCCTTGAGGTTCCAGGCTGTCCGGCGGCCGGCGTCAGGACGCGCAGGTGGTGGTGTCGTCGGCGGAGAGAAGTACTCGTCGCTCGAGCTCGACGCAACTGCCACGGCCGGTGTCACAGCACTCACGGTGGGGCTGGTTTCCGGCGGCGGCGAGGCGGAGCTGGGCGACGAGGCCGGAGGTGGTAGGCGTGTGTTTTTGGCTCGGGCCTGGCTTCTTGTCAGCATTCCTGCTTAAGTTGACATTGTGTTGTTTGCTTCATTATTCCGATTTTTACTGGGTTCTCCTTCTTGTTTTTTTTTTACATATGGGTAATACATTATTAAAATTGTTTTTATTCGGCTTTTATGTGGAAATTACAATGCTTTGATAAAATTAAATTCATAAAATATAGGAGTGAAAAATTTTCAGTTGTCAAACTTGACAAGTCAGGCTATTATTATTATTATTATTGTCATGGCTGACATGAAAAGCTTAATTAAGAAGCGAGCTTCAATTAAAGCCAAGCTTACGCAGTTTAATACGTATTTAAACATTTCTAAGACTTTCGAAAAGTTGAGTGAGGTGCAAGTCATCGAAATCGAATATCGACTTAATATATTTGAAAGCTAGTGCGAAAAATATGATGCGTTGCAGGACGAATTGGAGGAAATGATGGATGACCCCATCGAGCAATATGCGGAACGCGAGGAGTTTGAAAAGCTGTACTTACGGCTTGGTGGCTTCTGTACGCTAGCTGATCGGCGGCACGAGAAGGCTTCTTAAGGGGGACTCCGTAAGTGAGGTGAATTCTTGTAGTACTAATACACACGAACACAATTCAATTCGTTTACCCAAAATTGATTTACCCAAGTTTTCAGGTAACTATCATGATTGGCTTGAGTTTAGGGACACTTTTATTTCCATAGTACATGACAACACATCCTTGGATAAAATAAATAAATGACACTATCTACGTGCTTCTTTAAAGGATAGTGCTTCTCTTGTTGTTGATAACCTTTACTTCAGGTCAGAAAACTACGGCGCTGCCTGGAAGTTACTCTGTGAGAGGTATGACAACAGAAGATTGCTTGTCAACTATCATGTGCAAGCACTCTTTAACGTTCAGCCTATAGCAAGAGAATCAAGTAAGTCACTACGGTACATAATTGACTCAACTAATAAAAATCTTAGGGCTTTAACAACCCTTGGTCAACCAGTTCAAAACGCCTTTGTCGATGTTCTTATAATTTACATAATGACCAGTAAGCTCGACCACGTTACAAATCGTAAGTGAGAAGAACATCCAGGTTGCCTGGAAGAGATCGCGGAATGCGATAAGGCCGCCCGTTGTATATTTTTAGTTTTAAGTTTCTTTTATTACTGTATTTTCTGGTGTACAATAAAGAATACATAAATAAATAAATAAGAACACAGAAACACTTTTTCTGAATCTCCAACTTTATCTGCGTTTATCAACTTCATCAGTAGCAGGGCTGACTTACTAGAGACACTTGAGGAGTCTAAGCCCATAGTAACAGCCAAGATTGAACTCAACACACCTGTAACCAAATCTAAGAGCAGTGCTGTGGCACCTGACAAGTCTTCAAAACCTTTGTCATGTCCCATGTGTCGTCAGGATCATTTTATTTATGCATGCGAGCAGTTTAAAGGTCTCTCGATACAGGCTCGTATTAAAAAAGCTCAGGGTTCAAATCTGTGCATGAATTGTTTTCGTCCAGGTCATGATGTTTCGAGATTCAAATCTGGTCATTGTAAATATTGTCGTCAAAAATATAACACTCTGCTACACATCGATAGTGACAATGCTCTTCCTAGTGCACACAACACTGCATTATCAGCTAGTCAATCGTTTACATCTCGAGTAATTTTACTATCCACAGCGCTCGTGAGGGTGACCGACGCCGACGGTAACCACCATACAGCACGAATCTTGCTGGACAGTGGAAGTACAACAAATTTCATCTCGGAGGAATTTGTTCGTAAGCTACACGTTTCTACCTACATTACCAAGTCCAAGGTAACAGGTATTAATTTACAAACTTCTAGTTGTACACGGGGATGCTCAGTGTCATTAAAATCAATTGATGACAGTGGTTACGAACTGAACATTGGTTGCCTCGTATTGCCGAAAGTATCAGCATCAGTTCCTCATACTTATGTTGATACTAGCAACATACGTATACCTACGAACGTCCGACTTGCCGATCCCACTTATTACGTTCCGTCTTCCATCGACGTCCTTGTCGGTGCAGAAGTCTTTTGGGGTATCATAGGCACTGGTCGTATCGCATTAGGTACTCATAAGCCCACTTTACTTGAGTCAAAATTAGGTTGGCTCATTTCGGGTGCATATAATCAGTCAGATTCCTCTTCACATGTTTGTATGCACACTAAAAACTTACAAGTAGATTTAGATCGAAATTTAGATTTATCTACTTCACCAAATCAAATAAAGACTTTCGTTCGTCATCGAGTGTCTAAAATTCAAGAAACTGAAGGAGGAAAGGCTTGGCACTATGTTCCGTCAGCTGAAAACCCCGCAGACCTCGCTTCGCGTAGACTTTGTACTGACGGGCTGTTGTCGTCTTTATTGTGGTGGTCAGGACCACAATTACTTAGCAAACATATGTATTCATTGACTCAGTTTCCTGAATCACATCATAATCATTCTGGATTACCGGAAACAGTCGCTTCTTGTCATGTTTCTAATCAGATTATTAAAAATCCTATTACTGCGTTATTTTCAAAATTCTCAAGCTCAGCATATTACAGCGTGTCATGCGATTCATTTATAAATGCAATAAAAATAACTTGAGTCTGGTTCACTAACTTCTACTGAACCTTTAACTTCTAAAGAACAAGCTATTATTTTCCTTTGTTTACCTTTTAACCGACCGTTGTAAAATAATAATAATAACTTTATTTAATTTCTCACCACAATATACATAAATTATCTTACATTAGTCAGATTCGACAATGATACACAACATAGGTAAGTATAATATTGTGGGAGACTGGTGCCTAAGCTAGGCTCGTGGCCTGTGTTTCAGGACACCAGGATCCCACCCCTTTACATTTTTATTTTATAAATTATGTACTAAACGCGTTGACAGAATGTAGTAAGGTATTAAATGACATTTCTAAGTTTTATTTATTTTGATTAATATCTAGGTTAAATATGCGAGACGAATGTTAGTAGATGTTTAGTATGGGTGAATGTGTGGGTGTGATGGTGTGTGAGAGTGTGTGATTTTTTGTTTAGGTTTGTATAATGATGTTTTCAGTGTCATTATAGTTTAATTTTAGTAGCCAGTCAGTTAGCCTCTTTTTGCATTTATGCTTTGTGAGACTAAAGATATGTAACAACTTATGAGCTTTATTGTATAAGTAGCCACCTAGATAGCAAAATAAACGTTTTGCAAAAACAGTTTTGTGACGCAGATAATGGCGCTCCACTGGGTCATATCATCTTTTCCCCCTGGACAGCGTTGAATCATAAACTAAGAGAGTATGCTGTTTCAACAGAATGTGCAATATAAACAGTTGACGCACTGTCAGGACTTGATTTTCTTTGTATAACTGCTCAGTGGGGTAGCGATACGGTCGAAAAGACGACACTTTCAGTATAGCTCTTTGGGTTCTTTCAATTTCAATTAGGGTAGTTTTCGGAGCCCCACCCCAAGAGGTGATGCAATAGCATATTATAGATTATGCGAGGGCATAGTACACTGATTTCATAATATTTTTATCGACTACAAGTCTCAGCGTTTTGAACACATATATTAGTTTCCGTAATCTGTTACTAAGAGTAGTTATGTGATCTTGAAATCTATAATATAATATATATAGTTTCTTTTCTTCTTCAATATACTTCATCTCTTGTTATACAGTCCACTCTCTCTTTCATTTCTTCTACCACGACCTACCGTCGCGATCAATAAGTTAAATCATAATTATGAAATGGTAAAAACAAGAAAGGTTGAAAAACAGAAGACAGGTGAATATAGAAGATCGGTTGACTGACACTCGTCTCCATCTATAGCCTTTACTATTCGTTTTTTGAATGTAGGTTTATTACAGTTAAATATATCAACTTCTAAGAATTCCGAGTTATAAATTCGGGCAATGCGAGTCAGTACACAGTTCTTGGCATAGTTAGTGGAGTGCCGAGGAACGTGTAACATTGGCGTGTGACGAGTGCGCCGTAGGGGATAGTGGATAGTGTTAAAAGTTATCTGTGCGACCAACTCCGGGCAATCAAGGCGTCCATTGAGTATGTCATAGAGCAGACACATGTCCATCACCTTACGCCTTTCTTCGAGTGTTAGCAGACCATATTATGTTCGACAGCTATCCTCGTAAGACATTGGAGGTTTACGAATGCTGTGCAGGACGACGTAGGTCAATAAGTTAGATTTAAGTAACTTTGAGGTGTTACTTGTTTAGTATTTACATAGATATTTTAGTCTTTAGTTTGAGCCAGTGCCAGATTCATTTCGTTGTTAGTTATAATTATGTTTGTATTGCGTATTCACTTTATTACTTTACATTCATGGTACTTTTCTAGAATATCGATTCGTTACCACGGGAAAGTTTTGTTAATGGTTTTAGCCATGTGTTTAGGACCTTAATAAGTCGGACGGGTTTATGATTCGACCGTAATTAAGATCTATTGTATACAATATTGTAAAAATAAGTTTAGTTTAATGTTTTATAGTTGTCGGAACGGTCGATATTATAGCGAGCATTGTTGACCGTACCCTGCTAATGGTTATGTTTTTATAGCAGGCATTTCCTGGACCCAAAAGTAATTGCGTACCATTCTGTAGATTATGAATAGTGTAGTAAGTAAAAGAATATTCCATTGAATATGAACCGAAGCCGACGGCTCCTATAAAAAGGTCAGTGCGGCTCTGAAACGACACAGTTGGCAATCGGCAACAGAGCTCTCAACAATATATAAGCTTCAAGATACAGTAAGCCAAGAAAACTAAGTGTTTCACTCTCTCCACCAATCCCAGTCAACAGTTAATGTACACATAAGCGTGCACAAATGCGATAGTTATGATGGTTAATATTTTTTTAATCTTTTCTATTTGATGCTTAAAAATTATGTATTGTGGGGACCAGATTGGGCACGCATACACTAAAACGCTGCGCACATAAGCAAAATAAACAGATTTAAGAGCCCCAATGTTTAAATACCTTACATGACCTAAGAACAAATCCTAGGTTCTTATAAGCTTTTGTGCTAATAAGGTCTATGTGATCTGAGAACATTAATATACTGTCAAACATAACTCCTAAATGATAAATGATTTTATTTCTGTAAGTTGGTTTGTGCAAACACTTTTACATGTCAATCATATTTTTAAAACTAGATGAGGTCGGCGTTTCCTGTCTGACTTCTGTGAGAAGAAAGGCCGAAACAAATTCAGAGGTCACAGTCTCTTTTAAAGTCCAAACAAAATCTTGGTTAGATCATGTGAAGACCATGTAGACTGATGTTTGAAATGGTCTTTTGAGAAAAGAACCAGCCAGATTGAGTGGACCTGTCCAGTCAGTGCACGCATTTGTCAATAACCGTGCAGATCAACTCAGAATTTAATGAGCTCAACGAATTGACGAACAATAACAAAGAAAGGACATTCGGGTAGGCCGCATAAATACTCAAACTGCCAGACCATGATTAAAAACTAACTATAATAAATTAAAAAAAAAAAAATGATCCACATAGTCTTCACATTCACAATAATTAAAATAAAATAATATAATACTTTAAAAAGTAAATCTCTAACCATCTGGACTTTATTTATGACAATTCCATTAAAATTATTTAAGTAAACAATCGGGTTCCTCTTACGTGTGTAACTGATATATTGGCACTTTGCCACAACTTATTCGCTACTAAGCCTTAAAGTTGCGTAAATTGATCTCACCAGCAGCGGGTGAATGATTTTGGCAGGTCTATTTATTTGGCTTAAGTTACTAGGCCTTATATTTGGCGCCATTTAATCTCACTGATAGCGGGTGAAAGCGTTTGGCTTGTCTATTTATTTGGCTCAACAATTCGTTAGTAAGTGTAAAGTTAGTAAGTAATGTTAAGTGGTATCAAATATCTCACCAGCAGAAGGTAGGAAGTGGAAGGAATGTGAGTGGCATGTCAAAGTGTCTGGTAAATAATGTTGATGGTCTTTCTCAGTAAGACTGAAAGTGACCACGATGTCAAGTAGCATTGTATGTTTATCAAAATGTAAATCGGTTGCTACATTTTATTAACATTTAATTATTAATTAATATAACAAAAGTAAAAATGATATGGTTGACATATAGCAGGCATTTTTTAAACCTTTATTGGGTAATAGATCATTGATCATTATCATATTAAATTAAAATAAATGTATTCATGGACTAAGGACTAGATACATTACGTGGTGAATTAAGACAGTCATTAAAAGTCTTAATCTAGTTAGAATACAAAACACTAAAATAAACAAAAAAATACTTTAAAAACAATAGAAAGTTAAATTAAAATTGTACTAAATTGAATGTCAAAATAGGATATAATATATAATAATCAAATCAACAAAAATTTAAAACATATGTGTTCAGTGTGATTGTGAGTAGTGTTTTTGTGTTAGTGTAGTGTGTGTTAGTTTTCTATGTCGTGTGTGATGCATGTTTGTGTTAGTGTGATCACTTCTTTAGGAGTTCTTCTGTTTCGTTGTAGTTTAGGTTCAGTAAGTAGGAGCGGACAGTCTTTTTGCATCTTAATTCGTAAATTGGAACTATTGCATTAATTTTATTTTATATTGATGGGCCTGGATAGAGAGCGAACTTTAAAAAAAATGTTGTGTGTGGTGGTGGAATTGTGCAGATGAGGTCTTTTCGGCGTTTAGAAATTTTCTTAAAAAGTGTTATCTTGTGTTGTAGTAGGACTATATTTTGTAAGATTTATTTATTTATTTATTTACACATACATTTATTTTTACAGGTAAAACCCAAGGTAATAAAAGTAGTCATACAATGCGACTGTTACATACAGTGATGACACGTTACATAGAAGACAATACACTCACTGTCATCCTCTGGAATTCCGCCAAAGAGCAGGAAAAAATGTCCAATCGCTGAGAGATGATATTAATAATCGTAATTGCCCGACACACGGGAGCAAACTTTAATATGTTTGTACGGGCTACCGGAGTTTCAAAGAGACTCTTCCTCGGCCCCAACCGTAGGCTATTGTTTGGAACGAGTAATCCCAACGATTCTAAGATTTGTGGATTGTTTAGCATCCCACGAAAAACCATAAAGACATATTTGACCAGAGCAAGATTGCGCCTTACTTCCAACTTATAGTACCCAACCATCCCTATTAAAAAGAGAGTTGGGAACATAAGCGGGTAAAACGGGTAGACGCCAAATTGCCTCATATATAGGTAACGTGTAAACTTATTCTGCATCTTTTCCACCATCTGAGAATATTTAGTCTCATAAGGATTCCAGATGATAGCACTAGTTTCCAAGTTGCTTCGCACCAACGCATTATAAAGTGATTTCACAATGTATTGTTGTCTAACATTGAGTAGTTTGCATGATATATAGACTTCTGTGGTTGGGAAGATAATCGGTCTGAACGTATCCATTTTTAGAATTGCTCTGTGGGCTATCTCCAGAGTCTTGAGTATGGTCTTTGCGGCACCACCCCAGCAATAGATACAATAAATGAGGAATGACTAGCAAAGAGCAAAGTATACGTTCTATGCAAATAGTCTCCGTTAGATAGACTAGAACAACCGGAGTTAATATGACGGATGGATTCCCCCGGCCGGTGACATGCCCGACAGATATCAACCGTGCCGTCTTTAAAAATATATTTCCGGTAGTTGTTCGTCATCATAACTTAGTCCATAATCACAAAGACAAAACCTTCGGTTTCCCCGAAAAGGTCACCAAATCGCAGCCAGGCCACGGACGGACGCTAAAAGATCTACATCAGGCCCATGTAGGACCCGGTAGAAGCGTCCGTGAAGCTCCTTGCTCTGCCATACTTCCCTGCGGTCATTAGTATCTAATACTATAGGTTTGCGCCAGTCCTCGTTAGCCAAGGAGAGCGGGGTAAGGCCCTGGTCCACCACTACCACATCTCGATGCATACCCACGTCAGCTGCCTGGAAATATTCCCTAAGAATACATACCTCGCGGTTGTGCAGGGTCTTAACATTTAAAAAGCCACGACCCCCCGCACTTCCGAGGGATATACAGTCTCATAACCGATGACCGTGGATGATGCATACGATTTGCGGTAAGCAATGTGCGGACTCTCCTATCCGGGGCGTCAAGTTCTGTCTGAGTCCATTTGAGTATGCCGAAAAAATACATCAAGACCGGCATGACCCATTGACCCGTTGAAGGCGCGCACCTTGTTCCCGCCTGATAAAAGACTATTTAGGCGGCCAAAGAAGCGCTCCTTCAACGACTGTTTCACATCAGTAGCATTGATGCCTAATGCTTCCGACATACCCAAATACTTGTAAGTTTCGGTTGAGGAAAGGGATCGAATGTGTATGGAATCCGAGAATTGTATTCCCACGGATTCCATAATCTCCCCTCGCTTTACATGCATGACTGCACATTTTTCCACACCAAATTCCATCCTGATGGCGTCACTAAAGGTTTCTGTAACCTTCAGTAGCTTCATCAGTTGCAAGTTGTTGGGGGCAAAGAGCTTCAGATCATCCATATAAAGGAGGTGAGATATATGACCTGACCTCCCCCTCTCAACCGATAGCCCAGACCCGAACCCTCCAGCAGTGTACTAAGAGGGTTCAGGGCTAAACAAAACCACAGTGGACTCAGACTATCGCCCTGAAATATTCCACGCTCGATCCTTGTAGGTTCGCTGTCCTCTTGAATCTGTCGACATCCTGGATAGCGAAGGACCGTCCTCCGCTGCCCCATATACGACATCGGGAAGGTGCGCAGAGTTGCATCAATTTTATACAACTCCAGCACCCTCATGAGCCATGTATGTGGCACTGAGTCATAGGCCTTCTTGTAGTCTATCCAACATGTCACCAGATCCCTTCGGGAACGGCGAACCTGCTGGCTAATGGCAATGTCTATAAGGAGCAGCTCCTTAATACCGCGGGACCCGTTCCTACATCCATTCTGTGAAGCAGACATGATTGAATTCGTATCAATATGTTGATTAATTTTAGCTCTCAGAATGGATGTAAAAACTTTATAGACCGTCGGTAAACATGTTATCGGTCTATAATTTTTAGGTTCCGCAGTACTACCTGATTTTTGGAGCAGGTGGGTTATTCCTGTAGTAAGGAACTGGGGCAGCGATCTTGACTCTCTGGAACTGAGTTGCCAAACGAGCGTGCGACCATTGGAACCATTTTTTCCAAAAGTTGTGCAGTCCGTCCGGCCCTGGCGGACGGATTGCACGAGCTACATCTTGGGGGCTGATGGTAATTGCCCCCATTTGTGGTATCGGATCGCACGCTTGTTCGACCTCCCGAGTCCAATCACCCTCGGTGTGACTGACAGGCACCGACCAGATATTGCGCCAGAACGAATACATGGCGTCATCATCTAGTAGGCGTGCATTAATCACACCTTAGTTGGGTCTCTCCCAAGCCCTATAAACCCTTCGTTGTTCTGGAATGTACGATTCTGTGTGTATCGCTCCACTCGCCGCTTGTACCGACGAATACGGTTTGCCCATGCATAGATCTTCTGCTTCAGGAAGTCGATACGCTCTATGACGCGGGACAGATAATCTCGAGAACTGATATCAGTCCCCGAGAAAGCCCGCGTCACAAAACGCATCACTCTAGGGCGAGTGTTGCCATCCCTGAAGCAGATAAGCTTGCCGATGAGTGCTCTAGCTTCACCAATACGACGCTCAATCCTGGACTGCCAAGCTGGTACAGCTGGTCGTGTAGTTTTGTCACTTTTTGGGAATTTGACGTAAGCTACACGACATGCCGCAGCAGCCGCACAGTCCAGTATTGAGTGGGTATCGGCCAGGTCTATCAAAAACATTTGATAGATGCGAATCTAGAGCAAACGCTCCTTAAACTTGCATTGAATTGGGTACTCACAGATATAGCCCCGTCGTCGTCATCCTCACGAAACACTGGGTTGCAATTGCACCGCGGCCGGTGGCAAGGCAGGCGAGACACGGTTATTCCGTGATTCATTGCGCAGTCGATCAAGTACGGCATCATCCAACATACGGTTACGTTGGATGACCCACACCTGATCCGACAGACGTTGGGCCGAAACGTTGACAGCTGGCTCAAGCACCTGAAACAGAGAGAGCATCCGGCCACGGTACGCAGTCAGGTTACTGTCACCCTCTGTAGCCCCAAAGTATGCGCGCATGACGTTTTCGTTGATCGATTGCGTCTATCGCATGCGCTGCACACTTCCACCGGAAGCGGGGACCCTGTCAGAGGCCGATGGGCCTCGAGGTCTCAGGCTTGTCTGGCGGCCGGCGTCCTCTCCGTCGACGCGCAGGTGGTGGTGTCGTCGGCGGAGAGAAGTATTCGTCACTCGTTCTCGACGCAACTGCAGCGTCCGGGATCGCTTTACTCACGATTGTAGATGGTCCCGGCGGCTGCGAGGCGGAGCTGAGCGACGAACCCGAAGATGTTGGGCGTGTGTTCTTGTCACGGGCCTGGCTTCGTGTGAACATATTTTTATTGTTTCAGCTTGTTAAATCATTTTTCATGTTGATTTTTTTTGGTTTATGTTTTAACTATTGTAGTTTTGCATTATCTTTTTTATTGTCGTTGTTTTAGTGTGTTTAGTCATTTTTCTATTGTATGATTCTATATTAATATTGTATTAGTTTAAATTGGAAAATTTAGGTATATTATTATTATCTCCTTTATTCAATTTGTTTTCTTATTGTCTACATTTTTAAATATTTTTATAAAACTTACAAAATAAAAAACATTTAAAAATATAAAAATAGAAGCCCACCGGTATCGGGAACAGGGTCCAAGCTACCGGCGGTCAGGGCTCCAGAGAGAGGAACCTCCTAACAATGCGAGCCGTGTCCAGCAGTACTGCTTTCTGGATCAGGCCCTTGAACCAGCCGCCTAACGAGAGCCTCCTAAGGAGTTGGTCGAGGCTCGTAGCCATTAAGCCATTGGCTGACACGACTATCGGTACAATGATCGCTGTGTCCACATTCCACATGTCGACAACCTCCAAGTCAAGATACTTGATTTGCTTATCTTTCTCGGCTTTCACGAGGTTCCCGTCATGCGGGACGGTAATGTCAACAATCATTGCACGCCTCTCGATTCGGTCGACCACCACTATATCTGGCTTATTAGCGATAATAGTCCTGTCAGTGATGATGGACCGATCCCAGTACAATGTTATATTGCCATTCTCGAGAACTGGGTCGGGCACATACCTGTAGTACGAAAACAGGATGTACGATGGACGATGTACGATTTGTATCTCCGATTATATTATTATTATCAGCTCTACAACGGATCCTTGACTCGAGCCTAAACGATCTGGACTCGAAGCAGCCACGTCGGACAAACAAACGAAATTAATAAATTCGCATGTGTCACGTGGCTCCCAGCTTTAGCAAGAGGACGAGTATATCATTGTTGACTTAGTTGATCGCTTTCCGGAAATCAAAATACAGAGCGTAAATCTGTCTACCGGGATCCATGGCGCTAGATATATGGTCTGGAATTTATAGAGCGACATTATTTTTAAGTAGATCGTGATGGTCCAGCCTATAGGAGATGCGCTCCTCTCTTTTCAGCCAGGCTTCGAAGTGCAGCAGGACGTCTTCCATAAGACACTTATGCGAATATTCCTGCTCCTGTAGCCGCTCGCACCACCGCTCAAGCGCGTGTCGCCGTTTCTACTACCTTAGTTGTACTACAGCAATTCTTAGCAGGCTATTGCCACTTTGACGGAAGTCGTAAATCCGGTTATAAACCTTCCAATAGGATGTCCAGCGGTGAAAAGCATACCAGGAGTGTTGTTGCCTCAAAGTTATATATAAGATATATAACCATATTGAGGCAATAACACTCCTTACTAATATTATAAATGTGCAAGTTTGGATGGATGTATGTATGTTTATTACTCAATCACGCCAGAACGGCTGATAGGATCTGGATGAAAGGCACAAAAATAGATTATAATCAGTAATGTTGTTGATGATGTTTTTATCCCGAAAATATGTTCCCTCGAGATAATTTTCGACTTTAACGCGGGCGAATCCGCTGGCAGAAGCTAGTAGAAAATAATGAGAAGTATAAGGCAATTATAATATTAACTTTTCCGTGAACGCTGATACGATCACTACAATAATATTTAGACGTTATAATTGTGATGGACCTTTTTATAACAATATCCGGCAATTCAAGTCAATATCTTACCCACTGCAGGCACTAGAAGATGAATAAAATATTCCAAAAACCTAAAATTATTCCAATGCCCACATTTGAAGTGCTGCCCAATAATATACTTGATAGAGAAATTCAACGGATAGTGTGTTCTTTTAATTTTGCATACTATCTATTTTTTTCTTCAAAATGCCATATCCGAAATAATTACATTTATCCAAACGGAAATAAATATTATTTTCTGTCATTCTGCTATTTGTTGTTTGTAAATTCGTTGTCTATCCAACGAATACGCAATATGGACTTTATGCAGTTAGATTTAGGTAGGGATCATTTAGAAAATCACTTCGCAGTGTTCGTCACTGCTCTCTTTTTTATCAGTTTCTCGTTCGGCTTCACAATGATGTTTATTCTGGACATTATACATAAGCACAACAACGTTTCACTTATTTTGAAGATTCAAGCTATCCATAGAGGCATTGGTTCTAGCAAGAATATCCGAAGTTTCGTTCTTTGGAACTGGATCTTTCTCATAACTGCCATATTTTGTAATAGTATTTCATGTGCTTTGCATTATATTATATTGAACGATTTTTCTAATTTCGGCAAACTCCTCCCAGGCTTGCTTTGTGACTTAATGTACATCACATTCGATGTCAACTTAGTGATCGCCACCCGAATTATAATATTGTTGAGGAATTACCTCGATGAGTGGATCAATGAAGTCCTAGCGATGAATGATGAACAGGAAGACGGTGGTTATTACTACATACTGCTTGAGAAACATCAAAATATTTTAGAAGCTTACAATTTGTATAAAACAATTTTCAAAGTATTGGTAAGTGATACTGTTATAAGTGATGTATTTTTTATGGTTGTAAACTTAAGTAAAATAATAATTAATAATTAATGACAACTAAATAATTAATTATGATTTTACTTAAGTATACAATCATAAAAAATACTAACAATACCTATATTTTCATTTCCAGGTATTATTTCAAATAATTCAAGCGTTTTTCCGTACTGTAGCTATGCTCGATTTGGTGTTTACTAGAATATCTTCGCTTACAGAATCAGAAAACCAGATATTTTTCAAACGTCAGGTAAGTTAAGATAAAACCAGTTTTCGATGAATTAGATTTTACTTGCAGAAAATGGCGGGATGAGCTAGACAGCACTGGGGGAATGCGAGAATTCTGGGGATTCGTAAAGGTTATGCATGGAGGAAGCCTATTTTGGACGTCTTTCGGCTGAAACGAAGATGATGATTTCAATTATGCACTAACTTTCCAGGGTACGGTCTTCGGTCTTATGACTGCTTCATACATAGTATTGAGTACAATTTTCGTAATTACACAAAGTATTAGCTGTGAAAAGTTCTACATAACTGTTGAGGAAGCTGAGTCAGCGTGTTTACAGCTTATGAAGAAATGGAACTGTTCAAGTAAGAATTAATCACTAGAGTTAACAAGATAGATGCTCTTCAAGAGATTACGGTCCCTTTTATAAATAATTCTAATAAAAATGATATATTTTTTACAGAGAGTCAAAAACAGTTTTGCATGAAAGTGCTGATGGCAACTCGATCGTTCAGTAAGATGACCGCGTGTGGCCTGTTCTATGTCGATGCGACGCTAGCGATTACTTTGATAGGAGGTATCATTAATTACGTGATTGTACTTCTACAGTTCTTCTTTCTTTAAAATCTGTGGTGTGATGATTAAAACAGTTGAAACCCTAATTTTTAAATTAACTGGCGTCCTTAACACAGGTTATTTTGTAACCTAGCTAGGATGTCAGTTGCGATTCTTATAGTGAATTTAAAACCAAATTTACTGTTCTTATGATTGTTTATTTATCTTTTTTGTAATTTGATTGTTGGTTTTTATTGTGTTTTAACAAATAAATAAATAAAAAATAAAAAAAATAAAAAATAATTGAATGCTTTTATTGCAATTTAACCTCTGACTAGGATGCATTATCATCATTGCCGCCTAAAGACGTCCACTGCTGGACATAGGCATCCAGCAAGCGTCACCTCATCGACTGGTCCTATGCTTGCATCCTTATCAGCAACTGTATAGATACAAATAATTAAGACTTGGGAAGGTGTTCCTTGTTATTCATTCAAACTATTATTAACGAACGGAACTAATATTATAAAGGCGAAAGTTTGTGAGTGTGTGTGTGTTTGTATGTTTGTTACTTCTTCACGCTCAAACGGCTGAATCAATTTTGATGAAATTTGGTATGACGGTAGCTAACACCCTGGATTAACACATAGGATTCTTTAATCCCGAGAATATAGAATAGTTATTTGATAAATGTTTCATTAAGAATACTATCCAATGCTTTGGATAAATCAGTCTATCAAGGGAAAAAACATAGTAGTTTTTACCTATTTGAATACAGGATTATATACAGGCCTTTATACTTGTGATAATTATATGTATATTGTGCTTGGAATGTAATTTCTACAAAACATATCAGATACGAATGGAGATAACTAGATCAGATATAAATAAATAGATTTTAAAATTGAGTATTGCTAGAACAACAACTAGAGCAGGGAAGGTGAACCTATGGCACGCGTGCCTGTGGTGGCACACTATAAAATATTTTAGGCACGCTAAAATGAGGTTATTTAGAATATAGGTCATTTTCAACAGCAGAAATGACACTAACTCTACCTTTATTTAAATACGACATAAAACTGTAAATAAATATTGGGATTGTTGTAAGAATTTCTGGGTGCAAATAAAGAATTGATTAATTCATGGCATTTAGAGTTTGATTTTTTGTCAATTATGACAAAGACAAATATTTTTGGTGGCACTTCATTGTCACATAAAAAAAAATATAATTTAAATGGCACATTTTCTAATAAAGGTTCGCCATCCCTGAACTAGACACATAATAAAATGTTTCTTAGTGATGATAAGATCAGGACATAAATAAACTATTTTATTGTATGTCTTCGTTGGATATGACTATATTTTGTATGGAATAACAAAGTGACCATAGTTTGAAGATCATAATAATGTTTAAAAAACGGGCAATTTTATCAAAACCTTCATTTCAAGTACTACCTCAGAATCGACTCGAAAAAGAAGTTAAAGAAATAGTGCGTTCTTTTAACTTTGGTCTTAATATTTTTATGCTTTCCAAGTATAATGTCCATGATGATCATATATTAGATTCTAACCAAAAGAACATTCAATTACTACTGTCTTTCAGTCGTATGGTCTTTTTTAATTTGACCTGTTTCTATCGGATGTACAATTCGGCCTTACTTACAATTAATGCTAAGACGGTGAATACTAATAATACTGACGCTTTCGTCTTTTTATTCGTTATAATTATGTTCACAATAGTACATGCTTTCTGTTTTATAATAATATTCATTCAGGATATTGTGCACAAGAACAATAATGTCTTTCTTATTCTAAAGATTCAAACTATCTATAAGAGCATCGATTTTAGTAACAATATCTGGAGTTATATTATTTGGAACTGTATATCTATAGTAACTATAATCTGCATTAATATTGCAATATTAGTTTGTTTTTACATATCTATTTACTCTTATTACACGAATGTTGTACAATTTATTTTTGATATTTATACCGATTTGACGTTTGTCGTATTTGATATAAATATGATTATTGCTATCCGAGTAATAGTATTGTTGAGAAAATACCTTGATGAGTGGACTCGATATGTTCAGAGGATGAAAGGTTATCAGGGAAATAATGAACAATATCTGAAACTGCTTGAGATTTACCAGAATGTTTTTCAAGCTTACAATATGTTTAAAACCATTTTCCAGGTGTTGGTAAGTAAATTGAGCCTTTTTTTAAACTACTGCTGGATTCTCCCCCATAGCCTCCTACTCTTCCCATTGTTACCTTTCCAACCAATCCATCGTAAAGGCCATTAAGTCATCACGCCATTGTTTTCTAGACCGCCCTTGCAAGAGAGAGGACGCGCGCCGTCGTCCATCCTCTGGCTTCCACTGCGTAACGACTCTGACCCATTTGTCCTGATGCATTCTAAATGAGTAAAATTTACTTAATATTATTTTAATAGTCATGGTTTTTAATTTAAATACACTTCTTTTACAGATGCTATGCCACGTTATGGACGTATTTTCTAGGTGTCTGTTCTTTTTGGAGAGCACTTTTAGTATTCTGAAGGAACATGGAGGAGTAGCCAAGCCTGTAAGTATAAAACTATGTACACATTTCATGGTACTCTATTTTCACATTGGTTGTTTTCACTCTGGTTGTATTCACGCTTTTCTCGATTATTTTGCAGCCCCATATCAGCAATGAGGATTACCATAATATCTCTTTTAGAAATTCTTATTTTTTAGAGTGCGGGTTTCTAGATTTGCCAAATACCGTGTCTTAACATCTAAAGGGTACCTAAAGTTCTTTTTGCTTTCCAGTTTTCGATAATTGGACTGACGACATATTTATGGCTCTTCAAGACTGTTGTACTAGTTGTTGTACATAGTATATACTGTGAGAAATACTACATATCCGTTGAGGAAGCAGAGACGGCGTGTTTACAGCTTCTGATGAACCGGAACTGTATAAGTAAGATTCTTTTGATTGAAGTTTTCCTACACACCGTTGTATTTTGATCGTTTTAATTCCGTAGAGGGTCGATCCGGTGCATGAAACAGTATCAATTTGTATATATTGCACATGCTTTTCTTGCTAATCTTACGTCGCGCGCGGACGCAGTGACGGACGTGTTGCGTCGGGGAATGGAGTACTACATTCTGTTCTCTGACGTAACAATGTCTAGCAAAGACCGACCTTGGTTTAGCGCCGAGTGTAACCGCGCCGATGCGCTTGAGGCGTACCATGCCTGGGTCGACGCCCGAACGCGCAAGGCGAGTGACGTGGGCCAGAAGAAGATAGCCTACAACAGGGCTGCCAAGTCTTTCAGAAAGTGTTGCGAAGGGCTCGGTTTGACCACATTAGCCGAATAGCGATCAAACTTGCTTCCTACCCAGCAGGTAGTAAAGCGTTTTGGTCCCTGGCTGAATGGGTTAAATCGAACTTCTGCCGTCTCTCATTACCACTGCAGAAACCCGACGGGTCGCTGGCCCACTCCGATGAGGAAAAAGCAAACTTGTTTGCCTCTCTTTTTGCGAAATCTTCGCGTCTGAATCCTGGTGGCGCGTGCCCCCCTCCTTCTCCTGATGAATGCGAGACGAGTATGTCAGACATTCGCATCCATCAAGAGGACGTACGTAGGGTGCTGCGCAACCTCGACGTGAATTCAGCCATTCTTCTTAGAACCTGTGCGCCTGAATTGTCTCCAATCATGACACGCCTGTTTCGCATTTCGTATGAGACTGGAAAACTGCTGAATGCTTGGAAGCAAGCCAACGTACAGCCAGTTTCCAAGAAGGGCGGTCGAGCTGGCCGAGCCAACTACAGTCCAATCTCTGTAACGTTCACGCGGAACGCTTGCTTAATAGCAAGCTCCTTGCTTACCTAGTAACTAACGACATCCTTAGTGACCGCCAATAAGGCTTCCGTCGAAATCGGTCAACTGGGGCTTTTCTAGCATGTCCCATTCACATATGAAGTGAGGCCATCGAGAGGTACGGGGAAGCGCTTGCTGTCTCCCTAGACATCTCGAAGGCTTTTTTTAGTGTCTGGCACGAAAGCCTTATTGGTAAGCTTCCATCATTCGGTCTGCCCGGTGGTCTGTGTGATTGGATTGCAAGCTTCCTGAGGGTAGTCCCTACCCCCTTTTCCTGTGCAACTGGAATCATGTAGTGAGAAGTTTTCCGCCATAGGGTAGTGATTGATGAGTTGTACAGTAACATAGTGCACTGCTTAGGTTTGGCAGCTGGTTCCACACACCGGCAAAAGCCTAGTTATCACAACTGTGTAGCAGGGTGGAACAGGCACGTCCGTGGCGTGCACGGGGACGCGCGGGCTAAGTTCATTATATGGGACCGGCACGGCCGACCGTTATCAGGTACTTTGTACGAGAATAAACGCGGAAAGTATTTAAGGGGAACCTGAAGTGGTGTCAAAATCACCAAGAGGCAATTAAAATGGACATCTTAGCCTCACATCACGCAAATTCAGATTTTAGTAGTTTCTGGAAATGTACCAATAAGATGAGCGCGGCCCAGAGTGTTGATGGGGTTACTGAATCGCAACTCATAGCCGAGGTGTTCAAGGACCACTTCATAGTTAGATCACCGTTGGGACCTGCGCAGCTGGTGATTAGGACCCATTTACACTCTTATCACAGCAAAAGAAGTTACGATAGCTCTTAAAAATATGAAAAGAAGGAAATCCCCAGGTCACGACGGACTCAGTATCGAACACTTGCAGCATGCGGGTTGCCAGTTGCCCAGAGTTTTTGCATTACTGTTTAATCTTTGTATTGCACATTCTCACTTGCCTGACAGTATGATGAGGACGGTGGTCGTGCCAGTAATTCTTCTTTCTTTTCTTTTCTTTCTTTTAATAAAAACGTTGCCCCACACTAGGAATTTCTTCCTGTATCGTGGGTGCGTTTACAAACATATAAACTCACATACACAACACCCAGAGCCGGAACAACTATCTGTAGATCATAAAAATATTTGTACCGTGCGGGAATCGACCTTCCTAGCGCCGTCAGCGTAATTTGCTACGCTGACGACACGCTGGTCCTGGCGCAGGGCAGGTCGCACCAGGCGGCGGCTGAATTAGTGACACGCGGGGTTGCGACAGTCGTTGAGAGGATCCGGCAATTGGGACTCGAGGTGGCCCTGCACAAATCCGAGGCCATGTGTTTTCATGGTCCTCGGAACGCGCCACTGCCGGATTCCCAAATAACGGTAGGAGGGGTTCACATCGGCGTTGGGTCGACGATGTAGTACCTGGGACTCGTCCTCGACAGCCGGTGGAATTTCTTGGAGCATTTCCGACGTTTGGCTCCCAGACTGGAGCGGATGGGGGCTGCCCTCAAGCGGCTGCTGCCCAATCTAGGAGGTCCAAATGCCTCCTGCCGGAGGCTCTACGCGGGGGTCGTGCGATCCATGGCCCTTTACGGGGCACTGGTATGGGCGTGTTCCCTGAGGCGGCGACCAGCCCGCCGGTTGAACGCGACCCAAAGGGACATGGCCATACGGCTGGTCCGGGGTTACCACACGGTCTCCGGTGAGGCGGCGAGCCTCCTTGCCGGATTGCCGCCATAGGATCTGGAAGCAAAAGTCCTCGCGCAAGTATGGGAGTGGCGCCAGGAGACGAAATGCCGGGGCGAAACTCATGATCGCCAATGAATCAAAAGAATCATGAGCGGTAAAAACAATAAGGTCGGAGACAGCAATATTCGCTACAAAAAAAAATTAAAGAGAAAGCTATACGCTATCGGGTCATTTCGGTACCGGTAAAGACTAACTTAAGTACCAGGAGATTATAATCATGAGGAAGCTAGGCTGGAATCATGAGCGGTAAAAAGAGTACCGGGCGATTTTCGATTCTGAAGCCCTAGTACTCCGTTAGTCTCTACCGCTAATGATTCTAGCTCTGCAAACACTTCTTCATGATTCTGGCCTCCTGTTAGTTTGAATTGCTTTCCTAGTTTCTAGTACAATATCTATTAACTTCGATTAATTATTCATATTATTACCGAGACGGGTAAGCGCGACTGTACTTTTATATTGTTTGTTCTCTAAAATAAAATTCGGGCGAATCGTCCACTAAATAATATTGGAGTGGTCGATTCGCCCACCGATAAAATAACTTCGGGCGAATCGACACAGAAAAATGAATATTTTTAATAGTGGACAATTCGCCCGATTCGGGCGAGTTAAATTCGGGCGAGTCGTCCAATAACCCTGTCGTAGGCCTTAGTCATATCGAGTAGTATTCCTACTGCGCATTGTCTATTATTTAAAATATTTAAATCAGAATCAGAATCAGAATATTTATTTGTGAAACATAGGTAATTACATAAAGATCTTAGGTTAATTATAATGGGCGCTATGTTTTGCCGTGAAGGCGTATAAATATTGAAGAAAATAAAAGCAAAAAAATAAAAGAAAATAAAAAATCGAACAGAATAAAACAAAATTAAAAAACTTGAGTACAAAAAAGCTAAAAAAAAAAAAACTATTTTAAATGTATTTAAAATATCTTAATAAAATCTACAATTAAATCTACCAAAAATGCTAAATTAAATCACATCAAATATTTATGGCACACGAAATATTAAAAATTATCATTTATAAAATCTTATACAGTGTAATAACATTTTTCAATCAAAAGCGAGTAGAGAATTTTCTTAAACTTTAATAGGGGCAAATTTTTTATGACATCGGGTATATTATTATAAATTTTCGGAGCCATGCCAAATAAAACTCTTTTTCATTAGAGCGGTTCTACATTTTCGGTCGCACAGTTTATTCATATATTGAGAACGCATTGGAGTCTTTTTTACTTCGGATAGTTTTTGAAATAGGTGTAAATTTATTTTAACAAACAAAGCAGTCTCGTAAATGTACATAGCTGGCATAGTTAGTAACTTTAATGATTTAAAATGAGGTTTACAAGTATCGGTAGTTTTTAAGCCGCACATGGACTGAATACATCGCTTTTGCGCTTTAAACACAGTTTCTCTATCAGTAGATTGCCCCCAAAAAATTATACCAAACCTCAGAACTGATGCAACCAATCCGTGATACGCTATTAAAAGTGTTTGTGTATTAACTTTTTTTGACAGCTGAAACAGTGCATATGCAGATTTATTTAATTTGAGACAAATTTCTTCGATATGGGGTTTCCATGTTAGTTTACTATCAAGCATTATACCTAAAAATTTGGCCTTGTTTGTGTCTTCTATTTGGCACATGTCATAAGTAACATGAACTGAAGGTTTATCACACCTTTGATGAAAGTGCATTACTTTTGTTTTGTTTAAATTAATCACTAGATTATTGCTATTAAGCCAGTTAATTTTTTTATTTAGACAATCATTTATATCATTCTCGTAAGATACCGGATTAGTACACTTTACAACAGCTGTACTGTCATCGGCAAAAAGTACCATATTTTGAGAAATTAATATTGGGAGATCATTTATATATATTAAAAAAAGTAACGGCCCTAGCACGCTACCTTGAGGCACTCCGAATTTTATAGCTCTTGGTTGAGATGTGTAATTGGTTACTAAATTTCTTTTTTGGCATAGTTTCTCTTCTGTGCACTGGGATCTGTTTTCCAGATATGACTCCAGAAGTTTTAAAATATTACCTCGGATTCCATAGCCATACAGTATTTTTAGCAAAATCTTATGATTGACGTAGTCAAACGCTTTCGTCATATCGGTATATATAGCGCATACCGGAGCTCTTTCATCAACAGACGTCATAATATAAGAAAGGAGGTCGAACAATGTCATATTGATATTAGTATTTTTTCGAAATCCTTTTTGTTCATTGCAAAATAACTTGTTTTTTTCAAAGTAATTATAAATGGAATTGAAAATTACTTTTTCGATAACTTTTGAAAATATAGGAACTTTAGCAATAGGTCTATAATTGTTCACATCTGATTTATCATCTCATTTGAATAAGGGCTTAATAATTACTTTTTTAAGACTATGAGGAAAAACACCATTTGTTATGCATAAGTTAATAATGTGCGTTAATGGTGGTGCTATAACTTCTTTGACATATTTCACAACTTGAGTGCATACTCCATCATAGCCAACAGTATTTGTATTTTTAAGGTTATTAATTATTTTTATTAGGTCAATAGGTAGAACTGGTTGCATATATAATGATTGTGAAGTTAAGTTGTTAAAAGTATTTTTACTAGTCGAAGTAAAATTTTTTTTAATTTTTTCAATTACATCTACAAAAAGTTATTAAATTCGTTTGCGATATCCGTGGGATGCATGATAGTGGAATTACTTCCCTATATGGACGGTATTAGATATTGTGGTAGGCGAAATTTGGATTTGTTAATTACTTGCCATGCAGCTTTAGATTTATTTTGAGAATTGTTTATGAAGTGGTTATTTTGAGTTTTCTGTGTTAGTCGTATAACTTTTTTGTAAATAGTAGAATAATTCTTAAAGTCAAGTTTATTTTTACAATCAGGTTTTAATCTATACGACCAGAGTAATTTTCTCTGCTTTTGACTACAGATTTTTATACCACGAGAAATCCATTTAGTTTTAGTATTCGTTTTTATCGATTATATATATAAGTTAAGATTAAATTGAGCAAGAAAATATTCAAATTCTAGTGTAGTTTTATTCCTTTTTAGGATGTCAATGTTAAAGTCGCCAGATAAGATTATTTTTTTATTGGAAAGTGAACAATTTTTCCTTAGTATATTCTCTAATTTTTCATAAAAAATATTATAATTGTGTTTAGGTATGCGATATATACAAATAATAATAATGTTATGATGTATAAGTTCTATCGCACTGGATTCAAAGACACCCGACACTGACTGTTTTGCTACGTCAGATATTTCTCTAAATTGAAGTCCGGCTCTAACAAGAATGCATGTACCCCCACGCTTAGCATTCCTAGAAAAGAAAGCTGCTGGTAAAAAATTAGGTATACGCAACAAATCTTCAAAACCAGTCTCAATAAAATGTTCTGTTATACAAATTACATCAATATTAGTTCCTGCATTGTGAAGCTCTTCTATTTTGATTGTAAGTGTATCTGATTTGCTCATCAGTCCCGCTATATTTTGGTGAAGTATATTAATGTATTTACAGAAAAAACTGAAAATTATTTTGTGAGTCTGCTGCACCTGTTATTTCTTTTTGTGTTTTTTGGGGACAATCAACTTCTGAGCTATTAGTAGTAGTGTCTGTTATATTCGTAGTGCTACAGTATGACATCATTTCTATTAAATTTAAAAATTTGTAAACCTCTGTTATTTAGTGTCCCGTAATGTGGGCTGTATGTATCATAAGTGTATGGTAAATTAAGGTTAGAATCTAAAACGTATGCTTAATTACATGTTTGTACATCCATATAGAGTAGATTATTAAAAGTCTCAACTCTATTGAACATAATATTTACATTTTTCATATATTTAAAAACTGGTAGGCATATTATAAAATTAGTGTGATCCAGAGGTAATAATTTTTTACGAATAAGTACAACAAGCTCGATGTAATTTTGAGTTCTTTTGAAATCTTCTTCACCTACATATATAATATAGAAATCTGTTTTAGTAAAATTCTGAACTTTACTTTCTATATTGTCTAATATTAGTTCTAAATTACAATTCGGCTTACGATAGTGACAGATTTCATGACTATTTGGTAAACTAGTATTATCTATTATTTTACATATTCTACTGCTATTTTCACTACTGAGGATGCATATTTTATGTTTTATAGGCACCTGTTGTAGATTAGGTTTAATAATATTATTCGATATTCTATTATTAAGAGACAACGTACGAGTGACATCTTTGCTTCCAGTTTTGCTATCTTGATTTAAAGAAGTAGTATTCTCATTATTTACATCTGATTGTGTTTGTTTTGTTTGTCTTGACTGAGTTTTCTTGGGTGTTGTTGACTTGTGTTTGACTGGAGAACTAGCAATTTGTTTATATAAATTATTGTTCCTCGATAAATTTTCATTACTTTGTTTTAAACTGCTATTTTCCAAAGATAATATCTCAATTTCCTTATGTGCGCTATTTAGTTGAGACGTCAACTCATCAATCTTTTTCTGCAACTTTTTTATTTGAATGGTCTATTCATCTTCCGACATTTCTGGCATACTATTTACAGTGCAGTTTTTTTTTTTTTTAATTCGTGATAGGCTTGCGCTTGACCACTATCTCACCTGATGGTAAGCGATGATGTGGTCGACGATGAAGCGGGCTTACCTAGAAGAAACCTATTCACTCTTGACTTAAAGACTCCCAGATTGTAGCTATCGGGAAATACAGACTCCGGCAGGGAATTCCACTCTTTTGCTGTGCGTATAATAAAAGTATTCCCAAAACGTTTGGTGCGTATGGGTGGGATGTCCACCGTGTATCAATGACGCATCGCCGTACGTCTTGTAGTCCGATGATGGAACGGGCCAGGGGGAATCAGTTCATGCAATTCCAACGCACACTCCCCGAAATGTAACCGGTAAAATACCGACAGGCTGGCAACTCGGCGCCGATGTTCAAGGCTCTGGAGCCTAGACTCGACCAGTATTTCATTGCCGATAAGCCTCTTGGCCCGTTTTTCGATCGACTCGAGTGCATCCAGCTGGTATTTGGCAGATCCGTCCCAGAGATGAAAGCAGTACTCCATGCATGCTCGAACTTGCGCTTGATACAAGTTGAGCAACTGCTCTGGGGTGAAGTACCATCTCACCTTCGCTAGGATCCCCAACTTTTTGGCAGCCAGCTGAGCTTTTGCCTCAATGAATGGACTATAATTGCTAAAAGGAGCCGGGTGGAACTGGCTCCTTTTAGCTGAAAAAAGACAAGCCTGGGTCTTAGCAGCATTGAACTTGACCTGATTGGCATCGCCCCATTCGGAGACTGCCTTCAAGGACAAGTTCAAGCGTTCAACCATGGCCTCCCGGAGAGACCGGATCTGTGGCCCAGTAGCGCGCGCGTCGGTTACGTATCTCTCAGCAACAATGCTGTCGTCCGCATACCCAAAGGTGCCGGGTTTTAGCAGATCGTTTATGTGAAGCAAGAACAATGTTGCTGAGAGCACCGACCCCTGAGGAACCCCGGCATTAATATCCAGTTGGTCAGATGAGCGGTTCATGCTTTGTGATGTGTTATTGCTGTCATCATGGTTAGATTCCGATCTTCTGCTGCGGTTGCGATGGAATGTTATCCATGAAATTCATATTGGTAGATAATTATTCCAGTGTTAGTAAAAAATATTTATTATGTTTTGTTCCAATTAAAACAAAAAAAAAACCGGCCAAGTGCGAGTCGGACTCGCACACGAAGGGTTCCGTACCATTATCGCAAAACCCTGCATAAAAATCACGTTTGTTGTATGGGAGCCCCCCTTAATTTATTTTATTTTAATTTATTAATTATTACTATTTGAAGTAAATATACAACTAAACATTCTGTGAATATTTCAAGCGTCTACCTGTTGCCGTTATTAATATCGAGCAAAAAATGGCAAAAATATCACGTTTGTTGTATGGGAGCCCCCCTTTAATATTTACTTTATACTGTTTTTAGTATTTGTTGTTATAGCGGCAAGAGAAATACATCATCTGTGAAAATTTCAACTGTCTAGCTATCACGGTTCATGAGATACAGCCTGGAGACAGATGGACAGACAGACAGACAGACAGACAGACAGACAGACGGATCGCGAAGTCTTAGTAATAGGGTCCCGTTTTTACCCTTTGGGTACGGAACCCTAAAAACTACCAATTTTTTTTTTCTCTTTTATTTGACCACACTATACTGAGTTTGGTAACACCGTATAACTATTGTAATTATTTCTATTGATAACTAGATGTCACTGTACGTAATATTTATATTGAAAAATATAATATTGATTTCTTGCAACACTATGATGAGTCTTGTAACACAATTGTTTTCTTGGCGGGAATTTCAACCAAGGCGCGCTTTTTCAATTTTGTTTTGCGCTTTTTTTTTTTTTCAAGTTTTTTCATTGAATTTAAATATTGTAAATTGTGTATATTTGCTGTAAATAGTTTGTTCTCGTCCTGAATATGGACGGGAATGAGGGGAGCGGGGCTGATCCCCCGAATCCCAAGATTCGAAAGCGGACTTTTGGCGCTGATGCTGAGGACCATGTCGGCGGCGGTGAGGAAAGTGACTCTATTAATTACGCGCCTTACTTAACTATAAAAGACTGTATCCAGAGCATTCGGGTAGCACGGAGTTTAAAGTGTTTGTAGAAAGCCAGGATAAAGAGCGATTGGGCAATAAAAGCCCCATCTACTTGAATCACATTTTCGCAGCGGACGTTAAAGGTGTGGTGGCGATACGCCGTGTCAATGCGAATAAAATAGTAGTCGTGTTCAAGCAATACAACATGGCCAACAATTTTATTAACAACATGACCTTCTTAGAAAAACATAAGATGAGGGCATATATCCCCGCAGCCCAGATAGAACGAGTTGGCATCATCAAGTACGTGCCAACAAATATTTCCAATAAAGAGTTATACACAAAGCTTTCTTCTGTCTACGAAATTGTGGCAATCAGAAGATTTACAAAGAAAGTGGGACAGAACAGGGTACACACACACACACAGGGTGACTTCAGACAGTCAGCATAACATTCTTGTCAAATTCATTACCAGACTCAATTCAATATGACCTTTTTTCATATAGAGTTTTTGACTATATTCAACCCCTGTTGCTGCTTCAAATTCAAATTCAAAATGTTTATTTGCAAGAAAATACAGTTTACAAGTGAAGATCTTACAGCCTTAAAGTCATTGTATTCTGCCTGCAAGCAAGCGTGCAAATTATTTGTTTAAAAGTAATTATTAAGCATACATATTATTATATTATTAGTACATTATTATTAAATTATTAGTACATTATTATTACATACAAATGTCATAAATTTATATACAATACAGTGATTAATACTCTGAACAAATATTTTATAATCCAAAAATTCCTTAATGCTTTAGAAACACCTTTTTTGTAACCACTCAGACAATTTTGTTTTAAAAACATTACTCTCCAACAATTTCAATTCGTTTGGTATCGTATTATAAATGATTATACACATATTGAACACATTTTTCTTATACATATCTTTATGTGCAGCTGGCTGATATAATAGGTTGTGAAACTTAGCCCTTTTCTGTCGTGGTTGGAGGTTATAACCTCGGTATGTAGCTTAAAATATTTCATGTGTGTTTTTGTAAAAGTGCAGATATCTCTAATATACATGCAGGGCAGTGGAAGAATTTTAAATTTTTGAAAGAGCGGTTTACAGCTATCTAAGAACCATGCTCTGTTTATTACCCGGATGCAGCGTTTTTGGAGCTTAAAGACTCTGTCGGTATCGGTCGAGTTACCCCACATGATTAGACCATAGCTTAGAACAGATGATACGTAACCATGGTAAGCCGCAAGAGCAGCTTCTACCGACACATTTTGTCTCAACTTTTTCAAAGCAAACACGAACCTATCCAGTTTCTGACATATATGCTCCACATGGCTTTTCCAATTCAGGTTTTTGTCAACATTAATTCCATTCACAACAAATTCAATTGATTCACTTGTTGTACCTTTTCACCATTACACAGAATATCCAAAGCTAATGGTTTGCTATTATAGGAATTAAATTCAATTAGTTTGGTCTTGCTAAAATTTATATTTAAGTTATTATTTTGCATCCAACTTATTAAATCTTTTAGAGTCTTATCCGTAGCTGATTTGTAGTCACTTTTATCCTGACATTTTATGACAACTGTAGTATCATCTGCAAAAAGTATACATTTCTGCAAAGTGGCTTCTAGAAGATCGTTTATATAAAGTAAGAAAAGTAAAGGACCGAGAATACTTCCCTGAGGCACGCCACACTTATTTACTACCGCTACTGATTTGAACTTCTCTTTGGAATATACTCTGTCACTTTTCTTTACAACTTTGGATATTTCGGTACACTGCTGCCTGTTTCCAAGATAACTAGATATCCATTCATATGCTTTTCCTCTAATACCGTAGAATTCTAATTTGTTTAGTAGCTTCCAAAAACAGTGAAACTGCGGGATCGCCATTGTTAATACTTTCTGTTACAAGTTTTACAAAGTTAAAGATTGCAAGAGCAGTTGAACTACCTTTACGGAAACCAAACTGCTCTTTGCATAGTATGTCATGCGTACAGAGAAAATTATTTAACCTAACAAGCATAGCCTTCTCAAAAATTTTCGATATAATCGGTACTATCGTGATAGGCCGATAATTATTAGGGTCTGACTTGTTTCCATTTTTAAATAGTGGTTTTACAACAGACATCTTAAGCTGGTCAGGAAATACACCTTCCAAAAAAGATAAGTTTATAGCATGTGCTAGTGGATGACATATCCAACTAGCACAAGCTTTCAAGACCTTTTTGGCGATGCCGTCATACCCACTAGTTTTGCTATTGTTCAGGGACATAATTATTTTATACACTTCATTTGCATCTACAGGATTCAAGAAAATAGTATTTAGATTTTTGTTTATTTGTTTAGGGTTAAAATTATTGGAATTATGAGAATTACGAGAATTATTAGAATTATTGGAATTAATGGAATTATTAGAATTATTGGCTTTATTAGAATTTGAAGGGAGATTAGATGTCAAATTAATAAAGTAGTTATTAAATATATTACACATGTCTGATGGATTATTATATCTTACATTATTAAAATTTATTTCGTCAATGTCATTTTTATACAAATTATTACCAGTTATTGTTGAGGAGATTGCATTCCACGTAGCTTTACATTTATGTTTATCCCTTTGTATGCGTCTTGTATTCATAAGTTTTTGCGCTCGCTCTGCACATCGCCTAAACATACGATTATAAACTTTGTAGGCTTTTTCATTTTGCTTTTTATTTATTTTACTTGTTTTTTAATTTTAGATAAAGCTGACGTTTTGTTTTGCTAGATTTTTTAATGCCTTTCGTTATCCAGTTTTGTTTAAATGGTTTATTATTAACCTTAACCTTAATCACCGGAAAGCACAGATCGTAATACAACTTAAAAGTTTCATAAAAAATATTAAAGGCTTCAGTTAGAGTGTCCGAGTTAAGTGTTTCTGAAAAAGAAAGAGCAGACATACACTCGCGAAATTTATCAAGGTTTTCTATACAGTAGTCACGCCTCAATTCTGACCAACACGTTATTCTTTTGCGTATATTCGTTGTTACAGTAACTGATTGTGCTGTTTCGTGATCAGACAGGCCGAAGTGATAAATTTCTGGCTGAACACTCTTTACGTTACTGGCGATTTGATCAATGCAAGAGTTTGCCCGAGTTGGTGATTTTATATGTGCTTCAAAATTATAGTTACTTATAATAATAATAATATAGCTTGGCAACCCTAAAATGTCAACATGTCAATATTTTTTCCTGCACATTTTAATTATTTACAAATTCATAAAACCATCAAACTCAGAAAATAACATATACAGCAATAGAAACCAGTTTTAAAAAAAAACCCATATATAATATACAGTTTTATAAATCCACAACAAATCTAATAATATTTCTGAAAATCACAAGAAACCAGTTGACGTCGTCACTGACAGACGTCAACCAAGCAATATTTACAATGGAAAAGTGTAAGGAAAATGATTAAATAATGTTGACGAGAGCAGCTGCCTATCGCGCACGCCATCCACCCCCGGACTCGTCGCTCAGCTCCGCCTCGCCGCCGCCGGACCTCGGATCACCAGTATCATCGGCGGCTGCAGTTGCGTCGAGCTCTAGCGACGAGTATTTTTCCCCGCCGACGTCGCCAACACCTGTACGTCGGCAGGGGAGAGGCCGGCCACCGAGGAGCTTGGGATCTAGGGGCCAACCGGCCCCAAGCCGGGTCCCCGCTGCCGGTGGTTGTGTGCAGCGCATGAGATGGACTCAAAGTATGAATGAGAACGTCATGCGCGCATATTACGGGTCTACAGAGGGGGGAACTAACCTCACTGCGTACCGTGTTAGGATGCTGTCTCTGTTTCAGGACCTAGAACCAACCGTAGACGTCTCGGCCCAACGATTGTCGGATCAGGTGCGGGTCATCCAGCGTAATCACAGGTTGGACGACGCCGCACTTGATAGGCTGCGCTCAGAAGTGCTGAGCAACCAAATCGTCTCAACCTTGACACAGACCGCGGCACCACCAGTCACTATTGTGATCCCGCCGCGGTCCAATCATGATAACGAAGAGGCAGATGATAGGGTTGTTACAGTAAGTAGCCAGTGCAACTAAAGATTGAGGAGCGCACTGGAGGATGCGCTTCGCGAGTATAGGTCAACACCGACTGAACTTAGACCCCGATTATCACGCTTGCCTATGCACAAGAAGAATAGGGCGCTGGTGTGTGCTTTGGACTCGCTGCTTAAGAACATCTTTGAAAGCAGCGAGAACCTCGTTGATACGCACTCAATCCTGTATTGCGGGGCTGTTGCGGCATGTCGTTTGGCCAATGTTAAGTTCCCAAACGTGACTATTCGGCCAAAGCCTGCCGTGCCAGCCTGGCAATGCAGGATCGAACGGCGTATCGATGGGGCTAGGGTACTCATCGGCAAACTATACTGTTTCAGGGAGGGCAATACACGACCACGTGTGATGCGCTTTGTGAGGCGGGCATTTTCGGGGACTGGAATCAGTCCTCGAGAATACATGTCCCGTGTCACGGAGCGCATCGACTTCCTGAAGCAGAAAGTTTGTGCATGGGCCAGCCGTATTCGGCGGTATAAGCGGCGGGTTGACCGGTACTCGCAGAATCGCATGTTCCAGAGTGATGAGAGGTGGGTATACAGAACTTGGGAGCGACCTGAACAAAATGTGACTGACGTGTGCCGCCCGGATGATGACGCCACGAGCACATTTTGGCGAAGCATCTGGTCGGTGCCCGTCTGTCACACTGAGGGTGGCTGGATGCGTGATGTCGAGCGCGTGTGTGAAGCTATACCAGAAATGGAAAAAGTAATCATCAGTCCAACTGATGTAGCCAAAGCAGTTCGTCCGCTACCGAACTGGAAGTCTCCAGGACCGGACGGACTGCATAACTTCTGGCTAAAATGGTATAGCAGCTCACATGCGTTTCTGGCATCTCAATTCCAGTCATGTTTAGAGTCTGGGTCGCTGCCGCAGTTTTTGACAACAGGCATTACCCACCTGCTCCATAAGACAGGTAGTCCCGCGGAACCCAAGAATTATAGACCAATAACATGCTTATCGACGGTTTATAAACTTCTTACATCCATCCTGAGAGCAAAAATTGATAAACACATTGAGGGTAACTCGATAATGTCTACCTCTCAGAATGGATGTAGGAATGGGTCCCGCGGCACTAAGGAGCTACTCCTCATTGACATGGCTATAAGCCAGCAGGTTCGTCGATCCCGCAAGGATCTGTCGACATGCTGGATAGACTACAAGAAGGCCTACGACTCTGTGCCACATACATGGCTCATGAGGGTGCTGGAGTTGTACAAAATAGATGCAACTCTATGCACCTTCCTTGAGTCATGTATGGGTCAATGGAAGACAGTCCTTCGATATCCAGGATGTCGACCGATTCAGGGGGATGATGAGCCTGTATGGATTAAGCGGGGGATATTTCAGGGCGACAGTTTGAGTCCACTTTGGTTCTGCTTAGCCCTGAATCCTCTAAGTACACTGCTGGAGGATTCAGGACTAGGCTATTGGTTGAGAAGAGGTGGTCAGGTCATATCTCACCTCCTTTACATGGATGATCTGAAACTCTTTACCCCCAACAAATTCCAACTGATGGAGTTACTGAAGGTAACTGAAACCTTTAGTGAGTCCATCAGAATGGAATTTGGTGTGGACAAATGTGCAGTCATGCATGTAAAGCAAGGGGAGATTATGGAATCCGAGGGAATTCAACTCTCTGATTCCATACACCTTAGACACCTCTCCTCGACTGAAACTTACAAGTATTTGGGTATGTCGGAAGCGTTGGGCATCAACAGTACTGACATGAAGCAACTGCTGAAGGAGCGTTTCTTTGGCCGCCTGAAAAAGGTATTAGATAGCCTTTTGTCAGGCGGAAATAGGGTGCGCGCCTTCAACAGTTGGGTCATGCCGGTTTTGATGTACTCTTTCGGCATACTCAAATGGACTCAGACCGAGCTCGACGCCCTCGACAGGAGGGTCCGGACACTGCTGACCGCAAACCGGATGCATCACCCACGATCATCGGTGATGAGACTGTACATCCCGCGGAAGTGTGGGGGTCGAGGCTTTTTAAACGCCAAGACTCTTCACAACCGCGAGGTGTGCAGCCTCAGAGAATACTTTTTAAAAGCTGAAGTGGGTATGCACCGGGATGTGGTCGCAGTGGACAAGGGACTCACCCCGTTGTCCATGGCTAAAGAGAACTGGCGCAAGCCTGTAATACTATCGACTGATGAACGCAAAGAGGTATGGCAAGGCAAGGAGCTACACGGACGCTTCTATCGGGCTCTCCATGGGCCCGATGTAGACTTCCCAGCGTCCGTATCCTGGCTACGTTTCGGTGACCTTTTCGGGGAAACTGAAGGTTTTGTCTGTGCAATTATGGACGAAGTTATCCTGACGAATAACTACCGGAGACATATAATGAAGGATGGGACGGTTGACGTGTGTCGGGCATGCCACCGCCCAGGAGAATCCATCCGACATATTATCTCTGGTTGTTCTCGTCTGGCTAACGGCGAATACTTACACAGGCATAACCAAGTGGCCAGGATTATTCACCAGCAACTTGCTTTGAAGTACAATCTAGTGGAATCGGAGGTACCGTATTACAAGTATGTGCCCGACCCAGTTCTCGAAAATGACCATGTCACGTTGTACTGGGATCGGTCTATCATCACTGATAGGACTATTGTTGCTAATAAGCCGGATATAGTGGTGATAGACCGATTAGCGCGCCGCACAATGATAATCGATGTCACAATCCCGCATGACGAGAACCTCGTGAAAGCTGAGAAAGAGAAACAAATTAAGTATCTCGACTTAGCACACGAGGTTGTCGACATGTGGAATGTGGACTCGGCGATCATTGTGCCGATTGTCGTTACGGCCAACGGCCTGATGGCCAAGAGCCTCGACGACCATCTGTCGAGGCTATCATTGGGCGGTTGGATCAAGGGTCTGATACAGAAGGCAGTACTCCTCGATACGGCTCGCATAGTGAGGAGGTTCCTGTCTCTGGAGCCCTAACCACCGGTAGCTTGGACCCTGTTCCCGATACCGGTTGGCCTCTATTTTTTATATTTTTAAATGTTTTTTTGTAATTTATTTTATAAAAATATTTAAAAATGTAGTAAATAAGAAAAGAAATCAATAAAAGACATAATAATACTATATAATATCCCTGTTCCCGATACCGGTGGGCTACTATTTTTGTATTTTTAAATGTTTTTTTATTTAATTTTTTTATAGAATAATATTTAAAAATGTAAAGATATGTAAATAAAATAAATAAATGGAATAATAATAATAAAGCTTTATTTATTCCATGCAAATTACAAACTATTAGAACAATATATACTAAGTTTATTTAGAAAAATGCAAATTAAGTAATTTGTACGGACCCCCTTCGGGTAAAAGCCTCCTCCAAGGAGTGCCATTGAGTTTTGAACTTGAATCGAACAATATTCAAAACTAATAGACAAAACAAAGTGTATGGGCAACCCATCAAACTGCTCGAAGTGTATTACGTCCAATAACATTAAGTGCTAAAGTAAACAATTTTTCATAACCTCAATACAATATAATAGTGACTCAGCTTAGTACAGATTCCTTTGTTGGACAGTCAACGCCATCTAGCGGATTCTGTCTACACCTCTAATACAACATACGTTGCTATCTGCAGTGCACCTGAGATCGATACACTCACGTCAATAATAGTTAACGTTTCATCAGAGTTTCGAAAGAGGGCGCTGTGTGTACAATAACAAACATATTATCCTAAAACACCTTGCAAAAATGGATGACATAAAGAGATTGTTGCTGGACATGCAGCAAGAAATCAAACAACAAAAAACTGAAATGATGGAAATGAAAGAAGACATAAAGAACACTATAAATAACAACATAAACGAAAAATTCAAAAACTTGGAAATAAAAAACGATATTCTGGAGAAAAAAATAGAAAAACAAAATATATCTATCAACAACCTGGAGAGACATATAAGGCGCAAAAATTTAATCATGTTTGGGGTTGAAGAACGGGAAAAATCGTACCACAAATTGGAAAAAAATATTATTGACATAATTAATACCTTCTTTAATCTCCAATACGAGAACACCTATATTGAATCTGTTAGAAGACTTGGAAAAAAGAGCGAAAAAGTTAGACCAGTAATAATAACGTTTTCTACACTCGGATTAAAAATAAATATTCAGAAAAATAGTAAATGCCTTGAAAATACACCATATTACATCAAACAAGATTACCCTTTAGAAGTACTCAACAAACGAAGGGACTTGCAAAGTCAATTAAAAAAAGAAAAAGAATTGGGAAAAAAGGCGTTTATTAAGTATGATAGACTTATTATATTGGATAACAAAAAAATCGATTCGTCTCATATCCAAACAAATAAAAGAAACCTGTCAGAATCGCCAGAGTCAACAGAAAATGCCAACCAGCACATTGAACGCAATAAGACACAACCATCGAAGAAAAACAAAACAGCCACTATGAAAAATTATGTTATACAAAAACCAAAACTAGTATACAACCGAGAAAACAGTCATGAACAATCACATAAGAAACAAGTTACCACCGAATAGCAACCACTAACGCGCCCCCCTCGCGATCTTCCAGTACGGCTAGTCACCGCGGGAGAGATAGACTACAACCCTCCAAGACAACAAGTAAATCAGCAACAGAAAAATAGGGATAGCACAACTAAACGCTCACCAAGCAAAAGCAGTTTGTATATTTGTACTCTCAATGTTAAAACATTATCATCAGCAGAGAAACTCATCGAGCTGAAATCAGCGCTTCAAAACGCTCACCACGACATAGTGGGATTGAGTGAAATACGCCGATTAGGTGAAGATATTATTGAGGATGATGACTACATAGTTACTTAGTATACCTAAAAGTTCCTTTGTTGCGGAGTTGTGTTTTAAAATATCGATATTCCAATCACCACAAATTATTATTTTCTTTCTCTTGTATTGGTCCGTCAAATAATTTAACAAATGATCAAGTTTATGGAGAAATACACCTGTTTGCGCTTTTCTCTGATCGGGTATCTATACTAATATTATAAAGAGGAAAGATTTTTTTGTTTGTTTGTTTGTTTGTTTGTTTGTTTGTTTGTTTGTACCGAATAGGCTCCGAAACTACTGGACCGATTTAAAAAATTCTTTCACCAATAGAAAGCTACGTTATTCCTGAGTAACATAGGCTACTTTTTAATCCCGAAAACGGGTCCTGTGGGGTGGCCCACGGGAGCGAAGCTCACTCACTTACCATCAACGCACAGGCCAAACGGCTGAAGCTTCAATCATGAAACTTGGTACTTAGGTTCTTTTGGTAGTGTAGATGAGCACTAAGAAAGGATTTTTGGAAATTCCACCCCTAAGGGCGTGAAATAGGGGATGAAAGTTTGTATGAAAATCCGTCAGTTTTAAAGTCAGGATCTTCATATTTTGGGTTTAGGCTGAAGATTAAAAAATGACTTACACGTGTCTCAGCGATTTTGAAAATTCCACCCCCATGAGGGTGAAAAGGGGGATGAAGTTATGGGAATAATTAAATCGTCTAAAGACTTGAAATTTTGCACATAGATACTTTATACTGTGCAGGCATCCACTAAGAAAGGATTTTTGTGAATTCTACCCCTAAGGGGGTGAAATAGGGGATGAAAGTTTGTATGAAAGTCGGTCAGTTTTGAAGTTAGGATCTTCGAATTTTACCTACCCTACCCTACCTACCCTACCCTACCTACCCTACCCTACCTACCCTACCCTACCTACCCTACCCTACCTACCCTACCCTACCTACCCTACCCTACCTACCCTACCCTACCTACCCTACCCTACCTACCCTACCCTACCTACCCTACCCTACCTACCCTACCCTACCTACCCTACCCTACCTACCCTACCCTACCTACCCTACCCTACCTACCCTACCCTACCTACCCTACCCTACCTACCCTACCCTACCTACCCTACCCTACCTACCCTACCCTACCTACCCTACCCTACCTACCCTACCCTACCTACCCTACCCTACCTACCCTACCCTACCTACCCTACCCTACCTACCCTACCCTACCTACCCTACCCTACCTACCTACCCTACCCTACCTACCCTACCCTACCTACCCTACCCTACCTACCCTACCCTACTTTGTCCCGTCCCTATCCCTTCACTATTTCTGTGTTTATCCATGACTAATAATAAGTAATCATACGCATAAGTAAGTAATTAAATTAAAGTATTTCCTTATAAACAACATTTTAAACCATTTTGCATGTCCACGCCAATATCGCCAGACTATTTGATGAGCTAACACGTGAACACGCTACATAGAACTGTCCAGGGTAGGGTAGGTAGGGCAGGGTAGGTAGGGTAGGGTAGGTAGGTTACGGTTGGGTAGGTAGGGTAGGGTAGGGTAGGGTAGGGTAGGGTAGGGTAGGTAGGGTAGGATAGGTAGGGTATGGTAGGTAGGGTAGGGTAGGTACGGTAGGGTAGGGTAGGTAGGGTAGGCCAGGGTAGGTAGGGCAAGGGTAGGTAGGGTAGGGTAGGTAGGGTAGGGTAGGTAGGGTAGGGTAGGTAGGGTAGGCTAGGTAGGGTAGGGTAGGTAGGGTAGGGTAGGTAGGGTAGGGTAGGTAGGGTAGGGTAGGTAGGGTAGGGTAGGGTAGGTAGGGTAGGGTAGGTAGGGTAGGGTAGGTAGGGTAGGGTAGGTAGGGTAGGGTAGGTAGGGTAGGGTAGGTAGGGTAGGGTAGGTAGGGTAGGGTAGGTAGGGTAGGGTAGGGTAGGTAGGGTAGGGTAGGTAGGGTAGGGTAGGTAGGGTAGGGTAGGTAGGGTAGGGTAGGTAGGGTAGGGTAGGTAGGTAGGGTAGGGTAGGTAGGGTAGGGTAGGGTAGGTACGGTAGGGTAGGGTAGGTAGGGCAGGGTAGGTAGGGTAGGGTAGGTAGGTTACGGTAGGGTAGGTAGGGTAGGGTAGGGTAGGATAGGTAGGGTAGGGTAGGTAGGGTAGGTAGGGTAGGGTAGGGTAGGATAGGTAGGGTAGGGTAGGTAGGGTAGGTAGGGTAGGTAGGGTAGGGTAGGTAGGTAAGTATAAGTCTGTCCTAAGAAACACTTTCGCATTACATTATTTTTTACTTTTTCTCTACATAATGTTAAAATATGATAAGGAGAAGCATGTAGTCTACGCGTGCGAAGCCGCGGGCAACAGCTATTCTATATATGTTTACAACAATCAGGCTCAAACCTATTATCTCTACGCCACAGCATTCAAAATAAAATTCTGTAGCTATACCTGAAGGAATACTTAATGTTTTTGTGTCAAATATCTTATTAGTTAAAATACAAGTACCCCCTCTACATTTATCTCGACTAAAAACTGCAGCCAATTTAAAATTATTTAGTTTAATATTAGCTTCCGTACCTTGCTTCACAAAAGTTTCACTAAAACAAAGTATATCAACCTCCTTATTTTTTTCTACCAATTCAGTTAAAGTTACTTCTAAAATGTCCAGTTTGCTGCAGATGCCGGCTATATTTTGGTGTAAGATTCGTAATTTATTATTCCGGCAATCCTGTTTTGATTTGTCATTATTAATAGTAGTATTATTATTGGAGGACTTACGAACGAAAAAACGTTTTGTTGTTTTTACTATTATCATGAAGTGAGTTCCGTGCACTTGAACTCAGTTTTATAAAATCCTTTTCATATCGAATAAAATCGATCTCTATATTTAGTTTGTAGGTTATTAAGTTTAATTTTGACAACTTATGATAACTTACTTCCAACTCATTTACTTCAATAAACTTACAATTCCTAAAGTTTTTTGTGAACAATTTTAGTTCGTAATTTATTTATTTATTTATTTATGTATTCTTTATTGTACACCAGAAAATACAGTAACAAAAGAAACTTAAAACTAAAAATATACAACGGGCGGCCTTATCGCTTAGTTAGCGCGGCGGCTTAGTTTTTCGACATTAAGGTATTTATTTTTAGAAACATTCAAAATCAATATCGTACAGTTACTTATACTACACAGAGTTCTACACAGATTAGTTAACAACATGTAGGGATTTTTATCATGTTTACCTACCGATAGAATAACAATGTCATTATCAGATAGGGTACGTGATAGATTATCTGGATTTTTTAAGATCTCGCTTGATGAAGCATATGGTTGAACTTTACCCTCGATGTTGTAATTATCATTCCATTTACCTGTCTTTGTATGTATGAGTTGTGCTGACAGACCTCTTACTTGTTCGTCTCCAATTATGTAGATATTCCTTTTAGTGTTGTGTTTTACTTGGGTTGTATGCTTTAAGTTTTCATTTGGAGAATTCACCGATATCTTTTCAGTCTTGTCGCTGTTAATTTCCAGGTCTGCATCCTGACAATGTACACCCTGCTCGTCGGCCGCTGTTTGTGAGCATTGTGCGTTTGGACTAATAAGTTGCTCTGAGAAGTCTAGTTTTGTTTGGATGGGACCTTTGCTCCTTTTCTTTTGTGACACTCTTTTGGGCGTGGATTTACAAATATCTTTTAACTGATTAATCTGAGTGCCGTACATAGACATTTGTTTTTTTAGATTGGCTATCTAATTTTCAGCAATTTCTAAGTTCTTCGCCAAAACAGAAACTTTTTTTTCTAATTCTTCTATTATATCAAAATTGTTTGATCTAATATTTGGGCAGCTTCTACATAATTGTGGATCTCTTTTCAATGTATGAGACAACACATCGATATCTTCATCCAACGGCAAAGATTCGAAAGAGTTTTCGGTAGATATGTTTGCCTCAAATTTGTCGTAATTGTCAATATGCGGCACAACTACTGGGGTGGCGGGTATATGAGAAGTATTCTCACTTAAAACAAAATTTTGCATGGGAATCATCTGTTGTTGAGGCGAAGAAGGTTTAGTTGAAGAATGTTGTTTTCTCCTAACTGTTATATTAGATGTAGTGGCATCTACATTTGAATCTGTTTTGTTTTTTATGCATATTTTGCATTTCCATTTCGTTCTTGCTTCGATGTCTTTTAAGCGATATGTTGATTCTGGATAACCGACACAATCAAACTCGTATCTTTTTATGCAGTTTGAACACAGAGCAGTGTTTTTTATGTTGACATATTTCTTGCAGATATTACAAGTGACTTGTTGTGCAGAAGTCTTGCGGTCACTGCTTACTGCCTTGTTCAAAGTGGATGACATTTTTTAAATTATTTAATTCACAAAAAGAACTTGCGATGCTTGGGCTCGAACTCGCGACACCTGCCACGACTTTCAACTTGGTGTTAATACCTCTAGACCAAGTCGGCTATGTGTAAAGCTTTGAAATTGGTTATCTTTTTTTTTTTTTTTTTCTTTATTTAAAGAGCTTTTTCGCTAATGCGAATATGACGCTCTGTATGGTATACATAATAAGAACAGTGTTTATTCTTAGCTTACTTAAATGATTAAAACAAGTAAAATTCAAAATTTAAAAATACCTGGTACATTTTTCTTTTTCTGTCGGGGTTAACTAGGTTCTGGGTCTGTTCTTCAAGGCGAACTTAACCATATTTATTACTTGTCGAATTTTGTTTGATAAAGGTATGGATAAATTTATGTTTTGAGCTCCAATTTGTGACCTTAGAAATTGATTCCGGACACATCTCATTAAAATATGATATGTGTCCTCATCTTCATTACACATGCTGCAAAAAGGTGATGGTAATTTTTTCATTAAAAATCCGAATTTGTTGAGAGGCATATGTCCAGAACGAAGTCTTAATAATATGGTTAAGTCAGCCCTGCATACAAAACACTTATCAATCCAAGGTGAATATGAGGGTTGTGAATGGATCGTCTTATACCAAATGCCTTTTTCCCTGGAACGAAGATCAAAGTAGTCTTTCCAATTTTCTAAACAAATATTTTTAAGGGCTGGAATAAAGTCCGTGCAATGTGGAATTGCTACGAAATCGGTGCCATCCGAACATGCTTGTTTTGCAAGATAATCTGCCTTATCATTACCGTCTATACCTATATGAGACGGGATCCACTGAATAACAATTAGCTTATTCTGAGATTTTAGTTTTAAAATCGTTCTAATTATTGTATAGGCTATCGGTTTACCTCGAAAAGTCGAGGTACAACGAGCCAAGTGTTGAATTGAACTCTTTGAATCTGTGTAAATGACATATTTGCCTTGGTCTAGAGATTCAATAAATGATAAGGCTTCAGAAATAGCAATGAGTTCAATATACATGATAGATACATTAGTGGGAACTTTGAATTTCATAAAACTCTCAGATTGTTCGTCATAGAATGCGCATCCTGCATGATCTCCATCCTTTGACCCATCCGTATAAATTTTATAAAAATCTGTATATTTAGACATATGTTTTAATGTTTCCTCTTTTAGTTTAGAACTACTTAACCTATTTTTGGCTTGTTTTATAAAATCTATATTTGTTTTTAAGACGCTGGACAAATCAATGTCAGCCATCCATGTGTCAAAAGAAAACATTTCTAGCTGCTTACATGAGCTGATTGAAAATTCCTTTAATTTATTATGAATTAAAACGAGCAGAGGAACTTTTTTGTTTCTTTCATTAAGATACACGTCACTTAACTTTTCTAAAGTTGGTGTTACTGTATTTAATTCATTAGAGTTTATTTTCAACCAAAATTTACCTGCCAAATACCATCGTCTAACCTCCAATGGTGGCAAACTAAGCTCGCATTCCATGACATGTGTAGGTGTAGTCCTAATAAATCCTCCAATTACCCTCATACATTGATTTTGTGCGACATCTAATTTATTTAAATATTTTTTGGCACTGGTATTATAAAGAAAACTAGCATAATCTAAACGACTTCTAATAGATGATATATATAACCTTCTTAAATGCTTTTGGTGAACACCCCAACCAGATCCTGCCAAGATTTTAAATACATTAAGGAATTTGAGGGTTTTCTCAATAATTTCATTTACGTGTTTCCCCCATTTTAAGGAACAATCCATCCACAATCCCAAATACTTAACGCAGTCCACGATGGGTAACAAACTACCATTTACATTAATCTCAATTGGATACCTGGCATATTTACTACCTTTATAAAATAGACATAATTTACTTTTAGACGAGGATATTTCGAGACCCAAACTTGATAAAATAGAAATAGTGTTGTCCAACATACATTGAATATCAGTTACAGCGTCAATAATATTTTTGCTAGTTACATACATAACAATATCATCTGCATATTGAGACACCGCTACGTCATGATATACTTGTTTACAAATCTTATAGGTTGCAACATTAAATAATAAAGGTGATAACGGGTCACCCTGTGCTATTCCAATTCCCGAATTTCTGTACAGAGTTGTAGTGTCACATGTAATAAGTAAACTCCTCTCTTTCAAAAAATTAAACAAATAAGTACAAATTTTCTTACCCGCTCCTAAATTGTCTAGAATTATCAATAAACTACGAACATCAACATTATTATAGGCATTGTTAATGTCAATAAAGCAAGATAATGTAAATGAATTTCCAGCAAAACCATACTGTATTTTAGACACAAGACTAGAAAGACTATCCAGACAAGAGCGTGTCTTCCTAAATCCCACCATATTGTTAGAAAATATGTTGTTTTTTTCCAAATACCACTCCAAACGTTTATTAAGAATTGTATGAAATGTTTTGCATAAGCAAGATATCAAGGATATGGGCCTAAGCGAATCTAATGAGTCTGGATTCCTTCCTGGTTTTGAGATGGGGAATATACGAATATCACGCCACTGTCTGGGGACAAAACCATTTTGTAAAAACAGATTGTATAAATGTATTAATGTAAGTTTAGCGTTAGTAGGTAGATTTTTTAACATTGAAAAAGATACATTGTCACAACCTGGAGCTGTATCTGAGGATTTAATACTTTTTTCCAATTCGTGTAGGGAAATAAGTTTTTCTAAATTAATATTGCTAGATGTAAAACTTGGCTGCTCATTAATAACATAATCAGGTGTCAAACTTTGTAGCAAATTCAATGCTTGAGTTTCACTTACATACCGATTGCGATTATTGTGATAGCCTTTGTACCACTTCATTTTTCTCCACATATCACTAGAAGAGGTTAGACAATCGACTGTTGAACAAAAGTTTTGGAATGACTCCCTTTTCGCTCTTCTAATGTCTCTTTGCGCGATACTAATTTTAGATTTTAACAGTAATAAATTATTAGGAGTTGGGTTACCACGAAACTGGGCCAGTGCAAGTCTTCGTTCCGCTACCCTTTTTGACAATGTAGGACTCCAGTAGGTTTTAGATTTAAAGTTATTGCTAGGGTTTCGATTAATTTTTGTTACTGGTATATGCAGTTCTGCTGCTTTATTCAAAATTTCCAAAAACTGGTCGTATGCCTGTTGTAAGTCATTAGTAACATTAAAATTGTAAAATGTCTCTTCCAGGTACAGTCGATACTGCTGCCAGTTAGCCTTTTTAAAGATTCTTTTAATATCTGAATGCCTGGTTGATGGACAGTTTGTTGAAATTTTAATGATGAGGTGGTCACTTCCTAGACATTCATTGGTCACTGTCCAATCAAATTTAACAGCAATATCTGTTGTTACGAGTGACATATCAGGAGATGATTTTTGCAAGACTCCGCCTACCAGTTTAATTCTGGTTGGAGCTCCATCATTCATCACTGTTAAGTTATGACATAACAAGGAATCGAATATTTGTTTGCCTCTAGTGTCGTTTTTACATGACCAGTTACTATGGTGTCCGTTAAAATCTCCAAGCAAAAGCGTTTTATCGCCACACCTTGATAATAGTTCATCCCAATCTTGTTGACACGTTCGAACAGAAGGGGGGCAGTAAACGGATATAATGTTATTCAGGGACTCACAATTATGAATTTTAAGGTGTAAGATTTCGAAGCCTGCATTTCCAATTTGACATTGAGCAACTTGAGCTTTAACCGAGTTGTGGACTAAGATTAAAACTCCTCCATATCCGTCCCATCTATCTTTCCGATGTATATTATATCCACTAACTCGTAGGTTGAACTCAGGTTCCAACCAGGTCTCTGACAGTGCAGCAATATGTATACTTTCTTGAGAAAGAAGGGCTTCCAATTGCGTTAACTTCCTTTTTAAACTTTGGCAGTTCCATTGAATGATTTTTAATTTATATTTATTGTTAGTTTTCGCTGTCATTGTTCGCACTAAATTTATTACTGGACAAGTTGAAAATCTTATTTATAATCAATTGTATAAACCACTCCAACAGTATTTGGACACACATTTTAATTTTATTAGTTAAAGTATAATGCCTCTTTAAAATAATTTTCTTACATTTTGCCAGTAACTCCCTGATTTTGTTAAATGTACTGTCCTTTTCTTTTTTAGATTTACCTGTATATTCTTCTTCTTTTTTGCTGGTATCACTATCCGTGTCTGTACAAAAACATTCCCAATCATAGGAGATATCGTTGACTTTCTGGCTGTGTAGTTTTTTATTTTTTGATTTTGTTTTATTAGATGAAGTGGTGGGGACTACGGGATCTGATGTACTTTTAGTTTTCTCAGTTGACATCGAGCCGCGTACACCTTCACATACAGAGGAATACAGAGGCCGCGGCGTTTTATGGAACGGACTTGAGGTTACTTGTTCAGTCACAGATCGGGTTATATGGTATGGCTCAGAATTAACTGTATTAAATATTTCTTTGTCTGGAATTGGAGTCGAAGATGGGACGTACATTATGAGGGCTTTTTTGTAGGTACAGTTGAACTGTGACATTATATTTCTTATTTTCTTCTCCTTCTCATATATAGGACAAACTTTGCTTAATGCCATATGATCACCTTTGCAATTGACGCACGTATACGACATCGTTTCGCAACATTCGTGATTGTTGCTGCATTTAGGGCACACAATTTTCTTGTTGGGACAAATCTTTTTGTAATGACCGAATTTCCAACAATTAGAACATTGTGTAACCGGATAGACATATGGCTCCACATTTATTCTAACACCATACATATGTATATATGCTGGTAGTGAAGAACCTTTGAAACATACTCTTAAAGTCTCACTCTCAGTCCATCCAGAACCGTCCCTCTGTCTGCGATTAAGCCGCTTAACCGATATTATTTCTGTCTCAGACGACAAACTATTTATTATTTCTTCCTCGTTACAATCAAGTTCTATGTTTTTAATTATTCCGTAAGTAATTTGAACCTCCATAGTTTTAGAAATATGCCATTTCTTTTCCTTAAATTCTGTGCAGTTAATTAACTTTTGTACATCTAAATCACTTTCGAACTGTAACATTACTTTAAACTGATTGGAATATTTAATGCATGAAACGCGTTTAATGTTGTTTACTTGTAATAGCTTAGCTAATTTAAACTGTTTAGGCAGGGCTTCCTTACAAATGATTGAAACTTCTATTTTTCCTTCGGAGTCTAGATGTTTAAGATTACTTAAACTCTTATAACGTTTTCCGTTATTGTTAACAACAGTCCAGTTATCATCTATCTCTTCTATTGGTCTCTTCTTTCGTGATTGAGAGTTATCTATTACTTGTTGATCTTCAAAGTTTGTCTCCATCTCATCTATTTGTATATTGTCTTCTCTGTCTTGCGTATTCATCTGCATAATATTTGTGTCAGTATTATTCGCTAATGGGTTAGGACTCGACATTGTTTACACTTCGCGACCACCCAGGTAGCCGTTATCGCGTCGCGACGCCGACCCGAACACGTGCGGTACAGGTGGCGTCACAAAAAAGGTTAACCGACAAGTAATTAGCTTGTTATTGTGCACGTCAATCTCGACCGTTGGACGAACACGTACTGAATTGGTTATCTTATAGTACGTTTACTCGACCGTCGCGAAGTGCCGCCGTTATATTCGGTTTTGAATTTTTCACTGCAACCCTCACAAATAAAGTTATGTTTTAAGTTCACTTTTTATTATTTTATTCTATTATTTCACTTATTATTATTTTATTTTATTTGCTCTGAACACTGGATACTAGGTTCTGTGAGGTAAAAACTGTTTTTTATTTGAAGTAGTATAGTTTTTTCACTGTAGAAAGTTTAGTACACTGTTAACTATTTATTGTTATATTCTCACTTATCTTGTTTATAGCTCTGAGATAACACTTGTACTGGTTAATTGGGTTATACTATGAACACTTTTCGAATATTTGTATATTAAACTTTGAGTTTTATATTTTTAAACAATTATTTCACACGGAACTATTGTTGACTAAGTGACGTTCACCCGTCGTCCATCCGTCGTCCGTCGTCAAATTCAACCACTCTGCCAATATATGTAATGGTAAACAGCGCTGCAGCTGCTGTGCTGGAGAACACTCTTACAAAGAGTGTGACAAGCCCAATGAGCTCTGCTGCATTAACTGTAGTGGACCTCATTTGGCTATATCAAGCACCTGTCCGGTTAAGATAAGGAAAATGTTAGAAAAAAAAAAAGAAAAAGTAACTTATGCTAACATAGCTAATACAAACAATACAAAGAAGGAAACTGACTTCCCTCCTTTGCCGGACCGCTCCAAGACTAAGGAAAATGTAAATAATGTAAACAAAGAACTAGTTATAAATAAGAACAAAATGAAATTATACAAGGTTATGTACATAACACACCCCTAAATAAAGAAAACAAGCCTGATAAGAAAACTGCACCCAAACCAAACATCCAAGACCAAATCATTGCCAATAATGATGTCTTAATGGCCTTAGTCCACACATTAATACAACTAAGCAACAAATCGGACGATGTGCCCATAACCACGTCGTCTATCAAAGACATGCTCATCAAAAATCTGTCAACTTAATGGATTTGTTTTCCAACATTGTAACTTCCTTATGTATCGCACAGTATAATGCTCAAAGTTTAAATAATAAAAAACCTTTATTAATTAATTTCCCACGAAATCAAAATATAGATATTTGTCTAATAAATGAAACTTGGCTAAAAGACCAACAGAGTTTTAAAATACCTGACTATAACTTCCACCATAAAAATGCAGCTAACAGTCATAATGGAGTAGCTATCTTAATAAAGCCATATCTAAAGTATAATATGTATAATTTCTGTACTTACAGAAATAGGCGAAATAACAGTTTTATGTTATATTGTCCCCCTAAATCTGGGCATATAAGAATAAATCGATTGCAGAATATTATCAGGGACCTCCCTAAACCTATATTCGTTAGTGGTGATTTTAATGCCCATCATATTGCCTTCGGATGCGTGTCCACAAAAGGCAGGGGGCAAGGTTTATATAATTTAATTGATGATAATGACTTATGTATAATTAATAATGGTGACTTTACTACAGTCAATCGCCCTCATTGCAATCCATCGGCAATTGATGTCACTTTCGTTAGTCCAAATCTTGCGCCACTTTGTGAGTGGTCTGTCCATGATGATACAATGGGAAGTTATCATTACCCAACTATTACAAAACTTGCAATCTGTGCTGACAAATATCAAATTAATCCACCTGTTGACAGATTTTTGTACAATCAAACTGATTGGAGTAAGTTTTTTGAAATATCCAAAAATGTTTTCCATGATATGAAGATTGTTGAAGAGGATCCAATGTCCACTTACCTCGAATTTTGTACTCGCCTTGATGCCTTGAAGGAAATGGTGATTCCAAAGTTGCTTAAAACTAGTGATTTTAGAAGTAGAATTCCAGCTCCTTGGTGGAATTCTATTTGTGAGCAAAGTGTATTTGCATCTTATACTGCTCTGAAATTGTACAGAAGTGACCCAACTACAGATCATCATCTGCCTAGCCTTTTTCCCAATTATTGTTGGGGTCGGCTTCCAGTCTTACCAAATTCAGCTGAGTACTAGTGTTTTACATGGAGCGACTGCCTATCTGACCTCCACAACCCAGTAACTGGGTAACACGATACCCCTTGGCAAGACTAGTGTCAGATCTCAGGCTTCTGACTACCCGTAACGACTGTCAAAGATCTTCAAATGACAGCCGGGACCAACGGCTTAACGTGCTTTCCGAGGCACGGAAGAAACTCGGTATGTTGAAATGGTCACCCATCCACGGACCGACCTCGTCAAGCGTTGCTTAACCTTGAAGATCGACCCGTGCGGCTGTTATTATTAAGCCACGAGCTCCTCCGACCCAACTACAGATTTTAAGAGATTAGATGCGTTAAAAAACGCACAATTTCAGAACAGAAGAAGATCGGTTGGAACAACTTTTGTAACATTTTTAATAGAACTACACCACTGAGTAAAATTTGGAACCTTATTAACAGATTTAAAGGCATCAGATCTGGTAACAAATCATACAGGGATGAATTTATTCAACCTTTTTTGACAAAAATATCTGATAATAGTAACCTTATAGAATAGTAGCATTATTTTGATCTCAATAATGACAACCCAAACACAAAATTTTTATGGATCCTTTTACATGGACTGAATTCTTAATGAGTTTGCAATCTAGAAAAAATACAACCCCAGGTTTAGATGATTTCCCTTACATACTGATTAAAAATCTTAATGATGATGTAAAACATTTATTCTTAAAAATTCTTAACAATCTTTGGTCTAAGCAAATAATACCAGAATCATGGAAAACACAGTGCGTGATTCCCATATTAAAACCCGACAAACCACCAAATTTAGCTAGCAGCTATCGTCCAATCTCGTTATCCTCATGTCTTGGAAAGATTTTTGAGAATATGTTGAAGAATCGTTTGGACTGGTACTCTGAATCCAATAACATTATTCCGTCAGTGCAATATGGATTTAGGCGCGGTCATAGCTGTGCTGACAGTTTCACTTCCTTAATAGCAGACCTGAAAAGGGCAGAAAATGGCAAATTACATAGCGTTTGCGTATTTTTGGATGTACAAGGTGCTTTTGACAATGTTGACCCTGGCATACTTGTCAAAATATTGACTGGTAGTTTAGGTTTACCTGGACTTGTGTCCAAATGTATTTATGATTTCTTGAGTAACAGAAAACTCTTTGTCAAACATAATAACATCCTTTATGGACCAGAGTGGGCCAGTAAAGGTACAATGCAAGGTGCAACCCTGTCACCCTTGATCTATAACTTATACACTTGTGAAATATGTAAATATGTTAATACTCAGAATGTAAATATACTGCAATTTGCTGACGATTTAGTTCTGTATAGTTCAAATTCTAATTTATGTGCAGCTATTGACACTGTAAATATAGCACTAGGAAAACTTTATGATTATTATAGTAATAGGCTGCATCTTAAAATTAATGCTTCAAAAAGCAGTGTTATGATTTTTGGAGATGACAATCCTACTACTGATGTTATTTATGCTAAAGAAAGCATTCAAAGAGTTAACCAGCATAAGTTCTTAGGTATTGTCATCGACCAAAAACTCAAATTCGAAGAGCACATTAAATTTATTGCAAAAAATTCATACAAAGGGCTAATAACTGCCGGTTTCCCAGCTCAGAATTATCGGGCTGTTAACGTAATCGAGGATTAATCGCCTGTTAATTCTACTTTCAGTTTCTCAACATCCAATTGTGACAAGTGGTTGACAATTTGTCACATTTGAGTAAAATCTCGAATTAACCACATGTTACAGCAGTTTTGGGTTTCTGAGCACCTTTTTCAATGTTAATCTCTTGTCAACGAGCCTAATTTATAATTGTTGGAAATTGGTCGATTATTCGCGGATTAAAATTAATATTATGACTTTAAAGGCTTATATTACGACTAGCTTTAGCCCGCGGCTTCGCTCGCGTGGAATTTGGTCTGCCACATAAAGTTTCGTGACAAACCATTTTAATTAAATTATTTATTTATTTTTAACTATAAATTCTACTCGTATCCGAAATTTCAGTTGTCTAACTTCAAAACTAATGGATTCCATACAACCGTTGAACCCCTATTATATTAAGGGCGAAACCCTTGGAGGTGGAAAAACAATTCCTAATCTATAACTACTACTAACCGTTATTCTTAACCTAACAAAAATATACAAAAACAAAAAAAGAATCTATTGACTGGTCCAAACAAAATCCTTATTTATATTACTAAAACTGCAATCCTATAATTAAACAAAAAAAAGAACATTTATAATACGACTGAAATTAAAATAAAAAGGAATGAATGTTACTAAAAATACACAAATTAAAAAAAATTATTATGCCTACTGTATGAATTAATAAATCGCTAGGAAAATCGAATTTGCTGTAGAGAAAATACGCATAATGAATATAACCGTATTCAGGGCCACGGTATTCAGGGCCCTGAATACCGTGTAGTGCAATAAGCCCTTAAGCCATAACGCGGCATTGCTTGGATCACATCGCCCCTCTTCCCGCTCCCCCGCTTTACCCGTCGCGCGTATTTGTGTCGCTCGAGCTCCATTCAAGTCAATCTTATCCTGTTAACTTTTATACTATGCGTTCAAATTACTTAGTGTAAAAGACAAAGTTTATCTACATTAAATATTTAAAGCGACAAATGTGTCGATTTTGATAAGAGCAAAAATAAATATTCTAAAATGTGCATTGTAAAAAAGTATTCAATTTAATTGTATTTATGGTTCACTATTTTGGTCATAGTGGCTTCCACATAAATGGTAGATATATGCTGTCCCGGACTTTTATTTAGAACTATTTAAGACAAATAATCCTACGCTACATTATATTTGTGTATCTCCAACGGTTTAGGCAGCGCACGCAAAGATAGCTCTCAGAGGGCAGATTTTTTTCCGACTTATTTGATATTTATCGTTATTTTATGGCCAAATTACAAAAATGAAAAATAGGCTACAATTTATAATGTTTATAAATTGTAGCCTATGTGTTATTCTGATGTATAAACTATATTCCTGTAAAGTTTCATCCAAATCCGTTCAGTAGTTTTTGCGTGAAAGATTAACAAACATACATACATACATATAACCATCCTCACAAACTTTCGCATTTATAATATTATTATTATTATATATTATAGTAGGATAGGATAGATTCGCTCCCGTGGGTACAAACAAACAAACCCCTCCCTTTTCACCCCCTTAAATGTTGAAAGTTTTGGAGTGGTGACCGCGTACCGGAAGACGCAGCGTTGGAAGGCCCCCCTCTAGGTGGAGCGAGGCTGGTCAAGGCTGCGGGAGTCCGGTGGATGCGAAATGCACCGTACCGACCAGTGTGGCGACATTTGGGGGAGGCCTATGTCCAGCAGCGGACGTTTTTGGCTGAAATGATGATGATGATGGTGAAAGGTTGAATTGTCCAAAATTCCTTCTTAGTGCTCTCCTAAACGAAACCCTATACATTACGATTCTTAGCAAGCTTTAAAGCCCGCTAAATCGTTTTTGGGGTAGTTTCGAAAAACTTATAATGACAACCTTTATTGTTTACGTAAGTTGGTATTTATTACAACTTTCAAGTTTATTAGCCCAAGAAATAAGATCCTATAAAAAAACTTTTACACCCACTTAAATCGCCTTTTGAGGATAGTTTCAAAAAACTACGTATGACAATCTTTATTGTTTACTTATGTTGGTATTTATGTCAAGTTTCAAGTTTATTAGCCCGAGTAATGATTCTTCAAAAATAAACTTTAACACCTCCTATATCGTCCTTTAGGGTAGTTTCGAAAAACTTATAAAAACAATCTTTATTGTTTTCTTAGGTTGGTATTTATGCCAAGTTTCAAGTCTATTAACCCAGGAAATCAGATTCTTCCATACAAACTTCAACACCCCTAAATCATCATTTGAGGGTAGTTTCGAAAAACTAATAATGGCGACCTTGATCATTTATTTAGATTACTATTTGTGCCAATATTCATGTATTTTGGCTGAAGGAATTAGATTTTACATTCAAACTTTCTACCCTTTTTTCACCCCCTTAGGGGTATAATTTCCAAAAATCCTTTCTTATCGGAAGCCTACGTCATAGAAAGAAAACACCCTCCAAGTTTCAGGTCTCTACGATCAGCAGTTTAGGCTGTGCGTTGATCCGTCAGTCAGTCATTCAGGACAAAGCATTTTATATGTATAGTTACGCTCCCGTGGGCCACAGGACCCGTTTTCGGGATAAAAAAATAGCCTATGTTACTCAGGAATAATGTAGCTTTCTATTGGTGAAAGAATTTTTTAAATCGGTTCAGTAGTTTCGGAGCCTATTCGGTACAAACAAACAAACAAACAAACAAACAAAAAAATCTTTCCTCTTTATAATATTAAGTATAGATAAAAAGATAATAGGGGTCGGCGAAAACTATGGTATGGGTCGAGTTATAAAAAATATGTTTAATAAATCAATTATAGTTGATTACCAAGATCTAAAAAAAAATTAGCATATTACAAACTTTTAAATTAATTACATTATAAAAACTTGACACAATTATAAAAAAATGTTATTTTGTATTTATTTAAATAAATAAAAATAAAACAAACTGTTACTGACCTGGGAATCGAACCTTCCTCACGCTAGTGCGCGTGAGGAAGGTTCGATCCGAAGGTCAGTGTTGACTATACCCTGTACTTTTTTGTTTACTGTTTGTGTTTAACTTGAAGCGGCTGGGGTGGTGACCGCGCCAGGGTAAGCAACACTTACCAAGGTCAGTCTTGGGATGGGTGAACACTTTTTTTGGATCGCTTGTTTATGGATAGGTTACTCCGCCAGGGTAAGCAACACTAACCAAGGTCAGTCTTTGGATGGGTGACCACTTTTTTTTGGATCGCTTGTTTATGGATAGGTTACTCCGCCAGGGTAAGCAACACTTACCAAGGTCAGTCTTGGGATGGGTGACCACTTTTTTTTGGATCGCTTGTTTATGGATAGGTGACTCCGCCAGGGTAAGCAACACTAACCAAGGTCAGTCTTTGGATGGGTGACCACTTCTTTTTGGATCGCATGTTTATGGATAGGTGACTCCGCCAGGTTAAGCAACACTAACCAAGGTCAGTCTTTGGATGGGTGACCATCGCCACAAAATTTTTGATCACCCATCCTAAAGTCACCCCGTTAGGTTAAACAACATCTAACAAGATCACCCATCCAAAAACAAGCGAACCCAACAAAAGTGGTCACCCATCCAAACAGTGACCTTGGTATGTGTTGCTTACCCTGGCAGGGTCACCCATCCAAAAACAAGCGAAACAAAAAAAAGCGGTCACCAATCCCAAGACTGACCTTGGCAAGTGTTGCTTACCCTGGCGGGGTCAGCCATCCAAAACAAACGAAACAAAAAAAAGCGGTCACCCATCCAAAGAATAACCTTGGTAAGTGTTGCTTAACCTGTGTGGGTGGCGTCACCTATCCAAAAACAAGCAAACCAAAAAAAAAAAAGTGGTTACTCATCCAAAAATCGACCTTGGTAAGGTTAGCTTAACTTGGCGGCTACACCAACCCAGCCTCTCAAGATAAAATACTATTTAAAGTTACTGATTACGTTATAGTAGTGAATGAATACCAGCTAGGGTAGCCAACTGAAATAAATTAATGTCGATTATTAAATGTAACAAGCGATTACGTAATTTCTCGATGATGAAGTGTTGAGAAACTCACTGACAACTGACGGCTGGTTAATTTGTGACAAATTGTCAGCTGATTTGAGATGTGACGTTGACTTCAGAAACTGGCCCAATGTTCTAAGATGCCTTGCTGGGTTATCTTGGGGAGCTGATCCAAAAATATTGTCAATACTGTACAAAGCAATAGTAAGAAGCCACTTTGATTATAGTACTTTAGCTTATATTAATTGTACATAATATGTACATAGATTGGATATAATTCAGAACAAGGCTTTGAGAATCATCTCTGGAGCAATGTGTTCAACTCCTATAAGAGCCATGGAAGTTGAAACCAAAATCATGCCCCTAATTTTGAGGAGAATATTGCTATGTGAAATATATTGCGTGAAACTTTTGTCATCACCTAATAAAGATGTCATCAACAGAATAGTCCCTCACCTGGTTAATGTCTCTGGTCCATTGTCCTCAGCAGATGAACTGTTAAGGGGCATAACTCCACAGTTGTGCCGGATATATCTGGAAATATATAATAAATGCAAAAGGATTAAAAAAACAGTCACAGTGGCCTTGCTATGCCCACAACTATGTTAGTATAACTTATCCGATTCATGTTCTAGAACACAGAGTTACAAGTAATAATGACATGCTAGAATTTTTGTCAGAAAATAATAAGTATTATACTCTATACACTGACGGCAGTAAGGGAGATGACCATGTGAGATCTGCTTTATATGATCCTCAAACAAGGTTCACTCAAAGCTTTGTTCTGGACAATGCATGCTCAATATTTACTGCAGAAGCCTATGCAATCCTAGAAGCATTAAAGTTAATAAGTCATATTCACCAGTCTTATAAATTCTTCTTAATTTTAACCGATTCATTGAGTGTTTTGGAAGCTTTAAAAAAATTGTAATTTAGTTTTAAAACTAATTATATTTTGTACATAATTAAAGATTTAGTATATAAGTTAAATTGTAAGGATACTGAGATATCCTTTATGTGGATCCCTTCGCATAAAGGTATATCTGGAAATGAAGTAGCAGATAGAACTGCAAATAAGGGGATAAATTTACTGGATTTTCAATATGTAGCTAGTGTACCGCGTACAGATTATTATAGCTTCATAAACGAAGAACTGAAAAATCTCTGGGTTGAAATGTGGAAGAAAGACCAAGAGCAGAAAGGAAAGTGGTACGGAAGTATCCAAACAGACTTACCAACAGAACCCTGGTACAACGACCTGGAGTCAGCCAGCCGGCACTTTATCACCACGATTAACAGGCTCCGCTTTGGCCATACCACCACACCTGCCCACTTACCCCGTTTGGGCATAATTTCAAGTGATTCTTGTAAATTCTGTAACACACCGCAAGCAGAAGCTGAACACCTGATTTTGAATTGTCAAAATTTTGCGATTGAAAGACTGATACTGGCCAGTGAATTGAGTGATATCCTACCAAATAATTCCTCCCGCCGCCTGAACGATATTCTAAAAACTATAAAGTGTTTTGTGCCAATTTTTAAATTTATTATAAACAGTAGTGGAAGTGTGTAGTGTACGAATCAAGTTTTTAAACTCTTAAAACTTCAAATTAAGACTTTTCTATTAAAGACTTGGCTTAAAGGTCTCGTTACCAAGCCAGTGGCATAGCCACAAATATAAAAAAAAAATGTAACACAATTGTTTATTTTTTCTTAATTCTGCTACTCACTACTAGGTGGTGTTGTAATCAATATATTCAAAACATTTGAATAAAAAACGGTATACTTAAATGCTTTTTCTTTAATTTTTATATATCACTGTATTATAAAATGTTTTATGAGTGACTTTGTTTGTTTACAGTTTAGATAAATTATAACAACAGTACAAAGTTCACTTGATTTTCTTAATTACACGATAAATTCACTGTTTTTATAGTTATTAGATCACAGATGATTTGTTATTTACTCAACAAAAATACGTAATAACACTGTCACAGTTTATTTGTAGGTTCAGTTTCACTTTTACATATAGTACATTAACTAAACATACGAAAAAACAATTATTTAACCAATTTTAAACGGAGCACAACAAAATGTAATGTTTACTAGAGCGCGCCATCTAGCGATTAAAGCCTCTTGGATGTACTTATAAACAGCTAGCGTTGTAGATCTATTTTTGCGAAAACCGTTTTGGCAATCGTCGAATATTTTATATTTTTCCCAAAAAAAGTTACCCACGATCGCACATTGCTTTTTCAAAGATTTTAGATCCTGTGGGCAGAAGGGCAATTGGTCTATAATTATTTGGGTCGATTTTGGCATCTTTTTTATGAATCGGTTTAATTATAGCTTTTTTTAGTTGATTAGGGAACATGCCTTCTTCGAACGATTGATTAGTCAATTTATAAAATGGTAAGGTAAGTTCGTCAGCGCACTGTCTGAAAAGGGTTGGTTAATATGAGATGTTTAAATAAAACGAGAACACTTATTGTAGGACTTTTAGATTTGTTCTCATTTTAACTATTGCACATTTGACGAAGTAAATGTGTTTGATTATGACCTAATGTTATTTTTATTACGCAAAATTGTCAACAATGGCGAATGTTATAATGTCTATGACCAATAACTAGATTTAATAATTTAATACGAGAACTAAAAAAAATTGAGTAAATGATTAAATACTAAAAAGTCATAAGAGTATTTTACTCAGCCATGTAATAATGAGAAACATCTTTAATATGATATTCAGATAACCGGAAAGTTGGATAGTTTTATGATGAGATGACTATTTTAATAATAATCTACGAACAACTTTGTAGAAAGTAGTGCTTGGTACTATGGTGACCTAACACACCTTTCTTGTAATGATAGGATATGGTAAAAGTTAAAGTCTTGGATTATAAGGGAAACAACTATATTGAAACACTATATGTATAACACTTAGATACACGAAATACTAAATTATGGTGAACTATGTAACTAAATTAATGGTAAAAAGTATGGTAAAATGGTTATGGTTTTGGTTAAGAGTACGTGGTGTCTCTGACGAGATCTAAACGCGAACTGGCCCACATTTTGGTAATCAAGCGAATGTGCATACTTGCTTTCGATGCAATTATGCATTTTCGCTGTGTTCGGTTAAAACTCGAACATATTCCCAAGAGCGAGAAGAAATGCGGGATGATAGCTTAAATTACACTATAATATGGTTTGTATATAACATTTTTTTTTTTTTTTTTTTTTTTTTTTTTTTTTTTTTTTTTTTTGTTTAAAAAAACGTTGCCCCACACTAGGAATTTCTTCCTGTATCGTGGGTGCGTTTACAAACATATAAACTCACATACACAAACACCCAGAGCCGGAACAATCATCTGTAGGTCATACAAATTTTTGTTCCGTGCGGGAATCGAACCCTTCGAATTAAATTCCTTAAACACATTTGTTTCTAGTAATCTTATCTGGTAAGCATAACGAAAATTAAAAGCAAATATAGGTCTACTTAAATAACTATCATTATTAAAAACATTCATGATGGTTTAAAATTACACTATCTTTTTTGTGTTTTCTTTATTGCCTGATTGATGGTTATTCCGTTGAAAATTTTTCTTCTGGTTTTGGTTGTGGTTGCTGTATGGGAATGGCTGATGCGGCGTGGTTTTTTGGTTGGCTGGTTCTTGCTTGCGACGAGACGCTTCTAGCGCTGTGAATTTTTTCTCCAAGAATTCCAGGAACTCCTGCAGATCGGGTAGCTCTCTCGGATTCTTGACCGATTCTATGTATTCGGTGAAGGTGTCATTATCCAGCTTTTGCGCTAGTAGGTGCACTAAAAGTGGATCCCAAGTTGCTATATCCACTCCCAGATTCTGTATAGCGTGCAGCATCTCCTTGGTTACGTCATGCAGCTTCTTAATCGTAGCCAGCGTTTGCTGTTGTATATTGGGTAACCCAAGTAGGATATTAATATGGGACGTGAAAATCAATTTCTTGTTACCATACCTATGGCTTAATATTTCCCAACATACCTTATAATTGCCAGAGCTAATCTGTAAATGGTGAATCAGACGCTCTGCTTCTCCAGTCACCTTACTCTTCAAAAACTGCATTTTCTGCGCATTAGACATCGACGGGTTTTTATCGATCGCTTCGCTAAACAAGTCTTTGAACGGAACCCACTGGTTGTAAGTTCCATTGAACACGGGGATGTCCATCTTCGGAGCTGACTTCTCTCGGTGCCTTACTGCCCACATCTTTTCGTTGATGTCGTTTGTCAACACACTGTACGTTTCCTCGTGCTTGCAGAATTCCATTTGGTACGTAATATCGTCACCCCCATCCTCACCTTCAATTTCCCAATGAAGTCTGTCAATCTCACTCCATCGGCTATCCAGTGATTTTAGAGCGTTCTCGAACTGCCACTGATTCTCGAACTTATCTACTTCTATATTACTTACGGTTCTCATGAACGCCTTGAAATTTATACTCTGCTTCTTTACCAACCCGTTTAGCTTGCTTGACCCTCTTTCTGTATGGGGAAAATTCTCTCGCTGCGAGGCCTCCTTATAGCGAGACGACGTACCTGGATGTGGCTGTGCCGTCTCATCTTCCGGACGACGATGGTCAGCGCTTAGCTGTGACCTAGCCCGGATACCTGGTAATGGCTGTACCTCCTCCGCTTTTGATCTACGGGGGCTTTCTTCCTGCAGCTGCGTTGTGCCTAACTGCCTTATGGTTTTATCAATTATCTCCTTTATTTTAAAATAAACTTCCTGGACTGTTTCGAAACATCCCTTTTTGAAGTAAATATGCTCAGCATCCGCAAACTGACACATTTTCTTATGGTTTTGTTGGTAGTCGTGCCAGTATGCTTCCAACATATCAGCCTTACGCTTGTAATTTTCGATGGTCTTCCTCTCAGATCCATCCTTCTTTATGTTGGATAAAAACTTACTCAGGATTTCATAGAGCTCTGTTTGGTTGATGAACAGAGTATCAGAATCCATTTTAAATTCGTTGGTTTTAAAAAAAAATGGTAATGGTTAATATAAATCAATGCTTTGATCTGACCTTTATGCTCCAACCGATCGTGTCTGCAATCCGAGGTTCTCCCAATTGCAGCGATCTCCTGGTTCGCGTGGCACTGTATCACTTGGTAGTCACTGTCACTGGTAATTAAATGCTCGAAGGACCATGTAGAAAGTAGTGCTTGGTACTATGGTGACCTAAACACACCTTTCTTGTAATGATAGGATATGGTAAAAGTTAAAGTCTTGGATTATAAGGGAAACAACTATACTGAAACACTATATAACACTTAGATACACGAAATACTAAATTATGGTGAACTATGTAACTAAATTAATGGTAAAAAGTATGGTAAAATGGTTATGGTTTTGGTTATGAGTACGTGGTGTCTCTGACGAGATCTAAACGCGAACTGGCCTACATTTTGGTAATCAAGCGAATGTGTATACTTGCTTTCGATGCAATTATGCATTTTCGCTGTGTGTAAAATTTGTGACATACAAATATGATGCCTAATATAACAAACGGTAAAGATTTTGTTCATTATAAACGCATTTTGTTTTGGATGAAATGAATATAGTTATTGGCATAGGTGGCCAATTACTGTAATGTTATTTAAATTATTGGTGCAGTAATTGGCCACTACATTTTTGAAGTTTATGTTATGTTTTTGTCATTTTACCCTTCAAATACGCGTAGTATGCATTTCACTCTATATATTTTATAGATTTTTAATCACTGAACTATGTAAATTTGCTTCAAAATATCACATCCTAAAATTGTATGAACTTAACATTTTTTAAACAAACTTACCCGTTTTCGATACCACCACGAAAAAATCACAGGCTACAAAAGAACTAATCCATCTAGCGGTGTTTTGACAAAACTTTTAGACAGTCAACAATTGTGTTGCCTTAATGCATTTTAATATTTACCATTTAGTAATGTGGCTTGCTAGTTTTTCAATACCGCTGGTGAAATGGCTAATAACTATATAGGGGCCAATAACTATACCGTTTCCCCTATTTTATACTTTTCAAAAAAAGAGTTCACACGATCTCACATTGCTTTTTCAAAGACTTTTTTTTGCTTTTTTTTTTTAGATGCTGTGGGCAGGAGGGCAATTGGTCTATAATTATTTGGGTCGATTTTGGCATCTTTTTTATGTATCGGTTTTATTATAGCTTTTTTTAGTTGATTAGGGAACATGCTTTCTTCGAACGATTGATTAATCAATTTATAAAATGGTAAGGTAAGTTCGTCAGCGCACTGTCTGAAAAGGGTAGGCGGGAGTTCGTCTATGCCGTGACTATTTTTATTTTTTAGGTTTTTAAGATCTGGTTTACTTCGTATCCATCAACCGGGCTAAGAAACATATATGAATGTATTTTCAGTGAGGTTAATCACAGATGTTTTTCTCAGTTCACAGCATATATGGGAGGTATTTTCTCCAATGGATGCGAAGAAGTTATTGAATCTGTTAGCTACCTGTTTAGGTTCACTTACTTGGTTTGGCGTTTGTAATGTTATATTTTGTCTATAGTTTTTGGTCTTTTTATGTGTTCGTTCTTTTACAATATCCCACATAGTTTTAATTTTATTTGTTGATTTAGTCATTTTATTTATGTAGTATAGTTTTTTTGCCGTTGTTACAGTTTTTTTAAGATCTTTTCATATTTTTTATAGTATTTTATAAGTGCTGGATTATTTATTTTTAATGTTAGGATTTTTATTAGTCTTTTATTTTTACAGGATTGCTTTATACCAACGGTTAGCCAATAGTTATTATGTTTAGTTTTAATTTTAAGTCTACGTTTAGGTATATATTAATTTATGATATCTGTCAGTGTGTTATGGAGAGACTGATAGTTCTCATCTACATTTTTGTTCGGCAGGATGATATTGTCCCAGTTTAGTATGTTTAGTTTGGATTTGAATTTTTGTATGTTACTTTTGTTAAATATTCTTTTGTTGGCAAACCAAGATGAATGTTTTGTTTGTTGTTTTTGTATCATATGTATGATTGTTCCGCTATGGTCTGAAAAACCTAGTTCTTCTACGGTCGTATACATATTATTGTCGCTAAAGTTCGTAAATATTAGATCTAAACAAGTTGACGTGGTTTGTGAGATACGCGTAGGTTCTTTTGTTTGTTGTACAAATTTACACTCTCACATCAGATTAATCAAATTCAAATAATTTATTTGTAAAAACATAGGTACAGAATAATAAGTTCTAATTCTAATGTCAGGATCGCTATGTTTAACCTAATAGGCATACAGATTTTGGACACATTTATAATTCAATTTTTTTTTATTGGTTACTTTTGAAAATGTTTTCTAAAATATTTATGTTAAATCTCCTCCTATTACGACGTTAAAGTTTTTATATTTGTTATTTATACTATGCACTATTTATTTTAATTGAATAATAAAAGTTTCTTCCTCTCTTCTATTCCAGTACATATAAATTATTATTAGGTTTTTCCTTGGTAGCTTACATGCACATACTTCAATACAATATTCTATAGTAAAATTCTTAATATCAAAACATTCTATACACTCTAAATTATCTTCTAACATAATACAGACGCCGCCGCCACTTTTAGAGCGACGACAAAACGTAGCTGCAGTTTTATACCCAGTAAATTGCAAAGCTCCTAGTTTGTCTTGTGTTAGCCATGTCTCGCACATGCATATAGCTTTGTAAATGGGTTTATCATTAATGAAAGCCTCCAGAAAATGTTGTTTGTTAAATATGCTTTGAATATTTTGGAATATAATTTTAAATTGTTGGCCTAGAGTTTCGAAAAGTGCGATCGTCACTAAAGTCATTTATGTTGTGTTGAGTCAGGTAATATTTGGAAGGTCTTGATATGTTTATGTCGTCATAGTTCTGTGTTTGTGGTTTTTTATAGTCAACTGTATTTTGAGCTTTTGAATTTTCGTGTAGTAAAAACCTTTCTTACTGATCAGTTCCACTCGTAGTCGTCGTATAAATCCGTTTCGTCCTATACGATTAAGTTCTTCAATGTAGTCAGTGAGAACGACATTTTTAGTGTCTTGGAACGCAAATATTACCCTATCTTCTAAGTATTTTTCTGTTTCGTCATACTATTCATTAAGACCATGGATAACAATTGTTTTGGAAGTGTCGCTCACAGAGGTATTATTATCGTTCATATGCATGTTTTTGTTTTGTTGCTCGGCTATGTCTGTTTAAGTTTTGCGGTTTCAGTGTCAAGTTTTTATATTTTCTGGTTTATGTGACTAATGTTTATGTTCATCAGCAGCATCATTGCCTAAGGATCCACTATGCCCGTTGATCCACTGGAGGGTAATACGATTGCACGTCGATATACTCTCCATAGCGCTAGATGGTACTCAAAGATTAGTTTGTTTGTTTTCAATAGTTTTGAGCACAGCCAGACTGCCGGATAAGCGTTTAGCGCCTGTACCTATTTCCCAAATGGTTATGCGGAGGTGAACCTTATATTCACGCACATTTCGCTAGTTATATTTTTGTGCCATATGACAGGGGTGAGACTTTTTCATTATATTAGATTATTAACTATTATATTCTGGGCCAACGCCACAGATAAATAATCAGTGTTTAAAGCGCAAAAAAGATGCGTTCGCCCAATTGCTGGTATCTTTTAAAAAGTTTAAAATGTCAAAATGTTCAATCTATTATGTATTTGTTAAAGTAAATAAAAATCTATTCGGTGAACTAAAATCAAAAAGATATACTTAAAATATCTAGTATACCACATAGAACTGCTCTTCTGGGCAAAAGTCTTTTTCGGAATGGCATCTAAAATTTACAACAGGATACCTGTGGACATTTTAAACACCAAGGAAAAAGTAAATTATTTAACTTTTTTCACTAATCAAAAATAAATTGCGTAATTTTTAATTGACAAAGGTTACAACACGATCCAAGATTTTCTTACTAATTAGTACTTACTACAATCTGTCACCATGTGCAGATAATTCTTATTTTTAACCGACTTACCAAAAAGGAGGAGGTTCTATGTTCGACTATATGTTAGTTTTTCTTTATTTTTGTGTATGTTCACCGATCAATTGTGGACCGATTTTGAAAATTCTTTTTTGTTTGAAAGAGTTTGTTCCAAAATTGGTCCCATTTTAATTTGGTTAAGATCTGATAAAAAATAAATCAAACAATAAAAAAAAACTGAATATTTTTTTTAATTAATTAATTAATTAATCTGTTAAATATATTTTCTTTCTTTTCTTTCTTTTTTGATCGAAAACTTCGAAGATATATAACAGAACTCTTCATTATAAATCGGCAAATCTCTCGGGATTGCTGCAATCGCATGTCTGTTTATTCTTTATACCATTTCATAACATAACATTACACCAGTACGCTCTAAAGGGGTACGCAGATGTGTACAGTTCATCTTGGTACACTCTCATTTCACCGGTTATGTTAATTTTCTTGATATTCGGGTAATCGATTCTGGCATTATAGACCTTACGTAACTACTTGCCTATTAGGTAGGTACAAATAAAAAGTGAAAAATGGTGTCTTTGGTAGGTACCAATTTTTTGCATTATGGACACCGACTTCCAAAACTAAAGTTATTTTTCACTTTGTAGTTTTCTTGATTTGAAAGACGGTAGTATATTTTTGTAAGAAAAGTGTTTTATGTAAAATTTGCTTTATTGTAAGACCTGTTATTTTTCACTAAATCTTTCATTACAGAAAGTCAGCAACGTCTGTGCAAGAACGTGGTACTGACAAATCGGTCATTCAGTAAGATGACCGCGTGTGGCCTGTTCTCTGTAGATGCTACGTTACCAATATATTTGATTGGGCTTCTCACTAATTACGTCATCGTGCTGCTGCAATTCAATTTTCTGTGAAATTTATATTCATTTTCCGTGCGTTCAAGCGTTTTTGCCATACCTATTATTGGAATCAAATATCACACTCTCATATCACTCTCAATATCACGCTCACAATGTTAGGACCGATTAATATTAATCCAAATTTTTATCCGTGGTGCTAGGCAACTAGGCTTATCCCAGTTGTAAACAACCCTTTGTGCCTATTGGCCTTGTTTGTTCTGTCTCCTGCTTGATATGGAGGGTAGTGGAAACTTATATTTTTTCCTACTCCTCCATTCTCCAAAAGAATTTTCTGATTAATTTCGTTGCGGGATCCAAGACAGTTAAATTAATTCTCCGGGACTTCGTCGAGCTTCATTGCCTCGGCGCTTTTCTGGTGGTTGCCACTATTGATTCTGGCTTTCAGGAGTTGCAGTAGTTTGGGAATAGTGCGGTGGGAAGCGTCTATAAATCTAGAAGGCTTACAATGTTCACACATTCACAAAACAATCGGTATAAGAATCTATACAAATGAAAAAAATATATAGCAAGACTAAATTTAACATGTGGCACAAATGTTGTTATCAGTGCTGTAACTATTCTTAGCAATGGGCTATAAAGTTTATTGAAATCATTGTAAAAAGTCTAATTAAAAGAAGGAAAAAAAAAATGAGATTGAGAATAGTTAGAGACATCCTCATATTTGTGCCGTTTATGAGTTTGAGAATTTTTATCTTCAACGTAGTCCTTGATTTTATAATATGCTTTTTTAATAAGGACACGTTTGATGTAGTTTTTGAACTTTCCATCGGTCAATTCTATAACTGACTTTGGCAACTTGTTATAAAAGCGTATACTGTTTATAAGAATAGTTTTAGACGTTGTGTGCCGCTGAAACCGTTTTAATGTTCGTGTAACAACAACAAAACTCTCTTCTTAGTCCGCATTATTATGCAACTTCGGAACCCTATTACTGCGCGTGGCCTGACACGCACTTGGCCGGTTTTTCCATACATTTGTTTGAGGTGGTATGAAATTTGCCGGGACAGCTTGTAAAATAATAATAGTAAATTTGATTTTCAAGCCAGAGTCCTAAGTAAAATTACACGTTACACACACACAAAAACAATTACATTCACACAAACATACAATTGCGAAAGTACACGAACATTTTAAAACTTATTTAACATATTTGAAAGAAGTAAGGCAGTTAGCCGATGTAGCCACAGCTAGGTTAGTATACTATGCTTATTTCTACAGTATTATGTCTTATGGCATTCTGTTGTGGGGATCAGCAGCAGACGTTGACTCAATTTTCATCATACAATCTGCGCAATCTAAAAAATGGGTCCACGCGAGTCCCTCAGAGAAAAATTTAAAGAGATCGATATATTGACTCTACCTTCTCTTTATATTTTGGAATGTATTTTGTATGTCCGCAAAAATCGAGGGCTATTCAAAACTAGAAGCGACTTCCATAATTTAAATACACGCAGTAAGCATGAAATTGTAATACCCAAATTCAGATTAACGAAAACTAGCAAGTCTTTTCTTATAAACAGTATACGCTTTTATAACAAGTTGCCAAAGTCAGTTATAGAATTGACCAATGGAAAGTTCAAAAACTACATCAAACGTGTCCTTGTTAAAAAAGCATATTATAAAATCAAGGACTTCGTTGAAGATGACAATTATAGCTCCTTCTGCGCATGCGGCTTCCCTGGTAACTCATAAACGGCACAAATATGTGGATGTCTCTAACTATTCCCAATCTAAATTTTCTTTTTTTCCTTCTTTTAATTAGACTTTTTACAATGATTTCAATAAACTTTATACCCCTTTGCTAAGAATAGTTACAGCACTGATAACAGCATTTGGGCCGTTTAGGGGTCGTGGTCCAACTACAATGTCCAACTAGTTGGACTACGGGTCTTCGGTAGGGGCAGTTGTCCAACTAAAATAATAATTGGACAACTGCCCCTACCGAAGACCCGTGGTCCAACTGACTTATTTTATTAATTATTATTAATATTCATCATCTGGCTTTTAATGTTCCCACTGCTGGGACATAGAGCTGCTCTCTGTGAGAAAGAATGGGCCGTAATCTACCACGCGGGCCTTTTGCGGGTTGGTGGATGTCACAATGTCTTCGAATTTTTGGTTCGTTGAAAATAATAGTTTCATTATGTTCTGTTTTGCCTTTATTACCTCATGATACAATTTTAAATGGATGGGAGTATATTAAAGCGGAAAGTAATGGTAGAGCTACAAAACTAATAAAATATATAGAGTGATACCGGATTAAAACGATTTTAACAAATTCAGTAAGATGATAAGTGTGTTTAGTGAAAGACACAGAACAAATAATGTTTTTGAAGGGTCACATGCAAAACTGAGTCGTACTTTAAACACGAAAAATGTCAACATGTTGCGGCTTCTAAACGTGTTAGAAAAATATAAACGTTGCAAAAATAAGAGAAGTTACAAAAAAGATAGCTCTCAGACGAGAACGCCAAATTGAAAATGATGATTACATCAAGGAGATACAGTTACAAGTGTTAACTGGTGAAATAACTGTTAGACATGCTTTAGAAAAACTACATTAATTTCTTTGTTTTTTTGTAATTACAGTGTTGATTTGATTGTTAATGATTTTTCTTATATGTATAATTAAATAAAATTAATATTTTTATGTATTATTTAGCTGTTAATGTCCCACTGCGGGGCAAAGGGGCTCCCCCATATCTTTCCAAGTGCTCTTTTTGAGTGCCACTTTAATTTTAGTTATTTAAATATTAATATAAATTAATAAAATAAGTCAGTTGGACCACGGGTCTTTGGTAGGGGCAGTTGTCCAATTATTATTTTAGTTGGACAACTGCCCCTACCGAAGACCCGTAGTCCAACTAGTTGGACATTGTAGTTGGACCACGACCCCTAAACGATTTGGGCCACATGTTACATTTAGTCTTGCTATATATTTTTTTTTCGTTTGTATAGATTTTACCGATTGTTTTGTGAATGTGTGAACATTGTAGGCCTTCTAGATTTCTAGACACTTGTTAACATTTGTTAACTCTTTATCTCGTTTATACATACTTTTTATCTAGTTTCTTACGACTTATTGTCGGGCATACGTTGTCCCCCCATATCTAAGCACTAATGCTGTAACATGGTTAAATTGTAATAAAAAAAGTTTATTAAAAAAATGGCAAAATGGTGCCCAAAATCCGCCATTTCTGTTTTTTCCAATTTTAATGTAGCCAGTGACACTCGCAGGATTAAGACGAATCGATTGACGTAAGAATCATCAAAATCGACCAACGCGTTTGGTCTCTAGAACGCCTCATAGGAACAAACATACATACATACATATATACATACATACATAGACTGATAAACACAATACCCTCCTTCGGCAGTCGGGTAAAAACAAACCTTTTTTTTAAAGAGTAACCGTGGAGTTTCTTGCCGGTTCTTCTCCACAGGAATCGACCAACCCGAACCGTGCACCTTTTGTCGACATTTTATAAGTGCCCATGTAGGCCTATGTGAAATAAAAAAACATTTGATTTGATTTGATTTGAAGCTCTATGAGTCGTCATCCAATGCCACATCAATGGGCTGTCTAGTCTGTCGGACTCAACAGCTACAAGGCTGTTAGAGCTATCGCACATTGTCAGTTAGTCAACAGTTAAAAGTTAGGAACCGAAGTGCAAACAACAAACGCCAATGAATGTTATTTTATTCAATAGGGAATAGATAATGAAAAACATACAGTTTTATTATGATGCATGATTACAGAAGGGATAAAAACAGGTTAGACTTAAGTTAGCTAAGTTATAAAAAGTTTGGTGTTTATAACAAAATCTTCATCTTACTAACATATTATCATAGGTTCTGGCTGTTTGTGTATATGCGTTTAGATATTTGTAAACGCACCCACGAAACAGGAGTAATTGGTAGAATGGGAGAACATTTGCCGAAGTCTATATTTCCTGATAGCTATATACTGAGGGTCTTCAAGTCAAGAGTGAATAAGTTACTTCTAGGCAAGCGTGCTTCACCGTTAACCACATCATCATCTACCATCAAATGATATACTCAGTGGTCAAACGTGAGCCTATCAATAATAATAATAATAAATATGCCAAACTGGACATCTCCAGGACCGGACGGGCTGCACAACTTCTGTATCAAGTGGCTACAAAGGTCTCACCGCACGCTCGTTTGGCATCTCAGTACCAGGCAGCCTTAGAGTCTGGTTCGCTACCCAATTTCCTTACAACAGGAATTACCCACCTGCTCCAAAAATCTGGTAGCACCGCTGAACCCAAAAATTATAAACCCATCAGATGTTTACCGGCAGTCTATAAGGCGCTTACATCCATTTTGAGCGTTTAAATTAGTACGCACATTGACAATAATACCATCATGTCGGTCTCTCAGAATGCTTGTAAGAATGGGTCCCGCGGTACTAAGGAGCTATTCCATATTGATATGGCCATTAGTAAACAGGTTTGGCGTTCCCGAAAGAATCTGTTGACATGTTGGATAGATGGGTTGACATGTTGGTTGTTGTTGTTGGGTTTAATTTAAGGAAAAATCAAAAATTTTGTATGTCGTTTTTGTGACGAATAAATGCTTTTTCTTTCTTTCTTTTTCTTTTCTATTATAAGAATTCATGGCTCATAAGGGTGCTAGTTTGAGTCCACTTTAGTTTTGCCCTGATTCCTCCAAGCACGTTGCTAGATAATTCTAGGCTAGGCTATCGGTTGAAGAGAGGTGGTCAGGTTATATCTTACCTCCTTTACATGGATGACCTGAAGCTCTTTGCCCCCAGCAATCTTCAGTTGATGGAGCTACTGAAGGTAACTGAAACTTTTAGTAGCACCATCAGGATGGAGTTTAGTGTGGACAAATGTGCGGTCATGCATGTAAAGCGAGGAGCGATTATCGTATCCGTGGGAATTCATCTTGCGGATTCCATAAACCTGATACTTTTATGTAGGCGCTAGGAGAGGGAGTTGGTGATTGGAGCGGCGGTCTGCTGGCTGTATACCTCGTATAGGTATTTCGAGCCAGTCTGGCCCACCGCTACATCCCCTTGAAATGGTGCGAAGTAAAAATAATCTTTATTCCGAAACCAGGTAAGGGTGACTACACTCAGCCTAAATCTTTTAGACCCATAAGTCTCTCCCCGTTCTTGTTGAAGACACTGGAGAAGCTGGGGGACAGAAAGATCAGAAACCAGATTTCAGTACAAAAACAGTTGCACCCCAACCAACACGCTTACTGTGCAGGCAAATCAACTGAATCAGCACTCCACAGCGTAATCTCACGAGTAGGCAGAGCTCTCAAAAAAAAAACCCAACCTTAGTCACTTTCATTGATATTGAAGGTGCCTTTGACAAAACTAACTTCACGCAAGCACTCGCCATGCACGGTGTTGCACCGACGCTCGTTGAATGGTTTAAAAACATGCTAAAAAACCGTGCTATTCAATTCACTGTGAACACTACCACACGAAGAATCGTGAGTAGGGGCTGCCCACAAGGTGGGGTGCTGTCACCACTTCTATGGAATTTGGTCGTAAATGAGCTCATTGCAGAGCTCAACACCAGCTGTCTATACTCGATAGAATACACAAATGACAAAGCAAATCAAATCTCGGGGCAATTTAAACCTACAACAATCAAAATGATTTAAAAAATAGCATCAAATATCAAAATACAATAAAAAAATAGGTAAAAATTAAATTAAAAAGCGCAAGAATTAGAAATTAAGCTTTTTTTTTTTATTATTTATGATGGGTTTGCTCTTGACTCTAGTCTAGGTCGGTGACAGAGACAGAGTCGACGATGGAGTGAGCTTACCCAGAAGAAGCCTGTTCACTCTAACTTTGAAGAGATTCGGGTTGTATGCGTTCGGAAACAGACGCAGGCAGTGAGTTCCACTCTTTTGCTATGCGCATTATGAAGGATGTTTGGAAGCGCTTGGTGCGAATTGGTGGCATGGCAACGAGGTGAGGATGATAACTTGCAGTGCGTCTAGATGTCCGATGGTAGAAGGGGGCCGGTGGGATGAGGTCGTGGGGTTCATGAGCACACTCGCCGAAGTACAGTCTATAGAAGACCGACAAGCAGGCAACCTTACGGCGATGAGCCAAGCTTTGAAGCTTCGCATCCACCAGTTTGACGTCGCCAATTAGTCTCTTAGCTCTGCGTTCCACTGAGTCAAGCGCGGCAAGTTGATATTTAGCTGAGCCATCCCAGAGGTGGCTGCAATACTCCATGCAGGATCGGACTTGCGCCTTGTAAAGAGTTAAAAGCTGTCCAAGCGTAAAGTATCGCTTCACTCTGTTTAGGATGCCCAGTTTTTTTGCCGCAATTTGGGCTTTGTACTCAATGGAGGCGCCGAAGTTGAGACTGGATGTCAACTCCATGCCAAGAAGCTCGAGCCGATCAGTCACAGGAACAGACGCACCCCGAAAAGTAGGCGTTTGGATGAATTGAGTTCTCTTTGAGGTAAAAATACATGCCTGTGTTTTGGTGGCGTTAAAACAGACCAGATTGTCATCACCCCACCGGGAGACAAGGTTTAAGGTCAAATCTGTCCGCTCCACCATAGCCTGTCTCAAGGAACGAACTTCATCCCCGCTGGTTTTTGCGCTGGACAAGTATCTCTCTGAAACAGTACTATCATCTGCGTACCCAACAATACCAGGCAGAAGTAGGTCATTGATGTGCAGCAGGAAAAGAGTAGTAGAGAGAACAGACCCCTGAGGAACTCCGGCATTAATAGCCATAAGGTCAGAGGAGCAGCCGTCAACGACTACTCGGATCGACCGTTCGCTAAGGAAGTCTGATATCCAGCTACAAAAACCAGCTGGGATGCCATAAGCAGGAAGCTTGCTGAGTAGACTAGCGTGCCAGACCCTGTCAAAGGCCTTCGAGACATCAAGCGATACAGCAAGTGCTTCACCGTGCCTCTCGATGGCTTCGCCCCAGCAGTGCGTGACAAACACAAGAAGATCGCCAGTTGACCGTCCCCGGCGAAAGCCATATTGACGGTCACTGAGGAAATCATTGTCTTCAAGGTAGGTCAGCAACTTACTGTTCAGTACCCTTTCCATAACCTTGCACAGTATGGAGGTAATGGCTATCGGACGGTAGTGGGCAGGGTCTGCACGGTCGCCTTTTTTGGGCACTGGTTGTACATTTGCAAGCTTCCAGGATTTCGGCACCGTTCTTTTTACAAGAGAGAGGCGGAACAAGCGAGTCAACACAGGAGACAGTTCAGGCGCACACTGCCTCAATACTCTCGCTGGAATGCCATCAGGCCCGCTGGCCTTGTTCACGTCTAGGCTGCACAATACTCTCCGAACCTCTTTAGTGTGGACTGCGATCTCCAGCATCGAAGAGTCACAATGAGGTATAGTAGGTGGTTGCTTAGAGCCAGCGTCCAGACGCGAATTACTTGCAAAGAGAGGTGCAAATAAATTTGCTTTCTCAATAGCAGAGTGAGCCAGCGACCCATCAGGTTTCAGCATAAGAGGCAAAGTGGGACGACAGAAATTGGTTTCAACCGCTTTAGACAGGGACCAAAACTGCTTACTACCCGGAGGGTGCGATGCCAGCTTGGCCCCGATACGTCTAATATGGTCAAAACGTGCCCCACGCAGAACCCGCTTGCAGAGCTTGGCGGCAAAATTAAAGGCTCTTTTCCTCGCGCGAACCCTACGCGCTCTAACTTTGCGATCGCGGGCCTTGACCCAGGTTTGGTAGGCAGACTCTTTTCGGGCCTCAGCGTGGGCGCATTCTGCATTATACCAAGGCCGGAATTTGTGACCGAGCGGGATGTCGGAGAATGGAATAAAATACTCCATTCCCTGCCGAATCACGTCCGCAACCACGACAGCACAGCACGAGGGGTCACTCGAGGAGAAACACCCATGCCGCCAAGGATAGGACGCAAAAAAGTGCCGCATCTCATCCCAGTCTGCTGACTGACCAGTCGCTGTTGGATATCGTTGCTGGGCTACATCAGTCGACTCCACGAGGCTATTAAAGAGCGCTGTTGTCTCCCGGTCACCGCTGTGTGATCGGTATACGCCGACGTAGATAGATTTCTCCACGCCTGTGTCCACAAGTAGCCATATGGCGGAAAAACCCGATTTCTCAAAGCAACGGAGACGACGACAACAAATGTCATCGCGAACGTACACACAGACCCCAGCTTGCTTCTTGAACTTGTGTTCAAGAGAGTAACCCGGGTAGTTGAGGTACGCCACGTCCGACGGGGTTGTTATCTTCGTCTCTGTTAGGAAAAACAGGTGCGGCTTCTCGGTCTCAAGGTGGTGGTGGACCGGATCAAGGTTGGAGTGCTTGCAAGGTGGGAGTGATCCGAATTCATCAGAAACTCTTCCTCCAAACTAACATAATTGGTGGATATGTTTTTACATATGAAAAAGTCAATGAGATCCGGTATTTTCTGATGGTCAGTTGGCCAGTATGTTGGTTTGCCAGTGCTCATAACTTCACAATGTGTGTCTCTAACTGCGTTTAAGAGCTGTCTTCCCTTTGTTGTAGTCAGTCGGGACCCCCAATGCGTATGCTTGGCATTAAAATCACCGCCTAGGATGAATCTTTGACCCAAAACTTCAAAGAATTGCAAATATCGCTCTTTTCTTATCATATGCCTTGGAGGACAGTAAACAGCTGCTATGGAAACGTGACAAAATTTAGTTTTGACTGATACTGCCACAGCTTGAATGTCTGGTTCCTCAAATTTACTGTGCTCGTAATGGTTAAGGTTTTCTTTAATTATAACCGCGCTACCTCCTCTGGCAGAGTTGTCAGGGTGAAGCGAATTATATATCTTGTATCCATTAAATTTAACAAAAGATTGTTTAGTGAAGTGCGTTTCAGAGATTAAACACACGTCTATATTTTCTGTGTCTAGGACTGCCTGTAACTCATTCTGATGTTTGAGGAGCCCATTGGACTTCCACGCCATTATTTTTAGTGTATTAGTCATTTATGATTATTAAGAGCAGCTGCTTTGGTGCTGGATTCTAACTTCTCTAGTCGTTTGTCAAATGTAGTAATACATTTTAAAATCTGATTTATCTTATCTTCTAGATTTGAGGGTTGTGTGCCTTGTTTTGCAGCCTGAGCATAGGATATACTTTTGGTGGCTTGAACAGGTTTAACAGTTGACTGGACACCTTTTTTCCGTGTGTGTTGGTCAAGATTCCCTATTGTAGAAAACTGTTGGGCTGTTGGCACAACAAGTTTCTTTTTTATGTTTTTGTTTTTCATCATTTGCATCTCTTTGGCTACTTCACACCCTCTGTAGTTGGCTGGGTGGGGTAAGCCACAGTGGACGCATTTCGGTTTCTCTTGCGGAGATTTATTACATTCAGCTGTAAGGTGCTTGCCAGTGCATTTTACACACCTTGGCTCTTTTTTACAGTATTTATGAGTATGCCCATATGCCTGGCATCTCTTACACTGTGGAATGAGTTTCGGATTTTTGAGAGGGTGAATTTCAATTTTACACCCTAAAATGTGCTTTGTTGCATAGATTTTATTGACATCTTCGTCATTATGAAAAGAAAGAACGAACATATTGAGCGGTTCTTTACTCTTCCAGCTCATATCTAGTGCGAATTTTATAACGGAGAAAAACAAAGAGTTATGGCCGATTTCTGATTTGAGTATTTGACGCTAAGTATGTGCTTATCTCGATTTAAGCATCTGTCATTCTTGATCATCTGTCACTTTAAGTTTTCTGCGATGGTGAGCAAGGTATACGTTGTCAAGTCATGCCAAAGTATACCCTATGTCATACAAAAATCCTTCATTGACGTTCAATTGGGTTTCACAACTGAGAAAAACACATTTGATCATTCTCAAATTCTCAAAGTTTTCTCAAACCGTTGTCAACGTTACATCATCGGTGTAGCCAGATTGGGCGCCTTTTTGTCATTTAATGAATGATGCCGGGGCGACCAATTTTTACGAGCGGCACCAATTAGGCTAACTCAGAAAAAAATAACAGGGCGATTTCATACGATTTCCGAATGGGACTATCTAATACAACATTATCTGAGGAACGATGAAATTAACTGGAAACCAAAATGCTTTTAACAGTTCATCACTATTTTTCATTATACTTCAGTGCGCAACAACACAGGGAAATAAAGAAATAATAAATGATTCTTGTGACTAACGCATTTAAGTTTCGAAGAATGTTTCGTGGTTTTAGTAAATATTGGTCGTCTTGAGTTTTTTTTATAAATAAACGAAATTTTCGTCGACTTTGAGCTCGTCGAATCTGGCTACACTGATTACATTTGGCAGTTGATAGTAGACAAGCCTGTGCTTAAACGGTGATCAAGCGAAATAAATACAAAATAATATATAAACTGATAAAACGAGTGACAAAGAAGAACTTGTCTTCCTTGGAGATGCCTCCACGAAGACTAATGTGTGGAAGAAGAAAACATTAGATTGGATGCAAATATTTCACGCCTGATAGATCTCAACGATAGAACGGATGGTCAATGGGGCTGTTAAGTTCTGGAGTGGCGACCGCGTGGCGGAATACGCAGCGCTTTAAGGCCTCCCTCTGTAGACCGATGACCTGGTTAAGATCACGGAAATCCGATGTATGAAAGACGCACAGGACTGGTTGATGTGGTGACGCTGGGGAAGTCCTTCGGCAGAAATGATGGCGATGATGAGTGAGATCTTCAAGAAAAATATTCAAAAAGTGCCAGTTTTTGTGTGTGTGGTCGCCAGTAGCTTTTCCTGCGCGAAAACCGAGAGTTATCTAACAGAAACTATGTGAAAAGTGGACCGGTCATATGATGCGCGATAACCAAGGCACATGGAGAAAAGTAACAAACTGGTAACCAAGAGATGGGACAAGAAGCCGTTGCAGACAGTGTCAGAGATGGGAATGGGATATGGGAAAGACTGCTGGTCCAAGATGTAGGGAAAAAGTCCTAAAATAAAGAAAACAAAGAAGAATATATTTTTTTTTTTTTTTTTGAATTCTTCTTCTTCCTAGAATAAAAATAAGGCGCACGCGCCATTTTAATGCAGGAGTACCACACGTTTAAAAATGGTCGCGTTCGTGATAATTGACTGAATACAATCTAAAGTGGAGTACATGATTTTAAATATAGAAATTATTCGTAGCATAATATTTGTATAATAATACCTACGGGGTAGCTAATAAATGTATTTTGTGAACTTTATTATAAATTACGCAAACAAGTAGTAAGCTATATTTTACTTTGATGTTTTTATAGGATAAGAATGCAATACAGAAAACGGTTTACGTCTTGAAGGTATTTTAAAAATGCTTGCAGAAGCCAAATACGAGTAGTTTGAAATACACAGCAACAGATTAAAAAGTTACTAGACAAGATGATTTTTTTTTAATTCTATATTATGGCAAATGATTTAGAAATCGATGCCAAGGAGTTTCTTGTCGAAGATGAACTCTCCAAGAGAGGCATGACGGTCCATGAGCTTCTTGAGTATGGAGATCTTGCCCGCGATGTTGCGTTGTCCCTTGTACTGCTCTTCCAGGAAGTCACCGGTGAGGTAATCAACGAGATGGTAGTCGTTGAACTCGCTGTCGTCTTCGCATGACTTGATAACATTCCTGATGCTCTTGGTGACTTCGCTCTCCATACGAAGGGCATGTTCTAGGGCTTCCACGCCTCCTTCCCAGGCCTTGCGTTCAGGTACTGCAGGGAAGCCGCCACCTCCATCTGGATCTGTTGCCTCATAGACATGCGACAGTTGCGGTGCATGGTCACCCATTCACGGGGGATGTTTACCGGGTTCACGTGCCATTGTGTAGCAGAAGCTGGGAGGCATACAGCCAGAAGTCCGACGACAGCAAGGATGATGGCCTTCATCTTTTATTTTTTATTTAATTATAATCACAGATACTTTGGCAAATAATGTTATGACAAACAGTTCCGTAACGTGCGAGTACTCGCGAAAGTCTAGCCTTTACACACACTGGCGCAGAAGGCGACTTATCAGAACACAACAAAATTGGAAAACAAGAACTATTCACGTTGAAGCCTGTGATATCCACATATCCGAATTTAAAATTATGAACGAGTTTTTGACCAAAAACGCAACAAATACCATCGAACAACCACCTTATTACCAGATATGGCTCCAGCCGACTTCTCTCTTTTTCCTAAACTCAAATTAACACTTTTTGGCACCTGTATTCATTCGGTAGAAGACATAAAGGAGAATTCGCGACGAGCACTGAACTCGATTTAGGAAAAGCGTTTAAAAAATGTTTTGATGATTGGATTAATTGTTGGTATAAGTGTATCGTTTCTGAAGGAGCATACTTCGAAGGTTATAAAATAAATTTGGATAAATAAGTAATATTTTGTATATTATTGCAGTCTTTTCCCGGTACTTTCTTGACAGAATAGTATGATTAAAAACATACATCTCGCAGATGGTTGCAACAAAGCGTTTTGAAATTTTTGTTTAAAAATATATCATTACCAGGCTATCTCTTTTCATTCTTGGTTGCCTGGAAGAGACCGTGGAATGCGGTTAAGTCGCCTGTTGTATTTTTGTTTCTTTCGGTATTGTATTTATCTTGATAACATTATATATGTCGCGTTGAGGTACCTATAGATTATAGGGCTACCATCATCAACTCCAATCCTTAGAGGCAATACCTTCATTCTTCATAGGAACGGGTGAACTTCAATAACACATCACTGGATTGAAACTCGAAAGTATTTATTTGACTTAGTTACAGGCACTTTGAGTTTTCATTCGAACTTGAAGCTAAAACCACATGGTGTGGCCCGCTGGGTCGCAATTTGTTGATCTCTAGAGAAGGCCCAGCAAGAAACTCTAGGATACTCTTTTAAATCTTTTTATAGTTTACACAAACACTTTATGACAATTAGCGTTACATGTTTATTAGGTTTTTAAACATCTAATCAATCAGATTTATTAAATAGTTATTATTTTACACACACAGTACGCGCGAAGCGCGTTATAAGTGAGCGGAACCTCCATATTATTTTTGTTTAGACACTAATTACTTGGATAGTTGAATAAAGCTACCAAACAATACTAAAATGCTGCTCAGTTAATTATTTTAATATTAAACAACTCACAAATACAAAGTTTGTTCGAGTTTTAACCGAACACACAGCGAAAATGCATAATTGCATCGAAAGCAAGTATACACATTCGCTTGATTACCAAAATGTAGGCCAGTTCGCGTTTAGATCTCGTCAGAGACACCACGCACTCATAACCAAAACCATAACCATTTTACCATACTTTTTACCATTAATTTAGTTACATAGTTCACCATAATTTAGTATTTCGTGTATCTAAGTGTTATATAGTGTTTCAATATAGTTGTTTCCCTTATAATCCAAGACTTTAACTTTTACCATATCCTATCATTACAAGAAAGGTGTGTTAGGTCACCATAGTACCAAGCACTACTTTCTACATGGTCCTTCGAGCATTTAATTACCAGTGACAGTGACTACCAAGTGATACAGTGCCACGCGAACCAGGAGATCGCTGCAATTGGGAGAACCTCGGATTGCAGACACGATCGGTTGGAGCATAAAGGTCAGATCAAAGCATTGATTTATATTAACCATTACCATTTTTTTTAAAACCAACGAATTTAAAATGGATTCTGATACTCTGTTCATCAACCAAACAGAGCTCTATGAAATCCTGAGTAAGTTTTTATCCAACATAAAGAAGGATGGATCTGAGAGGAAGACCATCGAAAATTACAAGCGTAAGGCTGATATGTTGGAAGCATACTGGCACGACTACCAACAAAACCATAAGAAAATGTGTCAGTTTGCGGATGCTGAGCATATTTACTTCAAAAAGGGATGTTTCGAAACAGTCCAGGAAGTTTATTTTAAAATAAAGGAGATAATTGATAAAACCATAAGGCAGTTAGGCACAACGCAGCTGCAGGAAGAAAGCCCCCGTAGATCAAAAGCGGAGGAGGTACAGCCATTACCAGGTATCCGGGCTAGCCCAAGTAGCACAAAACTGCATTATAGGATGTCACAAAGGGTAACATCGGTAACTTTAGCATTTATGAAGACTTATTACAGTACACTCGAACTGCAATAGCTGAAAATTACGCTTTCGTCTGTATAATAATGCTTTTATGCGTCACGGAGACAACACTGTAATGCTGCAAGCGTTAATATAGGTATGCAGTTCAGTATTAGTACTGTAAGCTGCAATTAAGCATTTTTATGGACTTTAATTCAGCAATGTTCTGAATTAAAGGCCACAAGTGTACCCTTAGACCGCTTGCATTTTAAGAAAGAACATGTGAGCTACTATAATGCAATCAGTTAGTCTGTGACTTCAATTAACAATGATATAATGCGTCTTGCTGCACATAATTGAACTTTAGTAGTGTTAATCAGCTTGTTACACGCAATCTTATAATAGCACTTATATAGCCCACATGATCACTTTGGGTGAACTTATATGATGCTAAATTACAGCAAACTGCTATAAATTAGCTCACACGTTACCTATGATCCCGGTTAGAGCTGAATACGTGTACTAGCGTCGGCAATTAATCTACTAATGCAGTTAAATAAGATCTTGTAGACTTATCTTTTCAGCACCCCAGTTTGCAAAAAAATATTACGAAATTCGGAGGAGTGTTTCTTGGGATGATGTAGGTAACCAAATAACATAAAAGGATTGACACAACAGACGTATAATTTTGTAAAATAAATCCATGGATCCCTAGAATTCCTGCTGAGACTTTAGTGGTTCACTGATGATTACCAACAATATTTGAGTACATGTTACCCAATATCAAGCTTTACAGGAATCTGTGGCTGACTTGATTCACACAAGAACTACTCGTATCAGCTCGTAGCTGATTTATGTACCAATAGTGGATACTTAAACAGCACATACCGCTTAATTGTGTTTAATACAGTGCACATTGCTTGTCTGCCATTTTTTAGGTTCTAACCTATGTAAAATAATATATAAATTTTTTTTCTTTGTTAAATAACGAAAATAACAACTGGATTTCAATAGAAAATCTAATGATTTTATACGCAAACAGCTTATTGTCAAATTACAAATGCAAAATAAAATTATTAATTTTTTATAATATATCATCAACTTATTTTATACTATAACTTTCAAGTAAACAGTGATATTTTGAGAGCGCGTGAAAATTTTCACCTATATTCATATACTATTTGACAATAAACTCTCTTTCCCCTTCGAATTTCACGCAAAGGAGGAAAAAGCAACGTTTTTGTTACGGAAAACAATATTTGTCTATTTCACCACAAAATGTTTAACAGAAACAACATATCAAAATAATAAGGAGTAGGGTGAAAACTATTCACAATTTTACAACTTGTGAATTTTCAATTCCAAAGAAGCATTATAAATATTCTGGTGTGTACCTTGTGCTGAAAAATAGGTAACCATAACTCTATTAATCGGCCATTGTGCTATATAAAAGGTAACAAATACTCTAATAATCAGTCAATATTCAGCTCTTGGGATGATTGTTACCTTTAATAATGCTCAAATAATGCTGATATAATGCAAATAGTTACAGTTATTCAGCTAGCAGCTGTTTAATTTGTGCCCAAACCAGAGTTATATCAGCTGATACAGCGCCTTTAATGCTCTTATTCAGAAGGCTTGTTCAGCTTAGGATTCTATTGTGGACAGTGATTCAGCTACTATACAGCACTTTTGTGTTACTTGGGAGGTCACAGCTAAGCGCTGACCATCGTCGTCCGGAAGATGAGACGGCAGAGCCACATCCAGGTACGTCGTCTCGCTATAAGGAGGCCTCGCAGCGAGAGAATTTTCCCCATACAGAAAGAGGGTCAAGCAAGCTAAACGGGTTGGTAAAGAAGCAGAGTATAAATTTCAAGGCGTTCATGAGAACCGTAAGTAATATAGAAGTAGATAAGTTTGAGAATCAGTGGCAGTTCGAGAACGCTCTAAAATCACTGGATAGCCGATGGAGTGAGATTGACAGACTTCATTGGGAAATTGAAGGTGAGGATGGGGGTGACGATATTACGTACCAAATGGAATTCTGCAAGCACGAGGAAACGTACAGTGAGTTGACAAACGACATCAACGAAAAGATGTGGGCAGTAAGGCACCGAGAGAAGCCAGCTCCGAAGATGGACATCCCCGTGTTCAATGGAACTTACAACCAGTGGGTTCCGTTCAAAGACTTGTTTAGCGAAGCGATCGATAAAAACCCGTCGATGTCTAATGCGCAGAAAATGCAGTTTTTGAAGAGTAAGGTGACTGGAGAAGCAGAGCGTCTGATTCACCATTTACAGATTAGCTCTGGCAATTATAAGGTATGTTGGGAAATATTAAGCCATAGATATGGTAACAAGAAATTGATTTTCATGTCCCATATTAATATCCTACTTGGGTTACCCAATATACAACAGCTAACGCTGGCTACGATTAAGAAGCTGCATGACGTAACCAAGGAGATGCTGCACGCTATACAGAATCTGGGAGTGGATATAGCAACTTAGGATCCACTTTTAGTGCACCTACTAGCGCAAAAGCTGGATAATGACACCTTCACCGAATACATAGAATCGGTCAAGAATCCGAGAGAGCTACCCGATCTGTAGGAGTTCCTGGAATTCTTGGAGAAAAAATTCACAGCGCTAGAAGCGTCTCGTCGCAAGCAAGAACCAGCCAACCAAAAAACCACGCCGCATCAGCCATTCCCATACAGCAACCACAACCAAAACCAGAAGAAAAATTTTCAACGGAATAACCATCAATCAGGCAATAAAGAAAACACAAAATCAAATGCATTACACGTGTCGCGGTCGATAACCTGTGCATTGTGCAATTCTGACCACGGATTGTGGCGTTGCCCTGATTTCTTGCAAATGACGCACGAGCAAAAATTTAATAAAATTGAGCAATTTAATTACTGCCAAAACTGTCTATGCAGTCATAACGAAAAACCATGTCAATCAAACAAACGATGTCGTAAATGCTTAGCTACACACAATACACTACTTCACGAAGCATTGGAAAACCAAAGTCCAACTGCGTCAGCAGAAGGAAACACCAACAATGTTGCAACCAAAAAGAGCACATCTAGGTCATCTCATGCGTCATGGGATGACATATCTGAAATACTTCTAGCCACCGCTATTATAAAAGTCAAGGGAGCTAATGGAACACAGCACAAGATGAGAGCTTTAGTTGACCAGGGTTCTCAACTATCGTTAATCACTGAAAACGCAGCCCAGATCTTGGGATTAAAAAGGGCTCATTTCAAAGGTCAAATATTCGGCGTCGGTGAAAAAGAAAATAACGCGAAAGGAATGTTACAGGTAACACTACAGTCTGCAAATAGTGAATTTACCTGCGACACGAACGTTATTATTATGAATAACTTGATCAAGCGACTGCCAAATAAAACGTTTACCAAACCAACAACGTGGAACCATATCCAAGGGATACAATTGGCTGATCCAGAGTTTTACGTAAGCAGACCCGTAGATATACTTCTAGGCGCAGATGTTTACAGCAAAATAATGTTAGGAGGTATCTTGAGAGGAGACAACGATAAGCAACCAATCGCCCAACAGACGCAAATAGGATGGCTACTCTGTGGATCTATGATACCGCACTACCACTGCAACGTGATTCTCAACAACACAGAAGACCTTCTGAAATATTGGGAGAACGAAGACATCCACCAGAAGATAGAGATGTCCAACGATGACCATGAGTGTTTACAGTATTTTATTAAAACCACTAAGAGGCTTGAGGATGGAAGGTACGAAGTCCGACTACCACTTAAGCCGGAACACAAAGACAAGTTGGGCGCAACCAAACCACAAGCATTAGCTCAATTTAGAAACTTGGAGAAGAAATATGAGAAGAACAGCGCATTGAAGACTGATAATCCGGCCGACTGTGCAAGTCGTGGCTTGACTGTCAGGCAACTCAAAGACCATAAGATATGGTGGCACGGGCCTTCATGGCTGCCATCGTACACAAATCAAGAAAACCACCAAACCATTTACGAGACGAATTTAGAAGCAAACCCGCTTATTTTAAACCAAACCAACGCGGTAGTCATTGGACAACCAAGAGAATCGCTGACTACCGAAATTATTAAACATTTGATAAACAAATATAGCTCCATTACAAAAATCATCCGCATTTTTGCGTGGATACTCCGATTACCTACCTTGAACAAACAAGTCCGCCGACCCTACCTCGAATTACACGAGCTTCGTTGGGCTAAACAGCTGATAATCAAAAACGTTCAGCTGGCAGAATTTGCAAACGACCTAGACTCAATAAATAAACACGGAAGAGTGCACTCCAAAAGCAAGATTTTGAGTTTGAATCCAACCATAGATAAACATTGCATTTTACGCGTGGGTGGGAGATTGGAAAACGCCCACATGAGCCTTGAGATGAAACATCCCATCATCTTACCTCACGACCACCCGTTAACCACATTACTTATCGATCAAGCTCATAAATTGACTTTCCATGGCGGAGCACGTCTAACGTTAGCAAACCTTCAACAACAGTTTTGGATTATCGGCGGATACATGGCAACTAAAAAGTTTATTAGAAAATGTATCATATGCAGAAAACAAAATCCCTTGCGGCAGCACCAGCTCATGGGAGATTTACCAGAACCAAGAGTGAATCCCGAGCATGCGTTTTATCACTGCGGCGTAGACTACACAGGCTTCGTAGAGGTCAAGGCTAATAAAGGACGGGGAATCAAAACTACGAAGGGGTACATAGCAGTTTTTATATGTATGGTCACGAAAGCGGTTCACTTAGAACTCGTGTCAGACCTGAGCAGCTCCGCCTTTTTAGCAGCTCTAACCAGAATGGCTGCCAGAAAAGGGGTACCACGACATATGCACAGTGACAATGGCACTAACTTCGTGGGAGCAAACAGGATGATACAGGAAGAATTTAACCAGCTTCGCGAAGTATTCAGTGGAAGTTTTATAACCGAGATAGCAGAGATGGGCATAGAGTGGCACTTTAACGTGCCTAGCTGGCCTAACGCCGGCGGTCTATGGGAGCGAGCAGTACGCAGTCTGAAACATCATCTCAAGAGGGTCATCGGTCAACAAAGAATAACCTTCGAGGAGTACACCACGTTGTTAGCTAGACTAGAAGCGTGCCTTAACTCTCGTCCCCTTTGCACGATATCAGAGGATCCCGATGATATAAACTTCCTTACACCAGCTCATTTCTTATCAGGAAGACCAGGAACAACTGTAATAGAAACCGAGCAAGATGCTAGAACCAGGTGGCATCTAACCAACAAGCTATTCCAAGATCTTTGGAAACGATGGAAGACTGAATACTTGGTACAACTATCATCTAGAAGTAAATGGATGGAACCACAGAAAAACATCGGAATTGGAGATCTAGTAGTGATTCATGATGATAATCTGCCTCAAGGAAAATGGGCTCTTGGACGGGTGGTCGACACACACCCAGGAAATGATGGACTAACCAGAGCAGTTTCATTAAAAACCAAAAATGGGGTCATGAAACGCACGCCCTATTGTGAAACTCTCAGTATTGCCCGTTAATCAGAATAATGTAAATATACCACAACCAGATAAAAAACCAACAACCAAATTACCAGAAAGAAAAAGAAAACCAAGGTCAAAAATCGCAACTGTAGCAACTGTTTTACTGTGTTTTTTCACGCTGATTTTTCCATCTTACGGTTTAGACGCCGTGAAATCATTTTCAAACAACCAAACGCTTTATTTTGACCCTATTTCAAGAGTACAATTAATCAGAGATAAATGGACATTAGTCATGTACTACGACATGGGACCTTATTGGACAGGCATAAACACTTACAACAAAATAACAAATTACCAAGATAAATTGTGCGCAACCATTGAAACACAAACCCATTGTAATACGATTGTGCAGCAAGCCCGGTACGATTACCAGGAACTCGAATACTACAATGAACTTTTGCTAACACAGCATTTTGATATCCACGCTAGACGGCGACACGCCACGGGGAAGACGGGTCGGCGCCGACGAGGCCTAATCAACGGTATCGGGTATCTAGCGAATGACTTAATCGGAGTGTTGGACTCGCGTTTTGCAGATAAGTACGAAAAAGACATTGAAACCATACATCGTAATGAAAAACACCTTTCTAATTTATGGAAAAACCAAACTTCCATAATTGAAGCAGAGTTCAACCTTATGAAGAGAATGGAGATCACTGTAAACAAACAGCACAAATTAATAAACAAGAAGCTTATGGAATTGCAAGAAAACGCGAGCACTCTCCAACGTGAAATACAAAACATTTCATACGTCAATGACTTCACATTGTCAGCAATGTCTGGAAACAGCTTGCTGCAAGGATTAAGACGACTTCAAGACACTTTGCTCGACGCGTTAACAGATATCTACCACGGTCAAATAAGCATACATTTACTGCCACCAACGCAACTTAAACGTGAGCTACAAACCATATATGGCCAAATGCCAAGCGAACTCACACTACCAATCACTAATTTAGACACTGACCTTCAGTATCTTTACAAACTACTGAAAGTCAAAGCCAGAGCGACGCAAAAATTCGTCATAATTGAAGTTACTTTCCCACTAGTATCCAGAGAAAGTTTCAAACTGTACAAGATAATACCTGTACCGCACCAAACAAACACCATGATGACCACAATAACACCTGTTGCCGAATATGTGGCAGTCAACCTAAAGAAAGATTCATACTTTAGCATGTCCACACAGGAACTAATGGCATGTCTACACCATGGACCAACTTACATGTGTGAACTGCTAAAACCAATAACAGACCTGCAAAATGACGAAAGTTTTTGTGACAAGAACCCGGCAACCAATGAATGTAAAGTACAAAAAACCAACTGCACCAACGTATGGATTGAATTACATTTGACTTCTCAGCACTTTTACTTTTGTTGTGACACCTACACAATAAAAATAATATGTGGCGATCATTTAACAGTTCGTCAGCTGAGCCAAGCCGGAGTCATTGGCATAGGTCAAGAGTGTGTCATCAAAGGGAAGGACTTCTCATTATATTCGATACGTCAACAGTCCAACCAAGTGAACATTTCACCAACCATTTACATGCCCGAATTCGATCAAATCAATCACTTGATTAACCTCAAAATCCCTGACGAAAGGCAGACTGATGACGGAAACCAAAACATATCTATGACCAGTCTGGGGGAGGCGATAGAAAAACTGAAGAAAAGCGATTCAGAAATAGAATATATGTCACCCCATGATATTCACCAATACGTAATATGCTACGTGCTGATATCGATCGCTCTATGCGTGGCAGCAGCCTGGATGTGGCGAACAGGGCGATTTCGCCTGTGCCGGAAGGCTTCCGCTAGGCATCGTGGCGAGGGATCCCGCCGGCAGCAATCCGCGGTGACTCCGCCACCTCCGAGACCTCGACGCCGTAGCGAGAGTCGCTGCCAACAGGAGTTAGCAGCGACTCCGCTGACTCCGAAACCAACCAGAAGACGCGAATCATATAGTGAAGTGCTCAGTGCCAGTGATCTAAAAAATAAAAGTGAAATCGGTTTTTCCTTACACAATTACGCCAAAAGCTGGCCCAGCGCGAACTATAGATCACTAAAACGGGACAAAAAATATATGGACACAGGCAATCAAAATATTGCTTTTACTGTGGAAGACTCGATAGTGTAATTTTAAACCATCATGAATGTTTTTAATAATGATAGTTATTTAAGTAGACCTATATTTGCTTTTAATTTTCGTTATGCTTACCAGATAAGATTACTAGAAACAAATGTGTTTAAGGAATTTAATGTTATATACAAACCATATTATAGTGTAATTTAAGCTATCATCCCGCATTTCTTCTCGCTCTTGGGAATATGTTCGAGTTTTAACCGAACACACAGCGAAAATGCATAATTGCATCGAAAGCAAGTATGCACATTCGCTTGATTACCAAAATGTGGGCCAGTTCGCGTTTAGATCTCGTCAGAGACACCACGTACTCATAACCAAAACCATAACCATTTTACCATACTTTTTACCATTAATTTAGTTACATAGTTCACCATAATTTAGTATTTCGTGTATCTAAGTGTTATATAGTGTTTCAATATAGTTGTTTCCCTTATAATCCAAGACTTTAACTTTTACCATATCCTATCATTACAAGAAAGGTGTGTTAGGTCACCATAGTACCAAGCACTACTTTCTACAAAGTTGTTCGTAGATTATTATTAAAATAGTCATCTCATCATAAAACTATCCAAGTTTCCGGTGATCTGAATATCATATTAAAGATGTTTCTCATTATTACATGGCTGAGTAAAATACTCTTATGACTTTTTAGTATTTAATCATTTACTCAATTTTTTTTAGTTCTCGTATTAAATTATTAAATCTAGTTATTGGTCATAGACATTATAACATTCGCCATTGTTGACAATTTTGCGTAATAAAAATAACATTAGGTCATAATCAAACACATTTACTTCGTCAAATGTGCAATAGTTAAAATGAGAACAAATCTAAAAGTCCTACAATAAGTGTTCTCGTTTTATTTAAACATCTCATATTAACCAACCCTTTTCAGACAGTGCGCTGACGAACTTACCTTACCATTTTATAAATTGACTAATCAATCGTTCGAAGAAGGCATGTTCCCTAATCAACTAAAAAAAGCTATAATTAAACCGATTCATAAAAAAGATGCCAAAATCGACCCAAATAATTATAGACCAATTGCCCTTCTGCCCACAGGATCTAAAATCTTTGAAAAAGCAATGTGCGATCGTGGGTAACTTTTTTTGGGAAAAATATAAAATATTCGACGATTGCCAAAACGGTTTTCGCAAAAATAGATCTACAACGCTAGCTGTTAATAAGTACATCCAAGAGGCTTTAAATATTTTAAATAATAAACAATAAGCAGTAGGAATACTACTCGATATGACTGAGGCCTACGACAAGGTGCAATTTGAAATACTTTTAGCTAAGCTATATGGAATAGGAATACGTGGGAAAGCCCATGACTGGTTTGCATCATATTTAAAAGGCAGAGAGCAATTTGTCGAGATTGAATATTATGATGAAGAAACAAACGAAACACAGCTTATAAGATCAAATGGTAGACCAATACACGCTTCCATTCCCCAGGAAAGTATAGTGGGCTGCCTCTTATTCCTCATCTATATTAACGACCTCCCCAAAACCATAGACGGGCCAAGTGTACTGTTTGCAGATGACATTTTTATTCTCACCTCATGCCAAACAAACGCTGATATAAACGAAAAACTGACCAATATTCTTGATATAATAATAAACTAGATGGGCTAACATAATCTTGAAATCAACTTCACCAAAACCAAACTAATTACTTTTCACCCCTGGCAATAAAACCGAATCAATTTAAATTTTACGAACAATAAATAGAAGTAGTTAATGATTTCACTCTTCTAGGTATAACAATATACCCACATATAAACTGGAAAACCCACATGCAGAAATTTATATCAAAAATTTCAAAGTTTACATATGCCCTCCGCGAAATTAAAAAGAACACCAGCCTACAAACCGCACTAGTAACATACTACGCGTATGCCCACGCTTGGTTAAGCAATGGCGTAATCTTATGGGGAAATAGTACGGACGCCCCCACTCTATTTACTAACATAGAACAATTCAATTCAATTCAAACAGATAGTTGCAAGCCTTACTTACAGAAATACAAAATCCTTACCTTAGTTAATATTTATATTTTAGAATTATGTAAACTGGTTCGCAAATACCCAGAGTCATACAACACAAGAGAAGACATGCAAACAAATTACTCATTGCGCCACAAAAACAGACTAGATCTACCCTCCTCCCGCCTCAAATTGTACGACTACTACGATATGTATCGACTATATCGATAAAAATATATAATAAATTACCGGAAAGCATAAAACAAGTAAATAAAACCAATATATTTTAAATAAATTAAAACAATTCTTAATTAATAAAAGCTATTACACTATTGACGAATATTTAATATTTTTTCCTCGGGGGAGCCTCACCCCTAGAGGACGCGTCCCCAGGTGGCGGATCGGGGAATACTCGCCAGACATGGAGGGTAGGAGCGAAATAAAATAGCTCCCGCGGACCAACAGGCCGGAGAGAAAACTTCGTTATCAAACCCGATCAGGGGGTTTCTTGACGTATTCAGAGTAGAAGTCCCTGGTTGTGATGGACTCTTAGGTCTGAGAGTCCATTAGAGATGGCAGCGGAGGAACCAGTACAATGGTCAACGGTGGCTCTCAATGCTTCCAGGAAGAGTAAGACCTTGGCGTCAGGTGGCAACCGGCCGTAAAAAGCAACGGCCAATCTTTATACTAGTCATGAGGCACAACATTATGAGAAGGTAAAGAGCTAGGGCGTCCCCCTCAAGCGACGGTGAATGTGAAAATGTGGCGAATGTTAGGGCGTCCCCCGTAAGCGACGAGAAGGCGATATATCAAAACATGGTGCCAATATCCGATCTACGCATCGCTACTTGGAATATTGGCACAATGACAGGACGAAGTGCCGAACTAAGCACTATTGTAAACAGACGCCGCATCAACATCTGTTGTGTGCAAGAAACAAAATGGAAGGGCGCCAAATCACGTTTAATTGGAAATGGTTTTAAACTGATATACAGTGGAAAAGAGAACACCAGAAATGGTGTTGGAATAATCCTGGATCAACATCTAAGTGACAACATAGTGGATATCAATAGGGTCAACGATCGCATTATGTCCGTTAAGCTAGCCTTAGAAAAACTATCGTGCTTGAATGTGGTTTCTGTCTCGCACCACAAGTAAAATGCCCCGAAATAGAAAAACTTGAATTTTGGGAAGACCTACAGACCCACCTAACAACAATACCATCCGTGGAACAAACACTTTTGTGTGGAGACCTAAACGGTCATGTGGGGGCGGACAGAGGCGGCTTTGATGGTTGCCATGGCGGTTTTGGGTTCGGAAAGCGTAATAACGAAGGTGAAACGATACTTAAGTTCGCAGCAGCGCAAAATCTTGCAGTAGTCAACACCTTCTTTCAGAAGAAAGATGAACACTTAATCACCTATAAAAGTGGAAGCTCAAAGACACAGATAGACTTTATCTTGGTTAACAAACAGGACATAAAACAAGTCAAAGACTGCAAGGTGATCCCGGGAGAGCCTTTAACTTCCCAGCACAGACTTTTGTAAGCAGCCATAAAACTGAAAACACCTATGAAAATTAAAAAGCCTAAAACAGAGAGGATAAAATGGCATTTACTAAATACGGAGAAAGGAGTGAACCTGAAAAGAGAGGTGGTCGATCACCTGCAAGACAATCCTCCTCGAGAAAAAGATCCGTCAGTAATTTGGACCACGTTTGAAAAGCTCTGTGTCAATTCAGCTAAAAGAGATCTGGGAGTCAGCAAAGGATCCCTTCACAACGCGAAAGACACCAAATGGTGGAACAACCACACCATAAACAGCGTAGCTGAAAAGAAACTCTTGTTTAAAATCTGGCAAAAGACGGGCTTGGATAAAGATAGAGACCTCTACAAACAGGCCAAGAAAACTGCTAGAAGAACGGTGGCTGTAGAGAAAGAAAAAGTTGGTCAAAAGCTCTATCAGCGCCTCGAATTAGCATCAGATAATGACATATACAAAATAGCTAAACAAAGACATAATGGCACCAAAGATTTTAAAACCACAAAGTATATTAAGGATAAAGAAGGCATGCTACTTACAAACAACGAGGACATATGCAAAAGGTGGTGTGAGTACTATCAAGAACTACTGAACGAGGAATTCCCTAGACAGCCAGAAGTGGAACTACCAATGACACAGGGACCTCTTGATGAAATCACTATTGAAGAGGTGCGGAAAGCAATATCAAAAATGAAAAACCATAAAGGGACAGGCCCAGACAATGTACCCGCTGAACTCTGGAAATCCCTAAAGGGCGATGGTGAGATATGGCTTGTGGAGTTGTTCAACCATATTTTAAGTTCCGAATCAATGCCTGAAGCTTGGAGAAAGAGTGTTCTGATACCCTTCTACAAAAACAAGGGAGATGTCCGGGATTGCTCAAACTTTCGTGGTATTAAACTCACATCACACACCCTGAAGATTTGGGAGCGAGTCCTAAGTGAGCGCCTTCAAAACTTAGTATCACTCACAGAAAATCAGTTCGGTTTCACTGCGGGAAGGGGAACTACTGATGCCATCCATGCAATCAGGTTGGTTATGGAAAAAGCTCGTGAAAACAAGCAAAATCTCTGGATGGTCTTCATAGATCTAGAAAAAGCCTTTGATCGTGTACCAAGAACAATAATATGGCAAGCACTGAGGGCACAAAATGTTCCGGAGCTATATATAAACCTCATAAAGGACATGTACCATAACGTGCAGACATGTATCAGAAGTGCCACCGGCATATCAAAGAGCTTCGATATTAAAGTTGGAGTCAATCAGGGGAGCGCGCTAAACCATTATTGTTCAACATTACCATGAACTACCTCACAGCGCAAATCCAGAAACCTACACCATGGAACCTTCTATATGCAGACGATGTGGCCCTTATCTCAGACAGCGCACAGGAAATGCAGGAAAGTTTGGAGCTGTGGAGGAGGGCTTTGGAACTTAACGGGCTGCGCATCAGTCGAACGAAGACTGAATACATGGTATGTAAATTCAACCCCGATACCAGCCTATCCGAGCCCGAAATAAAACTTGACGACCGAGCCTTACCTAGAGTGAATAAATTTAAATACTTGGGATCAATGATCTCTGAAGATGGATCGATATCCAATGACATCATTCACAGAACGACGACAGGATGGATTAAATGGCGTACATTAACGGGGGTTCTGTGTGATCCAAAAATGTCAATTAGAACAAAAGGCAAGGTCTACAAAACAGCGGTAAGACCAGTTTTACTCTACGGTAGCGAAACCTGGGCCACCAAAAAGAGTGACGAGCAGAAACTGCACACCGCAGAGATGGGCGGATGGAGTCGCTCTCAAGGACAAAATTCGGAATGAGTATGTACGGGGTAGTTTTAAAGTTGCCCCCATCGCCGAAAAGCTTACCGAATCCAGGCTTCGATGGTACGGCCATGTGGTGCGGAGACCCAATGATCACATCGTGAAAAAGTGCCTTTCCATGACGACACAAAAGAGAGGGAGAGGTAGACCGCTGACATCTTGGATGACGAGTGTCCAGAAGGACATGAAGAAGTGCTGCCTATCTACTGACGATGCTTATCAGCGGAACAAGTGGCGCCTCATGACCAGGAAAGCCGAACCCGAGTAACGGGAAGTGGCGAGGTGGATGAAGAAGACACTATTGACGAATATCTGACGGATAAATTTAATAATACATAAAAATAACTGATAACTGGATAAGTAAATGACATTAATAATTAATTGACTCAAAATATAATATGAACATGTTAAGTATTAATTTTATTAAAAATAAAAACAATTGTTAGTTACATAAGTAAAATAACGTAAAGAATTAATTGCCTCAAAATATAATATGGACATCGTTATAAGATATTAAGTATAAATGTTTATAAAATAGAATATAATTGTTAATTCGACAAGTAAAATAATATTAATGATTAATTGACTTAAAATGGACATATTGAGTATTAATTGTATAAACTATAAATAAACTAATTGGAATTCAAAAATTTCTATCAAATAAACTAATTGTAATACAAAAATTTAAGCAAATAAATTAATAAGCAATAATAATTCATAATTTAACATGATCATAAAAAGGCACACACATATTAGTAGATTAAACCAAATAAAAGCAGATAGATAAGAAATGGATAACTGAAATTTTAATTATAAAGGAAAATATTAAGCGCTATTCTTCTCTCCTAGACAAATGATTTATTTCTATAAGTTGGTTTGTACAAACACTTTTACATGTCGATCATATTCTTTAAAACTAGATGAGGTCGGCGTTTCCTGTCTGACTACTCTGAGAAGAAAGACCGAAACAAACTCAGAGGTCACAGTCTCTTTTAAAGTCCAGACAAAATCTTGGTTAGATCATGTGAAGACCATGTAGACTGATGTCTGAAATGGACTTTTGAGGAAAGAACCAGCTAGATTGAGTGGACCTGTCCAGTCAGTGCAAGCATTTGTCAATAACCGTGCAGCTCAACTCAGAATTTAAGGAGCTCAACGAATTGACGAACAATACCAAAGAAAGGGCATTCGGGTAGGCCGCATAAATACCAAACTGCCAGACCATGATTAAAAACTAACTAAGATAAATTAAAATAAAAATAAAAAAATAATGATCCACATAGTCTTCACATTCACAATAATTAAAATAAAATAATATAATACTTAAAAAAAGTAAATATTCTTGTCATAGCAAGAATAAAAAAATAAAAAATTTAAAAATCTAAATTCACGGTGCAAAATAAAAATAAAAATAAACTAAATTAATTGGAGCAGCTCAATCCCAAGCCTTTTTGTCCTCAACGTAATCTTTAATGTTATAAAACGTATAACTTACGTTTAATGAATGATTTGAATTTATTAACACTTAGACCTTTTACGTGGCTTGGAAGCTTATTATAAAAGCGTACACATTGACATCTAAACGAGACACCTATTTTCTTGAGGCTTGTTGTAGGTACTACAAATTTGTGTTTGTGCCTAGTATTTATGTTATGGATATCACTGTATTTTTTAAACAATTTTATATTTTTATGGGCATATATTTTTTTTTTTATAAATATACTGAGAAGGCACAGTCATTACATTAATATCCTTAAATTTCTCTCTGAGAGAGTGTCTCGGGCTCAATTTATAAATTGATCGAACAGCTCTTTTCTGCAAAACAAAGATAGTCTGGATGTCGGCGGCATTTCCCCACAACAGAATACCATACGAAATGTCGTATGGTATTCTGTTGTGTACACTATGAAAATAGCTAAAGTATACTAAACAGGCTGTCTCTATGTCAGTTAAATTACGAATTTTTCTAACAGCATATGCTGCGCAACATATTCTTTGACAATTTATCTATATGTGGGACACTAACTGTATTTAGAATGTTGCTGTGCCCGACAGGGTCCATAATTGTTTCTGTAACTAATATTTACCACCTGTATGTACATTATGGATGCAATAAATTTAATTTGAATTTGAATAAGTTCTAGTGAAACCAATCAAACCTAGAATACAAAAACTTCATCAGTCTACATCAGGTTAGACTTAATAATGCCTTTCCAATTAAACTTTTTAGTTGTTTTTTTTTAATTTTTAATTCTCTTCAACTCTCATCCAGCTACCAGACAACCAGCGAAGATAGTTGCACCAAACCGATTTACGTCTTCACTTAAGAACACGTCTGCCACGACGGTTACTGTTTCGACAGCTAATATGGCCTGCCCATTGCCACTTGGCTTGCTTACTCAGAGAGCTATACCAAAAAAATTTGTTATCTGTCGAATCACCTCATTCATGCCACATAAACTGTTTGACCTGAATTGATGTTCATCCTCACCCCCTGTTAAATGTTCCTTAAACATAACTGCCTAATTGTGAGTGTACTATAGATGTGCATCTCTCCAAACTTTCGAGAAATTTAGGCGTGATGTATGTTATGTGAAAGTGCCTTGGGAGTCTTGTACATAGATCTAATGATAAAAAGTAATAGCGACCAACCGCAACATTGATTTATTATAGCTATAGTTACAGAATAGCAAACTGCAGCAGAATAATAGTGTTGATAGTGAGAAGACTCATCAGACTTAATTGTAACGCAGCATCTACGTAGAACAGGCCACACACACGTATCTTACTGAATGTTGCTCGATGAAAGCGCAGTAGGTTCTTGCAAAGTTTTTTTTCGCCTTCTGTCAAATGTTATAAAAAATATGGTGAGAAACAATAGATTTAATAATATTTATTAGATTAACATAAAACGTAGGCGTTTTTTTAAACGGTTCACTTTGAATTGTGATAGCTAAGGTTTAACTTGGAATTACTTATAAGTTCAAGTAAATTTTATGATAAAGGCATGCCCTTTCTAATTTTTGGTACTTCAGCTTCGGATGATGGCTACTGCATTTTTGATCATGGACTGTACATAAAACTAGCTACTTATATTTAAATACAATTGTCTGTATTTTAGATGATTTTACCTGAACAATTTGAATTTAAAATATGAGCACAAGTATCTTGAACACTTTGAATAGCGATGTAGAATTTCTCGCATTGCCAGCTCAGTACTGTTTGCCACCACAAATCTTTAAATACCCATAAGTATATAGACAGCGACGCTATCATGGCTGATTCCTGCAACAAAATATACGACTGATGATCCGATGTTGCTCTTAAAACGGTAAAGGAAAACATCGAGAGGAACCCGCAATGTCCTAGAACTAAAAATTCGAAGTTATTTTGGGTTAGAGTCATTGTGGTGAAAGGATTTGTCAGCTAGAGCCTTTGTTACCGGGTGCTAGCTGTCCAGGATGCGCTGGGCGTTTGGAATATATATAACGCCTCAGGGAGGCTCTTTCTTGCACCTCCGAAGTCCTGTGACATCCACCAATCCGCACTCGACCATTGGTGGATTATGACCGACCCCCTCTCACAGGGGAAGCCTGTGTCTCAGCTAATAATACAATAATACACAGGCTTATATGCCTTTAAACCCTGCCGGAGTCTGTGTTGTCCGATAGCTACAATCTAGGGATCTTTAAGCGAAGAGTGAATAGGTTACTTCTAGGCAAGCGTGCTTCACCGTCGACCACATCATCGCTTACCATTATGTGAGATAGTGGTCAAGCGCGAGCCAATCTATACTAATATTATAAAGAGGAAAGATTTTTTTGTTTGTTTGTACCGAATAGGCTCCGAAACTACTGGACCGATTTAAAAAATTCTTTCACCAATAGAAAGCTACGTTATTCCTGAGTAACATAGGCTATTTTTATCCCGGAAACGGGTCCTGTGGGGTGGCCCACGGGAGCGAATCTATGCATATAATATGCTTTGTCCTGAATGACTGACTGACGGATCAACGCACAGCCTAAACTGCTGATCGTAGAGACCTGAAACTTGGAGGGCCCTTTTTTGTCTATGACGTAGGCATCCGATAAGAAAGGATTTTTGGAAATTCTACCCCTAAGGGGGTGAAAAAGGGGTTGAAAGTTTGTATGTAAAATATAGCCGAAGCCGCGGGCAAACGCTAGTATAAAAATAAAAATAAATCTTATTTGGAGGTATGCGGAACAGGGCCTGACGGCTGTTGTCCAACTGTTGTATATGTTCAAATGCGCGATGAAGGATTTTATGTGACATCAGTTCATATGTGGCAACATACATGCAGCCACCCTTAAGACATTCAGAACGTAACGATCAATTCTGTATTTTACCTCTTGCAAAAATTTTAACGGAACGAAGTTCCAGGAAGCAAATCATTTGAATGTAATTTCTTAACAATAAAAATTATACTTATTATTATTCTAAAAAGGGTTTGTGCTTAGTCAGTTTTTGAAATATTAACTTCACTCTTCTTCTTTCGCCTCGCCTATTCCGGTTACGCGGGGTCGGCTTTCCTAATCATGCGACGCCATTTATTTCAGTCTTGTGTGTTATCTGCCGTAAGTTCCATCTCCCTCAAGTCCTTCTGGACCTTCGTCATCCATGTGATTTGAGGTCTTCCTCTTCCCGTCTTCTTTGTAGCTATGGAAAGACACTTTTTCACGACATGGTCATCTGTTCATCTAAGTACATGACCGTTCTTAGATGAACAGATCTTTCACTTTATCCGCTATTTCTGCAATCTTGAAGCTCCCTCTAATAAATGTTCCATTGTCACCATGTTGTGACAGGTTCGTCTGAAGTCACGACATTAAGCTGAGCAATGACCTATTCTTGCACAGATGCGACGCACAGCCTATTTTTTCTTGTTGTTTCAAATATGGATAATTTTCCACTCAGTAATCGGCATTTCGTTTAATTTGTGAATGTTTTGTTTGTTTTCATTTGGTAATGTCGAAACATATTACGCAAGTAAATTTGTTTTTGGCCTCTCACCCACAGATAACTGTGTATTGCTCTCATCAAGTAATAGACAAAATTGACAGACTTTTATAATTTTTCGTTTTTAAATACGAGGCTTTTGGCTTATTTGTACTTTTAGTGAATGCCACTCTTTATTTTGTATTGTGCGTTTAGTTTGTGCAGAATAAACAATCTTTCTTTCTTTTCTTTCTTGTGTTGTTTAATTTTTTCGTCGCTTCGGGGGGACGCCAAGGTCGTAAAGTTCCTGGAAGACTTGAGCGCCGCCTTTGGCCCTTGTGGGCTCCTCCGCCACCACTCTAATGGCCGCTTTGACCTGAGCGCCCATCACAACCAGGGGCTTCTGCTCTGAATATGTCAGAGAAACCCCCTGATCGGGTTTGATAACGAAGATTTTTCTCCGGCCCGTTGGTCCGCGGGGGCTATTTTATTTCACTCCTACCCTCCATATCTGGCGAGTATTTCCCAATCCGCCACCTGGGGACGCGTCCTCTAGGGTTGAGGCTCCCCCAAGGAGAATAAACTTCACTGAAGTTGGTTTAAAAATGGCTCAAAGGTACGTAGGTATGGCTTAGACTATAGCTACAATGCTTGTAAGTAAACATAGAATAGAGTACCTACTTGAAACTGAACTCATTGCATTTTCTAATTTATTTATGAACGTAAAATTATACTCACAAAGTTCACCACTCCTCTCTTTAACATTTCAACTGACACTTGAATGTAAATCAAAGCGTGAGCTAAAACTTGTACAGTGTAAAAAAGTATCTGAAAAATGTATTAATTAAATACTATATTCATTTTTGGTCATTTAGGAAAAATGGTACGAAGAAAGGGAGGGAAGCCTTTGCCCTTCTGTGATACAAATCAGGCTTGTAATGAAAAAAGAACAACATTTTATTTAATCTTCAAGAAACAGAAAATAATTCACTTACGAAATAACGAAAGCAAGCTATATGATTGTCATAGCATTTTAGTATATCAACGTAAGCCTGAAACAAATTTTTGCTGAAATTCTTGCCATATGTGCCATTCATGACTTTAACTTCAGAATTTAAAGCTTGAATATTCCATAAATATACTTTTTCTTCCAGCATTTTTAAGACTCGAATGAAACAGGATACTTTTAAATCAAAAAACACGACGAAGTAGCAACTGACCATTATAGAGAAAGACAAATCTAACTTAAAGAGAAAATAAGTGAACACAGAACAATAGCCAAACAGTGACACAGTTGCGGTAATCCAATTCCAGATGACAATTAGTCTATAGCTGAGTTCATTGTTGAGAAATCGGTGCAGTTTTTGGAAAGTTAGAACAAACTGAATATTACTTTTGGTTTGAAAGATTCCGGTGAAGAAATTAATAGCGAAGCCCAAACAATTGTAGAAACAGTCATAATAGCCAACGATATACATGAAGGCAGTATCACCTAGATATTCTTTATAAAAGTAAAGCGTATAGGCGCGGTAGATGGTTAAAAGACTGAAGGATAATGTACCAACAATTGAAACAAAATTAGATATTAAACTATTTGGAGCTATGATATTGTTTTTGATGCTATAGTTGGGACAAAACATAAGAAAATTTAACAGATTAAAAGGTAATATCATAGACTGCACATCTTTGTCCACTGTATTTTTTAAAGGAAAGTTTACTAAATAATATTCCTTCGCGACAATACGTTTTTTCTTTATGTTGAACATAATTATCATTATGTGTCGCTGCCTGGCACACAAATGATACTATATCAGATGATAATGTATTAAACATACGCTTTGGCCTCATTATAATAATATTTATTTAAAATTCAATATCTTTTCAAGGTTTTTCATATAAATAACATACCACCAATTGAACTTACCAAAGCAATACACAACTCATATATTAATTCAATAATAGATTTGACTGTGACGAATGCCCTATAACATCAAAGTATCATAATTGAGGAGGTAAGAAGAGTGGCAGAAGTAACAAAAATTTATATTAAAAAAGAACTCGTTAATTAATCTATCAGAATATGCCAAAATTGGCAATATTCTTCGCCACCCAGCTACAGTGCTTCGACCTGATCTTGCATGCCTGCATTTCTTGCCACATCTTCTAGGTCTATATAAAGTAAACTGAGAACTTCAAGTCGGTCAAAATAAAATAAGTATGTAACAATAATATAAAATACTTGTACACTAAACTTTAGGAGTACGAGGATTACATCAATGCGAACTGTAGCCAAACAATGGTGCAGTTAGTCAGAGAAGCCTCCAGGTACAGTAGAAGACACACATCTACATAGAACAGTCGACAGGCGCGCATCTTACTGAACGATGCTCGGCACAACTTCTTGTCTTCATCTGTAAATTTTCCACGACGTGCTTGATGTGAATGTGTTTCATCATCATCATATCAGCCGAAAGACGACCACTGCTGCAAATAGGCCTCCCCAAGCGTCGCCACATTGACCGGTCCCGTGCGTCCCGCATCCAGCGGATCCCCGCAACCTGCACCAGGTCATCGATCCAGCCGGTAGGAGGCCTTTCAACACAACGTCTTCCGGTTCGTGGTCGCCACTCCAGAACTTTTCTGCCCCATCGGCCATCCGTTCAGCGAGCAATCTGCCCTGCCCACTGCTACATAAGTTAGGCAATTTTTCAGGCTATGTCGGTCATCCTGGTTCTCTTGCGGATCTTTACATTTCTGATTCGATCACGCAAGGAAACTCCGAGAATAGCCCTCTCCAATGCCCTTTGGGTGACTGTACGCTTTCTGGTGAGGCTCATTGTGAGCGACCACGTCTCAGAGCCATAGAATACACTGACAACACACACTGGTCATAGACTTTTGTCTCGAGACACTGTGGCAAGCTGGACGAGATGATACCGCGCAACTTCCCAAACGCTGCCCAGCCGAATCGGATTTGTCAGTTGAGCTCTTTTTTGAAGTTGGCCCTACTCATCTGGATTATTTGTCCCAGGTAGACATAGTTCCCCCCGGTGGGTTCCCGTATTGTTGAGGCGGGGAGGGGCTCAGTAGCCGTGGCTTGGACAACCACGTTGAAGCGAAGAGGAACCCGAGGAGGGGCCGCTCGTCAGGGCATTTGTCGACAAACCGACGACGTAGAGGCCAATAAGTAGGTTGCGGTGCCGTATGGGCGGCATCGCAACTGAGGTGGGCCGCGATGTGGTATGGTAGGCATCGCGGCTGAGGGTTGGAGGCCGCGGTGGGAGAGGAGTGCCGGTATTACGGTACGCCGCTGGCCCTACCCTCCGCGGCCTGCACGGGGTCGCCACCGTCTGATGGTGCACGCGGTGGGGCCGCAGGGGAAAAGGAGTGTCGGTATAGCGTTGGCCGCTCTCCCTATCTCCTGCGGCCGAAAAGTGGTAGGTGGCCGGGCCACTGGCACGGGACCCGTCACAAGGGGACCAAGGGTGCCACACACGGGGTCGTCTGGCGTCCATGTGCCGGTTTGGTTCAAAGTAGGACACCGTGGAGTTTTAGTGGGTTAGAGTCCCACATAACTGCGCTATCTCCCCGTGGTAGCATGAAGAAATGCTCATGCATACTAATGCATGAGCATTTCTTCAGGCAAAAAGAAAAAAAAAAGGTAGACTTAGTTGTCCACAATATCGAGTGTAGAGTCTCCGACCTTGATAGGAGTGGGTGCAACACACCTTGGTTTTGTCCATGTTCATCATAAGACCTACTCTTTCGGAAGCTCTCATCGAGCATTGTACTGAGATCCTCCATGGTCTCAGCCAAGACCACTATATCGTCGGCAACCCGAAGGTGAGTGATGTACTCGCCATTGACGTTAATGCTTAGCCCTCTCCAGTCCAGAACCTTGAAGATATCCTCTAGTGCAGCGGAGAACAGTTTCGGAAATATGACGTCTCCCTGTCTCACACCTCGCTGCAGAAGGATAGGTTCCGAGGTCTGATCCTGAAGTCGAACTGACATGGTGGCGTTTTTGTACAAACACTTCGATGTACCGGTAGTCGATTTGGCAACGTTTGGAGAGACTGCAGTGCAGCCCAAGTCTCGATCGAATCAAAGGCTTTCTCGTAGTATACAAACGCTAAGCAGAGAGGAAGATTGTACTCTTTGGACAAATCACGGCTCGGCGGACAGAGCTCCGGCATTATCTTATGGCGACATGGAGAAAGCGACTGTCACACTCAACACACGGGTGGGTTATAGTCAGTAAAAGTCTGACACGCCCTCCCGCCTCACCCAGAGCGGGCGAAGTCATTGGATGATTTACCAAACAAAAAAAAAACAAAAGGTGTTGGATATCCAAAACCAGAAGGCTCATATCTCTTAGTCTCGTTGTAAAACTCATGAAAAGAGTTTTCAACGAGATTAGGAAGGAGTAGGTTATCTAGGGGACCACAATAGATCTCAATGGGTCGAACTCGGACACGAGACGTTTCTCGGCCCCTCCACAAGATAAGATAAGAAGATACTAATACAATGCGATTCTCTTTTCCAAATATGGAAAAGCACACAATACGATTTTATTACAATTTAACTTTAACAACTCTGTTACACACTCAGTAATGTCATCTTTTTTTACATCCAAACTGTTACCTATAAAGACAGTTACATTGGTATCTGATTTGTATACATTATTTGTTACAGATTCCATGATATGCTTGTAAGATGACCCAGGCATACAATAATTCAAAGTCGAATAACTCTGATTGCTATTCAATAATTTACCTAAACCTCTTCCAATACCATCTGCAAACATAACCGAATGAAACCCATGATGACTATTATTAGTTGGAAAGGTAGCAGTGGTGTCTGGTCTACTTGAGACACTTCCTGTGAAATATCGGTTATGTCTTGGCCTTGGTCAAAGATACCGTCCTGAGACACCGTCTAAGCCTAGGTCGGGTCTTATCTTATGAGTAGCATACATGATATGTTTAGTTATAGATTTTTTATTTATTTTAACATCAATATTTACTAACTAGCTGTTGCCCGCGACTTCGTCCGCGTCAAACTCGTAAAATTTTATTTATTATTTTTTTAGTTGCCCGCCGGGACTATGAATTTTCTCGTGATCAAACGTAGCCTATGTTACTCGTTATTACAGGTCCAGCCGTTTCGGAGATTACCCGGAACAAACAGACAGACAGACAAAAATCTTAAAAATTGCTTATTTGTTCTTAGTACCGTATATACTTTCACGTGCATTCAATAAAACGTTGTTATTTTGATATTACATAAAGACACTTCAATTTTATTTATTTGTATAGATGTATAGATATGTAAGTAATATGTCAAAGCTTTGCCTGTATTACTTAATGTATTTTTTCAAAGCCTCTTTTATACAAATAAAATGTAGCATATCGGTTGATTGTTTCTCGAAGCGAAATTTCATATTTTGTTCTCCATTTATTATTTTGTAATTACGCTTACAAAAAAAAGGTACAAAAAGAAATAAGTTTTAATTTCTTTACCGAATTTAAATTAGATTAAAAGATAGGGTGAACGGAAAAAAAGAAAGAGTAAAAGTAATAAAAAAATTGATTTATTTTTATGAACTTCATGGGCGTAATCACAAAACTTTTTGTCGTTAATGAGTTCGACATAATGTTTTACGAGTACCAGTCCTTAGCAATGGAAGGCCTCGTAAAATATATCAAATGTTTTTTACTAATAACAAGTTAAAAAGGTTGGGTTAAGCTTTGCTTAGGCAAATCATAGAGGTTCTGTATTATTAACTTTTATTAGTAAAAATAATAGTTTTTTTGACGCTGCGTTAAATGGTATAATCTGTCAAATTAAAACGATAAATAAACGATAAATTAATTGTTTTTTCTTGTCACTTGTTCTTTTACCGACTTTGGTATATTTATTAAAACAAGAAAAAAAATCTCAAACGATGCTCTATACTCCATTTTACGCAACCCAAGCTGTTTTTTTTTCTTTGTCATTGTAATCATGTAAACAAATTAATAAAGTCAATAAACGCCGATGTGTTTCTCCCCAGTGGTAAGCTGTACGAACTCACGGATCTGGTCTGTGGCGACAGGTCCAATGCATACCAGGGGCTCCTTGAAATATCCGCAGCTCTGTTGACAAAAATATACCACGATACAAAGTCCGAATGTACAAAATCACCCAATTGCCTTTATGCGGGAATGGCACAAAAATCCCGTAAAAACGTCAAGTGTTAATTGTAGTCCAATTCGGTTTTAATCAGGAACAAGGTTGTTGGTACCAATCAAAATACATCAGGTTTCCAGAGAGAGGGATTTCTTAACAAGACGCGCTGTGCCCAGAAGTACCGGCTTTTTATATGCTTGACTGGATCCCCTGTGACTTGTCAAGGCTCTTAGTTATTATGAAATGAATTACTACTTCCTACTAATCTTACGGCCAGCTCAGCCTTTGGCTCAATGTAAGGGCCGAAATTGAGAGTCGATGTCAACGTATCGCCAAGAAACTCAAGATAGTCCTTTAATGGCACAGTCACATCTTGGCAAGTTGAAGCCGGTTAAAATTGCCTCTTTTTAGCGGAATAAAGACACGCCTGGGTTTTAGCAGCATTAAACCTGCCCAGATTGGTATCGCCCCATTCGGAGTCTACCTGCAAAGACAGGTTCAAACGCTCCACCATGGCCTCACGGAGAGACCGGATCTGCTTCCCAGCAGCCTGTGCATTGGACAAGTATCTCTCAGCAACAGTGTTGTCGTCTGCATACCCAAAGGTTTTAGCAGATCGTTAATGTGCAGCAAGAATAATGTTGCTGAGAGTACCGACCCCTGAGGGACGCCGGCATTAATATCCAATTGGTGTTACATAAAAGTCAAAGTCAAATATATTTGTTCAACTAGGCCAATAAGCTGCACTTTTGAATGTCAAACAAAAATTAAAATTAAAATTTACAAGTAATAAAAGTTCATTCTACCGTGCATTCGGAAAAGTAGCTTGTTATGGAGAAGAAAGAATACACAAGAAACTTCATATTTACTCTTTTTAAAATAATGGGTGTTTTACAATATTTACATAAGTATATACATTAATAAATTCATATATGTGAGGACGATGCACCCAGAATAGTCGTACAGGTATAAAGTATTAAAAGCATTAACAGGTAAATTCATTAATTTGATAAATAGGAACATGGTTCCCACATACTTACAAATACTGCAAATATAGGTAAAATACCTAAATCAACAACAACGGAACAGTGTGTGAGTCAATTACTTAAAAAATATATATACAATAACTATGAATATAAATTAACAAATTTGATTTTGTCTACTCTAAAGATTGCCCTATGGAGCAGGACCAGCATGTTTCCAAGCATTTTTATCTTGAATATAATCATCTAATTTGTAATATGCTTGTTTACAAAGTGTGTTTTTAACTAAAGTTTTAAATTTACTTTCATTAAATTTTAATATATCACAAGGTATTTTGTTATAAAATTTAACACAGTACCCCATGAAAGATGAGTGTGTTTTAGCTAGTCTATAAGATGGTTGATCTAATTTATCTTTATTTCTCGCATTACAATTGTGTCTATCAATGACTTTACTAAAGAGATGTATATTTTTCCTTACATACATAATATTTTCATAAATGAATTGGCAAGAAACTGTCATAATATTAATATTTTTAAATAGTTCCCTAAGAGTTCCGTAAGTTTCGTAAGTTTGAATGGTACACTTCTTGAACATTATTCTCATTCATATTTTTATAACCTCTACGTACATTTTCCTATTATTTAAGTACGACCGGCAAAGCTCTAGAACCTGTCCTCTTACACTATAATGTTCTATTTTAGCAAGCAATAAAGTATGATTTACCGTATCAAATGCTGAACTCAAATCCAACAATATTCCAGCTACCCTCAATTTTTATTTAATTTATCAACCACATCGTTAACTAAAGTGCTAATAACTTCCGCAGTTCCAACACCCTTTTGGTAACCGAATTGTCTGCTATTTATAACTTTATTTATACTGAGATGAGTAACTAAATGAATTTTTATAAATTTTTCACAGATTTTTGAGAGGGTCGGTAAAACTGAAATAGGTCGATAATTTTTTGAATCCATCTGTAATAACTTTCGCTATCTTTAGTTGTTCAGGAAAAATACCAGCATCAAAACATTTATTTGAAAAATCTGACAACGGTAACGCAAGAATATTTATATGTTGTTTTACAACACTTATTGGCAAGTCATCATACCCACTAGAAGTTTTATTTGCCATTGAGCCTACAATTTTTACTATTTCTGCCGGAGTCACGGAAGTCAAACACATTTCACTATTCACCCTGCCGGTAGAATTTTTTAAAATAGAGTAGTGAATTATTTGCATCCGTAATTTATCCAAGTTGTGGTTATAATTATTAAAATGATCAGCGAAAACATTTGCAACTTCCCTAGGGTCATTAATAATTTTATTATCCATTTTCAGGAAAATATTTTTCGTATTTTTTTGTTTATTTTTGTTCCTATGGCGATTTACTACCTGCCAGATTTCCTTGCTTTTATTTTTCGCTGCCTGTATTTGTCCCCTCACAGCAATTCTTTTTGCTCCTTTCACAACTTACCTAATACATAATAATAAAACAACAATCTTTTCATTTTACTTGACACCTTGATGCCTTTTGTGGTCCATTTTATACCAGTACTGTTATTTTTTAATAATATGTGATTTATAACCATATGAAGCTTTAGTTCACAAAAAAACCCTGCATGTCCATCTGCTAAGCCATTGTGGTCTACGGAAACTTTCTGAATTAACGAGTCATCTAAGTTGGCGATTAAATTATGGATACAAGAAGATGACTGATTTCGAGTAAAAGTGGCCGTTTGAATTAGGGTTTTAAAATTATAATATCGTAAAAGACTTACTTTTTTTTCAACCCGAATCTCTTCAAAGTTAAAGTGAACAGGCTTCTTCTGGGTAAACTCACTCCATCGTAGACTCTGTCTCTGTCACCTCTGACCTAGACTAGAGTCAAGAGCAAACCAATCAAAAAAAAAAAAACAAAAAAAAAAAAAAAAAAAACAGTGCCGAAAACCGTGTAATTACCGTTTCTCACGGATAATATTGTTCAGTGGTTCAACACGTCCCATTTTAGAAGAATAAAACAGGAAATCACAACAAAGTATTTCGGGTGTCAGGTTTCAATCAATCACCAATCAACATCCACCAGTACTACAAACATAACGAACCAAACTTAGTCAACTTGACACTTGTCAAGTGTCATGGAGGTGCGTTCGGATACTACTTCTACCATTGGATTCGCTCGCTCGCACTCAACGCGAACAGACGTGGTAAAACATTATAAAAATTTCTATCACAAACTTGAACAAAATTAGACCTTATCGTGAGAGATTTGGAGCTGAGTTTGGATTGCTGCTGGTGCGAATGACGCACCAATTAAAGTACTACACATCATAGTATAAGCAAAATTGACAGAATCAGTATTAAGTATGTTGCATTCACCATCCGCTACAACTTTTGGATCGGAACCTGATCTCTCTTCGAGAATAATAAAAAGGAAGACTCACCCTGATATGGAGGAAATATCGCAGCTTCGTAAGGACATGCAAGAGAGTTTTAAAAAGCAAGATTCAAAATTCTTTGATTTAAACAAAATTTTCAGTGAGCTTATAGAGCAAAATAAGGAAAACACTGAAATCCTGAAAAAAACTCTTGAAGAGACTACGGGTATGTACAAGGATTTAAAACAAAAATATGATACTTTACTTCTGAATAATAACGCTGCACTCACCAAAATTGAATACCTTGAAGAACAAGTAGAAGCACTACAGCGAAAACAGTTGGAGACTACAGTAGAAGTTAATAATGTCCCTGTTAATGAGAACGAAAATTTAATTGAGGTTGTGAACCAACTACATAGCTTCCTAAAAGTTCCTCATACTCCAAATCACATACGTCAAGTGTACAGGAAAAAGTCAGGACAAAAGAAATCCATATTTATAGAGTACCAAACTGCAAAAATGCGTGCGGACACTTTAAAAGCTATCAAGTCCTACAATATGAACAATAGAGATGATAAATATAATACTAACGTACTTAAAATAGCTGGAGCCAAGCAACCGGTCTACATATCAGAAGCTCTTACACCAACTGCCAGAAAATTTCTCTACCAATCCAAAGAGTTTAAAACGAAGTACGACTTCAAGTTCTGCTGGGTTTCTAATGGAAGGATATATTTGAGGAAATCGGAGGACCAGCCAGCAATATTGATTAAGTCCACCGAACAAATCCAAGGTATTGCTAAGAATATTGTTGCCCCCCCCTTCGGAATCTTGACTAATAATTATAACTAAGTTGCATCCATGTCTGATTCGCTGCTGCTTTTTCTATTCCATTTTTATTAATGTATTAACTATTAACTATGTAAGGGTCCTAATTCTACTGTTTATCAACAATCCTAATAAAATCTATTCACATACACATAATAATCACAATATTTACACTTTACAATTTAATCTCACACACAATTTTCTTACACACACGACACTTTATGCTGACGATAGTAAGGAATATCAGCTTTGTGCTGCTGACATGACTAGTAAAAGCAATTATTACAAACAATATGGCTGATTTATCACATATTTCGGAAGACATTGAGAAAACTGTAAATGTCGGCATGGCACAAGGCGTAGATATTCCTGAAAACTGCAAAAAAGTATTTAGTAAAGGTGACAAACTCAAGATACTGACTCAAAACATAAGAAGCTTGAAACATAACTTTGACGACTTTCAGGTCTTACTGGGTCGGCTGGATATGGAATTTGATATTATTGTTTTGACTGAATGCTGGCTTTCAAAACTCACGGCACTACCCAAGATTCGGGTCTATCCCACTAGTCCCATTGACTCAGTCCCACGATGGGACTATAAATCGTTCGCTACCGCTAAATCAATTAATCAAAATGATGGGGTAGTGATATACTTCAAAAATTATCTTAAACCTAAAATTGATGAACCTTTAAGTGATGATGATGAAATGAACTGCCTTGTTTCTACTATTGGAAAAGAACTCGCTCTAATATCGATATATAGATCACCTACTTTTAAAAATATTAATAATTTTCTAAATGCTCTAGATAGTATACTGAGTAATTTAAAGATGTATAGGAATATAATTTTAATAGGAGACATAAATATTAATATATTAGATAATAGCAATCCAAGTTCTTTGAGATACTTAAACTTACCAGTAAGTTCACACCTCACACGGTTTATTGCCATCACATACCCTCCCGACCAGAAAAGAAAATTGCCTAGATCACGTCTTTCTTAAAAGCACGTCTTCATCCCAGACAGTCGTTTGCGATTCCACAGTCACAGACCATTCTTCTGTTATGATCTCGCTGTCTAAAAAGGTTAAGTCTCAAACTAGCAAACCTAAAACTTATAAAAGAATTGACTATCAGGCAATAATCGAGGACCTAAAGCAAATTAACTGGCCTACTATTTTAACAGCCGACGACTGTAACGTAATAACTGATGTGTTTTTGTCGGCTATAACAGAAGCAATGAATAAGCATACAACCATATATGAACCTTCTCGAAGGAAACGTGCCATCAGACCTACTTAAGATCTGAAATCAATAAGCACAAAAATAATCTGAAAAAACAATGGTCATTAATTAAGGATGTTTGCGGTTTTGTGGATTTGGGTAATGACAACGAAGATCTCTTAAAAATCAAACCTGATCCGCAGAGTTCAATTAATCATGTAAACAGATACCTTGCAAATGTAGGATCCCAATTAGCCAATAATATACTAAATAACGGCCGGAGGTTGTCTGAGGCACCCATTATTGGACCCTCCAATCTCAACTCTTTCGTCCTTCTGCCAACGGATACTGATGAAGTAAAATCTATCATCCTGAATTTAAAACAGTCCAATGCTACTGGTTGTGATGGAATTCCTATTACAATATTAAAATTAGGCGTGGATGTACTGGCTTGGCCCATAACAATGATATGCAATCAGTGCATGTCGATGGGTGTTTTTCCCGAAGCTCTCAAGAAGGCTTTAATAATTCCTATCCATAAAGCGGGGGACAAAGACTGTGTCTCAAATTACAGGCCAATATCGCTTCTACCTTCTTTATCTAAGGTTCTTGAGAAGGTTATGAACAGTAGGCTAATTAGTTACCTTGAATCTCAGAAACTTCTCTCAAGCAATCAGTTCGGTTTCAGAAAAAACAAGTCCACTAACGATGCTATAAAAAACCTAACTTCTGCCATTGCTAATGACCTGGATTCAGGGAAGAAAACCATAGGGGTGTTCCTGGATCTGGCAAAAGCATTCGACACGGTCTCGGTTCCCCTGCTCCTTGCAAAACTGGAGCATCTGGGAATCCGTGGAATAGCTCTTAAACTTTTTTACAGACTATATGTCTAATAGAACACAATGTGTTGGGATAAACAACTACATGAGTGAAATGGAGAACGTGACTTTCGGTGTGCCCCAAGGGAGTGTTATGGGACCCACGCTTTTCCTTATATATGTGAATGACTTGTGTGATTTACAGTTAAGGCAGGGCCAAATATTTGCGTACGCAGACGATACAGCTCTTTTATTTAGCGGCAAAACATGGCAAGAAGCAAATGAAATGGCTGCAGAGGGCATTGGAATTGTCTCAGACTGGTTACACTCAAACCTTCTTACCCTAAATACACTCAAAACTAAATACATACCATTTAGTTTAACAAAGAGCAGTCAACCACGTCCTAACATTATTCAAATAAAGGCCCACACATGTAATATCTCGGGGAATTGCTCTTGTCATGAACTCTCCAAAACATCTGCAATCAAATACCTAGGTGTGATCATTGATTAGCATTTACACTGGAAAGAACATGTCTCGACCCTTACATCTAGAGTCAGGAAACTTATATATGTCGCAGGGATATGATGAAAACAGGGAATTGATCAAATCACGGAGGATGTTAAAATAGAGCCGACGGAGCCCCGCTGCGCGGGGCTCCTATTTCTGTATGCAGGGTCTAAAGTAACCTAACACGAAGGAGATGACGGGAGCTGAGTTCGCTCGCTTTGCTCGCTCACTTCAGCTCCCGTCATCCCCTTCGAACCTAACCTGTCCGTTTTAACATCCTCCGTGATTTGATCAAATCGCTTAGAGATTTGATCAATTCCCTGTTTTCATCATATCCCTGCGACATATACATCTTTAAGAATATACATAGTTTTTGTCCACCAAAGTTATCCTTGTTAGTATATTTTTCCTTATGCCAGTCCATTATAACTTATGCTATTACGGCATGGGGGGATGCTTCCAAGACTGTTCTTATTGGTCTAGAACGAGCGCAGCGTGCAGTTCTTAAGGTAATGACTCACAAAAGATTTAGATACCCCACACAACTGTTGTACTCAGAATTATCAATCCTTACTGTAAGACAGCTATTTATTAAGGCCACATTATTAAGTCAGCATAAAAATCAACCCGACTTTGCGACAAGAAGAAGGCAAGATATTGTATATTCCGTGCCTCGCTGTAAAACTTCTTTTGCGCAAAGATTTATAAGCTTCCTCGGACCATTCCTCTATAACAAAGTATCAAAGACCATAAAAGTTCGCCATCTTAATAGTCATGATTTTAAAGCTGAAATCTTTAAACTTCTAAAATCACTGAACTATGATTCGACTGAATCAATTTTAAAAGTCGATATTTAACTGAGTAACCTTATTACATCACATACACACACAAATCTGCACAAACACACAAACACACACACACACTCACATACACTTACATGCGCACACACACACAATATCAACTACACTCCTTATTTTAAGATAGTTTAGTATTTAGATTGGAATAGTTGTGATAAGCGGTACATTTCCGACCTAAAACCCATTTTTCATTATTTTAAATTAGTTTTTTATGTAATTATATTGCAAACAACAATATTATGTGTAAACAAAAAGAGCATCGAAAAATTTTACGTATACTATGTCATTTTTAAGGATTACCTACAAAGACAGAAATAATAAATTCCATTATTTTTTTACGTTTACCTACTCTAGTAAATAATAAATTACATCTGCTGTACTTTGTTTGGTCTACGAAATATTTTTCTAAATAATATGTTTTTTATCACTTGTGGAACACTAAGGGTGACTGTGCGGTGATCGAGGCAAACTGTTCCTCCGTAGTACAGTTTAAACTAGTACGGGGAACAGGATGAATCAGTTCCGTTTTTTCAACCTTTTAGTGCCTACCTACATAACTGTTTAGAACTGTGCAAGCTTGTAAACTTATTAAGTGCCAAACTATAAACCTGTGGAAGAACTGTACAAGGTTGCAACCTTATTACGTGCCTGTCTACGAAGCTTTTAAAAATTGTGCAAGGTTGTTTGTTATTTTTGGGAAATAAAGGTATTTTTTTTATTTTTTATTGGGGACATTTCTCGGTGTTGCCAGAATATTCAAACGTGATACCATCTGGAAATAAATAACTACCAAAAATTAATAACGACATGGAAATATTATTGGGGAAAATAAAAGAACAAATGGCTATACAAACGGAAAATATCACCAAATCCGTCACGCAAAATGTTTCTGAAAACATTGATGCTAAATTAAAGACAATTATGGAAGAGAATAAAAACTTGATGATAGAAGTGAGATACCTACGGGAAAAATCAAGTACATGGACAACGATAAAAGAAGAAATAACTTACTAATTTTTGGAGCAAACGAAAAACTATAGGAAAATTTGATAGATGAAGCGAAGAAATTAATTGAAACGCAAACTGAAGCTAAAGTTGAGAAGTATGAAATCAACAAAGCCTAGGGGTCAAACGAGTGAAAACTCGCCCAATTCTTGTAAGTTTCACGACTACATGGAAACGCGACGAGGTTCTAAAGAAGAGAAACAAACTTACCACTGGCATTTACTTCAAAGAGGATCTTAGCAAAGAAACGCTAGAAAGGAGAAGGGAACTACTCCCCAAACTTAAAGAAGAGAGAGCACCTAAGAGGTGATCAACTTATAGTCAGAGAATCTAAGGAACACACAAAAGACAAAAGAAAGAGGGACAGCCTGTCTCCAAAAACCTCGCCTAGTCAGGAGCCAGCCCCAGTCGCGAAGAAACTAAACAAAACGAATTTGTTTGACTATATGGTTCGTGGAAGATCTGCCTCACTATCAGAGAAATTAAAAAAACTAACAAAAGACATCAGCAGCGAAAAACACATGCAAACTCGGAAAACAACAGCACTAAACCAAACAACAACTAGAAAAACTTTCTCAAGCCGGCCAGTCACCGTGAGAAAGGACGACTACTACCCTCCAACTACCTCAACACCTGCACAAGGAACGAGAACATACCAAGAAGAAGAGAAATACTTACTCATAGCAACATATAATACTCTAACACTTAGAACAGACGAAGCATTGCTAGAACTTATGAAAGCACTGGAAAATATTAGATGGTCAATTATTGGCCTAAGCGAAGTACGAAGAACGTGTTGACCTGCTTAAAAAATTAAATAATTACCAGATCAAATTCGAAGACAGCATAAAAATTTATGAAATTGACACACAGCGCTTACAAAATGATATTTATTTATTTATTATATACTTTATTGTACACCACAAAAAAACATACAGGACAAATGTTTAAATATATAAGTGTACAATGGGCGGTCTTATCGCACTAGGCAATCTCTTACAGACAACCTTTGGATGGACTGAAATATAGGAGAATAATTTAGGGCTGTCAGTGTACAAAAAACCAAAAATAATATTACTTATACTTAATAACATACAATACATACATACAATATTACATAATATACTAATACATATCAAATATATAATAGAGAAAGGAGAATAATAAAAATTATAGTGAAAGGTAATGCTCCTTCACCATTTTCTTGAACGTTGGCAGTGTTTGAGCACGTCTCACTTCAATAGGTAATACATTCCACAACCGAGCTGCTTGAATCGTGAAAGATTTGTCAAAGAAGGAAGTGGAATGCATAGGAATACTTAATTTTAGATTTTCCGATGATCTCAAGGACCTAGAATGGGTGTCACAGAGGAACTGAAAGCGTTCTTTGAGATAAAAAGGAGTAAAAGGATTAAATAACATATTATAGAGCAAAGAAAGTATATGGGCATTCCGGCGAAGGCGAATAGGACGATTAGGCGATAGGGCGATTTGAGCTTAGTACGAAATTCGGAAACGTGATCAAATTCGGAAACGTTATATTCAGGTACTTGAGGACAAACTGGGCTCCCTTTACAGTAAATATGTTAGCTCCCAGTTACAAATTAAGGAACACATTCTGGCCGCAAACGAATTGCTGATGTGTCAATGTAATTGTCAGATAGTCTCAAACCTGAAGGCTGTTCAGCCAAAGGCAACGGAGGTCCAGCCTCGTGCTGAGAGGGTGTCTCAGGACAGTGTCTTACCTAGACATACCTGATATTTCACAGGAAGTGTCTCAAGTTGACCGGCCTGAGACTGCATCCTTTCCAACAAATAATAGTCATCATGGGTTTAATTCGGTTATGTTTGCAGATGGTATTGGAAGAGGTTTAGGTAAATTATTAAATAGCAATCAGAGTAATTCAACTTTGAATTATTGTATGCCTGGGTCATCTTACAAGCATATCATGGAATCTGTAACAAATAATGTGTACAAATCAGATACCAATGTAACTGTCTTTATAGGTAACAGTTTGGATGTAAAAAAAGATGACATCACTGAGTGTGTAACAGAGTTGTTAAAGTTAAATTGTAAACAAAATAATTGTATACACATGCTGAATAAGCATGTTCATTTCCTTGTCAGCCATTACAGCGACAAATTAATATAATATATATATAATAGTTTTTTTGGACATCAACATTTTTGTTGATAAATTAAAAACGACAGGCAATACAGTGTAACTGCCTATTAGGGTAAGACGTCAAATAGCGAGGCTATTATATTTTACTATAAACTCAGACATGAATAGTATGTCGAAGGCATGTACTGTAGTTGATATTAGTAGTAATACTAATATACAGGTAGTCAATAAGTTTAATAACGTTAGCACTTCTGCTATTAATATTTTTAGTTTAAACTAATTTGTAGGACAAGGGAGGGTACCAACAACGAAATAGTTACTAGTACATCCACCATCAAGAAGGTACCTTCTTGCTCTCACTTAGTTAATTTAAAAAAGGGGCTAAGCAGAATTCCTTGAAATTATTCCATCAAATTATTCAAGGTTTTTCTGCGAAGCAATTGGAAATGGAACTGTTTTTGGAAAAAACAATGTTTGATATTGTTTGTTTTACTGAGCATTGGCTGAAAGATCATACAATGCTAATTAATTATGAAAATTATACCGTGGGCAGTTGTTTTAATAGAAATATTATGTTGCGTGGAGGTTCACTTATATTAATTAAAAATGGTATTAAATCAAAACCTCGTAAAGATATTGTAGATCTATCAGTTGAACATAGTGTTGAACTGTCATGCATTGAGCTGGATAAGCATGTTATAGTGTGCGTTTACAGACTCCCCAATTATAGTAACTACTCTATATTTGAGTCAGTGATGGAAGATGTTTTGGCAAAACTTGCAACTGGAAATAAACTAATCATAATCTGTGGTGATTTTAATATAAATATTTTAGAGAGTAATTCAGATAGCAGTAGATTATTAAATCTCTTCAAATCTTTTAATTTGTCACATGTGTTTATGGAACCAACACGAACAACTGTGACTTCTGCTACATGTGTTGATAATGTATTTTGTTGCTGCGACTACTTAGACAAAGCCATTATAAATTGTCTGCCTTCGGATCATAGTGGGCTATTGGTAACCTTTGAGTCCAACATACCAATTCAACAAGTGCAGATTTAATCCAGACCAATAACATCCGGTAAATTAAACCAGTTTAACAGTATAAGTTTTTAAACTATCATGGTCACTAACACTAACATTAACATTAGAAACGGGATATTTACCATGTTTACTGTTTAATGTGAGTTCCCGATATTTCGGTGCTGTTGCAAGCACCATGATCACGGATAAACTGAAAAGTCATTGCGGGTGGATGTTTATGAGGAGACATATCGGTCTACCCTCTTTCTTGTTCGTTTCTTTTTTCTCACTTGCTTCTGGTTTATTAAACGCAAACGTTTCAGCCTGCCCGACAGAATTTAACTTTTCACATGTAAACCCAATAACAGTAATAAAAGCTTTTAAGCAAATCAAGATCAAATTGACCGAAGATCTATGGGGAATGTCCATCAAAGTTTGTACCTCCATTATTCAGACTATAGCGCCGTACTTATCTTTAATTTTTAATTTGTGTGTAGATCAAGGAGTCTTTCCGGATCGAATGAAACATAGTAAGGTTATACCACTTTTTATAGACCAGTATAATTATAGACCAGTATCGGTGCTGCCGGTTTTCAGCAAGATATTTGAAAAGATAATGCTAAATCAGATGCTCATCATTTTAATACGAATAGTATCCTACACGATAAACAGTATGGTTTTACCAAAGGACGTTGTACGACTGACGCTTGTGTCACCTTATTAAAACACATCTTTGAAGCGTGGGAAGAGGCACAAGATGCCATAGGGGTCTTCTGAGACCTGTCGAAAGCATTTGATTGCGTTAATCATGAAACATTACTTTTGAAACTTGAGCATTACGGGCTAGGCCAATCAGCGTTGAGTTTAGTTAAATCTTATTTAAATGATAGACAGCAATTAGTTCAAATAAACGGTATCAGTTCGTCCGGGTTAACCGTGAAAATGGGGGTACCCCAGGGTTCAATTTTGGGTCCTTTCTTGTTTCTAGTCTACATTAACGATTTACCTCATCTATTGAAAAACAATCTAAACATGGTGTTATTTGCTGATGACACTTCGTTGATTTTTAAGATAAATAGACGTACGAGTAACGTTGACGACGTAAATACCGTCTTGCGACAGGTTCAAAATTGGTTCACAGCTAATAATCTAGTTTTAAATGCTAAAAAGACTAAGTGCATAAAATTTGTCTTGCCGAATGTCAAAAGTAATGTCTGTGACATTATATTAAACAAGGAGAAGCTAGAATTCGTAAATAAAACGGTTTTTCTGGGGATCACGCTAGACTCGAGGTTACAATGGGGGCCTCATTTAATATCACTTGCGGGACGGCTAAGCTCGGCAGCTTATGCTGTTAGAAAAATACGTCAGTTTACTGATGTCGATACCGCGAGGTTAGTCTATTTTAGTTATTTTAATAGTATAATGTCTTACGGTATCTTACTATGGGGAAGGGCTGCAGACATTGAGTCAATTTTTATTCTGCAAAAACGAGCCATCAGAGCGATATACAATCTTCGCCGGCGCGATTTTCTAAGGGAACTGTTTAAGAACATTAACATCATGACGGTACCTTGTCAATATATTTATGAAAACATCATGTATGTTAGAAAGAATTTACATATTTTTAGTAAAAACGGTGACAGACATAATTATGTTACTAGAAATAGGGACCAATGGCTGGTCCTGCTCCGCAGCCACTAGGGCGCAAGAACAATTAGTGATGGGCAGAAAAGTATCGAAGTATTGTTGGACCTGCTGAAGACTGTATGAAAATGTTTGTATTGTATAAACTCAATTTCTTATAGTATTATATAATTGCACAGCACATGTGTGAGTACTATGTTCCGACTGTAGATAAATCTACCATTCACTGTGTGCCCTGGCAGTTGAGTGTGTCATGCTCTCTCTAATTTCTCTCTGATGGTGGCACATGTGTTGGTTCATTCGGTTCCCTTCATGATGGTTGAGCTGAGTGGTGCCGATCCATGCGTCATGTTCTCACATATATGTATTTTTCAACAAGAATGATGTAACCAAAAACTTGTAATTAAAACTGATGGAAAAGAGTTTCCGGGGAGTTTCTTGCAAATTCTTCTCCATTGAGACCTACAGACGCTAGTGAATTTGCAATTAGAGTCATCTTTTTATTAATTTTTTGTTTGACAATTCAAAAGTACTTCTAAAGTTTACTTGAAATAAATACCTTGATTTTGATTTTGTACGGAGGTTCGGTGAAAAAATTGAAGACCATGATGAATTTATACTCTACCACAAGGGCGAAACACCAGGCAAACACGGCGTAGGCTTTCTAATAAAGAGAGATCTGAAACATCATATAGAAGAATTCATAGGTATATCGGAACGTATTGCCATACTGAACATAAGTATCCCTCCTCACAAGGAAAAATGGTCAAAAGTACAAATATACTCTCCGACAGAACAATCAAGCAACGCAGATATTGAATCATTCTACAATTTGCTCACCAATGCAATACAAGATCACACTTATAATAACATCATAGTTATGGGCGACTTCAATGCACAGATACGAGGAAGACGGCACGGAGAAGAAATTATATTAGGCCCGTACTGCGAAGGAAGAAGGACACGAAACGGAGATAAACTAATTGAACTAGCACATGAAAATAATCTGAAAATATTAAACAGCCAATATAAGAAACGGAAACAATGGAAATGGACTTGGACATCCCCAGATGGACGTTATAAAAACCAGATAGACTTCATTCTCACGAATAGACCAAAATCCTTCGATGATTGTAGCGTGCTGAATAAAATAAACTTCAACAGCAACCATAGAATGGTAAGAACAAAGTTAAAACTTGAAAAACCCAAGAAAAATAGACCTTTTAAAGCAAAACTAATGACACCCAAGACCACAACACAAACAGTGCAAATAAAAGACAAACTAAAAGACTTTATAACTGAGACAAAAGATATAAAAACCCAAGAAAAATTAGAAAGGCTACATGATATTTTAACCGGAAAAAACCATTTCAAAGTAAACAAAACCAAGAACAAAAATGAGAAAATGACAGACAACTATAGAACTTTTAGGAAAGAGCTGAATTAATGAAAATCAACAATAAAACAAAAGATATAAGGATAGAAATAACAAAATTAAGCAAGCAAATTCAAACTAATATGAGAAAAGATCGACAGAAGTTACGGCTTAAAACATTTGAAGAACACATAACGAAGACTGAAGGAATAAAAAAAGCTATAAAGCAGCTCACCGATACAAAAGAGTGGATACCTAACCTCAAAGACAAAAAAGGAAAACCTAAGACGAAAAGACAGGACTTAATATCCATAGCTACAACTTTCTACCGGGACTTGTATTCAAGGAAAACCACTACCGAAGAAACTGATTTAGCTGACTATACCAAAGTACCTGAATTTATGACCCATGAAATAGAAACATCTATTGAAACTCAAAAAAGAGATAAAGCACCAGGACCAGATTAGATAAGTAATGAAATACTAATAGCTGGGAAGACTTACATTGCACCCATACTCACAGCCATACTCACAGCCATACTCAACGAAGTTTTAAACACGGAAATTATACCCAAGCAATGGACTTGTTCGACAATCACGCTGATACACAAGAAAGGAGACAACAACGAGATAAATAACTACAGACCGATCAGTCTAATGTCAAACATATACAAAGTCTTTGCAAAGGTAATCCTTAAGCGCATAACAAAAATACTTGATGAGAATCAACCAAAAGAGCAAGTGGGGTTTAAAAGCGACTTATCAACTATAGACCACATATATGTAGTTGTTGTGTTGTTGTTGTATTGTCTAACATCATCATCATTTCAGCCAAAAGACTTCCACTGCTGAATATAGGCCTCCCCCAGGAGGCGTCTCCACATTGACCGATACTTTCCTATAATGGATTTATAAATCATTATTACTCACTACACTTATTGGCACTACTTTCAGATTGATCGATAAACATTTATTTTCTGTATTTTTTGTATTATCCTTTTTAAGAAAGATATGACTTATATTCTTTCTAGGGAACAAATGTGCAATTTAGGTAAATAAGCGCCCTATTACGCAGTCACTGGTGATTAGAGAGAGACACAATAGAAAATCCTATTATGTCGCAGCATAAACATGTTTTTTTAATGTACTCCATCCACCACAAACTAAATTTGTGCAAATAACAAAAAAAAATGTGTGATTTTTAATGAAATTGCGCAATTCCGATATTGAGATCTAATATCGGAAATCAATATCGGATATTACATGCCCTAGCTGGGACAACTTCGGTCTCAACATAAACGGAGAAAAATTAACTCACTTGAGGTTTGCTGATGACCTAATAATTTTCGCATCAACAAAGGATGAAATCCAGAAAATGCTGAACCAGCTAGATACTGAAAGCCGGAAAGTAGGACTAACCATGAACCAAGATAAAACTAAAATGATGCCAAATGACACACAAAAACCAGTTATCATAAACAACAGTAATATAGAATATGTAACACTTATCTAGGCCAAATTATATCACCAACCGACTTGATGTCAAAAGAACTAGAAATAAGGACAGCTAATGCGTGGAAAAGATACTGGTCTTTTAGGGAAATAATGAAAAACAAAGAAATAAACATGTACATTAAAAGAAAACTTTATAATACTTGCATAATGCCAGTTCTTACATACGGGTGCCAGACTTGGGCTCTAACAAAAGCCCATACCAAAAAGTTAGAAGTCTGTCAAGCTGCCATGGAAAGAAGTATGCTCGGGAAAAGGAGACTGGATAAAATGAAAAACGAAACACTCAGAAGACGTACAAAAATAGAAAACGTTGCACTTAAGGTAAAGAAATTAAAATGGAGATGGACAGGACACACAGTAAGGGGAAGGGAGAAATGGAGTAGAACATTGATGAATTGGTTCCCAAAATACAATAAACGAAAGAAGGGGCGACCGTTCAAAAGGTGGGAGGACGAACTAAAGGATATCGCAGGAAAAATATGGACAAGGACGGCGAGAGATAGAGAGGGGTGGAAGAGGTTGGATGTCGAAGTCATGTTAAAATCTTAATAATTAAGTACTTTGGAATTATCTGAATAAAAAGGCTTAAATAAATAAAATAAATAAAAAAAGACTTACAAACTCTGTATACTTTTTATTTTCACAGAGAAGATCGATGTTAAAATCACCACAAATGATAATTTAATTTTTAATATTATGTTAGAACTGACTTTAAACACGAAATTACTTGCAAAATTATTAATTCAATTTACATAGGTTCATGACGCTGACCAACCCGCACTGGGCCCGCGTAGTGGATTACGGCCCATTCCCTCTCACAGAGAGGAGGCCTGTGTCCCAGCAGTGGGAACTTTAATAGGCTGATGATGATGATGAGGTACATGAGGTGTAGCATATTGGCTTGTCTTATTAAACTAGGCAACCCCAGCTCAAATTGAATAACTTAGTAAAGCTATAGGCACCGAGAGAAGTAGTTAATAAATCTTTGAAAGTATGCTGGAGTTGGAAATACTTCCTAGTTGCAGCACAGTCCCCTGATGACGTTAAACTCGCTCGAAGAGTTAATATAAGTAATATAATAGTCCAGGATATCTCACCTTCCTAGGCTTTTGCCGGTGTCGGCGAGTCCCCTTGTGACGTCCCAATCACTCGAAGAGTTTGTACCAGCTAAGGCTAACCTACAAGCATCGACGACACCACTGCACACGAAGCTCGCGCATCGGACACTGAGGCGCTCGCGCCACCTGATAACAAAACGATTCTTTTGGCCGAGCATGAATACCGACGTCAGCAATTGGACAAGAAGTTGCATCGCATGTCAACAAAGTAAGACACAGTGCCATACTGTATCGCCACTCGAAACCTTTCCACGCACCGACCGTCTATCTCACATCCACATTGACATCGTTGGACCACTAGCAATATCAGATGGGAAACGATACTGTGTAACAGTCATCGACAGAGCAACCAGATGGCCCGAAGCATACCCAGAATGCTTATATCATATACTCGTATATCACCGCCGAAACAGTCGCCCGTGCTGTGTACGAGGGTTGGATAGCTCGATTCGGATGCCCAATCGGATACTCAATCTGAGTTATTCAAAAGTCTCATGATGCGATTAGGCATCGAGCGCACGCGTACCACTGACTACCATCCTCAAGCGAACGGCATAATAGAACGTTGGCATCGCTCAATGAAAACTGTACTAACGGCTCGTTTACAAAATTCAAACTGGACATACGAGCTATCTACCGTCATGCTGGGTTTACGTGCAACAATAAATAACGACACGGATGTCTCTGCAGCAGAAGCATTTTATGGCCAAACACTGCGACTACCCGGTGAGATGATAGGCGTGAACGGTGATAACGGAAAAAAAAAGAAAGTCAAGTGGACGAAACAAAGTTGCATTATGAAGACATCATAGCAAACGCAATGCAAAAACTATACGCCACACACATCAACACAGACCGCCGGACAACATACGTTCCTCGACACCTACGAACGTGCACCCATGTGTTTGTGCGTGATGACGCAGTACGCAAGCCGCTCACTCCCACATACAACGGCCCGCATCGAGTGATCGAACGCAACGACAAGGCATACACAATACTTGTTAATGCAAAACCAAAGAATATCTCTATGGATCGACTGAAACCTGCATTCCTGTTGGACTCCGAGCCTGCCGCCGACGTCATTCGTGATGCACCCTACATTACGAGGTCAGGGAGAGTCTCAAATCCTCCAGTACGCTTTGCTGGGGGGGGGAGCACTGTACCAGCTAAGGCTAATCTACAAGCATCGACGACACCACCGCACACGAAGCTCGCGCATCGGACACTGAGGCGCTCGCTTTTTTTTTTTTTTTTTTATTTTTTTTTTTTTTTTTTTTTTTTCTACGGGGCGTCTCGCAACTCAGTCAAAATGACTGTTTAGCTGCTTAACCGGGCTTTCCTACGGAGACTAAACTATATAGCCTCCAGCTAGGCAAAAATTTACTAAACCTAAGCGACAACGCTGAGGGCTACCCCAGTTGGGGTCGAACCTCGGCTCAGGGCGTCGCTGGGGGGACAACTAAGGCTGGATCTTAATAAAGTAATTCTACCATCCGTTCGGAATAAGCCTACGTGGAGAAGAACGGACAAGAAACTCCAATTAACTAATTAGAATTAACTATTCGCGGGCTGGCTACATATATAATGACTGGGACTTCGCGGCGGGGCCTCGGCGGCGAGGACGGACCAATCGGTATGTATGCTACGTTTGAATAGGTGTTCGTACTATTTACGAACCCATTGACCGTCCTTGTAGACAAGGCTGTCAAGTTCCCTAGTAATGCACTCGTACCTCGAGAAGAGGGCACTGCATGCAGCGGGAGTGAGAGAGCCTGCATTCCGGATTTCTGCATCCAGAGCACGGGCCTGAGGGGTCATCCATATGGAATACGCGCTGATAATATTCTCAGCGACGCTCAAATATGGCTTGTGCCCGGAGGGGGCGACAGGGGGCGGGCACATGGCGGCGGTGGTGGTGGAAGCCACCTTCCGGCTTTGTGCGGGCATGGGGGCAGCTGGGGCCACTGGGTCGGGGGCTGGATTTGGAGCTGCTATGGGGTGGGCCATCAGTGCTAGGATAGGCTGGGAGTAAGTCTGAGGAGCCACATTTTAATGGTTCAGCTTACCCCATGGTGAAGTCCTCTGAGGGGCTAGACGGGGGGGTGGTTGGGAAGAGGGAGCCATGCGCATTATGTGCGCATTGTAACGCTTGGCCATTTTAGGCGCGAGTTTGGGAGCTTTTGGGCAACCCCGGTAATTAGCCGGGTGCCCGACTTGGCCACAGAGCACGCAGCTGGGAGGCTCCGTGCACTGTGAGCGGTCTTTGGGACGGGGACAGTCCTTAGTGCCATGATCACCCATGCACTTAACGCACCTGGGTGTTGCATAGCAGTGGGCCTGAGAATGGCCATAAAGTTGACAGTTGTGACACTGTCCTACAAGATGGGGGCGGTAGGGTTTCTCGATCGAAATGCCCGACAGGGAGCACACGGTCTTTATATTGAAAATCGGGTTGTAACCCTCAGTAGGGCTACAGACAACTAATACGATATCGTACTGTTGTCCGCCTCTTGCTTTATGCAAGCGGTGGACTTCAGTGACGGGGACATTTTGGTCTAGAAGGTCCTTACGGATTTCCTCCGTAGGGATCTCTTTTGGGATTCTCCTAATAACTACTCAAACGGGCTTTTCCTCTGGGAGGGAGTAAGTATGGAACGAGATGTTCCTTTCTTTGAGGTACCGGGTTAGATTCCGGAAATCAGTGGGAGTGGGGACTTGGATTTTGATGCCTTGTTGGCATGCAGTGGCTTTAGTGTAGTTGATTTTCCGCTCAACACAAGCGTTCGAAACATCGTTCCACTTGACTTTATCCTGAAGATAAACAGGTGGAGGGGGACGGAGCTTCTTATTGGTAACTACTACCATGGGACTGGGGCTGCGGTTAGACCGCTGAGAAGAAGCAATGTCTGGGGTGGGGGTGATTTGCCTTACGGGCGAGGCCGGTGGCAGAACTGACTGAGGGGAGGTTTTCGTTACCGCCTTTTTGGCCTTGGTAGCGTTGAGGGGACTACTCCTCTTTTTCCTCTTCCCTCCAGAGCAAACTACGGAGTCACCGTCGGAGGAGACGGTGTCGTAGTCGTCTGACCTATCGGGGACATTTGGGTCTAATGGGTCGTCAGCAACTGAGTCAGCTTGGTCAGCCATAGCTTCCCATTCCTCGTCAGTGCTGAGGGTTGCTCCCTCTTCCATGGGGGAGTCATCATCGTCCGCCCAGATGGACTTGGACTTGGACTTGGGCTTGGCTTTATGAAGGGCGGCTATGCGCTCCTTATAGCTTCTAAAAGCTTTTACTTGAGAGGATATGGGAGAAGGAGGATCTCTCCATGAACGGGTTTTCTTAGGCTCGACGGCCGGTTGGGAAGATGAAGCTTTAGGAGAAGGAGGATCTCTCCATGAACGGATAGTAGCTTTAGGCTCGACGGCCGGTGCTGGGGGCTTAGGTAGGGATGGCTCACTAGTCCCAGAAGTGGGCCTGGTTGCCGGGGAGGGCGACCTGGGCGAGACCTGGGCTTCGCTCGGCACGGGTGCCTGGCTAGGTCCAGGGGCCCCGGTCGGGCCCGAAGCGGGCACATAAGTGGCTAAAGCCTGACTAACAGCATGGCTGTACTTTTTGGTGAGTTTCTCCTTCTCGAGAATCTCGTGAAGGAGTTCAATTACTGCCGCGAGCGACATAATTGAGAAATTATAAAACCAGTGAAGCCAGGAGAGGTATCTTCCCCGGGTGGAAGGGCCCGGGGATGTGTGCGACCTACCCTCCCAGTCGGGTTAGACTGGGAGGTGAGTATCTGGTGAGCCCTAAGCTTGTCTACCTGCCACCAATCTTATTGGGTGACAGGGCCCTAAGGTACCGGTAAACCCACCGAAGGTGGGCCACCCACCAATGTGTACCGAAGAAGTCTGGCACGTCGGGGTAAACACACCCGACCGTGCCAGGTGAATGCTGGGGGACGAAGCGGGGGTTGACTAGGCTATCTACCAAGGCCAACTGATCCCGCTCCCGACTCCAATGACTGCCGTGTCCTTAAGGGACTTGGCGGGTGCTTGGGGCACACCCCACTGGCTTGTTAACACCGCTAGGTTTCCCGCCAGGGACCACAAAAGTGGATTTGCCCAGAAGGGCCAAAATAGCTGCCACTACTAGTAACCAAAGTTACTAGTAGTGACACCTAGGAGCGGCGTGCGAAGACGCGACGGCCGCTGTGACGTCACGCAGGGGCGCGACGAGACGGAGAGTGGGGCGCAGGAGAGCGCGGTGGGGCGACGAGCAGCGAGACGTCCGCACGGGGCGACGGCTGGCGAGCGACCCAAGGCGCTCGCGCCAGCCGCGCGGTATTTACGTGTCGCGCTACCGAGGTTCTAGGGATCAGCAGGCGAGTGAGCTTGTTCGTAATTGGTTGAGCGATATTTTGGAACAGATCACAAATAATAATAAATAATAAAAATGTTTATTTTATCTCCACAAATTACATCAAGTACATACATTATACAGCTGACATTATTTTTATTACAAGTAAATGTATATATAGGCTAAGAATTTTAGAATAAATCATTGTGTGATCCATACTAACGCTATTTTATTTACCACTACCCTCGGTTAAGTTAATATAATAGTCTAGGATATCTTACCTTCCTGACTTTTACTGACTAAAACCCACCAGGCTTCTGCCGGTATTGGCGCTGCATGATGCAGCACGGTGCCCTGGTGACGTTACACTCGCTCAAAGAATCAATATAAATAATATAATAGTCCAGGATATCTCACCTTCCTAGGCTTCTGCCGGTGTCGGCGCTGCATGATGCAGCACAGTCCCCTGGTGACGTCACACTCGCTCGAAGAGTTGCATTCCTCGTAGTATTGCTTTCGGCCGGCAGTCGGGGGGCGGCAGACATGCATCTCGCCTGGTGGATGAGAGAATATTTAGTTGGGCATTTAATGATATCAATTAAGAAACTGCCTGAAATAAATTAATGCCTATCTGTTGAAAATATCTGGCAAAATATTGAAAAGATAGGATAGTATTTTTACAATGGTTTCAATAATTTTTGGTTTAAAAAAACCGGCCAAGTACGAGTCGGACTCGCGCACGAAGGGTTCCGTACCATTATCTCAAAAAACGGCAAAAATATCACGTTTGTTGTATGGCAGCCCCACTTAAATATTTATTTTATTCTGTTTTTAGTATTTGTTGTTATAGCGGCAATAGAAATACATCATATGTGAAAATTTCAACTGTCTAGCTATCATGGTTCATAAGATACAGCCTGGTGACAAACAGACAGCCAGACGGATCACGGAGTCTTAGTAATAGGGTCCCGTTTTTACCCTTTGGGTACGGAACCCTAAAAAGATTATAGAGATGCTGCTTGATCCAACTTTTCTGCAGAAACACACTCACATTTTTAGATTGATTTATTTCGAAACACTGAAGGTCATACAGTTGTGTGCAACCAGTACTGGGTATAAATAATAAAAATAGCCTTTATTTCTTTTCATAAATATTTTCAATTTTTACAATGTTTGTTGCATGCCTTAAAACTAAATATATTAATAATATTATTAAAATTTATTTTAACTTAACCGGCAAACGGTTTAGCTTGTCTTTCGACAAAGGCTTCTTCTAAAGTTTTCCATTCAACTCTATCTTTTGCTATTCTTGTCCATTCTGGACCAGCTACTCTTTTTATTTCGTCTTCCCATCGTGTGGTCTGAAGTCCTTTATTTCTATTTCCATCTCTTGGATACCATTCGGTTATTAATCTCGTACATTTTTCATTTTTCTCTCTTATTATGATAAGAAGGAAGGTCATATGGACCTGTCCATTTCCATTTCAGAGATTTATACACTTTTTCTACATTTTTAAAGGACATGGCTAAACACCTGCCCTTAGCACGTCTAGAAATTTCTCACTAGCTCGTAACATTCAAATATTCATTAATGAATTATTACAGTTTTATTATTCTTCTAGAACTTCCGTTCTACGAAAAATTGTAGTCAATAAACCTACTTTTAAATACATTTGCGTAAGTCGAAACGAACAGTATTCATTATTATTTAATATTGTACCTATCGCAATACATCTCAAATATTCATTAATTAATTATTACAGTTTTATTATTCTTCTAGAACTTTCGTGAATTAATCAAATAATTAAAAGATTTTTCATGTTTTTGTTTGACAAGAAGAACATAAGATTCCGTTCTACGATAAATTGTAGTCAATAAACCTACTTTTAAAGATATTTGCATAAATCGAAACGAACAGTATTCATTTTTGTACCTTTCGCAATACATCTCAGAACCTTAGAGATTATCTGATTTCTAGAAATCATTGGCAAAATCTGGAAAGCAACGGCGCTTAAATAGTGCTGACATTAAAAAGTTCGATTCGATTATAACCAAATAAAAAAGAAACATGTTGGGGTTGTCATGGGAACTCACTTTGAACGAAGTACCTTTCGCCGGGTATTATGTATTAACACAGAGCCAACTAATATGGTCTTAAGTTTCAATTGCGTATTGATTCATCATGAGATGCATAAACTGTGGTGTAGCAACAAATGAAGGATCTTCAAATGATAGCCGGGACCAACGGCTTAACTAGCTTTCCAAGACACGAAGGAAACTCGCTATGTAAAGATGGTACACGATGGAACCACGGAATGACCTCGGCTAGCGTTGCTTAACCTTGAAGATCGACCTGTGTGTCTGTTATTATTAAGCCATGAGCTCCTCTGAACGCCTTAATAAATTATCATAGCAAAATCTTATTCTTTTACAAGTTTGTATACCTATTAATGTAGGCGTTTCTACGATTTTATTTTTAGGATTGTGACGATATAAAAAGTGTCTGTAACTTTTTCATACGAAATACTCATATTCAGCTATTCAGAATTACATATTACAAGTTAAAACGTTTATTCATTGCTAGGGCAGTCGTCTATACTTTATTTAGCCATGCCCTTTTGTTATAGATTTGATTTCATCCAGCTTTACTCTGTCTCCTCTCTTAACCCCAATTACGCTTCTTTCCAGTACTGGGTGACTCTCAGCAAATGCTGAGTTAATAACTCTAATATGTAAACGTGGGCTCCGCACAATTTCATTTATTATGTTTTTCATTACATCTTTAGCTTTTAAATTGTTGTTATTCCATTGTTTACGGTACGCATAAAAGATGGCATTCTATTTTCCATTCGGCGGATTCGGCACAGAGGTGGAGAAATTCCTGACTGCGATATTTTAGCCATAGACAAAAAGTTTCCGGGCAAGATATAGAAGCGTTTTAAATGTAGGTACTTACCAGGCACATCCTCCTCACAGACCAGTCCAGCATCACATTGGTTCTCACGGTTGCAGATCTCGCCCAGTTTCAGGTAACGACCTCCATCCTCTGAGAACAAATTATTTGTATTAACATTTTGTATTTGTGTTATTCTATAAAGACGGCATTGGAACTTCAAGACTATGATCAAACTGCACTAAAACGTTTTGGGAATACTTTCATTGTGCGTACAGCTAAGGAGTGGAATTCCCTGCCGGAGTCTGTGTTTCCCGATACCTACAACCTAGAGGTTTTTATGTCAAGAGTGAATAGGTTGCTTCTAGGCAAGCGTGCTTCACCGTCGACCACATCATCGCTTACCATCAGGCGAGATAGTGGTCAAGCGCGAGCCTATCTACAGTTAAAAAAACTGTTCAAGAGCGAGTCACCGAGGGTTCCGTACAAACAGCTACATTCACCAACATAATTAGGTAACTAGGTGAACGGGAACTACCATATAGGTTTTCGACCCAAAACCTATAGGGTACTTCCGATTGACCTAGAATTGTCAATTTTGGTTAAAAGCAGGGTCTTACAGCACAAGTAAAGGGAAAATTCCAAAAAAGTTAAACTTTTTTCGTTTTGATTTTCATACACCTAATAGGGACTATAGACCTCAGTATCTGGTATAAATTTCAACTTACTAGAGAAACCTGAAAAAATCGGTAAAGAATCGGCAAAAAAATACCATCATTCATTTGTTTCAATTCGTCCATCGTCTCCATCGTCGACTCTGTCTCAGTCACCTCTGACCTAGACTAGAGGCAAGAGCACCACAAAAAAAAAAAGAATACATAATGCGAGACACTGTTTGAATTTCGAAGTGATGTTCAGTGAGGTGACCATAAGCTCTAAGAGTAAGGTTATTTTGAGTGTTTGTAACGGATAGATGTATATGACGTGTATACATCTGTCACTTATGCACACTCAAAATAACCTTTCCGATGCAAAAAGCCCCCTGTAACGTCGATGTGTGTTGAAAAATAAAGAACTTATCAAACCCTACTATAAGACAAAAAATATAAGGTTTACACGCTAAAGAACAGATTGACAAATACTCATCTTTAATTTATTAAAACAGAAATCGGGGACAACTCTGCCCCGGTTTATGTATTGAAAATTAGAAGTAGAGGAACTAATCAAATTCAAGTTTAGCATGATTAGAAAGAAAGAAAATCAACAAATCCAATAAAGTCAAAGTCAAATATATTTATTTCAACAAGGCCAATAAGCGGCACTTTTGAACGTCAAACATTATTAAATCTAAATTAAAAATGTACAAGTAATAAAAATTTACTCTACCGTGCATTAGGAAAGTAGCTTGTTATGGAGGAGAACGCACAAGAAACTCCATACTAACTCTTTCTTAAAAAAAAATATGTTTTACAATGTTTACTTATGTACATGTCGCATCAAGGCTGGCCGATAGATGCAAACCATCGGGAAGTCAGGATGTACTTCCCTTAGGTTAAGACATCGTGTGTGGGCAGGTCGGTGGGTATAATCGTGAAAATGAAATCACACAAATTATTCGATACACTGAGTATATTCAAATAGACACAAGTTACATTCTTGCTTACTAATATTACGGATCGACACTGATTCTACGACGTGTTAGCTCTACGGCTGTTAGTACTCAACTGCCAGTACATTTTAGCTCTCTTGCTATATTCTATTATCCCCACCACGCAAGTGGTTAGAGAAAGCGCGCCAAAGCGTAGTTGTTCTTGCTTTGCCGCCAGATGGCGTGCTTGCGATTTGTTTTGACGTCCGTACTATTGACTAAACCCGACACGGCCATCCTGCGAGACAGGCGTCCTCGTCTGTTCCTCATTGTCAGGTTTTAACAGTGTATCGAATCATGTGGAAATCCTCAATGGATGTCCTCAGCCCTTGGGGAAAGCTGAGGGGTCTGTCAGACTCCTACTGACTAAAACCACATGGTGTTCTCTAGGCCGTAGTTCCTCTTGAGAGGAGAGCGTGGAACACACACGTCGCCTTCTCGGGCCTCTCTCAGGTGACAGATCCCCAAATCTATCACCCGCGGGCTTCATCATCTTGTCCTTGCTCCATGCAGTCTCATGTCGTGTTGCACCACACGTCCTCTTAGTCTACTCCGACCCGCCAGTCTCCCATCATAAAAGGGATGTTTTTCTGAAACACAAAATTTCCAAACAGTATTCACTCGTCCAATCCTGACGCATACTCTAGGTGAGTGAGGAAACATTTTGAATCAATCAAACATGATCATTTAAATGTCTCCTTTCACTATTGCAAGGAAAGAGTAATTCTATTTCCAATTCAAAGAAAACAGTAACTCAATCATCGATTTGGTACCTAAAAGCACCTAATCTTCGTGATCACAAAGTCCAAGTACCACTGATAGTCATTAATCTCAAATTAAATCCAGCAAAAGAAACCACCAGGTATCTTACTCACGATATTTAGCTATCTCATAGCTCTCTTAGCAATCACAATTGCTCTACTCTAACATCTCCACGATGTCGAGTCAACTCAACTCTTTGAACTCAGAAACTGTTCACACAGAGATTTAGTCTGTCCTATGTTACGTCAATTCATTATCTACTATCTCAATTGGTACTTGAGCTTTGTGTGTCTTACTAACACGATTTTCTTAATGAGGGCTTGACGATTCGAACGTCATCAAAATTATCATGGTGACCACACCAAACGCATGGCTGCGAGTATGACTCAATAGGAACCTTCTGTAAGGTTCCTAACACAAACATGAATTTTCACGCCAGACTAGTGTCAAAGTGTTGCCATACAGGCCTTCCGTTGCCATAAAGACCAACAGTTGCCACACAGGCCAACAGTTGCCACACAGGCCAACAGTTGACACACAGGCCAACAGTTGCCACACAGGCCAACAGTTGCCACACAGGCCAACAGTTGCCACACAGGCCAACAGTTGCCACACAGGCCAACAGTTGCCACTGAGGCCAACAGCCGCCACTCAGGCTCACAGTTGCCACACAACGCTCGGCTACTCCTGACCAAACTAGATTATTGGGTTCGTGAAAATAAAGATGTTAGAACCCTACTCTAACTAAACCGTTACCCTGGGCCATGTACCACAGTCATTCCAAACAAACTTTAAAACTTATTCTGCAGCAAAAACTGCCAAGCTTACAGAAACTCTCGAGTAAAACCTCTAACGCCACGGCTCCATAGCCGACTAGCAATTATATTGCTTTCACACAACGGTCTCTCCAGACCCTGATCTCAATCCACTGGTACGGTCAAACATAATATGGCTGATAGACTCAATTACTCGACATCTTAAGCTTGCTTATCATTATCAAAATCCTTTTGACATCAACATCCGACTGGTACATAACCCGCTGGCATCTTTCTTAACCTACAGTGTGCATACTTGTAGGTCCTAAGCGTACCTATTTAAAGCTTTCGGTGTATAACGCTCACCATCCTGTCATAACCACCTATCGCGGACTTAATACAGGGCCCATTTAGTTTTCATACTAGAGATTCCCAAACAACACTATTCATTAGAAAAAAGGTCCGACGATCAACAAGTTCAACTAAACAAAGTAATTGTAACAATTCTGTTACTCTTTACCATAATTCAAAGGCAATGCATACTCAACTCATGAAACCTCTTCGTAGACCCATCGCCACATGTTACGCATGAGGTGCGATCCAGAATTTGTCTAATGAGCAGAAATGTTAATCAGATTTGGTTTCACTACCACTGTCATCAACTATGACGTCGATTCTCAAGAAACTTGGTGATCGGGGATCCTTCTCACAAGATTCGCGCTTTTTACTCAAAGATTTTGGAACATACCGACTGTTAATTAAGCCTGATAATATTTGCTTCTTAATAGCTCGTGTGAAGGGACTTCACGAATAACTCGGATCAATATCGTTAAAATCAGATTATCAACAGTAACCCTTTACTATCGCTCACTAACTCAGTTTTCATGTAAGGAAAACGATTGCGAGATCTAGTGTTATCATAATATTACTTTGAAAGTAAGTGAATTCAGATCTGAAGACGGCTGTGCAAGTCGTAACGCAACAAGATCTTTTCTGAGTACAGGTAAATGACAAGTAGGTACCGTTACTAACTCGATACAATTTCATTACCCCACGACATTACCAACTCGCTTTGCCACTGAAAATTACTAGTTATTCAGTCATTTTGGATATCTCAACTCCTTCATATGGGATATCTCATCCTAAGGTTCGTACTAAACCTAATATTGAAACTAGGAAAGTACTAACTAGCTAATAGGAAACTCATTAGCTACTTGCTTTTTACTAAGTGTTTCTTAATTACCTAGTGATAGTGCTAGATATCACCACGACCAACTCAGTGGTCAAACATGAACACTCTTAAAGCTCGAACTAGCATCTCTTCACTCGAGAACATTCGACCTTACTGTCGAAATAACATGCCCAAGTAACACATCAAAGCAGTATAACGGCCGACTTACAGCATTTCTGTATTGTTTTCGCATTTTGCGTTAGTTCTTTAGTAGCATTACAAACGATTATACGGCTACTGTAATGCTTATTTGGACACAAATTATACGGCTTTAGATCCTAAATAGGTTCACAAGAGTTGTTTAATTGCATTACAGGCGCATTATATTAGCATTATTGTGGTCAATGAAGTTGCCTATCGCATTAAAGAAGCTATATTATGGTCAATGAAGTTGCCAATCGCATTACAGAAGCATTATACTAGCAATATTATTGATAATGAAGATTGTTACCGCCATATAAAGCGCTAATATCCAAATCTACCTACTTCAAGTCTTTTTAACTTTTAGTTATATCAGAATGTGGCGGTAGTAGTATTACATTTCCCATCAGTGACCTTCCTTCCTATTCATTCCTGCAGCGTCTACCATAGGTCAGAGCGAGACAGCCATACAAGGCTAGAAGAAGATTGACCGTAACGGACGCCATATTAAAAGGAGTGAAGTTCGTTCTAATCCGCCGCCGCGAAAGCATCTCTCCAGAGCTTTACCGCTAATATATCTGGATCTCGTGATAAATCCAGGTTTTCGGGTCTATATATTAAACTAGACCTACCTACTTATCAAGTTACATTGATTTGAAGTGCTGTGTAAGAAATAGGAATCATTAGTGAGACCACGCTGGCTTGCCGCGTGGTTAACCTACACATCGAGGACATACAAGGTGCTAGCAGCCGGCAGGCGACTCCAGACCCCAATAAAGGTAAGGCGCTGCATCCTGTATCCTTCTCTTATTCCTTGTTTCCCCATACCAAAAAATAGCCTCATTTCCAATCAATGTATACTGCCGCATAAATTTTATTACAGTCCACAAAACCGCCGATTCTCATAGCAAGGCTTTGAATCACCGCTCCAGTCTTTTAGAAGTCTGGAAAGAGCTGTTTAGACAGTTCTACCTATTTCAGGGTAAAATCCCCGCACCCCCTCATGTTAGCGTTTAAGAACCATTCAAAAGGCTCGCGGCGCTAACAAAGATGTTAATTGCATTACAAAAGCTTTTGACTAGCATTAGAATGTAGTAAAAGAATTATTGGAGCTATTTAAGTGTTCACAGTTAGAACATAATTAAACCCTCCATCATTGCAAAAACATTTCTAATACCACGGTACAAATGTTATAATACAATTATCGTTATAATTTAACTACTTTGTCTCGCAATATAATATGGACGAAGAGGGTCAAAACTGAGGGAATGACTCCATATTTGTTTGCATCAAAACAAAATATATAATACTGTTTAAGTTTTTGACTCTTTTGTTATTTCATGCCTTCAAATATTACTGCGAAATGTAGTTTACTGTAAATGTCTATATAAGTTTCATTGAAAATTTTCACGGGCCCTCGATATTATGTGGTTTTGTTAAAAAATGTTATATAAATATATGCGTATAATAACCAAAAAAATTGTGTATTTTTAGTATAGCACGAATTTTGCATAATTAACATAATAGTATTGGTTGGACAGTGTTAAATTAAGTTATATTATTACTATATAGGCCTAATGCTTTTATAAATAGGTCTGAATGATAATACTTTTTGATTATAAAATATTTACAAAATGGTGTCGGTCTGTAGCAGCCCGGTGAGCCTTTAAATAGACTAATTAATGCCGCCAGCAGTATAAATACTCACACGTGAACAATTATTAAGCCAGAGGGCAGATAGAAGACTTTTGATGAACCACTGTAGTGCTATTGTCTATAAAGTAGTTCTATATGGGTTCACCAGTATACCAGTAAAATTGATGTAGACTGAAATAGTGCTATTACTTGAACGCAATTTTGGGGATCCTTGAGCAAAACAAAAAAACCAATTTCAGCATTTTTGTACAACTTGTATCCGTTTGCCAAGAGTCTGTTGACAAAATAGCTTTCTGAACGCATGATCTCCATATGCCTGCGCGTGGCTTATTAAAATAATTATGCTGCCGTCAACAAAAAAAAAACATGTTTATAGAGAATATTGTGCTTTTCCTCAAAATGGCCTCAAATGGTTTTACGAATATAGTAAAATGAACCTATATACAGCTTTACGCATTACAATAACTCACTTGTATTTGATTAAAGAGCTGTTAGCTATACAACAGAACTCAGTTAATCTTTAAAAATGCAAGCTTTAAATTGATTCACGTTTATGCTGTTCAGCAGGTCTAGGCTTTTACTAACCACTTAAAAGTGCTATTATACAACAAAGGGCACCAAAAATAGCTCAAAGCTGTATAACGGATTTACGGTGCATTATAATGGTACAAGTTTATGCTATTAAGCAGCATTAGACATTACCTTACTACTTAAAAAAGCTATTGTAGACCTTAAGGCACTAAAAACAGCTGAAAGCTGTATAGCGGATTTACGTGGCATTATAATGGTTCATGTATATGCTGTTAAACAGCATTAAACATTTATTTGCTACTTAAAAATGCTATTGTAAATCCAAATGCACTAAAAGCAGCTGCAAGCTGTACAGCTGCGTTGTGGTTTGCTGCACTAAAACTAAAGGCTTTACAAAAGCATTTTCATATGCCATTATCCAAACGTTATACAGTGTAAAGCATCATAATGGTTTAAAAATGCCAATATAAAGCATCAAGATGCTCGGTGAGCTTATATAAGAGTTTATACGGACCTTAAGTTCTACATAAGTTTACTATTCGTTTGTTAAAATGCTTCCTGTGTTACTTGGGTGGAAGCGACTCACCGAGTATTCCATTCCAAACTTGCGCACGCTCCCGACCTCACAGCTGTGGTCATAGCGTTCGACTACCACCTGCGAACTGCTAGCCTGCTGTCGGTCTCAACCTCTCAGATGTTGACACGTCAACCTTCGCATTCAGCATTTGAACCGCTAGCCTGCATCAGAGGCTCCACTGCGACGCAATATGGTATCTGAAACATGAAAAACACTACGAGAGTACATGTTCACACGGTTATCTTAACTATACACAGCTTTGATGGAAATTAATCGATGCACCGGTGTAGTAACCTAAACTAATCAATCTGCCTAGCCTCCTCCCAACCATATTGGGGTCGGCCTCCAGTCCCACCGGATTCAGCCGAGTACCAGCGCTCTACATGGAGCGACTGCCCATCCGATCCACACAACCCAGCAACTGGGCAAAACGGTACCCCTTGGCAAGACTGGTGTCAGATCTCAGACTTCTGACTACCCGTAAAGACTGTCAAAGATCTTCAAATGACAGCCGGGACCAACGGCTTAACGTACTCTCCGAGGCATGGAGGAAACTCGGTATGTTGATGATCGAGATCAGTGCGGCTGTCATTATTTAGTCACGAGCTTCTAGTAGTAGTAGTTACCTGAACCAGCATGGCCAAATAGGTCACTATGGACACCGAATGTGAGTGCATAGTTCCTGTCCAAAACATGAACCACACATTACAGTGTCCCAAGCGCCCAGGTCGCTGTCGCTAGTCGATGGGCTTTAGAGAATCTAATGAATGCCATAGCGTTTTAAGTCGCAATTAACGAGGCCTGGTAGAGTTTACCACTTTTAAGATAGTTTGGCTCTCCGACCACAAAAGAAGAATAATTCGCTTCTTCACAAACTTAGTTAACTCTCACTGCATAAAACTGTCACAATATCAAAACGAATCAAAATATTTCATTTGGTACTATCATTATTGCCAGAATGATGTGTTTGGTATGGCAATGCTACTACATCGCTCTAAAGTCCGAATAATAATTGCCAACTAAAGACTAACTAGTAATAGTATAGTGATAATTCTTCAGCAACACTAAAGCTTGACCAGCGACAACTAACATGAGGTTATGACCTGACATGGGCCATACCGTAAACAAAACCAATTTTTTTAATAATGAACACTTTTGACCATAGTCATAATAAAATGAAAATGACTCACCAGATTGGCATAAAGATCAGTGTGTATGGATCTTTCTACACGTCCACACGCTCCTCCTTAACTTGTCCAGCTCCTTAGTTGTTGCTAACCTCCTTACTGCTCCGTTCCGGACTGGTTTTTTATTATTCAAGACTGAGGGTAGTCGCAACTGACACCGTGATTTTTTTTGCAAGAATGTAACCGCCACTTTCACTAGCTTTGTTTTTACGTGTAATCTCATTAGCACGACCGAATCCCAATTCTGATGTCGCATCAAGGCTGGCCGATAGATGCAAACCATCGGGAAGTCAGGATGTACTCCCTTAGGTTAAGACATCGTGTGTGGGCAGGTCGGTGGGTACAATCGTGAAAATGAAATCAGACAAATTATTCGATACACTGAGTATATTCAAATAGACACAAGTTACATTCTTGCTTACTAATATTACGGATCGACACTGATTCTACGACGTGTTAGCTCTACGGCTGTTAGTACTCAACTGCCAGTACATTTTAGCTCTCTTGCTATATTCTATTATCCCCACCACGCAAGTGGTTAGAGAAAGCGCGCCAAAGCGTAGTTGTTCTTGCTTTGCCGCCAGATGGCGTGCTTGCGATTTGTTTTGACGTCCGTACTATTGACTAAACCCGACATACATATATTAATAAATTCATATATGTGAGGACGATGCACCCAAAAATAACACTACACACTATACTACACTATACTACTACGTACAGGTATAAAGTAATAAAAGCACTAACAGGTAAATTTATTAATTTGATAAATAGGAACATGGTTCTCACATACTTACAAATATTGCAAACATAGGTAAAATACCTAATTCAACAACAACGGAACAGTGCGTGAGTCAAATTCTGGAAAAATATAAAAAATAACATAAGAATACAATAACTATGAATAGGAATATAAATTAGCAAATTTGATTTTGTCCACACCAAAGATTGCCCTACGGAGCGGGACCGACATGTTGCCAAGCATTCTTATCTTGAATATAATCATCTAATTTGTAATATGCTTGTTTACAAAGTGTGCTTTTAACTAAAGTTTTAAATGTACTTTCATTTAGTTTTAATATATCACAAGGTATTTTGTTATAGAATTTAACACAGTACCCCATGAAAGATGAGTGTACTTTTGCTAGTCTATAAGATGGTTGATCTAACTTATCTTTATTTCTCGTATTACAATTGTGTCTATCACTGACCTTACTAAAGAGATGTATGTTTTTCCTTACATACATAATATTTTCATAAATGAATTGGCAAGAAACTGTCAGAATATTAATATTTTTAAATAGCTCCCTAAGAGATTCTCGGTGACTTAAATTATATATGGCTCTGATAGCTCTCTTTTGCAATATAAATATGGATTCAATGTCAGCCGCTCGGACCCACAGTGAAATACCGTATGACATAATGCTGTGAAAGTAACTAAACTAGACCAAACGCGCGGTCTCCACATCCGTCAACTGTCTTATCTTTCTAACAGCATAAGCGGCGGAGCTCAGCCGACCCGCAAGAGATGTTATGTGAGAACTCCATTGCAATTTGTCGTCTAGAGTGATCAGTGATTCCCAGGAAAACTGTTAGATTTACAAAGTCCAGCTTTTCGCCATTCAATATGATGTCGCATTCGCTACTTCTAACATTCGGCAATATGAATCTAATACATTTGGTTTGGTTTTTTTTCATTTAGTACCAAATTATTTGCCGTGTGACCAATTTTGGACCTGATGAATCGAGTTGTTCACATCATCAAAATTTTGTGACCGCCGATATATTTTAAATATCAAAGATGTGTCGTCAGCAAACAACACCATTTTCGTTTGATTTTGTAGTAATTGGGGTAAATCGTTAATGTAAACTAAAAAGAGGAATAAAATAATAAATAAATCATTAATCAGAAATTAGAAAGGTAAAAACACAGTTTCAATCTTAGATAACTAATGTAGGTATAATAATGTAAGATGCCTGTACTAGGTAATCCTGTATCACAGGCTCTAAAAATATGCTTATCGTAGGACAAGAGAATTTAAACAATATTTAACATAAGAAGTCTAAAAATAGTGGCAAGATTGTATAATTTTGAAAATTAATTTTAATTTACTTTAAACTATAAACATAGAACTAAACTACTAGGTCATAATTACTTAATATCTAATTTACCTATATTGCAAAAAATTGCACTTTGATTACACATATAAAGATTCGGAAATAATTGGTAAGCAAAATTGTAAAATTAAACAGACACTTAATTTTTGCAGCTTACGACTAATGTGCTTAGCCAGCAACAAATTGACGGTTAGTAGGCCATTGCAGTGTCAGCAGCAACGTTCAACGCGTGTGACCTTGAGTATGACGTACTAGACGCCCTCATAGTCGATAGAGTTTATGTGCCTGTATTCCGCTATTTTCCTAGCAGTGCACTCAGGGTCTCCCGTTTTATGGTTGTTGGGCTTTTTAAAGCGCGAACAAGTTGCGCATTTCGATGTGTCCGCTTTCTTCGTGCAATCGGACACCGAGTGTCCAGCTTCACCGCAGTGAGCACACACAGATTTGACCTCTCTGCATGTTTTGGCTGCATGACCATATAATTGAATGGACCCAATATCGAGCCTTGAGGAACACCCATTGTCATTTCAGACCCTAGTGAGTTTACGCCGTTTACCTGAACTTTAACTTGTCTGGCTTTTAAATATGATCTAAGTAACCCAAGGGCTGTATGTCTAATTCCATAGTGCTCGAGCTTCAACAATAGTGTCTCATGGTTAACGCAATCGAACGCCTTCGAGAGGTCGCAAAAGATTCCAATGGCGTCTTGTGCTTCCTCCCAGGCGTTAAAGATGTTCTTTATTAGGGTGACACCGGCGTCAGTTCAACGCCCTTTGGTAAAACCGTACTGTTGATCATAAAAGATAGAATGTTTGTTAAAATGACGCAACAATTGGTTGAGCATTAACTTTTCGAAGACCTTACTGAGAACCGGCAGTATTGACACTGGCCTATAATTATTGGCTTCTTTGCTATCCCCGGATTTAAACAATGGAACTACTTTACTGTGTTTCATGAGGTCCGGAAAAACTCCTTGATCGACACTAGTATTAAATATGAAAGCTAAATAGGGTGCAACAGTTTCAATGATTAGTTTACACACTTTTACAGATAGTCCCCAAAGATCTTCTGTTGATTTAATTTTAAGATCTTTTTAAAGCTTAATAACCTGGGGATTTGTATGTTGAAACTTGAACTCCGATGGGCACGCATTTACGTTCTTTCTTAGTAAGGCAGCAGAGACTGTGGGTGAGGAGTTTAAGGCTGCTGTAGTTTTAAGAGGAATATTAACAAAAAAGTTTTCAAATACCTGAGCTACCTCTATATCTGAGGATAAGGGGCCATGTGCAGTCGCTAAATTAAATTCAGTATTACGCTGTTTTTTCCTACCTGTTTCATTATTTATTATTTTCCAGGTAGTTTTTAGGGTTCCGTACCCAAAGGGTAAAAACGGGACCCTATTACTGAGACTTCGCGGTCCGTCTGTCTGTCTGTCTGTCTATCACCAGGCTGTATCTCATGAACCGTGATAGTTAGACAGTTGAAATTTTCACAGATGATGTATTTTTGTTGCCGCTATAATAACAAATACTAAAAACAGAATAAAATAAATGTTTAAATGGGGCTCCTATACAACAAACGTGATTTTTTTGCTGTTTTTGCGATATTGGTACGGAACCCTTCGTGCGTGAGTCCAACTCGCACTTGCCCGGTTTTTATTTTATCGTCTGCTGATTTTATTGTATTGCTAATATACAGCGCTTTAGCTATTTTGCATGAAATTTTAAAGGTTTTTGAATACTTCGCAACATACTTATCAAAACTTGTATTATTCATATGTTGCTTTAGGCCATAAAGTTCATATAGCTTTTCCCTGCTTTTACGAATGCCTGGAGTCGCCCAATCGCTAAATACGAACTTGGTGTAAATACTTTTCGCTTTCAGTGGAAAAGTGTCATTAAATTGCATGTTGAGTACTTTAAAAAACTGGGCATAGAACTCATTTGGGTCATCTATATTAAAAAAGTTTTGAACACATAATTTACTCGTCAAGGTTTTATTAAATTTTTCTAAATTTTTACTTGTAATTGGTCTAAATTTTATTTGCATTTTTTGCAAAGGTATGTGGTGCTAAACGTTATTGTTTGCCCACTGTGATCAGATAGAATAATTATATTACTGAGTACTTAAGTATGATTCCTGAGTAGAGAACTTAAAGTTTGATAAGTGCTCAACTCATAAACTGTGCTATATTATTTTAGTATCTATGGTAACGGCTAGGTTAAAAGGTTTGAAAACAATATATTGTGTATTATTGATTCATGTAAATTATTTGTGAAACATGTTTTTTTCGTGTAACTAATAGTAATGCTTTAAAAAAAATATTAACAACACGATATGTTTCCGCTACTTTTGGATACTCCTCCAAAACGACTTATATGTTTGGTAAAAAGTTTTGAGGTAACACACATTAAAAAAAACAGTCGAATTGATTACCTCCTCCTTTTTAGAAAGTCGGCTAAAAGGGTGGTTCAATATTGATATTCTGGCTCCGAGCGAGCGCACGCCCTGTACTGGGTTAACATTGGGGAATATATACGCCTTAACGAGTCTTAAAGACTCGTTAAGGCGGTTCGTTAAAAGTCTCGGTGTGTACTGAATGGCCACCCATTTACAGACCACCCTCGGCAAGCGTTACTTAACCTCGAAGATCGATCCGTGTGCATGTCTCCTCAAAACAAAACTAACAAACAGTAATATTATATCGTTCATGGTTCTTATACTTACCCCAAGTGAAAGAAAATCCCAACCCCACGATGAGCCCTAGGAACACCAATACACTCATTCTGTACGTCTTGTACTACAGACTGCTACCGCAAATTTTGATAACTCTTTCAGTCTAAGTGAACGCTTGTTGTATATAAAACCAAATTCTGGCTTTCGGTGAACACAACGTTACAAGTATGTACAGTCAAACAAGTTGAGTGGTGACCCATTCAACAGATATTTTTATTTATTCATTTTTATAGCTTGATCACTATCTCACCTGATGGTAAGCAATGATGTGGTAGACGAAGGTGATGCACGCTTGACTAGAAGTAACCTATCCACTCTCGACTTAAAGACCCCTAGATTGTAGCTATCGGGAAACACAGGTTCCAACAGAGAATTCCACTCCTTAGCTGTACGCATAATGAAAGTATATCCAATTGATCCAGTTTCCAATTTGTTTGAAAATTTTAAAACAATGTAGATTTTTCCTAGTGCACTTCGATGTTTTAAAAAAATGTGGTAATTGTGTTAATACTGTAAAGTCGTGAAAGTTTGTTATTAGTCTTCATTGCAAGAGATTATTATTTTTTGTTAATAAAAAAATAGTTTTCTGTTAGAGCAGAAATTATTTTTTGAATTTGGTATTATTTGTCGTCCAAAATTATTTTCAGGATAGAAAAATAATATAGAATAGTAGAAAAATAAAGGAAATTGAAAATAATAATAAAATATAATATTTTATAAATAGAATAATATTTTATTTCAAAAACGTTTACGAGATATTTTAAATACAAAAGCGTATTTTTAAATTAAAAGAAGTTTTCTTTTAATTTAAACGCAATAAATCCACAAAAAGATATTAAAATAGTTTTATGTCATTGAGATGACAGCGAGATGTGTAAACTAATTGCCACTTACTTATTAAATCGTATTAGAATGTTTGTAGTAAAATACGCTTAAGAAGGATCAGGAATCCGTTTCGCCGATAGTACATGGCTGGTATCATGTAGCTATGTCCTGTTGAAGGAGAGGTCATCCGATAAACGAGCGTCCAATAGGATGTTATTTGTTATTTTAATCCTGATAAAAACTTGTACATACTTCTTTTTTTAATTGAATTTCTACGCGTTGATGTTCTTATCGGTGGTTTCCTGTTAATGTCATTGTAAACAGCTATATTTTATCAATAGGACGCAGACATTTTTTGATTCTTATATGTTTCTATGTTATTAATACAAATATATTGTGGCTGACGTTATCTACGCTTGTACTTTGCATGTCACTTCTGGCTTATGGTTATGTCCCAACATGTCGCTTGTGGAATAATTATTTCATAACTGCTAACTTTCTTATTAAGTCTTACATCTCCTATCATTCACAAATTGACCCAGAAGTCGATACGAACAAACTGTATGCCGATCGATTGCGAAATAACCCTACCTAAGCCACAAGTTACTCCAAATCCATGGGGTAAAGGTGCATTGGCTGACAAAGTATGCACGAAAAATCATTATCTACTAAGGATTTTCCTAACTCTAGTACCAAAATCAGAGGTGTGCTTGACCGTGTTATTAATTTTAATTGTTTTTTTATTATTTTGAACTAATAGGTAACTAATAGTAGATTAAGCACCAAGCGCATAAAGGAGTGTCTTACGTCACGGGAGGCATATGACATGAACCCTGAGCGTAATGAAAGACTGAGTTAATTCCCGAGCGAAGCGAGGTACTTATATAGAGTCCTGAGTGAAGCGAGGGTCAAGCGGCCCAAGACAAGATATCCCAGAGGGGCATGCTTTACTTTTCACTTGAATATTGTTTTGATTTGAATATTGTGTTTATTGCTTATTGTAGATCTGAACATTGAATAAAGGCTCCATAGGTCAAAAAATTACAATTTTCTTTATTCTAATTAGGCCATTAAAAAAATTATAAGTAATAATGTTTGATTCTACCGTCCATTCGGAAAAGTAGCTTGTAAAGGAGAAGAACGGAAAAGAAACTCCACACTTACTCTTTTAAAAAAAGTGTTATAAAATATTTACATACTTACATTCACTCATATACGTGAGGACGATGCACCCAGACTAACACTACTATCCTACGTATAGATATTATAAAGATTTTCAAACACTAACAGGTAAATTACCTAATTCAACAACAACGGAACAGTGTGCGAGTCAATTTCAAGTCAATTCAAATAATTAATAAAACTAATAATAAGACAGGTTGCCTTACTTAAAAATACACCTTTTAAAATAAAATTTCAGTGCGCACATAGTACATTTTGTGTGAGTAACATGATTTTATGTGAAAACTGCACATTATTGATTTTTAAGGTTAATAAGGAAAGTTTTTTTTTTTTTTTTTTTATAATAAATATCATATCACATGATATCCAGTGGTTCCTCGACGTTCTTTTAATGAAGTTTTCACCCGCCTAGACATGTTAAGAAAAATGTTATTCTTTGTCTCTTGTGGAGGATACTGCTTGGAGGAATTCTTAACCGAATTTAAGTCAGTGGCCGTCAGAAATGAATGGAGAAAGAGCGACTATAGTCTTATTTTAGGAGCATTTCACCAGTCAATAATAAAATCAGATAATAAACAACCCAATGTATTGTGTAAGGATGTTTTATCTTAACTTACTTAAGGGGGCTGACCATTATTACCTCTTAAAAAAAAGGTTATTTTTATTTATTTATGTACACACAAAACAATTAACAGAGAAAAAAAAATACAGATACAAGAGCACAAAGGTACTGCTTGTTTCAATAGAAATTTCTTCTAGCAGACCTGCGACAGGAAAGTTGGATGATAGACGAAGACACAGTGTATAGAAAGAAATAAGGAAAGTTAAAATAGACTATTATAACTTAAATATTTATATATAAATTACACATATACATTATATAGAAGATAAAAATACATACACGTAATAAATAAATAATTTTAGTGTGCGTAAGGGACAGATTTATCTGACTACATACAAACGTTTGAAAAGCATCTGTTTTTCTGATTTTAGGCTAAGCCAGTGTTTTCCAACCTCTACTGGGGGTCGCAAGAGTTCGCGAAAACTATCTCAGTAAAAAAACAATAAAGTTTAAAATATAGATTTATTAAGAAAAAGGATATAAACATTTGTATGTTAATACAAAATTACAAAAAATAACCTATGGTACTCGTTCTGCGAAGGTTGCGCTTGTTTCTCATTAATAAATTTCGCCCAAAATGGATCTGTTTTTGCTAGATTGAGAATTAAATCGTCTTCCAAATTTAAGCGATTTCTTTGCTAACTTTTTATTTAGGCCATTGATGAAAAAGTCAACACGCACAAGTACCAGGTGGCAAATAGAATCATACATTGAAGTATGCCTGTGTTATTAATACTGGGCTCCCTTACAACGTCTTTTGCGATAATGGTACGGAACCCTTCGTGCGCAAGTCCGACTCGCACTTGGCTGGTTTTTTTTATGTTTTCGTTTCGTTGTGGTATTCTGGAGTGCTACTAGATGGCGCGCAGCAAAACTGTCTTTACTTTTATTGCATGAAGTCGATATTCTTCTCCCTAGAGTAACAAATATTCTGTGCAGTTAGGTTATTTGGGTAGGTAAGTAGCGTAGGTAGGTTAGGTAAGGCGTAGGTATGTAGGGTAGGGTAGGCAGTTGTCGGGAGCGAAGCCGCGAGCACAGCTAGTAATGAATATTAACGGCTTTGTCTCGCATGAATGTGATGTTAGTTAAAAGTCAATAATAGTCCATATTCAAATGAGTTATTGTGTAGTGTATATTGATGATTTTGGGATATGTAACATGTGACAGAAGACTTCACCGTGTCCCTAAAACAAACGCTAGTGACAAATAACTGCCACGGTGTAGATTAGGAGATAGATACAAAGTCACGCCATGCTAGAATAAATAAGTACATTAGTGAATTGTCCCTACCTATAAAATATAAATGCTTAAAGACTCACCAATCATTCCAGCAACACGCACACACTATTAATACTAGATTTGACTAAATTATAATTAAATTGATAATCAAATAGTTACAATGTCACGAATCTCGTCTCCCTATCTTTCGCCAGACACCCTTAAAATCCCCATGAGTCTCTGTTCTCACGGCTTGCAGTTTTAACAATTGCTTAATTGTAATTTTATTGAACACTAGCTTTCCGCCTGCAGCTTCGCCTGCGTGGACTACACGATTTTCGTTGTTTAGTTTTTTGCAGTTCTGGCGGGATATTGCAAATTACTATCTTTCCGCTTACATAGCTTTCTGCGCCCGTCTTTGTTCGCGTATACTACAAAATTAGATCAACTTTATTATTTTATCGAATTATAAAAATTACATGTAAATTGATATAAAATGAGCATAAACTGAACTGCCGTCGTGTTCTAATAGCTAGAGCCATGGACTTCCATTCTGGATGTCTCATGGGATAGATTTCCACGGGCAGGTACAAATAGTAAAATACAACTTTGTTTTCAATTTCTGAATCCTACCGACACGACAAAGACATAGTCAGAGGGTATCAGTTGTATTCGAGGTATGAAAACTGATTCCTCCCCAGCACATCTAGTAGGTAATCATTCGTAAAAACTTTAACACCTCTTTTTACCCGTTTAAAGGAAAAAATAAAAAATGCTTAAGTACGTTTTTCTTTAATTGTATTGAAGGGCAGAAATACTAAGTTTCAAGTAATTTTGATGATAAACAATTTATTTTTCTTACAAACTATAACACCCCTTTAAGGAATGAAATTCAAAATTTCTTTAAAACAGAATTTTTTATTTAGAGGCTAAAACTTTTTCTTTTTATTATTACAGATTAAGAGTAATCCTCACGTGTTATCGTAAATGGCTAATTCCTTTACATTCTTTGTTCTTTTGTCTGCACGTTTAGCGACGGCCAGTCCAACGCTTATAGTTGCCACATGGTGGTATCTTAGTTTTTGTAATGAATGCCTTTCTTGTTATGCCTGCACGTGTTGTATATGCCACAAATCAAATCAAATCAAATGTATTTATTTCAACTAGGCCATTATGCGGCACTTTTGAACGTTAAAAATTTACATGTAATAAAAAATTGATTCTACCGTGCATTCGGAAAAGTAGGTTGATATGGAGAAAAATGCACAAGAAACTCCATACTTACTCTTTTAAAAAAATAAAGGCTTTTTACAATATTTACTTTATCTTTTTATAAATTCTTATACGTGAGAACGATGCACCCAGCACTACTATACTAAATATAGGTATAAAGTATTACAAGCACTAACAGGTAAATTCCTTCACTTGATACCTCTTTTTACCCGTTTAAAGGAAAAAATAAAAAATGCTTAAGTACGTTTTCCTTTAATTGTATTGAAGGGCAGAAATACTAAGTTTCAAGTAATTTTGATGATAAACAATTTATTTTTCTTACAAACTATAACACCCCTTTTTACCCCTTTAAGGAATGAAATTCAAAATTTCTTTAAAACAGAATTTTTTATTTAGAGGCTAAAACTTTTTCTTTTTATTATTACAGATTAAGAGTAATCCTCACGTGTTATCGTAAATGGCTAATTCCTTTACATTCTTTGTTCTTTTGTCTGCACGTTTAGCGACGGCCAGTCCAACGCTTATAGTTGCCACATGGTGGTATCTTAGTTTTTGTAATGAATGCCTTTCTTGTTATGCCTGCACGTGTTGTATATGCCACAAATCAAATCAAATCAAATGTATTTATTTCAACTAGGCCATTATGCGGCACTTTTGAACGTTAAAAATTTACATGTAATAAAAAATTGATTCTACCGTGCATTCGGAAAAGTAGCTTGATATGGAGAAGAATGCACAAGAAACTCCATACTTACTCTTTTAAAAAAATAAAGGCTTTTTACAATATTTACTTTATCTTTTTATAAATTCTTATACGTGAGAACGATGCACCCAGCACTACTATACTAAATATAGGTATAAAGTATTACAAGCACTAACAGGTAAATTCCTTCACTTGATAAATAGGGACATGGTTCTCACATACTTACAAATATTACAAACATAGGTAAATTACCTAATTCAACAACAACAGAACAGTGTGCGAGTAAATTTTTAAACAAATAGAGAAGAAAATAAATAAAAATAAAGCGTTACTATAATAATTATGAATATACCGTATACAAATTAACCATTTTGATAGTTTCTACACTAAAGATTGCCCTACGGAGCGGGACCAACATGTTGCCAAGCATTCTTATCTTGAATATAATCATCTAATTTGTAATATGCTTGTTTACAAAGTGTGCTTTTAAGTAAATTTTTAAATTTACTTTCATTTAGTTTTAATATATCATAAGGTATTTTGTTATAAAATTTAACACAGTACCCCATGAAAGATGAGTGTACTTTTGCTAGTCTATAAGATGGTTGATCTAACTTATCTTTATTTCTCTTATTACAATTGTGTCTATCACTGACCTTACTAAAGAGATGTATATTTTTCCTTACATACATGATATTTTCATAAATGAATTGGCAAGAAACTGTCATTAAATTAATCTTTTTAAATAGCTCCCTAAGAGATTCTCGATGACTTAACTTATAAATGGCTCTCACAGCTCTCTTTTGCAATATAAATATTGATTCAATGTCAGCCGCCCGACCCCACAGTAAAATACCGTATGACATAATGCTGTGAAAGTAACTAAAATAGACCAAACGCGCAGTCTCCACATCCGTCAACTGTCTTATCTTTCCAACAGCATACGCGGCCGAGCTCAGCCGACCCGCAAGAGATGTTATGTGAGGCCCCCATTGCAATTTATCGTCCAGAGTGATTCCCAGGAAAACCGCTTCATTTACATAGTCCAGCTTTTCCCCATTCAATATGATGTCGCAATCGCTACTATTGACATTCGGCAATGTGAATCTAATACATTTGTTTTTTTTTTCATTTAGTACCAAATTGTTTGCAGTGAACCAAGTTTGGACCTGATGAATAGACTTATTCACATCATCAAGATTTTGTGACCGCCGATCTATTTTAAATATCAAAGATGTGTCATCAGCAAATAACACGATCTTCGGTTGATTTTGTAATAATTGGGGCAAATCGTTTATGTAAACTAAAAAGAGGAATGGACCCAATATCGAGACTTGAGGAACGCCCATTGTCATTTCAGACCCTAGAGAGTTTACGCCGTTTACCTGAACTTTAAATTGTCTGGCTTTCAAATAAGATTTAAGTAATTCAAGGGCCGTATGTCTAACCCCATAGTGCTCGAGTTTCAACAATAGTGTCTCATGGTTAACGCAATCGAACGCTTTCGAGAGGTCGGAAAAGATTCCAATGGCGTCTTGTGCTTCTTCCCAGGCGTTAAAGATGTTCTTTATTAGGGTCACACCAGCGTCAGTTGTGCAACGCCCTTTGGTGAAACCGTACTGTTGATCATGCAAGATGGAATGTTTGTTAAAATGATGCAACAATTGGTTGAGCATTAACTTTTCGAAGACTTTACTAAGAACCAGCAGAATTGACACAAACAATGGAACTACTTTACTGTGTTTCATAAGGTCCGGAAAAACTCCTTGATCGACACTAGTGTTAAATATGAAAGCTAAATAGGGCGCAATAGTTTCAATGATTGATTTTGATTCAACGTTTGAAACCCTTTGCGAACACTTTCACATCGTTATTGGAAGACACTTTTACTATTGCGTTAGGTTTTAATACAGTAAATACAAATAAATAATTTTTAGACAATGATCAAATACGGAGCCGATGTTGTTGCCGGCAGCGCTCGTCTACATCAAAAGTCAAAAAAGTCAAATATATTTATTTCAATTAGGCCAATAAGCGGCACTTTTGAACGTCAAAAATTAAATGTAAATAAAAAATGTACAAGTAATAAAAATTGACTCTACCGTGCATTCGGAAAGTAGCTTGTTATGGAGAAGAACGCACAAGAAACTCCATACTTACTCTTTAAAAAAAAATATGTTTTACAATGTTTACTTATGTACATACATTAATAAATTCATATATGTGAGGACGATGCACCCAAAAATAGCACTACCCACTATACAACGTACAGGTATAAAGTAACAAAAGCACTAACACGTAAATTCATTAGTTTTATTAATAGGTACATGGTTCTCACATACTTACAAATATTGCAAACATAGGTAAAATACCTAATTCAACAACAACAGAACCTTGTGTGAGTTAAATTCTGAAAAAATATAAAAAATAACCTAAGAATACAAAAACTATGAATAGGAATACAAATTAGCAAATTTGATTTTGTCCACACCAAAGATTGCCCTACGGAGCGGGACCAACATGTTGCCAAGCATTCTTATCTTGAATATAATCATCTAATTTGTAATATGCTTGTTTACAAAGTGTGCTTTTAACTAAAGTTTTAAATTTACTTTCATTTAGTTTTAATATATCACAAGGTATTTTGTTATAAAATTTAACACAGTACCCCATGAAAGATGAGTGTACTTTTGCTAATCTATAAGATGGTTGATCTAACTTATCTTTATTTCTCGTATTACAATTGTGTCTATCACTGACCTTACTAAAGAGATGTATATTTTTCCTTACATACATGATATTTTCATAAATGAATTGGCAATAAACTGTCATAATATTAATATTTTTAAATAGCTCCCTAAGAGATTCTCTGTGACTTAAATTATATATGGCTCTGATAGCTCTCTTTTGCAATATAAATATGGATTCAATGTCAGCCGCTTGGCCCCACAATAAAATACCGTATGACATAATGCTGTGAAAGTAACTAAAATAGACCAAACGCGCGGTCTCCACATCCGTCAACTGTCTTATCTTTCTAACAGCATAAGCGGCCGAGCTCAGCCGACCCGCAAGAGATGTTATGTGAGAACTCCATTGCAATTTGTCGTCTAAAGTGATTCCCAGGAAAACTGTTTGATTTACAAAGTCCAGCTTTTCGCCATTCAATATGATGTCGCATTCGCTACTTCTAACATTCGTCAATGTGAATCTAATACATTTGGTTTTTTTTTTCATTTAGTACCAAATTGTTTGCCGTGAACCAATTTTGGACCTGATGAATCGAGTTATTCACATCATCAAGATTTTGTGACCGCCGATCTATTTTAAATATCAAAGATGTGTCATCAGCAAACAACACCATTTTCGGTTGATTTTGTAGTAATTGGGGTAAATCGTTAATATAAACTAAAAAGAGGAATGGACCCAATATCGAGCCTTGAGGAACACCCATTGTCATTTCAGACCCTAGTGAGTTTACGCCGTTTATCTGAACTTTAACTTGTCTGTCTTTTAAATATGATCTAAGTAACCCAAGGGCTGTATGTCTAATTCCATAGTGCTCGAGCTTCAACAATAGTGTCTCATGGTTAACGCAATCGAACGCCTTCGAGAGGTCGCAAAAGATTCCAATGGCGTCTTGTGCTTCCTCCCAGGCGTTAAAGATGTTCTTTATTAGGGTGACACCGGCGTCAGTTGTGCAACGCCCTTTGGTAAAACCGTACTGTTGATCATAAAAGATAGAATGTTTGTTAAAATGACGCAACAATTGGTTGAGCATTAACTTTTCGAAGACCTTACTGAGAACCGGCAGTATTGACACTGGCCTATAATTATTGGCTTCTTTGCTATCCCCGGATTTAAACAATGGAACTACTTTACTGTGTTTCATGAGGTCCGGAAAAACTCCTTGATCGACACTAGCATTAAATATGAAAGCTAAATAGGGTGCAACAGTTTCAATGATTGGTTTACACACTTTTACAGATAGTCCCCAAAGATCTTCTGTTGATTTAATTTTAAGATCTTTAAAAGCTTTTAAAATAGCCTGGGGATTTGTATGTTGAAACTTGAACTCCGATAGGCACGCATTTACGTTCTTTCTTAGTAAGGCAGCAGAGAGTGTGGGTGAGGAGTTTAAGGCTGCTGTAGTTTCAAGAGGAATATTAACGAAAAAGTTTTCAAATTCCTGAGCTACCTCTATATCTGAGGATATGGGGCCATGTGCAGTCGCTAAATTAAATTCAGTATTACGCTGTTTTTTCCTACCTGTTTCATTATTTATTATTTTCCAGGTAATTTTTATTTTATCGTCTGCCGATTTTATTTTATTGCTTATATACAGCGCTTTAGCTATTTTGCATGCAATTTTAAAGGTTTTTGAATATTTCGCAACATACTTATCAAAACTTGTATTATTCATATTTTGCTTTAGGCCATAAAGTTCATATAGCTTTTCCCTGCTTTTACGAATGCCTGGAGTCGCCCAATCGCTAAATACGAACTTGGTGTAAATACTATTCGCTTTCTGTGGAAAAGTGTCATTAAATTGCATGTTGAGTACTTTAAAAAACTCGGCATAGAACTCATTTGAGTCATCTATATTAAAATAGTTTTGAACACATTTACTAGTCATGGTTTTATGATCTAAATTTTATTTGCATTTTTTGCAAAGGTATGTAGGTGCTATACGTTATTGTTTGCCCACTGTGATCAGATGTTAATTTATTTACAATTTCTTTATTTAGGTAATCACAATTACAAAAAACGTTATCTATGCAAGTCGCAGAAGAAGCTGTCACTCTAGTTGGCTCCATAAAAACATTTGTTAGATTAAATGATTTAAAAAGACCCAATAACCTAATACTGTTAGAGTTATTTTCTAATAAGTTAATGTTAAAATCGCCACATATGATGATTGATTTACTGCTAGTACTAACTTTTTTTAACACATCTTCCATTATAGAGTCAAACACAGATAGATTCTGGTAACTTGGAGGTCTGTAGACACATACTACAACATGCTTACCAAGCTCAACACAGGACAATTCAATGGTGTGTTCAACCGACAGTCTAACAATGTCTTTTCTTTCTTTAGATTTAATAGAATTTTTAATAAGTATTAATGATCCGCCATGTATCATACGTTTTCTGCTGAAATGGCTAACTACACAATAATTTTCATAATTAATGGACCTTACTTGGTGATCTTTTAACCAATGTTCTGTTAGACAAATATTATCAAATTTGTTTTTTTCTAGAAATAGTTCAATTTCTAATAATTTGGAAGAGCAACCTTGAATGTTCTGATTTAATAATTTTAAAGAGTATTGCTCTCTCCTCAGCTTTGTACCACTAAATGGATTGCCAGAAGATACCTTCATACTATTTACTAATAATAACTGATTATTTGCAGGGGTAACTTCTATTGTCTTATGGACTAGTTTAAATTTATGTTGCTAGTTGAACTAGGCAACATAGGGTCGTCAATTAATATAGAATTTGATAGATTTACTATCACTTCATTAATAGAATATGCTATCAACATAGCAATCTTATGTCTACATCTACGTGACAGAGAGAAAGCTCTCTGCGTTACTTGAAGTCCACTAATAAATCTATTAGTGTCAAAAAACAATAATTTGTCACTATGACAAGTCAACATTTGTAAAATGTTATTTAATTTAAAAATCCGCTTGTTCTCATCTTCTGAGAAGATGAGAACATCATTCAACATACAGTTTTTGCTATCATTATTCGGATTTCGGCACAGTAGACATCTGCCATTATTGCTTGACCAGATCGGAGAAAGCTATAGTGAATAACACCATGCTGAGACCACCAAACAGTTACCGTTACCTTTTTATTGGTAAGCTTTGGTTTAGGACACTGTTGCGGCGTTTGACCTGATGTAGCCATTGCATTTTTCGCTTACGGTTATCGTAAAGAATCCACTTTTCATCACATGTCACTATTAGATCCAATATTCCTTCATTTCTGTATCGATTCAACAAGCCAACACAAGTTTCAACACGCGTTTCTTTCTGCAGATCAGTCACATCATGAGGCACCCATTTTTTCAGTCGGCCTGTCATCCAAACCTCGAAACTCACAGCACTACATTCCATCGTAGTGACGGCCAAGGACGAGGAGGAATCCGGTGAGCAAGTCCTGGACAGAATCCGGAAGGTAGTTAACGCAACGGAAGGGGGAATACAAGTCGACAAGGTTCGCAAGGCAAAAGATAGGAAAGTTATAATGGGCTGTCGCACGGAGGAAGAAAGGCGAAAATTGCAAGAAAGACTAAGCAAAGCACCTGAGTTGTGGACAGAGGACATAAAAAACAAGAATCCTCAAGTTGTGTTAAAGGACGTTGTGCAGTTGAGCAGCAATAAAGACACGGTAAAAGCCCTCAAAAACCAGAATCGCCACATCTTCAAAGACCTGGGTGAAGAACAGAAGACAGTGGAGGTTCTGTACAAGAAACGTCACAGGAACCCGCACATGTGCCACCTAGTGTTGAGGGTCGCCACAGAGGTCTGGCGGCGCATGCTCGAGGTCGGATCGGTGCACGTGGACCTTAATTGGGTTAGGGTCGAAGACCAGTCCCCGCTAGTCCAGTGCTCGCTCTGCCTCGGGTATGGGCATAGCCGACGCACTTGCACGGTTAGAGTTAAGAAAAAAAAAAAAAAAAAAAACCTACCCTACCTACCCTGCCTACCCTGCCTACCCTGCCTACCCTGCCTACCCTGCCTACCCTGCCTACCCTGCCTACCCTGCCTACCCAGCCTACCCTGCCTACCCTGCCTACCCTGCCTACCCTGCCTACCCTGCCTACCCTGCCTACCCTGCCTACCCTGCCTACCCTGCCTACCCTGCCTACCCTGCCTACCCTGCCTACCCTGCCTACCCTGCCTACCCTGCCTACCCTGCCTACCCAGCCTACCCTGCCTACCCTGCCTACCCTGCCTACCCTGCCTACCCTGCCTACCCTGCCTACCCTGCCTACCCTGCCTACCCTGCCTACCCTGCCTACCCTGCCTACCCTGCCTACCCTGCCTACCCTGCCTACCCTGCCTACCCTGCCTACCCTGCCTACCCTGCCTACCCTGCCTACCCTGCCTACCCTGCCTACCCTGCCTACCCTGCCTACCCTGCCTACCCTGCCTACCCTGCCTACCCTGCCTACCCTGCCTACTCTGCCTACCCTGCCTACCCTGCCTACCCTGCCTACCCTGCCTACCCTGCCTACCCTGCCTACCCTGCCTACCCTGCCTACCCTGCCTACCCTGCCTACCCTACCTACCCTACCTAGGGTAGGCTACCCTACCATTTGAAATTAAATTGGGGGAATTGAAAACTGGAGGTAATATAAATTTAGAAAATATAGGACAGATAATTAGTCGTAGTAAATATACAACTAAACATTCTGTGAATATTTCAAGCGTCTACCTGTTGCCGTTATTAATATCGAGCAAAAAACGGCAAAAATATCACGTTTGTTGTATTGGAGCCCCCCTTTAATATTTATTTAATACTGTTTTTAGTATTTGTTGTTATAGCGGCAACAAAAATACATTATCTGTGAAAATTTCAACTGTCTAGCTAACACGGTTCATGAGATACAGCCTGGAGACAGACGGACAGACAGACAGACAGACAGACAGACAGACGGATCGCGAAGTCTTAGTAATAGGGTCCCGTTTTTACCCTTTGGGTACGGAACCCTAAAAAAATGAAACCCGTTTTCCGTTGTCACGACATAACATGAAAACGGCTTGACCGATTTGGCTTATTTTTTTTTTGTTGTGTTCTTTATTGTTGGGAGAAGGTTCTTATGTAGGGTAGGGTAGGTAGGGTAGGGTAGGGTATATAGGGTAGGGCAGGTAGGGTAGGGTAGGTAGGGTAGGGTAGGTAGGGCAGGGTAGATAGGGTAGGTAGGGTAGGGTAGGTAGGGTAGGGTAGAGTAGGGTAGGGTAGGGTAGGGTAGGGTAGGGTAGGGTAGGTAGGGTAGGGTAGGTAGGGTAGGGTAGGTAGGGTAGGGTTGGTAGGGTAGGGTAGGGTAGGGTAGGTAGGGTAGGTAGGGTAGATAGGGTAGGTAGGGTAGGTAGGGTAGGTAGGGTAGGTAGTGTAGGTAGGGTAGGTAGTGTAGGTAGGGTAGGGTTGGTAGGGTAGTGTATGTAGGGTAGGGTAGGTAGGGTAGCGTAGGTAGGGTAGGGTAGGTAGGGTAAGTGGCGTAGTGTTGGGTAGATGAATGTTTGGTGTTTTTATGGCAAAACAAAGTTTGCCGGGTCAGCTAGTAGTAGATAAATATATAAAGGTAATAACAAAGACATGTAAAAGCACAATCCCAAAATTAAATAATAAAACCAGAATTACCTGTCCGTGGTGGTCCGAGTAGCTCACTGTGAAGAAGAGAGAAGTGATGACAAAGAAGAACCGCATCCGCAATGCCGCGCCGGTCCGGCGAGCGAGGGTCGTTGGCGAGTACCTGAAAGCAAAAGAAGAGTATGAGATGCAGGCAAAGTATGCCCAAATCGCCACTTGGAAGGAGTTTTGTCGGAGGCAGGATCGTGAGGGAGTTTGGGAGAGTTTCTACAGGATCATTCGTAGGACCACTAAAAGGCAAGAAAAACTGACCCCATGCAGCGATGGCGCATTCCTCAATCCGAGTAAATCAGCCGCCCTACTAGCGGATACGTTCTACCCCGAAGACAGAGTAGACCAGGACAACGCTGACTCTTATTCGCCATAAGAGAAGCAGCCAGCCGAGTAAAGCGTTATACACAGATGGCGTTAGTTGTCAGATATATTATACAATAATAATAACGTTCGTGAGACAGGGAGACGTCATTTCTCCGAAACTGTTCACTGCTGCGCTGGAGGATGTCTTCAAGGTTCTGGATTGGAAGTCGCTTGGCATCAACGTTAATGGCGAGTACATCACTCACCTTCGGTTTGCCGACGACATAATGGTCATGGCTGAGACCATGGAGAGCCTCAGTACAATGCTCGATGACCTCAATAGAGCTTCCGAAAGAGTGGGTCTTAAAATGAACATGGACAAAACCAAGGTCATGATGAATGCCCATGTAACACCCACTCCTATCAAGATCGGAGACTGTTTACTTGAAGTTGTAGATGATTATGTCTACCTGGGACAAACGATCCAGTTGGGTAGATCCAACTTCGAGAAAGAGGTCAACCGTCGAATCCGACTCGGCTGGGCAGCGTTCGGGAAGTTGCGTGGTATCTTCTCGTCCAATTTACCGCAATGTCTCAAGACAAAAGTCTATGACCAGTGTGTGTTGCCAGTGATCACCTATGGGACCGAGACGTGGTCGCTCACAATGGGCCTTATCAGAAAGCTTAAAGTCACCCAAAGGGCAATGGAGAGGGCTATGCTCGGAATTTCCTTGCGTGATCACGTCAGAAATGATGATATCCGCAGGAGAACCAAAGTTACCGACATAGCCCGAAGAATTGCCAAACTTAAGTGGCAGTGGGCAGGGCACATTGCTCGCAGAACGGATGGCCGTTGGGGCCGAAAAGTTCTGGAATGGCGACCGCGAACCGGAAGACGATATGTTGGAAGGCCTCCCACTAGGTGGACCGATGACCTGGTTAAGGTTGCGGGAAGGCGCTGGATGCGAGACGCACGGGATCGGTCAATGTGGCGACGCCTGGGGGAGGCCCATGTCCAGCAGTGGACGTCTTTCGGCTGAAATGATGATGATGATGATGAATAACGTTCATAATAATGAGGTGTGTTACACTAATGCATTTAACAAATTTTCAAGGAACACATGGTTAACTACAGGCCAATTGCTTTAATTTTTATACTGTCCAAAATATATGAAAAATATCTATAAAGAATTTTATTCATATTTCGAAAAAAAAAAAAAAAAATCTACGAGCAAATGGTGCTTAGGTGAAATAGGTCAACTTATCTGGCTATTTATGATTTTCTGCACAATGTTGTGAATAATATGGAAAATAGAATCCCGGTGTGCGCTATTTACTGCGATATGACACAAGCTTTTAACTATGTTGATCATGGTACCTTATTACAGAAACTAGAAACCTATGGCATAAGGGGCGATCAAACGAACGCACCCCTATGTACGGTGTCCCTTAAGGCTGGGTACTGGGAACCTTGCTTTTTAGGGTTCCGTACCCAAAGGGTAAAAACGGGACCCTATTACTAAGACTTCGCGATCCGTCTGTCTGTCTGTCTGTCTGTCTGTCTGTCCGTCTGTCTCCAGGCTGTATCTCATGAACCGTGATAGCTAGACAGTTGAAATTTTCACAGATGATGTATTTCTGTTGCCGCTATAACAACAAATACTAAAAACAGTATAAAATAAATATTAAAGGGGGGCTCCCATACAACAAACGTGATATTTTTGCCGTTTTTTGCTCGATATTAATAACGGCAACAGGTAGACACTTGAAATATTCACAGAATGTTTAGTTGTATATTTACTTCAAAAAATAATAATTAATAAATTAAAATAAAATAAATTAAGGGGGGCTCCCATACAACAAACGTGATTTTTATGCAATGTTTTGCGATAATGGTACGGAACCCTTCGTGTGCGAGTCCGACTCGCACTTGGCCGGTTTTTATCATTTACATAAATGACTTGCCTACTACAATTGAACACCCCATGACTCTATTTGCTGACGACAATACAATGACTATAGGATGCAACAATAATGACGTATATGAAAGTGACATAAATCAATCTTTGTCATTAATAATATCATGGCTAGACAGGAACAACCTAAAAATAAATTTAGACAAGACAACTATTATGCATTTTAGGCAACGGGCCCAGGCGGGAAATGACATTAAAGCTATGTACAATAACACATTAATGAATAAAGTTGACAACACAAAATTCGACGCAAAGCTGGACTGGAAGGCACACATCGAATACCTTAGTAAAATGCTGAGTTCTTCTGCCTATGCCTTATATAAATTTGCCCCAGAACTGAGCACAGATGCATTGGTAACTGCATATCATGGACTAGTTGCATCATAGCTACGCTATGGTATCATATTTTGGGGCAACTCCACCAACAAAGAAATAGCGTTTAAGGCCCAAAAGAGATGTATGCGAGCTATGTTTAATTTGAAAAGCACAGACAGCTATAAGCCGTATTTTAATAAAACATAGATTATTAACCCTTCCATCACTATATATTTTTGAAATATCGACATTAGTCAAACTTAATCCTGACCTGTTTCCACGACTAGCTGACACCGTCCCTCGAAACAGACGTGACAATAGCCAACTTTGCTTGCATACATCAAAAACTGCCTTAATGGGCAAAAGTGCTTTTTGTATGGCACCAAAAATCTACAACAAACTACTACAGTCTTATAAAACTATTCCGGCTTATTTTTTTAAAAAAAAGGTTGCGAGATTTTTTAGCAGATAGGTGTTATTACCTTTTAAGAGACTTATTGAACGATAAAATTGCATAACATTGTTTTTTATTTGTTTCGATATAAATGGCCTTCTGACATTTCGCATATTGTTTTCTTTCTCTTTCTATATTTGACGTCCTGTTAATAATTTTTTTTTTTTTTGACTTTGATGATTAACTTTATTTATTTCAATTGCATGACATTTTGTGAATTTTTTAACCGACTTACCAAAAAGGAGGAGGTTCTATGTTCGACATTATGTTTGTTTTTTTTTTTTTTTTTTTTGTGTATGTTCACGCATATCTCCGTCAATTTTGGACCGATTTTGAAAATTCTTTTTTTGTTTGAAAGAGTATGTTTCGAAATTGGTCCCATTTTAATTTGGTGAAGATCTGATGAAGAACTTCGAAAATATACAACAGAACTCTTCAATAAATTACGGCAAATCTTTCGGAATTGCTGCAATCGCATGTCTGTTTATTGTTTACGCCATTTCATAATATAACATCACGCCAGTACGCTCTAAAGGGGTACGCAGATCTCTCATTTCACCGGTAATACTCTAGTTTCATGATATTCGGGTAATCTATTCTGGCGTTATAGGTACCTTACTAAACAACTTGTACAACTAAAAAGTGAAAAATAAAAAGCTTTTTACAAAAAAATACTACCGACTTCCAAATAAAAAGACTACAAAGTGAAAAATAACTTTATTTTTGGAAGTCGGTGTCTATAACGCAAAAAAATGGTACCTACCAAAGACACCGACTTCCTAAAATAAAGTTATTTTTCACTTTGTAGTCTTTTTATTTGGAAGTCGGTAGTATTTTTTTGTAAAAAGCTTTTTTGTTTAAGACAATTTTTGGCATTATTTTATTTCAATTTTTTGACTTTTTGACATTGTTTTGTTTTGTTGATTTCAATTTATGACATTTTTGTGCACTATTTCGATTTTATGACATTTTTTTTTATAATTTCTGATTTGTGACATTTTTGTGAACTGATTATATTTGTTTTTATTTATTCAACTTTTTATCAATTTTATATTTTTCATTTAGGTATATTGATTTAATAAGGATGACATTCAGTATATTATGCTTTTTAGTAATAATGTAAATTTATCTGATATTATTCATGACATTTGAATTTATTCATTCATATTATATCTGATTATATTTATTTTACTTTTTTTTGACATTGTTTTATTATATTATTTTTGTTTTTTTATGAAAGTTTTTGAATTAATTATTTCAGATTTTATTTATTTTACTTTTGTGACATTGTTTCATTTTATTCATTCTGATTTTTCTTAAATCTGGCCAGTCGATTACGGTAGATATCTATTGTCAACAACTGCAAACCATGATGGAAAAGCTAGCTGCTAAACAGCCGAGGCTGGTCAATCGCTCTAGACCACTGCTGCTTCAGGACAACGCTAGACCACACACTGCACAACAGACAGCTACGAAATTAGAGGAGCTTCAATTGGAATATCTAAGACATCCACCGTACTCCCCTGACCTTGCTCCAACAGATTACCATTTTTTTCGTAATTTTGATAACATCTTGCAAGGCAAAAAAATCAACTCCGATGGGGCAGTCCAAAGCGCCTTCAAAGATTTTATTGATTCCCGTCCGAATGTTTTTTTAGTAAAGGGATCAATGAACTACCTTTGAGATGGCAAGATAGCAGATAGATAGAAGTGCATAGATAGCAATGGTACATACTTTGATTAAAGGCTACAACTGAGAGTTTTATTTATGTATGTAAGAAATAATTATATCTAATGTACATTATTTACAAACTAATATTAGAACTAAAATAAGAAAAACTAATATGTACTTACGGGGCGTCAAAAAATTCGTCCACATCGCTGTCAACAGGAAAAGTGCCCAGAAGGCTGGCAGCATTGCCACGTTGGATGGCAATGCTGATTCTTTGGCCAAAAAAAACGCTAGCCCTCTGGTCACAAATAAATAAATAAAAATATAAATAAATGAATATAATATATTAAAAAAAACGACTTTATGTTCCTACCTTACAAAACACCAATTTCACGTAGTAAACAGGAATAAATGACACGTAGTCACAAAATCGCAAGCTTCTAATATATTTTGATGTTTCTGATGCAGTATGTGGACCGTCATTTTCCTGTTCATCATTAATCATTAGGACTTAATGCTCCACTCATTGAGGTAATTCCTCTAAATTAGAATTTAAGCTGGATGGCGACCACTAAGTTGACGTAGAATGTGACGTTCTTCAAACCACAAATAAAGTCTGGTAGGAGTTTGTCTAATGTGACTTATTTTTAATTTATGATTATTATTTATGCATTGACTGTAGAAATTGCTCCATATTGTGACATTCATAATTTTGTTGTTATATACATAACATATTCTATTACTTTGGACATACCTACCAAATAATTTGTGTTTACGTCTCGAATGATTATTATATTTTTTTTTATTTTTTTTGACTGTAGAATTTACTCCATATTGTGACATTTATAATTTTGTTGTTATTTATTTGACATAGTTCTATTAATTTTGACATACCTACCAAATAATTTGTTATTACCTCTCGCATGCTTAATATTTTATTTTTCTTCGTATTTCGCATGTAACCATAATATTTGTACGCTTCTTGGCATAACATAGCGACCTAGAAAGTTTAATTTAAGAACTGTATTTACTACCTATGTTACACAAATAAAATTGATTTTGATTTTGTTTTGGAAGTCGGTTTGCTTTTTTTGTTAAAAAGTTTATTTATATGTATTTGCTTTATCATATTCGCTTAACATTACCCGTACCATACGCGTGACATAGTTATCATTAAAGAGTTCCAATGGCCATCTGTGGTCTTCTTTATCAGTTACTCTTCACCAAATGATACTTTCCGAGTGCAAATGCTTGCCATGTTGATGAAAATACCAAAATCGCTTTATGTTTGCTTGTTTTATAATATTTGAGAAGTTACCTCGATTTCCATTGGAATCCATCATCAGATCCTGACCTTACGGGACCACCTGGAAAGTATACCTTTTACACACTATCCGTTGAATTTCTCTATCAAGTATATTATTGGGTAGTACTTCAAAACTGGGAATAGGAATAATTGTATGATTTTTCCCGTTTTAACCCTTTGGGTACGGAACCCTAAAAAGATCCATCACAATAATAACGTCTGAATATTAATGTACTGATCGTATCAGCGCTTACGGATACAGTTCATATATATAATCATCTTTTACTTTTCATTATTATCTATACATAATCCATTTGAGGCAACAACACTAATGTCTCGTTATCCACCGCTGGATAACCTGTTGTAGGGTTTAAAACTGGATTTGCGGCTTCCGTCAAAATGGCATAGTACGGCCTTACGGCAGGAATGGCGACACGCGCTCGACGTCAAAGCTGCCCTGCCACACTTCGAAGCCTAGCTGAAAAGGGTCATATCCCTTAGGCTCACTTAGAGCTCACTCACTATGCTGGCGAAGATATGCACCAATGGTGCAGAAGGAGGCCTCTAAGCGGGATCATGAGAGCGTCGATCCCATCAGAAAAGAAGGTGTTGAGAAGACAATTCAACTCGACGCAACAAAACCCCACTGCCAAACCCTTATCAAACATACCCTTAGAAAACAATTACGACTAAAAGACGATTATTAATATTAATTTGTTTTGATCACTGATACGATCAGAACATAACAAACGTTATTACTTTGATGAATCTTTTAATAAGAATATCCGGCATTTTAAGACATTATCTCGACCATCGGGCACTAGAAAATGATAAAAATGTTCCGAAATCGTAAAACTATTCCAATACGTACATTCGGGGTGCTACTCAACAATAGACTCGATAGAGAAGTTCAAAGGATAGTGTGTTCTTTTAATTTTGCATACCATCTTTTTTTTTCTTCAAAATATCATGTCCGGGATAATTACATTTATCCAAACGGAAATAAATACTATTTTCTGTCATTCTGCTATTTGCTGTTTGTAAATTCGTTGTGGATACAACGATTACGCAACTCGGACTTGTTTCACTTATATTCAAGAAGGGATCATTTAGGAAATTGCATCGCAGTGATCGTCACGTTTCTTATTGCGATTAGTATCTCTGTTGGTTACACAATGATGTTCATTCTGGACATTGTGCATAAGCACAACAACATCTCTCTCATTTTGAAGATTCAAACTATCTATAGAGGCTTTAATTCTAGTATGAGTATCCGAAGTTTCGTTGTTTGGAACTGGATCTCTCTCATATCTACTATAGTGTGTGATAGTATAATTATAAGTGTTTTACATTATATATCATCGAAAGACGTTTCTAATTTGGAAAAACTTATACCAGACTTGCTTTCTGACTTTATGTACACCACATTCGACGTCAACTTAGTGGTTGCCATCCGACTTATAATATTATTGAGAAAATACCTCGATGAGTGGATCAATGAAGTCCTAGTGATGAATGATGAAAATGAAAATGACAGCCACTACCACATACTGCTTGAGAAACATCGGCATATTATGGAAGCTTACAATTTGTATAAAACAATTTTTCAAGTATTGGTAAGTGATGCTGTTGTAAGTAATGCTTGTCTTAAATTATCCAAGGAAGTATTTAAATGTAATCTTACTTTAAAAATAGAAAATGTCACCTGCGATCCTTAAATTCTTCTTTTGCGTTATTTACGTGTTTACATGTAGACATCACGGTAATGAGTACTGCGCACCTGGTCTTTCTGAACATAAACAATAAAAGCCGTGTATTTATGACCTTCAGGGCTAATAAATAACAATCTATTTCATTATCCAGGTATTATTTCAAATACTTCAAGCATTTTTCCGTACGATAGCTCTGTTCGATTTGGCTTTTGCTTCGCTGACTACGATAACAGAAGCACAACAAAAGTCGTTATCGAAAGGCCAGGTAAGTCTAAGTAAAACGATTTTACAATTAATCAGATTTACACCACGTAGAATATGATGGAACGAGAAATATTAATCATCGAAATGGTCCATAATTGCACACTAGTCCTGGACCGAAAGAGCTGTAAGTCAAGGACTTTACCCAGTTTAGGATGATAAAGTCTAACTAGTAACTAGTAAGCAGTACTAATCAGATTGTACGCTAACTGCGCAGTAACTATGTGAGCTTTGACTAATGATAATATGCCATGATCATGATGATATTTTAACTTTAATCGGCCCAGAACCGAAAATATTATTCTTTAGTCCTCCGCGACAATAAAGCACCAACCAAACATATTACTTTTCAAAAGCTGAAAGATGGTAAAGTCATAAATTATAAAGATATAAAATTATATCAAGGCATACCTGTGCAGGTCGTGCGAATCTACCAAATGCGAGAAGCTCAGGATTGGTTGATTTGACGACGCTTGTCCTGTTTCGGATCTCTTTCGGCTGAAATTATTAAAATAATACATTTACTTTCCAGATTATGTTCATCAGTTTCATGTTTGCTTCACACATAGTAAAGGGTATAATTTTCGTAGTTATACAAAGTATTAGCTGTGAAAAGTTCTACATAACTGTAGAAGAAGCTAAGTCAGCGTGTTTACAGCTTATGAAGAACGGGAACTGTTCAAGTAAGAATGAATGACGAGAGTCAATGAGTTAGATGTTCTTCAAAAGATATGCTACCTAGAATGAGTGTCTGATTGAATCTTCGGCTAAGGATTCGCTGTCTTTGGCTAAAAATATCCAGCTCTTGTCAGACCTCTGGCTTCTTTTAGTTCTTTTGCCCGTGGCCGAAGGTTTCTAGCAAGTGCCGAAATTGAACGAACTGTTACAAATGCACAATACCCCGATAGAAGAGGCAATAGGAGGAAGTAGGGGGTCATACTCCGTTGCGCCGGCCAGTCACCATTGTCAGAAAATTGTTACATAAATAAACAATTAAAATAACACGATATAGACTATTTTCTTAGGTTCAACTTTTTTAACATGGTTCCCGTATATTGTTTGGGTGTGATTTTAAAGACGTTTCATCCCAGTACTAAAAAAAATCGTCACTGAAAAAGGCTAAAATCATATAGCATGATGTAGTTCTGCATTTTTAGTATGTTGTATTATGGGCCAGTTAGAGTAGTGTTAACCAAAATTTGCCACTTCGAAAAACGTATGCTCGCGGCACACCATGCGACCAATTGCAATATTTCGGGAATTTTTCACATTTTGTTCTAAAAGTCAAAAGCCATGCGTTTTTTGACAAAACAAATTTCATTGTTTTTAACCGACTTTACCAAATAGGAGGAGGTTCTGTGTTCGACATTATGTATGTGTTTTTTTTTATCTTCACCGATATCTCCGTCAATTGTACACCGATTTTGAAAATTCTTGTTTTTTTTGAAAGAATATGTTCCAAAAATGGTCCCATTTTAATTTGGTGAAGATCTGATAAAGAATTTCGGAGATATACAACAGAACTCTTCAATAAATAACGGCAAATCTCTCGGGATTGCTGCAATCGCATGTCTGTTTATTGTTTATACCGTTTCATAACATAAAATCACGCCAGTACGCTCTAAAGGGGTTCGCAGATGTGTACAGTTCAACTTGGTACACTCTCATTTCACCGGCTATGCTCAGTTTCATGATATTCGGGTAATCCATTCTGGCAATATAAAAAGTATAAACAAAAAGTGAAAAATAAAAAAACGTTTTTGCAAAAAAAATACTACCGACCACTTTACTTTTGGAAGTTGGTGTCCATAACGCAAAAATTGGTACCTACCAAAGTTCCAAAAGTAAAGTTGTTTTTGGCTTTGTAGTTTTCTTATTTGGAAGTCGGTAGTATTTTTTTGCAAAAACGTTTTTTTATTAAATTTCATTAGTTTTGTAACATTTTAAAATTATCCGCCACTATATGACACCTATTGGGGCCAAGCTATGATCTCCTCAAAATCATAGCCTGCAAATGTAAGAACGGAGCCAGGAGGCGTATTCTTGCCCGAGAATTGGACTGAAATGCCTTTTTACATAGTTACGGTTGCCTTTTTACACGGTTCAACACGTTTTCTTCTTCCATATCGTCCTGTCCACCGTTACTTTATCACTGACTCCCTTTTCTTTCATATCACTCCTCAGTCCTCACACAGTCCATCCATCTAGGAGCCTTTTTGGTCTCGCACGGGTTTTTTATTTTTACTATTGTTTAATTTTTATGCTTATCTCTCGTGTCTCCTATGCGGGTCACAAATAAATAATTTTTCTTTCTTTCTTTCTTATTTATAGCAAACTAGCTTGAATAAATTCTAATTAAATACGATATATTTCTTACAGAGAGTCAAAAACATTTTTGCATGAACGTGATGATAGCAACTCGATCGTTCAGCAAAATGACCACATGTGGCCTGTTCTATGTCGACGCGACGCTAGCTACCAGCTTGATAGGAGGTATCATTAATTATGTTATTGTACTTCTGCAGTTCTTCTTTCTTTGATATCTTTGACGTAGAAATAAATAAAACAGTTAAATAAACCCAAAGTAAAGACTTTTATTGAAATTTAACCATGTATGTCCATAGGCCTGCATTTTACCAACTATGCTGGTGTCTTCTTTCAACCAAATGAAACTGAGAACCAGTATTTTACCAAAATGTTGAATACTGGCCTGTGGATCACAAGTCAAGAGGCAACACCAGGGCCCATGAGCAATGCTGCGAATCTTGGATTCTACAAGCCGAAACCGCGTCTATATCCGTGTAACCGCGATACGCGGCAGCGGTAACTAGGGGTTTGTGTTTTGGGATACCGATTCCCGTATAGCTGGAAAGTGGTAGTCCTACAATTCTACAAGCATACACAACTCACATTTGTCCCCGTGGTGGTCTCCTGGTCTCGTTCAATCCCGTGTCCGGTCGGGGGTTATAGGGGGAAAATATATATAATAATAAGGACAACCGATGTGGTCTGGACCGGAATCCCCGGCAGACCACCAGACACGTTCCCGACAAAAATACTTCGCTGTGCGCGAAATATATACACAAACAAATACACGGGCGACTCACAGTACCACTCGCGGATCGCGAATGTAATAAACGCCAATAACGATTGGTTGATTATCAACCAATTTCAACAAAATAAAATCAAGACCAACATTTTACGTTTCGCGATGTCAATGACGTGACGTGGAGTGGCCTCACCGACGTCCACAGTTTGTAATTATTTTCCCGGACCTTTTTCCGGGTTTTTATCGGTTGCATTTCGGGGAGTGTGCGATGGAATTGCATGATCTTATTCCACCTAGCCCGTTTCATATGAGAATATATTACAAGTATCAAAAATAATTATTTTAACCTACATTTTACAACATCATTCTCATAATAACAATATAAATGTAGCGATAAAACAATGTAATTCTGAAACCTTAAATTCTTCGCCCTCGATTGCTTTTGGATTATTAAACGCGAACGTTTCAGCCTGCCCGAATGTATTTAACTTTTCACATATAAATCCCATAACAGTAATAAAAACTTTTAAGCAAATCAAGGTTAAACCGACTGAAGATCTGTGGGGAATGTCCATTAAAGCTTGTACCTCCATTATTCAGACTATAGCGCCATACTTGGCTTTGATTTTCAATTTGTGTGTGGATCAAGGAGTTTTTCCGGATCTAATGAAATGTAGTAAAGTTATACCACTTTTTAAATCTGGGGACAGTAAAGACACAAATAATTATAGACCAGTATCCGTGTTGCCGGTTTTCAGCAAGGTATTTGAGAAGATAATGCTAAATCAAATGCTCATTCATTTTAATACGAATAACATCTTGCATGATAAACAGTATGGTTTCACCAGAGGACGTTGTACAACTGACGCTGGTGTCACCCTATTGAAACACATCTTTAATGCGTGGGAAGAGTCGCAAGATGCCATAGGTATCTTCTGCGACCTGTCGAAGGCGTTTGATTGCGTTAATCATGAAACATTACTTCTGAAACTTGAGCATTACGGGCTAGGTCAAGCAGCGTTAAGTTTGGTTAAATCTTATTTGAATGATAGACAGCAATTAGCTCAGATAAACGGTGTGAATTCGTCGGGGTTAAACGTAAAAATGGGGGTACCCCAGGGCTCAATTTTAGGTCCTTTCTTATTTTTAATATACATAAACGATTTACCCCGTTTATTGGAAAACAAACTAAACATGGTGTTATTTGCTGATGACACATCTTTAATTTTTTAAATAAATAGACGTACTTGTCGGGTTGACGACGTAAATAACGCGCTTCGGCAGGTTCAGGATTGGTTCACTGCCAATAATTTAGTTTTAAATGGTAATAAAACCAAGTGCGTAAAATTTTCCTTGCCGAATGTCAAAAGTACTGATTGTGACATTATATTAAACAAGGAGAAGCTAGAATTCGTCGATAAAACGGTTTTCCTGGGGATCACGCTGGACTCAGGGTTGCAATGGGGTCCTCATTTGGTATCCCTTGCAGGGCGGCTGAGTTCGGCAGCGTATGCTGTTGCAAAGATTCGTAGGTTGGCCGATGTGGATGCCGCGAGACTGGTCTATTTTATTTATTTTCATAGTATAATGTCTTACGGTATCCTACTATGGGGAAGGGCTGCAGACATTGAGTCAATTTTTATTCTGCAAAAACGAGCCGTCAGAGCAATATATAATGTTCGCCGGCGCGATTCTCTAAGGGAACTGTTTAAGGACATTAACATCATGACGGTTCCTTGTCAATATATTTATGAAAACATCATGTACGTGAGAAAAAATTTAAATCTTTTTAGTAAAAACGGCGACAGACATAATTACGTTACTAGAAATAGGGACCAATTAGTTCAACCAGGTTTCAGACTGGCTAAAGTAGCCTCATCTTTCATGGGGTACTGTACAAAATGTTACAATAAAATTCCTCCCCACATTCTTGAACTGAATGAGACGAAGTTTAAAACCTGTATAAAACGCACACTATGTAGGCTGGCATATTATAAGTTGGGGGATTACATCACTGATAAAAATGCTTGGCTCAATGCTAGTCCTGCTCCACAATCCACAACCACTAGGGCGCAATAACAAGTGATATGCAGAACATTATTGTTTTGAAGTATTGTTGGACCTGCTGAAGACTGTATGAATTATTAATATTTGCATTGTATAAACTCAATTTCCTTAGTATTATATTTCCTACGTGTTGGCCGCTACGTCGTCGGCTTCTCGGCAAAAACCCTGACGAGCGGCCTCTCCTCGGGTTCCTCTTCGCTTCACCGTGGGTGAACAAGCCACGGCTACTGAGCCCCCTACAGACTTATTCCCTTACTGGAAGAATTCAATATTTACTTACTTGTAAAAATAACACAGACGAGATGTTCAAATTACCTACAAGTCATAAAAATTATATACTTAAATTATTTAAGTATGCCACTAATCCAACTACTTAAGTAGTTAAGTAATCATCATTATTAGTACATTATTATTATCAGTCGATGACGAATGACATAAAGCCAATTTTGGTAAATTGGCTTTATGTCATTCGTCATCGACTGTCGGACAATTAAGAGTGAGAGTAACTATGTTTCGAAGTCGTCTAAATATTCCAAATCCCTCATTTAAAAAAAAATATCTCGATAAAGAAGTTCAGCGATTAGCGTTTTCCTTTAATTTTCCATTCAAATTATTTTTTTCTGCCAAATATTGCGTTAAAGATAATTACATTTATCCAAATGGAAAGAAGTATTATTTTATATCGTTCTTTTATTTTTTGATAATGAATTCGTTATCTATTCGTCGAGTGTATAACATTATAGACTTTTTACTAATAGGGAATAGTTTAAAATCGTTGGATAATGTGTTGACTGTGATCCTGATGTATCTCTTTTTCTTCAGTTACATCATCGGGTTTACAATGACGTTTATTCTGGACCTAGTGCATAAGCACAACAACGTGAACCTAATCTTGGAAATCCAATCCATTTACAAGAGCTTCGATAAGAGCCTCCATAGTTACATAGCATGGAACTGGATCTCACTTTTAACCACTATCTGTTTTGACACCTACTTTTATACTGTATTGTTTGTATCGATGAATGTCTCCGATTTCGCCAATTCGATTCCGAACTGGTTTTGTGATTTAATGTTCATCCGACTTGATGTCGATCTAGTGGTTGCCATCAGAGTTATAATCCTGTTGAAGATATATCTTGATGAATGGATTAAAGAGGTGCTGATGATGAATGATGAACTGGAAAATGATGAGCAATGTGACAAGCTGCTTGACATATATCGACATATTTTAAAGGCTTACAATCTGTATAAAGCCATTTTTGATGAACTGGTATATACATATTCCTTGTCCTGTCAACTGTTACGAGTTTTCTTTCATATCATTACTCACACAATATTTATATGTGTTTTTTCGTCACCCTCTATTTATCCTTACAGACTATACAACTCTTTTAGTCGCATGCGTTTCATCCTACCTCTTCACATGTTCATATTGACCATTCTTCCAATCCATCATATTGTCCAACGATCACCTAAAATCGTATAATTTATATATCTTAAATAAAGAGCCTGTTTGTAATTTAAATTTATTTACAGGTATTTTTCCAAATACTTCAATCATTTTTTCGTTCTATAGCTTATTTTGACTCAATGTTCTGTCTCATGAGAATAGCTGAAGAATCTGAATTGGGGAGACTATCATGGAAGGAAGTAAGTACGATATTAATGAGATTATTCAACAGAATTGATTTTACGTTGGTCGACGGTCTTAAGTATAACCTCTCAAAGTGAAATGTCCCTTTTTATCGGCGAAAAAGACCAGGGAGTGTGGTATTTTTTCCACACTAAAACTACACCGGTGATCTCCAGCAGCACATAGGACCCCGTTAACTCTTAAGAGACCAGCCCGGAACCACCTTTGTACAAAGCCGGGCATATAAAATAAAAATAAAATTAAGACATGTGACATCCACATAACCTGCACTTTACTGTCATATCTCTCCTCTCCTGGTCGGTCCTTCATGTCTGAGGATCATGGTCAGCATCAGGAGCGGATGATCTGCCTCCACCGGTTTCTCTCCAGCGCACACTTACAACCGTGTAGAAATTGGAGGACGACGAGTCTTTTACTTGCTCGGTCCATCTTATTGGTGAACGACCGCGCGATCTCTTGCCTTCGGTGTTCCCAACCACAATCAGTCTTTCCAAATTCTCGTCGCCTCTGCGCATTGTGCGACCGAAATATGTAAGAATGCGTTGCTGGCATATGGTGGACAAGCGAGTTTTTACTCGGAGTTGGGTCTGGATCGATGCATTGGTGCGTTTCGCAGTCTAGGGTAATCTAAGCATTCGTCTCTAGCACCACATCTCGAATGCATCAATCCTTTGCTTTTCTCGGGCCAGGATTTTCCACGTTTCCACTCCATACAGGAAGATAGGGAATACCAGGGCTCGTATCAATCTGATCTTGGTTTTGATACCAATTCCTCTTTTCTTCCAGATGTTGTTTAAACGGGTCATAGCATCTTTTGACATCCCGATTTGCCTCTTTATCTCGGGGACACAACTGCCATCATTGCAGATTTGGGAACCCAGGTATATGTAGCGGTAGACAATATTAATGCCCGGAATGTTGCAGTTGGCATTTGCAAGCTTTCCGGCTCGATCCACGTTCGTTTGATTTTAGCTCTGTTTACTGCGAGACCGATGTTGCCACTTTCCGACTCGAGTCCTTTGAACAACTCATTCATATCCTGCATGAATGTTGCCAGAAGAACGGTTTCGTCAGCATATTGGAGATTTGACAATCTCTTTCCACCTATAGAAAAACCCTTCTCCCAATTTTCGATGGTCTTCCGAATGATGTACTCTCCATATATGTTAAAAAGTGCGGGGGACAAAATACAACCTTGTCTCACGCCTTTCTTAGTTTGGAACATATTGGAACATTCAGTGCCTATCCTGATGAAAGAACGATTCCCGATATATAGACTCTGGATCAAAGCAACGAGGTGCTCAGGAACTCCCACTTTGAGTAGCACATTCCACAGTTTATCCCATTGCACGCAGTCAAAGGCTTTTGTGTAGGTGATGAAGCATAGGATCACGGGGTTGTTGAACTCTCTGCTCTTCTCGATGATTTGGCGGACGATAATTATTTGCTCCCGTGTTCCCTTGCCCTTAACGAAACCTGCTTGCTCTAAGGGTATCTCCCGACGTAAAAAGTAGTTGAGACGTCTATTAATGACATGGAGGAGGATCTTACTCGCATGAGATATTAACGCTATAGTTTTGTAATTGCCACAGTCTTTTGAAGAAACTTTCTTATGCAAAGGTATAAACACCGATTCTGTCCAGTCCATTGGCTATCTTCCAGGATTCCAGATGGTATTACAGATATCGGTGATAGCCTTTGTGCCTCGTTGACATAGGTTTTTAAAATTTCGGCTGTAACAGCATCTTTACCCGGTGATTTCTTGCACTTAAGTGCTTTGATGGCGTGCTCAATTTCTGATAGTAGGATATCAGGTTCTTCTGTCACCCATGTATTATCAGCGATAGTAGGCTCTCCCGTGTCATAACTTCGCGCAGCAGCTTTTCCAGCGCTCTAACACTTGAGCCTTATTTATAAGTAGACGCCCGTCTTTATCTCCAATGGCACAGGTTTTCGGTTTACGCGTAAAGACATTCTATTAATTGTCTATGTTTTTTAAAGTATAATTAGGCCTGGTCCAAAATAGATAAAAAAAGTATAATAAATAAAAAGTTATTTGATTTTTTAGTTCATTTCTTTAGCATAGTGTTGCCATTATATATTTTATCTGCTAAGTGACAAGTAGTAACTATATTAAGTAATAATATCATTATTGTATTTATTCCAGTAAATGAGTTAACAATACAGTTTATCTCTAAGTGTAGATGTTCCTTGCAGGTAGGTAAGAATATTGTAGTGTAGTAGAAATTTTAGAATTACTTTCGATTAATGATTGGCAAAACGACTAGTAATAAGACAAGTCTAAAAATATAGCTTGGTTGTTGACGACAACCTTTTGATACACGTCAAAGTCACTTACTTAGTTTCGTCTTAATAAATATACTCTTTCCAAAGAGTATACTACACAATTCATGCTAAAATAACTAGGTAAGGGAAATACTAATGCGATATTTCCCTTTTACTTCCACGAAATTGAATAATATTACCTATTAAACACATTATTAAAAGTTACGCAGATATAACCTACAAAAGTTTATGACTGAATATCTATTATTCTCTACATTCTCGAAAAAAAAATCATGCACACACTAATTCAGAACATCACCCTGAGTTAAACCAGATATTTTTCATTTAAAGACTTTCGAATTTAATCTCAGCTAAAACAATGTATGGGCACCTGCCATTGTTCTTTAATTTTGGCATTAAAGTTCTCTAGGATGATGGTAACTTCTCGTTTTCGGATTCCTTTAAGTGTCGCAGTCAATGTATACTCTTAGTAAAAGCCCTCCACTTCTTCTTCGGTTGACTGAGCTGTGGGGCATATACCTGTACGAGGTTAACTTTGCACGGTATGGTGTTGATTTTGAGTATTACGATACGATCGCTAACTGGTTCATATCCCACAACGCACTTGTTCAACGACCGCGGCACAATGAAAGCCACTCCTCTACTACTATCGTATTCTGGGCCTGAAAAATACACTGTACTTCCGAGGTCAGATGTAGAGTGACCCTTCTCTGTCATATATAGGAGACTTGTGTCCCAGCAGTGGAAATATTACTAACTGATAATGCTTGAACTACGCAATCATAATTTATACTTAACCGATTTATAAAATTCTTTCACCTATGGAAAGCTACATTATTTCGGAGTGACATAGGCTATTTCATTTCATGATGAACTGAAATTTAATTGATTATAGAGTAGTTCCCAATTCACTAGTATTTGGCATCGCAGTTTTAGAGAAAATTAAAATAAAACTTTGTCTCTAAGGATTGGTAACCCTGATTTGACACTTCTTTTTCGCGCGTTTACCGGCATCGCATGCAAAATGGTTTTGGAAGAAAAATTACTTCGAAAAATACGGAAATACAATAAAAATTTGGAGCCTCAGCATCGAAGGAAAAGGAGTCATGATAGTGTACGCAGCTTCAGTTCAAATCGGCAGCAAAGTGTCGAACGTGACCGGATCCCTTTGCGTGCCATTACACCGGATAACGAAGGTAAGCTTTGATTTAGGTACAACTAAGTCTAAACACGTGGCTGGCTACAATGGTCGAGTATAATATACCCTGTTAGTACGAGATACTTAAACACGAAGATCAACTTTGATATTTCTGTTACCGGCACGTGATGCCGATTTGGTCAAAACCAACACGTGCTTACAGTACGAGATACTGTTTAGTGCTATTAAAGTATTGTTGAGAAAAAAATACCCTTAGATAATAAGGGTTTTTTTCTCACATTTTAGAAGAAATCATCGAACAGAGTGAAAGTTAGCCTGAAATTTCGGGTCCTGAAGAACAATCTGACACTCATAATGTCCAAATCCCAGAGGTAGAACCTTTAGTGTCACCGGAGGCGTCAGACAGCCATCTTACGGAGGAACAGAATATCGAACTTGTGCTGGCCCTGAGAAAAGAATATGCGACATAAAAAAATATAAAGAAACAATTAACAATGACATTTGCAAACGGTGGAACTACTTATTAACACATGATCTGCCTAAGACTGAAAAAGATGACATTACAAAGTGTCACAGTTTGCCTGAAAACTTCCAACTCTTAGATGCCCCAATCTTGAACGAAGAAGTGAAGGCAGTGATCTCTATAATGGGAATAACTAGAGACAAGTGTATTGCCTACCAGCAAAGACAGATGAGTACAGCACTTACAATAATAGGCAAAGTCATGTCTCATATAATTAACCTTGTCCGTTCTTCTCCATAACACAACCATAACATTGCCGAATGGACGGTAGAATCAATAATTATTAACTTAAAATTTGTATTTTTTTTTTACGTTCAAAAATGGCCTAGTTGACATAAATATTTTTTGTCTTTTTGTTTTAACAACTCACCAGATAAAATAACTATGTTAAAATCACTCAGTGAAACATCAAAGTTGGCTTGTGACCTCCATCATCAACAAACAAAAACAAGAAGGTCAGTAGTGTCTCCCCAACTGGACAAGCATTTCTTAGAAATGACTCAAAATATTACCCGAAATGATTTTTTATATGAAGTTCAAACTCTATTAAGAAGACTGCACCAAAGCCAGCAATCCCTGATAAGAACACAAATAACAAATATATGGGCAACAGGAACGGTCCACCACGACAGTTGAATCAGCGTCAACCAACCAAGGGGATGGCACGAGGTGGACCACGGACTCGACCACAGCCATCACAACACAGGACATCCTTCAACCCACAGCGTTCCGAGAGAACCCGGAGTGCCCACTACATCAACAGGAATTAAATAAGGTACATGCTGGCAATTAAAAAAAACTACTTTGCTTGTTGGTTCTCATTAACAAATGATCCCATGATATTGCAGTAGATTAAAGGATATCATATTCCTTTCATGTCTCAGCCTTACCAAAGTATAGTCCCTAAAAATAATTTACCTGATTGTGAAATTCCACTTATGCAGGAAGCTATTGTTAACCTTTTACAATTAGGAGCTATAACACCATGTTGTCAATCAAAGGGAGAATTCATCTTAAAGGTTTTCCTTGTTCCAAAACCTAACGGCAAGCAACGATTCATTTTAAATCTAAAACCTTTGAACAAGTTTATAAAAGTTAGTCACTTTAAGATGGAAGATATTCGCACTGCAGTAAGTTTAATTGATGAACATTATTATATGTGTTGTATAGACCTTAAGGAATCATACTTATTAGTACCTATAGCATCTGAACACAGGAAGTACATCCGTTTTGAATTTGATGGAATCCTATATGAATTTACAGCATTGCCATATGGGTTATGTACTGCACCTACTAGGGCCAGTTTCTGAAGTCGACGTCACATCTCAAATTAACCAGCCGTCAGTTGTCAGTGAGTTTCTCAACACTTCGTCATCGAGAAATTACGTAATCGCTTCCATCGTAAACCCATCCAAAGACTGACCTTGGTTAGTGTTGCTTACCCTGACGGAGTCACCTATCAATAAAAAAGCGATCCAAAAAAAAGTGCTCACCTATCCAAAGACTGACCTTGGTTAGTGTTGCTTACCCTGGCGGAGTCACCTATCAATAAAAAAGCGATCCAAAAAAAAGTGCTCACCCATCCAAAGACTGACCTTGGTAAGTGTTGCTTACCCTGGCGCGGTCACCACCCTAGCCGCTTCAAGTTAAACACAAACCTATCCAGAAGCTGACCATAGTAAGTACTAAGTACAGGGTATAGTCAACACTGACCTGGGGATCGAACCTTCCTCACGCGCACTAGCGTGAGGAAGGTTCGATTCCCAGGTCAGTAAGTTTGTTTTAATTTAATTTATTTATTTCAATACAAAACAAAAATTTTTGATAATTGTGTCAAGTTTTTATAATGTAATTAATTTAAAAGTTTGTAATATCCTATTTTTTTTTAAATCTTAGTAATTAATTAATTGATAAAAATTAACATTTGTTTTATAATTCAACCCATACCATAGTTTTCGCCTTCCCTATTATCTTTTTATCGTAACATAAATTTAATACAAATGTGCCTTTAAAAGCATAATATTAATTTTAATCCGCGAATAATCGACCAATTTCCAACAATTATAAATTAGACTCGTTGACAAGAGATTAACTTTGAAAAAGGTGCTCAGAAACCCAAAACTGCTGTAACATGCGGTTAATTCGAGATTTTACTCAAATGTGACAAATTGTCAACCACTTGTCACACTTGGATGTTGAGAAACTGAAAGTAGAATTAACAGGCGATTAATCCTCGATTACGTTAACAGCCCGATAATTGAGAGCTGGGAAACTGGCAGCTAGTGTGTTTACCAAATTGTTAAAACCAGTGGTTGGTTATCTCAGAAATGTAGGCCTCCTATCCACAATATACATTGATGATCTTTAATGTATTGGCCAAACTTATTATGAGTGTTTACAGAACATGGAAACAACAATTGGTGTGTTAAAGTGCTCAGGTTTTATTATTAATTCTGAAAAAAGCAACCTAGTAAATATTGCAAATTTTTGGGGTCCATGATTAACTTCACATTAATGTGCCTTGAGCTACCTTTAGAATAAAGAAATACAATTAAGAGTATGATTGATAAATTCCAGAAATTAAAAAAATGTAAGATTAGAGAATTTGCTAGATTGTTAGGTACATTAGTAGCATGTCTAGCTGTACCATATGGCATAGTACATACAAAGCAAATGGAACATGTTAGGTATTTAGCATTACTGAAATCAAACGACAATTATGACGCATCCATGACCTTACCTATAGTATTACAGTCAGATTTTCAATGGTGGAAGCATACAGCAAAACATATAAGTCAAGAAAATTTGATTTACAAGTATTACACATGCTTCTCTCACAGGTTGGGGTGCTCATTGCAATGGTGAGAGCGTTGGAGGCCTGTGGTCATTATCAGAACAAAAATATCAAATAAACCAGTTAGAACTACTCGTAATGGCAGCATTTTAAGGTTTAAAAAAAATTGCAAATTTAAAAAAATGTTGTAATATTCTTCTTCGAATTGACATCACTACTGCCAATTGCTTGCATTAAAAAGATGAATTGAAAAATAGTTTGGCAAGCCTAGTATTGATTTAAATGCTACCAGAAATAATGCAAAATGTAAAACATATGTGTCATGGCATAGAGACCCATATGCATTTGAAATAGATAGTAGGAAACCTTATAAAAGGGCATCAAAACAAACAATTAGTAGATGGATTAAATCAGTTATGAAGGAAAGTGGTATTGATACCAAAATATTTACCTCACACAGCACACGTCATGCAGCCACATCTACTGCTAAACAGGCAGGGTTATCATTAGATGTGATTAGGAAAACTACTGGCTGGTCAGATAGCTCTCTTACATTTGCCAGGTTTTATGAAGTACCAGTGAATGTTAATGCCAACTTGAGGATGTAATTATTTGTTGATCTCTCTTTTATTAAATTAATAAATGTTCGATGATTATTTGTGTTATTTGTGCACTGTCATTAGGGTTATATTTTGGTAATATGGCTAAGGGTCAGACAAAGTTGTTTCACTATAGCATTTATTGTTACTAATTGTATCTGATTAAGAGACAAGACTGATAGTAATAGTACCTACTTATGTTATGTTGTTGTTGCTACTAGTATTTTCATTGCAATTTTATTGTCATGAAAATACTAGTAGCAAATTGACATTTTTGTTTGTCTTAAATGACGCCCTGTTTATGTAAGCCGCATAAAGGCAATTTATTCTTATTCCAATTAGGTTAAAGATTATTGATGATTATTGATGTTACATACCTAAGTATGTACTAGCATACTGTTGTTCGAGTATATAAGTCTCAAATAAATTTTATTCATATTTGGTTGTTTTGATATGTATATTTTCAAAATAGTGGCCCATATCGACTTTACCTGTAAACAGCTCCTCTGTAATCAATTATTTTTCAGTTCATCATGAAATGAAATTGTTTAATCAGACGAACTTACCTTAACTGAAGTCCGATTACAATTTCGTGAAGGATGAACTGAAATATAATTAACCACCCAACCCCTCCTTTTTAAATTCAGTCCCTTGTCGAAAGGGCCAACAGAGCAACACTATCTATAAAGAGTGTCAAATCAGCGTTATCAATCCATAGAGAAAATGTTTTATTTTTATTTTCTCTAAAACTGCGATGCCAAATACTAGCGAATTGGGAACTACTCTGTAATCAATTATATTTCAGTTCATCCTTTATGAAATTGTAATCGGACTTCACTTAAGGTAAGTTCGTCTGATTAATAAATTTTTACCCACGACGGAACGGAGACGGTATATGCGTTTGGTGTGAGAGGATGTTTGTTTCTCCCGAAAACGGGTCCTGTGGGGTGGGCCACGGGAGTGAAGCCACGGGGAAAAGCTTGTATACTATAATTTCAAAGGAAGTTGATAAAATTTTCGATAAAACGTTATTAGGGTACCGTACTGGTACCACTCTGGTGTCCGTCTGCCTGTCTGTCGTCTGTCATACAGGTTTTACCGCCTAACGGTTTTAGCTACAGCCTTCAGCTTTTCACAGTATAAGCATCTTGTTTGTTCTTGTTGTTGTTGGAAAGGTCCAAAACCATACAAATTCAAAAATATTATTAAATATTATTAAGAGAGGCTCCCATAAAAAAGGAGGGATGCGAAAAATATTTTTGGCCCACCCCATCTAGTGGGGTATCAGTGTTTAGAGCTCTTTATGAATAAAAATGCTGTATGTTTTGTTTAAAAAATATTGGATAGCAAAGAAATGAGAAGCCACCATGGCCAGCTTTTTTGTGTCTTAATTTTTTTTTTTTTCCAGTGACCTATGCACTTTAAATTTGGTGATAATGTATATTTTATTCAAAAAACAAACAATATATTGATAAATCAGATTTTTCTTTGAAATTTCCTAATTTTTTCTATTAAAACCAACGTGTTGTGAATGTGAAAAGTCCGACAAGCACTTTGTCGGATTTTTATTTCAAAGTTCAGACTTCTATAGTTAAGGGAAATTGCAATTTTAATAGTGTGGTACTAATAGTTTTGAAGGCTAGTGTAATATATGACATTTCCCTTTTTCAGGCTTTGCATTTAAGTTTTATGAGTGTCACAAACCTGTCAAGAAATGTTATATTCGTAATAATACATAGTATATACTGTGAGAGATTCTATATATCTGTCGAGGAAGCTAAGACGGCGTGTATACAGCTTGTGAAGAAAGGGAACTGTCCAAGTAAGATTTATTACAGAACAAAAAGTAGAATTATCATGAATAAAATAAATACTATCGTTTCACAATGTTTTAACATTAGAGTTGTGGTTTTTAGGTCAAGCTCGGTCTCTGACAATGAGGGTTTTCTGAAAGCACTATAGTCGTGACAATCTAAGAAGTCGGATTTGACAGCTATAAAAATACTTAATAATAATCAAACTTGATGCTTACGAATTATACTCGTTGCCTATGGGTAACATGGTAATTAGGCTTATGAATTTTTCAATTTCTTACGTAGGGGAGACCGGGTACAAAAGTAACATTTTGTACTTTAACTTTGATTTCTGTTTAGGTGTGATTATTTTATAGAAACGAATATAACCATTTAAACATTCTGTTTATGGTCTTTACATCGGTATCTCAATTTCGCTGTTTATTGTTCATTTGATATGAATCACAGAGACTCGAAAAAAAATGAGAAGTTGTTACTTCCGACCACGTAGGCAGGACGAAAGTAACACATTGTGGGTCAAAAGTAACAGGCCAAAAGGGATCGTAAAGAAAACAATATGACATATTAAATCAACATATTATTTATTTTAAGACTTTGTATTCAAAGAAGTTGCATTTAAAATGCTCAAAAATTTAAAAAAAAAAAAATTAAGAAAACAAAACAAATTATTATTCTAGTATTGTATCTTCAAGTAATGAGATCAGTATTTTTTAAAGTTTAAGTAATCATTTTTATAATCAGCCTTATTTTATTCAGACTCACAATTGTGACATATATAATTAGCATCATCATGGACACATTCGGCATGTGACCACATTTTGCACGAGAGGCATTGAACCCACTGTTCATTTGGCCGGCTATTGACAAAGGTTTCTAAACAAACGAGACAAAAGCAATCTTCGTCGTCTGATTTGTTTTCCTTCTCTTCAGCTGCCTTCTTTGTCTTTTTTCCTTTTCCCTTCCCTTTCGTAGATATCAACTTTTTCTTGCCATTTCCAGTATCAGGTGTTAAAACCGTTCTCTTAGCTTTATTTCTTTCTAGGTATTCTTCCTCAATAGCGTTTTTTTCGGGCGTGTCCGTCAATATTGCTGTCTTACGTTTTTTACGTCCTCTGCTTGATACAGTCCTCGGGCCTGCTTGTGGTAAGGGTCTCAGATCTTTAGGTGTTAAATCAAATGGCTGAGAAGAATTTGCTTGCTGTAACCCGCTAGGTCCTGGTGTAGGCGAATGGGATCTTTGATTAGATGATAATATATTTGACAAATCATTGTTAACTGTATGCTCGATAGTTTGGTCACTTGTCGCTGGAAGATTATCAACTGGAGTATCTGGATCAACTTGGGTGGTGGTCGTTGCATCAAAACTAGTCAACACGTCATTAGATGGATTTTCACTGTTTATTTGTAAAGGCCGATCAGTAACAGATGATGGTGCATAATCAACAGCAGTAAATATATTCCTATTAAATGGACTTATACCGGTACAGGTAAATCCGGCTATTGCATTTCGATCGGTGACTGAAGCAGGAAATGCTTCTCTAACAATGCCAGGAATGTAATGGATAGTCATTGTTTGACCAGGATGATTCCGCATCCAGTTGTCTGTTGCGGCGTTTATCATTTTTTTGAATGGTCCAAATACTGCTCTATCTAAAGGCTGAAGCTTATGGGTGCAATGGGGTGGAAACGACAGCAATACTATTCCATGTTTTCTACAAAAATCTAGAGCTTGGATAGATATATGCGATGCATGATTGTCGAGCAATAACAAGCATTTTTGATCAACTGTTGGCTTGACTTGTCTTTTAAAGTGTTCTAGAAATAGTAAAAATTCTGCTTCCTGCATCCATCCACTAGCATTGCCAGCTCCGGCACAACCAACAGGTCCTTCTCGTATCATGTGCTCTTGGTATCGCTTTAATGGGAAAACAAAAAAGGGAGGTATGTGTCCACCTTGAGCATTAATCGCAACAGCAACAGTTACTAATCTCCCACGTTCTGCTGACGTTATTGCGCCTACTTGTTTAATTCCTTTTTGAGCTAAAATCTTGCTAGGTCTTTGTACAGTGGTCACCCCTGTCTCATCCATATTCCAGATATCCTTAGGCTCAAATTTGTACCTGTCCATTACTTCAGCAAGATTATCAAAAAACTTACTCACATTATGTTCGTTGAAGCTCGAGGCTCGCGACAGGCTTGTTGCTTGAGGTGTCCTCAAAGAAAGGCTCGGGTGCCGTTTCAGAAAACCCGTCAACCATTCCTTACCCGCCATTTGAGTATCATGCCACTTTTCAGGAAATGTTTTTCTATTTTTTACCGCCAACTCATATGCCAGTTTACGAACTTCAGGTGGAGATAACCCGAAATAAACTCCAGAGCACTCGATCAAATAGTCCCGTAGACATTTTTCCTCATCATTATTGAAAACTCTATTGACACAACGATAACCCACTACGGCGCTAGTATTTCCTGCTTTAATTTTTTTTATATATCTGTATAATGTTACATGACAAACATTATATTTTTTTGCCAATGCTCTAATTTTTGTACTATCTCTTGAATGCTCTTCAGCCGCTTTTCGGTATACTTCCGTGTCAGTGGTTCCTCGTGTGGTAGTTCTGATGCGTTGTCGCGGCATCCTGTTAAAATAAATACACACATAACAATGATAAGCAAAAAATAGTTAACAAATCAGTACGGGGACAAAAGTAACATGTTACTTGTGTACCCATAGGGCTATGTTACTTTTGTACCCGACCATATTTCTGTTAAAATATAAAAGATAACCTTAAAATGAAACGTGCTATACAAAAATGAATTAAAATACTGTGTAATCAATCTAATCAAGAATTAACATGTAAATATTCAGATTGGTATCATCTATAAAAGACTACGAAAACACTAAATAAGAAAACGACAAAATACTTACGTTTGGTTTGCGAAATCACAAAGCGTCTTCTCACATAACCTAACAGCGCGAGGCGCGCGTGGCGACTGAATGCAAGCGAGGGGGGTACCGCCCCGCTGTGAACTTACGACATCGATGCGGTGTTTGACTGTTGGATATATCTACAGAGCATTTGTTACTTTCGACCCGCCGTTACTTTTGTACCCGGTCTCCCCTACAAAGTTATCGCAGCATGTGAAATGAGAAACGTCATCGGACTTCTTAGATTGTCACAATTATAGGTGGCAGTACTGGACCTCAGGTCCAGTAACTTGTCAAAGCATAAAGATTGTTATGTTTTTGACTTATGCTTTATTGACGTCAACGTCATGTTTATTTCAGTTACGTTTTCCTAGCGGAAGACTGCTTGCCACAGTGGTGCCAACTGGTGGCATGAATGCCAGAAATCGCTTTGTTAGATTAGAACACAGATTGTACTGTATCGTATCTTCACCCCCGTCCTGAATTAAGAATTAGAAGTCATACTCTGTGTGTTCGGCCTCAAAACCTGTCAAAATTTTACATTGGAGTAGGGTTTGACACATTCTTAACTCCAGATTCTCGATTCAGAAACAGGCCCTGGTACCTCCCTTAGTGACTTTTTTCTTTACAGAAAGCCAACGACAACTCTGCAAGAACATGCTTCTGGAAAATAGGAAGTACAGCAAGATGTCCGCATGTGGCCTGTTCGATGTGGACGCTACGCTGACGATATGTTTGATAGAAGTCATCATTAATTACGTTGTAATACTACTACAATTCTTTTTTCATTGAATTAAGCTGCACTCATCGGTAGGTCACCCGTGCGATGGAGCGACCAGATCAAGTCTACAAAAGGCGGTCCATTGCATGAGTGCAACCGAGTTTAGTTCTCGCCAAACTTCTTGGCTGCACTGAAGTTGGCTACAATGGCTGCGCAGTAGTAAATCTCATACAAAAACAGCACCGATCCGTACCTTGCACATCGAAAAGCCAACTTCAGGGCGGCCCAGAAGTTTGACGAGAACTATAACAGCCGACGCGACGGAGAGGGATGGCGTCGCATCGTGAGGCCACCTCATGTCAGCCCGAAGTCTCACTGCAACATGATGACCACGACCGCTTTGTCAAGTGTGTATCGACGAAGAAGAAGAAGTATTTATGGAACAAGTGTAACGAACGAGAAAGAATAACTAAAAGGGACAAAGAACAAGTCGGACTCTCCCACCGATGGAATCGTACCTTGTTGTAAATTCGTTTTAAAAACAGTTTTTTTGCGACGCCAAGTTAAGATTTTTTGTGAAGTTTGTTGCTGATGACTAAAACACTTTGCTAGTAAAAGATGTCGTTTTATTTTTCCTCTTATCCGAAACAATGAATATATAAAAGGGTATGTTTGCACAGGCATACATCGAAGGTTCGATACAATCGTAAAACAAATCTGCTTCAATACTCTGCAGAATGCAGGCTAGCTCCAATACTATCTTGTAGATGTAAAGAGGTACGACTGTACTTGCTTAGGCAGTACATATACTTAAATTGGAATGATACAGAGAAGATTAGCATGGCCCCTATGCAAGGATGACAAGCAAAATCGTGAATCGTTCCACATTTTTCGTGGAGCATTTCTGACATTTGGCTCCCAGACTGGAGCGGGCGGGGGCTACCCTCAAGTGGCTACTGCCCAATCTAGGGGGACCAAACGCCTCCAGCCGGATGCTATACTCGGGGGTCGTGCGGTTCATGGCCCTTTACGGAGCAGGTATGGGCGCGTTCCCTGAGGCGGCGACCAGCCCGCCGGTTGAACGCGTCCCAAAGGTTCATGGCTAGGGCATGAATATCGGAATCTCGGAACGAAATTAGCGATATTTCAATTCCGATACTGAGTGACCCAATATCGGAATCTCGGTATCAGAAAAAAACCTATATTTTAGCTCATTTTGAAGCGCCGAACGCCATGGCGTGTTTAAACCCGTTGACTACGGTCATTAGCAGTGATCGGATAATTGGATGCTTATTTACTTAAACCATAGATATAATATTTCTATGACTTAAACTGAATCCTGGCTTTACATTCCTGAGATTGCTAAAAAGGTTACATATAAGAGTAAATACACAGCTTCATAGAACCCGTTGTAACAATTAATGCTGAAGTTGCCGGAATCCGCTAGATGATCGGTCAATGTGTCGACACTTGGGTAAGGTGTATGTTTAACAGTGGACGTCTATTGGCTGAAATGATGATAATGATAGCTTAAATACTTTTATCTACACTCACAACGTAATGTTCCAAATACGAATTCAAATAATATTTATTTATTTATTTATTTATGTACACACAAAACACTTAACAGAGAAAAGAAATAATACATATAGAAGAGCACAAAGGTAATATTGTATAAACACGTAATTTATATTCGTGGAGAGGTAAAATTAAAAAAAAAAACCATTACAGTTCAACATTTTCCTTCGATTTTTAAACAACTGCATCATAAAATAACTTTTTAATTTTTATAGCACACTTTTACTTTTTAATTTTCTGGCGCGTATGGGCTGTAGCAAGTAGTATCTCTAAGTAGTCTGTGGTAGCAAAGAAGTTTCATCGTCTGTGGATGCGCGCGCTGCGCAATGAGAATCTAAATTGCCCGCCATACCAAATATTTTTCCCTTTCCACTTTTGTTTTATTTCAACTGTATGAGTGAAGATAAAGTAGTTTAAGCAACGGCATATAATTAGGTATTAAAACACTCGCGTAATATTATTATCAAATTCGGCTTCGCCTCATTTGATGATGAAACCTACGCTCGTGTTTTAATAACCCCTATTATATGGCCATTGCATAAACTACTATTAGTCTTTTGCTTGTATTAAATACAACAAATTAGTCTTTCCGATCACTGATATGTTGGATTGATCTACTACTTGACTACATTATCAATTATTTGATTGATAACCCATTGATTTTAAATGTAATAAAGATGGGATAGTTATATTTTACCATTGCTATATTTTATTAAGTTTATTGTAGCTGTTTTACGAAATAAGTTTATCTTGGCAATCCAGGATTCATTTAACTTAAATAATAATGCACAAGTTGTACTGACAAAAATAGGTTTAAAGATATTTATTTCCCATAAGATCTTATAAATAAACAGTTCACTTATAATGAGATACAGAGTTTCTTAATCTAAATAATAATATAATATTTGCCTCTGGCGTGTTGGCGACGTTATACCTAGTGTAAAATCAATACGGTAATCGTCTATCACTACGATACCTATTCCAATCAATGTATAATAATAATTCTTCTGATTAGAAAGCATCAAATAAAGAAGAATATGCAGAAATAATATTTCAATATTTTGTTAGACATCTCCTTTATCCCATGCTGCTCGCAGCTCGTGGCTTAATAATAACAGCCGCACGGGTCGATCTTCGAGGTTAAGCCACGCTTGACGAGGTCGGTCCTTGGATGGGTGACCATTTCAACATACCGAGTTTCCTCCGTGCCTCGGAAAGCACGTTAAGCCGTTGGTCCCGGCTGTCATTTGAAGATCTTTGACAGTCGTTCCGATTTCCAACGCAGCAGTGAACAGTTTCGGAGAAATGACGTCTCCCTGTGTCACGCCACGCTGGAGAAGGATTGGTTTCGAGGTCTGATCCTGAAGACGGACTGACATGGTGGCGTTTTTGTACAAACACTGCAACAACTCAATGTACCGGGTGTGTAACGTTTGAAATAATAACAAAAGATCTAATGATCTTATGACCTAATTTCATTTAATATACATTTTTTTTTAATATAACGATCAAATGATATAATGAATTATAGATATAATTTCATTTTACCTAATTTTATATGGTATAATGAACATTTTATATAATGCACGTTTGATATAATATTCAGTAACTATAATATTCAAAATCGACCCTCGGTAAACTCTAAATAACGTTTAATATAATTTAGAAACGTCTACTTTGTTTTGTATATTTTTGCAAAAAGTTATTAGATTTTAAACGCATGACATTTTCGTGCTAGCAAAAACAAGCACCACATAAATATTGCTTGTTATTAGTTCGCTTTTATAAGGGTGGACGGATATTTTTTATTTTTCTGACTGTCATACAGCTAAACTATTTCCATGCGGTGCGCGGTGCGGTGGTGCGGTGAGGTGCGGTGCGATGCGGTGCGGTGGTGCGGTTCTCTTACCATGCAGTGATCGCTCCCGGTTTTCACCGAATTGATCTCAAAGACATCATTGAACATTTGCTTCTTGGTTGACATGATGAAGTCGATCTCGTTTTTAGTTGCACCATCGGGGCTTTGCCATGTCCACCTCCTGTGCTCAGCTCAAGCTTTCTGAAGAAGGAGTTCATCATATAGAGCTTTCTTCTCCATAAATGACCCCGGTGGTTCCGACGTCCAACTCCAAATTTCCTTACTTGCAGCTCATCCTCGTCTCTTTTGCCCAGTTTTGCGTTAAACGCAAAACAACCCCATGACAACGGTGCAGTGACTTTTAAAATCATGCCTGGCTTTAGAGATATCCTCATACATGGCTTCTACCTCGTCGTCGGGGTGTGCCGACGTCGGGGCGTAAACCTGAATGACCTTCAGCGAATATCTTGCGGATATTCTGAGTATGGTACGCCACCCTGGTCGACACACTCTCGATCTTCACCACGTTGTTCACAAGGGACTTGTGGACGATAAACCCGACACCACCCTGGGACTGCATGCCGGTCACTCTCTCGGAAATAGAGCAGGTTACCGGATTTGAGGATTATCGAGTCCTTCCCCTCTCTTCGGACTTCAGATATCCCTATAATACTCCATCGTAACCTGCTCAACTCTTCCTCGAGCCATAAAGTACAAAAAGTGCAACATCTTAATTAAAACTGTTGTAGCGGCACCGACACCGCCACTTACAAAGTAATGACATGACGTCACACAAATCCTACATCGCGCAAGCAAAGTTTGCGGCGCGATTTGAACGTATACAACAGTCCGACGATAACCGTTGGGCAGTTGCCCGGACCAGACACAACACCCGTCTGGTCGGAGGATCCTCCCTTTTCTATGGAGGTTTGCGGGACTTTACACCCTGTTCCGCATACCCCCAAACTGTAAATGCATCGACCATACAGCCTCTAGACGCCTAATGCTTGATTAAATACATCAAAACAATTATGTCAACTAGCTGAGGTATGAGGCAAGGGGGTACTGCGCTCTGATTGGTCCTTACCAACGTCATTTCGCCGAACTAGGGATGGGACAGGTATAAATAAAACCACGAAGGTATCGATATTTTTTTAAATTGTTAGTGTACTTAATATTTTTATTTATTAATGTTAGTTACTTTTATTATTAATTATACTGTAATAAAATAAAATGAAAAAAATAAAAACAAAATTCTATAGATAACATATTTTTTTGGCGGTTGTTTCATAATATTAAATAATAGTAAAAAAAAAACAATCAATAGAAAAAATACCTAAATTCTAAAATCAAAATAATTATCTGTACATACAATAAGCAGTCTATAATATTTCCACTGCTGGGAGAGAGGCCTTTTCTCCGCAAGAGGAAAATTTTCTAAGAGAATTAAAATTCACCTATTTTGTGTGCAATAAAAACCACTATACTAATCATTTTTGAAATGTATTAACTTTGTGTATATCCTCCGAACAGTTTGTTTCTGCTGAGCAGACTTTGTAAGAAAAGCTAGCCTTGTGGAAATATATTTGTGCATAACACTCATTGACAAATCCACTACATGATTGGTAACTTCAGAGTGAAATTGATGGTTACTTATATTAGGAAATAGTTCCTCGCCAATGAAACTGCTTAAAGTTTTATTGACTAGTACGTCAGTTTTGCGTTTTTGGTTTTTTGGAAGTCTTTCAAGGTATGCCTTAATGGTTATTTCAGAACGACGACAAATTTTAACCACAGTTGGTGAAGGGTATATCAGGCCACCTTTGTCTCTGTAAGCTATTAGACTACTTTGGTCCTCATTTAAGGCAACTAAAGCTCCAATACATGTCTTGCATTTTATTTGTTTGATTAACGAACTAGACACAAACCCCGCAATGTATTCTACTGCCCTTTCAGCGAAAAGAGACAAAGTAATTCTTTCAAGGGCTCGATTTAAGTCGTCACGACTTTCATTTTCATCAAAGCCAACATCTTCCTCCAACGTTGTCGTCAAATTAATTCTATGCAATGCTGATGAACAGTTCAAGATGGAAATATGTTCTAAAGGGACACAGTTGCCACTAGAGACATCCATTAACTCCTTTTTGTAAATCGTTTCGAATAGTCGTGGAGATGGGTTGTCATTACTACCACCGTGAGAGCGTATATTGGCAAAAAACAGTTCTATGTGATCTTGGGAAATCTTATTAAAAGGTATATACTTAATGGAGGAATCATTTTTATCTATTAAATCCTTAAACATTCCGGTAACACTGTTTATTGCGACACAAAACCCTATGAATCCTGTGTAACGTGGCGAATTAATAAGTTTTACGGTTCTAGTGTCATTTAATTTCACAGTTAAAGAAACAATATATTTTTTACATTCCTCTAGTCTCTTTATAACATTGAATGCGTTGTCTTGGTTAAGAGCTCGTTTAAAACCGTACCCATGAACTTTCGAATCCAGTATGTCAAATAAGTCATTAATAATCAAAAGCATTTCTACAGTAGCGTCTACGTCTTCAAATTCTTGAAGTTGCAGTTCCAATTTGCAAAAGTTCAAAGCTGATGCCACGCTACGGCTAAACAACTGGGCGGCTAGTTTAACTTTCATCACGTTCTTTTTAAATTCAATGTGGGTAAGCCTTAATTTGTTTGCTAAATGAAACTGTTCCCTATCCTGAATATGGTTGAGTAATTTAATGTAATCCCATTTTATGGAATCTCCGTCACTATTTTTAAATTCTCTGTAATATTGAAATGCGTTACGAACTAATTTTAACATATGCACTGGGTCTAAAAATATAAAAACATGGTTTTTAGTTATTGGATGAGAAAAAAAAGTCTTCATATTTTTTTCCATTAAACTGCAGCCTAGTAATTTTATCATGGCAATGTTCGTTGGACATCCATCAAATGTTACGGCTTTAATAGTGACATTGCTATGATAACATAAAGAAATGGCCTGTATCACCAGATTATGTTTTTGTTCAGCATTAGTGCCGTTTGTAAGAAAGTACCCTATGGGTACCTTAAATCTTTTGTTGAGTCCAACAACAAGCAATACCAATGCTTCAGTGCATTCACTGGAGCAATCAGTTTGGATTTCGCCGCCAAAGTCCACATATCCAAAAGTGCGTTGTGTCGAGGGAACGTATTCAACTTTGGATTTTATTTTAATTTCATCAAACACTAAAGTGGCGATTAATTCCCCTTCGCATTGGGCAGCTTTGTTTTTTAGAGCGCTAAAAGCTTCTTTGGTGAAGCCTGGTCTACCATCTACAGTTTGGTACCATTTACTTAGTGTTTTGACGGATGGAAGACAAGTTTCAAAAGTTTTTCTTACATATTTGTATGCCTTGGCGGAATAAAAATTTAATGTTAGGGCAAAAGTTCTAAGCTCCGGTGAATATTTTTTCTTCGACTTCATAATTTGTTTTTTTACTAATTCCCTATTAGTTACCCCGATCTTACTCAGTAAATCTGCATTACATGAATTAATGAATTTTTGGTTTTCCAGTTCGCTTAATATGTTTTTAAGAGAAACCAGTCTTTTACGCAAATAGCGTGTTTTTTCTCTTAAGTTTTTTAATCTTTTATTTTTTTCTAATATCTTGTCAGATAACTCAATGACTCTCCTGCACAGGCGTTTTTTAACGGGTTTCGCGTAGTCTGACGGACTTCCAGGAAAACGTTTCTTTACTTTTAGTGAAGTATATGATGGCGACTTCAAGGAGTTTTCGTTTGTCTGTTGTTTTGGAGTAATGGAAGACACTGAAGCCCTTGACGTGCTAGGCATTGGGACATCTGGCTCAACCTCATTACACTGAAAACAAAATAAAACTTTTCTACTAACTATCTTCTTCCGTCACTCATAGCTTGCGTCCGTCGCGCGAGCAACACGCGTTAATTCATTCGAAAAATCTCTTTCGCTTGGTTCGTGGGCCAAGAGGTTAAACGGAATACTCACCAAAAGAGGCAAATACATTGTTGGTACTGCCGAACTTAGTAGTCGGCGACGGCAACGATTTTTCATAGCAATAAAACAATCTTCAGTAAAATGCCTTGAACATATTAGACTATATTTTGTGGGTAACCAGTTATTTCGCATGGTTGCAATAATCCACTTGCTTTTTAATTCGGCATCTTGTGGATACCTTAAATCAATATTCGTTTCACAATTAATTTAACAAATAATAAACTATTTAATTTAATGTCTCTTTTTGTAAAAATAGTATGTACGTTTCTAGTTTTATCGATAACAGATTTGGTTATAGAATATGGTGCATCACTAGTTTTGCATACCAAATTATAGAGGAAAAGAGATAGAGAAAAAAATACATTAAAAAGAAAGAGACGAAACACAAAAGACATCAACGAGCGCGCCAAAATTTGTGCTGTTGCAGTTTTCACCTACAATAATGACCAGTATAAAATGAACTCCGATAAATAATATCAGAAAATAAATCTGATTATGATTATGTTACTGTTAACTTACCGATGAAATGTTATACCATTTTTCGGGAAACTCGAGTTCTGGCTGTTGTTACCACACCAACGTACTGTACAAGGGGCCATTATAATTTATTTATTTAAACTTCATGTACAATAGTGGTACATAGGCGGACTTAATGCCACAAGGCATTCTCTACCAGTCAACCTTTATATATTACCTTTTTATATTTATTTTGCCTATTTTTTATTGCCTGACGCGGCAGTGTTTACGGCTCACAGAAGTGGTCGCTACTAATTCGAAATTGTCGAGTAGCGACCTATATTACCTGTTGTCTACGACACATTCGCTGTTCATTCTTAAACTTTCATTCTTCAATGTACTTCATTCCTACCTACATTCGTTCAAAATCATTCATACAACTCTGTACGTTGCTCGTTTCAAAATTATAGAAAAAGATTGTAAGGTCTTTATTAAACCTACTTATTTCTACAAAATTCTTTGTTTAATTTATCATAAACAAAATTGGCGACCGTGACAGGACCTACAATCATCGGATCGAAGCTAAATATCCACTCAGATTGTTCCCGTGCCAAGGGCACTCGAAGGAAATCGTCGACACCGGACGAAAGCTACCAGTACCAACGGAAGGCTGTGTTTGAAATCCAAATTCGCCGTGCCTGTGGACTGGCATCCTACTTCTACCCGGGTCGTGCACCCGTACCTTCTTGAAGAAGCCATTCTGGGAACTCTGCTGAGACTACGGAACTCCGATCAAGCCAAGAACGAGTCAGAAGAATCACTACCCACCTATCTACGTGCTCCTGTTTACAAAGGGACTGCTGGGATTAGCTGTCTGCCTATTTAAAGTGAGCCCGTTCCATCTTACTAACATACCTACCAAATGTGTTATCATTCAGTCTGTGTATTTAGCGGATTAAGTTTCTCGAAGTCAAGTGAAGTTCCTAATTTATATTTGTGTCTATTGTGCCTAACCATAACTACTTTCGAAAGAGGTCTAAATAGGATAGGAAAAGCACAAATTAGCCTAATTAATTTTACTTTTCGACCTACCGCCATCTTAAATTATTAATGCACATATAATTTAACTTAATAATTTCTCATAACGTTAATCGATTATATAAAACTATTCTACTATTATCGATTATTTATCCCTATAACACTCCATTCAACCTTTATATCACTTAGAGTATATATCTCCCGAGTTTAACTATAAACTTACAAACCGTCGTCGTTTCGTCATACAAGTAATTAGTTGTTGTTATCAGTTTACTAAGGCACACGGAATTGATCTATTCCAGGGATCGTGCGTTGTGACTTGTGACACGGCATCGTTTGCGCATCGCTGTTTCCTGACTGCCGGCGCGACTCACCTGCATAGCTCACCGCTGTGTGCAGCCTACGTGGGCCGCGGGCATCAGCTGATCAACAAAGCGAGGAGCGTATCGTATGCTATATACCTATTTCGTTATCTATTAACATCTGTTTGAGTTAGCTCATTACGAGTTTATTACAATGTCTGAACCATTAAAGTTAAAGGAACTAATAAGCAAACGCGGTTCTATTAGAGGACGCGTAACAAAATTTAAGATAAGTCTCGACAGTTTAGCTTTATTAGAGTCCATTTCAGAACTAGAAATAAATAAACTCGCTTTGAAGCTATCAAAAATTGAGGCATTGTTCATTGAATTTGATGAGGTGCAGAATCTGATAGAAATTAATAATACAGATATTCAAAGTAGCGAGTTAGTTACTAGAGATTTGATAGAAAACGATTTCTACCATTGCATTGCGTTAGCTCAAAGTTTAATCAAGCAAAATTCAACAGTTCACACGGATGAGAATAATTCTCAAATTAAGTCTTCTATGGCTACGTGTCATCATAACGATCACAGTTGTAACGCGTTAGGTTTTAAGTTACCAGTGATTAAAATTCCAAACTTCGACGGTACGTATTTTAAGTGGTTGGAATTTAAGGAAACATTTGTTTCGCTAGTTCACAACAATGCTAAGATTGAAAGTATTCATAAATATCATTATTTACAATCATATCTCGATGGAGAAGCCGCTCGAGTGATCGCTAATTTGGAAGTTTCTCATAGTAATTATTCCGAAGCATGGAAACTATTATGCGAACGTTACGACAACAAACGTCAATTGATAAATAACCATCTTAAATCTTTGTTCAACATTAATTCCGTTCAAGAAAATGACAAGTCTTTAAGATATGTTATTGACCACGTCACTAAAAACTTACGCGCACTCCATTCACTCGGACTGCCTACTGACAAATGGGATGTTTTAGTTATATATATTATTGCAGGTAAATTAAATAGTAGTACTTATTTCAAGTGGGAAGAACATAGAAATAGTTTGAGTGACATACTTTCGCTTAATGATTTCTTCAGTTTCCTTAAAAGTCGCGCTGATGTTTTGGAGACCGTTTATCGCCACAAACATGATAATCATGACAATAAACCAAAACAATTCTCAAGTAATCAAAACAAACATAATAGTTCCAAGTCTTTATTGGCTATACCAAACGAAGGTAACACTTCTATTCCTAAAACACCGGAATGTTTATTCTGTAAGAATAATCATCGCATGTATGAGTGCCCGTCCTTTAAGTCGAGCTCAATAGAGGATAGGTTAGCCTTTGTTTCTTCTAACAAATTATGTGAGAATTGTTTGAGATCAGGTCACATTGCTAAACGTTGTCGTCTTTCAGCTACATGTCGTCATTGCAAATCACGACATAATTCTCTTCTTCACAAATCAGAGGAAACTGAAAACTCCAATTCAGTTAATTCCATCACTATGTCTTCAACATGCTCTTCTGAAGTACTTTTGTGTACTGCTCGAGTAAAGGTTACCAATCCAGCCACCAACGAAACTATGATAGTGCGAGCTTTGCTCGACAGCGGGAGTCAGTCGACAATTATTACACAGGACGTAAAGCGCCACCTAAACCTGATTCCTCAGCCATCAAACACTACCATAGTAGGCATTGGTAACACTAAGTTAAATATTAACACAGAACGCTGTATTCTACGCATTCATTCTGAAACGAGTTCTTTTAATGTGACGGTTTCATGTTTAGTTTTGCCGCAAATTACTGGCAACTTACCTAAATCATATTTTGATTTAAAACAATTAAATATTCATGGCTTTCAGTTAGCAGATCCCACTTTAAATGAACCATCCCCAATCAATATTTTGATCGGTGCTGACTTGTTCTGGGATATCATTAGTGCCCAGCAGCATTCGTTAGGACATGGTTATCCTAAGCTTCAAGCGTCAAAGTTAGGATGGCTCGTTACGGGATCATTGCCTTGTTTCAATGAAAATAAAATTAATTCAGTCATGTGCAATTTTGTCTCAAATGATGACACTTCTAGTAACATACATGACGAGTTGTCCAGATTCTGGGAACTTGAGAATGTTCCTCAAAAAAGACCCCCGAGTCGTGAAGAACTATTGTGTGAAAAACATTATCTCGCCAACACTACTCGCTCTAGTAATGGTCAATTTTGCGTAGGGTTGCCACTTCGTGATAGCATAGATTGTTTAGGCAATTCCTATAATTTAGCCAAAAGGAGGTTTTTTAATTTAGAGGCTCGTTTCCGAAAGCAACCAGAATTAAAACAACAATACTGTCAATTCATAAACGAATACGAAGCATTAGGTCACCTATCTGAATCTCCGGAGTCTAGACCGTTAAATGCCTATTTCTTGCCCCACCACCCAGTGATACGGGAACAAAGCGAGTCGACTAAGTTACGCGTTGTTTTTGACGCCTCGGCTCGTACTTCTTCTGGTGTTTCTGTTAACGACTTACAAATGGTGGGACCAGTAGTGCAAGAACCATTGTTTAATATATTAGTTCGTTTTAGACAACATAAGTATGTTTTAACAGGAGACATAGAGAAAATGTTTCGCTGCGTTCTCCTCAAAGAATCTGATCGCAATCTTCAATTGATATTATGGCGAGATAGTGAGGATAAGCCTTTAAGGACACTTCGTTTAAATACGGTTACTTATGGGTTCGCTAGCGCCTCTTTTCTTACTACTCGTTCTCTTTGGCAGATAGGTGAAGAGTGTTCAGATCTGAAAATCAAAACTATTATACAAAATGATCTATATTGTGATGATCTACTTACCGGTGCAAGCAGTGATGAGGAGTTACGTCATATCCGTCTTTCAGTGTCTTCTGAGTTAGCAAAGGGAAGTTTTCATCTGCGTAAATACCGTTCAAACTTACCTGAGTTACTCGCAGACTCCGTTAACCTGGAAGGTAGTAATCTCATGATTAGTAATGCAACTAGTACGCTAGGTGTAGGTTGGACGCCGTCTACGGATGAACTTCACTTTCAGCATGATATGTCGACTTCTGAAAAAGTCACAAAGAGAATTATACTTTCCTCAACATTTAAAATATTCGATCCTCTTGGTCTTCTGTCTATTTTCACAATTAAACCTAAAATTATGCTACAAGAACTATGGAGTCGCAAAGTTGATTGGGATGAACCTGTTCCTCCAGAAATAAGGTCTTCCTGGTTACAGTTTTCTACTAAATCTTCATGTTTGTCTTCTTTAAGGATTCCTAGATACGTTTTTATTGACAGCAACGCTTCTGTACAAATACATTGTTTTTGTGATGCTTCGCAGCGTGCCTACGGCAGCTGTATATATTTGAGGTCTGTTTCTACCAGCGGCGCTATACAAGTCAGCCTGGTATGTGCAAAATCACGGGTTGCACCTATTAAACTCACGACAATACCACGGCTCGAACTCTGCGCTGCCCTGTTAGGAGCTCAGCTAACTGCTACAGTTTTAGCCGCCTTACGTTGCTCTATTGAACGTCAGGTGTATTGGACAGACTCTAAGGTTGTGTTAGGTTGGCTCAACTCTAGTAAAACTAAACCGTTTGTTGCCCACAGAGTAGCTGCTATAAATGAGCTAACTAACCCCACAGACTGGCGTTATGTTCCCACTTCTATCAACCCGGCTGATCTAGTCTCGCGTGGCGTCGATCCAGACCAGTTAGATCTCTCCATATGGTGGAACGGTCCATCGTTTCTTTTAGAATCCGAGGATTCCTGGCCCGCCTATACTGCGGACTCTATAGAATTGCCAGAACTTAAGACTCACCTTACTTTAAAGGGAGAGGAGGCATCTTCCATGCCAGACTTGTCTGTAGATTTAGCAAAATATTCCAATTTAACTACTCTTATTCGTGTTCTAGCTAGAGTTCTAAGGTTCGCCAACAATTGTAGGTTACACAAAAAATCGGACAGATTACAAGGTCCACTTCAAGTTTCAGAGTTAGAAAACGCTCACAATGTCTCTATAAAGTTAGCCCAGAAAGATTCCTTTCCTATAGAATTAGGACTACTACAAAAGGGTAAATCTTTAAATTCTAAAGCCGCGCTCGCGTCTCTTAACCCATTTTTTGATGAAAATGGGATTCTTAGAGTCGGAGGGCGCATCGAATCATCTACTTACGTGTATGACAAACGTCATCCTATTCTGTTGCATTCCAGTAATTATTTGACAAAGCTAATATTCAAACAGGAGCATCTACGCTTGTTGCACGCCGGTCCTCAGCATCTCCTAGCGTCTATAAGGGAACGTTATTGGCCTGTAGGAGGCAGGGCTCTTGCTAGACGTGCAGCGCGCGAGTGCGTTACCTGTCGTCGTTTCAATGCTCGTACTATGGATAACATTATGGGAAACTTACCTGCAGATCGCGTTGAAGCGGACTATCCTTTCTCCACGACAGGTACCGACTTTGCCGGTCCATTTCTTATTACGGACCGCAAAGGACGAGGCTGTAAAATAACTAAAAGTTACCTGTGTATTTTTGTTTGCTTTCGGTACAAATGTGTTCATTTAGAATTAGTCAGCGACTTGACAATGGATGCATTTGTGCTGACACTAAAAAGATTTATAGCCCGCAGGGGCAAACCAAAGGTCATCTACTGCGACAATGGTAGAAATTTCGTTGCAGCAGCAAAAGAAGTAAATTCGTTTCTTAAGTCCTATAGTGACTCTATTATTGACTCTGCATCTCGCGAAGGCATTGAATTCCGTTTCTCACCAGCATACGCTCCTCACTTTGGTGGTCTATGGGAGGCCGGGGTCAAGTCCGCGAAGTTCCACCTATACAGAGTACTAAAAAATATTCACTTGACATTCGAGGAGCTGACTTCGTTGTTTGCTCAGATCGAAGCGATACTTAATAGCCGACCTTTATGCCCGTTAAGTCCTTCACCCCAAGACCTATCTCCACTCACCCCGGGCCACTTTATAATTGGTAGGCCGCTGACGTCTTTACCATCGCCGTACCTGTTGGACTATAGTACAAACCGTCTTGACCGTTTTCAGCGATTAGAGCAAGCTCGTCAGCACTTTTGGAAGCGGTGGTCGACAGAGTACGTCACGGAGCTCCAGCAGCGCACGAAGTGGAAGGTGCGGTGCCGAGAATTGAAGATAGACGACCTAGTCCTAATTAAAGATGATAGGGCTCCGCCACTATGCTGGCGCCTTGGAAGAGTCTCGAAGCTATTCCCCGGCACTGATGGAGTGCCACGAGTCGCTGATGTATCTACCTCACAAGGCACCATACGGAGAGCCATCAACAGATTGTGTCTCCTGCCTTCTCCAGATAACTGCACGGATAAATGATCTTGAAAGCTTCATCTATTACTTTCAAGGCCCCCGAGGATGTCTACGACACATTCGCTGTTCATTCTTAAACTTTCATTCTTCAATGTACTTCATTCCTACCTACATTCGTTCAAAATCATTCATACAACTCTGTACGTTGCTCGTTTCAAAATTATAGAAAAAGATTGTAAGGTCTTTATTAAACCTACTTATTTCTACAAAATTCTTTGTTTAATTTATCATAAACACCTGTATATGACATTTTAGTCATACCTGTTGACAGACATCGCTCGCCTGTTGTTAGGCGTCTAGAGGCTGTATGGTCGATGTGTAAATGGAATCCTCGACACGATGAACAAAAAGTCCTTCTATACAGATCAGAGATTTGATCAATTTTGATAATATTGGCAAAGGCCTTCATTTATTCATTAGTTGTTGGCTTGTTTGAATTTACCGACATAAATTAATAATTGCCGAATCAACATCATCATTTCAGCCGAAAGACGTCCACTGCTGGACATAGGCCTCCTCCAGGAGTCGCCGTCGCCACATTGACCGATCCCGTGCGTCATCCAGCGCATTCCCACAACCTTAACCAGGTCATCGCTCCACCTAGTGGGAGACCTTTCAACCCATCGTCATCGTCATTCCAGAACTTTTCGGCCCCATCGGCCATACGTTCTGCTAGCAATGTACCCTGCCCACCGCCACTTAAGTTTCGCAATACTTCGGGCTATGTCGGTAACTTTGGTTCTCCTGCGGATATCCTCATTTGTGATGCGATCACGCAAGGAAACTCCGAGCATAGCACTCTCCGAAATTGCAATTTGCCGATTGTTGGACGCTAATATTATAAAAATAAGAATTTTGTATAAGAAATCCTTAGATAAAGTACCTAAAGAAATCCTATCACTTCACTTCTTGTTTGAATGGCACCAGATGTGTATAATTTACACAATTCCGCCAATGTCAGGGTTACAGAGGATAAACGAAGGAGATTGATCGGTAGGTAAGAAGAAAAAAAGTTTTATAATTGCCAAATTATGACGCTGATGGCCGATGGTGAATTTATTCATTTACGAACGAAACAAATACTACTGTCAAAGTGAAGTATCGTCCTGTCATTGCGTTATGTCAGTGTCAGACAGACGTCAAACTAGTCCAAACTTGTTTACGAAGATATTTTTTAATGAACTTTTTACATTTATTATATGATTGAATTGAGATAATGAGATTTTAATTGACCTATGGACATTTATTTCGCCAAACGATAATATATGTTAGTGACACTTTACCAAAATATTAACAAAACGAGGTGACGATAAGAACTATTAACATTCGGCGGCAGAATGCTGGAAGCAATCGGTAAGCATTTATGATTTTACGTCAGACCAGTCTTAAACATGACGCGGGTAGCTACGTACGTGTTCTTAGATTTAGAGACGACCGGTCTCCCGAAGTTTGAGTTGAACAAAACGAGAATTACTGAATTAAGTATGGTGGTGGTCAGTCGGAGACATATACTAGACACGAGGCCGGGGCAGGCGCCGCGCGTGCAGGACAAACTCTCCATGTGCTTCGACCCTCGCAGAGCCATTCATCCTGACTGCTCCGCTGTGACAGGACTCGACAACGATCTTCTAGAGCATCAAACACCCTTCAACATGAACGTATTCACCATTATAAACGCCTTCCTACAATGTTTCGAGAAGCCAGTGTGTTTAATCGCACAAAATGGTCACGGTTTCGACTTTCCAATCTTAAAAAATCACTTTGAGAAGTTGGGTGTCAGTTTGCCAGAAGATATCTTGTGTGCCGATAGCCTTCATGCATTTTATGATATATTTAAAACAAGAGGGGGCCCAGACAGCAATAAGGAAGAAGGTATGTCTGTTGTTGATCATATAACAAATGTTCAGTCTGATGAGTCATTTGGTAACCAAAAACAGGATGCCCAAAGATCTGACAAGATAGTACAAGAAGTAATTTTTCCAGACAATCAAATATGCAAAGGAAAGAATGGTTCCAATACACATTTGGATGAGCATATAACAGAAGATGTGATAAAAGATTTTGAGGAAAACGATGATTTGAAAAGTCAAGAAATAAAACAGCAGCAAAATGAAAGAACACCCATACAGAAACAGAATGTTCAAATTCCAAAGTCAATTAAAAAAGTGAGAAGACGTTTATTCTACATGACTCCTGGCACAAAGTCTCACAAAGGGCCTGGTGTTTCATTTAAACTGAAAGATGTTTATGAGCGTTTGGTAGGACGTCCTGCGATAGAAGCTCACCGAGCAGAGAATGACTGTGTCATGGCCATGGAAGCTTCAGTTGCAGTTGCTAAAGAGTTTGTGGATTGGGTGGATAATGCGGACAACCAATGTAAATTCAGTGAAGTGAATGCAATGAAACTCGGTGTCCCACTGGGAGATTAATAATGTATTTCGAAATTAAATCGCCAAATTGGTAAGGCTGCAATACCTATGGTATGGTCATTGGCTCAAAATTTGCATATTTTTGTGCTATTACAAGCATGTGTATCAAAGATTTATCTTCATTTGGTATATTGGATCTATGGTCCTAGTTTTATTCATTTCCCTTTTTTACAGTATTTATTTTTTTATATTCATACAAATCATGAAAAAGTTAGTTCTTATAAGCATTTTTTTTTATGTGTAGCCAAGTTTTGTAATGTATCTTTGTTTTGAGGCTATCTTTGTATATCATAAAAACAATGAAGTTTGTGATCTATATTCCTTTTAGCTGTTTTATATTGTATTATTGTTAGACCTTGTATTCTAGACAGATTCATAAAGAATAGAAGAGTCTTGATGATTAAATCACAATTAAATAAATGAAATATTTTGTTATTTTGTAATGTTGCTGTCTTTTTACGTGTTATATTTTTTGTATTAAATAAACTTAAGGGTTGATGATTGGCTTTTGAGTAAATTGTCATCAATACTTAATTTTATTTTCTGTACTTTAACTCTGCTCTGGAATACAGGCTTTATTAAGTTTAAAAACTAGTCTGAGGCTGTTTATAAAAAAAGTAATTAAAATACCAAACTTTTGATCTCTTAAAAATTTTGTTTGGCTTAAAATGGAAAATGGTTTCTGTATTATACTGCATTTTGAAAAGTAGATATTAATTGTAAGAAAAAATTTGGAATTATAAACATAATGAAATGTTGTATTTTTATAATCCATATTTATAATGTGTTTGGGATTGAAATTAATGAATTATTTGTTATTTTAATTTTCTGCTTATTGTCTGTTTAAATAATTAGCATAATCATTAGTTGTAATGAAATAACTTTGTAACTAACGAGTTTTTAATATAAATAAAATACTATAAGTACTTATTAATGTTTAATTATGCATGCATTGAGGGAGTAAATATTGGCTGATATTTGTAATTATTTCTTTGATTTCTAATTTAAAATAAGACAGTTGAAATGTTTGAATTGCTCAGTAAATACCAAACTCTCTTTTTAAAAAATGACCAAAACATTATTAACCTTTACATAATTAAGCAGTAGGTACTGATTATAATGTAATAATTTATGAATTTTAAATACATAATATATTAGACATAATTTTTTTAAAGTAAGTAATTATGTAATTCTTTCTAATATAGATACAATAAGATAAAGTTTTAATAAAGAAACATAATTAATTTGACAAAATAAATAACGCCCGTGCAATTGTATTTAATTTTAAATAGTTTTACTTGAATAAAATTTTATAATTTTTATCAACTGACTTTTCTTCAATCGCTTTTACTAAACTAGGTATTATGAAGATAGAAATATCAAGTCATTTAGGTATTAATTGTTGATCAAGTCTGACCTGCCTTGATTTTCGTAGCCAGTTGATTTACTAAATTTATTACCTACTATCTTAGATTAACTATCCTACTATCAATCAAGCTGCCTATCCTATCCTTTCAGTCTAACCGGATTCAACTAACTACCAGTGTTTTACATGGAGCGACTGCCTATCTGACCTCCACAACCCAGTAACTGGGTAACACGGTACCCATTGGCTAGATTGGTGTCAGATTTCAGGCTTCTGATTACACATACAAATGACAGCCGGGACCGGGCTTAACGTGCTTTCTGAGGCACAAAGGAAACTCCTATACCTTATATGTATTTACTTAATGTACTTTTAAAATGGTATACTCTTGACCGAAAAAACTAGAAAACGACGCAAGCTATATTATAGTGCACAAGTTGTTGCGCAATCTCTACTCCTTCAATCTCATAATCCCATGCGACGGCAAGCTGACACGACCGGAGAGAGATCAGATGTAGGACCAGGCGATGCGCCATCGGTACATGGTGGACAACCCACCCCCGCACAAACGTTTTGGGAACACTTTTATTATACGTACAGCTAAGGAGTGGAATTCCCTGCCGGGGTACCTATGTGTTTCCTGAATCCTGATAGCTACAATCTAGGAGTCTTTAAGTCAAGAGTGAATAGATAATTTTTAGGCAAGCGTGTTTCATCGTCGACCACATCATCGCTTACCATCAGGTGAGAAAGTGGTCAAGCGCGAGCCTATAGAATATAAAAAAACTACATCCCGATTTAGTAATCGAACTCCCACGCTCTGCAGTCATGCTTGCTACCGCGAAACCAACTGGGAAGCCCTTTCACATGCTCATATTGCCCATTGATAGAAATTTAATTTGGCAAAGAACATCAACAGACGGAAATATCGAGAAGAATACAGCTCGGGTGGACTGCTTTTAGCAAATTGTACGATATTTTAAAGTCAGTCTTCAAAATATTGAGGCCGCCTCTATAACCAGTGTGTTTTGCCCATCATGACCTACGGTGCCGAGACGTGGATGCTCGCACAGGAGGCTGTACAGGCTTCGAGTTGCACAGATAGCTAATAGACCGAGTGCCAAACGTTGAGATCCGAAGAAGTACGAAAGGTTTCCGACGTCGGAAAACGAATTTAGGAACTCAAATAGAGCTGGGCAGGACACCTGGCAAGGCACGGTGATGTTAGATGCAGTAAGGCGGTGACCGAGTGGCGTCGAAGGATTGTAAGAAGTATTGGTCGTCCAGCGGCGAGATAGGCAGATGACATTATTGCCATTGCGGGTAGAATCTGGATGAGGCAGGCACAGGAGCGTGGTGATTGGTACAAGAAGACAGAGTCCTATCCTATGCTCAGCAGTGGGCGAAATCGGGCTATGGATGGTGATGATGAGGTCCTAAAACTGCTTCATAAAGAAGAGTTTGCGAGAAGGAAAGGAATGTTAAGGCTTAAAAAGTGGATAGATTGTGATGAGCATGAATTGGCTAACAAAGAAGCGAGTTCATGAAGATAATGTAGAAAATCGACTCACAATAGTTTGGAACAAAAGGGCAGAGCTAACAGGTAACAAAAAATCCGATACTTATAACTAACCACATTCTTTAAACAGCACATAAATTTAAAACTCCAATGCATGAAACATCTAGGTACCACAGATAATATAATACTAGCATACATCTACTAACCTATATAAGATACGCGAATTGTACTGGTGAATTTTGACTAGTGGGTCGAGTCCCTGAGAACGAACATTGAAATTATTAAAGGCCCGATTATTTGAAATTGACTAACTAATTGGGAAAGCCGACTATCCGTCAACATTAATACCATTAAATATGAAAATATCTACGCCGTTTATCGAATAAAACACCTCAGAGGCACACACTATTATATGCTAAATACCTCAGAGACTTATTAATAAGGCCCTTATAGTCGGCGACTAGTCAGCTGGTTTAAAAAAAAAGCAAAATAATTGGATTAATTTGATTTTAATATTTTTAATCGGATTTACTTACCTATTTGATTTAAACAAGTATTTTTTGTATTGTCTACTGATGTTCTTCACATGAAAGTCGGTTAATAGCTATAAATAAAATCTCTTCATTTATTTTAATAATATTATTTATTAAAAAAAACGTAATTAAAAAAATAACAAGTCGTCTATAATATAAAAAAAGTTCGCTAAATTAGTTATAGTAACAACCCACTGGATAACAGAACGATGAAGACAGCCACTTATTTTGATTTTTATGATCTTATTTTTTCCATTTTGGTTTTTTAGAAGAATTATTTACTTAGCGGCCTTCTCAGTACCTAGCTTATTTCCTATTTTACTGTGAACTAATTAAATGATGAAAATATTTTCTCCACCGTTGTGGTGGAGAAAATATTTTGAAGAGAAAGGAAGACGCAACTGCACTTAACACCTGCGTTATTATCTTTAAATCTTCTTGGGTAATGCATTTTGTACACCTTTTGTTTCACGTTGTTGCATTAAAAAAGTATTGATTGATACAACGATTTAAAAAAAATCGTTTGATTTTAATCGCGACTTAACCATGCTGTGCACGCAATCAAAATCACTCTTCACTGTTTCCAGGTCTCTTGGTATTGACCGGTGTGCTATGGGGTTGTACAAACCCCTTCATACGACAGGGTACGAAGGGCCTGCGTGACGTAACTGCCACTACAGTGCGAGGTCAGGTCTGGGCTGAGGTCACCTTCCTGCTCGGGAATTGGAAGGTAAACAGTCTATTTTTACCCGTCTGCCGAAGGAGGGTAATGTGTTTATCAGTCTATGTATGTATATATGTATGTATGTATGTATGTTTGTTCCTATGTGGCGTTCTAGAGACCAAACGCGTTGACCGATTTTGATGGTTCTTACGTCAATCGATTCGTCTTAACCCTGCGAGTGTCACTGGCTACATTAAAATATGAAAATAGAAAAATGGCGGCATTTGGGCGCCATATTGTGGGGGCCCAAAATTTTTTTTTCTTCTTAACCCATCGTGTGGGGTATCAAAATAAAGGGTTTTAAGAGGTGATTTCAAAAATATATAACACTTATATGTTTAAATGTACCTAATTCAAAAAAATAATTAACCAAAAAGTTATAAATAAAAAAAAGTTAATTAAAAACATCAAAAAACCCGACTGCTTAAAAAGCAAACTAAAAAGAAGCAAACAAGAAGAAAATCATGCTGTGCAGTCGGTGGATACATCTGGTTTTGTCAGACAGCTCGCAAACATGTATCCTCCGACTGCACAGCATGATTTTCTTCTTGTTTGCATCTTTTTAGTTTGCTTTTTAAGCAGTCGGGTTTTTTGATGTTTTTAATTATCTTTTTTTTTATAAATAAGGGTATTGATATGGCCGGATAGTCGGCTTGTCCAACTAGTTCGTCCATTTCTATTAATGGGCCTCAAATAATTATTTTACTGTTGGGACTCGATCCACTAGTCAAAATCCACCAGTACAATACACGTACCGTACACGTTAGTAAATATTACATACTTACATGCACTGGAATTTTAGATTTATGTGCTGTTTAAAACGTATGTCCATGTCCGTGTGGTTAGTTATATATAAGTAGCGTTATTATATATATAGCAAGTTATAAGTTAGGAGTTTTGTTGTTACTTGTTAGCCCTGCCCTTTATTCCAATCTTTTTGAATCGATTTTCTTCATCATTCTCATAAACTCAGTCTTCATTTCCTTCTACACACCTTTTTTGAAGATCGACCCGTGCAGCTGTTATTATTTAGCCACAATCTCTATTTTGGTGTACAATAAAGAATATTCCATTCTATGTTGCAGTATGTGCTACCTTGGCTAGTGAACCAGGCCGGTTCGCTGAGCTATCTCGCGGCAGTACAGCGAGCTCCCCTGTCTGTTGCGGTACCCGTCGCCAACAGTCTGGCCTTCGTGTTCACCGCCATCACCGGCGCGAGTGTGGGGGCTGAGGAACCTCTGGACGCAAGTATGTAGTGGAGCCTTATAGTGTAGTTCTTGCTACCCTGGCTGGTGAACCAGGCCAGCTCACTGAGCTACCTGTCGTCAACAGTCTAGCCTTCATGCTAACCGCCGTCACTGGAGCGAGTTTTGGCGCTGAGGAGCCTCTGGACGCGACCTCGTTGAGTAATTATACCCTTTTTTACCCGACTGCCGAAGGAGGGTAATGTGTTTATCAGTCTATGTATGTATGTTTGTTCCTGTTTGGCGGTCTAGAGACCAAACGCGTTGGCCGATTTTGATGATGCTTACGTCAATCGATTCGTCTTAACCCTGCGAGTGTGTCTGGCTACATTAAAATAGAAAAATAAAAAATGGCGGGTTTTAGGCGCCATATTGTGGGGCACCAATTTTTTTCTCTTCCAAACTTTTTTTTGATTATGTTAAAAACTTCTCATTCTTGCTGTATTTGACTGTGTATTATTTAATTTCCAGGGTCAATCGTGGGCATAATGCTGATCATGGCAGGAACAGCTCTCTGTTGTTTTGACGACAGATGAAGATACCGGCCGACGAACATTATTAGTTAAGCTAGTAATTAAGGTATGATTCGGTAGGGTGCTGTATGCTGCTTATTTATTAATAAACTTATAAAAACCGTAGACCTTAATAAACCCAGCTACCGAACTTAAATCCAGTTAATTGTTCATCTCTACCCGTGACTCTTATTATCAGTGGCTCCAAATATTTCTGACTATTCTTAACCATGTCTTTATCTTTAGTTAGATAAACAATCGCTGCTCGCCTATTACGGATTTATGACTCAGTGTCTTATGAGTCACGGCATAATTATGTTTGCTTGGCGGTCAGTTAGGTTTAACAAGAATCATTTGGCACGTGGCCATAAGTCCTTGTCTATTGTCACTCTCTTCCTTTTTAGTTCAACTTCCACAGACAATAAATTCAAATCTTTACAAAAATTGTCTCATTGACATTCATTCAAGTGTATAAAGATCCTTGTAAATACTTTTCTAATCAAATTTCGCATTGAGTTTTTAATTAAACAACTAAAAAAAATTTTAAAAAAGCTTTTAAGGTTTTTAGGCACATGATGAAACGTTGGCATTAAAATACATACCCAATTCAGAAATACGGCCCGATTTCTGGATTGAGTATTTTGAATTAAGAACGTGTCAAACCGTATGTACTTTTATGCTTAAACGTGTTAATTCCTTTCTATTTGAAAATTAAAATAAAACAAGATTTTAAAATGTTGAGTATCTTTTTATTGTTTCATTATCAATATTATTCCTCGCGAAATGTATTTTACAATAAATATTACAAAATAAAAGGCATACAAATTGTAACAAGCGATTTGATGTAAAGTAATCTGATTACAGCATTATATAAAACGGTCGGTATTATGTAGGCATATTATATAATATAATTATAAATATTAAAAATGATCGGCAAATGGATCAGTGTAATTCTAATCAGAGTACTTGGTGAATGGAATAAATGTATGTATTTAATAAATATAATACGAAATGGTTATTTTATCATACAGTGATTATACAATGAATATAGATAGTACTAAAATTTGCGTTTCAATTTTCATTCTGTAGTGTGCCTAGTATAGTTTGACAGGTGGCAAAATTTGGAACTAAACTTTAACATTGACATCTTTGATATTTATCAGAAGCAGCGCCACCCTCAATTATACTTAGCCCATTAAGGCAAAAGCGCCATTGTAGCCGGCCATGTATCATACAGTCAAACGTAAACTCAACTCACGCTTTTTTCCCACGGGGGTAGGCAGAACTACAGAACGCCACCTGCTATGAATCTTACATACTCCTTTAGCTTCTATTACGTCACCCACAAGATCCGTGTCCCTAGGGTGCCCGGCATTTCCACTCACGTCTGCCTTGTAAATACATTTTGTTAGTCGCCTTTCATTCATCCTCTCAACAAATACCTACCTCAAATAAATACCAAGATAATTTGTTACGGTGGCGAATAACTCTTTTAATAACATATAACATACTGAGCTGTAATGTGCAAAAACGTTAAAATAATAATTTTGCAGACTACATTGACGCATTCACCTTAAATGACAACTTAATAAAAAGGCGTTAAAAAACGGTTTATAAAATCGTGTAGTTATTGCGCTATTATGAGCCGTAATGTTTACTATAATAAATATTACCTAAAAATAACTGACTAGTTACTTCTACTTATTAGTTAAATTGACAAAAACATACTTCAAATTTTTTTGGTACAATTTAATACCTCAAGGTTAGACCTCATAGTTTTTAGATAAAAATATAAAGGGGACAGACTAAAAATATTTTTAACCCTTTGTCGTGGGCGATCCAGATCCCATTTTCAGGTTAACATTGCACTCTAACACCCGGTTTCGGGAATAAAATATCGACGTGCGCTTTCATTTCGCGATAATTCTCGATCCAGAAACTTGGCCGAATTTTGTTTACACATTGGGTTGAATTATTTACAATTATTGTGTTATCCTACATCTTTAAATTAGGTTCAATCATCTGTAGGCCGTTAAAAATGTTGTAGTTTCAAATAATAATTTTGTCATATACGTGCATACGAATAGGACATAAAACTGATCTCTTTGTCTAGACTTAGGGTGGTTACGCACTTCCTACATCCGATCCGTACATGTGAAATTTCGGTTCCGAAGTAGCCATAGTACTTCTTGTAGGGAAGCTTACGCACCACATCGGAACTCTATCCGTCATAATCTGTCATAATTCAGAACATTTTGAACTCGGAACTGAAATCACGAACACAGACGTGTAGTGTGTAACTGCCCGTAGGGTCGCCCTTCTTGATGGCGTGACGTAATTTGAATTGTGTCTATAGGCGATATCGCGCACCTAGGTATATATTTTCTAATAAATTTCAAGTGCAAATCGGTAGAATTACATCGCATTGCGTCCATGTAACGTACCTACTTTCTATTTCGCTTATTAAAAAATTGTTTATTGGTATAATCGAATAGAATCGAGTCAACAGGAAAGTCGCTTACAAGAGAACCTTCAAGGTGATAGTTGAGATTTAAATTATAACCCAGTGGTTTTTCTCTAGCAATGGACTTCTCTGTATACAATATTGCACTTAACGGCCCACAAGTACCTGGCTGGTAGCTAAGCCACCTAAGTGATGCTCAAAATACCATCTAACTATGAGTACTTAGACAAAATAATTTTCGCCGTCAATTTTGATACATAAATAAATATTTACAAACTTGAATAGGTGCTTATCGCCCCCAGTTATTATTATTTAAACTAAAGCACAGTGTAATTAAATTAAACAAACATGTAATTATTTATCTGTGGCCAAATTCTTACAGTGTGCTCAGTGTATCTTACTATGCGTTGAATTTCAGAACTGTTTGTATTACATGACATGATCTAAAAGAGTGTCCTTTTGACCTAAGTCTTGAGAATAAGTTAATAAGTTCTTGAGAATACCAAAGTGTAAAGTGGAAGTGTGAAAGGTTATTGGTTCAATTAAAATAACGCTTTGAGTTTAAAATTGAATTGAAATGCACTGAATTTGTTCTGTCAAATTCTGCTTGCTTGCCTTGTATCTGTCCAATATAAGTACCTACCTATCGAGTTTTCCACAGATCGGCTCTCGGTGTTAATTCCTTAGCAATCTGTCTGGGAGTGACAGTGCTCATTAATATGAGCAACTTATACTGTGGGACCAAACCTGAAATCGTGAAAAAAGTGTTTTCGCAAAAACAATGTTAACGTCCCACACAGAAAGTTCGGTTTGCACTACAACTTCGACATTCTGCAAATTTTCTCAATAGTCAGTACCTAGTCATTTAAAAATCAACTCAATGTACTGTTGGTATTTGTTTACGTGGCATCCAGAATTTGAATAGACCTTAGCAGGTCAGTCTTTTAACACATTTAGTAGTTGGTATTAGTAGTAAAACCAAGGATTTCAATAGACCTAAGTAGGTCAGTCTTCTAACACAATCTAATAGTTCCTAATAACTTCGATGGCCTGTAGTATCCTCTGCAGCGAGAGCCGGAGGTTGTTCTCTTCAACGGAGAGGTTCTGTCGCTCGGCTAACAATGCTCGCGCATGGTCGTTCTCGCGGGAGGCTGAACACGTGATGTGAGCGCCATCTATCTTGAGCTGTGTGTTGCGTTTGTGGAGGTCGTTCATCTGTTTTCGACGGGCTAGAAACAAAAGAGTTGTAATTATTAGATGATTTGTCCTTTGTACCAGACTGCCGAAAGAGGGTAATGTGTTTATCAGTCTATGTATGTATGTTTGTTCCTATGTGGCGTTCTAGAGACCAAACGCGTTGGCCGATTTTGATGGTTCTTACGTCAATCGATTCGTCCTAACCCTGCGAGTGTCACTGGCTACATTAAAATTAGATAATAGGAAAATGGCGGATTTTGGGTGCCATATTGTGGATTGCACATTTTTTTTTTTTTTGAAAAATAACTTTATTTTTGGAAGTCGGTGTCCATAACTTAAAAATTTGGTACCTATCAAAGACACCGACTTCCAAAAATAAAGTTATTTTTCACTTTCTAGTTTTCTTATTTGGAAGTCGGTAGTATGTTTTTGTAAAAAAGTTTTTTTGTTAGTTCGCTTTTCAAGCAGTCGGGTTTTTTGATTTTTTTAATTAACTTTTTTTTATCTCTCAACCTATGTTGTCCCACTGCTGGGCAAGGTCTTCCACTCTTCCCTTCTCCTCGTGCAAAATAACCACGGCTTAAAACTTTGTTTATTGGCGCCTTCTTGTCTATTCTACAAATACAATTTTAATTTGTATTTTATGGAAAAGTAGTTGAAGGTCTTCCTCGATATCTGTAGGCTACTTATCGCCAACATTTGAAAGCAGTATACCTACGGAATTTGATTGTCTATAGACGTATGTAAAGATAAGATTCTGAATAAAAACCGGCCAAGTGCGAGTCGGACTCGCGCACGAAGGGTTTCGTACCATTTTCGCAAAAAATGGCAAAAAAGTCACGTTTGTTTTATGGGAGCCCCACTCAAATATTTATTTTATTCTGTTTTTAGTATTTGTTGTTAAAGCGGCAACAGAATTATATCATCTGTGAAAATTTCAACTGTCTATAAATCATGGTTCATGAGATATAGTTATCGGCACGTAACTTGGCAAGAGTCGTTAGATGCGCAGAAGTCATTTTTTAGGTCTCTTTGGTTACCAAGCGGGACGCGGGGAGCGTTTAGCACCGTTCCGAGCGCGCGATTGGTTAGTCAGTTGACACATGGATCGACTGACCAATCGCGTTGCTTCCACGTTCCGTTCGTACTATACGGTGGTTGGTCAGTTCGCTCTCTATGCGCGAACTTACCCCCACTATGCCAAAACCTTGCCAAGTTACATGCCGGGGACTATACAGCCTGGTGACAGACGGACCGCGGAGTCTTAGTAACAGGGTCCCGTTTTTACCCTTTGGGTACGGAAGCCTAATAAAAAAGAAAAAACCGGCCAAGTGCGAGTCGGACTCGCACACGAAGGGTTCCGTAGCATTATCGCAAAACATTGCATAAAAATCACGTTTGTTGTATGGGGGCTCCCACCCCTTAATTTATTTTAATTTATTAATTATTATTTTTTGAAGTAAATATACAACTAAACATTCTGTGAATATTTCAAGCGTCTACCTGTTGCCGTTATTAATATCGAGCAAAAAATATCACGTTTGTTGTATGGGAGCCCCCCTTTAATATTTATTTTATACTGTTTTTAGTATTTTTTGTTATAGCGGCAACAGAAATACATCGTCTGTGCAAATTTCAACTGTCTAGCTATCACGGTTCATGAGATACAGCCTGGAGACAGACAGACAGACAGACAGACGGATCGCGAAGTCTTAGTAATAGGGTCCCGTTTTTACCCTTTGGGTACGGAACCCTAAAAATAACTAAATTGAAAAATTTATAGTTAAAATTACCTGCATCATATTCCTTATAACTCTTAACCAGAACTTCCACCTCGGGCCACGAAGGTATTTCCACCTGCAGGCACATGTCTCTCGTCTTCCCTGAAGCCGAAGATTCCTCGAACATCTCCGTCACTCCCGCCGCCGAGTTCTGCGGCTCGTCCATAGATGTCGCTTGCGTCGACGACACCGTCGCATTCTCCTGTATAGACTTCAACGAAATTATCCTCGAAATACATGGTATTTTAATCTTAGGGTAGTCTCTGTATGGCTGCTGAACCTTTATGGTTGGTTTTTTAATATTTTCACTGTCGAAACCAGGGGTTAGGTCTCGTTTTCTCGAGTTTGGAGTCTTGAACAGTTTGACACTGTTGTCAGCTATTTTTGATAGGCGGTTTAGTTCGGAGAAGTTCTTCTCTGCTAGCACTTTTATGCTGTCATCATTCGTGTCTCCGTTAGCAGCTGAGTCTAATCTCTTTTTGATAAGGTTGTTATTTTCGCTGACGCATTTCTTGATTTCTGTCAGCAGTTTGAGTTGGCAGTTAGGGTCGAACCCGAGGGCCGCTTCCTTGCTATGGTCTTCTCCATCTGGGTTTTGGTCGCGTCGTATTCTTTCTTTTAGTATTTCTTGCCATACCTTGTCGTATCCTAAAATTGAAATAAGACAAATATTAGAAATATTTTAGAAGTGATCCTAGCTACGTTTATTTTTTACTGGTTTTAAGGCACTGCTCACTGCTATTGTTAAGAGTTTAGTTAAAAGTTTAATACCGCTGACTCTAACTCTCAGTCACAGAAGGAAGGCCTGTATCTCAGCAGTAAAAACATACCGTCTTTGTAAAAGACTAAAAGTCTGACTCCAACTATAATCGAAAGTTTGGACTTACTTTCTTTATACTTCTGCGTGACTTGCGATAGCTTCAACTTCGACAGAAACAGCTTCTTCCTCTGCGTTGCCGTCCTGGTCTCATGTTGGACATCATCCTTTTCTTTGTCTTCATTTGCTACGTCGACCTCGGCTGCCTCCACAGGTGGCACATTATGCAAAACGTCAAGACGACCCACTGCAGCGTATGCTGATGCCACTGAGTCGTTTCTTAGTACCTTGTCTTGAAGCTCTAGGTCTTTTTCTGTGAACATTTTGGGGAAAAGATTAAAATATTTATTCGATTAAGGGCGGTTATCGGTGTCCGTGATTTGAGTTCCGCGTTTAATTATGACAGATTCTGACGGATAGAGTTCGGATGTAGTGCGTAAGCTTCCCTACAAGAAGTACTATGGCTACTTGGGAACCGAAATTTCACGGACACGGATCGGACGTAGTGCATAACCGCCCTAAGGCTGAAGTTACTATGATTGCCAGTATGAATCGAATATTTTATAATGGTGTACATTTGCGATGATGGTCAATTGCCACTTTTAAAGTATGATTTCGTGTACCGTATGAATAAGTACCTAACATACCTTTATAAGCTTCAAGTGTCGCTAATCTAAGACTAGCCATGAATTCAACCTTCCCATTCTCTTTGTCAGCTTTAGGGCCATATTCCTCGATGATGGCTGCGTACATTCTCATATCTTCTATATCTTCTGCGCCATAATCATCAGAATCACTTCCGCTGCTGCTTTCATCTGCTCCTACTTTATTTTTTTCAATTTCTTTATAAATCTCATTTTTTACCTTATCGGGCGTAATTACATTACGAATTTCAGTCTTTTCCACCTTCTTAGCATCAGGTTTAGTATCAGGTTTCACTTCTTTGGTATCACGATTCGTCAAATACTTTAGTCGTCTCAAACGTTTTCGTTTTTCATAAGCATCTAAGGAACTAATCTCATCAAGTTTATTCAATGGTCGTAAGTTAGTTATCACTATTTTAGGCTGTAATGTATGTATGTATAGCTTATCATTTGTTTTCGGTTGGTCTATCTTTTTAGGAACTTCTTTTTTTGGGGCTATTCTTGGGACTGTTGGAGGAACGAATTTCGCAAATTCTTGTTTCTTTACTGGTGGTTTTAATATTTCAGGGTCTATTACTTCTATTGAAGAAACAGGCACTTGATAAACGATCTTTGGGCTTACAATCACCGTTGGGTTAGCTTGAATGACTATATCGGGCTTAGGTATGTTTGATATTGATTGTATAACACTGTTGCTAGATTTCAGAACATGAATTGCCTTACTCGCTGTTGTGATATTGATGCTAGGAGTATGGTTTAAGGGTATTGAGGTTTTAACTTCTGTAGTAATCTCTGTGCTTGGTACAGTAGTAGTTATTTCCGGCGCTATTCGGCTACTTACTATTGGAGCTATTTTTGCTTTAAAAGCTTCAGGAGTCTGTGTTACTTTTGAATTATTTTTAATCATCATGAAATTAGCAGGAATCTGAACGTTGCTCAAGTATACAAAGTTGTTGCAAGGTTGCAATACTACACTTTTAGTCTCAGTTGTCGTGACTTTTTCTGTCATCTTTATGTTTGTTAGATCTTGTTCCTGCAATGTGCCTTGAGACTTCTCCTTCACGACTATCTTGTTACCATATATTTGATTCTCAGTGATCAAATTCTCGAAATCATTTTCGTCACTATTTTCCTGATGTAATCTTTTCAATGCGACCACTTTTGACGAAGTGTTTTCATTGACTACATCTTCTTTACATTTCTTACTTTGGTTTGACAGTCGTGAAGGAGCTTGCAGGTTTTTTGGCTCGAAACTTGTTCTTTGTAACAATACTTGTGGATTCTGCTGTATCGTCAGCATCATCTTCGAGTTCGAATTGTTTTTGTTTTGTATGAACACTATTTGATTTTTTTGTTCATTATTATAAGATGTTGTTTCTGATGGCTTACTGAAGTTAACCTTACTTGTGTCTATATTTATTGGGTTAAATAAAGGCCTCGGTACTGTAGGAGGTTCTTTAACTTCAGCAGGTGGGTCAGATTTTGGTTCGGGGACTCGAAACGGCTTCTCGTTAATAGTTGTCGTTTTATTTATTGCTTCTGCTGCATTAATTAAAGTACCTATATTGTTACTTGCTAGCACACTAGGCTTTGCTTCTATAACTTCAGGTTCCTTCGTAGCCGTTTTTATAATAATATTACTTTGAATTTCAACCCTCGGTGGTTCTTTGGTAAAAGCAGGCACATAAGTTTTCTTTGCTAAAGAACTTTGGAAGGCAGTATCGGGTGGATTGCTGACACATTTCATATCAATTTTACTGATAGGTATACTGGTTTTTAAACTGAATCTTTCTGGTTTCTTTTTGAACTCTTTATTTGTTATTTGGGACGGTATGGTGACCGTGGCTCCTGATCCCTGTGCTAACGATGTGATACTCATCTTTGATTCAGTACTTTGTGTTTTGTTAGCATCAGGTACGGATGTAGTTGTTATAATTTCTGGAGTGAAATGTTCTTCAAAGTCAGTCTGAGGTTTTAGGATCTCTTTAGGTGGTTCTATGGTGGCAGGTCTTGGTTCTTCCTCCATAGGTGCTGGAAGATTTTCTGTGGGTAGAGGTGAGAAGGGTATGAACTCAGGATTCGGTGCCTCGTTCAGTATTGGAGGGGGAATGATCGGCGGGGCTATTGGCGGGTAGTTTACTGAGCTAATGGGCTGAAAAGCCGAGTATCCCGGTATTGAGTAGAGGTAACTGCCGAAGTTCGGGTATCCGCTATCCACTTGTTTTGGAGTCATCACGCTTGGGTTTGGGTTAGGGATAGATGATGGGGAGATTTTCGGAGAATGTGGGATTGGCTTCGCGGGTAAAAATGCGGGTTTTTCAAATATGACAGTTTCTTCAGGTTTGTATAGTTCCGGGGGTTTGGGAGGAATGGGGTCCGGGGGAAGGGCTCTCTCCTGCTCTGGTGGTGCCAGTGGGGTGAGCGGCTTCACGGGAACAATCACTGGAACGTAAGACAATCGTGTGTTAGTATATTGTAGGGATATTTATATACGCAAAAAGATTTTGTAAATTGGTTAGTTTGCCCACAGTGTTGATATAGTTTCAAGAATTTATTGATTAAGTTATTACAAATATCGTAAAATGACGTAAGAAACTAAAGAAACTTACTTAATTCATTGATTGATATTTTTATTTATTTTGGTGGTACACTTTCCACCGAATGATTTGCATACAGCAGCATAATATATTTATAGAGAGACTCAATTACTAAACAGTTCCCGTGTCGGTACCGTTTATATTTCAGCTAGGTTAGTATAAAGTCATACATGAGAACTGCCAAGTGTAATCGATAAATATCCATAAATATCGCTAAGGTGAAAAACAATTTTAGCCTGATCACGAGCTAGATTCAACTCTTTGGAATGTATCTGTAACTAGGTATCGATTGCACATTGCACAAGAATTGGTGGCATATACGATGTTCATTCTTAGTTCTATTTAAAAATAAAAAGTTCATGCTTAGGAAAGGAATTAGGGAAGTATGCAATTTAAACACGCAAAATGTGCACAGAGCAAAATGCATAAGCGTACCTACTTAACTAGCTTCAACCAAAGCGATGCGTTTGTCGACTGAGTCGTTTCTGTTTTGAGTGATTTACTGTTATATCTACGGCAGCCTGATTGTGTAAGTGAATTCGGCAAGGCAAAGATTTTGACCCATAATCGACCAATCACATAGACTGAAAACCACATCGCGTCTTTCATCTCGTATGTCAAACCCTTTGCCTTGCCGAATTCCCTTACGCAATTAGATTTGCTCTGTTAGATCAGCACTGCTATGCTAGTATTATATTATCTGTGGCCCTGCGTACCTGGCTTTAAAAGTGTTTACATTGATCACATATCGACCCAGCGTTTCTGGGTTCCAGCAACCAACCTTATAACATGGATATACTTATTAACCGACTTACCAAAAAGGAGGAGGTTCTGTGTTCGACTTTATGAATGTTTTTTTCTTTTTTTATTTATTGTCACCGATTTCACAGTCAATTGTGGACCGATTTCGAAATTTCTTTTTTTGTTTGAAAGTGTAGGTATGTATATTTCGAAATTGTCTCATTTTAATTTGGTGAAGATCTGATGAAGAACTTCGGAGATATACAATAGAACTCTTCATTAAATGACGGCAAATCTCTCGGGATTGCTGCAATCGCATGTCTGTATACTACCGACTTCCAAATAAAAGCACTACAAAGTGAATAATAATTTTCTTTTTGGAAGACGGTGTCCATAACGAAAAATACATTTTACCTACCAAAGAAAGTTATTTTTCCTTTTTATTTGGGTATTTTTTTACAAAACAGTTTTTTTTAATTCTGTGATCTTTTTAGTTTAAAAAACAATCACCCTTGAATATAAAAATCTCGGTACTGACGCTGTTTAGGAACTGATTGATTTTTTATAAATAGGTAAGTCCCAATGTCGGAAGGTTGGTGGGCACAGTGATAGGTTTCTTACTTTTCTAACGTAGATGTTATCTAAAATTGGTAAGCATTCTCGAAGCGTATGCAGTAGCGTCAGGCTACTTGAAGCTACAACTTTGTAAGAATTGCTACCTTTTGCTGAGAATGCGGCCTCTTGTAACACACGGACCATTAAGATTCGTTATATAGTAGGTACCTACCTAATTAGATAGTAATAGTTTGTTTCAGTACATTCTTTGATATTATATTTGTGTCTGAGATCAGAAATCCGATCTAGCCAACGACAAACCGCTTATCGGACTCGCTGGCTAGATTCGACTTCTGGTCGATTATGTCCGCTTCAAGCGAATTTCTGAACGTTTGTATTCCACCACGTTCGCATAAAAGTAAGTAAGTAGGTAGTTGATTTTTGCCGAATTTTGTCAGAGAGTTTAGTCTCGTTTCGTTATTTTCATAGCTTGACATAGTTTTGTTAGGCAGCAGCATTTACAGATAAATAACTTCTACTTAGATTAGTTTTGGTTAAGCATACTTACACCTAATTTCATACAATAATGTTTTAGACCCGTAAGGTTATGAACACGTAGAACGCGTAGGTCTGCACTGCTCTCTGATTTTACACGCTCCTATTGCCGGAAATAGGCGCCGGTCCAGAGCAGCATGGGCTGCATTTTCATACAAAGCGAGGCGACAAAGACAAAGATATTTTATTTCAACTAGGCCACCAAGCGGCACTTTTGAACGTTACATCAAAATGATTCTACCGAGCATAGCTAAGCCCCATGGCTAAGCTATGCTCGCCTCGCTCTGTATGAAAATGGTGGGATAGTCCAAGGTAACCCTCTAATGCACGGATGAGTGGCTGGCAAACAAATGAACCGCGCAGTTAACATAGTAGACCTCTCCCTACACAGCCACATTCTTGTAATATTTGTTTGATGTTTCATTAAGTAGGGACCTACTTTACCTATATTTTTTAACGAAAATTAGCTCAGAAATGTCATGTGTATTTATTGTTAAGAACAGTGGCCCTGTGGGTGTTGGGAATCGAACCCGCAACACGCCCAAGCAGCCAGATTTCTTTACCGTTGCCTTAAGGTTCCTATCTAGTCGGTATTTTTCCATAGTTTTCAGATTAGTTCGTCATCAGTATATTATTAAATTATTTTCGAATACTTTCCTCAATTTCTTAGTTCTTTCAATATACTTACACACAAAATTCGAATGCCTACTACAAAAATTTCTTGCAAAACTTGGCAATCTGAGCAAGTGTGTTCACAACTTTAAAAGTGCAGCAACCGCGGAAACCTCTCCACCTTCAGCCATCTGCACTGTAGCTGCTTGCTTGTCCGAAAAACCTACTGCATAAAACAGCCTGTGCCTACTATCTCGGAATATAGGCGTGATGTTATGTTCATGAGAATCTAGGTATACTATTGTGACTCATACAAGCCAGCGATACCCTACTTGTTGGTACCCATACCTACATTGTTGCGCCTTCGAAAGGCTGGCAACCTGTTGCTTCATTCCTGTATAGTAGACAAGTACCTAAGTATTCTATAACAACCTAAAATATTTTCGAATCAAGAGACTGCTTCTGCTTCTACAACCCTATGTGAACTTTGTTATATCCTCATGAAACTGTAACTAAGGGTTTGAAAATGTGTTACAGGCTTTGAACAGTGAAGCCACAGGTGGGTGTACGTTACCCCAACAAGAAAGTGGCTCCTAGAGTGATATAAGTGGAACGTATAATTAGTTCGTAATCTGCTGTGAATGTGCGCCACATAAAAAACGCTCGTCTTTTTTGAAAAAAACTGAGGAAACGATTCCTGCTGAAGTAACGCTGTTCCAGCAGGAAAATTCTAAACGAATGATCAAAGTGAGAAATATTGTGCATGGGCAGAGAGCTTATAGTTGTGCAAGAATGTGCCCCGAAAATATAACTAGTGCGTCATCAGGTTTTCAAGTTATTGCATTTCCTGCTGGAGTAACGTTTTGCAGAATCGTGTATCACTAAAACCATTGTATGTGCACCTGTAGAATAAACATACACGAGTAGCTCTTGATTTGTGCGTATTTGTGCCGGAATTAGATTTAAGAAAATATTTATAGTTTTCAAGTAATCGCGCTTTTTTGAAAACCCGAAAAACCCGTTCCACTCATATCACTCTAGGAGCCACTTTCCTGTTGGGGTAATGTTCACCACACGTGGCTACACCATATTGGATAGACTGCTTGCACTGTTTGTATAATAACAGACTAGAGAAGAGTTCTGTATCAGGTATTCGAGTCGTGTATCTTCAGATAGTTGATAGGGAGACCTTGTTTCAACAGGATGCACTTACTTTATTTACCGTTATTGAATTGGTAGGTTTTTGATATCTTATAGCCTCATGCCTAAAATAACCTACAGAGTAAGATGAGACTGCCTGTAGAAACGATACAGGCCCATTTACGCAAATAACTAAACCAGCAGATACTTAAGGATAGTAGCAAATATAATAAGAGATAGCAATTAAAATTACAACTTCATGATTAAAACATGATTCGATAACTTTTACCTAACGTTACGTGGACGCCACGCCGAAGAAGAATCCGCCGAGAAATCCGACTGAGAAGCAGCTGTTTCTCCTTACGACCTGGAGAAACCTTTCCATCAACGCTTGGCTCTCTGCTGCTGCCTCTTTGACCTTCTCCCAATTGACATTGATGTATCCGAACTCCGCCGCGAAGTGGAGAAGTATGATCCCGCCCCCTAGACCAAAGGCGGCGACTCTTCCTATCTTTACGAGGGATAAGCCCGTCGCCCACCCAGTAAAAGTCCCCAGTATCAAATTCTTGCTTGTATTGCTCTTTATCCCGTCTATAGTTATGTCTATGATCGATGGAAACTTCTGTGGAGTGGCCACGCCGTCCCCTCCTTCTCCTTGGTTAGTTACTGTGTTGTCAGTGATCACTGGTGGGGCCATTGGCAAGCATTTTTTTGCCTTATTGTTTAACTTTAGGAATAAAATTGTTGCTGCTTTTTGGGAACCAAGTGGTATATGGCTCGTTTTCCTTTGTGTTATGAATTTATGATGTTATATGATTTGTTGTTGACAGCTTAAGTTGACAGGTTCCAACAACACTGGGCTGTCTTGTTTCAGTTTGTCGTACCATAAACAGTTGAAAACTTCAGAGGTTAGGCCCAGAGGTGGAAACAGAAAGTAAAATTATCTATGGATCGGTAGTCTTCGAGACTGGCATAACGCCCATTTATGTCTAAAATAGAGTCTTTTTAATCGGCACAATAATTTATACTAGTCTTTGGAAGTCTTAATTTTACCTGTAAACGCTTTTTGAAACAATCCCCTTTGGTAAGCTATGAAGACTATTTTCACAATCTTCATTTGTGTGTTGTATTTATCAACCAAAATTACCTAGTAGGTATTTTTTCAACGTTGCCCGACACAAGGAATTTCTCCTGTATCATGGGTGCATTCAGATCAGATTGTTGTTCCGGCTGTGGGTGTTGTGTATGTGAGTTTATATGTTTGTAAACACACCCACGATACAGGAAGAAATTCCTAGTGTGGGGCAACGTTTTTAGTTAAAAAAAAAAACCATCTGTAGGTCATACAAATATTTGTTCCGTGTGGGAATCGAACCCGCGACACGCAGCGCAGCAGCCAATCACTCAACCATTGGACCAACAGTGCCGTCAAAGAGAGGAGAGATTGGTGGCGATAAATTATGCTCTATGGATATGTAGATCCTATAATCAAGTTAGCAAGAACAACAGTACGATGGCTTGTCCCTTGTGTGTTGGTTGCCTTAGACATGCCTTAGACCTCATAATTTGCCAAGCCTTTTCCAGTCACACAGACACCAGTTTTATGCTGTCCATGTACTTATTTAACAAAGGGTTAGGAATCGAACCCGTCCATTCGCTTGTAGACAGAACTTATATTTACTGGTCATTGAGTATGTAAATGATACATATATTTATCCTATTTATGGATATGTAGGTATTCCTGTATTGAGGAGCTCGTGGCTAAATAATAACAGCCGCACGGGTCGATCTTCAAGGTTAAGCAACGCTTGACGAGGTCGGTCCGTGGATGGGTGACCATTTCAACATACCGAGTTTCCTCCGTGCCTCGGAAAGCACGTTAATCCGTTGGTCCCGGCTGTCATTTGAAGATCTTTGACAGTCGTTACGGGTAGTCAGAAGCCTGAGATCTGACACCAGTCTTGCCAAGGGTTATCGTGTTACCCAGTTACTGGGTTGTGGAGGTCAGATAGGCAGTCGCTCCATGTAAAACACTGGTACTCAGCTGACTCCGGTAAGACTGGAAGCCGACCCCAACAATAATTGGAAAAAAGGCTAGGCAGATGATGATGGATATGTATTCCTTCTTTCTAGCATATACAAGAATCGAGCGAGTATGGTTATTATTGACGTTTTATGCTTCCATGGTCCAAGATTAAAAGCGAATCTTATATTCAAGACATCTTTAGAATCTAGATTTGTAGGCGCCTAATAAACTTAAAACTAGTCTAATACCTTTAAACGAACAATTCTTGTATATATATAATCTGAATCTCGGAAACGGGTTCAACGATTTTCTGAAATATTAGCATGCAGGGGGTTTCGGAGGCGATAAATCGATCTAGCTAGGTTTCATTTTTAGAAAACGTAGTTTTCCCTATTATCACCCCAGCAGAGCTCGGTCACCCAGGTACAATAACTTATATAAAAGAGCCCGAATTTCGTGTGTTCAGATGTGTAGGATATACTCTGGAACAACGCCTATTTGAAAAAAACGTTCACCATCTGAAAGGTACCGTATTCCAGATGGCTATAAATTATTTTAACCCAGGTAAAGCCGGGGTGGGCCACTGATCGGGTAAACTTACCCTATTTTACCCTCGATTTTGAATTCACTAAATAGCAAGTATATATTTGTGCGTTATTTAAGCATACAATTCCATTGGATAAGAACTTGTTTCAAGGAATTTTAATTAACTTTAATTTTTCTCGATAACTCGTTATTGTCCCAGTGTAAGAAAGTCTGAATAGCTCATTTAGGACGAGCATGATCATCTCTTTTTGCGTAAAGAAACAACAACGGCTTTAACTTTTCTGACTCCTAAGTCTCAGTCATACCAAGTTTAGGATGAATTCTCTGGCGAGAATTTAAAAATGATCTGTATGATCAGTCATACAGATCGTTCAGATCAGATTGACACTAGCATTGCCACCATCAATGGGATTTTAATTTTGATAACACAAAAAAATACTCACTAATTAGTCGAAATTTGTCGCCAAATATCAGAATTTATCGGTCGGTTCAAAAGTTAGAAGGGTTTATACTTTATAGGTGGCCGATCTGGGCAACATCTCCCCAGCTTGGCCACATTTATATCTCAAAAACTACGGCACCTAGACGGAACTTCGCAATTTTTCGCCAAGACACAAAGTTAGTTTAGGTCTTTTTTTTTCTTTTCTTTTTCTTTTTTTTTTTAGGTTAGTTGGGTCTTAGTTTAGAAGATATAATGAGTTCAATTTTTAAGGTACCTATAGTCCAAGAGCTAGATCGAAGAGTATAAAGAAAAATCCAAGATAAAAAATAGCTAGCTGGGGAGATGCTCCCCAGATCGGCCACCCTTCTAACTTTTGAAGCAGTGACCGAAAAATTCTGATATTTGGCAACAAATTTCCACTAATTGGCGACGAATTTTTTGTGTTATTAAAATTAAAATCAGTGTCAGTCACACAAATTACCCATATTTCTTAAGCCTATGCCAGTTTAATTTGTAAAACAGGCTTTTGTTAAAATAAATTTATTACGTACCTATCTTTACAAAATAAGCCCACTGGATTGAGACACTTAGAATTTCGCATTTAAAACAAAACTTTGTTTGCAACAGGTTGCATGCAGGTGCCTGTTGCTCGTGTATTACAACTTATATGCCATAGTATGGAGAAGTAAGAACCGTTAATTTCACAGACATAAATCTAACTAGATAACGCAAGTCCCACCATCTGTATGAAAACCAAGCGTGCCATTTTTACACAAACAATTTTAAAACAAATTTACTTACCAATGAAAGAAAACATTTCCAATGCCTCGGCCAACTTTTTCTATACATTCTTTTCCAATTCTATACATACTATATGGCTTAAAAAGGTATTTTTCTAGAATTCGGTGGATTGCCGGTGCCGATAATGCTAAGTGAAAAGCTCAGATTGCGATCATTGAGCGTAACTTTAGTCCGTTTTTGGGCACGCGAAGTACATACAATCGCGTCATCTAGTTAGATTTATATCTGTGGTTAATTTCGTTACTATTGTGGTCTTATTTTGGGCTGATCTTTCAATAGTCAGATAAGTTTTATCAGAGGTAGGAATATGACAGTTCGACAATTCTTGTATAGAAAATGTGTATATAAGTAAGCCCCAAATTTAATGTAACATGACATCACGCCTGTAGTCCTAGAAGGATTAGGCAGAGCCACACCCACACCAACATTATGTTTTTAGTCCCATATCACAATAGGGGTCGACCCGATTGCTGTTAACCGGCTACAAATAGTCATAGTTGACGACATGGTTAAGTGACAGTGGTTGTGCGATCGGCCGATGATCTGCGTGTCGCGGGTTCGATTCCCGCACGGAACAAATATTTGTATGGCCTACAGTTAGTTGTTCCGGATCTACCCGTCTTGTGTGTGACTTTAAGGGCTGATTTCACCAATGAAACTAATCGCGACAAGTTAAACTAATCTCAGTTTATGCCAATACAGCGTTCTGATTGCTAATTTCTCAGCGGTCTCAACCAATCAGAACGCTGTATATGCATAAATTGAGTTTAGTCAAATTAATCACGATTAGTTTCACTGGTGAAATCGGCCCTAAATGTTTGTAAACGTACCCACGATACAGGAAGAAATTCCTAGTGAGGGGCAGTTTTTCTTAACTCATCATTAAATCCAGACTGCGCTGATACTGAGAAATTCCAGATGGAAAAACCCAATAATACTGCTCGACCCGGGAATCGAACCCAGGATTTAATGCGCTTGTGACCATTAGACCAACGAGGTAAGAAAATAATCAGACAATGAATAATCAGCCCTTAGTTCGCTCTGAGTTCAGAATGATGGCATATCAATATTATCAATAAATGGTAACCCCGGTTACAGAACAAGAGATAAGTTAGGTATGGGTTAGCTCGCATAACAGAGATAGTTTTTCAACCATAGGTGCAGGCCGCAAACTATGAAAGAAGTATGTAATAAAAAAATCATTTTAACATAAAACGAAACACTACAAAGCGAAAAATTACTTTCTTTTCGGCGTGCGGTATCAAAAACGATAAAAATTGGTACAAGACACCGCTTTTCGAAAATAAAGTTTTTTTCGCTTTGTAGTGTTTTGATTTGGAAGTCGGTTTAATTATTTTGTTATATAAAAATACTATTCTCTTTTTAGGGTTCCGTACCCAAAGGGTAAAAACGAGACCCTATTACTAAGACTTCGCGGTCAGTCTGTCTGTCTGTCTGTCACCAGTCTGTATCTCATGAACCGTGATAGCTACACAGTTGAAATTTTCACAGATGCATTTCTGTTGCCGCTATAACAACAAATACTAAAAACAGAATAAAATAAATATTTAAGTGGGGCTCCTGCAGCTGCTGCAGTTTTTTGCGATAATGGTACGGAACCCTTCGTGCGCGAGTCCGACTCGCACTTGGCCGGTTTTTTTTTGTTTTGGTACCTTACATTACCATGAAAATACACATTATTAAAAATTATTAACTCAAAACTACTCGTCAGATCTTGATCAAATTTAAATGGGAGTACATGAGAATTATCAAAATCGGTTTACCTAGTAAAAAGTTCTGAGGTGAGTGAACTTAAAAAAGACAGTCGAATTGAAAACCTCATCCTTTTCGAAGTCGGTTAAGACTACCTCAGCTATGCGAACTAAACTTAAGTAGTTTAGCTTATGGTCTGCAACCGGTTTAAGAAATGCTTAGAGAGTGTTGCTGCGTTACCTAGAAGCTGCACAAATACTAACTACATGCTAACTTCAAGCTGTAGGACGGGAGGGGTGAAAACAAAAATAAAAGTGACTACGCGAGCGGCGGACACGCGAGCCTCAGCCTCAGCCTCAGCCTCAGCCTCAGCCTCAGCCTCAGCCTCAAGCAGTCGCGGCCCCGCCGACCCGCTAGCATGCACACAAGTAATTTCATTGAATGTATTTTTCAATAAAACCGTATTTTTTCACTTGTTAGGTATTGTCCATATCATATCTAACTATTAAACATAATATTTACATGACATATCGGACTCTGCCACTCGGAATACTCATCACGTTGTCCTAAATGCTGCTCGCGGTCCAAACAAACATTGAAAAATATTGAACACCTATTAAAAGCTAAAATTAATAATAACTATCTAAGTTAACGTATAAAGAGGTTTTTTTGTTATAAAATTTCATGTTTTTTTTTCATTAATTTATTAAATTCAATGTTCGTTAAACACTGCAGTCGTCGTTCGCGCGGGGTCGTGGTCACGAATACTGCAACGGGCATTAAGTCTTATCACAAATGCAGTAGAGTTGAATATTGCGAAGCAGATTGCCCGCGCGGCCCGTTGGGCTTAACTTAGAGCTAGTTAAGTTACGATGACCCCGCACGAGCGATATTACTAATTAAATGGAACCTCCTTCTTATTTGAAGTCGGTTAGTTAGTCGATCGTGTGATTGCCGACGCTGGGCGGTAAGTACTAGCCGGCATCACATACCTACGTATATAATTCGTGCATATCGATCGATACATTTGTTTTTACATCTAGATGTATATATAATTTTAAATAACCGCACATATACCTAGTTACAGTCTGCTCCGGGCAGTCGTTTATTCGTGTTTTGATCAGCGGAGTTACAATAACATACAGTATATCTTAGTGGCGACTTTAGTAAGCGTACAATATGTGCACCGCGTCGCCGCGCGAACTTCACGCTTGTAGTACAGTTGCGGGCAGCTGTTGCTGTAACATTCACTGCATAGAACGTTGCTGAAACTACGTTCTTTTAGGGAAACACTCTGATTTAACATAATTCGTTTTTATTTATACAAAATATCTTACAAGTACATAAAGTTCGCGCGGCGACACAAAGTATATAATGTAGGAACTCGGCAGTTCTATCGTTTGGCTTCACTTAGTCGTCTCCGACCTCTCTCTCGCACACACAGCTAAAGAAAGAGACAGTACTATAGCTGTTGCTACTCAATCTGACGCTTTAAGACGATGGCATAAGGTTCAAAGTGAGAAGCAACGACTAGAGTGCACTTCTATCGAAACTAGTTAATTGTATAAATTGATAATATTACATTTTTATGCAAGACTTCATCTTATTGCTACAAAGATTGCACAACTTTTGTAAAAACAAACAAACTTCATTTACATTTTTTTTTTAAGTCTTAAGATAGTCAGCAAGAAGTCAACTTCAAAAACAATAAAGTAAGTAAATTATTTTCTGATAATAATTAACAAAAATATTATTAAACGTAAACTGACGATTGGGTCCATAATTTACTTTCTTTATATAGACCACCATATACATGATGGATGCAATAAAGATTTGATTTGAACTATACGGTTATTTTACATCAAACCCATTAAATGAAATAGTTTAAATAATTTGACGCGAAAATCAACTTTATTCCAACGGATATACCGTTACAAATTGACAGCCAATAGTTAATCATCGTTATCAGCCTGCCCCTTAACCAATCGGGTCGCAAGCTTTCTAATTCGTTGCGACCAGATTGGTCGAGAGGCCGCCTGACAATGACAATGACTCATTATTTCCCTAACGCGAATGGACTAAAGCACTGCCGACTCTATTAAAAAAAAAAAAATAATAAAGTATTTATACGAAATTTCATAATAATTTATACATGATAAGTTTATTAAAGTACAAAAAAAAAACAAAAATAACTTGATTTTTAATCTGTTTCGATAAAAGCACACTTAAATCAATAAAATACAGCTCAATCAATGAATTAAGTTTCTCTTGTCATTGGAAGATTCAATATTGGAGTACACAGGCAAACTGTATGTTTCAGTCAGAAAGTCTTTATTGTATATTGTCGTTGGACCTTTTTTACGTAAGCCTTAAAATATTCAAAAACAGAAAAAGTTTTTTTTTTAGAAAAATAATGATCATTTGGCCGAAATTCGAACTAATACCGCAGTTTTGTTTTTAACCGACTTCAAAAAAGAAGGAGGTTCTCAATTCTCCAGAACGTTTATTTACTTTCGATATTCAGAGATAATCTCACAAATGTTTACAAACAATTTCTTGTCTATGTATTTTCATATAAGCGCCAATGATCCTTATAGGATCTAGAAGTAATTTTGAACTTTGTATGCCTATTTTTATATGCAATAATTAATAATTGCTGCTGAGAAATGACAACATAAAACATCTCTATACCAAGATTATTGGTAATTTTCGAGATAATAATGCTCTAGACGAAATCTTATTCAGAGGCAATTGGCTAATACATTCCAGAAGATAAGTCAGAAGAAGACAGAAGATAAGTCTTTAGGGAAACAGTTGTAATAAAATGTATTTAAGACTGACGTAAAAAAGGTCTGGGTATGTATAACATTTTGCGCGTATTCAATTTTCAGTTCATTTTATTTGATAAACTCAAATTCCTGAAAACCTAAAAAAGCCAGTTCATTAAATCTGTAAACAGTTTTTTGGTAATTCACAACATAAATTGACATAGATTTACTGATCCGACTTTTTGATAGGCTTTAAGAAACCAAGAGTAAAGTTAAAAAAATAACAAAGATTTAAGATGATTTAAACAAGAGTGACTGAAAATCGACAACATTGTGTTATTTCTTAAACGACTAAGTTCTTGAAACAATCAACTTTACACTTCGATATTATTAATGTTTTACACAAAAGGTAGTTTATTGGAAGGGATTGTCAAAAGGGACAAATTCTTGTTGTCATGGTAACGACACCGACCGACGAGCTTGTATAGCAAGCCGACATGAACACAACTTCTATAGCCATTGAAATAAGGTTTAGTTTACAATTATTGATGCACGTTGGTGAAATGTCATAACTATAGTCCGGTTAACAGTTTCCTTTAAAATTAATGTTATAGTAACGACAGCAAAATAAACATCATTGTGAAAGGATATTAGATTTATGACAATATTTTATTTATTTATATCTATAATCTATTTGACTCTTCATTTAATTACAGCATAGATATTTACTCCCAATTAATCTCATAATGTTTTAACATTTCGTGTGCTTAAGGCGTGGATCCACGCGAGACACAATGGCTTTTCTATTGTTACCATAATAACGGGCACACAACCGGGTTATACGGCCTTCTTAGGGCTGCGTTTTCCAACTCGAGATTAGAATAAAATTAACGTGGAAAGCGTTTGTTTGAAAATGGATTAATCGAAAATTTTAAATTATTCCTCAGAACAACTGGTGTTACAAAATAACAAACAACCCACAATTTTTGAATAAACCTTCTTTATTGATAATTTTTAACATGTCGGTTTGCTATACAGACCTAATTTGCAAATTAGGTACAATAAAATAACGCGACCATGGTTATTATCTTTGCGTTTCCTAATGGCAGTGATAGCAAAGGCCTTTTGACCATAATGTGTCAAATTATTTAATTTTATTACATTTGAAATTATTGAATTACTCTACTTTACAGCTTACACATTACAATCTCGACCGCGTTATTTACGTTTCTAAATTTCGATGTATTAAAGTATGTGACAAGAGAAAATGTCACGGATTTTGATTTTTTTACATAGAATACTGTGACATAATATCTCTTGTCATGGTAGGAAGTCGGTTCGATACATGACGTAATTAGGAAGTCGAGTTCGACTTCGCATCTCACAGCATGTGTCCGTTGATGACCGCATACGGGGACGGCATAGTGCAGAAAAACTTATACTTATTTTGTACATAATTTTATACATACAGCTGTCAATTTTTAATTCTATTAAGCGTAATTAGTTACTGTGGTCAAAAATGGAGACAAATGTCAAAAATTATTTAGATTTAGGGCAAATATTTCCAACGGTAAACATTTTTAATCCGCGAACAATTATTAATTTTTTATTCCACGGATTCTAACCTTGGAAAAATCAGGCCTAGTCTTATAATTCCATGGCAATACGCTGTCCCCGCATGCGGTCATTAGCAAAACAAAAACCATGAGACGCGACCAACCCGAACATTACTCTTTTTACAAAATTCAAGAAGGAAAGACTTAGTAGTGTCAGTTCGGGAAGCACTGTGGCGGGGCGGTGGGGGCGGGGGCGGGGGCAGGCCGGTCAGGCGGGGGGCGCGTCACCTGCGGGCCGCTCCTCCGCGGGGGACGCGGGCGGCGCGGGCGCCGGGGACGCGCGGGGCGACGGCGCGGGGGGCGTGGGCGCCGGCCCGGGCGCGGGCGGCGCGGGGGGCGCTTCGCTGGGCGGCGGCGTGTGTTGCGGCGCGTGCGAGTGCGCGGTGAGCGCGAGCGGCGCCGGGTGGTGGTGCGCGTGCTGGTGCTGGTGCGGGTGCGGGTGGTAGGGCCGGTAGGGCCGGTACAGCAGCGGCGGAGGGAGCAGGGCGCGCGGCAGGTAGGCGGGCGGGGGCAGCAGGTGCGCGTGCGCCGCGTGCGGGTGCAGCGCGGCGGCCAGAGCCCTGTGCTCGTCCCGCGCGCGCTCCTTCTCCCGCACGTGCCGCTCTCGCTCGCGCTGCTCTTTTTCCCGCTGTTCCCGCTCTCGTTCTCGTTCTCTGTGGATTTTTAATAGACTACGATTTAATTAACTAGGTATTGATTGTTTATTAATTACGAACTAGCTGAGTGTGTTAACATCGTATGTTGTGTGGTATAATCGGTTGTCATGAAATCAATACGAAGGAATAAGAAAAAGGTCAAGAATAATTATGGATAGCTATAAATACAAGTAAGAGAAGACATGAAGACAAAAAACGATTGATGAACTGTGTGAAAAAATGATGTGACTTTGTCTAGAAAAGGGGTGGCTAATGAAATAAAGACTAACAGAAATATATGGAAGATGAAGATATGTTGTACCCACCCTAAATAAATTTAGATAAGCACAGAGACTGCATCATTACCATTCGTTGATGATGATGCAGTCTCGCATTATTAATGACAAAATTGTTGGATCTCTTACACAGTAAGTCGTGGCTGAACTCTTTTCTGCTATTACCTGTTCATTGCGTGACGTCTTTGTAAAAATCACACAGAGTGAAAGGGACATCAAAAGACACAGAGTGAAAGACATAAACACACACAGTAGTAGTAGTACATAACTAAAATGTTAATAGATAAAGAAAATATTGAGCGCTATTCCTCTCTGCAAGACGCTGACTGTATCTAGAATGTTGCTGTGCCCGACAGGGTCCATAATTATTTCTGTAACTTATACCTACCATCTGATATTATGGATGCAATTAATTTAATTAAAATTTTGAGTTTCAGTACATGAATTGGACCCAAATAAAATTAGGAAAACTATTTCGTAACTTTTGAATTTTTTCGTACCTTTTTTGCACTTGAGTTGCATAAAATCATTATCCTGATCATATAATTCATTCTTTTTAAAAATAATAAAATAAAAACACTTATTTAAAATTTACGCAAGAGATCAAGGTTGCCAAAAAAGCTGCTGAAAAACGCTGTGAGTTTCAGAATCATTAAGTTCTTCATATCACTGTTGGCCCAAAACTTCACCATGTCCACTTTAATCGTGTACTGAACTCATAGTACAGGCTATGTGTCAATGTTCCCACCGCCCTAAATCTACAAACCGCCAGTCACTGCTCACCTCTCTCTCTCGCGCTCCCGCTCGCGCTCCCTCTCGCGCTGCGCCGCGATCTCCTTGTCGCGCTCGTCGTGCAGCGCGTGAGACGCGTGCGCCGCGTGCGACACGTGCGACACGAGCGGCAGCGGCGGCGCCAGCGGCGGGTACAGTGCGTAAGGGGGCAGCCAGCCCACGCCAACGCCGCTGCGGAACACGCGCTCCAGGTACATCTGCTCTTCTGCTGCTAGCCTGCAGATGCACGTGAAAAATTCTTTAGATAATTGTGGTCGAACAGAGCCGAGAGAGAAAAACAGGGCGTGTTTTTGAAGTGCCACGACAGCATATACGCGCAATAGTCTGCTATTAAGCTACCCCTTCAGGGGGTCTAGACAAAAGAATTTGGTGCAGAAAAGTTTTTGTCTAGGCCTGCAGGGCAAAGCCCGTACCGACGACGCCGGTACACCGTGTGCATTGACCGTCATATTTTAATTTCTAATTTTAAACTTGTCACTTTTTTTTCAGAGCTGGGTGTCTGATGCCCAACAAATGCTGAGTTTCGGTATGGGCACATCCAACGCAATTTGTCTCTGCACTGCTTTTTTGTCTTTTACTCCATATTTGTTGATGTTGTGTTGTGCCTGTGTCGAATAATAGTAGTTTATCTACTCTCATATCGTAATATTCGAATTATAAACTTTAAAACGAGTTTATATTGACATACTTTATAAACACAATACCGAAATTTAAAAATAGAATCTTATTATAACACTTTTTCTCTAACAAAACAATGCTATAATACATTTTTTCTATTACAATACAGGAAGGAGTTTTCATCAATAATTTTAAAAAAGATTTAATTCCAATTTTTACTTGTCTATGATAATGCCCGCTTTAGGCTTAGCACGCACTGCGATTTACATCCGCGCGAATGTTGTCTCTTTCTACCTGTTCGTAGAGCTCAAAATATTCGCGCGAATTAAATTCGCGCCGCGGTGCGGTGGATTCTGTGGCAAAACACGGATTTCTTGCGGTATTATTTCTACACGATTTTATTACCGCAATGCAAGCAGCTTCATATAATTCCATATGTCGCAGAATAGGCGGAAAAAAATCGCCCGAATAAAAATCGCAGCGCGTGCTGAACCCTAGCGCATGCGCGGTTAATGCGGTGATGTGCTGGGTTTTGGCGCCATTCCTATTTTGCAGGTTTTGCTGTATTGAATTTCATGAGTTTTTTAAATTCTATATATATTAATTATTATATATAATTCTTAGTGAATGTGAAGAAAATTTGACTTCGTCCGATATTTTAGATGCGGCTAAGGAAATTACTCAGAATCTATTATCAGCAAAGTCAAGAAAATTATACGATAAATGCTATCACGACTTTATGGCATGGAAAATGCAAGAAAGGTCCCAATTCCAATGTATGAGTGTAGATAAAGTAGTGTATGAAACTGCACATAACTAGGTATTAAAACATTCGTGTGTCAATACTTTTAAAAACCTCGCCTACGGCTCGGTTTTTAAACACCACACTCACGTTTTAATTATGCAACAGTTTCATAAATATATTTATATTTTCTATTTCTATTTTTGTTTATGTTTTTCAGTGAAAATAAAATTATGATACAAAAAGAAACGTCAGAATGTAACACCTGAAACATTCAACAAATAATTCATGAAGAACATCCATAGGTGATATGAATTGAAAATTGCTACTACGATATTGATGAAACAATCAACGAAATATTGTGTACAAATAGAGAAGAAAGATGTGAATAGAGATTTAAAATCTTTAGACATGGTTTGCTTCTCACAAAACAGCGAAGACTTAAGATATCCTGATAATTTTTATGCACATTAACATAAGACGTCCGGATATTTCTTCTGCACGGAGACTTAAAATATCCCGGCTATCTTTCTGCACACTGACTTGAGATATTCGGATACTTTTTCTGCACAGTGACTTAAGACATTCGGACACTTCTTTTGCATGGTGTCTTAAGACAGAATGAAAGCTAAAATGATAGCGGTTTTCGTACCTGTATTGCAAGGCGGCGCTCGAGTAGATGCTGGGGTGCGCGTAGGGCGAGTAGGCGGACGGCTCCAGCAGCGGGAACGAAGCCGCCGGGTGCGACAGTCTACAACATACAGACGTCAAGTATTACTTATATGTACGTTTGCACGGAACCCACGGATGGGTACTGGTCAGCTTGAGTGTTGCCAAGAAAACGGTTGGTTATCGTGGTTAAGACCTGTGATGTCAAAAATAATGGATTTTAGACGCGCTGTGATTCGTGTTCGGGGACTCTTGTTAAATTCTGGCATTCCTGGATCATAATGAAGCTAGAAAGAGTGGATTTTCATTAAGATGGATATTGCCCACTGGACTGCTAAGATAAAGTTAAAGGAAAACTTTTGATAACGCAAGCGGTCAGCTACTGTTCACATACGCAGCAGGGGCAACAAATCCTTAATCTTTTGTTGAAGTTTATTTTGAACCAAATTCGCTACGATATCATAAACCAGTTGCAAACTTCAATTTTTATTGACTCAATATTGACAGATCCACTCATTTATTAACTAAGGACAGTCAGCCAGTTACAGGAAATTTCATGAGTCATACAAAGACATTTCCACACCACAAAGAGGATGGTTCTTTGCTTGCACTTTTTTCATTCATCCAATCAGCCTTCTTCGTTTGAAAGAATGTAGCATATTTTACACAAATTACTAGCAAACATGATGCAGGGTGCCATCCGCACTTGGTTGAGATCCCAACTAGTCGCACAAGGCGCTCCTCTTCTACATGTATTATGCGCACAGCAGTATGGAATTCTCTACCAGCATCTGGGTCCCCTAATAACCCACCAGCCTTTAGCAGAAGTGGTCTCTTCTGGGCTCGCTCGCTCTATCGTAGACCTCAACCAGGGCTTACCTTTAAGCAAGATCGAAGTCAAGTAAGATCAGAGCCATAAGGATAAAATAAGTATATATTTTAAAACAAGTTTTTTTAACTGAAAAGTACGAAATGTAATATTACTTGTCAAGACACATCTAATGAGCCCAAACAGGATAGTGCTATCTTGTCTGATTGAGCAGTTACTAGGGCCACCTTCCAGCTCCATAGTGCCATATTTTTTAAGTATCCAAAGTTTTAAAAGTACACCAAGCTTTAGCTTAATCAGATGGCCAGGAAGTGCTTGAAAAATGGATTACTAGTTGCCGGTCACAAAAACAGGAGCAAGGCAATATAAAGTATGTAAAAATGTGCATGACTTCATTGAGAATTGTCGAGGTATAACACCGAGGGAAATGGTAGGAACGGGGGAAGGCCTTTGCCCAGGAGTGGGGCCAACACAGGCTAAAACAAAAAAAATTGGATGTGTTTCTTACCTTTCATCAGGTCTATAAGGCTGGAATCCGCTAGCAGGCAGGTGGTGCGGGCTCGCGCGCTTGGGTGGCGCGGGCGCAGGCTTGTCCTTCCCCGCGTCGCGCTCCGTCACGGGCCCCGGGCCGCCGCCTGCACACTCGTCAGTCAGAAGGGCCCCCGGCCAGGGCTGGGGCCCGGCTATGTACGCGCATTTAGCTCTTACTAGACTAACCAGTATAACGGAGATATAATTGTATCTTGATGGGTCTTTATTTGTTTTGTGTAACCTCGAAGATATTGTGATGCTGATCAGAAAGATACTGTGAAGGATTGCCAGGTTTTATGTTATGTACAGGCAACCCTTTTATAACAGCTATGCCACCACTCGTGCAATAAATATCCGACTTTCAAAATTACATGTTATTTTTTGTTTGTGCACAAAGAAATGATATTTTTTCTATTACACTATATACTTGGTTCTACAACTTTAGGTATGTTTTTGTGATATACAAAGCAATAGATTTTACAATGTTTAAGAACAATTTTGTTTGAACTTCTAGTCCTTAAAACTTTAGAGCTTCTTTTGAGTTGTTTTTGATTTATTTGCATCTGAAGTTGCAGTAAACATCGTGTGCCTACCTTGTTTAGTTTAGGCTTTTAAATAGTAGGTACTATTTGCAAAGCCTACTCTAGGAAATAATTTGAAAATATGGGAAAATGTTTAAAAACCACACACTATAAAGAGCTAAACGCAGTAAAATAATAAAATCAACAAATGGAATTACAAGTTGATATGGTTAAAACATGAAATAACAAAATATCATAAATCACTTTTTTATATACAGGATTAAAAAACTCTTAAAATATCTTAAACATAATTAAAGTACAGAGATTTTTTTATGAAACAAGCTTTTTTACACAGATTGACCAGAGCAAAAAACCTCTTAACTTCTAAATAAGATAATCTAGGTAACACTTTAGCCGGTCAATATCAGCTGTTACAGTCCCCGGCATGTAACTTGGCAAGATTTTGGCGTAGTGGGGGTAAATTCCCGCATAGTGCGCGAACTGACCAACCACAATATAGAGCGAACGGAACGTGGACGCGACGCGATTGGTCAGTCGATTCCTATGTCAACTGACCAACCAATCGCGCGCTCGGATATTTGCTACACGTTCCCCTTGTCCCGCTTGGTAACAAAGAGACCTAAGAAACGACTTGTGCGCATCTAACGACTCTTGCTAAGTTACGTGCCGACAACTATAAAAAAAATCACTTCTATTGTTCCACTTATACACCTAAAACAATAAGGTATACAACAACAGACATGATTTATCACATCGATCGGTCAATGTGCCACTACTCTGGTCAATCCTCACAATGTCTGATGTAAGTAATACTAAGTTCTAGCGAGATACGTAGTTGACAATTATTGGTACACGTATGGACAAGTTAACAACCCAACAAGTGCACGCTGAAGCTGAAGGAAATAATAGCAAAATGGGATCAGCAGACTAGTAGGGTAGTGGACAGTGATTTTGCACTCTTCATGACAGTTGAAGCAAAAAAATAGGAAAATCTGAATATGATTTTCTTTTTCTCTAGGTACCGAAAAAGTATTATGGATTAATTTAGCAATGACAAACATCCATTTTTAGTAATAATTTAGATGTTCAATGCTTACTCCAGAAACTTACTAAAGGCCAATTTTTCAACCTTCAAAAAACTTATATACAAGGAGGAATAAAAACATCAGTTTGACAACATTATATAGACATTATGACAAACCGACATAGTTATTCTTTAGCTAAAGTTATCTTGATCATTAAAATATCGGTCAACCACGCCATTAAAAAACGTCATTTAAAACTACCTATCCGAAAAGCAACTTGTCTCTCTTAATCCCCAAAGCTTCCTAAACCGTGTCACACAGACTGCCCACAGTCCACTACCCGTTCGTCCGAGGTCGAGGTGTGACTAGCTACAAGTCCACTCACCGTCCTTGACGTCAGGGCCCGCATTCTTGGCGAGGGTCCGCAGCGCCGCAGCGAACGGGCCCCCTTTATTGGGAGGGATCTCCGCGCGTTTGGGGATCTTACTCGCACTCACACCTGTTGACAATGCGAGAGGTTTAGGTTATTATATTTATGTGGCGGTATGTTAATATACCCACTTAGATAGAAGCTGATCCCTGCATAGTTGGGCAAAATTAGTTTGATTGATTGGTGTTTGTTGGGGGTTAAATAGGACATTCATTCCATTTTTATTTAAAATATTGCCAAATGTTTTGAAAATGATACACTTGTGCGTTCCACTGGAGTCTGGCATGGAGAGTATGCTAGACTGCTGACAGGTTTCCCAGGTTAGATATAGAGGACTATACGTAAAACCATGCACAAGTAAAGAGATCTATAGACCTGTGATTATATTTTCGACACGAACATAGATCTCCTCCTTCTGGTTCCTATGAAATAATAAAACTTATATAGGCAGGGGCGGATCCACCGTAGTGGGCACGGCGGTCATGCCCACAACCCCAATTGAGGTCGATAGGCTGAAAGCCAATTCTAACACTTGAAAAACGTTTACTTCAAATCCAAGTCGCATTCTCATCTCAGCGTCAAATTATGTCAAATTATTAGAGGTAGGGCAGGGTTCTAAAAAGTTTATTACTTTTGCATTCTAAATTCTCATCGATTTAAAGCTTATCTGCCTACTAAAGTCAAAAACGATGGAAAGTAAAAAGAAAATCTAACCCATCCGAGTCGTGGTGCTATCATTTTAGAGCTCGTTACGCTCGCAAGGTTGTCTCGACTCGTTAAGGTCGTTAATTTCTAACGCATCCAGGCAGGGTGCTCAAATTATCAGGTGGCCGTGACCACAGCCTTTTTTGAGAGCTAGATCCACCCCTGCCTATCACCATCATCATATCAGCCGAAAGACATCCACTGCTGGATATAGGCCTCCCCTAAGCGTCGCCGAATTGATCGGTCCTGCGCGTCCCGCATCCAGCGGATCTCCGCAACCTTCACCAGGTTAAAGGTCCACCTGGTGGGACGCCTTCCAACGCAACGTCTTCCAGTTCGCGGTCGCCACTCCAGAACTTTCGGCCCCATCGGCAATCCGTTCTGCGAGCAATGTGTTCTGCCCACTGCCACTTAAGTTTGGCAATTCTTCGGGCTATGTCGGAACGTTCGTGGAACTCTACATTTATGATTCGATCACGCAAGGAAACACTGAGCATAGCCTTCTCCATTGCCCTTTGGGTGACTGTAAGCTTTCTGATGAGGCCCATTGTGTCTCAGAGCCATATGTCATCACTGGCAACACAACTGTTCATAGACTTTCGTCTTGAGACACTGGTAAGTTGGACGAGAAGATACAGCGCAACTTTCCGAACGCTGCCCAGCCGAGTCGGATTCGACGGTTGACCTCTTTCTCGAAGTTGGCCCTACCCAACTAGATCGTTTGTTCCAGGTAGACATAGTCGTCCACAACTTCGAGTGTATAGTTTCCGACCATGATAGGAATGGGTGTAACATGGGCATTCAACATATTCTGCCTATAGGTGTTCTAAAAGACGACTACAAGATAACGTTCAAAGGATCTTTGAACTGCAACGTCCTGTTTGCTTATAGCAACAAACTGCGATGACCAATCCATCTAACAAGTGCACAATGGCTGATCCATCTGACAAGTGCAGTGATTATGGTCATTCCCCTTTGAGACGGAAAACACGCATATCCGCCTGCTGAGTCGCGGCTGTGAGAGTAATCTTACTTCTATAGTACCTAGATATATTTTGTGAGGACTACTGCGGCAAGTTGAAAGGAAACCGTTTGTCCTGGTATGGTCATGTGATGAGGAGGGATGAAACGCATGTTGTTAAAAGAGTTATGAATATAAATGTGGATGGATGGAGAGGGAGGGGATGGCCAAAAAAAAATGGATGGACTTTGTGAGGAGTGATATGACAAAAAAGGGAGTCAGTGTTAGCGTGACGGGGGACAGGACGGTATGGAAGAAGAAAATGTGTTGCGCCGACCCCAAGTAACATGGGACAAGGGCAGGAAGAAGATGATATTTATTTATTTATTTATTTATTTATGTACACACAAAACACTTAACAGAGAAAAAAAAAATACAGATACAAGAGCACAAAGGTACTGCTTATTTCAGTAGAAATTTCTTCCAGCAGACCTGCGACAGGAAAGTTGGATGATAGACGAAGACACAGTGTGTAGAAAGAAATAAGGAAACTTAAAATAGACTATTATAACTTAACTATTTTTATATAAATTACACATATACATTATATAGAAGATAAAAATACATACACATAATAAATAACATTATAAGATGGTGGAGAGGTAATGTTCTTTGACCTGTTTCTTAAATAACGATACATTTTTAGAGTCACGGATTTTAGGTGGAAGTGAGTTCCACAGTCGTACTGCATGAACAGAGAAGGAGTGGGAATAGAAATTAGTATTGTGGGAGGGGAAGTTTAGATGATGCTTTAGGTGGGATCTACACTGGACATCGGCAGGGCGAGTAAAGGAAAAGCGATCACGCAGGTATTCAGGGTACGTAGGGTTAAACAGGATGTTGAAAAGGAGACATAATACTCGAGTGTTCCTGCGAAGACGTATAGGGAGCCACTTGAGATCCTTGCGGAACTGAGAGACATGATCGTATTTCCTCAGACCGAAAACAAAACGGATACATAGATTTTGCAAGCGCTCAAGCTTATTTAAGAGCTCCTCCGTGGCATCCAGATAGCAGGCATCCGCGTAATCGATGATCGGCTGAATTAGAGCTTGAGCTAGATAGATTTTGGTTTTAAAGGGCAAAAGGTTTTGAAGTGATTTCAACGAGTGAAAAGAAAAGTGCACCTTACGACTAACCTCATTTACTTGAGCTCGCCAAGAGAGATTACTGTCAAATAAGATACCAAGGTTCTTAGCGTTTTCTGTGTAAGTGATGGTCGAACCGTCAAGGGATAAAGGTGTCAAAGTGGACACGTCAAGCGCAGTGCGATAGTAGCGACTGCCTATGATCATAGCCTGGGACTTTGATGGGTTGATCTGTAATCCATAGGACTTAGCCCATTCACTAATACTCTCCAGGTCACGATTCATGGCGTCAATTGCTAAGTCCACATCCGCAAGCAAGAAGTGTCGATAAAGCTGCAAATCATCTGCGTAAAGATGGAAGTTGGAGCTGATTACCTTAGTAACAGTATTTATGAAAATAGAGAAGAGAAGATGATAATGACTGCGGATCCTCGGAGACTTATGTTAGACATTTAGCTTTGTATTGTGCGTATCTGTGGTAACACTCTGAACATTAGCTGGCCTTACGTTGCAAGGAGTTTCAGAGGAAAACAAGGCCAGGTTACCACTGTAATAAATCAAAGACTTGATAAACCCGAAGGGTTGGGCAGAGGTATACCTAAAGTACACCAAAATTTCGTCAGTTATGTTTAAGTCCCATGTGATAGGGGGCGAGGCTATTGCCAACAATTGGGCAGAAAGCCATACTCAGGGCTGCTACTGAGAAATTCCAGATGGAAGAACCCAATAACACCTTGTCCGACCTGGGCGCGCTACTGCTGTAGCGCTAGGGTCCACTATCGAGGCAGTGTGAAAGACTTCATTCTAGCTAAAAAAGCTATTCAGATAAAAAACGATCATCATAATACCCTACCCCAATTTATTCAATTATTAAAAACGATCAAAGATACGCAATATTGATTAGGGACCGACAGCTGTACGCGACACCGTGACGAGAATGCTTTCCTCCACCAATCACAAGCTGTTCGTTTGTATTTACCACCAATGGGAAGGCTGGCAGCTGTTTCGAGCGGCATGATTGAACTCAGAACTGCCGTTTCAGTGGCGTGTTTGTTTGTATATTTTTTATGGCACGTCAACGGCAGGGAGCAGCGGGCGTGTTTCCCACCGCGAGTCATTGGAGGATGGTTCAGAAGTCAAACTTGAAAAAACTTCCTAATTTATGAATTTCAATATTTTACAACTTATTCTCAGGGTCAGTAAATATTGCCTCCACCTCATTTTTGCCGACCAAAATGGTCTCTTAGAGATAAAAATTTAAATATTTATGGCGAAAAATATAAATACTTTTTTATTTTTAACCGACTTACCAAAAAGGAGGAGGTTCTATGTTCGAAATTAGGTTTTTTTTTTTTTTTTTTGTGATTGTTCACGCATATCTCCGTCAATTTTGGACCGATTTTGAAAATTCTTTTTTTGTTTGAAAGAGTATGTTTCGAAATTGGTCCCATTTTAATTTGGTGAAGATCTGATGAAGGACTTCGAAGATATACAACAGAACTCTTCAATAAATTACGGCAAATCTCTCGGAATTGCTGCAATCGCATGTCTGTTTATTGTTTACGCCATTTCATAACATAACATCACGCCAGTACGCTCTAAAGGGGTACGCAGATCTCTCATTTCACCGGTAATACTCTAGTTTCATGATATTCGGGTAATCTATTTTGGCGTTATAGGTACCTTACTAAACAACTTGTACAACTAAAAAGTGAAAAATAAAAAGCTTTTTACAAAAAAATACTACCGACTTCCAAATAAAAAGACTAGAAAGTGAAAAATAACTTTATTTTTGGAAGTCGGTGTCTATAACGCAAAAAAATGGTACCTACCAAAGACACCGACTTCCAAAAATAAAGTTATTTTTCACTTTCTAGTCTTTTTATTTGGAAGTCGGTAGTATTTTTTTGTAAAAAGCTTTTTTTTTATTATTATTTATCGATAGGCTCGCGTTTGACCACTATCTCGCCTGATGGTAAGCGATGATGTGGTCGATGGTGTGAAGTGAATAGGTTACTTCTAGGCAAGCGTGCTTCAGCACGCTTGCCTAGAAGTAACCTATTCACTCTTGACTTAAAGACCCCAAGGTTGTAGCTATCAGGAAACAAAGACTCCGGCAGGGAATTCCACTCCTTAGCTGTGCGTACAATGAAAGTATTCGCAAAACGCTTTGTACGTATGGGTGGGATGTCCACCATGTACCGGTGGCGCATTGCCGTACGTCTAGTTGTCCGGTGATGGAAAGGGCTAGGCGGAATCAAATTGTGCAGTTCCATCGCACACTCCCCAAAATGTAAGCGATAAAAAACAGACAGACTGGCCACTTGGTGTCGATGTTCAAGGCTCTGGAGCTTTGACGCGACCAGTGCATCGTTGCCGATAAGCCTCTTGGCCCGTTTGTCAATCGACTCAAGTGCATCAAGTTGATATTTGGCAGATCCATCCCAGAGGTGAGAGCAGTACTCCATGCATTACCGAACTTGCGCTTTATATAATTTGAGCAGCTGTTCAGGCGTGAAGTACCGTCTCACCTTTGCAAGGATCCCCAACTTTTTTGCAGCCAACTGAGCCTTTGCCTCAATGAATGGACCAAAATTGAGGGTCGATGTTAACGTAACACCAAGAATGTCAAGATGGTCCGTTATCGGCACGTTTACACCACGGAAAGATGGAGCCGGGTGGAATGGGCTCTTTTTTTGCGGAAAAAAGACACGCCTGGGTCTTAACAGCATCTCACCGGAACGACCGGACCGAGACCGGATCTCAGGCCCAGTAGCCCGTGCGCACGGACACGTATCTCAGCAACCAGCAACCGTACTGTCGTCTGCGTAACCAAAGGTTCCGGGTTTTAGCAGGTCATTATGAAGTTGCGATGGTGTCTTTACTAAGCTCAAATCTTCCTGTTCGATTCCTGTTGCTTTACTGATACAATTCAGCTCAATAGTTTGCTGGGAGACAACCGAACTCAAATGTCTAGTGCAAAAGGTCTTGATGCGATAGTTCCTACGTGGAATATGGCTATCAATCTTGCATTATATGAATAATTCCTGGGTAAAAAAATAATTTTATTTAGGCTATCAGATTATCCAAAATATTGGACACGTATTTCTTCTTTAACAAATTAATAAAAGACGAACAATAAAATGCATCAAAGTTCAGGAGTGGATGCTTGTGTTGTCACTTCTAAGTAAAACATGTAACAAGACGTGACGTCACGCCAAATTTCAATGCACTGTATCGTCGTCGTTTTTAGGGTTCCGTACCCAAAGGGTAAAAACGGGACCCTATTACTGAGACTTCGCTGTCCGTCTGTCTGTCTGTCTGTCACCAGGCTGTATCTCATGAACCGTGATAGTTAGACAGTTGAAATTTTCACAGATGATGTATTTCTGTTGCCACTATAACAACAAATACTAAAAACAGAATAAATAAGTGGGGCTCCCATACAACAAACGTGATTTTGTTGCCGTTTTTTGCGATAATGGTACGGAACCCTTCGTGCGCGAGTCCGACTCGCACTTGGCCGGTTTTTTATTTACGTGACGGACAAAATATTATTTTTGGTCAACACCCGTAAATTTGAACTTCTGCCCATATTTTTATATATTGGTTAAAACACCATATCGCTGTTTCCACCCTCCGGTAATTATGTTCACACTTAGTTAAATATGACGAGCCGTGCTATTGACATGACGCCGTACATCGTTCACAATACCGCTCGATCTATTCTGTTTGTATGGGGTGATTGCTGATTAAAAAGTTCGAACAAAGTATGATTAAAAATAAATTGCAATGTAATAATTTTAATATCAGCCTGTGCGTCTCGAATCAATTTTAAACCGATTTCAAAAAAAGGAGGAGCTAGCTAGACTATACTTTTCACTGAAGATCAAACACGAAAGGGTCTCATACAATTTTGTACCCTGTTAATGTGGCCCAGTATTTTCAGCTGAACAATTAAAGACACAGTTCCACAGTAACGATGAGTGATGCAGTAAAATCATAGTCACCAATGCTCAACACTACATAGTCCACATTAAACATCATCCCAGCCCGTTAGAACCATGCACGTTTTTGCTGTAGGTCCTGGCCGTCGCTCCGAGACCTCGCAATTGACCCCGTGATCAATGTGCCCCCACAATTGTTAGTTACGGCGCCACCGACGCATAAGCAATCAGATGTATCATAGTTCATCTGAATCAGAGGCAGAATAGTACGATGTTTTGATGTTATCTTATTTTCAAGATTTGGTAGTAGCGCTTAGTATTTCTGAGTCAAATCAAATCAAATCAAATCAAATGTTTTTTATTTCACATAGGCCTACATGGGCACTTATAAAACGTCGACAAAAGGTGCACGGTTCGGGTTAGTCGTTTCCTGTGGAGAAGAACCGGCAAGAAACTCCACGGTTACTCTTTTAAAAAAATGGTTTGTTTTTACAATATTTCCACGTTACAGTATTAGTCAAATCCAATAATGTAATTGGATTATCAATTTATTCGACGTTGAAACGGAGAGGCCCTCAAAGATTTTCGTAATTTGATCAATAATGTGGGTCTAAGATTTCAAGCTCTTCAAATATCGCCGACTACTAAAAGGTCTTTATTACTAAATCGTGATCTCCATTAGGGCTAAACACAGACTCGCATTTGAGAAACATAAATTAATTATCAGTTAGGACTGTACCTACGAACCACTCTAAATCAATAAAAACCGGCCAAGTGCGTGTCGGGCCACGCGCAGTAATAGGGTTCCGAAGTTGCATAATAATGCGGACTATAAAGAGAGTTTTGTTGTTGTTACATAAACATTAGAACGGTTTCAGCGGCTCACAAAGTCTAAAAACGGGCCCACACAGGATTTTTTAATCTATATACTCGCGTTTGACCACTATCTCGCCTGAAGGTAAGCGATGATGTGGTCTACGGTGAAGCACGCTTGCCTAGATGTAATCTATTCACTCTTGACTTAAACTAAATAAGGACTAACTGGTAACTGAAGAAGGAGTTATAAAATCCAACTTCGCAACTGAAGTTAGAAAAATATTATATACTTGAGTACCACCGCGGGTGCGAATTGCGAAAGGAGCCGATACGAGCGCGCGTTAGAGCCACGGGGAATGGTATAGTTTGTTCCTGGATCCTTGCGTGCACGCTCCTTGTTCATTTCTCTTTAGTAATTAGAAAAAAGTCGAAGGTATTCACTTCAAATCCACCACACCACTCTGGAAACCACTACCACCACAACCACCACCATTTTACTGTTAAAAAGTTTACTGCCAAGTACATTTTATAAGTTGGTCGACTATTACTCGTAAACTTGTAAACCTGTTATGATTTCATTTTTGTATATTTTACATGGTTCGTAAGCATTATATTTACTCTGTTTTACACAGCTATCAACTTTATTTAAGTAATGTTTCAATGGCATTTGTACAAAATTATTACTGTTCCAAGTACATTTTATAAGTTGGTCGACTATTACTCGTAAACTTGTAAAGCCTTGTTATCCGTGATAATTTTCCTTTTAATTTCGTTATATTTACTACTGCCTTGAATTTTTTCACATAGCCTAGAGCAACCATTTCGCTGGCAGGGGGGGGGACACTTGACTCTAACTTATATCGATCTAAAAACATGGTTCACATGCACATGTGTTTGTCACTTTGTCACATTATCTGTCACTTTGACATTTCGAATTCAATCGTAGTGTGCGGCACGTTTGTTCTTCTAAATTTTAATGCTGATTATTTGTATGTATTTAAGGTAATACTGTGACAAATTCAATAAAATGGGAAAGAAAAATAAAGAATCTTTAGGGAGGGCCCTCATCAAGGACAGATTCGCGAAAAATCGTCACCGAAAACATGTCGAAGACAACACCATGGTTAGTATTTGTTTTTGTGATGTTTTTATTTTAAATAAACGTTTATATTTGCAACTTAAAGCTTAATTTTACGCAAACGAATCTCTGAATCGAAAAATGGTTCTAACAAACCCATAATATTTTTGAATGGCCAATCTAACGATACCCCACACCATGGGATAGATGAGAAAAAAAAAATACATCCCCACTTTACGTCTATGGGAGGTACCCGAAAAAAAAATATTTTTCATGATTTTATTGTACCACTTTGTCGGAATTATTAATATGTATATACGTGCCAAATTATAGCTTTCTAGTACTTAGATTCTCTGAGCTAAGCTGCGGACGGACAGACGGACAGAGCGAAACTATAAGGGTTCCTTGTTGACTTCGGAACCCTAAAAATAGAAAACACAATCATGAGTTGATCATTTTATAGACATATTCAATTATTATATCGAAAGGCAATATCAATTGACAGAAAGCAATACCATCACAGAAGATACAACCCTTTCTCTTCACAATAACCATTATTCATCTTTTACTAAACACGCGATGAAGAAAGACTATCTCAAACCACTTAAGACCTTCACAGAAACCGATATTAGATCCAAACCTTTGTTAGTAATCCGGAACCTTAGTTCCAGGAATAGTTCGCAATACACTCGTCTGTACAGTGAACCGCACGTGTATAGTTAGAAAGCCGACGTTGAACAAACAGACGTACGGCGATGCGCCATCATTTCATGGTGGACATCCCATCCATATGAACAAACGTCTTTGGGAATATTTTGAGTGTGCGTACAGGGAGTTTGAGTTTTCTGATAGCTGTAAAGCTGAGGGTTATTATTTCAAGGGTAGATTAACTTTAGGCAGGCATGATTGATCATGAGGAAACCTGAATTTATAGTTAGTTTATAATAAGTTTGTGCTCCATTGGTGTAATTGCTGCAAGGCGTTCCAGTGCGAGGATAAACGAATAAATAAATGAAAAGTCATCTCCTTCCAGCAGGTAAAATGTAGTGTTCATTCCGCCCTGGGGGTAGCGGAGGGGTCTGTCAGACTCCTACTGACTAAAAACCACGCCGGTGGGAGATGGAAAATCACAAATAAGCCGGGAGTCGCGGGATACTTCCACAGTCCCCATCTGGTGCCGGCCCGTTTCCTCGGGCCTCGATTTTGGGTTGGGGGGGAATGAGGTGTATGACCCCAAGCGACGTCTGAGAGGGGCTCGCGTGGAATACTACGCGCCGCCACCTCGGATCCTGAATTCCTGATGTGTGAGGGACGACGGATGTATGACGGACGAGTCCGTCAAACTCGACCCTATCTTAAGTATTATTAATAAAGCGAGAGCCGAATTTTGTTTGTTCAAATCTTTGGAATCACTGCACATAATATATTAGATGCAATAATCTTTCACCATTTGAAAGGCCAGGCCCCTATAACCATCTGGAATGATGTAGGTAACACAATGATTTCGAAAGGAAGGTTACCCCCATCTGAACATTTTATAGAAACCTTCTTATGACAAGCAAATACTCGCTCACTCCCGCCACAGATAACTATATAGTAGTCAGAGACACGCACACGGACCACTGACAACTGAGTCGCTTTGGTCCTAAACTTCAATTTTATAACCAGCGCGCTGGTGCCATTTAGTCGCGCGGTTGGCCTGGTCCTTACGCAAGTAATATATATGTCAATGAGGTAACATTATTACAGATGGTTTTATGCTATAAATTATTATGACCCAAAATGTTAATCATAAAAAAAACAATTGGACTTTGACAGCACCTTCATTTGGTTTCAGCAAGTGCTGCTTCCGAAGTTCATCTCTTACTACTTCATGTGGTTAACCGTACTCCTAGCTCAGCTGCTCAGTATACAGACGCGGAAACAGACATGCCTATTACGTTTATAGTCGGTCGTATCCTGTGTAAAACGGAATTCTATGCCTTTTATGTTATTGGCCGTTCTTGGAACATGTGAACAGAAGTGAGAAGAATGGTCATTTAGCTGGCGTTGTGTTGAGGTTTTGCTACGCAGTGTGATAATTGTAGGCTGGCTGTAAATGGAGTCTACTGAACTGTTTGGTCGTCCCGAAGTATAGTGGTAAACTGGTAATAGATCCCGTACTAAGCCAGCAGTCTCCTATATATCATCTCCTATATATAACTATAAAATCATCACAAATCACGCACTCTATACAGTCTTTTTGAAGAGGTCTGTTACTGTAGTATTTACTTACAGACGTAAATCTGGCATCCACTCAACCTATCGCAATCCATTGCTAAACTGAGGCCTTCATAGCTGCGCTACAATACCCAGTCTTGCGTTTTTCGCATCCACAGAAATCTGGCACACACCAGTATAATTCAGAACTTTCTCATCATCATTCTCTAGTCCTATTCCCACTTATTTGTTACGAGTATCTGCCCCCTTCAAAAGATACTTTTCTAGACGTATATGTATCATCCTTTCACGTCCCATCCAATCCAGCAGTTTAGAACCATCAACCCATATCATATTAGCTTCTAACATTACGAACTCTCACAGAAAACCAATCAAGAGACAATCAATACTTTACTCCCTGTTTTATTTATTGGCCTTTCCCAAGTAATAGCTATCCTGAACGGGCGGTTGTTTGCCGGATCCCACCTGAGCTGGCAACACATTAGGACGGCCATTCCGCCGCGGCTGCGTCGTTAGGAAAATTAAACACCGCGCGATGAATGTTCATACTTTGTTAACGTTACAGTTTGACTATTGGACAAGAGGGGTTCGATTACATTCTTCAACTACCTCGTTTTCACATATTAAGGAATATACCCTACTGTCTTTTAATGAAGCGTTTGTTCTCTTTTCTCACTCACATCTGCATTTATAAGCAATCAAAATTTTAATGAATTTGTGAATAAGGTCATCTAAATTGTTGGCTGTTGGTTGGTTTTAGTTTGCACTAAAAAGCCAGCCATAAAAGTGCGAATGGTTCACCTTTGGTAGTTATTCCGCCTACCACCTTGCTAACTAGGTAATATTTTTACTACAGTATTAGTACTAGAGCTGTTCTCATGTTCGAGCCTATACGACAATCGCTGTCATTTATTATAAGAGTACCAGCCAAAAACGTAGATGATTGACGAACTTGACTACAACAAAACCAGACAATGATGGCACTAGTCCGTCGCGACCCTTAGGCTAGCGCAGGACACATAAATCGCGCCAAATAAAGTCAAAGAGCCTATACGAGTGGTCACTATGTACTTTTAGGTAATTCTGGTGTATCCTAAGCACCCTCAAAGTTTAAGCCTATACGAAAGAAAAATAACCGCTGTCATTGCCAACCCAAAACCATGCATCAAGATGTATCACAAACTTGATTACATCAAAATTCCCCGAGCATAATAAGTCGACCTACAACAAAACCCTCGTATTCAGTCGATGATGGCACTAGTTCGCCGCAAGTCCGCGACCCTAAGTCGAGTAATAGGCTAGCGCGGGGCACATTAATCGCGCGGGTCAATTGAAGGGTCAATAGCAGCTACGCGGAACATCACTAACCAGAATAGATGTTACATTTCGACTAAACATCTTGATCATTGAACGAAAGTCTTACCCCGGGGTACGGCTGTTCAGTAAAAAGATTTTGGTTGTGCATTGATTCCTGTTCCAGATGAAGCATCTATACACAATAAAGAGGTCGACGACAAAGATTAAAAGGAAAAGAGTGAAAGGTAACGTAATTTATTCTGACAGAACTCTGTGACAAGAGCTTTCTGTTTCAAGACGCCCTAATTATAAGAACACTACGTGCACATAGCGCAATCAGTTGAACTTAGAAGTATGGAAGATGCTTCTCAAACATTGACCCATGGAAATGGGATACAGGCTTTTGTGATGGTCTACTAATTTAGATTAATTACCAAGTGGTCTACATCTAGGTCCATGGCAGAGAATTCTTAAGGCTTTTTTTTAACGAAAATGGCACTCACTGTAACAATCTATCAAATTCTTTTAGCATGATAGTACGCCAACACGCACAAATTAGCCCCAACCTTTACTGGCGTAAGCAAGTGGCGGGGGCACATTAATCTCGCGGGTCAATTGCGCTGAACGACGGCCGCGTGGAGCATCACTAACAGGAATAGAATTCACACCATCATCGTACAACACTATGTGGAACCAGATCGTATAATTTGATATTCGGTTACAACTGGTTTGGATTTTATTCGGTCTGATTAATGTCTATTTGGAACATTATGCTAGTTCATGAATCGAAATAATTCATTTGACTTTTTAGCGTGACCCAATTACGTGCTTTGACCAGAATTCAGGCACTTTGTCAGCGCTAGGACTCGCCTTGTAAAAGTCTTGGCGCCATGATGCCATGAACAGGCATTATATACATACATATAAGTCTATCCTGAGACAAAGTAAAGTTTATTCATGGTGTTGTAAATAATAATCACTCCTGATTATTGAAACCTACTCGAAATATGCCTCCATTACATCCATTAATGACTTGCCCAGTGGCCTACAAATCGGGCTATATTCTATATGATTAAAGTTTTAAGCTTATTTTCACGGCACTACACCTAGAGTATAATTTGATTAACTTTACCCGTATCTCCTTGATAACCAGCATTCTTACCTGCAACAAAATAACATGAACATTAATCATTGCAGTATAAACAGTATTCAAACACAAGGAACTTATATCAGACAAAATTATCCTAAGTAAACGTACTATCGGAATAAAAGTCTCCATGACCTGATCCAGGACAAGATGTCTACTCGTATAACATGTTTCATTCAAATCTGTTCAACCGTAAAAACGAGAAAAAGTAACAAACAGACGGAGTAAAGGCATTTATAATATAAGAAGTATCAATTATAATAGCATAAAAACAATATTTCATCCATTAAAACCAGCTTATATACTACACCTAGACGAGTTACTCAGTACTGATTACGTAGACAAAAGCTAGCGACGAAGCGACCGTGCAACAAGGCGACAACGCGAGCGGAGCACCCTGGTAGAGGGTTGTCGGCGAGCGGCAATTAATTTGGTCTGAAGCGCTAATTTGAGTAGAGAAGTCAACCTCCCGGCGCGCTCCGTCTCCTGGTCATAGATCAGATTGTAGGTCGCAGACAGGTAAAGTGTAGGGAGAGAATACGATGTTGTTTGATGCCTATTTCTATTGAATGGTTATTTTTACTGTCATTTACAAACATGCCTCAAGAAACTTGTGCTTTAATAATAAAGGCCCCACCCACGGGTCGATCAAGGTTAAGCAATGCTTGCTGAGATCAGTAGGTGCAGAGTAGGTGACCATCTTAACATAATATGATTACATACTGAGATGCCTCCGTACCTCGGCAAGCACGTTGATCCGTCCCGGCTGTTATTCGTAAACCTTTTAAAGTCGTTACGGGTTTCCAGAAGCCAGGCAATCTGTCACCAGTCTTGCCAAGGGGTTTCGTGCTACCCACTTACTGGGTTGGCGTGGTCAGACAGGCAGTAGCTCCATGTGCAAACTTACCAGCATCCGGTTCCAGCATCGCAAAAGAAACAGTATTTGCAACCAACATCCGGCATCGCAAAAATTCTGTATTAGCAACTAAATAGAAACTTTACAAGATAGCTCCATCACGAACCAGCAATTTGTTTAACTCAACGTAGTACGGGCGAATCGCCAGTTTTAAATTATTCACCTCTCCACCTAATACCAGCGGATAAAGTTACCGTTTATTTTATTTATCAAAATAAACGCTAAAGCGAAGATTTCAGTTAACCGATATGCAAAGGAAAATCAAAATTTCTTTATCCTCACTCATTTAGAAACGATTTTGTGTAATTTTCGGATAAAATTTTCAATACTTTCATAATATTTTGCTAGGCTTATGATACAGTATACATTATATTGATATTGACAGCCCTGGCTCGGATTCGCTTCGCTAATTGGCTGGTGACGCGGTTGTGTATGTGTGAGCGTTCATTAACACTTGGGTGCGTACGTGTAGGAGATAGGGTTGTTACTGAGTTTGTTGATAAAAGAAAAGTTTTGATTGACGGCGACTTTAAAAGTGAGTTTTACACTGTTGATATAGTAAAGTACTTTTTGTTATTATTGATAGGCTCGTGTTCAAGGAATATTTCACCAGTTGGTAAGCGATGATGTGGTCGACGATAGAGCACGCCTGCCTAGAAGTTAGCTATTAAATCTAGACTTAAATTATATCTCTCAGGGAACACAAACTCCGGCCTGGAATTCCACTCCTTAGCTTTACGCACTATAATCATTTTCGCAACCATTGCTATAAATTATATTCAAACAAAATATTTAATACCTAATACAAAAACAAATTAATTTATTTAAAAACCAAACATTTCTCCATCACAATAAATTACTCACCAGTCAACTCACTTTTAGTGCCATACCACTCATTTGGCTTGAAATCAAGTCGGCATGTGGTTCTAATCACGCGTCAAGAAAAGCTTTAAAGACACATTTTTATACGTTTTTTAACGCGTTCAGAACCGGTTGTTTTTAGAAATAAAACATCTATGGAGGGTGACGATGAACTAAATATACTTTTTATTGTATCGTTAAGGGTGAATGGTGGATAATTATTGCTTGACGGTGACGCAAAGAAGGGGACTCTCGAAAATGGTAGACGGTTTACTATAACACAAAAATAACAGTGTTTTAGTGGGGTTAGTCGTCGGTAATGAGTGTTTAACTTCGGTTTCTTGCTTGATTTATTTTGTAACAGAATCCGGAACTGTGTACACGGAGTGAAGTCACGGTTCATTCAAATCTTATCTAACTGACTATTAAGATTTTGACTATTCCTTTTACGTACCCAAATGACTATAAAGGAGTTTTTAAGGGACTGTTTATCAGATTACACTAGTATTTTCACCAATATCCTTAAAGTTGTTTGGCAGCTAAAATGGCTATTGTGGTGGCAATTCCCTAGACAGTGACTCGAGTTTAAATAATATCAGAGAATATCCTCAGAGCAAATCTGCGTCAATACTCAATTATTATATGCAACCTAGTACTGGCCACTATGGCAGGTTATAACAATGTAAGCCCGATAGTGTTTTGTTATTATACGACAGCCAGACTCCAACCGGCGTTTTACCTCCCTACATCCCTGTATGCTTCACACAGGGACACTACCACTATACGAACAATATTTCAACATACAGCCAGGCGGCGAGAGACGGATCAATTAGTAGGTATTACTGCATCCCCTGCACAAACACGTCAGGCTGTCTGCTCAAATAAACTAACAGAGTGCGGTAAAGACAGACTGTACACACTGACAACGTTTACTGAATGATTTAGTGTGAGTAGTGAGTAGCACACAGAACATTATCATCACATAGGGCTGCCACTGTAATTTAAGTTTCAGGATAGATAAATTGTATTGTATCCAATCTTGTCCAGGGGGTATTGTGTCAACATGAGAAATGGATAGTAACGTTTCCTTTTCCATCATTAATACTATCACCATGATCCCAATCATCGTCATCTGCTTAGCCTTTGCCTAACTGTTTAGGCCTATCTGACTTTCACAGCCCAGGGGTATAGTACTGGGTACCCCTTGTTAGACAGCAGCTCACGCCCGATGTGGTTATATTTCAAACCTCGTGGAAGTTTGTTATCAGTAAACGATTGCTGAAATCTGGTATCTTGACCTTCACATGTTTCTTCTCATACAATAATATGCAAATGAACCACTTTTCCACTAGAGTGGTATTTCTGATGCTTATTTTCAGTACTAGTAGAGTAGCTAGATACGGCAGCAGTGGGGGCGAGTGATAGAGCGGAGTTGGCGCTCTCGACCGGCCGGGGTTGCGCCCTGACAATCCTGCCATGCGAACGAGGTATAAGCGGGCAGCGGATGAGCTTCTTTTATTTTATTTACTTCGAGGACAGGCCTGATTAAATGCTTCATTTGTTTTGGTTTTGACTTGGTATCAAGATATTTTTTATATGTCTGTAAAAGATAATTCTTGAATACCGATCCGAATACGAAAATTATTTCACAAGTAAAAAGTTACTGTCGCTGAGTATCGTATCAATGGCTTTAGACAGAAATGCTACAAAATAGCAATTTGTAACTGAAAACGACTTCCTCCTTGAACAAGAATTAAAATATTCGCTCGTGATCACATAGACCACGTGCGTGTAGGGAAATATTCAACAAAATTCGTAGCGGGAGTGAATCTGTGGGGCTAGCTTAGTATCTATATCTACAGTATACGAGTTAGAACGGCATTGCCGAAGATACGAAACGTCCATTAGTCTTTTTTATTATTATTACTAGCTGACCCGGCAAACTTTGTTTTGCCATAAAAACACCAAACATTGATCTACTCTACCTACCCTACCCTACCTACAATACCCTACCTACCCTACCCTACCAACCCTACCCCACCTACCCTACCTTACCCTACCCTACCTACAATACCCTACCTACCCTACCCTATCTACCCTACCCTACCTACCCTACCCTACCTACCCTACCCTACCTACCCTACCTACCCTACCCTACCTACCCTACCCTACCTACCCTACCCTACCTACCCTACCCTACCTACCCTACCCTACCTACCCTACCCTACCTACCCTACCCTACCTACCCTACCCTACCTACCCTACCTACCCTACCCTACATAAGTACCAAAAAATTTTTGTTCTTATTTTTTTTTTTATAAGGACCTTCTCCTATCAATAACAAACACAACAAAAAAAGAATTAACGAAATCGGTCCAGCCGTTCACGCGTGATGCCGTGACCAAGGGAAATAGGGATTGATTTATATATATATACTAGCTGACCCGGCAAACTTTGTTTTGCCATAAAAACACCAAACATTCATCTACCCTACCTAACCTACCCTAACTACCTACCCTACCCTACCCTACCTATCCTACCCTACCCTACCTACCCTACCCTACCTCCCTACCCTACCTACCCTACCCTAACTACCTACCCTACCCTACCCTACCCTACCTACCCTACCTACCCTACCTACCCTACCCTACCCTACCTACCCTACATATCCTACCTACCCTACCCTACCCTACCCTACCCTACCCTATCTCTCAAGTTGGATCGAACCGCACATGGTGTGCGAATTTTATTATAATCGGTTAAGTGGTTTAGGAGTCCATTGAGGACAAACATTGTGACACGAGATTTATATATATTAAGATAGATATTTGATAGGCTCGCGTTTGACCACTATCTCACCTGATTGAAAGCGATGGAGTGGCCAACGGTGAAGCATGCTTGCTCAGAAGTAATCTATTCACTTTCTTTTTACTTTCTTTTGCGATAAGTCTTATGTACTTTGTGCGCTGATAATAAAGTCCTTTAATCGATGTCTAAAAGTCTCTCACTCTGCATTTCTTGCCTACAACCTCCACACCTCTCTTAGAAAGCCAATATATCCATGACAGGACAGTCCCCGCTCCATCCTATCCTTTGCACCACCGGCTTGTGTATAACGTCTGCGGATTTCCATTACAGGCGCACCTCCCCGCCCCACCCGTCTGACACATGTTACTGTTGCGTCACTCATATTTGGCCTGCCTATGAATAACAAGCCTCACTGAGGACTGGGTGTTGTGGGCAGAGAAGATTGAATGGTCAACTCTATAAACTAGGGGACATAATCTTGTTTGGTTCATTTGAAAATCGAATGTGTTTTTGTGATGCCTTGAATCAATGACCGAGTTATTCTTCCTTTGTGTTGATTAACTCAAATATAGTCTCAACTATTCAGATTTTGTCCGACCAGTATGTAGCTACTTGGACATCTGTGTTATTTGCCACATTCGAATCCTGAAAGGCGCAGGAGGTGGGGCATAACTTGCGAAAGGGCTCCACGCCGGGACTATCTTTTGGATGGGTCTATGATATTCCAATTTGATGGCCAAGTTTTTCTAGCGACTAACCTGTGCAGTGAACTATGCAGATAACTATCATTCATTAAGCTAGATATACAAATAAGGATGTCAATTTTGCATGTTTCATTCCGAAAGTAATGAAAGGCACTCTCAGATTTCAAAACCCTGAAGATATTGATATACACTTTGCATATTAATGTACCAGACTGCCCTATCTGATTGCCACCTACTCTAAGGCCACAAGGCAGTCTGTTACCAACTTCATTGGGATCAAGGCGATTACTGTTAGTAATCGTACACCCTCGCCACTTCGGGAGTACCGAGCTCTCACTACCGCAGCGTCATACATAGCTAACAACCGCCGGGAATCACCACTCTAACCAGAACTACCGCAGCCTCCGCAAACCTACTCTAACGCGCCACAGAGGGTGACCAATCCATCCGTCGAGGGGTCAACTTAAATTAGACGGTACACAAGCCGCTTCCGACCTTACGTTTCGGGGCGAATCAATTTCCATTTGGGCGCCTCGCGTCGACGTCGACAGTGTCATTTGAAAGTGAACTCAGTGGCGGCAACAATAAAGTATAATTTACACAGACAGGGATTTCATCGAGATTTCTAAGGGTTGTTTGTTGAAGTAATACGTGATTTGCGGCGTCGACTTCAGAGTCGATTTTCGTAGTTGCGTGTTCTTATTGTAGGGGTATTTTAGATGTATTTTTATATGGATGGTGGTAATCCTTGGTGGCGTTTGTTCGTCAAACTTTAATTAAAAGTTGGGCGGGTGTCGCTGGATAAATAAGCGTCAGTGTATTATTAGATTGACGCGTCCGCTCAACTGTTTTGATTTGATGACACGGCGCTTTCCATCGGCACTACGATTTGATTGATAGAGGGGGAGAGCAGATTGAATTGAGATTCGCTTCGCTTGCGGAAGAGCGCTCTTTGTGTGTCTACAGGATCGATTTAAGTGAGGGATTGAATTAAGAGAAGTTGCAGACAGATATCTTAGGTTCAATGGACCATTATGTATCAGTTATTAGCTTGAGGCGTCATTGGTATACACTTGAACCTAATGGTCCTTCGATCCGGATCGCAAGAACTTTTCACTGGTATGAGATATATCTACAGATATTTTGATTAAACCGACGATGATGAGATTTTGAGAGTACAAACATTCTTCTTCTCTACGTATCGATTTAACACAAATTTTGTCCAAACAGAACGTAGCCACCTGGATAGCTCTGTCGTCGGCTTCGTTTAAATCATCATCGAAGGTGCAGGTGGTTGTTCATGTTTTGCAGAAAAGGAGGTGACACATATCCTGTAAAGAGGCTCCACACTGGCATTGTGTTTTGGGATGGGTAAATTTAGCCAGATTGTTTCTGCAGCGACCCACTGCAATGTGGTCAGTACATTCATGCCATAATTACAAATAGGTAATCAAACAGCCACTTTACTATCTATCGTTTAAGGCAATTAACGAGCTATTACAGATTCACCGAACCATAATAGGTTATAGAAGCAATCATGAAGCCACCGCTTAGAGAACCCCTGCTAAGCCGGACCCGGGGGGATACTTTTATACAACCGCCCCCGATCTGGATAAGGATATCCGCGTCGGTTTATAAGGTTAACCGGACAGGGTACCGACTTAGTAGTAGGGAGCCGGGTAATGTTATTGAAGTAAATACCGTCTCAAGTGGCGGAATATGGAATAAACTCTTACGGGCTTTAATCTTGAAACAACTTCTATGAGTGGCGATACTTAAGTTGGTACGTACAGCCAACGCACAGTACGGAATAGACAGCATAGCGTATCATCAGAGCAGTGGTGGCATAGTGTTAACGGCCGCGACTTACAAGATGTAGGTCGTGGGTTCGAGCCCAGGCAGGCGCTTTACTGTGTGTAAATTATTTCGTTACCACTGCTCTCAAAACGGTGAAGGAAAACATCGTGATGAAACCGGCATGTCTTAGAACCAAAAATTCGAAGACATGTGACATCCACCACCCCGCACTGGGCTCACACATAACCTAACATCACGCCTGTATTCCATGAAGGCTTAGGCAGAGAGGCACCTACAGTTAATCATCATTCCATCAGTTGTTTTTAAGTCCCATGTAATAAAAACATGATGATGCTGAATGAATGGATTTTTCAAAACAACGAAAGTCTTTGTAGCCATTTAATCCCTAATGGACGTCGATACAGCAAACAACATCACGCTAATTCGCCGAGCGATGTTATACCAACAAGTGCCAACAACAGATGCGTATCGGGGATTCCATTGAAACGGCGGGTGTACCGCAACATGATCAGTTAGCTGGAAAACTGATTAATATAGAATTACCAATTAAGGGCTATCGAATACAATCTGTATGTATTTTTTGATAGGGTCGTGGGACAAGAAGATTCTACTGCAAATACTTCCTTCTCATGAGTGAAATAACTTGTTCGTAGAATAGAAAGTAAGGCAAATTGCCATGCTCACTTTGGGAATTCGTCAAGAGAATAAGTATCCGCGACTGACCACCAGTAACCAAGCATATGGTTTTTATCATTTGGATCCCAAAGACGTACAGTGACAAAAAAAAAGTGTGCACTCCCATCCCAATTCCGGAAGACCTCATCATTCACTTCAATACAGTTAATCATATCAACACTGCAGCCGAAAGACGTCCACTGCTGAACATAGACCTCCCTTAAGTGTCGCCACATTGACCAGTCCTGTGCGTCTCGCATCCAGCGCATGTACAATACAGTTTGTAGGCAGTAGAGCTTCAATAGACGACCCAAGTTCAACAGTTTTATTCACATCTACTAACAATTGCAACACACCTCATTTCAACCCTTACTAGGGCTATGACATACCTCCATTCTTCCCAAAACGGTATAACAAACCCAGAAAGTCCCGTTTCCCACAACGTAATGATTGCGGTAGGTAGTAAAGTTACATATAAATTATCGCGGGGCGGTAATTGGCGGGCTGGCGGGGCGCGACAAATCTGACGGCCATTTCCGACGGGTACCGTACACCCCACCGCCGGGTGGTGGGGGCCTCGGTTGAAGGATGGTGTAAGTGATGAGAGCGAGCGGTATTAACAGGTTGTTAGGATGAGCGGGGTAATGAATCTCCATTAGCCATTTTATAAAGAGGAAAGTTTGTTTCTGTTTGTTAAAGATAATCTTTGGAAGTACTAATGATACATCATCATCATCATTTCAGCTGAAGGACGTCCACTGCTGGACATAGGCCTCCCCCAAGTGTGACCATCTCGGCCCCGTGAATGTCGCATCCAGCGGATTCCCACAGCCCTGACCAGGTGCCCTAAATAATTATTCAAAGCTCCATTATCAGTCAGGGTTGTATGCTACTCCCGGAAATATGCACGCATTTTACGAGATAAGAGCTGGTTAGTAATAGGAAATTATCTCTTGTTAATCTAAATTATACATAGAACCTAGGCAAGAAGATCGATAACCGCAAAGCAAATAATTCTCTTTAGCTCTGACGGCTTCAAAACTCTTTACAGTCAACCTATCTGTATCTATAGTCTTTGGCTGGTTTACATAGCCTCATCGATCAACTATAAGGCGCACCACAGGTTACCTTGCCATATGGCGAAGTATCAACACTTTCCATCGCAACTGTCGCCTACATAGTAGATACACCTGCCATGATCTCTTCACCACCCTTGGTTGACTGGTAGAGAATTCCTGAGGTCATTAAATCTAGCTAAGTACCAGGGGCCAGGCCAGGCAGGTCTGGCCTCCCACTAAGTGGACCAATGACCTGGTAAAGGTAACGGGAATTTGCTGGATGCGAGACGCACGGGATCGGTCAATGTGGGGGGGATTCCTATGTTCAGCAAGGGACGTCTTTCGGCTGAAATGATGATGAAGTACCTCTGGACATGAAATCTAAATAAATACAAGTTCTTCCTACCGCTCGCCGCGTTTTCTACATTCCAACTGTCCGCTTGTGCCTCGGGCAGGCGCAACAAGGAGTCGGGACGATATCGTGCGCGCGCACCTCGATAGGGTGACAATGGTATCGCGGGTTGCGAAACGGTCCCGCTCCCGGTCGGGTCGCAACCCCCGCAGTCCCTCAGATACTCACTATTTATTACGAAACTCCACTTGTACGAGAACAAAACTGGTGATTGGGAGATTTAAGCAGGAAATTGGTATTTTTTGTTATATCCTTTTTCGTATTGAGACGTAAGTGAGATACGTCATGCTTTGGTGACTCTTACAGGTACCTTGAATTTACCATATGCGTTTTACGTTTAACACATCAGAGGCTCTAGACAGTGTCATTACATTAACGAAGGCGACTGTTGAAATGCCAAAATGTAACGGATGTGACACGTGACATTTCGAGAGCGCTTGACATACCCATACATTTTTGGCATTTTTCCAATCGCTGAACACATCCGTTGGTAGAATGCCACGTGTCTATAGAGCTTCAGGAGCAAACCATACACATCCATAGTAACAATTTGACTATCTTTCAGTGATTTTCATAGTTATTGCTACTAAGGAACCGTCGCTAGCCGTAATAAGAAACAAATAAACTAGGTACAAAAGAAAGTGCTACAACCCTAGACCAATAAACCCTAAATCCTACTTGACGAACCAATGAACCCAGCAATTGAAGTAGCCAATCACTGTTAGCAACTTCATAACCTCCTTTCAACATCGTCTCAATCCGTACCTCGACGTGAGCGGTCCGTGGCACGTCATCCATCACCGGTCCGGTTGACATTTTGCTCTCGAGCCGGTCAATTAACCCGTCTGTGGGACCCCCGCGACCTACGGGGGGATCGGCCCGACCTAACGCGTATAATTATCTTTATGGCTACGGGCTCTCGTGCTAAGAGCTGTTAGGGGTTTAATGATACGGTATTTATATAAATTGGTGTTTGTAACATGTTTTATTTGCGAAATTACCAGTTCTTTTTCAAAAAATGTAAGGAATAGACAACCTTTTTTTACAGCTTTGACCTGATGCTAAGGGATGGTGTGGTTGACGGTGAAGCACTTATGCCTAGAAAAAATCTTTTTTTTTTTTTTTTTATCTGTTATAGGCTTGCGCTTGACCACTATCTCACCTGATGGTAAGCGATGATAATGGTAATGGTAATCTATTCACTCTTGACGTTAAAAAAACCAAGGTTGTAGCTATCCGGCAACACAGGCAGGGAATTACGCTCCTTAGCTGTAGAGAGCTGTGCTCCTTATACAAGACCAAAAGTTATGGTCACATTTTTTTTATTGGCATATGTTTCTTTAAATTTTGTTGATTTTAAGGAAAACATTCAGCGAACTTTTGGACCTCGCCACATATGTTAGAGGAATAAAGGAAATCAAAATTATGTTTACCTGGATGCGGGAAGTACGGCGAGCCGATGTTCATCGTAGGGGGAGGCGCGCGGTAATCCATCACGACACACTACACGCACATCACAGACACGACACAGGCGCCGTTCGCGCGCACATAACACTCAACATTTTCCCCGTCACTTTTCGTTTCACCGTTCAATTTCCGAATGTTAAAAATGTTGAACTCTCCTGGAATACAATACAAGTGTTGCGAACGTACAAGGTGAGGGCTATCGATATCGATGCGCGGGCCATTGTGTCAGAGCATTTTTATCTCCGGCTGATGTCAATTGGCGCGTGATTTAGCGCGGCTGTCGGTTGGCGCGCATTCTCCTTCAGTCTCGCTGGGACCACTTTATACTCTCAACTCATAAATAATTAAGAGGGCGCCAGGAGCGCGACGGATGAATCGAGCCGTGTTCGTTGCGCGCATTTAAACTAATTGATGTAAGTATTCTGTGCCGGACTGGTTTACACGCACTTGTTGGACTATTTCTGTATTTATGACGCCATTAAAGTTAATAATGCGAGATAAGTTTTATTTAATAGTTCGAATAATTTAGATGGAGCGCCGTTTATTTACGGTGTGGTCGTTGCGGCCTTGTTTAGGATTGATTAAAGTACTTAAATTGTATTCTAAGGAATTTAGAGTATAAGAAAGATGTAATGATAATGTATTCTATCTAATAAAGTATTTCGGACACAGACATGATAGTGCCAACTATAGAGCACACACATCGGAATTCCTACTAATGAAAATCCGTTTCGTAAACAAGAAAGAAAGTACGAGTTAAATCCAGACCAAGTCATTAATTCATTCCGCCAAATAAGGATAAGGAATTAAATTTCAAATGAAGTATCGATAAAATTGTCACACCGATCACGTTCGCCGAATCGGAATTTCAAATGTAACGTTAAAAAAAGCGTCAATTACGTCGTTCGGTATAATTGAATGGGTTCCGTCGAAGCAGCTGCTCCCGACCAAGACCGCTTGAAAAACTGCCCTCTCTATATCCACCTAGTGTTTATTTTTATACAGAATCGATTAAAATCATTTGCGGAGTTATTTCTACGAATGAAAGGACGATTTCATATTAATTAGGTAGCTATGGCAATCCAATTAATGAGTTTAAACATGAAATCGAACTAATGAAAATTTATACGCAGAATATTGATGTAACCTATGTTGTTGTTGTATGTTGTATTGACCGAAACGCAGTCATAATATCGATATTAATTACTACACAGCACTATTTAACGGTTTTAATCAACAGATACCAAGCTTCCAAATGCATTTACCGTATAACATTCAAACACAACCATTGGAATAAAACCCGCCAATTGTGAGAACGACAGATCAAATGGGAAAAGTAATAAACGAAATCCGTTTGAACAGACATACGGGGTACGGACCAAAAAAAACGGCTTTGACTCCGGTATTCATATGATTGTTTTTCATTCGGCTTTTGTTCTGGTGACATAATTTTTTATACAGCTCTTCGATTTTTTTAATTCGATTGGAGTTGACCTGCTTAAGTTAGTTATATTGGAAGCAGAATTTATTGCTATGTTAATCTGGAGTAACGAGATCTTTTCAGTCTTAATCAGGATTACGCGATATTCTATTGGATTTTGCTCGATTCTTAGATTTATAGGATTTGTTACGATCTCAGTAATCTTCCGATTCTATAATTCTTACCCATGAAAAGATTAAAAAGTCAAGGTTAGTAACAGGGCTGATTGGCTAGGGGGTGCACCATTCTTACATAACTTCCACCATTGGCGGAAGCCTCTTTCACTGAAGAGTATATAGACTCTTCAGTCGAAACTTCCGAATAAAATATAGTTCTTCATAAATGGGAGTCCTAAATTAAAATAGCGTGAAGAACATGAGGTGGGACGCCGTATTTGGCTTTTCAGGAGAAGCTAAACACCGAGAGAAATGGAATGAATGAAAGAGACCTTTGCGTAAGGAGTTGGACAATTCAGACCAAAAAAAAAACGAATTCGAAGTCGCAACTGATTAAAGCCAAGATTGTGGGCTAAATATGTTAATAGTAACCACAAAAAGAAAACACAACAATAGCGTGTAAACAGACATAGCAACCAACACGAGTCCTTACAAAGAGCTCAGCAGTACTCGGTACATTATAGGTGGTCAGGGGACGATTAAAACGCAACAGGCGCGACCGCAACCGGGTTCCGTGTATTCCGAGCCCGATGGAGTGTGAGGGGGGTCACGGGAGAGTCACGGGCAAGGGGGGAAGGTGGCAAATTAACAAACACGAAGCTCTTCACCGAGGCACGCACAGAAAGCCATAAAACCACATAGTGGTCAGGCGGAGTGTGGCGCTTTCAGCGTGAAGCTCCGCTGTATTACAGCATTGTAGCTGTAGCTGTGGTACGGCATTCTTTGCAAGGTTGTGGAAACGTGGAAGTGTCATAACTTTGGTATGGCTGAATTCCTTGATGGAGCGTAGAATTTGCTGTGTATGTTTTTGCTAGTATGAGATAGTAGAAGGAGCAGCGTGTCAAAGTTTAAAGGATACATGTTTCTAACGGCATATATTTTTATCCGAGATATACTGTCGTATTGAGAAAAAAAAAATTAATAAAAAAATCAAAAAACCCGACTGCTTGAAAAGCGAACTAAAAAGACGTAAACAAGGAGAAAATCATGCTGTGCTGTCGGAGGATACATCTACGCGAGCTGGCTGACTAAAACCAGACGTATCCTCCGACTGCACAGCATGATTTTCTCCTTGTTTACGTCTTTTTAGTTCGCTTTTCAAGCAGTCGGGTTTTTTGATTTTTTAATTAACTTTTTTTATTTATAACATTTTAGTTATTTTTTTTCGAATTGCGTACATTTAAACATATAAGTGTTATATATTTTTGGAATCACCCCTTAAAATCCTTTATTTTGATACCCCACACGATAGGTATGGAAGAAAAAAAAAATTTGGGCCCCTACATTATGGCGCCCAAAAACCGCCATTTTCCTATTTTCCAATTTTCATGTAGCCAGTGACACTCGCGGGGTTAAGACGAATCGATTGACGTAAGAACCATCAAAATCGGCCCACGCGTTTGGTCTCTAGAACGCCACATAGGAACAAACATACATACATACATACATACATACTTACATACATACATACATACATACATACATACATACATACATACATACATACATAGACTGATAAACACATTACCCTCCTTCGGCAGTCGGGTAAAAACTAATTTCACAAATAAACGATATCTGTAGTTGAGATATTAAGACATAAGACGATAACGAAAATGATCAGTTTAAAACGGCAAAAGATGCAGACTGTTCTCATAAAGACGACTACTCTACTGCAGCAAAACCGTATCATTCCAGCCAGCTTAGCGAATACAAAGCAAAAAATAAGCGCTGCACCGCTAAATGTCGCGTTGCATATTTACAAACAGAACAAACACGACACCCGGGGGAGGTAAGGTAGGCCGCCTTAATGGAGATGTACGCTAAACTGGATTTTTAAGTGTTGTAATTAAAATAAATTATTTCCAGCGCTGTTTAGTACTGTAAGTGCTTGTTGTGGAGACTGTACCGACTGTTATTACTGACCCAGAGGTATAATGCGGTGACGAAATTATGTTGTTTAGGAAAATAAATGAAAATTTACGAAAATGTGTCAACACTGCGAGTCCACCATGCAAAGGAGCTTTAGAATTACAAATTCATCGTAATCAAATAATCCTCCCCAAATTGTTAGAGGTGCAGACATCTGTTGCTACAACGTACCAACCAATTACGTCGCAACACTAATCAAAAACAACGTACAAATAAATAAAGAATCATCCAAGTTGAATACAACCTACAAGCCCGTGCTGGAGGCATCAAATATGCATCTCTTAATCGTGCCGAGAAAATCAATAAGCATACTGTAGACTTTACAGCACAAGTCCATTTAGAAGTTTGCGAGTATAAACCGCAACTGTAAAGCGTTGGAGACGAGTTTCGAAATTTGGTAGTACATGGGAAACTTGGGGAATTTAATAAAGGAAATATTTGATACTATAGTCTTACTTGCTTGTCTTGCTTGCACAAAACAGTAGTTTTGTGGCAACCGATAAAGTAATACGAAGAGTGGGATACAAATCAACAGTTGAATGGCGTCAACTGTCTATGAAAAGCATGACACATACTCATGTAAAGTAATGGAAGAATGTGGAAATAGTGTTATTTAATTTAATACACCATTGTTTCTTCAAATGTTTGTGGGATTACTAATACAAACAAAGACTTAGATGTAGCAGAAAGTTATGTAATAGAAAACAGTAAGAAATCAATTCTTACTGCTATTATATACTACGTGGTTTTGAGCTCAATGTTAATACCAACAATTTGATCGATAACGTGCAAAGAAGTAATAAACCTCCCTAAGCTAATATCACAATTCATTTTTGACGTAAAAACTGGCAACCGTACATCTGAATCTGCAACCGCAGTTCTCAAGCTGTATAATACTTTACTCGCCGTTCTACAGGCATTTATAGTAATAGGTAATAAAACACTTATTTTAAACAATAGCAAACATACTGGAGTTTACGCTGAGGCAGTTGTATTTACAGGGTAAGCGGTGGCTGTGACTCTGTAAACGAGGTATTGGATCGTGATGAAAACCGCGGCAATGTCGATGAAATAATATCAACAGATGCTGTAATAATCAATATGTGGTTTAATGCTTCTGATGCCAGTATATGTATTTAGTTAGTTAATTCGTAGTAAAAATTTATATTTCGTGGAAATAATTAATATTTCCTTGTATATTACATATTAGTTCTGGACTTAGTTTGCAATTTCGGAAATGAAGCAAAATCGCCTTTGCCAAAACTGATCAGATACAGTGAAGTGGATCGCTAAATTCTATGTTAGTGCACCTCTCGATAAATATCTAATATACTCCAGACTTATTTCTATCGCAAGTCTTATAGACTTTGCGTTGTCTATCAGCCAATCAGCCAGTTTCATTGGAACTGTTTCATCTATATTTCCAGTACATTGTGTACGAAACTTAGTATGCATATAGATAATACAGCTCGAGTGGTCTGACCCGCGGGGAGCAGAGCTAACGTTATTACTTTTGAATGGAGTAGACAACGTGCAGCGAACTGCGTTTCATTTCGAGATGCAGCAGTGTTATGACACAGTACATGGATGAATAGAGAACCTTGTATTTTCATATAAAATTCTGTTTTGAGAAGAGAGGAGCTTGTGGCTAAATAATAACAGCCGCACGAAACTACCTTTTTGGTTAAGCAACGCTTGCCGAGAATAGCATAAAACGAACTGAGGAGGAGTTCGGAGGTCGTTTGTAGACCTTTGACAGTTGTAGGTAGTCAGGAACCTCAAATCTGACGTCATTCTTGCCAAGGACTAACGTGTTACCCAGTTGCTGGACATTGGATAGGCAGTCGCTCCATGTAATATCCAAACCCAACCAGGCTGATTGATTGGTATAGAATTCCAGTTTTCGCATTTACAGGAGGATCTCGTTAAGGTAAGCGACAAAGGATACATAAATATAGACCTGTACTGACTACTACGGTACACAGGACTAACGAACTGGAGTTATTGCTCGTGCAGTCATTATGTTACCGTTTAAACGTGAGACTGTCTATTTCGTATAATGTTACTTAAGAGTTAGCCAGGTGTATGAATAGATGCTGAAATGCTAAGCGAAGCTTATAATTTATTTTCCATGGGGCAGCTGGCACGTATTTACATGTTTTTCAGGTGAAAATCATCTGAAAAACTTGTGAGCCTCCGGTGTTCAATATTTAAAGTTAGATCCTTAAGATACTCGGTTCCAATAACAACACCAACGTGTTACAGTCCCACTGTAGGGTAAATGCCTCTTCTCATACAGAGAAGGCACGAGCATTAAACGCCACGCTTGCTCAAGGCGGGTTGGCAACTTCAGACATATATTAACTGTAAGTTCAGGTTTCAGGATGTTTTCCTTCACCGATGTCAGCGATGTCGAACATAAAACTCAGAAATACTTCAAGCAAGATAGGCGAAGTCGAAGCCACTGGGCCAGCAAGATAATTCACATGGTTCCAATACCAACATAATATATTCTAAATGTCCTTATGAAGGACAAATTGCCCGGATGTATGGTTAAGTAAGTGCGCCAATTCTCTGAACATTGATCCTCTCCCCTTTGTCGATCAATATTCTCACATTAATCTAGTAAGTGGCCGTTTGTGTACAAGTGGAAGATACGTATAAGATTTTTGTATTGTTTTGTCCCAGTCTGGAGTCTTATCACTCCGACTCATGCAAAGATAATTAATTTTATCTCGACATTTTAAGTTAGTAAGTCATTTTAGCAGTAGAGTAATGATAATATAGACCATATTAAGTATATCCAGTTTAGTTTGGGATTTTTCCAGATGACAAGGCATTTAATTGTTATCATCATCTGTCTAGCCTTTGCCCTGCCTAGTGAGCTTCTAACCTGATGGAGCTGAATACTATTATTTTACTTAGAGCATTGCAAACCTGATTTCCACAAGTCATTTGTTGAGTTCTGTCATCCAGGTCCGCCTAGTTCGGGGGTCAGAGGCTTTAAAAAATTGTTTTAATCAATCACACTACCACACTAATAAAACTCTCACCACACAAATACTATAAAGGCGAAAGTTTGTGAGTGTGTGTTTGTTTGTATGTTTGTTACTTCTTCACGCTCAAACTGCTGGACGGATCTGGATGAACTTTGGCACAGAGATAGATTATAGTCTGTTATAGCACATAGGATACTTTTTATCCCGGGCATATTTTCCCTTGGAATAATTATAGCAATTCACGCGGGCGAAGTCGCTGTCATAATATAGACCAAATTAAAGATATCCAGTTCAGTTTGGGACTTTTCCAGATGACAAGGCATTTGATTGTTTGTCCGACCCGAGAATCGAACCCAAGACCACACATTTTGCAGTAGCGCTTGCGACCAACGAGGCACTGATACAAGTAATCAAGAACAAAGTCATTCCGGTAGCGTATAACAAGTTTCAAAGTGAGAAGAGATTGTCCGCGGTTGGCGTAACTCGTGGCGACAGTAGCCGCGGCGAAGTGCCGTCGTCGGCGTCGAGGGTGACAGCCGCGACGCTAATACCTCCATTATTAAAACATAAACTATGGCACTCGTCGGGACTGCCGCGATGCTGGCAGAACGTGACCACCCTACACTGTACTTAAGACGATACGATACAACTTCATCATTTTTGTGTACCTTACTTATTGTTATTTTGCAATTATAAATAAACTTTGTATTCCACAAGAATTCATTCACAACACCAAAAAATTGGGTGGCCTTGCACTTCCAAACACAGTCACTCAAAAGAAAATATCAACAAACATTATTTACATCGATGCCGATGTTGCAACACGTCACATCACTATTGCACACAATCACGCGGCACACGTGCACTCATTAGTGCGCCCGACGCCCGACTGACACAACACAAGCGTCCTCCGTAGTGCGCATGCGTTACAAATTAACTTTCTCACACACAAAAATAGACTTTGTCACGTCTTAAATAGGGGTTATTATGGTGGTTGATGGGGAACAGACACCTGTGTAAACGTGTAGGGGTCGGAAGTGCGCGGTGCAGTGTCATTTCCACTCTTTCCACGTTACTTCCCTAATAAAAATGAGATTTGCCCCGCGGACGGCGGACGGCGGACGGCGGGCGGCGGCGGCGGCGGGCGCGCTTCGGTAACACGATTACGCTTGCATCGAACGAACGACTACCGCTTGGGTAAGAGCGACGGTACTAAGTACATATCGTATAACTTGATCATCTGTTAAACTGGGAGAGCAATTTTTAGTAACTTTTTTTTCTATTTTTATAGATGATAGACTTTTTGTCGGTATGGAAGAAGAAACCATATTGCGCCGACCCAAAGTAACATGGGACAAGGGCAGAAAGATGTTGACGATGATGAATAGTTTCTGCCAGCTATTTCGCCCGCGTAAATGTCGAAAATTACCCGAAAGGAACATAATACTTGGATAAAAAATATCCTAATCCAGGACCGTATAACCGATTGCCAACTTTTATACAGATACGTTTAGCTATTAGGAGGTGAAAAGGTAACTGACAGACAGACAGACAGATACGAGTCTGTCTGTCGCATTTATAATATTAAGTCGGAGTATGAATTTTCTCTCAGACAGGACAGAAAAAGGAGGAGAAGTTTCTGGTCTAAGACTAAAAAACAGGAAGCTTTCTGTAGTTTCTGCCAGACCCCCTAGGGAAAAGGGCGTAAATTTATGTAGTAAAACGGGAAACACAACCTTAAATTTTATCACGTAGAGAACTATATGGGGTATGACCGTACCTTAAACCACGTTTAAAATAGCTGCCGAAGATCATCCCATCCGTCAACATATGCGGACTGTCAGGCGATAATTATGAACCGTTGCCTATAAAAATATTATCGTCTGTCAGCTCCACCACATGAAATATATTAAACTGCCCGAAATACCACAAAGTTGACAGAAACGCATGATTTATCTGACTGGGTATTACGTAAAACTTTTAATGAATTACTTGATAAATTACTAAGTGGGTGGGTCTTCATTAATTAGAAATTCATTGAAAAAATTATAAGAGGCGCTGAAGAAATAGAAAAGTTTGGTAATTGAGAACTTACTAAGATTTGTTGGATAAATCCTGGGGTAGTATGTATTTTTCTCAATACAAGTTATGGATCTACTGCGTCCAAAATAACCTCAAACATGATATCGACAAATATGGATGGCACTTCGGAAACCTTTTTTTGAATATTTAGAAACTGAAAAGATCAATCATTGGCATCATCAAATAACCATTCTTAACGAAGGGAGTACTCGTGTACCTACTTAAAAAGCAATTATACGGACCCAAAGGTACTTTTTTAACTTTTCGTTTACAAAAAACTATCGATAAAGTCACACCACGTCCACATCACTAACGAACTCACAGACCTGTTATTGAGTTAATGTTTCAATTACACAGTCTAGATTTATAGATCGCGTATATAGCGCCGTGCAGTGTTTATGTGCGGTCCGTAATATGTACGGTTATTTGGTTTTTGATAATACTTGATAGATTTGATATTTCTTTTTATTTTAATTTTCCCTAAACTAGGAATATCTCCTGTATCGTGGGTGCGTATGCAATATCATCTAGCTCTCAGTTAGCCACCATTCATGGGTTCAAGCACAGATAATATAATACTAGAATACAGATGATCAGATCATCCCATACTAAGAAACCGTGCCGACGTAACGTACGAACATCGATCGCGTTCGGTTCCGTTCCACGGATTTAGATGGTCATCTATCTATCGCCGTGGAACGGAACTGAACGCGAATCGATTTACAAAAAATAATCAGTATAATCAGACGAAAAACGCTAGTCACATCGGCACGGTTTCTTTGTATGGGGTGAGGCATGTATGCTAGTATTACATTATCTGTGGGTTCAGGATAAACTGGCAGCCCACAGTTTGCGGCTAACTGAGAGCTGGCGACCTTAATTTTTCCTATTTTCTACACTACTTTCTTTCAAATAACGTTAAATTGCATTCACTTGAAAAACTTATATAATTTGGGAATAACAATCAACACAAATTTTAATTATAATTGCGGCTAGATTATCCCATGCAACCCTGCAGCAATCTATTCTACTATCACGTATCATTCATGAAAATTAAATTTCATCAAAAAAAATACCTGCAGATTTTTGCAGTGGTATCTAAGGCTAGTACGGCTTTGTGCGATCCGTAGCAGCGTGGCGATACGAAAACATATATTTGCGATGCGGACTCGAGTTCTGCACTATTATATAGGTAGTCATTAATGCTATTTGAGCTTGTTAGCCTGCGCTTTCACGCGGTAATTTATTTTCAGTGATGTATGGAGTAGTATTTTAATTAAAGATAATATTATTAGCCCAGTAGAAATCGACACTAAAACAGGCTTAAATCGCAAAGCATGATGTATGTTCTACGGGCCAGTTTGGACAGTGTTCATCCAAATTTGCAACTTCGAAAAACAAGGCGAATATTTGAATAAAATACGCCTTATAACATTAATGTAGGTAGTTTCACGTTCAGTGAACGTTTTAACGAAATTGTTCACTGTCAAACGAGGATATTTATGCGTATGTATGTCTGGTTCCGGGTAAAAACTGAAAGCTTTAGTGCAATCTAGGCCGCATATTTGTTAAACGGGCTTCATCTGTGTGCTATGCATGATATAGGCATAAAAACGTGTGTGCAATTAAACGATTGGTTAGGCTTTGCGAACGATTTCGATATTAAAAAATTAAGTTTAATATATTTTGCAAAACACATTCAACTTTTCACAGATAACGAAATCACGTAAAACGATAATGTTTTAAGTATTTCGTTAATCTATCAAAATATAGAGAAGAGTTAGAAAGTAGTTAAGCGACAATACCTAAATATCGATTAGAAACCTTTTCCTTGAAATATTACCCAACATTAATTTTTATTTTTGCGCCTCAACACAAAAAAAGACATCGACACATCACCACAACACAGCCCCATCCCTACACAATCCGACTTCAACAAAGCACTCGTATCATCGCGCCACTAGTGCAGCGACACGTACCTACTCGTACCGCGCCGTATAACCGGCATAGCACGTATACGCCGTATACCACACGGTCGGGGCCCAAGGTACAAAGTGCGGGGCGGATTGCGCCCGGTCGTGGGCCCCTGTGCCTGTGTTACTAGTGAGGATATGGCCGCACTAACCGCTGCGGTGAGCGCATGCGTCCTACGACTCACGTAGAGCTAGGAATAGTGTAGACGCGGTATTACAGTACCTATTTTTGTTTAAAAAAATTGTTTTGTTACTTACTCAATGAGAAGGTTTTTGAACTTCATTAACAGCCTGCATTTATTTGTTTTTTAAGCGGTTTTTAACGTCTTGGGGGGTTTTATTACTTACTAGAAAACGATGATACAAAACTTACCTGAAACAAAAAAAAAACAATGTTTATTAGATTTAAAAAGATAAAATAAATGAACATAGTCTTACACGTTGTTGATAATATGATAATAAAAAAAACCTTTTATTTCTAAAACTTATATAATGGAATGGATAATCAAAGGAAAACCTTTCACACTCATAGCACTTGCATGACATCAAGAGATAAAATAAAACTAGCAAAATGCCATAAACAAGTCAAAACCGATCTCATCCCCTTAGGTTAATGTATCGCGACTATCGACGACTCTACCACAGTTATCAATGGCTCGCCGCCCCCGCAGTTCTATACGCTGCCTTATAGGTTGGCGTGTGGCTTAAGGGAAAACGATGAGCGGGAGGTAAACCAGATGTTTTGACGTAATCTTAACATGTTAATATTTGAAAAAGTAAAAAAGAAGTCTTCAAATTAACACTAGAGCTATAGAGATTTGACACCCGACCTGGGTGTAATCTTTCAATCGCATTCAGAATAATAACCAATATCCAGTACATCATATATTCCAATATTATATAATGGTAACTATATTTGTGAACACGTTACACGTATAACGAAACAATTAACAAATACAGCGTTAAATAAGATAAAATAAAAACACAAAAAAATGCGAAAATAACTTTCATTTCGGAAGACGGTGTTGCAAAATGATAAAACCAGAGGAACCAAAGACAGTTTTTAATTTTATCTTTATTAATCGACACTGTTTCATGTACCGGATCGATCTTCCACGGGATTGTAACTACCAAAATTTAGCTGTGTATAAAAGAACAATTGAAGTCAAATATGAATTTGGATCAAGCAAAGAAAATAGGTGAGTGGACGTCTTTCTTCTGATATGATGATGATGCTGGAAGAAACGATGCGATGGATGGACTATTTATGCCAGATAATATGGCTAGAAAATGGGGTGATTACTGAGATGACTTATAGAAAAGTACGGAAAGGCACTAGTTGCGCCGCCGCGCCGACTTCTAATATATTGGGGTATAGTACTCTCCAATATTCATAGCAGCCCTGAAGTGGGCTACAATGGCTGCGTAGTAGCACAGATAATATAATACTAGCATAGTAGTAGTAAATCTCATACAAAAATAGCAGCGCGACAAACCATGCGCATCGGAAAGCCAACTTCAGGGCGGCCTAGAAAATTGGAAAGAACTAAGAAAATGATGATTATGTATTGATGATTCAGGAAATCTTACATAATAGATTGTTAGACCCAATATAATTGAATACATATTAGAAATCCAATCAGAGATGAAACTTAACAGTTTAGTTAATTATCTGCTTTCTTCGTATGACTGTGACAGCACGTCAAATACACCCAATAACCGAATGGTGTGCCATGTACCTGCATTGTGTAGTACATTCGAGCACGTGCCAGTGATGTACTGAGGAAACAGTTGAGGAATTAGTTATCGACATTTTGCTAAGAGCTTCGGTACGCCCATATATTTTTTGTAGACGTAACTAATACTGCGTAGAAATTATTTTGGTTCACGAAACTAATGAGTGTTTGTATTAGAAATATTCAGTAGCACTTAATGATGGTGGCAGTCTAGAACCTAATAGCTCTTCTCTAGTATATTCTACTAGAAAACTAGTTTTCGATTTCATTATTAGTCATCCAGGGTTTTCAAAACATGAAACTTTCCAATACAACTAGTTGAAGTGCATTAAAAGAATAATAGTTTTTAGCTATTTTATGAATTCTTAAAGCGTCAAACCCACCTCCCGACGCATCAAAAAAAGTCGATAAAATCTAACCTTTTTACTTCTCACTACAATTCCTAGGTCTAGTAGCTCAGTGGGTGCTACAGCAATACATACAAGCGTGTACGGGAACGCGACAGCGCGGTTCTGCTAATCACGAGGAAACTTTGTGCCACCCTCCTCCCTCCCCCCTGTAGTGGTGCGAGCGATATCGATATCAAAGTCCTTTCAGATTGCTTCTAGCGTAGGTAGACATCAGTTTATAGTCGCTAATGTGCTCGTAATTTCGTGTTCACATCGGTAGGGAAATATTTGGTGATTGATCAATAAACGAGGGATGAATTGGATGTTGCTGTGTACTGATTTTTGTGACATTGTCATTTCCAGCTTGCTTTCGTTTTTAACTAATAGCCGGTTCCTGAATACAGAATTCGAAGTTGGGTATTTGTCAAACCTTTTAGCATAAAAACTTTGGCATTAAAGTACGGTTCGACACGTTCTAAACGTCAAATTGACTGTAAGTCTGACTTCATTAGCGGCGTGACATTGCATGAATGTTACGCAAAGCATAATAAAGCCATAACTAATCGCATCCTTTTATACTAGCATCTACCTTCCATCCAATTTTAATGACTTCATCACTATATATCCGAAGCCAGCACAGCACTAGGACCGTACCAAAAAAGCCAGTCGACAAAAAGGCTCGAAATAAAAACCGACAATCGAAATCCCAGCACTACACAACTACGGTGGGGAAGTATGCACTCCGTCAGAAAGTCTACGTGAATAATTTGAAACGGACGACTGAGCGGTGAGGCACGGTCGTTGTACCGGTAAACGAGGCACGGGATTGCAGAAGGACCGCTAACAAATTTGATAGGTACGGGACTGCAGAAGGACTACTGACAGCATAATTATGATCTGCTAAGCACAACTCACAAATAGACACGAAGATGTATAGAAATGGCATGGTGCGATACAATTTGTGGGCGTTTTTGTAATCTTCGGTGTATTACACGAATAAATGTGTTCTGAATTTAGAGACGCCAGTTTAACCTCTAACACACGACAGCGTTTTAGTAAGATCCAGTCAGCGGGCAGTCTAGCTCCCAAGCATACAAACTCGTTGAAACAGGCTTTTTAGTTTTTATGATTTTCATTTTGTCGAAGCGAGCGCTTTTGAGTTTAAAGCAAAACCAACTATTCCGGCCTATCCGCCATTTTGAGGGGTGCTGGTGGACACGGCGAAAAAAGAGACCTTCTGTCACCTTCTTATTATACGGTTATAGCCAACTCTGCAACTGAATTAATAATACCACGTCAAGGGGCGAGTTTTATACGTATTTACGATTCGGACCGCTGTAAAGGGATGCGGGTAGTCTGGCCATGCGTGGACAGTCTCAAATGGACTATGAACGATCTTATTCTGTGGGTCGGCGACAGGTCGAAGCCTTGAATATACAACCGTCATAAAATACACCCTAACCGCTCCTTTTGTGTACTCTCTACAATATTATTAAAAGTTACCAAACGACAATATTAACGTGTTTGAATTTGTGGAGCCACATCTGCAGTAGCGCAAGGATTGAAACATTTTAATATTTGCACGAATATTTTCATTGCGGCAGTTGGGATATTTGAATAGTTGTTTTGAAGTAACTTTGTATGGATTTAAATGTTATTGGCACAAGGTATGTCACGGTGGAAATAATACTTATATGGTAGTGCTGTTTCCATGAAGTCGGTCGATAGGAAGTACAGACCGCCACATGCTCCAATTTTACTTCTAATTCCTTGCATCCACTTTCATCTAACCAATGTTCCCGGAATATAAAACGTTTGTTTGTTGTGTTTCTCTGGAAATTCTGATCCGATTCCGAAAACTCTTTGACTGATAGAAAGGTAACTGCCGACTGCCTAATAGGCAACTTTTTATCCCGGCAATATATAGCTCGTTTATACTAAGAAACGGGAGCTAAGCCGCGTCGCAAGAAAGAGCTGCAATACCAACAAGAATACAGAGAAGGCATGAGCATTATCACCAAGCTTGCTCAAGACGGGCTGACGATTTCAAACTTATATAACCTATCCGTCCAGGTTTCCTCACGATGTTTTCCTTCATCGTTGCCAGCGATCTTTACGATAAACTTCAAAAGGAAAAGCTTGTTACTTATAAATCCAGAAGACCTTATGAATTAAACCACAGTCTCTACCAAAAGCAAATAGGTTCCAGTCAATTCCTCCGGTTAAAATCTTCCCTTCAACAGACCGTTTCATTGCTAACGTTCCCTTTTCGCCACCATTACTCGTCTACATTTCCTTAAGACCCCTCCGCACAGAATCCGGGCCACTTAACGTCTCAATCGCTACAATAACAGCCTGAAACGGCCCAATTAAAATCTGCCCCGCGCGTTTTCCAACTGTGTTTGAAAAACTGCCCGTTTTTCGTGAGGTTCTGTAAGTGTGTTTACTTTTCTTATTCGAGTTTTTACTTTCTTTGTTGAAGGATGTCGTGTAAGCATTTTATTTTGATCTTCAGTTATGTAAAACTAGTTGACATATTTAGGACGTAGAATAGATAGAAGAGAGTTCTCAGAAACAGGATGGTCAATTGATCACCCGATGAACTGATGATATTGTTTTGATTTGATACCGGATTTAATTTACGTAACACATCGAACACCTTAAAGTTTTGTCTTTAACTACTTCATCCACGCAGAGCCTGCCTTCTCAAACCAAAAAAGTGCTCTTATCCCAATTTCACCGTTATCTCCAAAGTCACCTTATTTCTCGATATACATAATTACGATATACAAACAAACCTTACACACATAATAAGTATACCACAATATCTCCTATGGCTTCATAATCCCGTCTGAATCTCACATTATTTGCGGAATCTTAAAATTTCGGCTGACTGCGTTCATTACCGCCCTGGGCGGCGGGAGTCGAGAAAAAACGAATTTGGCCCGTAATCTGATGAACGCATAATTTCATTAGACCGGGCTGGCTCGTAAAGCGACCGCATTAAATAAACCCCGGACCTCCTTTCACCACAGATTTTGTGGTGAAAGGAACTTAAGATCTTATAGAATCTTGCAAAAAAGTTAGTCCCAAGATTTTAGACAATTTTGCAATAGGTGCTTGACTGTCGTCAACGTCTTTGTATTACAATTGTAATGTCGTGAACGTAATCTGCAGTTACAAGGAAGGTATCGTTACTTTAAATTGTTACTTCAAGTGCAGCCATACACCTACAGTATAGAGGATCTAATGCAACGCCACTGACGCGGCTGCAATTAATGTGGCCATCCCTTGGTAATTATTCAAAGAGTTTTCCATCAACTCAAAAAGTAGAAGAAGAATTGTTACCTCTTCTTTCATAACAAAAGCTTCGTTTGGAAAGGGGGTAGTTAGGGCTTTTCTGTCTGGCTTGAATAGTCTAGTCGTAGTAGTAGTACGTCTAGTATCTACTTTAATGAGGTCTCGATATACTTCTAACAAAGATAGCCAACCATAGCATAAGCCGAAACAACGCACACCAGACGCCGCAAATAATTTCCTCCGTCAAACAAGTCGTGGAGTCACATAGCGAGGTCTGTTCAGCTAGAGGACATCGCAACAGTCCGCGCCCCGCATCAGCAACGCAACGCGCATGCGCCATAGAGCACGTGTCCATTGTGTATACGACTGACGACAACTTTTTGAATAAAGCGTAGCTGACTTTTGGGAATATTTAATACCGGAGGACAGAAGTATGAAAAGGAGAGGGATACCTTTGACAAACAGTAGGACATGGGATACAGACCCACGGTGCCGATGGGAGACGATGGTTACCAGCATTGTGTCGTATGATGATTCTGAATGTATCAAAGAGTATGCCTTTCTAGTAACAAGAAGTTTGCGACTAATCTAACCGAATAGAGTCTATAATTTCTGCTAACATACTCACTAGTTACCTGTTCTAGCTACTTCATTTTCTTAGCGTATTGATGACAATGTTTTCCAAGTAATTTTGTGATCTATTTTTCAATGATTACACTAATTCTTCAGATATATTTTTATTGGCAAACACATGTATTGCCCGCTGATTACCCGCTTCCACCTTAGGTATACTTAGCATCATACTTCTTAAGAGTCGGGCGAATCCCGTACCGTACGTGTAATGGAAACAGATACCCACTACACATAGCGACCTGGGGATTAAGCGCTCGTAAAAAGGGGGTAGCACGGCAGTAACGTCTTGATGCACAAACTCGATTTAACCGCCAACCCCCACACAGACCAAGACCAACCTTACCACGTCGAAATAAGATTCGAATTAGAGTGATAGAACTCTTGGCAGTGTTTCAACGATAGTATGACACATGTCCATTTAGTAAGACCTTCAGGAGTTCCGTTTGTTTGGCATCATTTCTTCTGTTATTGAGGGGAGAGTCCAAACTGTTCGTATAATTTACCACATTAGTGTTCTCAGTGTTTACATAAGGGGAAGTGGTGGTAAAGTGGACTATCTCGGACTGCACGCGACCGTATCGGTTTCCTTGTCGAAGGGAACGTGAACCGTGACGTATTTTTATGATATAGATGATTTATTATATAACAATTAATATTTTACTAACAAACCTTTTTTTTTTGTTGTAGAGAATTATACAACATCCTAACTAATATTCTAAATGCGATTGTGAGTTTGCTTGTTACGCTTTCACGAATTTTAGGATGAACGGTTTTCGATTAAACTTTTGGCACAAGGATGGAACAGAATCTTGATAAGGACTTAGGATACTTGTCATCCCGGTATAATGTTCTCTTGAAATAATGATACACTTATCACACGGGCGAAGCCGTGTGCAGAAGCTTCTTGGATAATATAATTTTGTATGCATGTATCAGATCCTTTATAGGCTAAAAACCTGTAAAGAACATCATTTACCATTACCACTACATTAAGCAACAAATACCCCATCATTTCTTTCCTGGAAACTGTTGCTATCGACATTTCACCCCTATACACAAAGTCAACCCCTGTGAACTCGACTCTAATGGCTTGCGTTGCTAAGGATTTTGTGAGATTCTCGCTCCACTGATCCCAATAATACCTTTCATTCGAAGGATCAAACTTTGATATTGAACCGAACAAATTAATTATATCGAAAAGGGAACCTTCCAAGAAAGGACTGGTTTCGACTGAAAACACTATCCCATTAGGAGAGGCTTTTAAAGATATTCCTCGAAGACCCAGACAGTAAACTAGAACCTTATTGATACATAAGTACGTCTTTCAACTTCCGAGAATATTAAAAACCGGCCAAGTGCGAGTCGGACTCGCGCACGAAGGGTTCCGTACCATTATCGCAAAAAACGGCAAAAAAAAAACACGTTTGTTGTATGGGAGCCCCCCTTAAATATTAATGTTATACTGTTTTTAGTATTTGTTGTTATAGCGGCAACAGGAATACATCATCTGTGAAAATTTCAACTGTCTAACTATCACGGTTCATGAGATACAGCCTGGTGACAGACAGACAGACAGACAGACAGACAGACAGACAGACAGACAGACAGACGGACAGCGAAGTCTCAGTAATAGGGTCCCGTTTTTACCCTTTGGGTACGGAACCCTAAAAACAGACTTCTTTCAGCGTTCAGAAAATGTAGATATAACGAGATTCCCTCCCAACAAGTTTCTTGAGCTAATAACAATTTCCCGACGCTAGCAGACTCACAAAGAAATCTCTCGAGCTAGTGTAGCTACTCGTCTGTCGGTACACAGAGCAGCAAATACCAGATAGATATGAAATTTCGGGATAAATATATTTTATATATAATAAATAATATTTTACCGGTTTCGATATGAAATTATTCCGATTATCCGTTAGTTTCGGTTACGGATGATTAAGTTTCGATTAGATACTAACAAATTGTAAAAGTCTAACACAACGATTAGGTATGACCTATATTAGAAATAATAAACAAACATGCAAGTGACACGTGCGGCTAGTGTGTCGGCTTGGTCGGGCAGAAAAAACGGTTATAATGTGTCTCATTTACACTCCGCTATCTGAAAATATCCGAAACATTTATATCCGATTCGATTACGGTTACGGATAGTTTTTTTTTCGGATATCCGATATTTTTGGTTACGGTTACGGAGCTCTTTAACATCCTTGCTCTTGAGCTAGTGTAGCTCCTCGCCTGTCGGTACACAGAGCAGTAAATACTTGGCGGCGAGTCAACACGCCAGCAGAATATTGAATGGAGTGTCTTTGAGTGGAGGAGTTACTCGTACGAGTGAGCGGGCTAGTTGCGAATTTAAATGAGGGAGTTTGTGTTGGGAGTTGGTAGACCAGCTGTGAAGACAGGTGGAGACGTGATGTGGACACGAAACCTCGTATATAATAGCCAAGTATGGCTCTGATTCGGCTCGAAAGACCAATACTTACCAATATAACTGGGCTGGATATAATATTATATTACCATCTGTACTAGATCGAAAATATACATGTCTGTAACTTGCATAAAAGTGTGCAAGTAGCTTGCATGCCATTTTGCCATAGTAACTTCTGATTGGTGAACGTCACAATGGCATCCAAGATACGGACTAAGCAAGCAACAACAAGCAAGCAAGTTACGGGCATGTGTATTTTCGCAATATGGGACAGCTGATATTTAAGTGAAGTGGCAAACACAATCAGATCTGATTACGTATACTTGCACAATAAATTATATCATCATATTAATTTCGTTTGTTATACAGGAGAGTACATTTCTTCGTGTCATGGACGAGACCCGCGCTGGGCGCCAAGAGTACGCTTGTGGAATACTAAGTGAAGTGAATGCGTTTCGTAATTGTTGCTTGTGGAAGTTCGTTATGAGACTGATAATTGTCTTTTCATTTGCAGTAATTGGTGAAATCAAATAAATTCAATAAGGCTGACTATCATTGCTTTTTTAAGGTAAAATAAAAATAAGGTTGTGGCACTTCGGGAACATTAAATATTACAAATGATAGTTCCCAAAACGCGCGCCGCGTATTTTACCAGGGAAAAAGTGGCACACTCCATTCACTTAAGAATTTAAAAAAATACTAGCAGTGGATCTTTATTGGGTTGGTAAAGAAAGTTCGTAACATTTGTGTGCCTATACTGTTTTTTCTACCAGCCCTTGTCTCGTAGAATTTCTCTAACAATATTAATTCATTGACACGTTCAGTGTTTACTGCCATTACCACGCAAAACAAATACTTAACAGCCCGTAAACTTCCACTATTCAAAATTTGAAGCGCGTTCAAACGCGGCTGCGAACGGCCCCCTCTCGTTAAAAGGGTAAACTGTACAAACTCCCGACTACCCTCATATGTCGCGAGGTTCTGTTGGCATACGTCGCAAACTGGAGATAACCGTCGGTTTAATGTGCTGCGCCGGTAATCTTTACATTATGCCCGTTCTATCTGGAGGTTTATTATTCGTCTCGTTTATGAAAGAGATGTCAGAGACGGTATATTATGTAGACAGGTCTCTTAAAACTATGTCACAGATGATTACTGCTTAAAGCCAGTTGTTCTTCTATAATTCTTCCATAATATCAGCATATTTACGTTTATGTTACTTACAGAGCAGAGGCGTGTGTCCTAGTAGTGGGAACATTATAAGCTGATTTTGGTGTTCCATGCGTCTGTATGCTCAATTTTAAACACTACCGAGAAAACCTAGCAAATATCTTAATTTTACATACACATCACAGAAAACTAAATTGTATGCCGTGGCAAAACCAGTAGCAAAACATCAATCGCAAAATCATAACCAATCTGAAAATAGGAAACACAAGCCAGGTCGTGTAGCTCGGGATCGATCGTTGCATCAACTATATACACATGTAGAGCTAGTGCTATCACAAAATAGATATGTATAAAGGTCGGCTCTAAACGTCGAGCGAAAACGCTCGCACACATCGATCCGCTATGGAAAGAATAGAATAGCGTCATGCTTGTCCTGGGAACGAATGGAAGAAAGAAAACGTGTTGCACCGACCCCGTAGACACAATTTATGTACTGCTAGTTCAAGCACGCTCGCAACAGCCATTTGTTTGAGAATGCCGCATGCACGCATCTATACGGTCATCGCGCGAATACGCGATCGTCGCGTTAATTTGTTCGGTAAAACCGGAAAGCGCCCTTTGTCGACGCGACGGCACCTAAAGTGTACCTGCGCAGTGAGCAGTGAGGCTGCAAGAGCTGTACCGTAAATCGAAACGAAATTAATCAGTTCTGTCTACCGATAAAGTTCTGGGTATAAAATGATGTATTGATGTATTGTATTTTACTAATGGTAAAGAGGGCCGGCAGACCAACAGTCAGATGGGTGGATGACATTCGGAATATCATTGACGAACCATGGTTGTGAATGGCACAGACCTACGCTACTACATATATCTTTCCGTATAGCCAGGAACCCAACACAATCAACTGTATCCTATATCCACTCGATTCCTACTGATTGCGTTGTCAAGCGACACTTCCCAGTATGCAAAATCCTTTACCGTCGGTATCTGCGGGTGTTTAGTACTCATTCGGGCTTGTGGTTAGAGCTCGGCTCGTGACACGTCGCTAATGGGCTCCGTGAAGTACCTACACAAGTAAGATCTGGCAGACTCCCGCAGACCAGGCAAGGCACATAAGGAAGGATGCTTATACACATAGCAGTGGATGGAAGAAGGCTTTTATTACCGTCGGTATCTGCACTACCCACTACTACCACCCACTACTGCACTACTGCGTCGGTGTTTAGTACTAATGTGAGCGTGTGGTTAGTGCTTGGCTCATGTGGCGCCGCTAATGGGCTCCGTGATGTACCTACACGAGCGTACAAGAGGATGCGTACAGTTGAACTGGCTGTTTAGTATACAGGCAGCTAATTTGCTGCAATCAATCACTGCTTACCATCAGAAGAATTAGTGGTCAAACGTAGATGGCCAATTTAAATTATGTAATTTCTAGAAGTACTGACCCGATTTCAAAAATTATTCCATTGATAGTAAGCTACACTAGTTACAGGTAGGCACAGGTTAGGCATATTTATCATCCATGCGGAAAAAGTCAACGGAAGAAACTAGTGAAAAATAAAAATTTAATTAATTTTAATTTTTACAGCACACTTGCTCAGCAATCAATTTTTAAACTTCAGTCTCATTAAGTATCCATAACATAAGCTTATAATGTTAAACAGTGAAAATATTCATAAAGCAGCAGAAAGACGAATATGTTTGCCAGTATACAAACAGCCCGTTCGACTGTACGTCCACTGAACGCGAGAAGGTAGGATCCGTACGTGTTGAAGAGATCTTTATCTCTGTTTTCTAACTACCCACTGTTAGTTGTCACGGTGTATTACTAGTAGTACAATTACATGTTGTTTATAGGTTTGTTTTGAGAGAAATGGTAATGAGTTTTGGACGGTAATATAACCTTTTAGTTGATTTTTCTTTTATTTTCTACCCTCATCTAAATAAACCAACAAGTTATGTAGAGCGCATTTTTATATTTGCGTATGACAGTGAAAGACACCAACCTCCAGTAAAGATAACGTATACGTAAGTCAAGCTGCTGTAGGAGTATATCATACCACACAGACATAAAAAATCTCTCGTAAATAATTAATCCCCATTACCTATAAATATCACGATGCATAAATACAAAAAGGATCATTAAACAAAAGGCCAATACGATGGGAATCAAAACAATTACGGCGAGCGGCTGCATGATGAATGAGGCAGGCGGGGACGCGGGGCGAGGTATGTATAAAAATAAATAAGTCGCCGCCGTTACGACAAATAACCCTCTAGACTTGTGCCGAGCATGCGCACTGCGAAGTTGACAGCGGGATACTATGATGCTAAAGGTAGTCAAGAATTGAAACTTAAAATAATCCTACCCTCTTTTGTGATCTTACTCTATCACTCAAAGGTTTGCTAAGAGAACTCTATTTTGAGTTAAGTTCACCTTTGTATTTTGCTAAGAGAACTATATTTTGAGTTAAGTTCACCTTTGTATAACATAAATTTTATTTTTACTTTTTTTAAATATGTTGTTTTTGTATACAATAAAAAAATATGAAGATGTTTCTGGCGTTGAAAGTAACATTTACGTTCCAAGGAAATACAGAGTCACTGTAATCGGAAACAATAAAGTTGTACAAAATAAATGTCACAAAGGCTAAAGAATTGTTTCAGGCGATGAGCTGAAGTTTGGATCACAGAAAACACAAGTTCTGGGAATACGACTCAGTCAGAAATGAAATCATGTCCCACGCTGGGCGCCAACAAAGGTTACTGGCGCCCAACTGGGATCGAGCGAAATCCTTTATGATATTATTCATTAAAATCTTCCGAGAACCGAAAATCACGAAAAAGCATCAGTTGAAACTTTTAATTACCGGGTGTAAATGTACGAAGCTTTCACCTGAATCCAATTTCCTGTGTATATGAATGGTATATATTGTGTATGAGTTGGTTGCCCCAGTTGCTAGGCAACATGAGACATACCTAGATGCTGATTGGATTGCGTAGTATGGATTTCAATACGAGGGAGTGGATGAACGGTCAATCATTTAACTCTGAAAATTAATGAAATGATGAAGTTATAAAGTTACATGATAAATTAATGTATTACACGTGGTGTTAAGTATAAAGCATTTCCCGATGGTAATTTCATTGAAATGAAATTGAACCCTCCACTTTTTAACAACATGTTTACACATAAGATCATTATAATTAAGTAAGCATAATGAACAACACAATCTCATATCTTCTTCCATAACGATGTTCTTTTGAGAGATACATTCTTTTCAGAAAGTCGTTCTAGTTTTGACGTCCAGACTTCAAAGAGATGCGCGCGACAAGTGGTTGCGACTTGCGACTCACGACAAAGCTCGGTCGCTATCACAAACATCGGCGGACGAGTGGTGGCCGTACAAAGCGACACTCCACTGGGGGAGCACACAAAACTTTTTACTCTACTATTGTTGCTTTAATTTTATACGTCGGTAGTCTTTAGAAATAATTTTTGAATGAAGGAATAAAATGTACACTACTAACAAACAGTCAATGGATTTGAGAGTGGATCGATCTCATACGAGTTTATCTTATGGGTGGAAACATCGGATCACAAAAAACACATCGGATGAAAGCTGTAAAAGCTATTAAATTACTGACTTTTCTGGAATCAACTACTTCTGTTACCACAATTTCTACTAAAACCTTTCAGATTAACAAGAAATGAAATATAACCCCTTCAGGCAACCTATATACTTGTTACAGTTCACTAATTAGCCTACTTCATCAACTACCTTCATAAACATACCAATGTTATTAGGATAGTTGACGAAGTAATCTAGTAAGTAATTTTACAGCTAGCTCTAAATTATAAAACAAGCATCGCACAAGCTATCAGGCAACAGGAATAAAATTACTTCAAGTCAGTGCAGGTAGAAACAAAAGCGGGACAACACATGACAGCTGCCCCGCACTGGGCGCCAGTTAGGCTTCGTACGAGCTATGTATCGGAATGGGCAGTTTGTCGGAAAGTTTAAATTGGTTGTGGAGTTAGTAGTGTTATTCATTTTCAGGTGTTATTTTATTGTTTGCTTTTATTATAACTGGGTTAATAATATTCATTATATTGGTTTGTAACTAAGGTATTATAAAGGAAATTTGAGTTATAAGGAATTAATTTGCCTGCGTTTTGTTATATGTCTTAATATTTTCTTTCTTGTTTATAATCTGCTTGTAAGACTTGCTTGTAGAGCTTAGACAGACAGACGTATTCAGCTAAGTCTGATTAGATTGGAAGTTAACCCCAATCTAACGCTGGGCAGATGAGGATATTATATAATCAGCTTTAATCAAGAAATCCTGATTATTACAGAGCAACAGATCCCTCTTAAATATCGAAAGCCATTTTTACCATACAATTCAAGGAGAGCCAAGCCGCGACATTCAGGGGCCTTAATCAGACGTGCCAAAACTATCATGGTTCCACTATGAGAGAGAGACGGTAAAAGAGCACTATCTCTTTTTCATCATGAAGGCATTGGTACGTTATAGTACGGCAGTATACAATTAATGGTCGTAACACTTGACACGATTGTTTCCCGCGCAGCGGAGGTTTACAGCCTTCGATGAAACGCGGCTTTTATATCGATGACTTGCGGCAGTAAACAACCGCTTTTGTATGCAGTACTTTGCTTTACATAATAACATGTCTATAGTGTTATTTATTACCTAATTTATTTATTCTTGACACAAGATTCTATGTCCCCCTAGCTGGGGCAGAAGGCGTCCACAACAGCTTGCAGAGTTTTCCGATTGAAAAACCTTGTGTTGAATTTTGCTCGATAATAGTCGTAGTCGTAACGTAACTGAAGTCGTCTTTGTTTTTTCTTTACGATGTCAATGAACAGTAAAGGCTAAAAACAACTGGTTGTTAAGTTATCGTATGAGACTATATATAAGCACACACTAGAAAATATTTCGTAAAAAGCAATTCCGTTTCCAGAAGGCTTTAATTTTTCTTTATAATTAGAAACAGCTTATAATTTGAATAATGGAACTCAAAACCGTTGTGCGTGTATAACTAGATGTACATACATACATACTCACGCCTTTCAACTAGATGTATGAACGTAAATTAAGCAAAAGGAGAATGCTAGGATCGTAGCTCGTCCTGTAGTTTCTGTGTGTATGTATTCAAATGGGCCTGTTTGGGAATATTACAAGACCTCATAAACCAGAGCACCAAATACATCAGCTACAAATGATAGAGAAAACTCGCAACGGATCACCTAACAGAAAAGCCGCCGTACATTCCGACGTAGCACAAGTCACGTCAAACTACCAGCCGTTGTTCTTCAAGCTGTCGAGAGCTACTCACCGTTAGGCGGTGCCACTGGCGTAACAAATGGACTGGGTTAGGGGTGTTACACAACGTGGGCACGTGACTGAAACGGTTTATTTACTTGTCGAAAACAACATATTTTTACTGTTCATTAACAGTAGGTGTACCCTAGCATGTCAGAAATAGGGTAGTAATTGATAAACATGCTGTGAATTCACTTTTAACTATAATCCAATCCCACTGAGATTATGTTAGGCTAAGCCTAATGTCGAATGACGGAAAACTTTGCTCAGTAACGCTACAACAGGCTAGAAAAAAGTCAGAACAAATTTTCCCTTGCACCACACAATAATATGATTCATAATATCTATACATAGATAAATTACCTACAGGTTTGTGAGCAGAAAGCTAACTCACGAATTAATATACAGACTTAACCAGCAATGTTTCAGATATTTCCAGTAATCAAAGTAACCCGCAACGCTAATTACAAGTCGACAATGTCCTTCTTGCTTGGCAATGGTCAATAAATGGACGCTCACTTAATAATGTACGCATACGAAGAACTTCGGGTAGCATGGGCCGTGGGAAGCCACACGTGGCTTTTAAGAACATAATACGGTGGTAAGTAGGGGAAAACCCAGGAATCCTACCCTCATTATAGTTGCGACTAATCATAGGTTTGATTGTACGTGGTTTACAAGCGTTTATATTAGAAGCTTCTCCAAGTGAAAAATAACTTGAGAAAAAAGAAGAAGATGAAGTTCAGACATCATTGTCAAATCAAAGAAGGTAAAATAAACGAAATAGTAGGGGAACACATAAAAACAGCAAACTATCCAAAGTTTGGAAAGAACTTTGGATATCTCAGCCTCAATCTAAAACAACTACCCCGCACACAAATATTTAATAGTAGCAATATACAAATAGCAATACAAAGCTTTCTTATTATCTCTAAATTCTAAAACGGGATCTGCATTGCAACTCTCACCATGTACTGGGACAAGTTGAACTAACAATTAATACTAGCTCTAGTAACTGGCTTATTCTAAAATAAGAGAGATTTAACTCTCCAAGTCAAACGATCACTTGCTAAGTTGCAAAGCTTATTAAATTCTGCATTGTTAAGCGGGATATGACAACAGATGAGTTACTTTTGGACTCATGAATAAGTTAGGTTTCAATTATACGCTTCTCTCATAACAAACAGTTCTCAATCTCAACATTAACGTCAGTAACTCGTGTTAGTAACAACCACTAATAAATCGCACCAATAACACGAGTTTTAACTTGCGCTAATAACTCGAGCCAGTAACTCGCGCCAGTATTTGCACTAGTCACCCACACAAGGAACTCGTGCCAGCATCTCGCGCCAATAACTCACGCAAGTAAGTCGAGTAGACAACGGAAGTTATGTTCCGATGATGTTGAAGTTTTTGTAACTCGGGCCACTTGTAACTCGCTACAGTAACTTGCGCCAGTAACTTGCGCCAGTAACTCGAGCCAGTAACTCAAGCCTGTAACTCAAGCCAGTAACTCAAGCCAGTAACTCAAGCCAGTAACTCAAGCCAGTAACTCACCCCAGTATCTCGCCCCAGTAATTCACACCTGTAACTCGCGCTAGTAGGGCGAGTAGACAACGGTAGTGTTAATTTATTTCCAGTATGTATCGGTATGTTCGCGCCCGGAACGCTCGCGGATGCCGTTACTGGTTTGTGGCTACGTGACTGCGGGGGTAGAATATCGTTTAAAACTGATACGTTCTGTGTTGGCAAGTATTTTGTGATGATGTTGAAGTTGAACATGAATGGTGTTTGAATGAAATATATCGTAATTTTTGTTCTCTAACCTAATACAATATAAACAAAGAAAACAAATTAGGATTAGGTACACAAGATTACGCATAACTTGATGTCGTTAGAGTCACAAGAAACATCTGGATGAGGTACATACAGAACGAGACGACACGGTTGGCGTAGGGGTTGACCGATCGGCTGCTGCGCTGCGTGTTGCGGTTTCGATTTCCGCACGGAACAAATATTTGTATGGCCTACAGATAGTTGTGTCGGATCTGGGTGTCTTGTGTACGTGAGTTTAAATATTTGTAAACGCTCCCACGATACAGGAAAAAATCCTAGTGTGGGGCAAAGTGTAGCAGTGGGTGATTCCAAGTTGCAATGATGATGATTTTAATGCGATTGATGCGATGCGACAAAACCACAGATTCGATCGGGTTGATAACTTATTGCTTACCTATAGCAACGCCAGTAATCAAACAAACTAAATACGCTAAGAGTAATTTCTAGAATAAACCAAACGTAGATTTGCCAGGCGTATAAACAGATACCAAAACACAATAACACCTAACAATCTTCCAACAAATGAGTCTATAAATAAATAAAAACAAAACAATCTTTTGTTCAACTAATTCGGGGAAGTGGTCTAATTAACAATATCTTGTATAATCCCGTCGCCGACAAGTCACAACTGTGTGGCAATAAAGAAAATACGAGAGCTTCCAATCGGTGTGTCTATTGTCTATAGCTCAGTGGTATGTGTGGGGGACGAGTGAGAGCGGTTTCATAAGCGGAGCGGGAAGCAAGAAAATTATGGAAAGCAATATGTTGGCGAAAGGGTGGGTTTATGCCATGGCTCATGGCATGGCAAGTTTGCCTTGTACAGTTATGTTTATTATGCATCAAGTTTTAATTAAAAATATACTCAACTTTCAGGAGAGCCCGAGAGAAAAGTTGTATTTTACGCCCTGTCTAAATAACCTTTATTTGCCTTTGTGATTATAACCTGGTATGCTTATTGATTGGAGTTATAATGTAGGACACCTATGTTCTACCACAATTCTTTGCCATATCTATTGACTTCAAATTGAATTGTGTTTCGCAGCAGTTGTAGTGAAAAAGTTTAAATCTTTGGCACTGATTTTAGAAAAGGAAGAATAAAACGTGCATGAACGCATAATCAGCGTTTTAATGTTCCCACTACTGGGCCAGAGGCCTCTCTATGAGATGAAATGAGCCTAAACGCCATGAATATAGGAATAAATCTAACTAACTTTGAGCCGTGATAGTTTTCACCAAACTATCGCTATAACTGTAACCCCACCAACTGGACCCCCTTTCAAAAATGCTCTCACTGATACCCCGCCCTACACTCAGAATCCCCGCTACAACACTGACCACACCCTCACTACCCTCCCCGTTCGTTCGCAACACCACAAATGGCTTTCCAATAATCCGGGCTTTGACGCGTCTCCGTCTGCCAGACCCTCAAATTAGTAGGTACTCGACGCCATTGTCCAATGTCTTACTTACTTTGTACCTTAGTAATGATGAAGATTATTAATTCAGATTAAAATTTTGTAGTGTAAGATGACATTAAGGAGGTTCATTTAAAGTAGGTATACTATTATGTGTGTGTTAAGTTTTAGGACGTGCAAAAAATAAAAACTTAGTGTGGTAGTCCTTTGAGGTTTTTGGACAACAGTGTCTTTTATTTTATAAGAAACTGCAAGGTGATGCGGAAAAAAGTTAATGGATGGACTTGGGAGAGGGCTTTGCTCAGCAGTGGGACAAGTCAAACTTTTTTTTTATTTCGCAAAGGCAACTCCCAGCTTGAAAGTGAGTTCAAACACCGGCTAAAAACCAGTGATTGTTTGAAATTTGTAGTCACTAGTGAACTAATGCCTAGACGCCAAGCTGACTACGAATCACGCTCGGTTAGTGACAAAAGGATCATCCCCTAATCCAATTATTATAAACTTTTAACAGAGATAGTCCCATGGGCCTTGTAACGTAACCACCCCTGCAGATCCCTTCGGTAAATACACGTGTGAAGTTACAAATATTATGCAGTATATAGGTATACTGACAGCCAGTTTGTACCGAACCGTTTACACCTCAGAGCAGACATTGTCGCTGACGCGGATCAATTCCGTCCGCCCGTGTCACTTTCGCGGCGGAATAATTTATAGCAGCAAGCGGATCGATGGAGACCGTCTGTCTGACAGTTTAGTCGCAACAGGTGCAGTAACTTATGTGAGCAGAGTAGTTTGAAGAACGCCGTAGATCACCTTAAAAATCAAGTTGCGGCAATGCGACAATACAACAACAATGAGACAATGCGTCTACCTCGTTATCGAAATTATTCTACAAACTATTGAGACATTGATAAATTTTCATTAGAAAAGGAATAAAGGATGTCGCGTCTCGCCTGTCTACGGAAACTATAAGACATTGACGGAGACGCGGATCATCCGCGCGGGAGCACTTCCGCGTAATTTATAGGAGCAAGTGGATCGATGGAGGCTAGCAACAGGTATCTTATCTTATCTAAAGAGATTAGTTTGAGGGGAGGTTAGCGAATTTACAATTCAAAGCAGACATAGTGACATTCTTTCATCGCTGAAGATGATAGAAAAGTCGAAAATGTATTAGATTTCCATGGGCTATTCAAAATAAATAACTAAATATATATATAATATATATATATATATATTATTAAATACGCACAATACACAGAAATAATAAAAAAGTGTATGCCTCACGTCTTCGCCAAAAAATTTCCATTTCAGCAGTAAGTCAGACAGACTATCGCTGACTGACGCTGGTTTTCTAATGGACCATGACAATCCCATTGAAAGAGACGCGGATCGTACGCGCGATTTCACTTCTGCTTAATTATTTGAAATTAAAAATTATTATAAATTTAAATTGGAGGACGGATCGATGAAGGCACACTTAGGTTAGGTCACCTGTTGTGACCGTCGGAAAGTCATGCACTCATAATGTATTCAGTAGAAAGGAAACTTAAAGATTTACTCAAGAACGAGAAGGTCTACCTAGTTCAAAAACCGTGCCAGTCCAAAACAAAAACAAAACAGCCCATAAGCAAATACTCCCCCTTAGCATCAATAAGGTTGCTTGAAATCGCTTTTCGCTTATGTTCGACATCAAACCAAACACAATATACGAGAAATACCAATATGTAACGTTATCCAGTCTTCCTCCCGTCATCACAGCACTTACCTTACACACAAAAGACATATGTCACATCTTTCACAACACAAAACCAACCGTATCACACGGAGTTAAGGTTGAAATTGAAACTGATGTGAAAGGCGTGTGTGTGGAAACATTGGTAAATAGGAAAAAGCTATTTGTTTGTTGTATTTAAATGATTACATTTTCGGTCAATGTGTTTGAACAAAAGGTAAGAGATACATATTTCATTGAACATATTTGATGAGGTAGGCGAATACCGCAGCCTTCCATCGGACTCCCGCAGCCTTGACCAGCTCATGCTTATAGTGAGAAAATTTGTCAGTCAACAAGGTTAACAATAGATCCAAATCCCTAGGGTACGGTCAGATATACACACCCCCGGTTTCGGCAAGCCTTTAGTGAACTGAATGAAATCTTGTAAAAAGGAAGTTAAGTCTAAAGATTTCAACATTTCACCTTAATCAATCTGCCTGCTTTTTCCCAACTATATAATAATATTGTTCGGCTTCCAGTATTACCGGATGCAGCTGAGTACCAGTATTTTACAAGAAGCTACTGCCTATCTGACCTCCACAACTCAGTAACTGGATAACAAGATACCCCTTGGTAAGATTGGTGTCAGATTTCCTGCCTTCTGACTATCAGTAACGACTGTCAAATATCTATAAATGACAACCGGGATCAACATCAACGGCTTAAGGGTGAGGCCAAAAGAAAAACGTAATTTTGTGAGTTGTGAGTCGCGTAAAATGAGTAGCGGTATTTACTTGAAATTCGGTTAGGCTACCAGACGGGCAGACGTAATTTCAGTTGCTATTCTACGTTTATACGGCTTGCTGCCCTCCCTCACTTCGAGCGCAATTCGGATGAAATAATGTAAGTTAGTCAGCAGAGAACTCAATTTGCGTCGCCGTGTGGCACAAACAGAACTTTATTAGTATGAAATCGAATACAGCGTAAATGCCGCGACGCATTTTACGCGACTTACAACTCTCAAAATTACTTTCGTTTGGCCTCACCCTAACGTGGTTTCCGAGGTACAGAGGAATCAGTAAAGATGGTCAACCATTCATGGACCGATCTCGGCAAGAGTTTCTTAACCTCGACCCGAAAATGTTTCACCTCAGTAACCAGAATTACAAAACAGAACTCAACTTTCGACCTTCCGTAAACCTACGCAACCCAAACAAGAAAAAGTCTTATTCGAGAATTAAGTAATTTCTCTATACCATGAACAAAGGGTAATAAAGTGCGCGCTCGGAACTCTTACAAAAGACGGTGGGTGAGGTGATGACGTCATAGGCAAGGGGGTGGGTGAGGGTACTCAGCGATACCACCGCGCACTTAAGATGGTGTATTGTTACCGGTGGGGCGGAAAGGGGGAGAGAGTAGGTTGGTTGCAGATGGGGTAAGTTGTTTGTGAGGTTGTAGTTTTGTGCCTACTCAGCCGGGTACAAAAAAAACGTGTTAAACGCGTATTCTACAACTACATAATAAAAATCATTCATAAAAAGGAAGTTTTGAAAATTCATTCAAAGTTTATTCGGAAATTTGCTATTTTTCTGTTGAAAACATAACACATATAATATACATAACACATGAAATCATAGTTTACAGACTTATGTAATTAAATTACAATCCAGCAGTTTATCAAAGTTTGAAGAGCCTCACATAAACTCAGACGAGTATTATATATAGCAAGGAGCCAACACGCATTTTAATATAAATAACAATCCAATAAACGCAATAATTTTTCTTAAACGCTGTGTCCATTGCCTCTAAGAAGCACCTTCGACATAGGCACAAAACCCTTACCAAAACTTCTTCCTTCTTGCTCTCTGACGAATCTTGGCGCGGAGGGTAAGCACTTTATGGACATCCACAGGTGGTTATCCATTTTAGCGGCGATATTGTTATGCGCCATATTACAGCCTTAGGCTTGCCGCAGGGCTTTTTAAAAGGTTCTGAGATGTGAAGCGTCAGGGTGAATGAGTTGGAAAGAATAACCTGTTTTGTTTTCTAAGTATTTGTTTTGAGTATTTATTGTATTATGATAATTAAAATAGGCATAAATACATTTAGTGCCGACTTTTCCTCGAAGAATAAAAAAATGGCGGTTTGACTTGTTTTGAATAGAAAATATTTCTTCAGATAAAAATTATTCAGACTTGAAAAATTGTCCATAGTGCCGTGATAGAGTTCCAGTTTGATGAGCAGTAACTAAGGGGCACGTGTTTGTTTGGTCGTGTTTTGAATCCCACCAGGAATGGTGGCCTTAGTAGAAGAAATCAGCTTCCTTATTTGCTGGCTGAGATAGTGTAGGACTATTTATTTAGAGTTCACTAATTTTTAAAGTGCCTACATAAATAAGTCCAAGTCCTGGTAACAACGAGGGCGAATATACAAAACCATGTGAAGTTTTCAAAGCGAGCTTGACCACACGTTAAGGATGCTTTGCAAGTCAGCGTTTAGCGGGTTTTGAACCACAGGACTAGGCATGCACTAACGAAACGCTCTACAACTTTTGTCATCAGAACCAGGCTATTTGGGTCATATATTCTTCCCATTCTGGCTATAAGTCTTCCTTCATTCATATTGTCGTGATCTAGTTATACAGAAGTGCAACATACCTTGATCAGGCTTGTCGATCTTGTTGGGCGTGAGCCGGCGGTCCGCGAGTGCTGAACTGGGCTGCTTGGGGCTGTTCCGCTTCGAGCTGCCGCGCGACATCACCAAGGATTGAGGTATCTGGGGAAACAATTGGCGTATTAGGAAGGTTCTTCTTCTTTCGTGTCGATTAAAGGTGAACGCGCACCTACCCGCACCGCCAGCCGCACGCGCCGCACGCACCGCACTGTCGCAGGCTCTCGCGCCACCCGCATCGAACGCGCCGTATGCGCTATGCGCCGCACGCATCGTATTCACTTCTATACGTCTTAATATCAAACCTTTGTATACGGATACGGATGACGTCTCCGCGCCGCTCGTACTATACTACTACTGACAGTACTCACCAGTTTATCTGAGCGGTCTCCGGAGGGTAGCCTCGCTATAGTGACGTCGGCGGAGTCCTCGGGCGGCGGCGGCTGCTGCAGCCAGTTGTACTCGCGCTTCTCCACCGGCACGCCGCGCCGCTCGTAGTCCTGCGCCTGCGTTCTGACAACACACAGCTTGTTAATACTAAGTACTACAAGAAAACCTTACAGATTACTTTTCCGGACAATTATTTCTCAGATATATAAATATTTGTAAAAAGCTCGATGCCAACAACGCGTGATGTTACAAATGGCCCCCGCGCGTGTAGTGCATGCCGTGGTCACCGCAGCTGCCTACACGAGCAGCTCCGTACGGCCGGGCGTCGTGCGTATCGTGACGCAGTAGTACGCCCGCGTGTGCGGCTTGAGATCACAGCCAGCATAACGCTAAGAGCTACGAGCAGCTCCGTACGGCCGGGAGTCGTGCGTATCGTGACGCAGTAGTACGCCCGCGTGTGCGGCTTGAGATCACAGCTAGCATAACGCTAAGAGCTACGAGCAGCTCCGTACGGCCGGGCGTCGTGCGTATCGTGACGCAGTAGTACGCCCGCGTGTGCGGCTTGAGATCACAGCTAGCATAACGCTAAGAGCTACGAGCAGCTCCGTACGGCCGGGCGTCGTGCGTATCGTGACGCAGTAGTACGCCCGCGTGTGCGGCTTGAAATCACAGCCAGCATAACGCTAAGAGCTACGAGCAGCTCCGTACGGCCGGGAGTCGTGCGTATCGTGACGCAGTAGTACGCCCGCGTGTGCGGCTTGAGATCACAGCTAGCATAACGCTAAGAGCTACGAGCAGCTCCGTACGGCCGGGCGTCGTGCGTATCGTGACGCAGTAGTACGCCCGCGTGTGCGGCTTGAGATCACAGCTAGCATAACGCTAAGAGCTACACGAGCCGCTCCGTACGGCCGGGCGTCGTGCGTATCGTGACGCAGTAGTACGCTCGCGTGTGCGGCTTGAGATCACAGCCAGCATAACGCTAAGAGCTCATGTTAAGCTTCTAGTGAGTTCATTGTAACAGTTCAATTCAAGCTACATGCTTCTGTGCAACATGAAATTGCAAGTATTTTTACAAGCTTTTATTAAATTTTAAGTTTAAATCTTGCAAGCCAAATTTGAAATAATTCCTCTGACCTTATTAACAAATGAAATAGAATGTTACTAACCTTAAGCTTTCATAACAATCTAAACATACTACGGCATAATCGCCATTTTCTAATAATAATGAATTTTCAGTCCGCCTTTGCACTAAGAATGGGAATTCCTGAAACAAAAAAATCAACTATATTATCTCCAAATTTTCAATCAATACATTACTAACAGGGAATTTGGTAACAATTAAACGCAAAAACTTTTAACGTTATCGCAATTGAGCGTGAGTAAAAATCACACTAATGCCTTTTTTGTATGAGTTTTACTACTGCTCAGCCATTGTAGCTAACTTAAGGGTGGCCAAGAAGTTTGGCGAGAACGTTATGGAATGGAAACTCGCTCCAAAGCTGCATCCAGTAAGACTGGGAGCCTATCCAAAAATACTAGGCAGATGAAGATGTACACATTTTTATATATAAAACAACTCGAGAACGGCTGGACCGATTTACATAATTTTTATTGGTTTGATTTATATCCGTCCCGAATAACAGAACAACTATTAAAACATCGGAAAATTAACGAAAAAAGGGTAGATAGTGCGTAGGTATGTAGGTACAGTAGGGTTGGGTAGGTAGGTAGGGTAGGGTAGGTAGGTACGTAGGGTAGGTAGGTACGTAGGGTAGATAGGTAGGGTTAGGTAAGTAGGTTAGTGTAGGGTAGGGTAGGTAGGAAGCCAGTTGACGAGAGCGAAGCCGCGGGCTCAGCTAGTAATAATATAATACTCACTTTAATAGGTAGCGCCCTAACTCGTTTCCTGTACGTCTTGATACCGCACAAATGGCAGTGGTAGTCGTGCGTGTTGTACACTCGTCTTTCAGGAGGGTAGCCGCCTAACGCTTCGTACCTGCAACAACGAGGATCTGTTAGCTAATATGATGGAAGCACGGTGTGGCTACTTGCAGTGGTTCTTTGGGCCTGTTATGGCTGAGCAATTGTGTGGAGGTTCGGGTTTATTCGGACAAAGCTTATCTATATATTAAAATTATTCTTATCTTGTCTCAAAGGACCGTACAAAAATCTCAGTCTTAGATCTTTTCCAATTGTATAGGCGTTGGATCACTATAAATAGTTACACTGTGTCAAAATGTTGAACAGGACAAAATGGTAAAATGTTGATAAGTATTAGAGTACATATCAGCTTATTATGTCTCTCAAACTTAATCCAACATCAATTTTGTGAATGTTGGTGCGATCAGTTCAGTATATTATTCATTGAGCATTGAAAACGTATTTAACGTTTGTTCGTGCGATCGATAGTCAATAAGAACGCTTTAACATTTTGATTTCTTAAGGCTGTGTCCGGTGTGGTGAATTATGTGTCAAGAAACCCTATTAGGAAGACCGTCATTGTCGCACCGGCCTCTTAGGAAAGGTGAGCTCTAAGACTATCGAATAGCTCATTGAAGCATTGATTATGGTACTCACCTCCTCCACTGGCTGAGCAGCGAGTGGTAACAGAAGGTACAGACTAGAGCCGAGCCGTTCTCACGCAACTGCTCCGCGTTTGGATGACTCTGGAACAAACGGACGACATTATTGATACCAGTTTAATCAATTTTAATTCCAACAATTAGACCTATGGTTACTGAAAGTTGCGGCTGCGCAAAATATTCGAGTTAAGCCTAGAAATATTTATGTAACAGTGTAGCCGGTAATGTTAAAGTTTTATACTAGCCAGAATGGTTGGGTCAAACTGAAACAGATTACTGAGTATTATAGCAAGATTTTAAGTATTGCCGCTTCTAAACGGGCCATATCTCACGGACATGTGTAGCTGCAACATATTGCCGCATATCGGCAAGCCACAGCCACTGTTGCCCATCTAAACGCAACTGCTGTTGTTAAAATATTGCCAGATCATACATTAAGTGTTAATTTTTGGAGGCGCAGGGCGCTCCGTTCAAACATATGGCGTTGTATGAGTGTTCACGGAGAAGCGATTTTACACGCATTTGCTTGAGATGCAGGCGGACCCCGCGGGTGGCACCGGGGCGTCGGACGCTTCAATACGGCGACAGCCACTACAGCCACGACAGCCCCAAGCGGCGCTCGAGGCGGCTACATAAAACTAATCGCACCGCACACGTGAGCCACCGCCAGCAACGCAAACTGCTACAAGCTAGAGGCGCCGTAGCGGGCACCGCTACTGCTACTGCTCTGCAAGCGCCGTCTCTCCGTAAACAGAACATAACGTCTGACGCACCGTGACACGCCACGCTGCACGCGCCGTATCTCTGGACACGAGGCCTTAGGAGCGAAGCGTGATAGGCTAACATTCCCTTGAGGCAGGACCCAATGAAATGTTAACAAAACAATGGAAATAAATATTTTAAGTAAAATTTTCACTAATTCTTATTTTGTTATAAGTTGTAAATAAACGAAATATCGGTTTTCGCAAAACTTTACCCGGTTACAAAAATTATGTCGAATCCCGGTCATTTAGATATATGTGAAACCGATTTGGTGACCCCTAGTTACAACGTAGTAGGGATATTTATTCCATCACCTGGTGTGTGAGCAGACAGGGGAAGTAGGGCGCATTGCCCTGCGGCTGGCCGTACAGGATGCGCGCCAGCGTGAAGTCCGAGTGCAGCCCGCACAGGAAGCAGTAGATTGACGTACATGCTGGAACAAACGCAATAATATAAATGACGGTAAACAATAACAACACATATGCTGTAACAATCGCGCGCACACTTAAGACGCGCACGTACGATGATCTCAAACGTCCACCGGCCACCGGTCGCGAATGCGCATTGCTTGTACATGAAGCGTGTCAACGCTAAATTAATGTGACAAATTGTCAACACGCGTTATCTGCTGTGATTGGTTGAATGAATTTTCAACAGCCAATCATATTTTATTATTTATTATAAACTTTATTGTACACCACAAAATAAAAACATAAAGGACAAACATTTTCAAACAAAGTGTACAATGGGCGGTCTTATCGCACAGGGCAATCTCTTACAGACAACCTTTGGATGTACTGAACGATAGGAGAAGAATTAAGGCAGCAGATAACCGGCGCTTATTCGTCGATTACATTAACAGCCCAATAATCAAGTTTGTGGGTATAACTGTATAAATTTTCGCTCGTTGTATAGAATGTGCCTTCTGTACCTATATATATTGTGACTGGTGCCTATGGTTATGTAAATGCCGTCTAGATTTGATGATGTGGTGGTGTTGCCACACTTAATGTGGCGAAGCGAGTCAGTTTAACAAATTGTCTATCAAAGGCCTATGTCTAGCCGTCGTGTGTGACTTCGATGTCGTTGACTTTTTTTTAAATAACTACAACTTGTTTTTATCTTTAAGATTTATGATACAGCATTACCCTGGCTAGAGCCAGTGTTAGGGTAGTTGTATTTATTTTCGAGTTTATTCCAACGACGCGCGGTCAGTAACAACAAACAACTAACAAGTGACAAAGCAATGTATTACCATTATTGCTAGCCACGGTCCGGTCGGACGTGGTGGAGGGTGGGGTGGGGATGACGCGCTCGCCGTTGATGGCCGAGTTGGTCGGCAGCGGCGACGGAATATTGTATCTGGAACAAATTACACATTGTTATTAGGGTTATAGTCCGTGAAGCACGAACTAATATTTTCAGACCCAAAGTGAAGGGCGGGAGGAATTCCTTCTTCCAAGTTGTTTTTTATTAAAAACTCGGTTACTCGCGCGATCGATCATACGAGAGAGTACCGTCTTGAATGTATGCAAGCCTGGTACTTTATTCCGACTGCGACGTTGTCAAAAGGAAGATTATGATTTTGATGAGCGAGTCATACTCTGGACTGCCTGTGTTGTTATCTCATTCAAACATGAGACGTTCCATGAAACAAGCAAGCACCATCTTGAACTCATGCTAGCCTAGTACTTTTTGCTCAGTTACAGCCAATTCAAATTGAGAGGTATGTTTTTGTGAGGTTTATTACTACTTATACCGTCATAAAGATGGCCAATACCAGTGATTGATAAGTAATTTCAGACATTTTTTTTAATTTTCGTTATACATAACCTATCTAAAAGTACCAGGCAATCATAGCTCCCAGGTGGTTTTATTCAAAACTCACCTATGTTCTAAGGGCACTCCCTCAGCTTCCATGAGCTCCCACTGTCTAGCCAGATGTCGAATACAGCGACTAAACGCCAGTATTAGTACACAGTCCCCCTCTCGCCCCTCCACTGGTAAGGCAGGGAAAGTGTATGGCATGCGAATTCATACTTACATGACTTTTTTTTGTTCCCCTCATTCAAACGTGTGACATTCAAAGCTACCTAGTACATTCTTGAATCTGTGCAAGCCTGGTACTTTTTAGCTGATAACAGGGCCAAAAATAGGGGGTAATATGACTATGAATATGAATTAAAAAAATAAGAAATGTTAAAAAATGGCTTATAATTAAAAAATCCGTTATATTTTTTTCTTTTTCTTTAGGTGTATCAACTAAAAGTACCAGGCAAGCATGCATTCGGGCGACCTTATTGTTTCCAACTCACCTCCTATGTTCTAAGGGCACTCTCTCAGCATCCATGAGCTCCCACTGCCTCGCCAGATGCCTCACACAGCGGTTACACGCCAGCACCCGGCCGCCCCGGGCGCCGCCGCTGGCGAGGCAGGGGAAGTGCATAGCGTGCGAGTTCATGTACTCCGCTGACGTTGACAGCCACTCCATTGACTGCTGCGGGAATAGCCCCACGCAGACGTAACATCTGGAACGAAACAGTATAAAATTAACTTTTTGAAGGACCATCATCATAAAGACTTCTTTGGATTGTGATTTATGATTTATTGTGTGGTTTTGTGAGAGATTTCATAAAATGGTGTACAATTAACCTGAAGATGTACAGTAGTGATCAGAGAATCGCCACAAAAACTGATTCTGAGCTATCCGCATCCAGAATTCCCGTGAACTTTACAGGATATTCGATCATGGTAAAGAACTGAACTTCAAAATAACCCTTGAATGACTTCTATTGTACCTATCATAAAATATAGCATTGTTCATGTATCAGTACAAAAACCAAGGATGGAACTCTCTACCATATTTTAAGCTCTACTTTGAGGTCATAAATAATGCTTTATGGCCAGCATTACTTAACCAAACGTCTAATACAAAAATCAACTTTAAAGCCTATACTGTTACAACACAAATACAGTAACTTTTCGAACTATTATGTACTTTAATCCGATAAAGTCTAAGTCTATTTTCCAACAGCAAACACTGACCTGTACAGTCCCATGCCATTCTCTCCCGAAACGATCTGGCTCTGCGGACTGCTAGACAACGCGTTCGACACGCGCTTACTTGACTGACTCGAACTGGACTTGATATCGTATGGCTTAAACCTGTAAGACAAATGAGTAAAATTTTATTGTAGGTTAATGAAAGACAATTATGAATATGAAATCCCCCCAAAGGGTAAGGTAATGCCAGATAGAAAACGAAAAGCACTTCGTCCAACCTAGGAATCGAACCCAGGCAGTCAGTAGTTATTTCATTGAAAGACAATTATTTGAACGAAAACCAAGGTTTACGAAGAAAAAGCTTAAGAATTTCGTGATCCATCTATGGCCCTCGCTTTAAATCCGTCCTTTATTCACTAGTTGCATAATATACTATTATTTTAGTTCCAGAAAGCTCCTGGTTTATTCAGTTTTTTTTTTTACTTAAATTTATAAAGAAAGTTTATAGAGTTCGTAAAATGTCCCAGATACAGATTCGCGTTAACGTATACGTTCACCTAATTCAATGTTTTACAAAAAACGGGCCAAGTGCCAGTCGGACTCGCGCACGAAGGGTTCCGTAATTGGTAAATTGCGGTTTACTTTACTTACTAGATCTCATTCAAACCAATTTTCGGTGGCAGTTTACATAGTAATGTACATCATGTTTTTTTTTTTGTTTTATCATTCTCTTATTTTAGAAGTTGGTACAGGTCATTATACCACTTTGGAAGTGTCTCTCGCGCAAACTATTCAGTTTAGAAAAAAATTATATTAGAAACCTCAATATAATTTTTTAAAGACCATAGACCAAGATGCATAGATACCACACACGTATGGGCTAGATGTTTTTTTTTTTAATTTCAGTTCTAAGTATGGGCAACCCCCAAAATTTATTGTTTTTTCTATTTTTGTGTGAAAATCTTAATGCAGTTCACAGAATACATCTACTTACCAAGTTTCAACAGCATAGTTCTAATAGTTTCGGAAAAAAGTGGCTGTGACATACGGACGGACAGGCAAACAGACATGACGAATCTATAAGGGTTCCGTTTTTTGCCATTTGGATACGGAACCCTAAAAAGGGGATTTTTATTACTGTCGCCAGGCGGCGCTTATTCAGTTTTAGTAAATGATAAATGATTTTATTTCTGTAAGTTGGTTTGTACAAACACTTTTACATGTCGATCATATTTTTTTAAACTAGATGGGGTCGGGGTTTCCTGTCTGACTACTCTGAGAAGAAAGGCCGAAACAAACTCAGAGGTCACAGTCTCTTTTAAAGTCCAGACAAAATCTTGGTTAGATCATGTGAAGACCATTTAGACTGATGTCTGAAATGGTCTTTTGAGGAAAGAACCGGCCAGATTGAGTGGACCTATCCAGTCAGTGCACGCATTTGTCAATAACCGTGCAGCTCAACTCAGAATTTAAGGAGCTCAACGTACGTAGTTACGTTACTACGTACTTACGTAGTTTACGTTTAAAACTCGCACTAAGGCCACAGGATGGTGAAAAGCAACACCAAATGCAACGTACGTTGAAACAAATTCGGTCACTTAGTTGGTTCGGTTGCGTTGCATTAACTTGTTCGGTCCATTTGTTTTTACGTATGTAACATGTTACGTTTCACCTCCAATCTGTAACTTTTAAGCTTTCAGTTTTCACATAACTTCTTTATATTGAACACTAACCTAATATTGTTGGTGTGTGTGTTGTTGTGCGCAGCGTTCGGCTCGCCGTTTTCGCCGTACGCCGGGTACTTGTGGGGTATGCTCTTGTAACACGACGCGCATATTTGTACCATTCCTGCAATTTAGTAAAATACTATCATTAGATGCGAGTTCAACATTGATGTCGAACACATCAGTGACAACGTCAAGACTAATACTGTAGATGGTATTGCCCGAAGCTAGTTTTTGGTTTGTTTCGAGTCTTCATGCCATTTATAAAGTGGATCCTCTTGCTTATTTCTTGCAGCTGCTACCAGCTGGCTTCTAATACTTTACATTGGCTTAATTACAGGTGCATGGCCTGGTCGATTAACAAGATCCAACTGCTTGGTAAAGTCAGTTGGTGTAAACGTAACCAGCTTTTACAGTATGCCCCAATATCTTTGGCCGGCCTGAACGTAGGCTTTCCGATGCGCGAGGGATGGCGCGCTACAGTTTCAGCGTGAGATTAACTACTGCGCAGCCATTGCAGCCTCCAAACCAGACAAATAGATTGGGGATGACTGTACAACTCATCGTGTCGATTGTCAAACGGAAAATGACACGACACCCATTTCAGATAGCAATCCAGATAACACCAATAGACAAAAAAATCTGACTCACCTTGTGGACTAATAGGGCTGGCATCCGGATGAGGTTTGAGCGTCGTTATAAAAGGGTAATAAGGTTCTCTTTCAGGATTAGGACAGCAGTAGACCAGTCTTAGTTGCGAGCTTGGGGCGCTGACCCCACAAACATAACATACGAAGCTAGCGGTGGTGGAAGGAACGGAAGGCTGGCTCGCCGGCCGCTCGAGAGAGGGAGAATGCGTGTTGTGGGCTATTAGGGACTTGTCACCGGAGCTGGCTAGGCTTAGAGGGGAAGGTGGGAGGAGCGATGGCGGCCGTGTTCGTAATGTGTATACTCGCTCGTTCGCCGGGACGGCTCGCATCTGTAACAAGGAGAAAGACATTATTAGTACCTTTTTTTTTATTTTTTTCTGCCTTTAGTTACGTGGGACGGTAAATACAGCGTGGGTTATGTGCTGTCATGTTTAGGATTGATATGTTTGTTTTTAGCTTAATTTTGGGACTGATTTACAAGTTTTACTCGTCGAATCAAACAGAGGTACCTTAGAACTATATCGACATAACCCACCTACTGGGATGAAAACTTCAGACTGTATTGTCACGTCACATAAATTATACAACTACAGTCGCCTCTAGATAAGTCTAAGTTAAGTCTGTAGACTGTAACCTATTACCTGTAGCCTTTGAAGTGTCACATTGAAAATTCGACATTGAAGATTGTGTGCTATCTATCTATGTGGTGGTACATACAAACTTCAAAAAACCAAGTCGTCACGAAAAACGCACTATCAAAGTTCTCTGCGCAATTTGAACATATACAACAACCCGACAACATCCATCAACAATCGAGTTGTTGCCCATCACACCAGTCTGGTCGGAGGATTCTCCCTTTTTAATGGATAATGGACTTTACACCCTGTTCCGCATACCTCTATAGTAGTGTCAACAAAGAAAAATTGGTCGAAGGAAATTTAAATTATGAACAAAAAACCTTCGACCCGAAGAAGAAGAAGTGTCAACAACAGACAACAACAAAGTTCTAGAACATTCTGTCGACACTCATTTCTAGAATCATGTGCACAACGTCATGCAGTTATCGATAGGTTATCAGTACGATCGTCGATCGACCGCGCCGGGTCACTGCTACGATACGATACGCAGACTAGTAGGCTAATGAAATGATCGTGTTTGATCAATGATGTAGAAGAATGCTGCTGCTAAAGAGAATACCACAACATCGCTTTCCAAAAGGTGAGATGGCCAGATGAGAGTGGTCATACGCGAGCATCACTTACATAAAAAAAAGTTAATTCAAAAAATCAAAAAGCCGACTGCTTGAAAAGCGAACTAAAACAAGGAGAAAAACATGCTGTGCAGTCTGAGGATACATATTCGCGAGCTGGCTGACCAAAACCAGATGTATCCTCCGACTGCACAGCATGTTTTTCTCCTTGTTTAAGACTTTTTAGTTCGCTTTTCAAGCAGGCGGGTTTTTTGATTTTTTGAATTAACTTTTTTATTTATAACTTTTTAGTTATCTTTTTTAAGATTTAGGTACATTTAAACATATAAGTGTTATATATTTTTTAAATCACCTCCTAAAACCCTTTATTTTGATACCCCATACGATGGGTTTGGAAGAAAAAAAAAAATTTTCCCCCACAATATGGCGCCTAAAAGCCGCCATTTCTCCATTTTAATGTAGCCAGTGACACTCGCGGGGTTAAGACGAATCGATTGACGTATGAATCATCAAAATCGGCCAACGCGTTTGGTCTCTAGAACGCCACATAGGAACAAACATACATAGACTGATAAACACATTACCCTCCTTCGGCAGTCGGGTAAAAATGGGCACTTCGTTACTATATAAAATAACCGCAACGTGGTCAGCATAGCTATTCACATCCATTTGATTCCCGAATCAAATATTTGTGGTTTTGTCAGGCACGTTTGGTTCTTTTTTTAATTCCATTGCTGTCCCACTGCTGGGCAAAGGCCTCCCAGTCTTGCCAGACATTCTTTTCCCGCGCCGTCTTAAACCAGCCTTCATGGTACCTGACCAAATCATCTCGCGACCTCTTTCTGGGCCGGCCTCAATGGCGCGTTCTATATTCAAGAACCCACTGTGTGGCAACTCTTGCCCAGCCGTCAAATTGCATGCGACTAAAGTAACCCGCCCAATCCCATTTGAGCCTGGCAGCTTTTTTGGCCACGTCTATTATCTCCGTTTTGGAGCGCAGCGTGATATTCCGTATTCGGTATGTTCTCTTCATGCCCAGAATGCTGCGCTCCATAGCTCTCTGACAAACCTTAAGTCGAGGCTTTTGCATTTCGGTGAGTGAACATGTCTGAGCACCGTAGATTAGGACGGGCAGGATACACAAATCGATGAGTTTTCGCTTCAAGGAGATCGGCAGATCACCCTTCATTAGCGTCTTCATGGACCAGTAGCTTTTTCAGGCGCTCTCGATACGCCGCGCGGCAATCGATTTCCTTTCCTGCCTGTTTTTGAAAGATACTAACTGGCCCAAGTAGATGTAATCATCGACATAATGTAATTTCTGCCCATCTACATCAACCCTACGTTTGGAGCTGTTGGATATCACTTTGGTTTTAGACCGATTCATTACGGATTCTTGAGGCTAGCCGTGCTCAGTTACTAGAGCATTGTTTGTAGTTCATGAGCAGTTGGGGCAAAAAGGTTCGTTCGTTAGCCTTTTGTTGTCGACTTCCATGCCTTTGAAGTTCCAAGTGCCAGTGAACTAAATATCTCCTCCAAAGTGCTTCTAAACAATTTGGGTCACCCCGCTTGACACCTCTTTGAATTTTGAAAGATTGTCCTATAGTATTTAATTAAATGTTAGCGGAGCTATTGTAGTAAATGGTTTTTAACAAGTCTATGTATTGTATTACTAGGTTTCGGTTTTCAAGGGATTTGAACATTTTATTGTGTTTAACACTATCGAAGGCTTTCGCATAATCTACGAAGGCTAGATATAAGGGCATATTAATATCTGTGTATTTTTCTATAATCTGGTTTAGTGTTTATAGGGGGTCAGTTGTGGAAAAGTTAGGGCAAAATCCCGCTTCTTATGTGGCTGATGTTTGTCCAGTTTTTTATCTAGTCTATTTTATATATATTCCATTTATTTATTTTATTTACATATCTTTACATTTTTAAATATTATTCTATAAAAAAATTTAATAAAAAAACATTTAAAAATACAAAAATAGTAGCCCACCGGTATCGGGAACAGGGTCCAAGCTACCGGTGGTCAGGGCTCCTGAGAGAGGAACCTCCTAACGATACGCGCCGTGTCCAGGAGTACCGCTTTCTGGATCAAGCCCTTGATCCAGCTGCCCAACGAGAGCCTCCTCAGATGTTCATCGAGGCTCTTGGCTATTATGCCATTGGCCGTGACGACTATCGGCACAATGATCGCTGTATTCACATCCCACATGTCGACAACCTCGCGAGCCAGATCAAGATACTTACTTTTCTTATCTCTCTCAGCCTTCACGAGGTTCTCGTCATGGGGGACCGCTATATCAACAATCATTGCGCGACGCTCTAGTCGGTCTATCACCACTATGTCAGGCTTATTGGCAACAATAGTCCTGTCAGTGATGATAGACCGATCCCAATACAACGTGACATTGCCATTTTCGAGAACTGGGTCGGGCTCATACTTATAGTAAGGCACTTCCGATTCCACAAGATTGTATTTCAGAGCAAGTTGCTGATGGATAATCCTGGCTACAAGGTTGTGTCTATGCAAATAGTCTCCGTTAGCTAGACTAGAACAACCGGAGATAATGTGACGGATGGATTCCCCCGGCCGGTGACATGCCCGACAGATGTCAACCGTGCCGTCTTTCACAATATATTTCCGGTAGTTGTTCGTCATCATAACTTCGTCCATAATCGCAAAGACAAAACCTTCGGTTTCCCCGAAAAGGTCACCAAATCGCAGCCAGGCCACGGACGCTAAAAGATCTACATCAGGCCCATGTAGGACCCGGTAGAAGCGTCCGTGAAGCTCCTTGCTCTGCCATACCTCCCTGCGGTCATTAGTATCTAATACTATAGGTTTGCGCCAGTTCTCGTTAGCCAAGGAGAGCGGGGTAAGGCCCTTGTCCACCGCTACCACATCTCGATGCATACCCACGGCAGCTGCCTGGAAATATTCCCTAAGACTGTATACCTCGCGGTTGTGCAGGGTCTTAGCATTTAAAAAGCCACGACCCCCGCACTTCCGAGGGATATACAGTCTCATAACCGATGACCGTGGGTGATGCATACGATTTGCGGTAAGCAATGTGCGGACTCTCCTATCCAGGGCGTCAAGTTCTGTCTGAGTCCATTTGAGTATGCCGAAGGAATACATCAAGACCGGCATGACCCAGCCGTTGAAGGCGCGCACCTTGTTCCCGCCCGATAAAAGACTATTTAGAACTTTTTTCAGGCGGCCAAAGAAGCGCTCCTTCAACGACTGTTTCACATCAGTAACATTGATGCCTAGTGCTTCCGACATACCCAAATACTTGTAAGTTTCGGTTGAGGAAAGGGATCGAAGGTGTATGGAATCCGAGAGTTGTATTCCCACGGATTCCATAATCTCCCCTCGCTTTACATGCATGACTGCACATTTGTCCACACCAAATTCCATCCTGATGGCGTCACTAAAGGTTTCTGTAACCTTCAGTAGCTTCATCAGTTGCAAGTTGTTGGGGGCAAAGAGCTTCAGATCATCCATATAAAGGAGGTGAGATATGACCTGACCTCCTCTTCTCAACCGATAGCCCAGACCCGAACCCTCCAGCAGTGTACTAAGAGGATTCAGGGCTAAACAAAACCACAGTGGACTCAGACTATCGCCCTGAAATATTCCACGCTCGATCCTTATAGGTTCGCTGTCCTCTTGAATCTGTCGACATCCTGGATAGCGAAGGACCGTCCTCCACTGCCCCATACACGACATCAGGAAGGTGCGCAGAGTTGCATCAATTTTATACAACTCCAGCACCCTCATGAGCCATGTATGTGGCACTGAGTCATAGGCCTTCTTGTAGTCTATCCAACATGTCACCAGATCCCTTCGGGAACGGCGAACCTGCTGGCTAATGGCAATGTCTATAAGGAGCAGCTCCTTAGTACCGCGGGACCCGTTCCTACATCCATTCTGAGAAGCAGACATGATTGAATTCGTATCAATATGTTGATTAATTTTAGCTCTCAGAATGGATGTAAAAACTTTATAGACCGTCGGTAAACATGTTATCGGTCTATAATTTTTAGGTTCTGCAGTACTACCTGATTTGTGGAGCAGGTGGGTTATGCCTGTAGTTAGAAACTGGGGCAGCGATCCTGACTCTAAGGCTGATTGGAACTGAGTTGCCAAACGAGCGTGCGACCTTTGGAACCATTTTATCCAAAAGTTGTGCAGTCCATCCGGCCCTGGTGATTTCCAGTTAGGCAACGGACGGACTGCACGAGCTACGTCTTGGGGGCTGATGGTAATTGCCCCCATTTGTGGTATCGGATCGCACGCTTGTTCGACCTCCCGAGTCCAATCACCCTCGGTGTGACTGACAGGCACCGACCAGATATTGCGCCAGAACGAATACATAGCGTCATCATCTGGCAGGCGTGTATCAGTCACACCTTGGTTGGGTCGCTCCCAAGCCCTATAAACCCACCTTTCGTTGTTCTGGAATGTACGATTCTGCGTGTATCGCTTCACTCTCCGCTTGTACCGACGAATACGGTTTGCCCATGCATAGATCTTCTGCTTCAGGAAGTCGATACGCTCTGTGACGCGGGACAGATAATCTCGAGAATTGATATCAGTCCCCGAGAAAGCCCGCCTCACAAAGCGCATCACTCTAGGGCGAGTGTTGCCATTCCTGAAGCAGATAAGCTTGCCTATGAGTGCTCTAGCCTCACCGATACGACGCTCAATCCTGGACTGCCAAGCTGGTACAGCTGGTCGTGTAGTTCTGTCACTTTTTGGGAATTTGACGTTAGCTACACGACATGCCGCAGCAGCCGCACAGTACAGTATTGAGTGGGTATCGGCAAGGTCTTTGCTGCTATCAAAAACATTTGATAGCTGCGAATCTAGAGCACACACCAGCGCCCTATTTTTCTTATGCATGGGCAGACGAGGTAATCGAGGTCTAAGCTCAGGCGGTGCGGAGCGATACTCGCTGAATGCACATTCCAAAGCGCTCCTTAAACGTGCATTGCATTGGGTACTCACATATATAGCCCCGTCGTCGTCACCCTCACCATCATGATCGGGTCGCGGTGAAACACTGGGTTGCAGCTGCACCGCGGCCGGTGGCAAGGCAGGCGAGACACGGCTATTCCGTGATTCAATGCGCAGTCTATCAAGTACGGCATCATCCAACATACGGTTACGTTGGATGACCCGCACCTGATCCGACAGACGTTGGGCCGAAACGTTGACAGCTGGCTCAAGCACCTGAAACAGAGAGAGCATCCGACCACGGTACGCAGTCAGGTTACTTCCCCCCTCTGTAGCCCCAAAGTATGCGCGCATGACGTTTTCGTTTATCGATTGCGTCCATCGCATGCGCTGCACACTTCCACCGGGAGCGGGGACCCTGTCAGAGGCCGATGGGCCTCGAGGTCCTAGGCTGTCCGGCGGCCGGCGTACTCCCCGTCGACGCGCAGGTGGTGGTGTCGTCGGCGGAGAGAAGTACTCGTCGCTCGAGCTCGACGCAACTGCCACGGCCGGTGTCACAGCACTCACGGTGGGGCTGGTTTCCGGCGGCGGCGAGGCGGAGCTGGGCGACGAGGCCGGAGGTGGTGGGCGTGCTTGTCTAGCGGCGGCAGCTCTCGTTAACATGACGTCGTCGTCTTCATTTTTCTCGTTTCTTGTTCCATTTATAAATCGGTTATTGTTTTGATAATTATATATATTATTATTTGTATGACTTTAATTAATGTTTTGTAGATGAGTGACGTTAGACACTAATCGGTCGGTGTTGCCGATATCGCTTTTATCACCTTTCTTGTGCAAAAGATTTATGTTTGAGTGACACATGGCACTTGGTACTTTTCCTTTCTGGAGTATAGCGTTGAACAGGTATGTCAGGTGGGCAGTAGAGTGTGATAGCCAATTTTAAAGGCTTCGGTAGTGATTTCATCTTCTGTATATGATGGATGGTTGGCGGTGGTTGATCCGATTATAGAGATTTGTTAAATAATAATGTGATATTTTAATCACACTACCATAAAGCTCTTGAAGACATATACCCGCCCCTTGGTTGACTGGTAGAGAATACCTCAGGCATTAAGTCCGCCGTATGTACTTTTATGTTGCCTGAAGTTAATAAAAAGGTAGAGTAGATGAATGTTTGGTGTTTTTATGGCAAAACAAAGTTTGCCGGGTCAGCTAGTCTATACTAATAATATTATAAAGAGGAAAGATTTTTTTGTTTGTTTGTTTGTTTGTACCGAATAGGCGCCGAAACTACTGGACCGATTTGAAAAATTCTTTCACCAATAGAAAGCTACATTATTCCTGAGTGATCTATACTAATAATAATATTATAAAGAGGAAAGATTTTTTTGTTTGTTTGTTTGTACCGAATAGGCTCCGACACTACTGGACCGATTTGAAAAAGTCTTTCACCAATAGAAAGCTACATTATTCCTGAGTGACATAGGCTATTTTTTATCCCGAAAACTGATCCTGTGGGGTGGCCCACGGGAGCGAAGCCGCGGGGAACAGCTAGTAATAAATAAATATACAATAATATAGTACAATTAACAAAAGAAACAGATCATGTAATACCCACTAATTTAATGCTGCCATAAAACTCTTGATGAAATCTCAGTAAAGAACAGGACCAAGATTCGGTTGAAAGTTGGTAGAAAAAAATGATGTTTTTTTGTGTCAAATGGATAAAATGGTGATCTACATAATAATGAGTGAGTCATTTTTAGATTGACTGTTATACCATCATTACTCAGACTTCTTATGATTGTTTAAGAATAAGTTGATTAATATTAATTTAAGTTGCATATTTTTATAAAGCATATACAATATTATTCATAACCTTGGATCATGGATGGGTGTCTCGTTCCACGTCAATTGAATTTATTTAAGAACTACGCGTTATAACAGGTACCTACACGTGTACATAATATGTTGTAATGATGCGGCAATTTCAAATATGATTCAAAACATGAATGATAAATATATCGATATATAATAACGATGATCAAGCTTAAAAAACTGAATAAAAAAGTGTGAATTTAATTTTATCAAAATCAAATCTTTCACTAAATCGTTCACCGATAAGCGTTGGCAAGGCAATTATAACCTGATCCATTTTTATCCTCGGCTTTATCAGTAGATACTTATCTTCATAATATAACGATAAATAATTTTATGAAAATTATATTATTATCTATGTTTACTATAACACTTGTATATTAGATTTTAAGATAAACGGCGTTATTTTAAAGCTGGCTGATAAGAAACGCTAATACTATAAAAGTAATGTAGGCCGGAGTATAGCCCCTTGTAGAACGCCTCAGTTATTATTTAGAATAAAACAAAATAATATTTATGATTCCGACACTATTTTGAATTCTTCTAAAACAAATATAGCTTAAGACTGCGCCGAGCGAACGAGCCGCGTGGCAATTAGGTATTTGCTGCAGCGCGCTAGTCGTGTGCGCCGTCACACACACAATTACAAGTTCGCTCGAGCCCCGCTTGCAGTGGCACGACAAAAGTTCGTAACTTAGGATTTTTAAAATTTGAGTCGTTGTTTTGAGTGACTTGAAAAGGCGAATATTGATTATTTAGATGTTTTATGTAGGTACATAAAGGCCATAATTAAATCTAATAATCTATATTATATAAAAAGTAATGTTTGTTTGTACTATAGTAATACATCATCCGTTCCCTTACTATTCATCCGATTGCGATGAAATTTTGGCATTGTGGATTGTACGCCCGGGAATTTTACTGGGTAAGCAGGTAGGCTAGGTGAGTAGATAGGTAGGATAGTAGAGTAGGTAGTGTATTGTATAATAAAACCAGTTTGTAATAAAAAAACTATATTTATCTAATGTAATACCTTGCTTGTTTTACCATTTTACAAAAATTTACAATAAACCGAGGTAAACGTGGTATATTTATTATACAGAGTGTAACAGAAACGTCATATTTACAAAATTGATTCTGCTTTTGTAAATTAACAACTTTCTCCAGGGAAGTCAAAGGCATTTCCCAAAAAATAATGTGGATTTTCCATACAAAATTAACATCAGCTGACCAAAATTTGTGTGGGGACAAGATAAAAATTATAATAATAATAATAACTGGAAAAGAGACAAGAAGGGTAATATCAATCTCATTTAAAAACATGATTGTTATTTTCAATCACTGGTGCATTATGGAAGAACGTGTTACATGTTCATGCGATTCATTGCGCTTTTCTTTTGCGTTTTGTTGTTTCTTTAGTTCCTAGTTATCGTTTCCAATGTTTTTGTTTCTCCTTTTCATTTCCCAGTTTCATTTTCTTTATTTTCATCAGAAATGGATCTATAATAAAAAAAATATCTTGTAACGACCAAAGTTTTTAATAAAAAAGCATGTCTTAGAACTGAAAATATACAGGCCCAAAAACAGTAATAAAACCTGTACTGTAAACTTACAGTAATATAAGCTATAGTAATATAACTATAATATATATATGAAGTTTCCATCCATCAGAATAATAAATAGGTTTAGCTATATGGGGGTTTTTTATAAGTTTTTGGCTTAGGCTTTAATTTATAATCATATTGGGGGAAGTACCTACTAATTCCCACTTGGTCACAGTAGTACAAACATAAACTAGACTTAAGGTCTCGTAGTGCGCAAGTTGCAAGCAACTGGCGTGATTACTCTTCGTAATCTCTTAAAAAACAGTAGTACAGAAACCTACTACTGTTTCTTCTGATAGATCAAAAATAAAATAAATTCATAATTTTAAGAAAAAAATTGATCTACTATCATATATTCTAAAATGAATGTCAGAATAGCAGTCGGCACCCCTAAATAACTATTACACGATACCCATATCGAATGTTTGAGAAAAAGTTGCATCCGCCATCCTGGATTTTAAAAAGAATGTCAGGTTTGCAATCGGCATCCCCAAAAACCCATTACACGATACCCATATCGAATGATTGAGAAAAGTTGCATCCGCCATCTTGGATTTTAAAAAGAATGGCATATTTGCAATCGGCATCCCCAAAAACCCATTACACGATACCCATATCGAATGATTGAGAAAAGTTGCATCCGCCATCTTAGATTTTAAAAAGAATGTCAGATTTGCAATCGGCATCCCCAAAAACCCATTACACGATACCCATATCGAATAATTGAGAAAAAGTTGCATCCGCCATCTTAGATTTTAAAAAGAATGTCAGATTTGCAATCGGCATCCCCAAAAACCCATTACACGATACTCATGTCGAATGTTTGAGAAAAAGTAGCATCCGCCATCCTGGATTTTAAAAAGAATGTCAGGTTTGCAATCGGCATCCCCAAAAATCCTTTACAAGATACCCATGTCAAATGTTTGAGAAAAAGTTGCATCCGCCATCTTGGATTTTAAAAAGAATGGCATATTTGCAATCGGCATCCCCAAAAACCCATTACACGATACCCATATCGAATGATTGAGAAAAAGTTGCATCCGCCATCTTAGATTTTAAAAAGAATGTCAGATTTGCAATCGGCATCCCCAAAAACCCATTACACGATACCCATATCGAATGATTGAGAAAAAGTTGCATCCGCCATCTTAGATTTTAAAAAGAATGTCAGATTTGCAATCGGCATCCCCAGAAACCCATTACACGATACCCATATCGAATGATTGAGAAAAAGTTGCATCCGCCATCTTAGATTTTAAAAAGAATGTCTGATTTGCAATCGGCATCCCCAAAAACCCATTACACGATACTCATGTCGAATGTTTGAGAAAAAGTTGAACCGCCATCTTGAATTTTAAAAAGAATGTCAGATTTGCAATCGGCATCCCCAAAAACCCATTACACGACACCCATATCGAATGTTTGAGAAACACTTGAAAAAAAAACGATTACATCCGCCATTTTGTTAGGTAAAACTTTTTTACAAAAAAATACAACCGACTTTCAAATAAAAATACTACAAAGTGAAAAAATAAATTCAATTTCGGAAGTCGGTGTTCCTGCTTTTGATTCTTCGTTTTTTGACACCGACTGCCGAAATTGAATTTGTTTTACACATTGTAGTGTTTTGATTTGGAAGTTGGTTGTATTTATGGTAAAAAGTTTTTATTTTACACTTTTTAGTTGTGTACATAATGGGCAAGTTCTATAGAATAAATGTAATGACAGTGTACCAGGGTTTATAGCACTCGTCAAACTTCTTGGCCGCCCTGAAATTGGTTTACCGGATGCGCGAGGCACGAAACGGTGCTGTTTTTGTATGAGATTTTCTACTGCGCAGCCATTGTAGCAAACTTCAGGGCGGCCAAGTAGTTTGGCGAGAAGTATACTGTACACATCTGCGTACCCCTTTAGAGAGTACCGGCGTGATGTTATGTTATGAAAATTAGGTGTAAACAATAAACAGACGTGCGATTGCAGCAATCCCGAGAGATATGCCCTAATTTTTTGAAGAGTTCTGTTGCATATCTCCAAAATTCTTCATCAGATCATCACCAAATGGAACGTACTATTTCAAACAAAAAAAAGAATTTCTAAATCTGTCCACAATTGATGAAATCGGTGAACATACACAAAAAATGCATACCTCCTTTTTTGGAAAGTCGGTTAAAAAGTAAATAATGTCACAAATAGAAATACGCACTTTTTATGAGAACAGATGTTTTTTCGGAAATGAGCGCCAGCCGCCAACTTTCTTCTTAAAATAAGTTTCCTTACACTATCCCATTATTACTAAAACAAATATAAAAAAAAATGTTACAGAAATATGTATTGAATAGATAAAACATAAAAAGTAAATGTTATCTATGCATAAAAAGTCATACTCAAAAAATAAAAAATATGACTTACCTTATTCAACTGTAAGCAGCAAGGTATACGTACACAATAGATCGCGAATTATCGTTATCGGCGCGTCGCTCCACGATGAGACGTGACCACTCTCCGAGCTCTCGTGGACGACTGAATTGCCGACCGGTGTACGTTGCGTATGATTCAAAACAGCGCAACAATTAAGAAAAAAAATAAAACAAAAATAACCAAGTGACATTTCGAAAATGTTAAAACTATAAATTGTAGTATGACCATCATAGATTAATTTGAATTAAAGTTTGTGAAAAAATTCAACAGTTTACTATCAATATTCGATAAAACACGAGCATGCTATTTTAATATTTTTGTCCAACTTTACGTATTTTTGTTATTTAAACTAGACAATATTTTTTGTTTTTGCCAACATAGAATCGTTAACACATTCATTGTGGTGTTCATAACATATTTTTTATGGTAATTATGGTAATAATATTGATTATATCCCTATAACTGTGACGATCGTTTTGAACTATTTTGCTCGGCGCAGTCTTAAGTAAACTCAGATTGTTTATGGCAAAATTGTGAAAAACATAATTGGTGAATAAAGCTTACAGTGTAAAAAGCCTAAGCTAAGTCTATACATAATATTTGCTAGCAATATTATGCACTGAACCTAAAACAGTTTGGTTACTATAACTATTTAGTATCGTCATCAATTTACCACATCACATCACCAAATATTCATACTTGTAACAGTCTAACAGTACATTATAGTTACCCATGTTGGCTGATGTTGGACTATTTATCAACAATAGGCACAATATAGTAGAGGCTATCGTCCGACAGTTGATCTGCCCTCTGATCAGCGAGGTCGGTCGCAGGACCACGTTAAAATCGTATAAACAAACGATATCGCTCGACCGAATTATCGAAGTTTGGAATAATTCCACAGAGCTTTGTCAATAAACTGAGTAGACAAAGACCGGGTTATTTTTAAACGTTTGGACTGCCGGAATGTTAGATCATAAGTGGATGGCTCTTCTTTATTGATCAGTATTAAATTTACCAATGAATACGTGGTATTTATTGGTGTTCAAATGTGGCTGTAGCGACCGACTATAACCAGTAGTAACTGGCGTTCTTTGAGTTCTTTCGATCCAGGACTAACGTGACTATTGTTTTCGACCCAGCTGTTCTCGACTTTCTTTAGGAGCTTTGCCGCGGCCGTTCCGCTGTATCAGTGCTATTCTAAAAAAAAACATTGCTTATTTAGCGTTCACTACGAAACCAGTATCTTGTTAAATTTAGCAAATGACTCAGTGATAACACTCCGAACGAGCATAATAATCGAAGTACCGATAATTTCTATAACAGTGGCACAATAAGTGTCAGTATTACGAGGGGTCAGCGCGTTATCTAGTGTCAACACTTTTTCAGAGTGCACTGCTCCTGTGGGGTCGTCGGTTCATGTAGGTGCTACTGATAATGTTAGCTTTTTGATATATTTTTTGTTTTAATATTGCATATTGCATGTTTAATTGTTTTGTTTTCTTTATTTATTTATGCTGCAATGAAGATAGTCTCTATTGGATTTATGATACTGTGTATTTGTTATGATTGTTTCATTTCAATTATAACTCACGTAGACTTTTGTCGTAACAGATATTCTTTAGAAATTGTATAAGTCTTATTTTTCTTCTGGTTTTTTTTTTGTTCATATATAAATAATTCTGTTTTATCGGTTTTTCGTAACTCTAGCTATGCACTAGAAATAATATTATTCAATTCAATACTTACGGTGACTCACTAACTACTTCATTATTAAAATATCATCATCATTATCTCTCTTTATTACCGATTTTATTACCATATTGGATGTCCTTATAAATCTAAACTCCTAGAAATTAAACTGCATCATCAAAAATAAACAGATATAAAGTTTCATATAAACCTCGTGTCACCACAGGTGAACATTAAGTCATGAGGAAGATAACGACCGAAATGATAGTTTGATAGCAGCCGATAGTGATCATATGTCAGTTTATCTTAAGTGTTGATATAATATTTAGAGATAGTAACACGGCCAGTAAAAATATGACGTGTTTGGGTTATAAGTTCCAATGTGCAAGAAGTTTTTTTTTATTGAAAATGCGTATTGTATAAGTAATTCTCTTCTACGTAGCCATGTATCGGAATAACCGTGTTTCTCACTACACGTTAGGAATGATTGCCATTCCTACCATGACTTTTAGAATAATAAGATTTCGGACTAAACTTGAATCTTCACTCGGCTCGGAGATAATACCCAGATAATCCAGAAAATGACAGTCGAAATAAACTCAATGGGACGGACTGACCCTAGCAATTAGACGAACCTGATGATCAACCATGAACCTAGTTTTAGCTGTCTCTAACATTCGCATCAAAACCTCATGAAAACTACTATGATTTGTCGAGCAAGATTATATAAACAAATCACAGCTATGGATGAATATCAAGGCAAATCAAGGCATTCAAAGACCACAGGGGTTCGTGAAAACGACAGGAAATTACATGCATAACTCGTATACAACAAAGAAAGATAAAAAGTCGACCTTTTCAAAAGGGATTACCATTTACCAGGTGATATAATCTAAACATTTATTACTAAAAAGTTTCGTGTATTCCGGCATTACACAGATAAGCAATCGCATAAGCCGATTTTTTCGATAAACGATAAGTGTATGTTGATAAAATGTAAAAGCCAGTTAACATAACGACAAATTTTATGCAATATCACAAAGTAGAAATAAGGATAAACATAAATAGCTGAGTAACGAACCAATCAAACTTTTAAATAAATAAAAGATGTCTAGAATAAGGGTATTTTTTAATAACGATATATGAAAGAACTGAAAGATAAGTTACACTGAATGAAGTAGCGATAGCAAGGTTTTGAACAGGATGCTACCAATCATTCAGCTAATTCAATTAATACAATATGCTTTTTTGTACACAAAAACTTAAACGAAGGCAGATGTTTCTGCAGTATAGTTATTTTAGCAGTAACATAATAAACAAGAGCAAAAATTACAGACCATAATTATGAGGGACAGTACACTTCGTTTCAATAGACAAATAGTAGATGTACTCGTAAGATACACATCCGACAAATAAAATGCCGTAAGTCGCAAGAGAATTGGGCAAAAGTAACCATTGAATGGACACGTACTTGCACTTATACTAGGTCATTTTGAGCTCCTCATGATTATATTACTGTTTATAATGATATCTGATCAATTACTTTTTCAGTATTACGGGAGGTCTTAAAATTTGCATTAAACGTTACAGTGGATTTTTGTCTTTCATC